>OY728122.1:1547846867-1550346867 GCA_963277665.1 Viscum album
GTGGAGGAAATGATGTTAATGGTGAATATAATCCAAAACCACATCAAAGAAGCTCAAAGTTGGTTGAGGATTCTCCATGAAATTATGTATCATCAATGAAAATGATGGTTCTATTTTGTGGAAAGGAATGCATAGGAATAATATTCTCTATCTTGTGAGTGGAGTAGAAGATATGTGCTTTCTATCAAGGATAAAGAAAACATGTAATGGAATAAGTGTCTTTGCCACATAAGCCATGATTCCTGGGAATATCTGGTGAATTATGACATAGCTATAAGTCTCCCTAGATTATCATTTGATCGTACTCATACGTGTGAAGCAAGACAATAGGGGAAGATTATTCGAAAGTCATATAAGTAAGAGGAGAAAATGTCAAGAAGATGCATGAGCTGGTGCATATTGATGTGTGGGCAGAAATTTATATGAGGGATATTGATGGGATGATGTATTATGTTATAATCATTAATGGCTATAGCAGAATGGCATGGGTTTTAATAATCACCCACAAATATGAAGGATTCTATTGCATTAAAAGATATTGACATGAATGTGAAAACATGGTAGGTCAGATAGTCTGAACAATTCCAAAAGATAATGGAACAGAGTTTAAAATTGTTCAATTGGAGGATTATCTTGAAAAACATGGGAGAATGAATCATGTTTCATTATTAAGAACTCCACAACATAATCGAGTTTTTAAGGGATGAAATTTGATTGTCAACAACATGGATAGAACAATGCTCATTGAGAAAGACCATCTGGATAAATTTTCATAAATAATCTTTGATGACAGCTGTATACACATAAAATATAGCAATATTTTTTCCAAAAGAGGTGAAGACCCCATTTGATTTATGGTATAGAAAGAATCCATCAATACAGTACTTTCTATTATTCAGAAATAAATGTTTCATTATCAATATGGAGAAACATAGGAAATTTGAATCATGTGGGGATGAAGGGATATTTTTTGGCTACTCATGAAAAGAAAAGTGAATAAATTCATTAATAAGTAGATCAGAAGGATAGTTGAAAATAAAAATGTGACTATTGTAGAAAATGAATAGAATCATCATAAAATACAAGATCAAGCTCAGGAAGATAGATATGAAGAGATGTGTAGATCAGGATATTATCCAGCTATAGATACTAATTCGTAAGATGAATCAGATTATAAGAATAAATGGTTATCTTCCTAGAGACAAAAAATAAGAGCTGAAATTTATATGAAAAAATATAATTTGAGATTAGACATCACCAGTGCAGACATGTAGGATGATGTATATATAGAAATCATCATACTTATCATAAGTAGAGAATAAATTCAATGTTTAAGTAGTTGGAGATGAGAATTGGGTTTAGGAAATGAATGAAGAGCTTGATCTAATTAAGAAGAATCAAAGGTGTGAAATTGTTTTGAGACCAGAAGAAAATAATGAAATTGGGTCAAAATGGGTCATTCACAACAAAATGAATGAATTTTTTTATTTTGATTTGAAAAAAAAATCAAAACTTGTGTGAAAAGGGTACTCTAAGATAGAGGGTATTGATGTTGATGATACATTTTCAATTGTTTCATGGCAGGAGAGAGTTAAATTATTCATGGTCCTAGAAGTCAAAACAATGTTTAAGGTTTTCCATATAGATGTCAAGTCATAATTTCTGAATGGAGCTCTAGAAGAAGAATACAATGGGAAGCTAGATGGTTTTCTAGTTCATGAAGATGTTAAAAGATTTTGTTGGATAACGAAGGATTTATATATCCAAATGCATGTACCACGAGCTTGGTATACAATGCGTGATCAGTTTTTAAAGAAATCCAGTTTCATGTGTGGTGGAGTTGATAACATTCATTATTTCAATAATGAAAATAGTCCAAGGATGATGATGCTGGAGTACAATGGTGACATAATTTTTAGTGGATCATATTAAGCACAATGTAGATAGTTTTTTGATTTAATGAAATGTGAGTTCAAAATGTCAAAGATTGGTGAGTTGACATTTTTCCTTGTGTTACGTGTGACACAATGAAGGAATGAAACTTTTATATTTGAATATAAATATCCGAAGGATGTTTTGAGAAGGTTTGGAACAAGTAATTCCAAAGATATGTATACTCTAGTTGCAACCTGGTTGAAACTATCATGGGATGATGAAGGAAAGGTAGTTAATATCACAGAATATAAAAAAATCATTTGATGTCTTTTGTACATGACAGTTACATGTCTTGATATTGTATTTTACATATGATTATAAGTAATGTATAATAGCAATCCCAAGGGGATACATAGGATTATGGTAAAAATAATTCATCGATATATCACAGGAAACATGGATTTTGGCCTAATGTATAATGAAAAATATCAGCTAAACTTAATGGGATATACATATGCGTATTGAGATGGTTTTTCAAATGATAGGAAATCAACATGAGGAGGTGACTTTTATCTTGGGTTTTATTTTGTATTTAGTGGTTGATTAAGAAACAAGTTTCAATTTAAATGATCACCGTAGAAGCTGAATGCATTGCGGAAACTGAAGCTTTCACCCAGCTACTATGGATGAAACAACAACTTGATGATATGGGAATTGAAGTGACATCTTCAATCAGAATTCATTGTGATAATTCATGTTCTATAAATCTGAAAAAAACTATTCCATCACTCAAAGAGAATGAACATTGAAATCAAATATCATTTTAACAATTAGAAAATGGAGCAAGTTCTTGTGAATTTGGAAAAAATGCATACCGAACATCATTTTGAAAATATTATTAAAATGGCCTTACCCAAAGAAGCATTTCAAAGGTATTTAATGGATCTAGGTGTCCCATTGAATTCTCGCACTTGGAAAAAATTTTATGTGGGTCCCCCTCTCCCTTAGGTATAATTTGTTTTCCCTAATATTCTTATATATGTTATTTACCCTCTATTAGTCATCTTTGATGTGCCCTTTTGGATTGTTGACAATGTTGGAGAATGTGTGACTATTCAAGGGGGATAAAAGCCATGAAGATAAGCTATTTATTGGAGAATCTAGGTAGGGGGAGTCCTATGAGGTTGAGATAAATTTGTTTGGAAGAGATATTTTAAACCAGGAGCATTTTATCTAACCATTCTAAAAGTGTTCGATCAATGATTAGAAATCATGACGGGTGATGTTCATGATGAAATCAGTTCATTGGTCTCAGGGTATCAATATGGTATCAAAAATTGGGTATTATCAATTAAGTATTTCTTTGTTGCACATTTAATAATACTCTTTTTTCTCATTCTGAGCATATCTCATGTTGTCTTAGTGTATGTGTTGAGTTAATCCAGGATTTCTATCTTAATCGCATGAAGCAAATGATGGTTGATAATGGAAAGAGCTTTAACAAGATATCAAAATGAAATTAATTGTTATAATAAGAGATCACAACAAAATCAAAGGGGGATATTTTTGGGAAAAAATCACTCAAGGTGTCCCCAAGAATTGTTTTGGGTGTAATTGTGTCTGGTCAAAAAGGCAAATGACTGAAAATGACAGTGATTTGTTTTTGCTGAAGATTGGTTTTTAAGGTGGCATAGTTTCCCTGTGATTTCCAAATTTTGGGTCCTTAAAATTATGATTTTTTGGGAATAATGGTGAAAAAATTCAGAAACGTAATATAAATGAGGATTCCGGGACATGGATCACATACTAGGTCAGGGAAGAGTAAGCGGCCACATACCTAGTAGTGAGAATGGTATGCCGGTGCAGTTTGAGAAACAATAAATGATTCACTGCGGAATGTGGTGTAGTACAAATATGGATTCTCATGAGCGGTAGAGAATGACCGCGTAGGAGGAGTGGATGAATTAAGACTATTTATAAAAAATGGTTCGTGGTGTCTTATGATTTGAAGTGGCAGTTTTCGGGAAGGTCTGGGGTTTAGAGTGGCAAGAAGATTAGTATGTGGTGGTGGGTGAATCCAAGATTTGGTAAATCTAGGATTATATGATTTTCCAGATATAGTTGAATATAATAGAATCACTAATCCCCAATATTATTATGGACTTAGAAATTAATTTTTAAATAACCTTTTCATCTGTGATATTGGAAATGACTGAAGAATGTTCATGAATTAAGGTTTGTGACGACTGATATGGTTTGCATGGAACAAATTCTGACAAATGTTTTAACAGAAAACTCTAACCCACAATGGATGCACTATGTTGACGAATAATTCTTTTAACGTGGAAGAATAAGGTGTCATATGTGATAGTAGTTTGGGAAGGTAGTCTGGGAACATAGAACGGTTCTCAGATAGAGGGTTGTTCATCTTGGAGGTTTGTGGAGTCGGTGTGAGGAGGTAGTACAAGGTAGTGAAGGTAAAGGCAGTCCCCCAAAAGTTGAGGTTTGCAAAATAGGAAGTAGTACGTGGAGCAGAAAATCTGTGTACCATAGACAATACACAGTACGTAGAGGAGAAGTTGGATCACAATTTTCACAAGGAAGATTTTAAAATATTCGAATCAGTTCACGAATAGATTTTTCGATACCTATAAGTACTCACATTGAGGTAATTTATCTATAGGTAAAAGTGTATCTTTAACAGATCATCTACATATAGTGTCAGATGGAAGAATTCATGAAAATAAATGGTCCTACATGTCTATAAACTGTGTTTGACCTACATGTCCACAAAATATTTGGGGATTCATTTCCAATAGCAGTGAGAAAAGGAAGAGGAAGATGGAGACCCTTTAAATAGGTACTAATCCAGAGAAAGAGGCATAGGGAGTGACCCTTGGTATTGTAGTGAAATGGCCGTAAACCTTTTAAAGGAAGTGAACTAGGGAATAAAATATATAGCCCCAAAATTGTTCTCATTATTGTCCGTGAGCCTTTTGAATTTTTTACATCATCACATTGTCATAGTATGATTCTTTCACGTAGCTCAGTGAGGGTGAATCAAGTAAAAATATTTCTATTCTATGCAATATTACATATCTGTTCACATTTTTCTACAAGAGGGAGGGATAATTGAGTATTTCATAACAATGAACCAAGATCTGAATGTGAAATGATTTTAATCTTTCATATCATGATTCACACCCCTCTCAGGGTATTCTAACTAGTGGTTATGGAAATTTGTACTAGAGGTATATGTCGAATGTTCATTTTTATTTATCGAGAATAAGAAATTGAGGAGTTCAATCACATGGGAATTATGATATTTGATAGATATAATTTTCAACAATGGAAGAATCAAATGTAGCACTAGTTCTGATTAGTAGAAATGTATAAATTTTCCATATCTATGCTTGGAATATCCATGGACATTAATTTTAGTTCATTATTAAAAGTTTAAATAATAATATTGGATGATGATTCTTAAGGGATGAATGCATTATGGGAGCCCATTAAAATGCAATTTATAAAATGCTAATGTACTGTAAAACAACCTATGCATTGTGGGAATTTTTTTGAATGATTATGAGTGGGACTCAAGTTCCGTGAAGAAATTTTTTAGGTTCTATAAAATAAGTATGGGGTCTTTAGAACGAATCCCAATGAGATATTTGATGCATTAATTGGTAGGTTAAATATTATTCTGGAAGACATATAGGTTCTTAGAGAGTCATTTACGATTCAAATCTAGTGAAGCATATCTTGTGGAAACATCCACCACTGTTCAATCATAAGGATTCAGTATTAGAAGGAAAATAACCAAATGAGCTGACACTAGATATCCTACAATGTACACTTGTAACATATGAAATGGGAAACAATGATAACGATACATTAGAAAATGGGAATCCTAAGGAAGTGGCATTCTAGGCCAAGAAGAATCAATCTGTTGAATATAGTCCAAAGGAGGAAAATATGGATGATTTCATGTCATTTCACTCCTATAATTTGAAAAGGGGAAAAGGGAAGTTCAATGGTAACCCTCAATTTCCATGTTTTCGATGTTAAAAGAATGGGTATTTTGTAGAAAATTGTTCTATGATATCTAATGATGAAAATGAAAATAACAATGAAATTAACCAAAAAATGTATTCATAAAAAGAAATAGTAAGGAGAAGTTATAATATACTGTTCTTAAATAAGGATAATATTCTTTCAAAAGATTATTAATGTTCAGATCAATCTATGTTAGAAGAGTTGGAGTAATTCCCGGATCATAAAATAGATCCAGTGGTGGTAGTTGTCAGGAATTCATTAGAAATGGTAGAATCTAACAATGATGAAAGAGAAATTGAAGGAAGGGTTGATCTTCAGGATGAAGTAGAAGCTTTCCTTGAAGAGGTAAATATTGGGAGAACAAAACAAAGAAACCTAACAATGTTTTTATTTAATTTGGAAGACTTTATACAGTAATAGGATGAAGTTAATTTTGTGCTAAATATTGAAATTGAAAAGCTGAGGTCTTCAACACCATAATTTTTGGAAAAGGAAGTTGTGTACAAACACTTTATTGAACAATATAAAATTGAAATTTATAGTTTGACTAAAACATGAAAGGATAAAATCAAACATATCGAACAACTTGAAGAATAATTCTTTAGTCTAGGATAAACAATAAATGATCAAGGGAAACTAATATGAATGTTGATCAAAAAATCAACATAGACGATTTGATTTGAGTAGAGTGTTCTATAAGAACATAAGATACAACCAATTCTGAATGATAATACTATTATGTGTCTTGATCTAAAATAGAATGCAATTATTGTTCAAGTCATTTAACAATTACAAACTCTATGATTGAATATTGATTTCAGTAAAAATTAAAATTAGAAGATTCAAAGAACCCAAGGCCCAACCAGTGGTGCATCATTTCCACATAAGAATGTACCTCATATAAGATGATATTGTCTTCGAATGATGGGACACTCTCAAAATGTATGTTCCATTAAATAGAGGACCCAAAGGGAACAAGACCAATAGAGGTGGTGGAATAGAGATAAAAATTCATGTTCATCAATTCATGGTCATCGTTTTGCTGTAATGGACATGGATATGTGGCAAGATATTGCATATCAACAATGTTGAGGAATGTGTCGAGGTAATCAGACTTTTTTCATTAGATGCATCCAAATGTATTGTCAAGAGAGATAAATATACAAAATTGATTTTAATCCACATTGGTTGAGGATGGATCATCATAGACTGAGAAAGATCATGATTATAATTCAATTTTGGATATGAAGTCAAGTATGTGGGTCCAAAAGAAAAGGGAAGAGTATATAGCAGTTACAGAAATTGTGTTCATGGAATCAGATCGCATTGAGTTAAGGATCATTGAAAGTTGATGCACATCCCATATGACAAGAAAGAAGGATATAATGACTAGATTTATGTATGATAAAAAAGTTATTGTATGATTTTTCAATGCTAAGGGAATGAAAATTATATGTTCAGGAAAAGCTATGTTTGTAGGAAATGACCTGAGAATGGACGTTGTTTTGGTTGTCAAGGGGAATATTCCAAACATTCATAGTGTCAAAAAATTGTGTGAATCTAGGCCTGAAATAATTTTTTTCGGGAAATTATGTATCATCAAGGAAAAGGATGGTGCTATTTTGTGGAAAAAATGAGTACGAATTAAAATATTTACATTATGAGTGGAAAAGAATATATGTTCATTCTGTCAAGGAGAAAGAAAACAAGTTATGGAATAAGCGTCTTGGCCACATAAGAAAATGTTCCTTAGAAGATTAAGTGAAATATAATGCAGATATTAATCTCCCTTGATTATCATGGGATCATACTCATATGTGCAGTGCCTTCCTAAATGGGAAGATCATTCAAAAGACAAATAATAAAAGCAGAAAAAGTCTACAAGATTGCTTGAGCTGGTGCATATTGATTTGCATGGGCCAATTTTTTTGGGGGTATTTATGAGATGAGATATTATGTTATAATCATTGATGAATATAGCAGAATAACATGGGTTTCAATAATCACCCACAATTCTGAAGGGTTCAGTTTCATTACAATATATCGACCAGAATGTCAAAAGATACTAGGTCAGATAATCTGAATGTTTTGAACATATAATTGAACAGAGTTCAAAAAAATAGCTAATTGGAGGACTATATCAAAAAACATGGGATAAGGAATCAATTTTCATTACTAAGAACTCCAAAATATAATGGAGTATTTGAGAGAAGGCATCAGATTGTTAACAACATGGACAGAACAATGCTCATTGATAAGGGCCATCCGAAGAAATTTTGGAAGGATGTAGTGATGACAACATTATACACATAAAATAGAGCTATAATATTTCCAAAAGTGGAGAACCATCCATGAGATTTATTATATGGAAGGAAGACATAATTAATGTACTTTCGAATATTCAGAAGTAAATGTTTCATTATCAATAAGGAGAAATATAGGAAATTTGAATAGAGTGGGGATGAATTGATATTTCATGGATCTTGAAAGAAATTAAAAGTTTATAAATTCATCAATAAGTTGTTGGGAAATATAGTTTAAAATAATTATGTGACTATAGAGGAAAATGAACAAGATCATATAAGAATACATGATCAGACTCAGGAAGATAAAAATGAAGAGATGAGCAGTTTCAGAGATGCTCCAGCTACATATATTGATTCAGAAGAAGACTCATATGATGAGAATAAATTAGTTTCTTTACAAAAACCAGCAAGAAGAGCTAAAATTGGTAGGAAGAGCATAATTGATTATCATACAGCACCAGTTCAGACAATAAGGATGAAGTATCTACAGAAATGATCATAATTAATATAAGTGGAGCCTAAATGCATTGATCAAACAGCTGGAGATGTGAATTGGGTTCATGATATGAATGAATAGCTTTTTCAAATTGAGATGTATCAAATGTGTGAAATTGTTTCGATACCAGAAGACCAGAATGTCATAGGTACAAAATGGGTCTTTCATAACAAAACTAATGAATAATGTGATTCGATTTGAAACAAAGTACGACTTGTGTGCAAATGGTTCTATCAAATAGAGTGTATTAATGTTTTTGATACATTTTCACCCCTTCTAAGGTTGGATACAATTTTATAATTCTTGAGCATACCAGTGCAAAGAATGATTATTGTTTTACAGATGGATGTCAATTAATCATTTCTTAATGTATTTCTAGATGAAGAAATATAAATTGGGAAACATGATGGTTTTCTCATTCTTGAAGATGAGAAAAGTGTTTGTCGTCTAAAGAAGTATTTATGTGTTCAGAAGAAGCACCAAGAGCATGGTATTCATGGCTTGTTCAGATTATAATGAATCTTGATTTCTTGTGTGGTTTAGTTGATTAAAATCTATTTCAACAATCTAAATAGTAAAATGATGATGGTGTTGGTGTATGTCGATGAAATAATTTTGGTGGATCAGAAGATGAAAAATGAATACAGTTGTCTAAATTCATGAAAAGTGAGTTTGAAATGTCGATGATTGGAGAGATGACATTTTTACTTGGATTAATGGTGACACAAGGATGGAATGTAAATTTTATTTCTCAATATAAATATTCCTTCATGGTTTTTAGCGGGTTTGGAATGGATAATTCCAATTAGATAAAGTCTCTTATTGATACCCATCTAAAACTATCATTAGATGATGATGGAAAGGCAGTTAATATCGCAGAATATAGGAAAATTATTGGAAGTTTGTTGTACCTGACAATGACAAGGCCTAATATTGTATTTTCCACATTCTTGGAATCATGGTATCAAATCAATCCCAAGGGGATCCAAATGATTGTAGTAAAAATAATTCCATATATCGAAGGTATAATGGATTTTGGCTGAATGTATAATGAATATACTATACCAATGTTATAGGGAAATACAGATACAGAATGGGATGGTACATCAGATGATAGAAAATCAACATCAAGCGGTTCCTTTTATCTTGTAATGTTTTGTATTTATTGGTAAATAATGAAACAATATTTCATTTCATTGAGCCCCGTAAAAGTTGAATAAATAGTCCCTACTGAAGATTTAACACATTTATTCTGTATGTAGAAGAAACATGAAGATATGGGAATTGAATTGAAATATAAGATCGAAATGCACTGTGATAATTCAAGTGCTATAAATCTGAGAAACAATCTAGTCCATCACTCATTGGCAAAGCACATTGATTTCAAATATCATTTTATCAATGAGAAAATGGAGCAAGGGCTAATGAAGTTTGAGTACATTCCTACAGAACAACAAAGTTAATGATATTCTTACAAAGGTAATACCCAAAGAATAATTTTAAAGGCATCGACTGCCTCTAGGTGACCAGTCGACATCCTGGACATGAAAAAGTGTGGATGCAGGTCCACCTCTCCCTTAAGTATAATGAGTTTTTCCCTAATATGATTATATGTTTTCTTTACCCTATTTTAGTCTAAAATAAATTTCCCATCGACATTGTTGAAAAAGGAGAGAATGTGTGTCAATTTCAAGGGGAGAAAAGACATTGGGAGAAGCTGATTAGTGGAGCAACAAGATTGGGTGATTCTTTTGATGTTATGATGATGTTGTTTGGAAGAGATATAATTTACAGGCAGCATTATTTCTGACGATTCTAGTAGTGGTCAATCAATGATTAGATATCACGAAGGCTAATGTTTGTGATGAAATCAGATCATTGGTATTAGTGTATCAGTTTGGTATCATCAATTTGAGATTAAGAATGAAGTTTTTCATTAATGTAGTTTTAATTATGCTATTCTTTCTCATGCCTAGAATAGCTCATGTGGGCTTAGGGTATGTGTTCTATAAATTCAGGATTTCTATCTTAATCACATGATGTGAATGATGGATGAAGATTGAAGGGTATTTAACAATATATCAAAATGCTAAGAATTGTTTTGAGAAGGGAGTCTAATAAACCAAAAGGGGGATATTGTTCTGAAAAAATCCCTCAAGGTGTCCCCTATAAATGTTTTGAGTGTAATTGTGTTTTTTGAAAAATCAAAATGACTGTAAATGAAAATGATTGGGGTTTTTTGAAGAATGTATTTTACGGTGGAAAAATTTCCCATTGATTTCCAAATTATGTGGCCTCAAAACATAAATTTTTTTGAGATTAATGCTGAAAACAGTCAGCAATGTTTTTGAAATGAGAATCCTAGTACATGGATCACATAACCTAATTGGGAAGAGTAATCGACTGGGTACCTGGAAGAAAGAATGGTATGCAGGTTTATTTTGTGAAACTATAAATGATTATCAATGCAAGGTAGTGTGGTACATGGATGGATTGTCATTGGAGGAGGAGCAAAACCGCGTTGGAGCAACGATGGTATTCTAACTTCAAATAAAAAATGGTATGTGGGTGCCTTATGGTTCGTAGTGATTGTTCGCTGGATGGGCTAGGGTTTAGAGTGGCAGGAGGATCAGTATGTGGTGGAGGTTGAATAGAAGATTTGGTATGTCATGGATTAATAGATTTTGAGAATATCATTTGCAATATAATAATCAGTAATCCCACCAATTACTATAGAGATCACATTTCATATTAAGAAAACATTTTTATTCGTGATATATGTAATGTTCAAAAGAAGTTCATCAACGGAGGTTCATGAAGGCTTTAGTGGTTCAAATGGAATACATTCCCCAAAATGTTTTTACGACGGACTATAACAAGCAAAGGATGTGCTATGCTGATGTAGAGGGCCTGATACGTAGAAGAAGAAGGCGTGGTACGCGATAACAGTTTGTGAAAGCAGTCCAATAATTGGGAATAGTTTTTGGATAGAGGGTTGTTCGCTGAGGTAGATTGTGGATTCAGTATGATGAGGTGGTATATGGTAGTGAAGGTAGAGGTAGTTCGTAGATAGAGGAGGTTCGTAGAATAGTCAGTAGAATGTAGAGTTGGTGGTCTGCGTACCATACCCAGTACAAAGTATGCGGAGGAGCAGTTAGATCACAATTTTCTCAATGATGACTTTGAATGCTCCAAATCAGTTCATGAATGGATTCTCAGGTACCTAGTTGTACTTAGGTAGGAGGACTTCATCTACAGGTTTGAAATGAACTTCTACAAAGAATTTACCTATTGTTGTGGATGAAGTAATTCATGAAAATGAAGGGACATATATGCCCATAAACTATGATTGATATACACATCCATAAACAAGAAATAGATTCTGTTCCATGAGAAGTGAGAGAAAGAAGAAGAATACAGTGACCCTTTCAACTAGCAGTGAGCCATAGAAAGAGGGATAGGGGGTGACCCTTGGGAATGCAGTTCGCAGAACCTAAACCTTGTAGGGGTAGTGAACCTAGTCATAAATGATCTTGCCTAAAAATTGTACACAATATTGGTCGTGAGCCTTAATAAATTTTCTACATTGACCCATTATCGTTGTTAACTTCTTGGAAGTATCCTAGATAGGGTGAACTCAATTAAAATCATTTTTTCATATTCATGATTACTTATCCCTTTGTATATTCCTATTGGAGAATGGGATAATTGTGTTTTGTCTAACAATGAAACCATATTGAAATAAGAAATGTTTTTAACATATCACACTAGGATTCACCCCCCCCCCTCATGGTATTAGACCTTGTGGACCAGAATGGTAGCCTTTGGATGGAATCAAAATCTCTTAGGAGAGGTTCTACAACAATCATGTAAGAGAAATCCCATGTTATGTCTACTGGGGGGAACAAGTGTGATTCAGAAGAAAAAACATGTGTGATCCACTTTTTTAGGATCTCACATTAACCCCACACACAGTTAGTTCTCATTGGTAGAAAAACCATGATTTAACCATGCGTCAGCTACTCCATTAGGGAAACCTGTGTAAAAACATCCCGCACAGTCTCCCTAATCACGAATATCCTATGCACATCTCTTTTAGCCACTAAAATAGTGTGAATGTTCCCAATACTCTCCCATCCTTCAACCATACACTTTATAGACGTAAAAAGCATCATATAAGGGTTACATACTAGAAACCGGGGGAACAAAATTCTCCCAACCATAGCCCTTTCTTTCCTCATAAGGAAGAAATCCTATTCTTCCTTGAACAATTTCCAGCCATTTATCATTCATTTACTTCTCTCATTCTCATGTCTCTTATTAAATCTGAACATGTTACCATAATACCCACACTATAACGATTCTTTTTTCCAGGAAATATTTTCTCATTCCTATTCATAATCTAAACCTGGATATATACAAACAAAGAATCCAACACTAGGTAAATGTGATCCCATATAATCACTTGTTCATGATCAGGCTAATAAATTTTCAACTATGATACGTAGAACACATTATGGTATGAACCGAACCGTGGTAGAAATGCCAACTAATATTCCACTTCTCCAACCCATTCCGATATATAGAAAGGGACAATGTTTCATGGAGATAACACTCACTAATTCCTTAAATGATGTTGTCCATGATTTGGAGAGATTATCAAGAACAAAAGACCACTCACCATGAAGTACTATGGTCTTTGATGATGAACCACATACAATTACAGACAACTCTGAGTCATCTCCTTCATCTTTATCATGAACTAAATCTTCTTAATTGTTTCTATGAATTGATTAGGACTATATAGTGAAGTATCACCTATTTCCATCCAACAAATTGTAGAATTACAAGGATTCCCATACTATGATTCCAACATAGCCGTATGTATCGAGGCCTCATAGCTGTTATTATATGATAACTCTTCTAATGGAACATGCTCTTCCCATGTTCCCCAAAAATAAATTATAGAAGACTGGAACATGACTTCCCCCATTTTTATCATCCCTTCAAATTAACTAGCCATATCTGGATGATCCACCATACGCATATTCAGCTGAGTCCTAAGGGATTCCTCTTAGGATTTCTAGATATAATGCATGAACCTCAGTTCTCAGTATGACATGATTGATACTGTTATGAAATGTCTCATTAAGACCTCGTTGATATATATTTTGGATAAATCATCCACCATATGAGTTTCACGAATGGAAATAAAATGGGCTAAAATCATTTGTTGATCTATTATCACCCATGAGGATTTGTGTTTACGAACCATTCCTGTGAGACATGTAACAAAATCCATGTCTATCTATTCAAATTTACACTTTGTGAGGGGTATGGACTACAACGTAGTCACAGGTTTCTAAAGCTATGCCTTAAATTGCTGCAAATTCAAGCATTAGGAAATGATCTCAGCCTTTTTCTATTTCATGATTCTCTACCAAAATAGTGCCTTCAACACCTTATACATCTTCTATAAGACCATATTTACATCCAATCTCAAATTGTGGAAATAATGAAGAATTTATTCCTAAAAATCCATATGTACAATCATCTGATCACTGAACCACAAAACATGACTCATATCCAGTTTTTATCCATCAATGTTCTACCCACCATTGTGTTTTGAACTCATAACCTAGCATTCTACATTGAAGGATTGTGCCTCCACTTCAATATTTACCAAATCAAGAACCAATACAACTAAATAATAAAATGGCTACGTCACCTCAGTATTTATATTAAACATGCATATTGGTTAGTAAAGTCATCAACTACCATTCATATATATCTTCTTGTGACCAATGAGCATATGGATTTCTGAATAATTAATCTTCCACCATATTACCATTACCTGATGTATACATTATGTCAAATCCAATCATCTATAGATACTCCATCTATCTCATTTTCCTTAGATTCAAATCCCATTTTGAGGAAACATGTTTCAAACTATTTTATATGTGAACACAGAATGTTTCTAACCAAAGAGATAATAATACCATGTTTTCAATGAATGAAAAACTACTGCTAAAAATAAATCATGTGATTGGTAGATCTTCTATGTACTCTCAAATCACTTGAACCATAAGAAACCACATGGTCTTCGTAAATGAGAACACAACCAAAACAAAATTCTAATGCATCAATGTAAACCACATACCCCTATCCGGATTCTTGAAAAATCAATATAGGTGCTGATGTGAGATGTATTTTCATCTCTTGATATCACTTCTATCATTCGTCAGACCATTGGAAGGGAATATTATTCTTTTTCAAAGAAATATTTGGTGAGTCTAGTCATGAGAAGTCATGGAAAAAGCATCAATAATAACTAGAATGACCAAGAAAACATCATATCTCAAATAAATTATTTAGAGTTTTCCGAGAGATATTAGCTTATATCTTTTTTTAATCATCCAAAACAAAATTTTTCTAAAATTTCATATCCATGAATATATATCTCTTATATAAAAAAATAACACATTTATAATTTGGCATAAAAATATTGATATGTCAAGATTCCCAACACTATTTACATGTGTTTATCATGATCATCCATTGTCCATGAATACACTTATATTCCATCCATAAACACATCAAAAATAGACTCCAAATATCTCTGAAATATCTGATTTTTTAATGCCAAAATGATTGTTGGTCCATTTATAAGATCGAAAGGCATGGCTACATATACATGGTGGATATATCTGCTTCTGAAAGCCATGTATGGAATATAATCCTCCCAAACTCGCATTTTATGATATCTTAATCGAAATTCAATTTTATAGAACCACTATGTAACACCCCAAGTTTCCAAGGTACGCTTCTCTTTGAATAATAGAGTAGCGTGTGTTTTACGCAACTTTGAGTTCTAACACACACCACAACCAATCAAAGTAGCCGTTATGAATAGTAATACATAATTTTTGAAATTTTATAAATTCTATCTTTCAAAATGGACTCCATTTTTGTATTTGGAATATCGAATTTAGCTTAGGGTGAAATTTTGGAACTTTTCTGATAACTTTTATATTTTGATGAATAGTGAAAATTACTAAATTTTATTTTAAAAAAAAATTTTAATAAAAAAAATTAAATATGATAAATTATTATATTGAGTGGTTTTAAAGTATAATTAGAATATAATTTTACCATTTAATCCAATGGTGGTCATTATAATTAACTTCACATAGAAATTGGACATAAATGATTGTCAATCTTTTGATTGATATTTTTCTTAAAAACATTCTATTTGTTTGGACAATGGGAATTAATTATAAAATTAATTAATGCAACTTATATGTTTGGAGTTTTTTAATATATACACCATTTTTGAATTCAGAATATCAATTATAGCTTAGGGTGAATTTTTGGTATTTTTCTGAAAAACATCATTTTTTTATGAATAGTGAAACCACTAAGTGGTAGTTAAAAAACTAATTTTTCATGTAAATAAAACATTACCACTTCTGTGATTTGATTTTAAAAAATATGATATACATGGTTGTCATTAGGAAGTAAAATGTGGTTCAATGGGATTAAAATAATTTTTTGGTGAATAGTAACTTTTACGTTTTATTAATCGTGATTAAAGGTAATTAGTGAAATTTAAGGTAAAAACTGATATTATAAAAATCTGAAAATATATTGACACTAGTCATTACCTTATTGGATGAGTCATGTGTGACAAGGAAAATCCATGGGTCAACTTGGGGACCCCATGGAGCACCTTGGGTAAGAAAATGACATTAATAACTTTTTATGAAAATTAAATATAAAATTGTCACAAACATGTGTTGTTTTACTAAAATAATTATTACATGGGATTATATAAGTTAACTTTTCGACTATAAATATTCAATGGAAATCTAAAAATATTTACTACATCATGGTAATTTTTTATAATTTTTAGACATTAAATAAATAAATTTATTTATCACACCCTGATGATGCAGTGATTACCTCATTAATTAACGATTTAAATAAAGTGAAAAGATAATGTAAAATATAATAATTACACTTGTCAAAAACCTATTTGATGAGTAGATTTCGAACCCTTATCACCTTATATTATAAATATATAATTGTGGGGCCTTTGAAATCCTAAAATGATTTCATAATAATGTAACATTTCATGACTTTCCAAGAGTGCCCCTCCTCTCCTCTTATAAAAGGCCCCAACCTCTACCACATTATTCACACCATCAAAGCCATTTGGCTCAGACAAACTCTGCCCAAATACTCTATCAACTTACCAATATTACTCCTAGAGGCCTCACTTTGGACAGAACTCTTTCCAAGGAATCCTTTGGCTCAAATCGAAAAGAGATACCCAATTTTATGGTAATGTCTTCTCTTATCTTCTTTTGTTTTATTTTTATTCTCCAACCCCTTAAACTCTTTTCTATTACTTTATTTTGTAACAAAAAAAGTATCTAAAATATACTAGGATGTTTTCATGAGACGGATTTTATTTACACTTACACATACCTTCGTCTAATGGTTAAAGAACATACAGTTTCGGTTGGTGGTGAATTACTGAATCACGAAACGATGATTGTTCAATAATCTTTTAACACCTCTCATGGTGGACATTATGATGACACTATATTTATTTATGATATATATTATATTTATTTCCTCTATATGCTTCTGTATTTTACATTTAAAACATACCTTTATGCTTTTCATGTTGTGAAAATGCGATAATTTCATTTGAGGAAGTGTGGACTACCACCCCCTCAAGTGATGTGACTCCTTAATTCAATACATGGAATGTATAAAGAATGAAATTAATGAACTTATGTGACCTATATAACATATATATTATACTATAATTATAATATATATATATATATATCTCATTTACTTTTAATTACATTAAATATGAAATAGAAATGAAAGTAGCATTCATGCGTACGTACGACTTACTGTCTCCATGAATGGTGCATTTCATTTATTACCTCTAAATGCTATGTAATATTATAAACGAATGTATATGCTGGATATATATGATATATATTATATCTACATCATGAATATAATTCTAGATATAATTGATATTTTACCACATGAACAACTTGTAATTATAAGAAGTTTATTTTTGACTCAAGCACCAAAGATCGACAAAACGACCGTTATTAACTTAAATAATTACATAATGTTCATTACATGTTAATAAGTGATATAAAAGGAATAATTAACTTGGGAAAGGTTATTATTAAAGTATAAATTAACTCTAGTGTATTATTCATGAGGTTAAAGAACGATCTAGTCAAGTTGGACACGAGGTAAGCGAACTTCTTAACCCAATTTCTATTCTTTGGGTTAATCTCCTATTTTCAAATTATGTCATGATATTATTATATCCTATCTTGTATTTATACTTTCTTTATGTGTACATATAGTGAATACACATAATACATCTATTTTATTTAAAAAAGATTTTTGTAAGGGTCTCCGTCTCAATCTTCTTTCATTGAGGCATATTTTGTTTTAATACAAGAATTTATTTTATACCATGTATAAACCCCTTTGACTTTTACATTTATTCAAAAGGAATATTTTTTTATACAAAGAGTTTTACTAAACAACAAAAGGGAATGTTTTTTTTTTCATACGTATGCGGCGACAATGACTTCTCCGCCACCATGACCATTATTTGAGTTTCGGCTTCCTCTACAATCCATAAATTTTTTTAAATGAAAAATAAATACCATGTGTTAATTTTCTTCTATTTTTGTATTGAAAATGGTTTTGATAATGTTTTTATTATATCAATGTGCTGTATTGATATATTGTGATTGAAATGTGGAAATTTTATGTTTCCTTTATGCATGTTTTATGTTATACGATTATGTTATGGTTTATGATATGTTTAAACCTTTTCATATAAGGAATGCATTGAAATTTATAAGTGATGGGTGGAGCTCGCTATAGCTCCTCGATGCATCGGTCGGTCTCATGAGACAAAATAGTTTCTTGGCACGAGGCCTTGACAAAATCGTATTTGTAGTCTTGGCACGAGGCCTTGGCTACGTGGTTATGATAGTCTGGCATTATGCATTCCATTATTATGAAAGTAGTTATTGATATTGCATGTGATTATTCTACTAGTATAATATCCATGCGAATAAGTAAATGGCATTACTTAATTTTATTTTTTCCATATTATGCTGACGTTCAAGTTTAAACGGCTTTTGTTTTAGCTATACATTGCCTTAAATGTTGATGATTATTTATGAAATTTTCCGCTGTATTGTTATCCTTACTGAGCATCTGAGATCTCCCCTTTCTATGTTTTATTTTCCCAGGATGTGAAGAAGTATTTTATGAATGACCTACATAGATAGTATGAGGGGTTATGAAGAAAAGATGTTGTTGTAGTTTTTCACATTATGATGTAATGTAAGACATATGAATGTATCTAGTGTTTACAAGGCTACAAAACTAATAGGTCTTTCGAGACTTGATATTTTGTGATCATACCAATGTTATTTAATAATGCACCGTCTCTGGGTAACTGGGGTCAGGGAATTACAGTTGGTATCAGAGGCAATTTAGTACTAACCTTTGACGCTAGATTTATAAAAACTCTTATTAGAGCACATATCCAAAAGATAGACTTTGAGGAATAGTATAGAATAACATCCTAGAATTTTGTTGTTGTAGAGATTTTTTGAGTTTTCTAAGCAATAAATCCTATCTAGATACGAGCAGGTAGAGGTGACTCTGGCACAAATGTACCTAGGGGTAAAACCCGAAAACACCGCTTTGATCAAGACTCGAACGGGAACTGGTGCACAACAATGGGCCTTGCCGCACTCTTGGTTACGAAACTCCTGAGGTATATGCTTAGGATAATTCTCAATTTATTTACAAACCATTATGAAGGGTTTATGAGTATATACTTCCTCAAAGAAAACATTTTTATGATTATAGTTCAATTTATGTTATGTTTTGTACAAGTATGGAATTATGTATTTTCATTTATAAACTAATCTAGTTTATGAAATTGTTTATAAATGGAGCCTATTGTTAGGAATGGAAACCGTATCAATGCACGCACTCAATGTAGGGATTTCCATCCTGCTCGAGATAGTTACAGTGGAGCTGGAGATAAAACTAGTGCTGATCAACTTATCACCATACTGGGACAACTCACTCAGGTTATGAATAATAACTTTACTCGTATGGATCACCCTGATCCGCAACATGGAGGATCAATGTTAGACCACTTCATGAGGAAAAGACCGCCATCATTTAATGTGGGTAAAAATCCATTAGTAGCTGAGCAACATATAAACTCCTTAGAGAAAAATATTCCACGCCTTGGGGAGTAGCGATAGGGAGAAGGTTGTCATGGAACTTTACCGCCTCACTGGAGATGCCGATCAATGGTGTTCGCTGATTCAAAACACAAAGGAAGATGAAGAAGTATCAAGTATGGAATGGAGGTAGTTTAAGGATATTTTATTAGAAAAACACTTTCCCCATGACCATCGAGCAGATATGGAAAGGCAATTTCTTAGTCTGAGGCAGAAGGAGGATGAGAATGTCGCAATGTATGAGGAAAACATTACAAGGTTAGCGAGGCATGCTCCAGATTATATATGTAACCCAAGAAGTAAGATTGATCGTTTCATTGATGGTTTAAAACCATTTCTCCATCAAACACGAGTCTCACAAACCTTCTTGTCGTACGGAGATATTGTCTCATGTGCTATCAAGATGAAAAATGAATTCTCTAAGTATTATGACTTTAAAGCAAATAAAGAAAATAAGATATCTTTTGATCAATCTAGAAATTGAAATAAGTGGAAGAAGGGAAAAGTTTAATATCATTCCTGCATTAAATGTGGGAAGAAACACCCCGGTACTTGCTTGAAAGGAATGGGAGTTTGTCACAAGTGTTGTGAAAAAGGCCACCAAGCTCATGATTTCAAGGGAAAGAGAGTTTCTATCAATGTGAAATGCTATAATTGTAGTGAGATGAGACATTATGAAAATGAATGTCCTAAGCGTCAGGGGAACTTACCTAAGAAGAGGACAAGGGATCAAGGCCAATCTTATGCTATCACTACTGTTGAGGTTGATGCTCCGAAAGACGTGGTGGCAGGTAATTTTATGGTTTCCTCAAGTTTATAAAATGAATTATTTGATTCTGGATCATCACATTGTTTCATATCTTCCCAGTTTTCTACAAAAATTAGATATTTTCAATGTGATTTAACAAGATAATTGTCAGTCAAAACTCCTAAGGAAAGTATCATTGCAATAATGTTTTGTGAATAAGTCCCCATTAGAGCACATAAATGTTCTTTATCTGGTGATCTCATTGGCATACGTATGATATAGTTTGATATAATCCTCGATATGGATTGGCTTTTAGACTATGATGCAATGATTTATTGTAAGAAGAAGGAGATTACAATTTTTTATGATGATGATAAGGAACCCCATATCTTTAGAGCAGAATCGTCACCACCTAATTCTTATTTAGATCCACCCCCAATAGCTCAACTAAATTCAATTATTGGGGAGGAAGAGAATGAAATGAATGAGGGAAAGAAAAGGAATGTTCAAATAGAGGATGTACCTATGGTGAAAGAATATGTAGATGTGTTTCCAGAAGATTTACCTGGAAATACTCGAGAACGAGAAGTTGAGTTTTCTATTGATTTAATTCTGGGATCAAGGTTTATATCGAAGAACCATTATAGAATGGACACTGAGGAATTAGTTGAACTAAAGAAAAAAATAGAGGAATTGAGTAATAAGGGATTTATTCTCCCTAGTGTTTCTCCATGGGGAGCCCCTGTCCTTTTTGTTAAGAAGAAAGATGGATCTATGAGGTTGTCCGTTGACTACAGGGAGATCAATTCTATAAAAATAAAGAACAAGTATCCACTACCACGCATTGATGATTTATTTGACCAACTACATAGAGATCAATACTTTTCAGACATTGACCATCGATCTGGATACCATCAGTTGTGTGTGAAGAAGGAATACATTCTAACGACAACATTTCGAATAACGTACGGGCATTACGAGTTTATAGTAATGCCTTTTGGATTGAAAAATGCACCCTCTGTATTCATGGATATAATGAATATAGTTTTCAAGGAATATGTTGATGATTTTGTGGTGGTATTTATTGATGATATCTTGGTATACTCTAAATGTTACGAAGATCATGAAAATCACTTGCGCATTATCTTGAAGACTCTTATATGGCTTGAATTACATTGGATGTTTAGAAAGTGTGAATTATTGCTTCAGGAGATTTCATTTCATGGCCATATTGACTCTAAGGATGGAATTTACATTGATCCTTCTATGAACAAGGCAATCCAAGAATGTCCAGCACTGACGAGTATAACTGAGGTACACAGTTTTATTGGTTTGGCAGGTTATTATCGACATTTTGTCCAGAATTTTTCCCGATTGGCTAACCCATTAACGAAGCTCACACGTAAAGAGGTTGAATTAGTCTGGAAAGAAGAGTGCGAATAATGTTTTGAATAACTTAAGAGAAGATTAGTCAATGATCCTATATTGACTCTACCATCAGGGAATGATGGGTTCATTATTTATAGTTATGCATCAATGAAAGGACTTGGTTGTGTCCTTATTCAGAATGATAGGGTTATTGCCTATGCATCACGACAGCTAAAAATTCATGAGCAGAACTATCCTTCTCATGATCTCGAGTTAGATACTATAATATTTGACTTGAAGATATGGATACATTATCTCTATGGTGAAAAATGTGAGATATATACAGATCACAATAGTTTGACATATATTTTATCACAAAAAGTACTCAACATGAGGCAATGTCGATGGATTGAACTACTCAAGGATTATGATTTCATGATACAATACCACCCGGGGATGGAAAATAAGGTTGTAGATGCTTTGAGTAGAAAAGATCACGGAGTTTTGAACATGATGATAGTGGAAAGGGATCCTATTATCATGGATCTAGTAAATATGGATATGGGAATCACCATGGAGGGTGAAACATCAAAAAAATTTCAAATGGTTTCCAAACCATCTTTACTAGAAAGGATAATGTGTTCTCAGGCCGATGATGAAGAGTTGAAAAATAATATTAAAGCTATGAATGATGGGAGATTGAGTGACTTTGTGTATGAAGATGGAATTTTGAAATTTGGGAGGAGACTTTGTGTTCCCGATATACCTGATTTAAAGAGGGAATTGTTGGATGACTCTCATAGTTCCAATTTCTCTATACACCCTAGGAGCACCAAAATATATAGATATTTAAAGGGACATTTTTGGTGGGACAACATGAAGATGGAGATTGCTGATTTTGTGTCAATATTTATGGTTTTTCAACAAGTGAAAGGTAGAAGGCAACTGCCTGGTGGAGTATTTCAACCTCCTCCCATACCTGAGTGGAAATGGGATTATATTAAGATGGAATTTGTCATGGGACTACCAAAGACTCCTAGAAGGAATGACGCAATTTGTGTCATTGTTGATTGTCTCACAAAGTCAGCATATTTTCTTGATATACGAGAAGATATACCACTTGAACGTCTAGCAAGACTATATATTAATGAAGCTGTGAGACTTCATGGAGTACCCCTGTCGATTGTCTCGGATAATGATCCCCATTTTACATCAAGATTCTGGAAAAGTCTTCAGAAGGCATTGGATACTGAACTTCTTTTGAGCACTGCTTACCACCCTCAAACAGATGGACAATCAGAACAAACTATTCAAACCTTTGAAGACATGTGGATATCATGCTCACTTGACTTTTAGGGTATGTGGGTACAATATTTACCTCGGGTAGAATTTTCCTATAACAATAGCTTCCATTCAAGAATTCGGATGGCACCATATGAAGCGTTATACAGAAAAAGATGTTGGACACCAACCTTTTGGGTTGACGTTGGTGAAAGAACACATGTAGGCCCAGAACTGGTGGAGGAAACGATGGAAAAGGTGAAGGTAATCCAAAAACACATCAAAGCAGCTCAATGTAGGCCAAAGAGCTATGATGACAACAGAAGGAAGGATTTGGAATTTCAGGTAGGAGATCATGTTTTCTTGAAGGTATCTCCATGGAAGGGAGTTATACGTTTCGGTAAGAAGGGTAAATTGAGTCCCAGGTACATCAGACCCTTCAAAATTCTAGAACAAATTGGGGTTGTAGCTTACCGTTTGGCAATGCCGCCAAGTCTCTCCAAATTTGACGATGTATTCCACATATCACTGTTGAGGAAATACATGCCTGACCCAACGCATGTACTCACCTATAAAAAATTATAATTGGAACCCAATCTGTCTTTTTTCGAAGAGCCCATCCGGATTCTTGATACAATAGAACAAGTGCTGAGAAACCAGACGACTCGTCTGGTAAATGTTCAATGGAGAAACCATAAGATGGAGGAGGCAACGTGGGAATCCGAGGAACTTATGATGAAGAATCACCCAAGTCTTTTTATACAGTGATATTATATGAAATTTCGGGGATGAAATTATTTTAAAGAGGGGATAATGTAACACCACAAGCTTCCACGATACGCTTCTCTTTGAATAATACAGTAGCGTGTGTTTTACGCAACTTCGAGTTCTAACACACACCAAAACCAATAAAAGTAGCTGCTATGAATAGTATTACCTACTTTTTTAAATTTTATAAATTTTATCTTTCAAAATGGACTCCATTTTTTGATTCGGAATATTGATTTTATCCTAGGGTGATATTTTTGAACTTTTCGGATAACTTTTATATTTTGATGAATAGTGAAAATTACTAAATTTTCATGAAAAACAACTTTTTTAATCAAAAAAATTAATAGTGATAAATTATTCTATCGAGTGGTTTTAATGTATAATTAGAATATAATTTTACCATTTTATCCAATGGCGGTCATAAGAATTAACTTCACTTGGAAATTGGACATAAACAATTGTTAATTTTTTGAATGATATTGTTTCTTAAAAACATGCTATTTGTTTTGACAACAGGAATTAAATATATAAATAATTAATTCAACTTATATGTTTGGAATTTTTTTAAATAGGCACCATTTTTGAATTCAGAATATCAATTATTGCTTAGGGTGAATCTTTGTTATTTTTCTGCAAAACATCATTTTTTATGAATAGTGAAACCACTCAGTGGTAGTTTAAAAACTAATTTTTCGTGTAAATGAAACATTACCACCTCTATGATTTGAGTTTCAAAAATCTGACATAAATGGTTTTCATTAGGATGTAAAATTTGGTTCAATGGGATTAAAATATTTTTTTTTGTTGAATAGTAACTTTTAAGTTTTATTAATTTCGATTAAAGGTAATTAGTGAAATTTAAAGTAATAATGATATTATATAAATATGAAAATATCTTGACACTTGTCATCCTCTTATGGGATGAGTCATGGCCGTCCAAGACAATCCGTGGGTCAACTTGGGGACCCCATGGAGCCACATGGGTAAGAAAATGACATTAATAACCTTTTATTTAAAGTAAAAATAAAATTGTCACAAACATGTGTTGTTTTACTAAAACAATTATTACATGGGGTTATTTAAGCTAACCATCAGACTATAAATATTCCTTGTAAATGTAATAATATTTACTACATCATGGTAATTCTTTATGATTTTTAGACATTAAATAAATAAATTTATTTATCACACCATGATGATGCAGCGATTACCTCATTAATTAATGATTTAACAAAAATGAAACTATAATGTAAAATCTAAGCCTTAAATATGTCAAAAACCTATTTTATGTATATATTTCGAACCCTTATCACCTTATATTCTAAATATATAATTGTGGGACCTTTGAAATCTGAAAATCATTTCATAATAATGTGACATTTCATGAATTTCCAAGAGTGCCCCTCCTCTCCTCTTATAAAAGGCCCCCACCTCTACCACCTTATTCACACCATCAAAGCCATTTGGCTCTGCCAAACTCTGCCCAAATACTCTCTAAACTTCCCTCTCTTACTCCTAGAAGCCTCACTTTGGGCAGATGTCTTCCCAAGGAAGCCTTTGTCTCTAATCAAAAAGAGTTACCCAATTTTAAGGTAATGTCTTCTCTTATGTTCTTTTGTTTTATTTTGCTTCTCCAACCCCTTAAACACCTTTTGATTCCTTTATTTTGTAACAAAACCAGTATCTACAATATAATAGGATTTTTTTCATGATAAGGATTTTATTTACACTTACACATACCTTCGTCTAATGGTTAAGGAACATACTGTTTCGGTGGGTGGTGAATTACTACCTCACGAAACGATGATTGTTCAATCTTATTTTAACACCTCTCATGGTGGCCATTATGATGACACTATATTTATTCATGATATATATTATATTTATTTCCTCTATATGATTCTGTATTTTACATTTAAAACATTCCTTTATGCTTTTCATGTTGGGAAAATGTGATAATTTCATTTGAGGAAGTGTGGACTACGACCCCCTCAAGTGATGTGACTCGTTCATGCAATACATGGAATGTATAAAGAATTAAATTAATGAAATTATGTGACATGTATAACATATATATTATACTATAATTATAATATATATATATATATATATATATATCTCTCATTTAGTGTTAATTCCATTAAATATGAAATAGGAATGAAAGTAGCGTTCATTCGTACGTACGGCTTACCGTCTCCATGAACGGTGTATTTCATTTCTTACCTCAAAATGTTATTTAATATTATAAATGAATGTATATTCTGGATATATATGATATATATGATATCTACATCATGAATATAATTCTGGATATAATGGATATTTTACCACATGAACAACTTGTAATTATAAGAAATTTATTTTTGACTCAAGCACCAAAGATCGACAAAATGACCGTTATTAACCTAAATAATTAGATAATGTTAATAACATGGTAATAAGTGTTATAAAAGGAATAATTAACTTGAAAAAGGTTCTTAAGCAAGTAGAAATTAACTCTAGTGTATTATTCAGGAGGTTAAAGAACGATCGAGTCAAGTCGGACATGAGGTAAGGGAACTTCTTAACCCAATTTATATTCTTTGGGTCAATGTCCTATTTTAAAATTATGTCATGATATTATTATGTCCTATCTTGTATTTATAATATATTTATGAGTACATATAGTGAATACACATAATAGATCTATTTTATTTAAAAATGATCTTTGTATGGGAATTTGTCTCAATCTTCTTTCATTGAGGCTTATTTTATTTTAATACAAGAATTTCTTTTATACAGTGTATAAAACCCTTTGACATTTATGTTTATTAATAAGGAATATTTTTTTATATGAAGCGTTTTAGTAAAAGAAAAAAGGGAATATTTTTTTGTCGTATATATGCAGTGATAACGACTTCTCTGCTGCCGTGACCATTATTTGAGTTTCAGCTTCCTCTACAAGCCCTAAATTTTTTTTAAATGAAAACTGAATACCATGTTTTAATTTTCTTTTATTTTGGAATTGAAAATGGTTTTGATAATGTATTTATTATATCAATGTGTTGTATTGATATCTTGTGATTGAAATATGGAAATGTTATGATTCCTTTATGCATTTTTTATGTTATACAATTATGTTATGGTTTATGATATGTTTAAACCTTTTCATATAAGGAATTAATTGGACTTAATAAGTGACGAGTGGAGCCCGATATAGCTCCTCGATGCATCAGTAGGTCTCATGAGACAAAATAGTGTCTTGGCATGAGGCCTTGACAAAATCTTATTTGTAGTATTGTCATGAGGCCTTGGATACGTGGTTATGATAGTCTGGCATTATGCATTCCATTATTATGAATGTAGTTATTGATATTGAATGTGATTATTCGACTAGTAGAATATCCATGTGAATAAGTAAATGGCATTACTTCATTTTATTTTTTCCAAATTATGCTGAACTTCTAGTTTAAAATGCTTTTGTTTTAGCTATACACTGCCTTAAATGTTTATGTTTATTTATGAAAGTTTCCGATGTATTGTTATCCTTACTGAGCATCTGAGCTGACCCCTTTCTATGTTTTATTTTACCAGGATGTGAAGAAGTATTTTATAAATGACCTGCAGAGAGAGTATGAGGGGTTATGAAGACAATATGTTGTTGTAGTTTTTCACTTTATGATGTAATGTATGACTTATGAATGTATCTAATGTTTCCAAGGCTACTAAACTAATTGGTCTTTTGAGACTTGATCTTTTGTGATCATGCCAATGTTACGTAATAATTCACTGACACTGGGTAACTTGGGTCAGGGCGTTACACACTATTCTTTTATAAATTGATTAATAAACCATCAATTCATGGAAGTGGATACTGATTCTTTAATGTAACTTTTTTAGCATACGATAATCCAGAAAAATACATAATGTTCCATCTTCTAGCTTCATGAACTTGACTCGTGCTTCCCAAGGATACATATGAGGTAGAATGAAACCTTTTCTTTCCAGCTCTTTTAACTGAACATTTAGATCTCTTAACTCTGTTTGTTCTAACCTATAATATGGAAGGGAAATTGGAATAGTAAACATAAGGATATCAATCATTATCTTTACATCCTTTATAAGTGATCACATTGATATGTTCTTGAAAAAAACATCTCGAAATTTATCCAAAACTATTGGAAATTTTTTTTCCATGTTCTCTTCCATCGATTCCTATGTCAATGTATCCATATTTAAAGAGATTATTCCCACCACTAGTTCCATCAAGCATGTGGCGCCTGTCTTTAAAACAGATTTTCCTCTCTTGTGATGTTTTACTCTATTCTCACTTTCAAAAGTGAGAGTTTTGATATAACCGTCAATTTGAGATTTTTTCATTTTAAACTAATTTATACCATTGATTATATAATAGACATCCATCTCAAACACATAGAAGTCCCATTTTAACTCACCTACATCAAGAATAATAGAACATGCTTTCAATATAATGGATTGACATTCTCATTATACAATATGATATTAATGTTTTAACAAAGAATTAATCATCTATACATTTATTTATATAATATCAACAACATGTGAAGAAATGAAGGAATTCAATGAACCATTATCAGACAACACTTTCATAATGGTAGAATTCATTAGTATCTTATGTATGATTATTGATGGTCCATCATAACCATCCAAAATCAAATTATAATATCCATAAACTTTTAGTGTCACTATACTTTTCTCCTTGTTGTGTTATAGAGATTATTATCATTTTGATGAAGTATACAATGATTCGGATGCCAGACATGTGTCTCAAGAACCTAACCACCTATAACTGGGATACCGGTGCTTAATATATCACATCTTTTTGCAATTGTGAATGATGTTTGTGTTTTTGTACACAATCTCTTAATGTGGATAAGTTAATCCCACTAATGACATCCATGCTTGGTCTTGGGTCATGATGGATGGTTAATTACCTATGTGGTCTGATTATGACGTGTTCCACCTCCTTGTGAGAATTTTTACAACTTCCTCTTCATCTTTGGGCAACAGTTTTTAGCCCCTTTGGTGAAGACCAGTATGCTTCTTCCACATGGAATATCATCGGTGATAGATATAGTAAATAAAGTATCTAGTTGTAGTACCAATTGAATGGTTTGAAAATGATGAGTGTTGTTTTAGATCATCTTTTGGTTAACCAATAGATCAGGTGCCACACCATCCTCAATTTCCACTTCTGAAGGGTTTTATGATACTTATTGAGTTATATATCTAAGATAAAAACAATCACTGTATGTATCAAAAACTGGAAACTTAGGGCATAACATTTAAAATTATATCACATCAACTATTACAACATTATTATGTAAAAAAAATCTTTTCCATTTATAACCATTATTGATAATTCTGTCTTCATTTTGAAGGTCAAACCATTTTAAATATTTATCAATCATGATCTTTTTCAAAGTCTTTCATTGGAAAACAATTTTCTGCATTCTTCAAAAAAAACTCCATCTTGGCACATAGTCATTAATCATTAATCAAAATGAAATAAGATATATTAGATGGAATTCATTTATTTACAAATCATGGAGTGCTCATATCTTTAGATAAAACCATGATAATGAGATTTTGGTATCTTATTTGTGTCTCCAAAATACTTATGTACCCATATCCCCTCTTACTTCAAGAACAACACAAACAAGATAGCTACATCCTTTTATGATATACATTTCATGTTCAGAATATTCTAATCCTTTCTAATATCTCTACCCTATGAATAGACAAGAACTAATTTCAACTCAATGTCCACGAAAAATGAATATTACTTGTTAGGAAAGGACTGAACAAGTTGATTCCATTTATAATGACCCACTTATTCTCATTGGATTGAGAATACAATGAATCATTACTAGGACATAAACGAAAACCCAATATGTCCAAGGATAAAACTTTATTATGAATGGTTTCCAAAGGAATTGGGGATTTAATTACGCTTTAAGAAGTAACACCCTTAAACAGAAACTAAACCAAACCAAAGACCATTCGATCCATGAACATTGAATGTCAAATCAACAACATATTTTGTAATCAATATCAAACCAGATTTACCATTGCGGATGAAAAACTACTATTAAAACAAATAGTTGAAGGACACAATATAGACACCAAGATGATAATGAGACTCCATGTATAGTTTCTCTGTGATCCAATCACCAAATAGCCTAAGGATCATAAGATGTGTGACACTTTACACTTGCCCATGTCTTGGAAGAAAGCATCTACAAAAGCACCAACATTCCAAAGCATAGGTGACTATAGATCATAGTAGGATTGACAAAATGATATACCTACTCATGCATTTATGATTGAAAATTTATTCACATTAATATTAAAAAATTAATATAAAACAATTCTACACAACAATCTATTAAAAAATATAAACATGTTCTCAAAAAAATTGAAACAAAAAGAAAACAAGTGCAATTGAAACTAATTTTTCCAGAATATTATTCTTCCTGAAAAATAACAAAAAAAATCCTTAAATATATTTCTCAATATTCATTAGGCAAACCCATTCCATTCAACTTATTCTCACATCCAATGTGTCATGTAACTTGGACCTTCCTATACTCGCGATTGGTGAGTCATCCTTTCCCTAAGCCACCCCTTGTGAACCAATCGATATGAGAGATCCCTAACCCTTAGACATATAACTAATGATGGGAGACACTCCTAACCCTAATCAATCAATCATTCACCCTTTCATTGGGGAGAGCTGTAACCCTTATCCACTCCATTAATGATGGTGGATACCCCTAACCCTTATTTGTCCCTCTTTTAGATGAACAAACCCAACCATCATGCAAAAATTCAAAATGTGTTCAATCAATTCAACAATTTCAATATAAGAGAACATTTATTGAAAATAGAAGGACAACCAAATTTCGAAACAAAAATGTAGTTTCAATAAAACATTCCCTTTTATTGAAAATATTTAACCAAATCTATATTCCATGATTACAGAAGATCCCCTTTAAAAAATCCATATTTTAAAAACAATAACATAATCACATTATTCGAAACACCCAATTTTCTAAATTTCCAACAATCTACCAAAACATCACCAAAGATGTTTTCCCAAAAAATCAAAATAAAAAATTCATTATCAATTCATCATTATCATAAAAATTTAAAATAAGGGTAATCCATTCTAAAATGTGGAATTGAGATTAAAATCTCATTCCTTGAGGGGTTTGATGAAAAGTGACAATTGATGAAGAATCCTAAAGATAAAAATACCTTAGATATGTTCTCCTATTAAGATTTAGACCAAATATCAACATATTTGGAATCCAAAAAATTAGATCTACTAATAATTGTCATAGATCTATGAAACTGAGAAGAGAGAAGAAGTATATCTAAGTAGATCTAAGAAGTCGATCAAGAACGATGAAGAATGAACACATACCTAAAAAGACCAACGCCAAAACTCAATGGGAATACTTCAGATGGACTCCAAATTTCTTGGGAGAAGTTCTATAATGATCAAATGAGATATATCCTAAATTAGGACATCTTAGGAGAATAACTGAGCAGTTTAGAGGCAAAAACATGTGAGATCCTCTTTTTTAGAATCTCACTTTAACAACGTGTACAGTTAGATAGAATGGCTAGACAAACCATTCTCTAACTGTACATTAGCTACTACCTTAAGGAAACACATTCAAGCCCTCCTAGCATGGTCTCCCTATCCTTGTACAAACTGGGCCAATGCTATTGTCCAGAATCTTCAACATCACACGATGTCTACTAGTCTTTCTGAATAGTTTTGATAAACAGTGTGATGCATGTGGGCATCTCGTTTAGCACCAAAAATATAGTTAATATTCCACATACTCTTCCATACATCACCCTTACACTTTATAAACCTAAAAATCATCATGTATGGGTTATATACCAAAAAATTGGAGTAATAAAATTAAAATGTACTTTTTTAATTGGAGGAAAAAATAGTTGAATCAAAATTTTGAAATATATATATATATATAGTAGTAAATTTCAATATCAACTGAATTAATAAATTAAATTTATGTAGCCATAAATTATTAATACTAAATTATTCATTATAATGAATCATTTAAAAAAATTAATTTAATTTTTTTTTTATAAAAAATTAAATATAAAATATATTTTCCCATAGATTAATATATTAACTCAAATTTGAGTAGTAATTTATTGAAATTTAGAATATGTACGCTAATGTTTTTTACACATGTTGCTTTCCTATGAAAATAATTTTCCAAAATAATTTTGTATATTTATATAAAATCTATATTTTAAAATTTTTTATTTTTAATTTAGAAAAATATATTTCATTTTTAGAATCATCCATTCATAATTACCATAATATGAATTTTTTAGATATTTTAGATATTTTTTCATTTTTTGATGAATATTGATATATCAAATTTTTAAAAAATATATATGTTTTTTGAATTTTAATTATATATCATAGAGGTAAAATTTAATAAAATCCTTTAGTTGATAAAATATGTATTTATGGAGTAATAATATACATTCTTAAATAATATTATGAATTTATAAAATCAATGTTGATGAACTTACGAACATATGTAATATTTCTGAAAAATTAAACACATTTGTAGTTTTTTATAAATAAATATTATTTTGAAAAAGATGAGTTCCTTGTTTTTAGGAATGAGACATAAATTTTTTTTAAAAAAAAATTATCATTAAAACCAAACACCAGGACACTATTAACATATACAAAAATTAAAAGAATAAAAATAATATCTTTCTATATACAGGGATTATAAATTACATGAAATAACATTAAAAATTTAATTTTCATAATCATAGAGATTCTATCAAATAAAATTATTCAATATTTTTAATCCTTCAGTTAAAATTATGTAACAAATACATTATTTTTATCTATAAAATGATTTAGTTGTGTAAAACAAATTACCACGATGAGACCATAAATGATAAAAGTAATAAATTTGGGGGTAAAGATCAATAAACACGTTATGAAACTATTGGTTTAGATATTTCTAGTTTACATCATCCATCACTCACTTAATTTCTATTAATGGATCCAAATTACATGTGATACATGTGCTCTTGTTATATTTTTTATAAATTTTTTCCAACATTACATAGTTTCCATTTAAAAAATGGGGCCTCTCACCACCTCATTAATACCAATAAATTTTTACATATTAAAAAATATCATTATTCCATCAACTATAACTATCATTCACCCGATTATGATTCTTACCAAAAGATATTATCTGATACCCAAATTTTACAATGATTTGTCCTAGGGAAATCCCATGCCCTCAACGTGTGTAATAATTTTCCTTAATTGTATTTTTATTTTATGTAAAATTTAGACATATTTATTAATTATTAATATATGAATAAATTAGAATTTTATATATATACTTAATTTCATTACTTTAAAGGGATAAAAATTAACCATCATTCCATTTTCCCATTAGAAAACAATAATTACATATGTTCTTGTGAGCTGATTACTTTCTATTTGTTGCATAACTGTTCATTTTTTTGTGACAACATTAATCTCACAATATTAATTTTTCATTAGTAAATAATAATTATATTTATATCATATCTTAGGGTTATTTATTATAATATATAATAATCATTTCTCTCATTCTTTGGAAAATGAAATCATCATCCATTCGTACGTGTGGAATTCCATTGCAAATGAATGATTCATCTCGCTTTTGGATTCCATCACCTCCATACATAACCAGTAATTGGAATATATTAAATTTTAGAATTTTTTTTAATTTATTAAGATTTACAATTTATAAATCATAAAATTATTAACAATATGAAAAATAATAAAATCTTAGTAAATTAAACAATCCAAATGAGCATTCTAAGAGGACACAATTATTTCATCATTCTATGTAATAACATCATATTGTTTTTATTCATAAAAAATATCTTCAAAATTCATATATATATTACTAATAATTAGTAAATAAATACATTATATAACTATTATTGTTATTTTTCATATAAATCACTTCATAATCATCATTAAATTATGTTATGTTCGTCTTTGGATTACTATGAACAAGTAATTGTGTAACGTTGTAAATTCCTATCATGGATGGGTAAGGATATTTAATTTTTTTAATATAATATCATTAATTACATAATTTTATTGTTTTATTTTTGTAATGGAATACTAAAAATTAAACTCATTATTTATGATACAAACCTTTGTATGTGAAAAATTAATGAAACATTCTCATTGTCGATTTCATATATAAATATCATATAAAAAACTCCATATGAATGGATTTCTGACAATAATATATATAACATTAATTCCATTACTTTAAAATATCTGGTGATGATAAAATAATAGTTAAAAATTTATAACAACACTACAATTATAATGCTAGTTCAAAACAATCAATAATACTTATATCTAATATTGAAACAAAAAAAGTCACTAAAGAATATAAATATTGAGAAAAATTATAAATGAATCATGTAAAAGGTTAAATGTATGAATTTTTGGAATTAAATGATTATAATATTAAATTTTGTAATATAGAGGGTCTGAGAACTTTTTGACTAGCAGGAATAAAGTTACGGGTTTTCTTTGCCTCAATACTAATTATATAATACATAATACAATTTTTCTCTATGTATTACATCAATGGTGTATTTAATACTTGTGGATATATTTTTATCTTACTTATTATTTTAATTTCATGTTATATATAAAGCCAAATAATATTCCCATTTTCAAATTTCATTTAATTCAATTGTTTCAGCATTAGTATGGGCTTTGGTTATCTATAATCTCATTAATTGATTTATGATGGATTTATTGAAAATATAATATATAAAATAGGAAATTTTGTAAATATGAACATATACTGTGGTATTATTTCACATTTTTCTATTCATTTATATTCCGACAACAAAAATACTAGGAAAATATTTATTTACATTGGGAGTCTCTTTCCAATATGTTATATTTTTAGCTGATATTTCATTTCAATGAGTAACTAATTTTTACCATGATAATTGTTCATTCATGATTTTTTTCTCTAACTTTCATATTTTATTATATTTTATATTACAATCCACTTTAGGAATATGACATAATAAATAAATGTTATATTTATAACTTAATTTACAATGTAGGATTTCATCAAGTGCAATTTAAAAATAATTAAAAGGTTATGTTAATAATCTATTGTTATATTTTTGAAAGAACATTTTTTATAGAAACAAATTTTTAATTTTAATTACTTATTATTAGATATTATTTTTTGAATGTATATGTTTTCAAAATTAGTCACTTATCCATTATAATTATTCTCCTTAATAATGAAATTAATGATTTATTAAATTAACGTTAAAAAATTCTAAAATACAATTTATGTGTTCACCTCAATTTTAAATTTACTATTAAAAAATACATTCATTGATATTATTTTTTATAAGATTTTATTTAATAAATATATACATTAATAATTTTTTGGATTGAAACATTGGTTCGATTCTTGATGCCTTCTGATTTGATTCAAAGTGATGTATTATTTTTATGATTCATTCAAAAAAAATTCAATATCACAATAATTTTATTTTAATACATTTTGGATATGATATTTAAAACCACACACATTATATCATTAAAATATTTATATAATGTTATATTATATTGATGATATGATCCATCACTACCTTTTTCTTAACTAACCATCCACTATGAATAGACATAACTTCACTTGCAATTCCATAACATTATAAACGATATATTTTACATTACCTTAATTAAATGCTGTTCACCAAGATTTTTTATAGAAATATATTTATGAAATTTTTGTTGTAATAATATAACTGATTATCAATAAATTTTTAAGCTCAGGGATTCAATCACTGAAATATATACCATTTATTGATTAGGTAAACTATGGAAATTTATTTAAACTTTTTTCTGATACATATGTTTATAGATGTGTTTATAAATGTGCTTGTATACTGTTTAAACATCAACCTTGTTCCTCTTTACGGGTTAAGATGATTTTATCACATTTATTAACATGTGTAAAAGTAATGAAAGTCCATAATTGGTTTGTCCAATTTGGATGATTATTATAAAATTTTATTATGTATTTTTTAACAATTACCTCATATTATGAATGAATTAGACATAGAAAGGTTACTAGTGGTTCATGATATAATATATCCTCATGATGAATTAGTAGGTTAGTATTCGGTGTGTCCTAGAAAAATTACCAAATATGCCTATAATCTATCTTGAGGACAAGAATGATGTTTTATCTATGACCATGATAGAGAGAATTATGTCTTGGTTGTTCCGTTGATGGTATGATCCAAATATCTAGTATTATTTATTCCTTCACCATGAATTATGTTATTATTATACATGTGATCTATTTAATTTCACTATCATCAATGGACATATTATTATCTTAAATTCATTATATTTTGAAATTTTGATGAAACTTTATTCCAAAAATAATATTTAGTCATTCTGTTTATTTTTCCTTAGTTAGATTAACTTTATTCCTTACTAAGAATTTTTTATCAACCATTATCATATTTACATTTCCACATTTTGTGAAGAAAAATATTACACATGATATGACTACATTAAAAGAATGTATGTGGGATTTTTGGGTGACAATATAGACTTTTTATGGTTTAAAATGTTCTTATTATCAAATAATATGCATGTATATTATATTCACATTATAAATAAATAATGTTTCCTAACTCTCGTGATATCTAAACCTAAAAATATCAAATGCGTGTTTGAGATTAATTAATAATTCATGACTTTTCAAATTATGTATTTTAATATCCTAGATTTTACAGTTTATATACATGTATGTTAGTACATTCTATGTTTTTGGAATTTGATTTGGGAGTTTGGGTCTGGGAAATCTCAATATTTTCAGTTTCACTAGTTTTCAGATAATATTTTGTATTATTCTTCTATATTATAATTATTGTTTCTAGGGGTGGTCCAAATTAGTATATTTATATGATCCCTCTTGCTAATATATTTATATATATATACATTAGTTATTAATATTTGTGATGTTGTGGGAAAATGATAGAGGAACTAATATCCTAATATAAAATGTTTGTATTATAATATATTGATTCATTATAGTTTTCTTAGTTGATTATTTGTTTTTTAACAATACTTGTTGAATATGTTACATTATTTTATTTTTATTCTTTATTATAATATTTCATATATTATATATTGGATTTTGGTTTTATTAAATATATCATTATTACTTTTTATTAATGAATATTTCCATTAGTATTAAAGTTGTTTGGCCATCCCATATTACATTTTGTAACTATATTGCTAGTTCAAATCCCATGTCCTATTGTAGGATTGAGTTTAAGGTTATGTTTTTTAAATAACACACCAAGAGGTTTTACAGTGGATTTGAATCATTATTATATCAATCATTATGTAAATTCTCTTAATATTACCTTAATTGAATCAACTATAACATTAAATTTTATTTTAACAATCATTTTTATAATAATAATTAAATGTCACCAATAAAAAAAAAATATTCACGTTTATATCATGTATGAATAAGGATAGAATGATTTCATGTTTTAAAATTAATATTATAATGTTACAACATGTTAAAATCGTTGAATATTAAGATATAGTGGAAATTTTATATCATGTATGTATTGAGAATTTATAATATGTTAGTTAAACGTCAACTATTAAAAAATATAAAAATTTTAAATGAAAATTCATATTGCATTATTAATAAAAAATGTTTTGAATTAATAATTGGTAAATTATATAATTGGTTAAGCTAATGAGTAATTGATGATTTGTTTATATCCTTTGTTTTCGATTAGAATATGGATCTCAAGAACCACAACATCACCACATTTTGAATTTAAAGTATTCTATAACACCTCATAATTATTATTTTATTTAATTTGAGTTTCATACTTAAATTAAAATTTAATTTTTTTATATCATTAAATTCATGATAAAAGGAATTTTAATTTCATATATAGTCTTCCCTAAAATCAAATGGTAGTCCTTGTGTGCCATAGTTTAGGCAATATGTAAAATTTATTTATGTTCTTGTTTATATTATTACTCTTTTAGTGGAAAAGATAATAATGTAGGAATGATATTGAATCATTAAGACATTAAATTTTTCCAACAGGTCATAAATGGATGTGATGAGTTAATTTTGGATAAAATATACAATGATAATTATGTATAAACTATGAATTTTTGTTACAAATATAAATACATGATATTCAAAATAGATGACTTGAAGCTAGTGGAGTACCTTTGTAGACCCAGAAAATGATCCATAAACGAATATGATGTATTTAATTAAGATCATTATAATAATATAGAATATAAAAATTTTCATGTCACAAAGTAAAATTTTTGGAATTTGAAAAATACAAAGATTCAACACAATTATAATCATAGATAAATTCAATATATGTTAATCCATTTCTAAGATCATAGATAGACGCATATTGGAAATCATTAGTGTAAAACAATTTGTGAACCATAATCATAATGTTCTAGGTATATCATAAGAACAATTCCGTTTATGCTCCATTATTTTCAGAAATCAGGAAACTTTATATAGTATAACCATTCTTGAGCCCATACAAAAAGGAATTTTTTAACAAGATAGAGTATTTCCATTTGTTTTCCTCTATCATGTAGAACTATAAAAAATGTTAGTGTTATGATTAAACAAAAATTATACAGTACCCATTTCCTTGAATTACATATTCCCTGTTTTAAATAAAAAAATACCATAGTATTCATTGATTTATATTGTTAAATCACATGTATAGAGGGATAAACTATAACAATCTACATTATTAGATAATGAATAAAATTAATTGAAATTGGAATTTTTTGTCCTGGTGTAGTAGAAATTTTGATAATTAGTTTTTTAATTATAATTATTTGATATGGAACCAAAATAATGGAAGTATTTGTATGTGTAAAAAATTTTAATATTTTTTATATGATTGAAAAAAATTATATGTTGATTTGGGGTGTCATATATGTTAATTTTTCAACATGTTTCTCATTATACCATGATAGATGCATTTAAGTAAAAGATAAGGGGTTTAATACACTAAAACCATAATCTTGGAGGGCTAATATGACCTGATACATTAGTGGAAAGATTCCACACCATGATAATTTGGTGTGGAAAATTTGGGGATTTTGTGTTAGACTTTTCACTAGGGTAATCAAATTCCTATATTTTTCATTCCGTGGTAGAGGGTGTCATTCGATGAGTATAAATATTAGGTTTCATAACAAACCATGTCCTTGGTGTTACTCAATGATGAATTTTCTTACAAATTAGGTTGACACATTCCTGTACTAACATAAAATATTGGTATGGTCATCATATAGGGGGATGACCATTATGAGTTGAATATTGGAAAATGATTTTATCATTATGTATGGTCACATTTTGGTGGGAGGGATTCATGCTATATTGGTGGAAAATACATTTTATATATGATAATGCTTATATATTTTCTTAATAAAAAATATTATAGATGTTTAATCATGTCATAACCCTTATGGTAAAATAATAATGGGGGTAAGAGTGTGATTTTATGTATAATAAGTTTGAGTGATATGCCATGAATGACGAAGGAGACATCATGGAAAGTTTGGCTCCACTATGAAGGCTTGATCATAATACAAATGGGGAGGTGTAGTGTACCATGAAAAAAATGGTTAACATCATTATGTTATTCTTATAGAGGAAACACACCTTCAGGTCTGCAGAATTTTCTAGGTTTGTGGAAAAAGGCGATGTTGGTATTTTAGTCATTTAATGTTGGAATTTGAAATTCATTTTTTCAATTATAGGATTTATGAATTATGGGAGGCCAACAAATTTTTCCATACATCCTTTCAATTCTAAAATACATTATCTTTAGTGATCACAGGTAGTTTTAACATCATTTAAGGTAATGTTTTCTACTAATTCATCAGAACTAATCATTGTTAGCCACAAATTTGTTGTTATTTGGGTTATGTTTTTATTTTGGTTTTAAGAAGATCTGTGTAACAAATCCTAGTATGGCATGGATTTTAATTTTATTGGATATAATAGATACTTGGAATATGAACATGCTCAGTTTTTGGTAGTTTCATTAAGGTAAACCACTATTCTAAATTATTACTACTTTTTATCAAATATAAAATTTATTTAATAGTGAATCCATATTGAATTTAAATGATTTTTTCAACTATGATAAGAGGGTGTGTATATAGTGATCCACACCCCACTAGTGATGTTATAAAATCATTACATGGTCCAATGTGTCATTTTTTATTTACATACACCATTTTTCATGATATTTTTATGTCTATCATGTATAAATTACATATAATTTATTTAGATGATTATTGATGGATTTAGGGACTCATATTATTATGGGACGTTAATTAACGATTGAATCCACATTCGTGATTGTATCGTAGAATTTATAAAAGTAAATAGAAATGAATGAGTATGTATGTACTTAATAATATCCCAAAATAATAAAAATCATGTTATATAGACTTTGATATGGTTTTTAGCGTAAAATTTGTGATTGATCATTAATTTAAAATGAATTATAACATTTATAATTACCATGAATATAATGAAAGTTTATTTATCCATGATGGACCATTAGACACCAGTTTCATACCATCGAATTCAATTAGTGTGTGATTGACTATAAGTATGTGTTTTGGGAATTTAAATACCTATATAGGTATAAAATCGATAGATAAACAATGATTACATTGAATTATGTTCTATATGTTTTTTCTGAGTTTAGAAATTATATAGAATGGGAATGGTTGGATTAAAATTATTCCATGTGATCCTAGGGGTACCGTATTTTTGATGTTTCTATATTTAGATATGATATACCATTTGGAAAAAAATGGAATTTGAGTTTAAAATGAGATAATGGAACCCATGTGGTGGGATTGAAAAATAATTCACCTTGTAGGGGTGAAAATAATTACATTTGATGAACTCAACTATATAATTGGGTGGTATATTTTGGATTGGATTATGGTATCATAGATGGGTTTGCGTGGACTCATGGAATGATATATTTTCCCAATATAGTTGGATACAAAAATGGAAAGTAATTAAATTTTTATGAAATGTATTTTAACTGTATATAAAATGACTATGATTAATACATGATTAAAATATTAACTTATAAATCATATAAAAGTTAGGTTTTTGCCTTCCTGAATGAAAATTTAAAAGGTTCAAAGGAACCACACATTCCCCTAAGTAATATATTAAAAATGATCCATGGAATGATGTAGTCCTCAAGGCTGATATTGTAAAAAGGTTCTATTATTGGACATAGTTTCGATAGGTGATATTATTAAAAGGGTTTATGGTGGTAATTGGCCCTCTTGGTTGATATTATACAAATTATTTTGGTGAGGATGTTTTAATTGTTATTTCTTTTCAAATAAGGCCCAGGGTAAGGTGTTTCCATTAGTTTTTGATGATATCAAAAAAAAATTAGGGAGGATATACCCCTAATTATTTGTAATATATATTTCATTGGTAAGAGGTACCCCCTGTCATTACAATATATATTGTTCCTTGGGAGTTTATACCCATGAGTGTATTATATATATGTATATAATCAAATTATTTCTCTAGAAAAGGGATTCCCCTTAGTTTATGATATATTTATCATGTTTGAATGTAGGAGGTTTCATCATGATTTTGACAAGATTATGTCATTTCCTAGTAGGATATTCCTTTTGTTATACCATATATATGAATATATTTACACGATTGTTCGATGAATGAGATTCCACAAGATACATTATATGATTATTTTGTTTTAGTGGAGGATATGGATCTTGTTGTATTATATTTTTATTATTATTTTAGAGAGGTTATAACCCCATATATATTATTCTATTAGAATTTATATGGTTAGGGAACTGTTCCTCATTATTATTTATTAAATATACCACGGTGCACGTAGTGTGGTATTATTTCCCTTAAATGATGATATAACATGATCAATGATATCTCAACAATGGTTAAGTAGGTATAGTCATCATTATTTTCCATCATTGATCCAAATTAATAATAATGAATCCCTTATTCATTTTCAGTTATGAATTTAATTATTCAATGAATATAAAATTATATATGGAAGAATCACTTTTTTATCCCAAGGACACAATTGGTTATGGTTTAATGATTCGTATCAACACCCTTCTTGGTATGTCATGACACATTGTTACTTACAAGTATATGGTGATCTCATGTGAAGGTTGGGAAGAATCTCCGAGTTAGTTGGTTAAGTGTGATAACATGGATGGAGTTTTTAGTGGGGACTATGAATTATCATGGGACCATGTTTTGGGTTTCATTTCTTTTAAATTTGGGTTATGATTCATATTTTATCCCCATGAATGACATGTTTTATGTATTATTGAAAATTGTGTCAGTTTTGTTATCATATATTTCTATATTATGGTTAATTTATTGACATTGATTGATTCAATTATCATTTCCTCTAGTCGGTTATAAATTTTGAATACATGTTCTATATTATTTATATAATTTTTCACTAATATAATAGGATGTTATAGTCTCCACATGTTATCATTATAGTCCCTTGAAATATAAAAGTATCATTTGATATGCTTGGTTTCTCCCCTGAGGTATTTTTTCTACTTGGGACTGGTTTCTATACAAATGGTGTGTTTTGATGTCAAAAAGTGGTATTATAGTGTTTCAATATGTATTATTATTTGGTATATGGTATACTATAAATTATACCTCTTAGAGGTTATTATATATACCAAGTCATGTGCCCTGCCAATACCCTCATGTGATGTTGACAATGTGGAGAGTGATTAATGACTAATATTCTATGATTTTTCATTTTTAATGTTGATTTGTTTTCTTAAAACAATGATATTATGGATATATATATTAATTTTATTATCTTAGATTAGGAATGAAGGATTCTGTAAAAAATGCACCATATAAGGCATGTCGGTTCACAAGAAATATTAATTCATGTCTGTGATTGTGACCATTATTCATGAAAAAATACCATCTGAATATTTAAAGTGTATATAATAATGTACATGCTATTTTCCCAAATAACCTTCTAAAGGAATTATAAATGACTAAACCTGATGGTCATGTTTTACGATATTTAAAAAAATATTAAGATATGAATATCATATTCAGGATGATATTAGAAATAACCTCATAGGTGTAATATATTATGTGGATTACTGTGGAGGATCGATACCATAGAGTGAAATGGACATTATTACGAGATTATTAAATATTTTGTGTGTGTTACAACTATATAGTTAGTTTATTGGTATGACTGTGGGGTTTTTATATCATGTATATGATTATATATAATTCTTTGTGAGTTGTGTATTATATGGGATTCATTTTATTTTTCAATTGAGAGATCCTAGTGATATTGTTGTATGGATCATGTGATTAGTGAGTCAGTGTTATAATTGTCTAGAAGGATGATTTTATGATATAATAAGATATGTGATTTGATATATTAGGGTAACCATTTATAGGTACATGTCCTTGTATTTGAGTTCCTTCTGAAATGTGATGTGTGGGTAGTACATGTGTTATGATGGGTATAATATTCATAAGATGCTAGGGTACAAGTTTTGTTAGGGGAATGATCCATGTATTGATGAGATACCTCCCAATATGAAATTAATAAAATTTTATGAGAGGTTAACACTATGGTATATAACTATTTGAGTATGTTTATTTGGTAATGGGGAATGATATAAAAAATTATGAGATTAGATATTTGGATAATATCATAAAATAAATTATGTCAGTGAGATATTATCTAATATTCATAGGAAAGGGATCAATGTGACATAATATTTGAATATGGTGGGAAAACATAAAGATTCAATTGGTCTTATTAGTCATGGGTGAAGTGTAAGAGATGTTGAGAAGTGGATTATTGAAAACTATAGAATAAAAATGGGCAATTTACTATGTTATATTAATCCCAAGGTGAGGTCCCAATAATGTGTAAAAATACATGGATTTTTTATTCCTTGCTAGATTTTGGATATGATATTTTATGATGTATGTGTGTTTGGTTCCATTAGATTATTAGGTTTTGTTAGGACCTAGAGTGGTTCCTATGTGTTACGGTGGAATCTGGGACTCCTTAATTCCCCAAATACATGAATATTGATATTAGGAAATTGATGGACTCATCAATGATCAATCAAGGATGGTTTTTTGTCAGAAGTTATGTTTCTATGTGTTTTTTAATGAGTAGATTAACATAAATGAGATAATTCATTGGGATTTGGCTTGTCTATGTGGTGAAATACTTTTACTGTGGTTGTGTAACAACTATTATCTTATGAGATTTTGGATGTTTTCTGATGATCATTTAATGTTTGATATGATTTTTGACCAACTATGAAATGTGGTTTAATGACCATTCAGTTGTGTGAAACACCATTGGGGAAAGTGTCTTTTTTGATGGATAAGGGGATAAGATAGTGACATAGCCAGTGATAGTGGGGTATAATATGAGTTGTTAGTATATAATGGAACTATTTATTAATCCAATTGGTTTGTAAGATGACTGCTTGGTCAGGGTGACAATTTTTCTGGACCATGTGTTTTATTCATTATGATTGTTCATGAGGAAAATGTTTGACGGTTTTATTGGTATGAGGTTTCACAAAGAATTTCCTAATCAATATAATCCTAGGTAGGTCATACATTGAGGAAATATTCAATGAAATTATGTGGGTGTTAAAAGTGATAATGCTTTGCTAATGTTTTATGTGAGGTATGATTATTCTCATTGATCATATATAAGTTATGTCCTTGGGTCGGTATCTATTCATATATTATCTAAATTTGTAGTACCTAAATTGATTCATTTTTTGTTAATGTTGTGTGTGATGTGTTAGAAGATCAATCTAGGATTTTTTTGCAGTTTTTTTGTAACATAGATTCTTGAGTTGGAGTTATATATGGTATTTGGAAAATTTATTTAAATGGGTATTTTAAGTTTGGATTTTTCTCAATATGTATAATGAGGGACTGGTTGATGGTAAATATTGGATTATGGGCATGTTTCATTACTGATGGTGAATTTTAGGAAACATGATAGCATTTTCATCAGGATAATCGAATATCAATTCTTATGTGTAGTATGCTAACATGTTAAATGTGGTGAGGAATTTTCTAATTGATATTTTTTATGTTTTAAAACTATTGTTTCAATTATAATTTCTATGTTATTGTCTATTGAGATGCTGAGTAATTAATGTTTTTTTATAGAACATTGATATTTACCATTGGGGTATAAAATCTATAGGTATATAATTCATTAATTATATTATAAATGGGGTGTTATCAATAATTGGTGAAAATAATTTGTGTCAAGATACACTGGTACACCAGGTTTTGTTTAGTAAAGCTATAAGTGGTGTAATATTGTCATGACAATAACTAGAGGGTGTTATGGGATTTGGTTCATTTATTTAGGATTGAATATTTGAATTAATCATGGAGGATCCATTTGGAAAAATCTTATGTATCAAATTTTTATTTTGGTGATTTTATATTTATCATGTCATTATATGAAGGCAAGAAATAAAGGAAACAAGAAATTTTCTTTCCCTAGAATGGCTATTCATGATTATTGGGTTTCAGATCTGAATTAAATGAGATAAAAAATATCTCAGAGGTGTTTTGGTATGTGATATATTGACATAAAGATGGATAAGTGTTCATGTATGTGTCAAATAGGGTCATGTTGGGTTTTCTATAGATTTTATATAGTTGTCTAGTCACATCTTGATTGGGTAGTGGCATTCCATGATGAGTTGTTGGTTGTGATCACATGGTAGCCTTGGATATGTACCATGGTCTGAAATATGAATGGATGTAGTTTTTTCAATGAAAAATGGGTGTTACAAAATGGTGGATTATATTTTTTTTTGTTTTTCACTATGTAAAATTTGTTAAACATGATGGGTAACACACTATTATGGATGAGTGGAAGAACATCATGTTTCAATCATTAGTTTTCAGAAGGTGGTGGATTTTGTGCGGGGATTCATCACTATGGAATATGAAATATTTATATTTGGTCATCTCTTAATATAGGTAATCATGTTTTTACTATAACCCTTATATATTAGGAAACTCTATTTTAGTGGTATCACACCATGTGGTTGACCCCTATATCTTATGATAGTTCTATCAAGTGTGTGGATGATGCAATGGAAATGGTTTCATGCTCATTTGATGACCATTTTGATTTGAATTTTTTAAAAGTATATGAACATTATATATGTTCTAACCTTAATTATAAGTAGTAATTCCATGATGTCGTCTTTTACATATGGTGACTATGATTAGTTATGTTTACTATTTTTTCATGACCCATATGATCTCTCCATGAAGGGGTTTTTGAGAGACATATTTTTCCTCTATTTTGAACGAAAAACTATGAAGGGATATGTCTATTTATTGAATGTGGGGTTTATGTGACATCCTTCTGTTTATGTACTATTTTGGTTTCTAGTGGTGAGGAGTACCGTTACATGAACAAATGGGTCACATTGTGAGTGGTGAAATGTACCGTCACTAAGTCTTGATTCATAGGGTCTACACAGTGATTGTTAATTTTCAAGATTTGAAAAAATATAAGATTAAGATTGTGTTTTAGTATTTTATAATTTGAAACCCCTTCTAATTCATAAAATTAAATAGGTAACCATTAAGATAGGTTGAGTTATTATTCCCTTCCACATCCCCTATAATCATATTTGATTTTTTGGCGATTGGATCTTGGAATCATTTTCATTAGTGGTATTATTATCTTCTAATATTTCAATGTTTATATTTCTAGTACATGGATTCTTTACAATTCAATTTTGGGGTTGATATTTGTTTCACTAGAGAATGGTTGGAAAGAACCCAATATGATGGGGATTTTATTGAATTTATCTATTCGGGATGTAGATAAATTTAATTGGTTTTATCTTATTTATTGGGGGGAAAGAATTGATGAAAAATTATTTTGTGATCAAAATCATATCTGAGATTTATTGATTTGTTGATTGAAATCTGGAGTTATGTCTTGTTTCTAATAATATGATATATAGGGTGTTCCAAGTGAGATATTTACCCTAGTTCTTGAGGTTTTTTTATCGTTATAGAATATGTTATGTATTTTATTAGATCAATATCAATGATTTTTTTAGAATATATATGGATTTAATATGTAAATTAATTATATCTTTCATTCTAAATATTAATTAATTTTAAGGGAATATGGAATCATATATATAAGTCTGGTTAGACAGTCTTGAAATATCATCTCTGACGATGCTTATGAATTTCCATAATGACGTAAATCCAAATTATCTACGTGGTCATTTAACATATCCCTAAAATTTAATGATCATATTAAGTATCATTTGATATGTGGTCAAAAAAATTTGTGTGATCAACATTGAATTAAATATTAATTTTCTCATTTACATATTCCTTTGGTTGATTGAATGTGTCAGGGGCCAAGATAGAGCCATTAACACAATTTTGGTTCCTCAGTATCTAATGGATTTTTATTTATCACATGTTGGTGTTATAGTATAATGTAACTATAAATATGTATAGACATACTTGATAAACAATGTGAACATTGAATTAGGTTATATTTTTATCTCACTATGTAGGGATGTCTAATTGATATCGAATACGTAGATTAATGGTTGGAAAAAATGGATCCTTAATCTATATTTTATCCTTTTGGATATTTTATAAGTTATTATAATATTAGTGTAACAACTCATTCTTCAATGGTACACTTCTCGTTGAATAATACAATAGCGTGTGTTGTACGCAACATCGAGTTCTAACACACCACATCCAATAAAACTAGCCATTATAAATAGTAATACCCACTTTTTGAAATTTTATAAATTTTAACATTCAAAATGGACTTTATTTTTGGATTCGGAATATCAAAATTATCTTAGGTTTATTTTGTGGTATTTTTCTGAAAACATTCATTTTTTAATGAATAGTGAGAAACACTTAGTTATAGTTTAATACTGAATTTTTATTTAAATAATTATTTATTTTATTTAAATTTATTTTAGTTCAACACTGATACATAATACCTATATAACTTCAATGAAATTCATTGAAGTCAGTTTATAATAATTTTAGATATATAAAAATTTTATTGAACTTTTCGCCGTGTTTTACCCACCTCCTAAGAGAATTTAAAAATTCACATAAAACATAATTTTAAATCTTCTGTGAGTGGAATTATAAAATTATGGGAGACATGGTTGATATATGTAAGAAAAATGTGGTTAAATAAGATGAAAATAATGTTTTTTGAATATTACCATTTTACTTTTATTTACCACAGTTAAAAGTAAATAGAATAATTAAGGGTCAAAATGAAATTATTACTACCCTAACACATGTCCTAATTCTATTGGATAAGTATAATTCGACCAAAAAAACATTAGGATAAAAATATTAACCACTTTGGTCCACCTAGATTATATTAGGACATTTATTATTATTTAATTCAAAGAAATGTTTAAAGAGTTAAAATCAATGTTTAATCACTAAAACATTTTTAATATAGGGTTATACATAAGATAAACTATACTATAAATATTAATTAGAAATCTAAAATGATTTTATACATAATTTTTTTTATTTAAATTTTTTAGACATTAAATAATTTAATTTATTTATGACACAATGATGATGCAACAATTACTTAATTAATGTATTATTAAAATAATTGATATTATAAGTAAACAAATAAATGCAATTGGAGGATTTTTATGAATTAAATTTTTTTGAATGTTTATATGACATATTAGAGTCGGTTATAGTAATTTTATTTGATGTAATAATGATGTTATGAATTTATCAAAAACAAAATACCAAATAGTGTCACAATTGACATAAAAGTGTTTTCAAAACAAATATTACAATATTATTTGATATTCTATTCATAAAAATAAATGGTTCGGCCAAAAGACTTATATAATGATTTTTGTATAATTAAAGAACCAATTTGGGTTCTCTTGGAAGAATATAGTATGTTTATTAACCATATAATATCAAAATACAAAAAGACATGGTAAATGCCAAATTATTTAACTAAAAGTTAAATCTAAAATACAAGGTTAATATAGTGACACAAACCTGTTTTAAACATATTGGTTTAGTGGTTTATGAGCCATACCCACCATTACCTTTAAATAATCAATTTTTGAAACATTAAATCCTGAAAATTAGTTTATTACAAAATAATATTTCTTATTTTTCCTAAGGTACCCCCACCCCTCTTATAAAAGGGAACACACTGTTTCCTATAATTCACACATTAAATGCAATTTGGCTCGACCAACCCCTGAAAAAAATATAATATCAACTATCCTAACTTCATCCTAGAGGCTACCATATAGTCATAAAGACATCCAATGATGCCCTTTTGATCAAATCGAAAGGAAGAACCTGAAGAAGAGGTTAGTATTTCATCGACTCTTTCAAGTTCCTTTCTTCTTCCACTTCTTTTTTCAATGTTGTTTCCATTCTAAAATAATAACACCAGTATCTTATTTATACATTGATGTTATTATAAATATGGTAAAACCAAATTCATAATTCTATCCATCCTTTGAATGACATGTCACTATACGTGTGTACATACAGCTAACTGTCTCCACGTCGTGGTGAAATTATTATTCAACACATTATTATTTGGATGGGTATAATAATGATGTATAATTGATGTAAATAATAATTATAACATTATGATGATTCTTTATATATTATATGTCATCCAATTATATATTATTTTAATATCAAAAGAATGAATTTGTCGCACGTGCGAACGAACGAATTACCATATCCACAAACGTGATGAGATTCATTCCCCATCGTATCCTATCAAGATTAATTTTCATTAGATGATTATAAATAATTTTTAAAGACTAGATAACATTCTGGATATGAATACAATACATCTCATCCATAAAAAATATGACTCACATAACAATTAATATAAAGGAAAACGAATCTGTTAACACTTGAAACAACGATAATATTAAGATAAAATTAACAAGGAATTGTTAAAAGATCATATATGATATCATATTAATGTATACGATTCTTTTATAATTTAATGACAATTATTCTACCATTATATAGGAGTTTAACCTACCCTAGACTATGGAAAAGTACATGTTAAGGGTAAATTCTACAATCTTTTCATTATGTGAGGTTGTTTATACATAATTATCGACTGGGTCCTCTTTATCATCCACATCCATGTTTCTTAAAATTGTATTCCAAAACATTTTTACTATTTTCTAGTCTATGAGTTAAATTCATTAAGAAAATTGTTTGAATTTTTATAAAAATGTTTGAAAGGAATCATTCCATCATTTTTCAAACAAGGTACATTTTAACCATTGCAACATAATTAAGGTAAGAATGTCTTTCTTAACTTATACGGCGGGTGCGGCTATTTTCTGTTGTTATAACATCACCAAAGAATCCCTTTCTAGCATAGGAGAATATTTTCAAATTAAATGTTTTATTTATAAATTATGTGAATCTTAAATAATTTCAAAATAGAAATAGATATTTCTCTAAAAAAGGTTTTGATTTAATATATTTCAACATCCTTTGATGGATTTTAAACTTATTTAAAGTTGATTTGTTATGATACCAAAATTACATATTGTATTGAAGGTGTTGTGATATTTTTGACTATGAATGTGTTATTTTTATGCCATTCATGGTTTATGGATAAATTACTGGCATTTCATATGATAGTTTTAATATGAATGTTTATGTTATGTTTAAACCTTTTCCTATGAGGAATGAATTGGTCTTAGTAAGTGACGGGTGGAGCCCGCTATATCTCCTCAATGCATCGTTAGTTCTATTGAGACAAACTAGTGTCTTGGAACAAGGCCTTGAAAAAGTCCTATTTGTAGTCTAGGAACAAGGCCTTGACTATGTGTTTATGAAAGTCTAGAATTATGCATTCCATCATTATGAATGTGGCTATTGATATTGCATGTGATTAATAAACTAGTAGAATATCTATGTGAATATGTAAATGAAATTTATTTTATTTTTAACTTTTCCATATTATGATGATGTTCTTGTATAAAAGGATTTTGTTTCAGTTTTATCCATTTCCGTAAATGTTTATGCTTATTTATGAATGTTTCCTCTATATTTTTATCTTCACTGGGCATCTGATCTCACCCCTTTCAATGTTTGATTTTTCACAGGATGCAAAAAAGTATATTATGACTGACCTATAGGGATAGTCTATGAGATCTCATTCTTGTCCATTGAAACAATTCTGTTTTATTTTTTCATTTTATGATGTAACATAAAGCTTATGAATGTATCTATTACATTATAGGCTACTAAACTAATCAGTATTTCGAGACATGTTCTTTTGTGATCATGAAAATGATATATAATAATTCACTAAATTCGGGCTTCTGGGGTCGGGCGTTATAGTTGGTATTATGGGAAGTTTAGTGCAAACCTTGGAAACTAGATTTAGATAAACTATGATGAGAGCACATTACCCTAATATATACATTGAAGATTATTATAGAATAACTTCCTAGAATTGTGGTATTGTAATGAATTTTTAATTTATCCAAGAAATACATCCCTGTCATGGTATGAGCAGGTAGAGGTGGCTCTGGCCTAGATGTTCCTAGAGTTAAAACCTGAAAACACCGCTTTTTGGTAGACTGTAATGGAAACTAGTGCACGACAATGGGTCTTGCTGCACTCTTGGATACAACACTCTTGGGATATATGGTTAGGATAATTCACATTTTCTTTATAAACCATTATGAAGGGTTTATGAGTATATAATTCCTCAAAGAAAATATTTTTTTTGATTATGGATTATATCCATAAACTGTTCAACTTATGTTAAGTGGTTTACCAGAATGGAATTATGTATTCCGATTCATAAACTAATCTAGTTTATGCCATTGTATAGAAATGGAGTCTAGTGGAAGGAATGGAAACTGTATCAATGCATGTACTCCATGAAGGGATTTCTGTCCTGCTAAAGATAGTTATAGTGGATCTAGTGATACAACTTCTGATAATCATATTATCACTATATTGAGACAACTCACTCTGGTTATGAATAATAACCTTAGCCGTATAGAGCACCCTAATCCACAATATGGAGGATCAATGATAGACCGCTTAATAAGGAAACAACAACCAAAATTCAATGGGAGTACAAATCCATTAGTAGATGAGCAATGGATAAATTCTTAGAGAAAATACTCCACACCTTGGGGAGTAGCGAAAGGGAAAATGTTTTCATTGAATATTACCACCTCACTAGAGAGGCTGATCAATAGTGGTCATTGATTCAAAACCCAAAGGAATATGAATAATTATAAAATATGTAATGGAAAGAGTTTAAAGATATTTTCTTAGAAAAATACTTTTCTCGTGGCCATCGAGCCGATATGGAAAGTCAATTTCTGAGTCTGAGGCAAAAGGAGGATGATAATGTCGCAAAGTATGAGGATAACATTACAAGGTTAGTGAGGCATTCTGCAGATTATATAAATAACCCTAGACAAAATATTTATTGTTTCATTGATGGGATAAAACCATTTCTCCATCAAGAATTAGTCTCACAATCCTTCTTGTCGTACGAAGTTATTGTCTCATGTACTGTAAAAAACAAAAAAGGAATTATTTAAGTCTTACAACTTTAAAGAAAAGCAAGAGAATAAGAGATCTTATGAAAACTCAGGAAATGGAAATAAGGATAATAATGGAAAAGATTAATATCAATCCTATAGTAAATGTGGGAAGAAACACCCTGGTACTTGCCTGAAGGGAATGGGAGTATATCTCAAGTGTGGTGAAAAAGGCCTCCAAGATCGTGATTACTAGGGTAAGAAAGTGGTTTTCAATGTTGAATGATACAATTGTAGAGAAAGGGGAATTATTAGAATGAATTTCCTAAGAGTCATAGGAACTTACTTTTAAAGGCCAAGGTATCATGGTGATGTTTATGATATCACTACTACTGAGTTTGATGATCTAAAAGATGCAGTGGCAGGTAATTTAATGGTTTCCTCTCGTTTGGAAAATGCATTATTAGATTATAGATCATCGCATTGTTTCATATCTTCCCAGTTTTCTAAGAAAATTAGATATTTCCAATTGGATTTTACAAGGTAGGTGTCAGTCAAAAATCCTATGGGAATTATCATTGCAACAATTTTTTGTGAATTGGTACCCATTAGAGCATATAAATGTTCTTTATCTGCTGATATCATCGCCATACCCATGATTGAATTTGATATAGTCCCCAGTATGGATTGGCTTTCAGACCAATATTCAAAAATTTATTTTAAGAAGAAAGAGGTTACTATTTATGATGACTATGATTAAGAATGCCTTATCTTTAGAGCAGAAATGTCACCACCTGATACTTATCTTGATCCATGTCCCAGTAGCTCAACAAAATTCAATTATCGGGGAGGAAGAGAATAAAATAACTATGGGTGAGGAAAATAATGTTCAAATAGAGGATTTATCTGTTGTGCAAGAGTATGTTGATTTATTTCTAGAGGATTTACCTGGGCATCCTCCAGAATGATAAATTGAGTTTTCCATTTATTTAATTACTGGTTCAAGACCCATATTGATGACCCCTTATAGAATGACCACTGTTGAATTAGTGGAACTAAAGAAACAAATTTATGAATGAAGTAATAAGGGATTTATTCTCCCTTGTGTTTCTACATGGGGAGCCCCTGTTCTTTTTGTTACGAAGAAAAAAGGATCTATGAGTTTTTGCATAGACTACAAGGAGATCAATGCAATAACAATAAAGAACATGTATCCCCTACCACACATTGATGATTTATTTGACCATGTTAATGGATCTCAACACTTTTCCATGATTGACCATAAATCTAGATATCATCAGTTGTGTGTGAAGAAGGAACACATTACGAAACAACATTTCGAACTAGGTACGAGCATTTTGAGTTTACAGTACCATTTTCATTGACTAATGCACCCTCTGTTTTAATGGATATAATGATTATACTACTAGGAAAGTTGCGGGAGAACCCATTTATTAAAAAGAAAAGAAAAGAACACACAAAACCTTTTAAGGGAAGAGGGAGAACCCAAAAGCCCATATCAAACCCATATGTTTGACACAAAGACATAAAATACAGTGGCTCGAGATCCCAGTGGGACATAACCCATTAAAAGACCAATGTCGGATCCGAATCTAAATCCTACTCAAAAAAGACAAGAAAAAAACAAACTCAAGTCAACCCCAACAACCACCAAAGGCCCCACTAAAGCATCGCCCACAAACCATGATCCACCGAAGCTAGATCTACAATGAGACCATGATCATCTGGTTGACAGCAAGCCGTGTTAGAGCACGCACCCCAATTCCACTGTACACCCACGTAGGACACACCCGCAGTACGCTGGGGATGCCATAATATATATAAAGGAATCACAAGGGTTTAAGCCCTGGATCCCGAGATCCATCCGCGGAAGTGGAGGCTACATCCCAAGAAATCATGCAGACCTAAGCAACATCCCGAACTACTTGTGGCCCTGGCCAAAGAAATCACCACCGAAAAAATAGATCTGCATCTACTGCTCGAAATGAAGACGAAATTGAGGGACCAGATCACAAAACCACTAAAATGGACCTGCATCTACTACGTGAGATATAGGTGAGGCCGAGGAAGACCAGGAGAACCCCACTCTCTATTCTAACATTGTCGCCAAGACCACCGACCCATGCCGTCAAAACATTGAAACTGACACATATCTTGACCAGATCTATGAACACCGACCAGATCGCCGCCACTTCCAAAAGTACGAACACCACTGCCGAGGAAGCCATCCGAAAAGGGGTAACCCATTAACAAAGCTCACATGAAAAGAGGTAAATATTTTTTGGACATTATAGTGTGAATAATTTTTGTATAACTGAAGAGAAGATTAGTCAATTCATTGATCTGGACTCTACCATAGTGGAATGTTGGGTTTGTTATTTATATTGATACATCGATGGATAGACATGGTTGTGTCCTTATAAAGAATGGTAGTTTTATTACATGTGCATCATAACAGGTAAAAATTGATTAGAAAAACTATCCTAATCATGATCTTGAGTTAGCAGCAGTAATCTTTGCTATAAATATTTGGATACACTATCACTATGATGAAAAATGTGAGATATATATTGATCACAAGAGTTTTAAGTATATTTTCTCATAGAAAGAACTCAACCTGAGGTAAAGGAGATGGCTTGAACTAATCAAGGATTATGATTTCACTATACACTACCACCCGGGGAAGGAACATAAGGTGGAACATGCTTTGAGCATAAGGGATCATGGAGTTTTGACCAAAATGAGAGTTGAAAAGGATAATATATACATGGATCTAGTAAAGATGGATATGAGAATCACCATGGATGGTGAAACATCGATACTTTTTCAAATGTTTGTGAAAAAAAATTTACATGAAAGGATAAAGAGTTCACAAAAACCGGTGATGAAAAGTTTCAAAAGAAGATTAAATGTATGAATTAAGGGAGATTGAGTGACTTTGTGTATGAATATGGAATTTTAAAATTTGGGAAGAGAATTTGTGTTCCCAATATACCCTATCAATAAAGGAAATTTTTGGATGATTCTCCTAGTTTTAATATCACTATACACCCTAAGAGAACGAAAATATATAGTGATTTAAAGGAACATTTTTTGTGGGACAACATGAAGAGGGAGATTTCTGATTTTGTGACTAGATGTATGGTTTGTGAACAAGGGAATGATGGAAGGCAACAACCTGGAGGCGTCATGAAACTTCTTCCCATACCATAGTGGAAATAGGATTATAATATGGTGGAATTTTTCATGATATTACCAATGACTCCTAGAAATAATGATGCAATATGGGTCATTGTTGATCGTCTTAACAAGTTAGAATATTTTCTTACTATAAGAGAGTATTTACCACTTGAAAGTCTAGAAAGACTATATATTAATGAAGTTTTAATACTTGATGGAGTACCAATATCGATTATTTCTGATCGTGATCCCTGTTTTACATCAAGATTCTAGAAAAGTCTCCAGAAATACATGGACACTAAACATCGTTTGAGCACTTCCTACCTCCCCCAAACTGATGGATAATCAGAACAAACAATTAAAACATTAGATAAAATGATCTGATCATGATCACATGACTTTCAAGGTATGTGGGATCAATATTTACCTTTGGTATAATTTTCCTATAATAATATCTTAAATTCAAGTATCCATATGGAACCATATGAAGCGTTATATGGAAAAAGATGTTGCACACCAACCTGTTGTTATGATGTTGGTGAAAGAAAACTCATAGGCCCAGAACTGGTGGAGGAAACGATGGAAAAGGTGAAGGTAATCCAAAACCACATCAAAGCAGCTCAAAGTAGGCAAAAGAGCTATGTTGATAACCGAATGAAGGATTTGGAATGTTAGGTAAGAGATCATGTCTTCTTGAAGGTATATCCTTGGATGGGTGTTATACGTTTCAGGAATAAATGAAAATTATGTTCGAGGTACATCAAACCTTTCGAAATTCTAGAACGAATTGGGGTTGTAGCTTACCATTTGGCAATGTCGCCAAGTCTCTCCAAAGTTCACGATGTTTTCCACATATCACTGTTGAGAAAATCATGCCTCACTCGACGCATGTACTCACATATAAAGAATTATAATTGCAACATGATCTGTCTTAATGTGAAGACCCTTCCAAGGCTCTCGATACAAGAGAACAAGTGCTGAGAAACTGGATGACTCATCTGGTTAATGTTCTATAGAGAAAACATAATATGGAAAAGGCAACATGGGATCCTGAGCAACATATGATGAAGAACCACCAGAGTCATTTTGTGAAGTAATATTATAGAAATTTCAACGAAGAATTCATTTGATGTAGGAGAGAATGTAAGACCCCAATCTTCCACGGTACACTTCACATTGAAAAATACAACAGTGTCTGTTGTATGCAACATCGAGTTCTAACACACCACAACCAATAAAACTAGCCATTATGAATATTAATAACCATTTTGTCAGATTTTAAAAATTTTATCTTTAATTATAGACTTCATTTTTTGATTCTGAATATCAAAATTAGCTTAGGATGAATTTTTAGTATTTTTCTGAAAACATTCAATTTTTGATGAATAATGAAAAACACAGAGTTATAGTTTAAAACAGATTTTTTATTCAAATATTTTTTAATTTTATATAGATTTACTTTATGTAAAAATAGATACACAATACCTATATAAGTTTAATGTAATTCATTGGATTCTGTTTATAATAATTTTAGATATATAAAATTTTTATTGAACTTTTCACTGTCTTTTACCCATCTCCTAGGAGAATTTTCAAATTCACATAAAACATAAATTAACAGCTTCTGTGAGTGAAATTAAAAACTCCGATAGACATTGTTGATATCAGTATGAATATTCTATTTAATAAGATGAAAATAATTTTAGGGGAATAATAAAGTTTTTCTTTTATTTTCCACGGTTTAAAATTAATAGGGTAATAAAAGTAATACTGATATTATTATTACCCTAATAAATGTCCAAATTCTATTCGATAAGTATAATTAGACCAGAAACAACCTTAGGAATAAAACATTAACCTCTTTGGTCCACTTGGATTATATTATGATATTTATTATTATTTAATTCATAGAAGAGTTAAAAGATTTAAAATAAATGTTTAATAACTAAAACATTTTTAATAAAGGGTTATATATAAGATAAATTAGACTATAAATATTAATTAGAAAGATAAATCGACTTCCTACATAATGGTATTATATATATATTTTTTTAGACATTACATAATTTAATTTATTTATGACACAATGATGATGTAGTAATTTCTTAATTAATGAAACATTAAAATAATTGATATTATAAATATCTAAAAAAAGTCAATTGAGACTTTTTATGAATTACACTGATTTTATAGGTTAATATGACATATTAGGTTTGATTAGATTAATTTTTTTCGAAGTATTAATGCTGTTATGAATTTAGAAAAAAATAAATATCAAATAGTGTCAAAATTGACATAAAACAGAATCTATCACAAATATTATATTATTAATTGACATTATATTCCTAAAAATATCAATATTGGCCAAAAGACTTATATAATTATAGGTGAATCATTAATTAACCACTTTAGGTTCTCCTAGAAATATATAGTATGTTTATTAACCATATAATATATAAATACAAACAGACGTGGTATGTCATGACCCACCTTCACCAAAAGGAGGGAAGGGTCAGCAGATTTCCAGACCCTTCCTTCTTCAAGTTGAAGGAGAGATAATGACCCCTGAAACACACCTTCAATAGGTCCTGATGTGGCGACCAGTGCCAAGAGTATAGAATCACTCACTAAGTGGAATTCAGTACACTTTTTTTCTTTTAATAAGATCGAGAGATAATATGATAAATCCCAACAACACCAAAAGCGGAAAGCAAAGAAAAGACAAGAACCATTCCCAATACATGTTACAAAAGTAAAAAATCTACAAAGTACAAAGTGACTACAAGGGTAAAGTACGAAAGAATGAAAAACAGCAACTACAACTTCCCCAAGGGTCTGAGCTAGAATGGATCTGCGCGATCCCCGAAGTCCTCCTGGAATCTTGAAAGTAGTTTTATATACGTAGGGCGAGAAAACAAGTATACTCGGTAGGGAAAACCAAATAATCTCATGCACAAATGGGGGAACACACTATGGTCCCATGAGAAAAAGAGTAAACCAAATACCTAACAAGGTAAACTATCCACCCAAGCCTCACCAATGCACACTCCCCAAATAACGCAAGTCAAATAATATATAGTAATAGCACATCGATGTTTGGTTACCCCGCGCCACATTACCACTGATTATTGAAGGCATCTTACACATCGAACCAATCCTTCCATTCTCACCGCAGTCCCACTACCATACCCCGCCCGCAAACACCTGGGACACAACCTCACAGCAGTCCCATTGCCAGACCCTGCCTACACACACCTGGGCCTCAACTGTCACATGTAACTATGCCTGCAAACACCTAGGCTAGAACAACCACCACCACGCCCGAAGACACCTGGGCCAGGAGATCCACATCCAAGCCCGAAGACACCTGGGCCTCATCCCGAAGACACTTGGGAAACCAACTTCCTGCACACACCTGGGCCAACCACCACACTACCCCGCCCGAAGGTTCTTGGGCTAATAATGGACCTCAGGCCAGCACAGCCAGCTCGAAGATACTTGGGATATCCAGGAAAAGGAGCAGAAAAGGAGATAAAAACCATCCACTAATAAGAGTGTTGGAAAAAACACCCTCCCCTATGAAATGGGGGTGTTTGGCACTAAGTGCTCAACTAGGGTGGGGTGCGAATAAGAAACACAAAACTACAAGTATATATATATATAACAAGAACTCTCCCAAGTTTAGGTTTTTCAGCCAGCCTAAGGAACACAAATAGCACTCAATTCCAAGTCACAACTCTCGCCAACAAAACTCATTTGTCCCATGCATTTTCATTTTCATTAGTGATGTTTAATTACGTTTTGCACCTACTTGGGAAACTAGTAAGCATAAGAAAAAGTCCAGGAAAGAAAACAGTCAAGCATTAACTACATCATCAACACCCGGTTCTCTCGTAAAGCGACCAAAACTAAAGAAATCCTCAAGATACAGCCCCATATCCAATATTCAGGAGCCAAGAATGTTTCTCCACAATAGAGGATTCCAACCTAATTCGTGATATAAAGGCGGTAACCACCCGGTCTTAAAATACACAACCACTAAATCCACAACACATGGGATCCCATCCCCACCCACATCACCCAGTAAATAGCCCGTGAAGGGAAACAACCAATCCACCACCACTAAGCAGGCCCATAACGGTATTTTCAGATTTATAAGATTTAACACACTCCATGATTTTCAAATTTGTTGTACTTTAACCGGGGTTATCAAATAAGGTGTTGATCCTGGTGCCTTAAATTTGTTTAGTCGAATGTAAGTAATTAAATGATTTACTTTTCACAGTAAGAAATCACAACCACAAAACAATCCATTAAACATCACCAGAGGAAAGGGTTCGTTAATGCACACAAAAAGACCACCAACGACCATGATTTTCAGAAGGCGTAACCCACACAATTCAGGAATCATAATTTTTTTTGGAAGATCATAGATCAAAGTAGCATCATCGATCACAGCCCTCCCCCTTCATTAATGTTCATTAATTATCCTCATTAAGGATCGGGTTTATCTAATTCCACAGAAACAAAAGCATTCCCACCCCGCATGATACACAAAAAAGAGAGACGAAGGATAAATTCCCTACTTGTTATCAACGATCGATGCTAAGCCCGGGCGTGGAACATCACGGATAGTGATGCGGCTCCTCCAAACAAAAAGTTTCTCGTCTGAATGAAGGGTACTCCAGCACAGGGTGATCGAGAAAATAAACCTAGGTTGAACCCATTAGTTTATAAAGGCAGGGGACAATTGAGATAAGAATGCGAAACCGCGTAAGGAGCGTGGTCGTGGGTTGACCACGCAGTTGAGACACCCCACATGTCAGTAATGGTTGGGCAGTTTAAACTGACACACACACCATGTTAATTAATTAAATATTTAATTAAATGACATTTATGGGCATTAATGGGCTTTAAAACATGTCTAATGGGGTTAAAATAGGGTTTAAAACCCAATTTGCGCAAATGGGAGGCGCTATTGGAAAACCCGTGGGACTGGTAGACCGAGCTACGGCTGGCGCTACCAGTAGTTGAGAGCTACAGGTGGATGACAGCCACCGGTAGCCAAGCTACCGGTATGCTGCAACGACTGGTAGACCAAGCTACGGGTAGAATGCGGCTACTAGTATACCAAGCTACCGGTAGGCTGCGGCTACCGGTAGACCGAGCTACAGGTTGGACTATTACCGGTAGGATAAGGCTAACAGTAGGCCTACCGTGGGTCAAACTTCACCGAGAAGTTGGGATGGCCTCCAGACCACCCAGAACACCTCAAGCATCAGATTTTCACAAAGTAATGGACCCCAAAACCCGAGCCATTACATCAGATACTTCTCAAACTATTCTCGCCCTCGAGAATATAAGAGGAAACCAGAAAGGAGAAGAGTGGGGTCCAAACAACCACCCTCTAAAGATACTTCTCAGGGGAAAACCGCTTCGTTTGAAGGTTGGAACATAACCCCCCCCCCACATCTAGGAACACTTTCACTATCCAACATATGATTTAGGGAGTCCCCTCCTACATGTCAGGATATTATCTGCTTTAGGGGGCACTGACTCGCCCGCACGGGTTCAATAGCATCCACATTAATGCGTCCTAATTAGCAATAAGTTTTCCCATCATACACATTCGTGCACACACACATAGAATAGGGAATAAAGCCCAAGCATTCCATATATATATTAAAGCACAAGGTACAACACCACAATGATCAGAACAGAACACAAAGTGAAAACAGCTCTGGGTACTCAACGTGTAACTGGGCCTCCCGCTCCCATGTGCTCTCTTCGATCCCACCATGTCTCCATAACACACGAACCAAGGGGATGGTTCATCGATGAAGAAATTTCTCCTTATGATCCTCGATCCTGATTGGCCATTCTACAGAGGTCGCATCGTCTTTGATATCTAACTCTACCCAATCAATGACTTGGGAGTCATCGTGTAGTTATCGACGAAGCTGGGACACAATGAATACATCATGTATCCTCAGTAGCAGTGGTGGTAGCGCTAGCTGATAAGAAACTTCACCGACCCGCCGCAGCACTTCGAAGGGTTCGATTGACCTGGGAGAAATCTTAATCCCCTTGCCGAACCTCCGTTGTCCACGCCGAGGGGAGACCTTCATGAACAAGTGGTCTTCGACCTCAAACTCCAAGGGCCTCCTCCTAGTATCAGCATACGACTTCTTCCAGTCCTGAGCCACCTTCATCCTCCCTCGTATAATTTGAACCTTCTCTGTCGTGCACTACACCACCTCCGGGCCAAGAACACCTGCTTCCCCAACCTCTGTCCAGCACACTGGTGAGCAACACGACCTTCTATATAGGGCTTCGAATATAGTCATGACAATTGTAGAGTGATGGGTATTATTGTAGGAAAACTCTACTAGAGGAAAGTGTCGCACCCTTGATCTCTCAATGTCCAGAATGCATGCCCGCTACATATCCTCCAATGTCTGGATGGTGCGCTCTGTCTACCGATCTGTTGGGGGTGGAAAATAGTGCTAAGGCATATCTAGGTGCCAAAGTCATACTGCAAACCCCTCCAGGATTGTGAGGTAATACATGCATCCCTGTCCGAGACTATGGAACTCGGGACTCCATGCAACCACACTATTTCATCCACATACTTCTGTGCCAGAGAGTCCACTGAACTCGACTCCTTAATCGCAAGGAAGTGAGCCGACTTTGTCAACTAGTCCACTACTTCATAAATGGCATCAAATCCCCATTGATCCTTCGGTAGTCCTGTGACAAAATCCATCGAGATTTCCTCCCATTTCCACTCGGGGACATCTAGAGACTACATCAGGCCACCTAGAACATGGTGTTCAGCCTTCACCTGCTGAAACACTAGGCACTTGGCCATAAAATCTACCACTGCTCGCTTCACTCCGGGCCACCAAAACTATCTCCTCAGGCCCTGGTACATCATGGAAACTCCTGGGTGTACCGCTAGGGGTGAGTTGTGGAACTCACTAAGAACCTTTCCACGCATCGCCTCTAGGACAAATAACTTCCCCTGAAAAAACATTCGGTGTTGACCATCCTCCGTCTATCCTTCAGGAGAATTGCTCTGGTCAACTTGGCCACGCATCACTTCGCACTCTAGGTATCCCCACTGAGACTCCTCCACTTGCTGAAATAGAGATGACTAAATTGTCATCTGATATAGGAAACCTCTTCTGCTATCCATCCTCGCACCCAGGTGCAAGGCAGCCAACTCCTCCATCGCTTTCTAGGCGTCTTCCGACTCTCGGACCTCTTTCTTCTACATCCTCTTTCTCAAGGAATCAGCCACTACATTTTCCATTCCCTGAAGTATAGGAAATGTCGATGTCGTAATCCTGGAAGAACTCCATCCACCTCCACTGCCGCAAGTTTAGGTCCAACTGGGAGAAGATATACCTCAATATTTTTTGATCTATGAAGACCACAAAGCGTTACCCAATGAGGTAATGCCACCATAACTTTAGTGCAAAAACGACCATTTCATGCTCCAGATTGTGGGTGGCATAATTACTCTCCTAAGGGAATAGCTTCCTAGACCCATAAGAGATCACTCCTTGCTACTGCATCAACACACATCTGAGTTCTTTCCCTGAAGCATCACAGAACACCTCATACGCCGCCCCTTCATTTGGTAGACTCAGCACTGGGGCACTAACCAACTTCTCCTTCAGATAGCTGATGGCCGCCTCGCACTGCTCACTCCACACGAAAACCTGATCCTTCTGGGTCAAGGCCATCAAAGGGGCTGAAACCTAGGAGAAGTTGGGTGTGAACCTCCGATAGTAACCAGATAGCCCAAGAAGACTGTGAACCTCTGCTACATTCTTGGGTGCTGCCCAAGACAAAACTGCCTCAACCTTTGATGGGTCCACCGCTACCGCTTTCTCGGACACTACATGCCCAAGGAACTGCACTTCTCGCTTCCAGAACGTTCATTTCGACAACTTACCATAGAGCTAGTGCTGTCGGAGGTCCTCCAAAACTGTACTCAGGTGCTCCACGTGATCCTCATCTGATTTTTAATATATCAGGATATCATCGATGAACACGACTATGAACCGATCTAGATACTCCCAGAAGATGGATTTCATAAGACCCATGAACACAAACGGGGCGTTCGTAACACTGAAAGTCATGACTACGAACATGAAGTGTCCATATCTGCACCTGAAGGCCGTCTTCAGGATGTATACCTCGTTCACTCTCAACTGGTGATACCCAGACCGTAGGTCGATCTTCGAGAACCACCCTGCCCATTTCAGCTGGTCGAAAAGGTCATCTATCCTTGGAAGAGGGTAGCGAATCTTGACCGTTACCTGATTCAGCCTCCTGTAGTCTATACACAACCTGAGACCACCATCTACCTTCTTGGAGAACAAGACTGGAGCACCCCTTGCTGACGAACTTGGTCAAACATAACCCCTCTTCATTAGATTGTCAATTTGATTCCGCAACTCCCGTAGCACTGAAGGTGCCATCCGGTAAGGAGCCATCGAAATCGGACGACCACCAGACCGCAGGTCTATCCCCAACTCGATATCGCGTCGAGGGGGTAGAGTCGTCACCTCCTCAGGGAAGACATCCATAAACTCGCTGACGATCTCTGGCGCCTCCACCATCTCAGTATCCACTGACTCCACTGACAGCTCGGATAACAAGGAGAGGAGGGGTTCCTCTCTCCTGATTCCCTTCCGACTTCTCTACTCGCCGGTGAAAACAACACGCCGGCCGCCCATGTTTGAGAACACAGACCTTCATCAGAAGCAGTCAATGACAACACACACAGAGAATAACCAATCGATGCCTAGGATGACATCATATGGATATATATGTAGCAGAAGAAGATCCCTGACCGAATGATGTGGCCATATCATCAGTCGACATCCTCAACAAATATATAACAAGTCGGTCAGACCTCCGATTGGTGGGCTCAGCACCAAGGGAACTGAAATTCTCTCAATGTCTAGCCCCAAAGCACGAGCTAGACTGGGTGCAACGAAGGAGTGCAAAGCCCCGGTATTGAACAAGGAATAAGAGAGAGTGCTAACCAAACTGATCGTACCTCGAACGACCTCCGGCCCTGCTGGAACTACTGCCTCCGTGGTGTGTAACTATCCATGCCCAGCTCCTCTGCCCCTCGGCTGTCGGTCAACTCCCCGACCACGCCCGGGTCGAGGTCCCTGAGGAGTGCCCTGAGGTTGGCCTCCTCCTACTACGTCTGTCCTCAGAGGAGCAGGAGCTCACTTCCCCTGCTGCTGTTGCTGGAAAGGCCTGGGAGGAAGCTGCTATTGGAAAGGCCTAGCTGGAAGCTGCTACTGGGGTGGGTGCTAGGACTGTCCCCCACCACCGTACTATACTCGGTCTGGGAACTGACTCCGGAGATGTCCATATCTCTCACAGACGAAGCACCACGGTCCTGAGCCCAAAGGAAAAGGTCGCAGAGCAAGGGACCATAACTGAAACTGATGTGGCATGCTCCCTGCTGGTCGGAACCTGGAGGGTCCTGACGCTGGAGGCCTGGTGCTGACGGCCTTCCCCTTCGAAGATCCCAGCTAGATCCCCTCTCGTGTCACACCTCCTAGAGCATGCATCCTCTCCACCACTTCGGCCTTCTTCTGGACCTCCATGTATGTTGGCAGGGTAAAGGGGGTAACAACATACTGGAGGGAGGGTCGAAGCGCCTCCTCAAAGAATCTTTCCCGAGACTCCTCATCAAAAAATTGGGCCGGTGCAAAGTGGAGGAGATCCTTGAACTTGATCCCCATATCCCTTACTGATATACTACCTTTCTAGAGGGAGAGTAGCTCCTGCCTCTTCACTTCCTTCACCGTAGAAGAGAGGAATTATGCTCGGAACTCCTTCTCGAAATCAGCCCATGCCACCTCGGCCTCTCTCCTATCCCCCAGGTAAAGCATCCACCACTGACGCGCCGCTCCGCGCATCTGGCTGACGGCCACAGGAACCCATTACGTTGTCAGAGCCCGGATCAAGCCAATGGCTATCACCAGCTCTTCGTCTTCATGTCAGAGGTCCTGCCCTCATATTTTTCGAGGGTTTGTTGCTGGAAGGCCCGAAGAGTCCTCTTCCACTGGTTATCCTCTTCCACTCGATCAGCTCTCTATCGATCTGTCAAGGTAGTCTCTAGGGCCTCGATCTCCTGCACCACACATGGTCGTCTCCCATGTGCCCTTTCTGTAAGGTAAACAAGGAATGCCTAAGCCCAAGTAGTGCAAAATATTGTTCTTAAAATTTCTTAAACTTCTTATTTATTTCAAATTCCCAAAACACCCCAGAAACATGAGAACACAATTCATTATGAATCATGTACCTTTCCTAGGGTCTCTCTACCCTAAAATTAGCGTGGCCTTACATGGTCATTCGGTAGGTCCAGAGTCCTTGCATCAGATCGCGTGGGGGCCTAAAATCCCGTGTCTTAGATGGTCTTCCCTGGCCTAATTCACACACCAAGGTCACCCAACACTTTTTCCCTACCATACCATGAAATAATCACTATGCCTAACTCCAGACTCTATACTATCTCTCAACCATCACTTCTGATACCATTCTGTCACGAACCACCTTCACCAAAATAAGGGACGGGTCACCAGATTGCCATGCCCTTCCTTCTTCAAGTTGAAGGAGAGATAATGACCCCCAAAACCCGCCTTCAATAGGTCTCGGAGTGGAGACCAACACCAAGGTTATAGAATCACTCACTAAATGGAAGGAATTACCCTTTTTTTCTTTTAATAGGATCAGGAGATAAGATGGTAAATCTGAACAACAGCAAAAGTGGAAAGCAAAGAAAATCCAAGAACCATTCCCAATACGTGTTACAAAAATAAAAATCCACAAAGTACAAAGTGAGTACAAGGGTAAAGTACCAAAGAAAGAAAAATAGCAACTGAAACTTCCCCAAGGGTCCAAGATATTATAGTCCCGCGTGATCACTGAAGTCCTCCTGGAAACCTAAAAGCAGTTTTATATATGTAGGGTGGGAATACAAGTATACTTAGTAGGAAAAACCAAAGACACTCTTGCACAAATGGAGGAACACACTATGGTCTGATGAGAAAAAGAGTAAACCAAATACCTAATGAGGTAAGCTATCCACCCAAGCCTCACCAAGGCACACTCCCCAAATAATGAAAGTCAAGTAATATATAGTAATAGAACATCGATGTTTGTGTACCCCACACCACTTTCCCATTGTTTATTGATGAAATACTATGCATTGAACCAATCCCTCCATTCTCACTGCAGTCCCACTGCCATACCCCGCCCGCACAAACCTGGGCCACAACCTCACTGCAGTCCCACTGCCAAAACCCGCCCATACACACCTGGGCCTCAACTGTCACATGTAACCATGCATGCAAACACCTAGGCCGGAATAACTACTGACACGCCCGAACACACCTATTCCAGAAGATCTACTACCACACCCAAAGACACCTGGGCCTCATCCCTAAGTCACTTGAGAAACCACCTTCCCGCACACACCTGGGCCAACCACCACACTACCTCGCCCGAAGGTTCTTGGGTGAATAATGGACCTCAAGCCATCAGATCCAGCCCGAAGATACTTGGGATATCCGGGAAATGGAGAAGATAATGAGCTAATAACCAGCCACTAATAATAGTGTTGGGAAAAATACCCTCCCCCATGAAATGGGGTGTTCGGCACTAAGTGCTCAACTTGGGTGGGGCACAAATAAGAAACACAAAACTACAAGTATATATATATATATATATATGTAACAAGCACTCTCCCATGTTTAGGTTTTTCAGCCAGCCTAAGGAACACAAACATCACTCAAGTCCGAGTCACAACTCTAGCCAACAAAACCCATTTGTCCCATTCATTTTCATGTTCATTAGTGATGTTTAATTAATTTCTGCACCTACTTGGGAAACTATTAATCATAGGAAAAATTCCAGGAAAGAAAAAAGTAAAGCATTAACTACAACATCCACACCCGGTTCTCTCGTAAAGCCACCAAAAATAAAGAAACCCACATGATACAGCCCCATATCCAGTATTCAGGAGCCAAGAAGGTTTCTCAACAACAGATGATTCTACCCCAATTCGTGATAAAAACAAGGTAACCACCCGGTCTTAAAATTTAAAACCACTGAATCTATAACATAGGGGATCCCATCCCCTCCCACATCACCAAGTAAAATACCCATGAAGGGAGACAACAAAACCACAACCACTAAGCAGTCCCATGCCCGTATTTTTAGATTTATAAGATTTAACACACTCCATGATTTTCAAATTCGTTGTACTTTAACCAGGGTTATCACAGAAGGAGTTGATCATGGTGCTTTCAATTTTTTTAGCAGAATGTAAGTAACTAACTAATTTTCTTTTCACAGTAAGGGTTCACAACCACAAAAAAATCCATTAAACATAACCAGAGGTAAGGATTCGTTAGTTCACACATAAATAACACCAATGACCATGATTTTCCGAAGGCATAAGCCCGCACAATTCATTAATCATAAAAAAATATGGAAGATCATAAATCAAAGCAGCATCATCGATCACATCCATCCCCCTTCATTAAAGATCATTCATTATCTTCATTAAGGTTCGGGTATATCCAATTACACAGAAAAAAATCATGCCCACCCCGCATGATACACAAAAAGGAGAGATGAAGGATAAATTCCCTACTTGTTATCAACGATCGACGCTAAGCCCGGGCGTGGGACTTCATGGATAGAGATGCGGCTTGTCCGAACGAAAGCTGCTTGTCTGAACGAAGGGTAATCTAGCACAGGGTGATCGAGAAAAGAAACCTAGGGAGAACCCTTTAGTTTATAATGGTCAGGGACGGTTGAGATAAGAATGTGAAACCGCGTAAGGAGTGGGGTCGTGGGTTGACAACATGGTTGAGACACCCCACACGTCATTAATGGATGGGCGGTTTAAACCGACGCACACACAAGGTTAATTCATTAAATATTTAATTAAATGACATTTATGACCGTTACTGGGCTTTAAAACCAGCCCAAAGGGGTCAAAATAGGGTTTAATCCCCAATTTGTGCAAAAGGGAGGCGCTACTGGAAGACTGGTGGGGGTAGGCTGGAGCTACCGGTTGGCTGCGGCCACTAGTAGACCGAGCTACCGGTAGGCCTGCTACTGGTAGGCTAAGGCTACCAGGAGGCCTACCGTGGGTCAAACTTCACCGAGAAGTTCGGATGGCCTCCCAGACCACCCATAACACCTCAATCATCATATTTTCACAAAGTAATGGACCCCAAAACCCTAGACAGTACATGGTAAATTTCAATCTATTTAACTAAGAGGTAATTCTAAAAGAAAAGGTTAATATGGTGCCACAAACATGTCTAAAACCTATTGGTTGAGTGGTTTTCGACCCATCCCCACCTTAGAAATTAAATAATTCATTTTTTAGCCACTATAAATAGAATATAAAATTATAATAATATTATATTTCTAGCTTTTCATAAGATACCCCTCACCCCTCTTATATAAGGGCACTCATCCTTCTCTCTAATTCACACCTTCAAAGACATTTGGATCAGCCAATCCCTGGAAAAATACCCTTTCAATTGTCTTCTCTTAATCCTAAATGCCTTTCTTTATTCGTAAAGCCATCCTAAGGAGCCTTTGGGATCAAATCAAAAGGAAGAACCCGAAGAAGAGGTAAATATTTCATCTCCTATTTCTTGTTCTTTTCTTCTTCCACTTCCTTTTTCTTTGTTGTTTCTATTATAAAATAATAGATCTAGTATCATCTATATACTGCGATGTTATTATAAATATGGTACAAACAAATACATTATTCTCTCCATCCATTGAAAGGCATGTCACCATACGTGCGTACGTACGACTTACTATCTCCACGTCGTGGTGTAAATGTGATTCAATACATTATTTTTTGGATTGTTATAATAATGATGTGTAATTTATGTATATAATAAATATAACATGATAATGATTATTTATATATGATATACCATCCTGTTATATATTATTTTAATATCGAAATAATGATATTTTCGCCCATGCGTACGTATAGATTACAGTCTCCACGAACGTGACGAGATTCATTCCCAATCGTATCCATTCAAGACAAATTTTCATTAGATGGTAAAAAATAATGTTTAATGACTTTATATCATTTTATATATGAATAATATACATCCCATTCATAACCAATATGACTCACATAACAATGAATATAACGGAAAATGAATATGTTAACACCCAAAACAACGATAATACTAAGATATTATTAACAAAACAATGTCAAAAGATCATATATGATATCATATTAATGTATATGATTCTTTTATAATTTAGTAACATATATTCCACCATTATACAAGAGGTCAAACTGCCCTTTTCCAAGGAAATGTACAAGGTAAGGGATAATTCTACAATCTCTACATTATCTGAGGTTGTTTATACGTAATTATCTACTAGGACCTCGTTATCATCCACATAGATGTTTCTTGAAAATTTATTTCAAAACATATTGACTATTTACTAGAATATGGGATAAATTAATTTATACCCTTGTTTGAATTTTTATAAAATTCTTTGAATAGAATCTTTCCATCCTTTTCCAAACAATGTACTTTTTTTAGATTTTCGACAAAATTAAAGTATGAATGTATTTTTTATCTTATATAGTGGGTGTGGTTATTTTCTACCATCATAACATCGTCGATGCATCCCGTACAAACTTATACGAATATTTCCAAAATAAATTTTTTACTTTATAAATTATGTGACTCTTAAATGATTTCAAAATAGAACGAGATATTTCTCTAAAAAAATGTTTTTATTTCATCTATGTCAACATTCTGTGATGAATTTTAAGCTTATTTAAAGTTGAATTATTATGATACAAAACATTTATATTGTATATAAGGTTTTATGATATGATTGACTATGGATGTTTTATTTTTATACCATTCATAGTTTATGGATAATATGTTGACATTTAATTTGCTAGTTTTACTACGAATGTTTAAGTTATGTTTAATCCTTTTCGTATGAGGAATGCATGGACATAGTAAGTGACAGGAGGAGCCCGCTATAGCTCCTTGATGCATCTGTAGGTCTCATGAGAGAAACTAGTGTCTTGGCACAAGGCCTTGAGAAAATAATATTTGTATTCTTCGCATAAGTCCTTCACTATGTGGTTATGAATGTCTGGAATTATGCATTCCATCATTATGAATGTGGATCTTGATATTTCATGTGACTATTCAACTAGTATAATATCCATGTGAATATGTAAATTGAATTTACTTTATTTTTATCTTTTCCATATTATGCTAAAGTGGATGTTTAATATGCTATTGTTTTAGTTTTATACATTTCCATAAATGATTATCCTTATTTAAGAAATCATTCGCTATATTGTTATCCTTACTGAGCATCTGAGCTCTACCCTTTCTATGTTTTATTTTTCCTAGGATGCAAATAAATATATTATGAATAACATGCTGGGATGGTCTATGGGATCTCAGTGTTTTCCATGGAAAAATGTTGTTGTTGTTTTCCATTTTATGAATTAATGTAAACTATATGAATGTATCTAGTACATATAATTATACTATACTATTCGACCTTTCGAGATATGATCTTTTGTGATCATGCTAATGATATGTAATAATGCGCCGAATCTGGGCTTCTGGGGTTGGGGCATTACAATTAGACTACTGAGCACTGAACCTGAAATTGGAAACTATTTTAAAGAACCCATTTTGGGTGTTTTGAAAATATTATGATTATAATAGATTCCCTAGGATGAACTGTTGGATTTATTCATGTGATAAGTGTAGGATAGATTGACGGTAGCCTATATGACTATGTATAAGACCTTGGATGAGTGAATTACCCAATTGTGTTGAAAAATAGAATGTTTATTTTTGAAATTTTTTTAATGGATTTTTAAAAAATATAAAAAACATATGGTTCATAAATATTAATCAATAATATTATAAAAAAATATTTGTAAGATTTTTTCTTTATGGGTTATATTTCAAAAAAGTTTCAACGAAGTATGTTGTCCCCCAATGTGATATTAAACAAATTGTTCTAGGGCATCATACAGTCACCCTATTTGATATTATATTAAATTATAGAGTAGGATATGGTCCCTGAGGGTTATATTCTTAAAATTTCATGTTGTTGGATGTGTTATACAGGGTTGATGTTCTAAAAAGTTTCAAAGCTGGATATTTATCCTTGTGAGAATGTTGTATAATGTTTCAAAAGTGGATATTTCACCTGGTGTTTGTTATATATGAGTTCATGGAATAAGATATTCAGACATATTTATTATAAAAAAGTCCATGAAAGGAGAGTCCCCTGAGTGTATTAAATATATATCTATAAATAAATTTGAGGGGTCTTGATATTAAATACCCGTGGTTATATTATATATTAATTATGTTTCTAATAATGAGATACACCTAGACGTGTGTTATAATTGTTATCGTTCTTGGGAGAATATTTCCCATTAGAATATGTTACTCTATACATTAATACATGTAATTAATTATTTACTTTTATAATTTATGTTTTATGTTGTCTTATATAGTGTTGGTAATTATCCCTCCTATATCGATGTATCATCCTCTGAGATATCATGACACAGATTGATGTATGTTTGGCGGATCTTAATTTTCACCTAAGAATCCAAGGATTATAACAGATTTATTTATATAATTTTCACTTTTTTATTTTTTTATACCCTGAATATAACATTATAAATTCACGATATATACTAGTTATGATCTGCACACAAATAGTGGGGGCCTATCCATTTATACTCACACCCTGCTTGGGAACACATGGCACATTAGTAACCAATCATCTCTCCTGATTACTAGTGTTGGTAAAGAATATACCCAATATCATTTATATCATCTTGATATGATAAATGAATTCACGAGATAGAATACTAAGATTACCTGAAGCTATGTTTTGGAAATTTTTTATAAATTTTTGAATGGTTTATATGTCTTTTAACCATGGAATTTTTTAGAATTTACATTGATATAATAATATCTTATAAATTTATAAAACAATTTATGTAGTCATATATGAAGTTAATTCATAAAATTATGTATTTGATGTATTATTTTTAAATATAAATCATATTCCAATAATTCTTATATGTAATTATTTTGTTACTTCAATGTGAACACTTTTTTGGTTTTTTCGTTGAGTGTTCTATTCTTCAGTGGATATGTGGTTTCATATGTCCTTATAATCCCCATAATTTATTTTAAATATTAAATCAATTTATGTAATTGAAATCATTATCCAATATAATTTTATCTTATATATATATTAATCATAAACAATTATTTATTTAGTTTTTTTAGAAATATATTAGATTTAAATAAAAATTAACTTTTCCAACCATTTGAATTTATTTTGATAAAATTAATTTAAATTTAAAAATAATTTTTTAATAATTTTTTAATTTAAATATTATTTTTTGAAAATAAATTGCTTTTGATATAAATTATTTACTAAGGTAAAAGTATGTTTTGGTAAAATAAAAAATTTCTAAAAAATAAAAAAATTACTCTAATTTACAGAATAAGTACTGAAAGTGGTGTGTTTCAGTCAAAAATAATATTACCCTACAATTTTTTTCTTTTTTCTATCCATTGAGACTATAATATTTACCTTACACAATTTAAAATGTTCTGATAAGTCACAAAAATTCCCATTCCTTAAAAAGGTAACATCTTCACCTCTTCCTTAATCACTTCCACTATGAAATTCAAAATGAAAATAATTAATTTTACCCTCCTTCTAACCATTTAGAATTAAATCAATCCATTTTTCACTCATTCTTATCCAAGACACTTCAAATTCAAGGGGACTTCCATTAAAAATTCATGTCCCAGACATGAGTATGGTCAACTACTTCAATTTCTTCATAATTATCTTCACAATAAATTGTAATTTTCCTAGTAATATAATGATATTAGTATTATATGTATACCTTAGTTTTACTAAATTATTTTTTTGTCCTTATGTATTCATCTACCAAATCCATTATGAAACTGACCACTGTTTGTGAGTTATGAAGACTACTTCCTTTGTGATGTAACTCCTTTTATTTCCCATCACATCATATAAATTTTTGTTGTGTGGTTGGTATTAGTGGTAAATATTATTTTTATGAAACTATTAATGTCTTTTATGACTGATTGGAGAACATAATAATGATATGATCAACAATAAATCATTATTATTTTTGTAGATTTAAATAATAGTGTTAAGAGGATTATCTTTTATTCAAATATTTTATGAAAATCATATCAATTAATTATTGCACTAAATATTTTTAATTTGGATGTTTCACTACAATATAAAATTAATATTATGATTATTCATGTAGAATAAGGTTATTAAAATAAAACCACCTGATAATTGTTCATAAAATCAATGTATATACATATTTGGGTATGTTTAACTACATAATTGATCAATACTATGAATTTAATTCATTAATTACTGTTCGAACATAACTAATTGAATAATATGATATATATGTTTAAATAAATATTATTTTTTGTTAAGGTTATATTATACTAATATTGATTTAATTAATTCATAAAACACATTTTGATCATTATGAGTCACTAAAACATGTTGGTCATCAATTTCAACTTCAAGGATGAACAATAAGAAAACTCATTAAATAATTTTGTAACATATTAAATTATTATAAAACATACCAATAAATAAAATTATTAACAATGTAATTATGGGGTTTTGATGAAGAATGAATATGTATTATGCTATTATGAAACTGGTAAAAATGATCAAAAGATCAATGAAACGATGCAGAAAATCTAAATAATTAATATTTTGAATTAATACTTTTGAAAAGTATAATTGAAAATGGATATGATTAATATTATAAATTATGTTATAAATATATATCTATATTTTTTATAATGGAGGTCAAATTACCTTTAATGTAGTTGGGAATTAGTGGTAAGGTATTTTTATCTTAATATCCATTTAATGATACATGTATTGTATATATACCTAGAATATCATTTATATAGTTTATATAATAACCATTTTAGATATCATATAATTAATTATAGTTTAACATAGTTATTTTATTAAATTACATGACCTCTCTTTCAAGGGCTTTTGATTAAAATGTTACTCCACCAAGAAGGGTTTTCATGGTCAGAATTATGATTCTTTGAGACATAAATCATTTTTTGAACAAAGTTTTAATTTAATGGTTTATTCAAATCCAGTGGTTATGTTTTTATCATACTCAATGAATGTTGTGGGATTTACTATCCAAACCATGTTCCCTTTTTCAAGTGTTTATTGATAGTTGTTTCCTAACAGCACGAGTTTATTGTTACTGAATTTTTATTTTATGATTTATAGTTGTTCCCTCGAACTATTTCAAATACAATTGGTACATCCTAACCTTTTGTTATATAATCTGGTATTATATATTTTTTGGGGATATAAATTTTTACCACATAATCATTCTAAAAACAATTTCCCAATTTATGGAACATGTCCTTTTGAATCCCTCCCCTTTCATTGTACGGATGGATTATTATCATGTTACTATAGTTTGGATTATTTAGTGCGCTAATTTTTCTATAAAGTGTGCTAATTTTTCTATAAAGTGTTGATATCACTTTTTCGATAACTCAGATTGGATTTTGTTCACCTAAATGTTTTGATATAACATTTACACATGGAAATGTGTTGGAATTCTATATATTTTTATTCCAATTTGGATGATTATTATCATGTGGAGTATGTATTGTTGATCCAACAACCTTCTTCCACCAAATGGGTTATAATCTATTTGTTATATTTATATTCATGGGGTTATGTATTAGAATTTATTATGTAGTAATTTTAATACAGATTATTACTAAAATGGTTGAATATGTATTCATTATTACAGAAGGATCACAGAGCGTGATGTTTCTCTCTGTCTACCTTCGGACTCGCTAGGGTTCCACCGGCACTGGATATTTCATCGGCCCCTCCCCTTCCTGAGGGGGAGGGAGGAAATGAAATCATCCCACCCACTCTCATTGACTCTTCCCTCCGATTTTTTCCCTTCACCAATCCGGGAGTTCTCCCCATTTCCCCGGTATTGTGCTAGCCCCCAAAGTTCCCTGATTTTCTATTGGATCCCCTTCGCTTCCGATTTCCCTCGCGGAGTTTTCTTAAGCTTCTTCCCTGCATAACCTTACCTTGGTTTCTCACTTCGGTCGGTGAAGGCCTTCGGTGGATGTTGTGGATAGATTCGTCAACTCTCAATGGTGGCTTCGCCATCACGCAGTGGTTGGCTTGCTCGACTCGTGGCAAATGCTGATTTGTTTTTCCTCTGATGAAGATCTGGCCCTTACGTGGTCCATCGGCTCACGCTTAGTTAATAAATTCCGTTTCTTTCTCCTTCGGTTGTCCTTTTATTTTCATAGGAAATGCAACCCAGAGACAACATCGATTTGGGTCCGTCTTCCAGGTTTTCCTACTTCCATCCAAAATCCATCTATATTTCAGATGCTAGGCAATATTATGGGTCGTTTCTTTGTTGCAGATACTAGGAAAAAATCTATTTTCCATCCCATTAAACCTTTTATTTGTGTTGAGGTCTACATTTCTAAACCTCCTTTGGAATTATTTTGGATTGAGATCGAAGGAGAATATAGACTCAAAAATCCTATTCTTTATGATTCGTGGACTCTTTACTGTTCCCCCTGCTTCCTTTAAGGCCAATCTATCCAGCAATGTCGTCGTAGAGGTCTAGCTAAGTCGGTTTTGAATTCCTTTAATGTGACTGGATCAATGCTCAAAGAGGATGTCAATGGGAAAGAGATTTTTAATTCTCAGGAGATCCCTCTACTAGTGGTTGATGATCTTCCCGCAAGGAAGGTAGTGCAAAGACATGTCCAATGATGTCCATGGGAGGATGAGGGGGTGTGTACAGTTCCAATAATCTGGTCAAGGAAATCTGCATCACTTGCAGATGTTGTGAGATCTGAGTGTAATGCTTCTAAAGAGGTCACAATACAGGATATAGGTAAAGATGGTCTTCTGGTGTCGATAGTTAAGAACATGCGCGATAGGGGTTTTTAGTGGGACAGGAAGCTGGACGGAGACCATTACAAAGGTCATGCCTAATAAGGGATCCTTAAGGATCGGCCATAGGTGTGGCTAGTAAGCCCCCCTCTCATGATATTATTGGTAAAGTTAGAATTGTTTATAATGGCTCTCAGAACCATTTTGCGGTGTTAGGAGAAGGTCAACCTCCTCCATATGATGAAGGGATTGTTACAGAGGATGGTTATGAATATGATCATCTTCATCGAGGTATGATGGATTATATAGGTGTGGACATAGATTCTACCTCCGGATCATAGTCCTCAGAGCCCAAGGAATCAGATCATGCGGAAGAGTTCCTTCAATCCTCTTAAAAAACACCCTCTTGGATTCAGATGGATTTATTCAGCATTTGCAGAGGCTGCGAAGACAGAAGGACTACTCCAATATACCTAGCCCTCCTATTACTAGTCCTGAAAGCAACGTTAACCCCCCCCCCCAAGCGAGTTTGAAGTCTGCTGTTGAAAACCTAACGAATATGTGCAAGGAGTCCATTATACATGGGAAGCTAGGAGATCCTGAGGCGTCTATTACATGAGCAGAAGAACCATCTATCCTTGGTTTGGTGAATGGTGATAAGGATTCTGTTGAATATGAAAACACCCAGGATTTTCTCATGAACTCGAATGAAGAAATGTTAGAGGAGTCTCTCTCGATCAAGATATCAAAGGGGGATGCACACATAATATTTGAAAGACCGTTGATAGTTTGTTTGAATGAAGAACAAGCCTTGTGGATTGACAAACAGAACGGGATATTGACTCGCTGTTTCAATGAGGGGAAAACAATCTTGGAGGAGCATGTGCAAACTTGTGACAAAATGGCCTCGTACTTCTAGGATTTTTTTAAAGACAACCCAAAAATAGAGGTTACCTTCATCGAATGGCGACTTCTTAAGGTTAAAAATGATAATTTCTTTAAATTGTATTGGAATGGCTTTATAATTTCTTATTAGGTTTGATTTTTTTATGTGTTTTAAAAATTTTTGGTTACCCACTTTTCCTTAAAAGTTATTCTGAAATAAAGTAAAAAATTATTTTTATTCATTATCCCTTTTCTCTTATTATGAATACATTATAGTTAAACAAGTGATGGGTGGTGACTGATATTATAACATCCAAGATAAATAAAAAATAAATCACTTTACATATTTATTAATATTTTTGAATTATATATTAATTTTACATTAAAGGGGATGCTATGTTGAATAGCATCCCCGATATGCAACAACGGGTTTCTTGGAAATCTTACGTTGCACACTAATAATATAATATTATTATTTTAATGGGAAGTTAGATCCTTGCTGTTTTATTGGTGGGAATAAAAAACTAACTAAAATATGAATATAAATGTTTGTTAAATGTATTTAAATTTTTCTAATAATAGATAGAAGCTTAAAATGTGAATGAATCTAATTTTAAGCATAATTTACATTAAAAGGTCGGTTTACCAACTTTTAAGGGATAACCCACATGAAATATAGTTTCGGTCAGGTTAATAAATTAAATTTTCAAATTTAAACCCTTCTTTATAATAGGGACATCAAAATTTACATTGTGTAAATTTCTGTAATTTTTCCGATAAAGTTCATTTTTTAATGAATACTGAAAATAGTGTATTTTGATTCAAAACTGTGTTTTATTCAAATTTATTTAAATGGTTACATTATATTTTTAATTGTTTTTAATGTGTAACTAGAATATATTTTTACCATATAATCCAATTTTGGTCATTGGAATTGATTTCACTTTGAAATTGGACATACAAATGTGCCAATCTTTCGATAGTTATTGTTTCATAAAAACACGCTATTTATTTTCCCAATGGGAATTTATTTTAAAATTTTTTAATAACAATTTTATGTTTTTACTTTTTCAAAATAAAAATCATTTTTGAATTCGGAATATCAAATAAACCGTAGGCTGAATTTTTGGTATTTTCTGAAAAACATCAATTTTTGAGGAATAGTGAAACCACATAGTAGTAATTAAAAAACTAACTTTTTACTTTAAATGAAATTTTACCACTTCTGTGAATTTAATTTCAAAAATCCAACATAAAATTTTGTTATTAGTAAGTAAAATGTGGTTCAATAAGATTAAAATAATTTTTGGTGAATAGTAACTTTTGACATTTATTTACATTGGTAAAAGGTAAATAGGGAAATTCAAGGTAAAAAAATATTATTATAATTTAAAATAAGCTTAACACTTGTCCTAACCTTATTTTATGAGTAATGGAAGACCATGGCCATACTTGGGTCTATTTTGGGACTCCATGGAGCTACTTATAAATGATATTACACTTTATTTTAATAATTTTAAAGTGAAGGAAAAAATGAAAAAAACAAAAATATTTTAGTAAATTAATTTTAATATGGTGTTATATAAGTAATTTTTTTGAATATAAATATTAATTGGATAGATAAAAATATTTCCTACATAATTGTTTTTTTTATAATTTTTAGACATTGAATAAATTAAATTATTTATGACACAATAATGATACAGTATTTACCCCATTAATAATTGATTCAAATAAATAATATTTTAATGATTAAAATATTATCCAAAACAAGTTCAATTCCTATTGGATGATTTTATTTCGACCATCTGTCATCTTATCCTCGAATATAAGGAATTTTTTAGTCCTTTAGAAGCCGAATATCATTATATTATAAAATAATATTTTCACACTTTCCTAAAGAGCCCCTCCTCTCCCTTATAAAAAGAGACCACTTCAAACCAATTACTAAGACCTCTCAAGCCTTTATCATCATCCAAAATCTGCCCAATTAAGCTTTCTACATCCCTAACTTATACTTAGAAGCCTTACCTTAGGTAGAAGGCACTTCAACAAACCATTTTTGTTCAAACCAAAGGGAGTTACCCAAATTAAAGGTCATGGTTTTTCTTAACTTATTTTCTTTTATTTTACTTCTCCAACCCCTAAAGTCTTTTTATTCCATTATTTTATTGGAAAATAAGTATCCTAAATATCTGAAGATGTTTTTATGATAATTATTATAACATCACTTACACACACCTCCATCTAATGGGGGAAGAACATAATGTTTCTGTGGATGTCAAACTAATGCCTCACGAAATGATGATTGTTCAATTACCTCTTACCAACTCTCATGTTGGCCATTAGGATGGAACTGTATTTATAAATGATATATATTATATTTATGTTTTCCTTATGCTTCTGTATTTTCCATTTATATCATACCCTTATGGTTTCCATCATGGGTAAAGGTGATAATTTCATTTGAGTAAGTGTGGACTACTGCCACTTCAAAGTGATATGACTCGTTAATTCCATATGTGAGATGTATGAAGGATGGAGTTAATGTGTTATATATGATATTATAATGGAATTATAATATACATATGTATAATTTGTTTTAATTCCATTTATATAAGAAATATAAATGAAAGTAGCATTCATGCGTACGTACGGCCTACCGTCTCCTTGAACGATGCATTTCATTTCTTATCTCCAAAATGTTTTGTACTGTTATAAATACATATATATACTGTATATATATTATTTATTTGATATATAAATCATGAAATTCATTCTAGAGATAATGGAACATTTACCACATGGACAACTTGTAATTATAAGGTGTTCATTTTTGACTCAAGTACCAAATATCGACCGAACGACCATTATTAACATAAATGATTGCATAATGTATATAACATGGTATTAAGTGATATAAAAAGGATAATAAACTTGAAAAAATTTTCTTATGAAAGTATAAATTAACTTTAGTATATTTTTTATGAATAACAAGGAACAAACGAGTCATCTCAGACACGAGGTAATGATATTTCTTATCTCACTTTTAATTCCATGAGATTTCCATTGTTCGCCACTTATTTATTTCATGTTGTGTATTATGTACTGACATTTGATATAAATTATCATGATTATCTTTATATTCAGGGTATTATATGATTCATTTTATGGTTATTAACTTTTTATCAAACAACTCAGTTGATTACAACGTGGTAAAGGGTTTTATCTCACATTTTATCCTGTGAGATTCATGCTATATTTCCCACTATTTCCTTTTGTGTGGTGTATGTACTGCCCATGATTATTCTTTTTTGTAATATACATTCATTTATGAGTATTTTCATCTTCATTGTATGATCCTTCTCTCATGTGGCATATGTTTTGTAAGTTACCAAAGTTGTAACGGAACCTTTCACACTCCTATTTTTTTAAAAGAATTATTTTTGTTATGTATTTTAATTTACAACTTTTTAGGTTGGAACATGTTATTCTATATCGTTATTGATGTAAATATTATTTTAAAGTGATGAGATATCCTTTTTATCTCATCAACTCATTTTCTGAATTCTAAAGTGATGTCGTTAGCCTTTTCGAATTTTTTCAAGGGAACTTCTTAACCCAATTTCATTTCTTTTTTTTAAACATGTACTTCTTGAATATGTCATCATATAAATCTATGTGAATGACCTCTGATTGTTTTACACAAAATATCCACTTATATTGGGTGTATTTATATTTTTCACACATAATTATGTGATTTATTTATCCTTAATTTAAGGATACTGTCTTTATAAATTATTTCATCTCAATTTATATTTCCATTGATAGTTCATTGTTGTTAAGCACCAATTCAATATTATATGGTGTATATTCTATCCTTTTTCATATTATATAATTAATACATTTTTTCACATGATATTATAAATTTCAGATTAAATGTTATTCCTTAATTATTTGTATTTAAGAGTCTCTCATGTTGATAAAAAATCTTTAAATAAAATATCGTTTTAAATGTTTTAACGATTTATTATTCGAAGTCATTATATTTAATGTCCATGTTTTAAAAATGGTTTTCATTATTTAATTATAAGGCAATTAATGTTTTAAAATTATCTTCCATTAAAATATTCAATGTGGAATGGGACACTTTGATTATAAATTCTCTTTTTAAATGGTTTATGAAAATGGAATGATTATTTCGATATCATGAAATTACTTCTTCTGATTCAAATGAAATGTTATTAGTGAAATGTTTATATTTGCATTATTTTATGTGTTAAAATGGTACATGGAAATTTGATGGGTGGTTATGTGATACACCATATGATGGGTGGTGCCATGATAAAAACCAGGATGGGTGGTTACGTTATAACCTCTAATGCATTGGTTACGGATATCGGATGTATGGAAATTCAATTTAGTGATATTTTTGGAAGTTGATCGTATGGTTATTCCATTTTAGTATTTTTATGTCCCATTTTCCCTCTATAAGTTTTGTGTTCTTTATATGGGTCTTATGGTAATATGTTTTTTACAAAATTTAAAGCAATGATCTTTTATTCAGTGTAGTGTATTTACAACAACATAAAGGAGAAATGTATGTCTTTGTTAAAGTATTCATGGTTTACTTTTTATTTTGAAAAAAATAAAATTTATTCTTCTTTGTGTTTCCCTTACTCTATTTTTTATGCTCATCACATGTTTTTGAAATGTTTTTTCACATGACATAATGTGGAATAGGGTAATGTATGAGATCAAGGAAATGACATGTTGTCTTAAACATGGAACTAGACATGACTCTTTTTTAAGAGTTTTTATTTTATGAAAAAATGGAAACCGAGTAGAAGTTTCTACATTGTAATATTTTGATTTGTAATAGTTATTTATTTATTCTCTATAACTCTAAACCTGAAATGATACTCAATGTGAATTATTCATTTAATTAAATATTATGTAACATTTTAAGGCTGGGTCCTTATAGTTGGTATCTGAGGTCAGTTTAAACAAATTTAGGGATTATTAATTTTTGTTAGACATATGGTTAGTCCCTATCTATTATTTCCATTAAATCCTAGTTTTATAAATTTTTCAGATCATGGAATTTCAGTTACAAATGGAAGGAAGATCTCAAACAACATTCCCATCTATTCTGGATGACATGCTTGCAATAATTATATCAATGTCATGTTAGGATGATTGTGGAATTTTTTCTACCATACAACTCACTTGTAATATGTTGTTTAAGATATCAAACACCTCCACTATACCTCTCTATCATCAGGGATAATGGGTTTTATTTAGAAAAATCCTATTTTCACAAAATTATCATATTTTCATAAAAGGTAAATATTATCAAGGAATTTTCGAATATTTTACCTTGTCACATGATTTGGAAGTATAATATGATTTTAAAAAAGGTTCTAAAGAAGGAGACCCTAGCGCAACCTATTTATATTATATTTTACAATATAGTCTATCAGCACATACTAATTATAATTTAAAAGGAAGGTTAATTAAATGTTTCAACTCAAAATCGGTTCGAAAATTTCATTGAAATCTTGTTTATTCAGATGTTTTGAAATTATATGTCATACATGATTATTTTCCAAAACTGATTTTTTTTAACATCCATATGACCCATGTGGTACAAGGTGTATTTGGATGGAGGAAGAAAATTATTTTGAAGAATATCTAAATAATTGTTGCAATGAATGGACCTTCTACCTACATAAAAAAGATGATGATGAAAACAAATGGACACAAAGATAAAGGTATGATGTTCTTCATTTTGGGGATTTTTTTATTTCATCATATGGTGGTGAAATAAGACTTCAAGAATGAAGATATTAATATCATAATGAATTTGGATAAAAATGAGAGGTATAAGGAATTCATTGAGGGTAATACATGTTAGGGATATTTTTGAGTTTTATAAAAAGGACATCCCATAGGATGGGTGACAACCCATCACATCTGGAAAGGTTGTAGGAATCGAACCCACAACCGAAGGGCGATAAGGGCGCATTGCCTAACACTGGCCTACTTGAAGTCACTAGATAGTATGAATTATTATTTTAGTAAAATGAATTTATAGAACATGAATATGTTGATTTTTGGAACTTAAGTTTTATAAAATGGATATACATAGTATAGAAAAAATGATTTAGTTATTATGTGATAAAGGTTTGTGTGGAAGACATTTTCTATTTTGAGGAAACACTATATGCCTAAGGAAGATAGAATAATATGGGATTCCAATTGTGGAATAATGGTTGAAATTTCAGTTTGGAAGAATGAATGTTTTTATTATGGAAATATGATGATTTTATTTATTTATGAAAATGATTAACCTATCATGGAGAATATGTGATTAGGTTAATTACTTTTCAATATGAGACTTTACGAGTAACTGGTGTTACTTGGAGACAAATGTTATAATGTATCTAGGGAGTCTATGTAATTAAATCCTTATGATATTTGGGTTACAATATAAGTTTGGATTATTTTTGAATAATTTTAGGGATAATTGTTTATTGAATGGTCTTTGTTGAACATTTGGTATTGTTAGACATATTTTGGAGATTAAGTGTAGTTTTTAATTATGTAAAAGTTTATCCTTTTTGGGGATTATCTCATCTTGTACTAAATGTTTTGGTTTTATTTAATATATAAAGACAAGGGAAATATATAGTTCATCTTTTGTGGATTATTTGATTTTATCAATGTTGATTATTTCACTTGTAATGTACAAAAGCCATCACGAATAGTCATTATTTGGAGGAAATATGAGTTTGTGTTAGAAATATAGTAAATTATAATAGTCTACATGAAAAGTAAGTGTGATTCCTTATATTTTTAATTAAGGTCATAAATATATTACTCAATTAATAGTAACTTAAAAAAACATTGTCTATTAACATTTCCTACTATGGAATCAAGAATAGTTGAACCATTACGTGTTTGTGATTTTCTGGTGGTTAACTTTCTTCTAATCATATTTTCTATCACCCTCCATCAGAACATGACTATTTGTTCTCTCTTTAATATTCATGTTTTCCTACATGGAATCCTAGTATGGGTTATCACATGTGACCTTTGTTTTTATCTTCCATTATTTTATAGTGATAGTTTTATTTACTGTTTTCTAATGTGGGACTTTTAATGATTTTTCCAAGCGTAGTTTTAAAATTGAGAGGATGTAATTCCCAATAGGGGGGAATGATGTAACATCCCAAATAAATAAGGAATAAGTCACTTTTAATATTTATTAATTTTTTTGGATTAAATATTATCTTTAAATTAAAGGGTATTCTATGTTCAATAGCGTACATGAAATGAAACAACAGGTTTCTTTGATATCTTACGTTGCACACTAATAATATAATATTATTATTTTAAATGGTATTTAACTCCTAGCCTTTTTATTGGGGGGAATGAATCAAAATAACTAAAATATGATTATATATGTTTGTTAAATTTATTAACATTTATCCAATATAAGTTAGAGGCTTAAATTGTGAATTAATCAAATTTTAAGCATAATTTACATTAAAAGGTCAGTTTACCGCATTTTAATGGTGAAACTTCTTTAAATATAGTTTTGGTCACTTTAACACATTATATTTTCCCAAATAAAATACTTATTTAGAATGGGGACATCAAAATTTACATTGTGTATTTTTTTTGAATTTTTCAGATAAAGTTCATTTTTTAATGAATAGTGAAAATATTGTATTATAATTTAAAACTGTGTTGTAATATAATATATTTATATGGTAAAATTATCTATATAATTGGCTTTAATGTTTAATTAGAATATATTTTTACCATTTAAACCAATTTTGTTCATTGGATTTGATTTCACATTGAAATTGGACATAATCATGTGTTAATCTTTCGATAGTTATTGTTTCTTAAAAACACGCTATTTGTTTTAACAACAGGAAATAACATTAAAATTAATTAATATAACTTTTTTGTTTTGAATTTGGAAAAATAAAAATCATTTTTGAATTTGGAATGTCAAATAATGTGTCGGATGAATTTTTGGTATTTTTCTGAAAAATGTCAATTTTTGATGAATAGTGAAACCACATAGTAGTAGTTAAAAAACTGACTTTTTCATTTAAATGAAAATTTTCAACTTTTGTGAATTTAATTTCAAAAATAATACATAAATGGTTGTTATTAATAAGTAATATGTGGTTTAATAAGATGAAAATAATTTTTGGTGAATAGTAACTTTTGACTTTTATTTACCGTGGTTAAATGTAAATTGGGTAATTCAAGGTAAAAAGAATTTTATAATAATTACAATTACTTTCAAATTTGTCCTAACCACATTGGATGAGTAATGGCCGACCATGATCATCCTTGGGTAGTTTTTGTGACCCTATGGAGCAACATATGAATGATAATGACACTTTATTTTAATAATTTCTAAGTAATGGTAAAAATGAAAAAAACCAAAATCTTTTAGTAAAATAATTTTTATATATTGTTATATAAGTAATATTTTTTACTCTAAATATTCAATGGAATTATAAAAGTATTTCCTACATAATGTTATTTTTTTTATAATTTTTAGACATTGAATAAATTAAATTATTCATGACTCAATAATGATGTTGTATTTACCCCCATTAACAAATGATTTAAATATATAAGATTATTATTATTAAAATATTATCCAAAACCTGTCCAATTACTATTTTATTATTTTATTTCGACCATTATTCATATTATCCTCGACTATAGGGATTTTTGGTCCTTTAGAAACCGAATATAATTATATTATTAAATAATATTTCACACTTTTCTAAAGAGATGTTCCTCTCCCTTTAAAAATAAGACCACTTATAACCAATTCCTCACACCTCTCAAGACATTAAGCTCATCCATCCTCTATCCAATTAATCTCCCTACAACCCTAAATTCAACCTAGAAGCCTTAACATAGCCAGAAGGCACTTCAACAAACCATTTTTGTTCAAACCAAAGTGAGTTGCCCAAATTAAAGGTAACGGTTTCTCTTCAACTCTGTTCTTTTATTTTACTAATCCCACTCCTAAAATCTTTTTATTACTTTATTTCATAGCATCAAAATTATCCTAAATATACTAGCATGTTTTTATTGGAAGGATTCTAACTACACTTACACACACATTCAGCTAATGGGAGAAGAATATAATGTTTCTGTGGATGGAAAACTAACGTCTCACAAAACGATGATTGTTCAATTATCTCCTACTGCCTCTCATGGTGTCCATTATGATGGAACTGTATTTATATATTATATATATTATATTTATTATATTTATTTTTTCTTTATGCTTCTGTATTTTCCATTTATATCATACCCTTATGGTTTCCAATATGGGTATACATGATTATTTAATTTGAGGATGGGCAGACTACCACCCCCACAAAGTGATATGACTCGATAATTCCATATGTGGGATGTATAACAGATAGAGTTAATGTATTATATATGAAATGATACTAGAAATTATTATATATCTATGTATCATTATGGTTTAATTACATTAAAATAAGAAATAGAAATGAAAATAGGGTTCATGCGTACGTACGGCCTACCGTCTCCATGAACAGTTCATTTCATTTCTTATCTCCAAAATTCTATATACTGTTATAAATACATATATATAATGAATATATATGATTTATATGATATATAAATCATTAATATTATTCTGGAGTTAATGGACTATTGACCACATCGAAAACTTGTAATTATATGGTGTCCATTTTTGACTCAAGTACCTAATGTCAAACAAACGACCATTATTAACATAAATGATTGAATAATGTTTATAACATGGTATAAAGTGATATAAAAAGGATAATAAACATGAAAAAAAGTTCTTATGATTGTATAAATTAACATTAGTTTATTATTCATGAAGAAAAACGAACAAACGAGTCAAGTCAATAGGAGGTAAAGAGATTTCTTATCTCACTTTTAATTCCGTGATATTTCTATTGTTCGCCACTTATTTATTGCATGTGGTGTATTATGTATTTCCATTTGATATATATTATCATTATTATCATTATATTCATGTTATTCAGTGATTCATTTTATGTTTATTAAATTTTTATTAAACGACTCAGTTGATTACAATGATGTAAAGGGTTTTATCTCACTTTTTATTCTCGTGAGATTGATACTATATTTTCCACTATTTTATTTTGTGTCGTGTATGTACTACACATTATTGTACATTTGTGTAATATAACTTCATTTATGAGTATTTACATCTTCATTGTATGATCTGTCATTCATGTGGCGTATGTTTTGTAAGTTACCAAATCGGTAAGGGAACCTTTCACCCTCCGCTTTATTTAAAAGACATATTTTTGTTATGTCTGTTAATTTACATCTTATCATGTTGGAACATGTTATTATATATCCGTATTGACGTAAATTGTATGTCCAAGTGATGATATACCCTTTTTATCTCATCAACTCATTTTCTGAATTCTAAAGTGACACCAGTAGGCTTTTTGAATTTTTTCAAGGGAACTTCTTAACCCAATTTCAATTCTTTGGGTTAAACATGTACTTCTTGAATTTGTCATCCTATGAATTTGTGTGAATGAACTCTGATTTTTTTACACATTATATGCTATTATATTAGGTGAATTTATATTTTTCACACCAAATTATGTGATTTATTTATACTTTATATTATTATACCATCACTATAAGGGATTTCGTCTCAATTTAAATTTCATTTGAGACATCACTGTTGTTATGTACCAATTCACTCTTATATGGTGTATATAATATCCCTTTTCATAATATACCATGAATCCCTTTATTCTCATGATAATATAAATTTCAGATTAAATGTTATTCCTCAATTATTTTTATTCAAGAACCTCTCAATTTGTTAAAATCTCTTTATCTAAAATATTGTTTTAATTGTTTTATAGATTTATTATTCTAAATCATTTTCTTTAATGTCCATGTTTTAAAAATTCTATTGAGTATTTATTTATATGGAAATTAATGTTTTAATATTATAATTCCACTAAAATCATCAATGTGGTATGGGACACTTTGATTCAAAAATCTATTTTCAAATGGTTTAGGAGAATGGAAAGATTATTTAAATATCTTGAAATTATATCTTGTGATTCAAGTTAAATTTTATTAGTTAAATGTTTATATTTTCAATATTTTATGTGTTCTGGTGGTACTTGGACATTTTACGTTTGGTTACATGATAAACCATATGACGGGTGGTGTCGTGATAAACTAGGACAGGTGGTTACGTTATAACCTCCAATGCATTGTTTATGGAATTCGACCATATGACTATTCCATTTAGTAATATTTGTGGAAGTTGACTGTATGGTAATTCAAGTTATGCATTTTTATTTACAAAGATTCCTTTATATGTTATGTGTTCTTTTTATGGGTATTATGGTAATCTTTTGGTTACAAAAGGGTTGCAGTGATCTTTTATTATGTGAAGAGTATTTATAGCTTCATAAAGGTGAAAAGAATTACTTATGTTAAAGTACACATGGTTTAATTGTTTTTTTTTGAAACACTAAATGTTTTCCTTCTTTGTGTATCCCTTACTGAGATTTTTATGCTCATACCATGTTTTTGAAATTTTTTTCACAAGACATAATGTGGAATAGGGTCATGGATGGGATCATGGAAAAGTCACGGTGTCTTAAACATGGAATGTGACATGACTCTTTTTTTGAAGAGTTTTTATTTTATGAATAAAATTTAAACTGAGTTGAAGTGTCTACATTGTAATCTTTTGAGATGTAATAGTTAGGTCTTAACTCTCTAAAACTATAAACCTGAAATGATCTTCAATGTGATTTATTCGTTTAATTCAATATTATGTAATGTTTTAAGGATGGGTCCTTATAGATATTATATAGATCATTGATGAATCTACATTTCTAATGTAACCAAATAGGTTTTGTTTCTCTGTATCCCTCTTTATAGAAATATTTAGTGTATTTATGCAAGGCCTTTATTGATGGATATATTGAATTTGGTGCCAATAACATGCAATGTGTCTTAGAAAAATATGCTGACAGATGGTTTTGATGTCCGAAAATAAGAATTAAATAATTTTGAATTCCCTATTATAGAAAGCCATTATTTATTTATTTTTTATGAAAATATTATTAATGTAGTTTAAATTTTATTTTTTATTCATGTTGTTTATCTATTTCTGACATAACCTTTATTCCTTATTTAATCCATGATTTTTTTAGTTATATATTTCTATTCTTATATTTTTATTATCCCGAATTTGATATATTTCCATTTTCATGGTTATGAAGATGTGTAGGAGACACTAAATTTTTTGAACGATAATTTGTGTGGAATTATTTGTGTCGGATGTTGAATGATAACCATAGATGAATATGTTTTGTATATAATTGGTGTATTCTGCATATTATATAATGAACATTACAATTATTAGTTTATGATGTTTCTAGACTCTCTAAATCCCCAAACATAAAAAGAACCCTAAGATGTATGTGATTAAATAATCTATATTTATTTTTTAATTTTGGTTGATTATATCTTGGATTATTTAATTTATTTCAAATAAAGTATGTAAAGTATGATTCTAGAAGAACTGGATTAAGAATCATGAATTTAACGTTTCATAGATGGCATGAATGGAATGGTATATATATTTTTCATGATTATGATGTTTTTTAGGATACTTTTTTATTGATAATCATGGGATTATCAAAAGTTCAAGGGTATTGATAAATGTTTTGGTAAGAATATGATTTATGTTAACGATAAAATATAATATTAATTTATGGATTGGCATAACATATCCTAACTGAAAACCCATAGAATATATCTACGTACTAGATAACATATCAAGGATTTGGTATAATAGATGATATGTGGGTTTTACAATGAAAACATCCTTACCTTGATACTGATATGTGTACGTGGTCATCAAATAGATGCTCCAAGGTGTAATCACCACAAAAAGGGTTGGTTGATTACTAATGCAATCATCAATCTGATTCACATTGACTTGGTCTAAAACATCACCCTTGGAGAGATACTTAATGGGTATAATCTTTGGTTGATTATTAGTATCATTATAAACAATTATGATGGAATTAATAAAGATGATAACTAACTTTGTTTTATAGCCTATTAGAAAACTGATCTTGTGTAGAACACAATTGAACAAGGAGAGTGATAAGTTAAACCTAATAATGATACATTAAAAAAGGATTCATATGGGAAAAATATTCATATTTACTCTTTCATATTAATATTTTTTATGTAATATTAACCATTTTTGATATACTATTTGGTACAAAAAGGATAAAAAATCAATATGAGGTAGTTATGTATTGTCAAACTACTATGGCATATAAGTGAATAAGATATCATATGTAAAGGTTTAATATATTAGTAAATTATTTTTATTATGGGGAAATATATTTTTCATAGACATACCTATTGAAGTGAGTTTCATTCTTGATACACTTATTTATTTTCATTAAATATTGATATTACGCAATAAAAATTTTGTATTTCCTAAATGTTAGGTGGATTATGTGATACATTTAGGGATTTTAATTCATTGGATTTAATTTTAATGAATGAAAGTACATATCAAATTATATTAATATATTTGTAATAGGATTTTATGGAATGGTTATACTTTTGGTGAAATCTATTTTGGAACACATGATATATATATGAAAACTCTTATGATTTTCATACACATGACTTTGTGATAATAAACAGATTGTTGTAAAAATGAATGTTATTGGTAACCTGGGGTTTTATAAATAATTTATTATATTATTAGAGAATATATTTATTTTTTCGGGATTGTAATATATTTTCAATAGTGTGTGATCATAGGAACTTGAGATTTATTCCATTTCCTAGTTAATGATAGTGTTGATTTGTATAGGAATGGGTTATATCATTATGGTTAAATGTAATAATGATTAAAATTGGTTCTAGGAAAGTCATGTAATTATTATTATATTATCAGAATATATAAAAACTTGGGCATATGATTTTAGGATCAAATAATATTTTTTTAAGTAGGATATTTGGGATTTGGTGAACATATCGTTCTATTATTAATATGCTTAGAGTAACTTAACAAATGATCAATGCTAAATTGGGATATCTATTTTGAAAAATATTTTAATAATTATGAAAGAACACAACTCAATGAAAACAATGATGATAAAATAATGACATATTTTAAACATATTGTGATATTTGTAATATTTTGTCTCGTACATGATGAGTTATTAGAACTATAGGATAACATGATAGTGTTAAAATTTGAGCCATTTAGATGTAGAATTTACCTATGGTAACATATGATAATACCCATATAATTATATCCACTCATTTTAACTGCTTTGGATTTATTATTTAATTTATATTTAATGAGCCATGGGTGCAAGGGATAGTGAAATTATTTTCTTGATGAAAAAACCCATTAAAATTGGGTAATAATAAGATACATTTTGCTTATTCAAATATAGCTATCAAAAAATATGATTCCTAATGTCAACCCAGTCTATTTTCCAATCATACCAAGATTGATAAATATGGAGTCATACAAAATACAAAGTGATGGGGATAATTAAAGAATGAATATTGAATTTCTAATTTATCAATAATATTGGATGAATAATATGGTAAATTTCATTAAAGTAGTTGTTATCTTCTATAAGTATTGAGATGATTGTATTAGAGTAACAAGTGTCATGGAAGGAGTAAAGATACCAAAAAATTCATTCAATTGAAATAGAAATGAGCATTATATGACTCAATGACCAAATCAAATAGAAATGAATGATATAGTCACCAACAACCATGAAAACAAGGACAACCCTATACAACACAACTAATTAATCCAATAGTGAGTTTTCTCACACGATTATCTAGTTTTCCATGTCATACACATTTCATCAGAATATTGGATATTATGCTATATATAAAAACCCCAATGTAATATGATTACTGAATAAATAATATTTAGTGGTTGTGCGATGTTATTCATTATGAATAGAGATAAACACCCCATAGTACAATTGAATGTAATAATAGGTATGAATTATCTCCCATTATAAATTTCATGTCATAATTATTCATATAGATAAATATTATTCACCATTATAAATAAAATATTTATCGAATTGTGTTATATTTTAAACATGGAGTTTAATATCAAAATCGATACGAAAATATGAGTAAAATTATTTTGAAGTGATTTTTTAAAGTCTAGAGATTGTAACACCCCAAAATTATTATATATTAAAACCATTCTATAATTCCTTGTGTTTAGTATCATTATCAAAATTCAACATTGAACTCAAATAAAATAATGATATATTAAGGCAAAATAAAAATATTGTCATATAACCGTAAAAAACATATTCATTAAAATAGAAGGAATGTATAGGGGTAACCACATTACTATTAATACTTTTATATACATTAATCGTTAATTTCAAAAAGAATGAAAATCCATTAGGTTACCAAAAATTATTAATATGATCATATATTGATTAGAAAATAACATTTCAAAAAAATATATTTTATTTGATAATGATTTATATTTCAAATAATTTAATATTAATAATAAATTATTGCGGATATTAATAATTCATTAGAACCAGTTTAATTGGTAAATCATATTAAACAATAGTAATAATATTTTATATCTGAAAATTTCATCCTCTAATGAAAGAGCGCTGTCGTGGCCGCCCTCAAATGATTAGTGTGATTTTGGGGTACTTAGGTGCAGCAGAGTGGCTGACCAAGGTCGTCTCTCAAAGGAGGAAGTGAATTAAAACAACTTTTCAGAGGTATTCTAGAAACAAAATAAAAGGGAATAAAAACACTAATGAAAGTATGGGGGTGGTTGTTTATAGTTTATAAATCTAGAAGATGTTTGCTGGAAGAATATTTCATTTTTTTGTTTTTAATTTTGAAATGAAGTTTCGATTAGAATGACACAACAAGAAGATGTTTTTTTAGAAATCTATTTAAAAGACGTAATCGATCTAACTCTACCAATTAACTTTATTATTAATCATTATCATTTAAATTAACATTAACTTAATTACGATCGCTTAATTTGTTAAATCCTGAACCCTACGAGAATTAACTTTACCACGAAGATGATGTGAATTTAACCCTAGGCTAACTTCGGAACATGCAATCGCAGCACCCTGCTTTGATTGATCTTCTAATATTATCTTATGGTCAGTGATAAATTAAGGCACATATCAATTCTGGAAATGAGGATGAATTGTGTTTAGGTATTATATTTGAACTCTACAAATTTATCCCGTGTGGTCTTGTATTACCGATTAAGATCGCGCTCTCACAATTTACACAAAATCCCGACCTCGCGTGTTTTTGTGTTAATTGTTCAATTGCTTGCTTAGTTTCTTACAATTTAAAAACACAATTCATGGATCAGATTAAGTGAATTACAGTATCTCATTGATTCAAAATAATTAAATGAAGAGGGTAGAAGATAGATCGATTACTAAAAGACAACTCTTCCATGGGTGGTGTAATCATCGTAGAAGCGTTTTGCACGTGCAAAAGTTTAAAATGGGTATAACCCAATAACGCTTCTACTAAAGAGTTCCAGACCAATTAGGAATATTAATAGAAGAATAAATTTAAACAAAACAGAAGAAAAGAGAAGAAATAAAAGAAGAACAAGAAGTTTATTACATAAACAAAATCATTACAACATGAAGGAGAAGAAGAAGGCTTCGTCGAAGGGATCCTTGCTTCAAGAGCTACCCTTATTGAAATGGTTGAATAATTGGAGTGGATCCACTTATCCTCTTCCCTAAACTTCCCAATGCACGTCCCAACCCCTCCAAATGAGAAAAAATCCAATTTATAGAGGGTAGGGGAGGAGAGGTTACAAGTGGTTTCAAGTGTGAATGTGGAAATTCAGCCAAATATTTCTTCCAAATTTCACCGCCCGTTTGACCACCAAAACGCGTGAATGGCCGGCCAGCCAGAAGGATCAAATGTGCGGATATGTGTCTTTGATCTCCTCTCCAAATTTGGGCTCAATAGAGGCCCATATGAAGGAGTTATGGCTGAAATACAGAAGCTTCTCCATTCTGGCGAGCACAGCCCAACTTTGACTTAATGGCCCAATTTCAACAACCAAATGGACTCTTTAGCTCTAGTTTCATGAATAAATGTTGTAGATATTTAAGATAGGAACACTGGTACAAAATTTCAAATTCAAATAATAAATATAAAAATATTTATATTCGAAATACTACAGTGAACTATAGAGGGTAAAACTGGAATTTTCATCAAATATTCAAATGAATGATCTAATCCCAAATATTTTATAAATAAACATATTTAACACAATGTGAGGAAATTATATCATTTATTATCAATAAAATATTCAATAAAATAGTGTTTTATCAACTCCCCCACACTTACCCTTTTGCACACCTAGGAAAAACCTCATATCAAGTAAACATCAATATCAAATCAAAACCAATTTTAAAACACGTATCCTTAAGATCAATCAATTTCACACCAAGAATAAAAAGATATCATGCCTCATAAAAAAACTTATTTCAAGTTCTCCATTTATATCATTTAATATATTTCCACTTCATTTATCCTCCCATGCACAAAACACTTACCTCGCTTGAATTTTCTCTCATCACTCAAATATCAATTTTTTTTGCAATTTCTTTCTCATCCAAACTCATACAAGGGTCACCATAGGCTTGGTAGATTCCTACATCACTACCCGATGTGAGTCAAGGACATATGTTTATCATGATGACTTTTCAGGTTTGTTCTGTGGCTTTCGGTTGGTAGGATTAAGATGTGAAAAACTCTGAGGTTGAATGAGGAGGGATTGACTCTTTTGAAGCAAAATTGCATTAATCTAATTTTCACTTAAATATGGTCTTCTCTTCAATCCCCATAGTATCAATTCAGCTCCATCATCATGAAAAGTCATGAAAGGTTTACACCATTCATCATTTCAGCATAAAAAATGTCAATCTTCTCAAACATGATTTTCTTGAAAGCTCCAGATGGGCACAGCTTTCCACCTCAATTAGAAGCTTCAGAAAAAGGCACATCTTCACTTATCATGAAAGCTCCAGAAAAGGCACAACTTTCAATATAATTACTTTCTTTAGAAGCAAACACATCTCTTCAGAATTTAATTTTCCACCCAAAGTATCACAGAATGTGGTGGCAAAACCCAAGACAACTTCCCCCACACATAAGCTCAACTAGATTATGAAATTTCACTTCAAGAGTTGGTTGGATAGGGAAAATTGGCTTGTAATGTGGCTTAACCTAACAGGATATGCATGGCTTCTAAGGTATACAAGGATTAAATATTCAAGGTAGGCCATTATAAAAAAGGATTCTTTGAAATAGGGGCTTTAATACCAAACAAATGCCTCAATAATTTAAACATATGTACCTCAAACCCTCATGTTTTGACAGGAATAGATCAAATTCTGGTTAAATCAAGAATGGTTTGGTTCTCTCAAGAAGTGAGGTGAATGTAAATAATATGAAAATAATGATTTAGAAGCCTCACAGGAAAGTGATTTCAAATATAAAGATAGTGATATTGGCATGGGATTCAAAATTCAGCGTACTTTTCAGGAAATTATTAAATATTTGAACTTGAAACAAAGTCATTTCAGCATTCATTTAAACTTAGTTTCAAGGTGTAAATTTTTTCACTTATTGATATGGATTTAAAAATTGTGATGAGAATCATTTCATCCCAAAAGTTTCAAAAACACACAGAAATTTGTAAAATAAACACAAAAAATTTGAAAAACAAACAATTTTTTTTGTTTTTTTTTTAACAGGAATGCAATTGAAATTACTAAACTAAAAGGTTCCCTCCCCCACACTTAAAATATTGCATTGTACTCAATGTCAACCCTTGAGATGATATATGCACATGAAATGCAGAATTTTTAAATAGGACAAATAATATAAAAGTGAAAGGGTTAGGAACAGCCTGATGTGATCAAGTGATGATGGGGTCATGCAGTGTGATAAAATCCACTGCATCAGTAGGATGTCCCTCAATGTATCTCTTCAAAAGTTTCCCATTTACTATAAATCTCCTTCCAGTGTCCTCTTGTGTGATCTCCACTGCACCATAAGGAAAAACATTAGACACAATATAAGGACCTAACCATCTGGAACGCAACTTACCAGGCATCAACTTCAGTCGTGAACAATAGAGAAGGACTTTCTCTCCAACATGAAACTCCCTTTGTTGGATCATTTTGTCATGAGATGCTTTTTATCTTTCCTTGTAGAGCCTTGAGTTATTATATGATGACAGTCGAATCTCCTCAAGCTCTTCAATTTGCATCTTCCTTTGAATTCAAGCTTGGGACAAATCCGTGTTACATTTCTTTATAGCCCAATATGCCCGATGCTCGACTTCCATGGGGAGATGACACGCTTTCCCAAAAACAATCCGAAATGGGGACATACCAATGGGGGTCTTGTATGTTGTCCTATAAGCCCACAATGCATCATCCAAGTGCTTGCTCCAATCCTTCCTATTTGGCTGCACGGTTTTCTCCAAGATTTGTTTTAACTCACGATTTGAAACCTCAGCCTGGCCATTTGTTTGGGGGTGGTATGGTGTTGATGTTTTGTGTGTCACCCCATACATTCGAAGGAGGGAAGCAAAATTCCTATTGAAAAAGTGTGTCCCTTGGTCACTGATGATGGCCTTTGGTACTCCAAACCTGCAGAAAATTTGAGCCTTGACAAAATCCACTACAACATGAGAATCATCAGTCCTGGTGGCCTTGGCCTCCACCCATTTACTCACATAATCAACAACAACAACAATATACAAAAATCCAAATGAACTAGGAAAAGGACCCATAAAATCAATGCCCCATACATCAAAAATATCACAGAATAGTATGGGTTGTTGGGGCCTCTCAGGTCTCTTATAAATGTTCCCAGTGTGTTGGCAACGAGTGCATGACTTACAAAACACATGGGCATCAGGGAATAAACTAGGCCAATATAATCCAGAGTCCAAAACTTTCCTAGCTGTCCGTTGGGGTCCAAAGTGTCCACCACATGCAAGTGTATGACATAATTGCAAAACAGACTCAAACTCATGATCAGGAATACACCTCCTAATAACTTGGTCACTACACATGCGCCAGAGGTAAGGATCATCCCACACATAAAAACTAGACTCACTTTTTAATTTTTGGACTTGATGCTTCTTCAAATTTGCTCGGATTTCAGAGGAAACAATGTAATTAACTAAATCAGCATACCAAGGATGCGTACCTGAGATGGTATAGAGATTTTCATCGGGGAAAGTGTCCTGAAGTGGTACCTGGTTCAAGGTGTCATCCTCTAGTGTGTGAGTAAGCCTACTCATGTGGTCCGCCACCAAATTCTATGATCCCTTATTGTCCTTTATCTCAAGGTCAAACTCTTGAAGAAGGAGCATCCAACGGATAAGTCGTGGCTTTGCATCTGGCTTCTTTAGGAGGTACCTCAAAGCTTCATGGTCAAAAAAAACTACTAATTTAGAGCCCAATAAATATGAACGGAATTTATCTAAAGAAAATATGACAGCAAGAAACTCCTTTTATGTGGTAGTGTAGTTTGATTGGGCTGAATCTAGTGTCCTTGATGCATAGGCGATCACATGTGAACGTCCTTCCACCCTCTGAGAGAAGACAGCTCCAACCGCGAAGTTGGAGGCATCACACATAAGCTCAAATGGAAGGTCCCACCGTGGGGGCTGTATGATAGGTGGAGTGGTCAGACACTTCTTTAGCTCATCAAAGGAAGTCCTACAAGAATCATCAAACACAAAATCAGAATCTTTTTGAAGTAATCGTGACATAGGAAGAGCAATCTTACTAAAATCTTAGATGAAACGCCGATAAAATCCTGCATGCCCTAGGAAAGATCTAACATCACGCACTCATGAAGGATAGGGTAAGTATGAAATAATGTCTACCTTAGATCTATCAACCTCTATCTCATGTTTTGACACCACATGACCTAAGACAATGCCATGCTCTACCATAAAATGACACTTTTCAAAGTTCAGGACCAGATTCTTCTCAATACAACGATTCAACACCTTTCCCAAACTCTTTAGACATTCATCAAATGAGGATCCATAAACTGTAAAATCATCCATAAATACCTCCATGCAGGTCTCAATAAAATCAGAAAAAATACTCACCATACATCTCTGGAAGGTACCTGGGGTGTTGCAAAGTCCAAATGGCATCCTCCGGTAGCCAAATGTGCCAAAGGGACAGGTGAATGTAGTCTTCTCCTGATCCTCTGGAGCTATAGGAACCTAAAAATATCTAGAAAATCCATCCAAGAAATAATAGTGTGTTTTCCCAGCTAGTATCTCGAGCGTTTGATCAATAAATGGGAGGGGGAAATGGTCCTTGTGAGTGGACTGATTTAGTTTCCTATAATCAATACACACACTCCAACTGTTTTGCACCCTCATTGGAACTAAATCATCTTTCTCATTTTTAACAACAGTATAACCTATTTTCTTAGGCACAACCTGAATTGGACTTACCCACTGTGAATCTAAAATGGGAAAGATTATACGTGCCTCGAGCAATTTCTCAACTTCCTTTTTAACAACTTCCAGGAGGGTGGGATTGAGTCTCCTTTGTGGTTGTCTCACCGGTTTAGCCCCATCCTCCATCAGAATCCTATGAATGCAAATGGAGGGGCTAATACCTGATATGTCAGCCAAGGTCCACCCAATCACCTTGATGTTCTCCCTCAAAATATTCAAAATCTTTTCTTCATGTTCAAAAGGGAGATTGTTAGCAATGATAACAGGTAATCTCTTACCATTCAACAAGTATGAGTATTTCAGATTTGGTGGCAATGGTTTGAGTTCTAATGAAGGAGGGTGTAGTATGGATGGAGAAATTGATGCAACAAACATATCTGCACAATGAACATCAGTATCAGAATAAAAATCATCACAATCAGAGAATAAAGCACCAAATCCATCAGCATACTCAATAGCCATGTCATAATCAGAGTTCACATGATCAAAATCAGAATATGATTCCATTTCAAAATCAAATCTTAGAGAGTATTGTTCCTTAAAAACGGGTGTAGAAGTACTCTTAGACATCAAACTAGAACCAATACTCATAATCTCCCTAAGCATAGGATAATCCAATTCCATGATGTTTTTAATTGGTGGTTCAAAATGGGAGATAACAAAAGCAGAATGGTCCTCTGAGGGGTACTTCATGGAATCCATAACATTAAATATCACAACCTCATCTCCAAACTCCATGGAAAGTGTACCCTCATTGACATTTATGATAGTTTTTGCAGTTTTGAGGAAGGGTCTACCTAAGATAATGGGGGCATGAGAACTTACCTGATCATCCTCCATGTTAAGAACATAGAAGTCTGCTGGAAAGATCATGTCTCTTACCCGAACAAGTACATACTCAAGAACTCCCGCTGGATATGTTGTAGCTCTATTCGCCAACTGCACCACTACTCTTGTCGGCTTCAACTCACCAACCTGCAAGGAAGAGAATACAGACTGAGGCATTACATTTATTGAAGCTCCTAAATCAAAAAGTGCATCAGAGAAGTGCAAATCCCCTATGGTACATGGTATGGTGAATGTCCCGGGATCCATGCACTTTGTTGGCATTGTTAGAGTTGGTGTAATGAGTGCCGAGACATTCCTTCCAAGGTTGATCCTCTCATTCCTCTTGAGCCCTCTTCGATTGGTGCAGAGTTCTTTTAAGAATTTGGCATACCTTGGGATTTTCTTAATGGCTTCAAGTTGAGGAATGTTGATCTCCACACGCTTGAATGTGTCCAAAACCTCCTTTTTCATTGCTTCTTCAGCCATCTTCTTGGTTTGAACAACCCTGTTTGGAAAAGGAAGGGGTTTAGGACGAACATCAACAATATTTTTCTTACCTTTATCTTTCTCCTTGGATTTCTCATCAGTTGGTTTGGAATGCAGCTTCTCTGGAGTTGAGGTGAATCCCGGTGGAATGGTAGGTACAGATGTATCGTTCATTTTCTTCCCACTTCTCAATGTGATGGAACTAACATTCCGCTTTGGATTTGGAGTGGGTTGGGAAGGTAGATTTCCGGAATTCTTACATACAAGTTCATGGAGGGCGGTGGGAATCTGGCTCATTTGAGTCTTCAACTCCCTCAGTTCCGAACTTTGACTCTTTAGCTCATTCTGTTGATTAAGAACAATTTGCTTCAAAATATCATCAGTATTAGAATCTACCTTTGGTGGAGGATTCCCTTGTTGCTGACTTGCGGATGCTTGGGATTCAAATCTCATTTGGGGTTGTTGGAAACCCTGCTGGTAAGGCGGAGGCTGCTGAAAGTTTGGTTGAAAAGGGGGCCTTTGTTGTTGTCCAGAGACATACCTCATGTCCGGTTGATCTTTCCACCCTTGGTTGTATGTTGGAGAAAATGAATCATACTTCTTTTGGGGATATGGTTGTTGTTGCTGCTGAAATGGTCTCCCTGGGAATACTGCTGCGCAATCCTCTGTCTCTTGTAGTTGTGGGCAACAGTCAGTTGGGTGGCTTGTCTCAGTGCAAATTCCACAAGGCCTTGAAGGAGGGGGTAGAGATGTCTTTTGTGCCAAAGCTATTTGCCTCACCATAGTTTTCAATTCTTCTAACTTTGTATCAATCAAATGACTTTCAAGAGAAGAAGGACTTACTTGATGTACTCCTCGAACATGTGGTGTACCTCTATCACAGAATTGTTGAGAGTTTTGGGCCATTTTGTCAATCAATGCTCGTGCAGCTACTGGTGTCTTGTCCACCACTGCTCCTCCAGCTGCAGCATCAACCATGCTCCTCTCCATGGGTGTGATTCCTTCATAGAAGTACTGGATGAGTAATTTCTCACTGATTTGGTGATGTGGGCAGCTTGCACACAACTTCTTGAATCACTCCCAGTACTCATACATTGACTCCCATTGGGCTTTCTTGATCCACGATATCTCCTTTCGAATGGATGTTGTCCTTGATGCTGGAAAAAAGCATTGCAAGAAAAGACGTTTCAAATCATTCCAACATGTTACATCTCAGGTTTCAAATAATACATCCAATCTTTTGCAGCTCCATCAAGTGAGAATGGGAATGATCTTAATTTAATTTGATCTTCAGAAACTTTTCTTGGTTTTAAAGTTGAGCAAACCACATTAAATTCCTTAAGGTGTTTGTTGGGATCCTCAGTAGATAAGCCATGAAACTTTGGAAGAAGGTGAATTAATCCAGATTTCAATTCAATGTCCGATTCGAGATTTGGGTATGCAATACAATTTGGTTGATAGTTAATATCAGGTGCAGCCAATTCTCGAATGGTTCTATTAAGTTCATTTCCATTTTTTCAGCCATTGGTTCCTCTTTTATGTTTGAATTTGAATAGCTTCCAATTTCAATGTTTCCAGAAGAGAGGAATTCACCAACTGGTTGAATATTGAAACTTCCCGTAGATTGAGAATGTCTGATTCGTGCCCTAAGGCTACGTTCAATCTCAGGGTCAAGATCTAAGAGATCTTCAGGATTAGTTCATTTCATAGATCAAATAATAATGAAAAGAAAGAAAGTGGACCATAGTAAAATAAAAATAAGAAGTTTGAGTTGATGGTCCAAAAAGAAGTAGAAGAAAATAAAAGAAGCAGAAGAAAAATCAGATTGGGTAAAGAAGGAAGAAAGAAGAGAGGAAGAGAATAAAATGTAAAATAAAATAAATACCTCAAATTGGTTGAAATAATTACTTGCCTCCCCATCAACGGCGCCAATTTGAAAGAGCGCTGTCATGGGCGCCCTCAAATGATTAGTGTGATTTTGGGGTACTTAGGTGCAGTAGAGTGGCTGACCAAGGTCGTCTCTTAAAGGAGGAAGTGAATTTAAACAACTTTTCAGAGGTATTCTAGAAACAAAATAAAAGGGAATAAAAACACTACTTGAAAGTATGTGGGTGGTTTTTTAGAGTTTATAAATCTAGAAGATGTTTTCTGGAAAAAGATTGCATTTTTTTGTTTTTAATTTTGAAATGAAGTTTCGATTAGAATGACACAACAAGAAGATGTTTTTTTAGAAATCTATTTAAAAGACGCAATTGATCTAACTATACCTCTTAACATTATTATTAATAATTATCATTTAAATTAACATTCACTTAATTATGATCCCTTAATTTTTTTAAATCCTGAACCCTACGAGAATTAACTTTACCACGCAGATGATGTGAATTTAACCCTAGGCTAACTTCGGAACATGCAATCGCAGCACCCTACTTTGATTGATGTTCTAAGATTAGCTTATGGTCAGTGATAAATTAAGGCACATATACATTTTGGAAATGAGGATGAGTTGTGTTTAGGGATTATATTTGAACTCTACAAATTTATCCCGTGTGGTCTTGTATTACCGATTAAGATCGCGCTCTCACAACTTACACAAAATCCAGACCTCACATGTTTTTGTGTTAATTGTTCAATTGCTTGCTTAGTTTCTTAAAATTTAAAAACAAAATTCCTGGATCATATTAAGTGAATTACAGTAGCTCATTGATTCAAAATAATTAAATGAATAGGGAAGAAGATAGATCGATTACTAAAAGACTACTCTTCCATGGGTGGCGTAATCATCGTAGAAGCGTTTTGCATGTGCAAAGGTTTAAAATGGGTATAACCCAATAACACTTCTACTAAAGAGTTCCAGCACAATTAAGAAGATTAAGAGAAGAATAAATTTAAACAAAACAGAAGAAAATAGAAGAAATAAAAGATTAACAATGAAGTTTATTACATAAACAAAATCATTACAACATGAAGGAGAAGAAGAAGGCTTCGTCGAATGGATCCTTGCTTCAAGAGATACCCTTATTGAAATGGTTGAATAATTGGAGTGGATCCACTTATCCTATTCCCTAAACTTCCCAATGCACTTCCCAACCCCTCCAAATGAGAAAAACTCCAATTTATAGAGGGGAGGGGAGGAGAGGTTACTAGTGGTTTCAAGTGTGAATGTGGAAATTCGGCCAAATATTTTATTCCAACTTGCACCGCCCATTTGACCACAAAAACGCGTGAATTGGCCGGCCTTCCAGAAGGATCAAATGTGAGGATAGGTGTCTTTTATCTCCTCTCCAAATTTGGTCTTAATACAGGCCCATATGAAGGAGTTAGGGCCGAAATACGGAAGCTTCTCCATTCTGGAGAGCCCAGCCCAACTTTGATTTCATGGCCCAATTTCAACAACCAAATGGACTCTTTAGCTCTAGTGTCATGCATCAAAGTTGTAGATAATTAAGTTAGGAACACTGTTGAAAAATTGAAAATTTAAATAATAAATATAAAAATATTTATATTCGAAATACTACAGTGAACTATAAAGGGTAAAACTGGACTTTTCATCAAATATTCAAAGGAATGATCTAATCCCAAATATTTTATAAATAAACATATTTAACACAATGTGAGGAAATTATATCATTTATTATCAATAAAATATTCAATAAAATAGTGTTTTATCATCTAATTAAAACATGGTTTCAATTATATTTTATTATTTTATTCAAAAACATTTTTTTTAACATGATGTTATGGAAAATCAATTTTTTTTATAATTTCATACAAAAATTGAATTAGTATGAATTTTCCAGTTTTTTGAAAATGGACTATTTTTAGTCTAAAACACAGTTTTTTCAAAAAAAAAAATAATTTGTCAAGTGTTATATGATAAAACCAATAAATTTATAAAAACTATTATGTAATCCAATAAAAACTTATAAAATAATGTCAAACATTTAGAAAAATTATTTTCAATAAGGAAACATATTCTAAAATTATTTATTACAAATTAAAATGATAATTTAATATAAAAATTATTTTTTACCTCGTCATGGAATCATGTATTTTTCCTGGGGGATTTGGTTTTTTCATTCTCTGGAATCCTCATATAAATTATTTTTTATAATAAAAAAATTTATGTCATTAAATTCATTATAAAATATTATTTTAAATTATATATAAATTTAATCATTATAAAATTATTTATATAAAAACGTTTTTACATGATTATGTATGTTTAGATTTAAATCATATTTTTCATATATATTGAAATTTTATTTGATGAAAATATTTTCAAATATAAATTTATGAGTAATAATTTTTTTAGAAATTTCAATCATAGTATTTTTCATTAATAAGAATTATTATGTTTAGAAATTAATTTCAATTGAAAAATTATGCTAATTTAATATGATAAATGATGAACCAAAATGTATAAATCACTAAACAATTTCTCAAGAAGGACCAAAAAAGGTGAATTTGGACCCATAGACATTTTACACTCAAATATATTTCTTTTTCACCTTTGAAACTAAAATGTTACCATTGGAAAATTTAAAATTTTAGGGTAACCCCAAAAACTAGATTTCCCACCATATATATAATTGTAACATCTTTTCCACTTCTAGAATAACATTCCATTAGAATTTATAATTGAATTTATAAAATTTTACATTCCTTATCACCATATCCCCAGATCATAACCCTATATTCAATCATATATAAAATGGACCCTTCATATTAAAAAAAACTCTTCCAAGGAAAATCATTATCATTTATGTGAATGTTATCCACTAATTTGTTTTATTCTTTATTATCATCTTCAATTTTTATCCAAGAAAAAAAGTTAATGATATTAGAATCATTTCTATAAAATAATGTTACTATATTGAATGTATAATTATTAAAATGACATTATATTTCAACGTATGATCATATTCATATTCATAAATTTTTTTGTTCCCATATTGTTCTTATCTGATATGGGTTGTAAAGAAGGCTATTTTTAGTGACAAAGGGTATAAGAACTAAAGGTTGAAGTGTTTAGGATGTAATTGATTTGAGGTGACTAGAAAATATCTTTTGTCCAGCAGTTGGGCTTCCAGTGGGCCTCTATTTTCTAATGGAACCCATCGATCCATTAGTGGTACCACTTGCATACTAGTAAAGCCCACAGGCTGTCTTGTGTGCCCGGTTCGTGGGTGAATTTAATACACCATGTGCATCATAATTACACATTGTTTATCATCCAATTATTATCACTATTCTAAACTATAACTAATTAATTTGAATATGATTCCGCCCCTCTTAACTCTTGAACTCTCCTATTCACCTCCACTAGATTCGTTATTCTTGGAATGATCTATTGATTCTATATTGGAATGGTTATCTATCATCCATAAGGAATACATCATCCTCATTGGTAAAAAAAACAAATTTATCTAAAATCTCTATATTCCATGAAGTTCCAATGAAAATTTATTTCTCTCTTCACATATCGAAGGATGATAATTCAAGTTCACAAAGTTTCATGACTGAATAAAGATCTGCCATTAAAAATGAATGTTCCTTGTGTAATTGAACAGGAATAACCCTCATAGAACTAATATTAAGGGAGGATTAATGATGATACATTAATCCAATAACTATTCCACATTACAATGAAAGATCATTATCCATTTTAATGATAAAACCATTTTATAAAAGTTAAAAATCAATATAATGGAAGACATTTTCTTGTAAGTTGTCATATAAGAATAATCAAAAGATATTATTCTTCTTGATTATTTTTTACATTGATTAATGTATGAGAGATTCATTTTTATTTCCCTTAATTGTGGCTCACTTTGAGAAATGCTAGTGAATTAATGTTTTGTTCATCGATATACAACAGATCTGGTGAATAAACCACCGATATTTTGACATGCCTTAAATTTAGTTTTGTTGATGAACACAATTGGGATGTGAATCTAGAATGACCATATTGAATGAAATTATTTTTCATCAACTAGAATATTATTTCAGGATGAACTGAAACCTAACATTGAAATCCATAAGATATAATTTGTTATTAATTATTATGTAGTGTGTTCTATCTTCTATCCATGACAAACATTAGTGTTCTTTATCCACAACCTTTAGGTAGGATGTTACATAACGTCTGGTGATTTGTAATATAATAATTTCCATTTTATCATTCATGTGTTAATGTAAACTGTTGTTCCTGAATAATTTTCATTACTTTTGAGTGTGTGAATTATCAGAAATCCCATATATGATCATTATTTCTATGAGTAATGTTATAGTATCATGTTAACATTCTTGATGTTAATTAATTTTTTTCTTCTAAAATTTTCTCATTTTTACAATCTATTATTTTCTTATTATGATTTTTATTATAATATATATTTCAATTTCATTAGGGGTTGTTCATGGGGTTTGTTATAGGTGTACCCTTATAGTTTGATTAAACCTAGAGGGTTAGTGTTCACGACAAATAGATATGATTAATGTGGTCCCATACTGAGTAATGGCATGATATCACAGTGTCCTGAACAAAAACATGATGCAAATTGTGTATACTTGTAACATTCTAAATCATGGTGATCCATGTGCGTACGAGATAACATTTTGAAACATGATACACCTTTTGGACATTGAGTATCATGTCACCGACCTTGTGTCAAGTTATGGTTTATTTAAAATATCATTATAATAATTCAATAATGTATTTGATATAGTATTTGTTGGGTTTCATTGTGTCTTTGATAACAAATGATTTATTAGTAACTGTTTGTCATATCTTCTTTGTGTAATTATTGATATCAAGGAATTCACCTAATATACATGTTCATATCTATTAGGGATGAAATTGTTGTTTCCAAATGGGGTTTATTACTCACATCCTATATGATAATTTAGATGAACATGAAGACATCATGTATAGGGATCTCGAAAATGGAAAGGGGCACAGGGAAGTCATTTGTGTTAATGAGCATAGATCAGGGAGAGATATTAGGATCCACTATTGAGGATACTCTAGTTTTATTTATTTAAATTACATCCACATAATATATTTTGGTTTTTGTTTCCATACATGGATACCACTATATTATTTTATATAACATGTGTTCCACATTAAATTGTATTATTCTTTTTAATTAATCAATCGTAATATATAAATTTTTTATTAGTTATATGATAAAATACAAAGGGTGTAACCTCCCCATTGATATGTTTTATAACCATTCTACTATTTAGAATCCTCTTCTATAAAGGGATGATACTGTGAGGTCACGTGACTCTATGAATTAGACCTTTTAGTTTCAATTGGGGCATTAAAAAATGGTATCGTAGTATAATTATTTTATTTTATTATTCACTCACTCAGGAAAAGGTATAAAATATATATTATATGGGTTACAAAGTTTGGAGAGTTTCAGAATACCAATCCAGATCATCTGTAATAGACCACAATGTTTCCATAGATAGGAATTTCATTTTTATTTTATTGTATTTTGGAGCATTCCAGAATCATGATTAGGAACATATGGTCATATTCCATATATAATCCTTTTGTGTTTAATATAATAGTTCTTTATTTTAATTCATTTATTTTATTATCTATTTGGGATAGACCTATATTCTATGACTAAGTGATGAATTTTTTCAATACTATTGAGATATATCAATGATCGAATAATTTATGTTAACCTAAGAATGATTGTATGGTTATATAGATATATATATATCATTGTCTATGACAATGAAAAATGTGAATGGATAGAGACCCTGATATGTGTTAGGGGGTTATAAATTATAAATTGTGTTGAATGATAAGAGAATCAAGTGTTATACCGTTGAATGACAACCATTAATCCTAATGGTTTTGTATATACTAATTTTTTCCTTCTTGTTTTAGAAAATTATGCCACACATACGTTGAGAGGACCATTTGGGAGTGTATTATAAAATTCCTTAACAAAGGATTATATTTTCCATTTATAACTTGTAGTATTATATAATGAAATGTAGAATAATGCCAAACCCATTTTATGTGTATATATGGAAGGAAAACATAAATAAGGAGACATCTCCTCAATGCAAATTCGAGGTAGTGAAAGATCCAAAAATTTGGTTTACTGTGCTTGGGAAGTTTAATGTTATTAGCATCTATCATAATAGGGCCTTATAGGGCCTCCCATTACTAAGGACTAGATTTAAATTATTGATGAAATTTTATAAATAGTTTATACTCCTATGAAACACATAGAAAATCTAGAGAGTCTTATCTCAGCCATTGGCATTAAGTAAAGGAATCTAGAGGTTCCCCAATAAGGTGGAAGAAAATTCCCAAACTAGAAAAAGGAGTTTCTCATCACCTTATTTGGTACAATTATATCCTTAGTGAATAAAATATATATAAAGGGGAAATTATCCAGAATATTTCCCAAAACCTCATATCAGGTGTCATAATTATGGGAAGATGGGTAATTGTCAGTAGTTTCTCAATAGAACTCCTGAAATTCTGCTAACTCCTTCATTAAAAAGCGCTAAATTTGATGACTCATACTAGTCATGAATCTCAATGATAGGTTCATGGATATGAGGAAGGTTGTCTCCTTGTAGTGGAGTAGACTCCAGAAGACAGTGCTTCCTGACCATCTATAGTTTTAATGAAGTTTTTTTATCATCTATGTTCAATCTACTTCCTTCTATTAAATTTATTTTTTATATTCAATTGTATCTAAAAAAAAAATTGGATTTGGAATTTTAATGATGTTAATGCCTAGTTTACAATCTATTAATGAACTGGTGGGATTCGAATTGAACTTTCTTCAGTGATTCCTCTATTTTATTTTATTTTATTTTAGATATAGAAATATGAGGGATATTAGGATTCTAGAAATGAGTTATGATTCTTGGTATAGAATATAAATGTATTTTATGATCTCTTATTGAGATTTATCAGAGAGATTTATCTTTTACATATCCTAAAAATCATAAGTAATTTATAAAAAAAATTGAGAACAAGGATATGTTAGAGTTGATACCAAATTTAGAAAGTTGGGGAAAATTATGAAATATATTAAACCATTGTATATTTAAATATGTTTTGTCATGTCCATTCATCATTTCATAAAAATATTGATCATTATTAGGACATCTCCCAAAAAAACCTTATAGGAATTCGTTATGATTAAGTAGTAATGTTTGATATAGACCTTATTCCAGGTGTTCATCTCATTTAGATACACCATGATCAGTTGGTGTCATCTGAGTAAATTTAATTCAAGGCGATGCTAAATGATTTGGAGTATAAGATCATCATCAAGAAAAGTACTTTACCTTGTGTTGTACCAATATTTTCCTCCATGATGGGGGATGATAGTGTTTTAAAATGTTATGATTACAAGTGATGAAATATGTTTCAATGATAAACTATACTATTTTTCCTAGGATATATAATAACTTTTACAAGTTACAAGGATCCTAGTGGTTCTTTATGAATAGTGTTCAATTATGTTATCTCTTAATACGACTGAAAGTGGTTTATAACCCATGTGTCACGAACCAGCCCGGGTCAACCCTAAACCGGTCACCCGAGCCGGCCCGCGGCATGGCCCGAGGGGCGTTCCCGATCCCCACGGGCTGGCAACAAGTGCCGGGCATTGAAACTTTAATCGTTGGGAACGATTTCAGCCCAAGCTAAAAACAGGATCGAAAGAATGATTATAAACTCAACAAACAAACAGACACTAAAGACATAAACAAAACTAAACCACAACATACCTCCACGTGACCTCGCGGTTCACCACCCAACTACAAACCAACGTCGCCCCATCACTGAGCGACTCAAGCCAGGAAAACCTGAACACAAGGAACCTGCAACTGAAGTGGTAAAAGATAGGCGTGAGAACAAAAGTGCTCAGTAGGTGAGCCCAACAACAAATCCCAATGCACTGCCAGTAAATAAAGAATCTACATAATCCAGGTTTGAACATAAATGTATAAAAGTAAGTTTTCATAATGCTTTACTTGAAAATAAAACACGAGGCATTTCCCTTATTCCTTTTTGAAAGTTAATTCCCTTTTCACTAGTTTTGAACTCATTATGAAAAGCAAAGTGTTACATTTTCAAATCTCACCCAAAGAGAATTAAGCATTTTCATTTGAAAACCCATTTTTCCCAAAGTCTAACAGTATAGGCTGTGAAAGATGACTGAAAGTAAACAAGCAGGGAAAACAAGTGCAAGTAAAGGTAAACAGGCAAGGAAAACCAAGTGCAAGTAAAAATAAGCCAGAAGTTATCAGCAATAGCCATGGACACACACACACACTCACACACTCACACACACACACAAATACTCACACACTCACACACACACACACATACTCACACACGCACACTCTCAAACCCAAGTGGTCCCCCGTATGCCGACGGGAGGCACCACGCCAGAGATGGTAGAGCACCATGGGTAAAACCTCTAAGGTTCATCTAGCTCGCGTGGGACCCTAGAACCTCGTGTCTCGGTGAAACGTGGCTTAGAAGGCCACGACCCTCAGATATCATATGTTTAGTTAGTGTTTCAATCGTCAATCCAGCTAAGTGAAACAGGGACGACACCCATCCGGCTCACTAGCACACTAGTTCTAGTCCGCCCACCTAGATACCCAGGGTTTCCCCGTGTGCTCAAACAAGTTTCACATTCATATAGTATATTACTTCCTCATATCGCAGGCCAAACCAGATATCACACACAAAAGTCACCATTTCCACATCCAAACAATATTTCAAAACTCACGCACGTCAAAAATACCTTTCTGAAAATATAAATGTCATTACCCAATCTTTTCACAAAAACCCCTTTTTGGAAACACTCAAACAAGAACATAAACAACTTTCACAACCCAGAAAGCATTATTTTTAATAACACAACAAGGGAAAACATCTTTCGTCAACCAAGAACCACACGTAAAGTTTCCAAAAACAATTTCAAAAGGTCACACGACGTTTTCTCTGATCAAGGTTATCAGAAAACACCATTTTCCATAAACAGTACATTTTCTAATTTACACATGCCAAAAACATTTCAAAACCCAATTCAACATGTCTTTCGTTACTCAGAAAGAACCATTTAGCGACATTACTATGAAATCCCACAATTGAAACCAAGAAAACACTTTTAATGAAATGCTGGAATTAAACAGTTTGCATTATCAGCAAATCACCACACTATAAAAACTACTTAATATTATTTTCTTAAATTTACTGAAATTTAGTAAAAGGACAAAGAATAAATAAATTCTTAATTTAGAGGCAAATGCATAGGGAGACCTACCTCGAATCGGAACGAAGAACGACACGACGCAAAACTCTTGTTGCGTAAAGGTCGCAGCGTATTGCGTCGTCAAACTGGTCCTAAAACAATAGGCCGTTAAGCAGGCTCATTAATGACAACATACTAATAATAATAATAATTATAATAACGTAATAATAACCAAAATGTAGTAATAATAATGTCAAAATAATAATAATTATTATTATTATTATGACATAATAATAATATAATAATAATAAGAGTAACAATAATATTAACATAATAATAATAATAATTATAATGACATAATACTAACAAGAACAATAATAAATATAATAGCGCAATGATAATTATAATAATAATAATATTAATATTAATAACATGATAGTAATAATAATAATAATAATAATAATAATAATAACAATAACGATAATAATATAACAATAATAATAATATAATAATAATATAATAATAATATAACAACAACAACAACAACAATAATAATAATAATATGATAATTGAGTAATAATAATAATTATAACAATAATGATAATAATAATAATAATATTAATATTAATGTGATAATAATTATAATAACAATAGTAACAATAATAATATAATAATAATTATAATAAGATACATTAATTATAATAGTGACATAATAAAATAATATTAATAATATTTTAGTAATCATGATAATAATAATAATAATAACAACAATATTATTGCACAATTATAATATAATAATATAATAATAATAATAATAATAATAATAATAATATAGTAATACAATAATAATGTTAATAGAATAATATTAACATAATAATAATGAAATAATTATAATATTATTAATATGATAAAAGTAATAAATTTTATATAAGATTAACTTAAAAATAAAATAAAAAAAATATAAATATACTTACAGGGTGGTTCGCGCGGGGGAGCCGGGGCGGTGACGGTATGAGGCCGGAGCGGCCACTGGGTGTGGCTGAGGGGAAGGAAGAGGCGCGGTATGGGGAAACCGGGACGGCGGCGCAAGGCGGAGGAAGGGGGAGGCTGGGAGCAACAGAGGGGGGCTGGAAACCGGGAGGCGGAGGCGGCGGTGTGCAAGGGGAAGCCGGGCCGGGACGACGACGAGGGTGCAGGGGAGAGGGCGCGCAGCCGAGGTGCTAAGGTGGAGCGAGGGCGGAGGGGAGGGGAGATCCGCCGGACAGGAGGAGACGGGGCTGCCGTCTGGAGGAGAGGGAGCAGGAGGGCGGAGGTCGGGAGAGGAGTCGGGACAGGGCGAGGTTGAGCGCGCTGGAGGGAGGCCGGGCGCGGTGCGGCGGCTGCTGGGTGTGGGGTGCGGCGACGGGGTATGCGGAACGGGGAGCGGGACAGGGGAAGCAGGCGGGGCATCGTGGTCCGGGGGTTGGCCGCACCGGCGCGAGAGCAGGGAGGCAGGACACCGCCGAAGGGGGTGCAACGGTAGCGCGCTCAGGCGGAGGCCGGGACAGGGTGAGGCGGTAGTCGGCTGGGTGCTGCGCCTGGGCTGAGCGGAAGAGAAACGGGGAGAGGGAGAAGGGGAGAAAAGGGGTGGCGGCTACCGGGAGGTAGGATAGGGTTAGAGGTTCTAAAATATATATATATATAATAATAATAATAATAATAATAATAATAATAAAAATTAGCCAATTACAATAATAATTATTATGATCAAACATTTAAAATAATGCAATCATTTAAAATAACACCCATATATATATTTACACATATATAGATGTATATATACCTACAAACATATACACGCAATTACAATAAACACATATATATGTATAACATATATAGACCTAAACATATATATGCATATATACACATATAGATATATATATATATATATACATTAATATACACGTCTATAAACATATAAAAATACTACAATAATAGTAACGCAACTCAAATAGTAATAATAATAAAAAGTCAACGTAAAAAATTTAATATTTAAAACGTCGGGTGGACACATCGTCACCCGGGTCGAACGCACGATCACCGCTGGCGATGCGATGACCGCGCACCGGTGTGAAACCATCAATCACAATTAATCTTCGAAAAATTTAAATCGGTACCAAGAGAGGAGAAAAATTACTGATGTCCGCGGTCGGGGTGTGACAATTCTCCCCACCACAGACACTTTCTGCCCCCAGAAAGTCACCAGGTCACAAGTCAGCCAAAAATCCAGGTCTATGCCCAACAGTACTGAAGAAAACTGAAGTTCTCGGGGATGACCTTACTCTACACAGGTCACACCCGACCGATTCAAGAGAAAACTGGGGTCCGATGGTGAGGGGAGAACCCGAAGGGGTTCTCCCCACCACAAGAACTTAACTAGTGCAGAAAAGAAGACCATTTAAATAGAACACCCTGGGAAAGGGGGGGGGGGCGACGCGGGAACTCCCAACCAATTCAAACCAACTCTTATAGCACGATTACTACAACGCCTCCGTCGAAACCTTGAACCCACGACTAGAGTCATCAACTTCAACACCAGGGAAAACCCATAGAAAAACATTTAACCAATATCAAATTGGAGACATGATCCACCGAAGTCCACAAAGCATAACCACATCGACAACCTAACCAAAACGAGGACAACCCACACGAGAGTCAAACACACTTTTAAGGACACGCGATTTAGAATATTACATTCCCATGACAAGTCTGCTTAGATTATCATAGAACCAGTCCATCATCACTTTATAGAAAAACTACGCATTTACAACGTTGTTGGGACCTCAATAGCTGGGAAACAAACATGAAAAGGTTTTTAATTGCTCCACCGTCCACACGGAATACAGAGCTTGGACCAAGGCTTCACAACCCTAGGAAACTCCTGACTGTGCGCGAGCTTCACCCCGAGACTTGTGGCTGGGGCTCTGATGGCTGAAGCATCTTCTTCCTCACAGTCAGGTACTGACATTCTCCCATAACAGCGTCCTCTTCAAGCGACGCTTCATGCAAAACTCCTCCAGATGACCCAGACAACCACAACGATGACACGTCTTCGGAGGGTTGTGACAAGACGACCTTAAATGCCCGAAATGACCACACTAAAAGCATACCATCGAACGATCTGACAAACTGGAAGCTGGGACCAAAGGGGATAACTCCATAGGAACAGGCATGTCTGGTGCCTTTTTCTCACCAGAGGGGGAACTCTTACGAACAACAACAGGGGACGCTGAATTATTAACCACCCGCACACCAGAAACTAACTCAGCCAAGAAAGCTTCCTCCACGAGCTTCTCGAAACAAGGGTCTTTATAATGAAGGACTCGCTCCTTGATCTCTGGACGAAGACCCCCAGTGAAAAGAGAGACCTTCATGAGCTCATGCGATGCTACATCTGGAGAAAAGGGAATTAGTTCCTTAAAATGGTCAACATATGCCTTCACCGTCCGTCGACCTTGTTGAATATGCACAAGATCCCTCTTTTTCTCCAGCTTCACTTCCTCGGGTACAAACCATTGGATGAAAACAATTTTAAAGACATCCCACGTCATTTCAACTTGCATCGATGGTAGGGAAACCACCTTCCACTGGTCCAGAGCTGGACCCTCAAACAACTCCATAATTGCACGGACCTTAACACTATCGGGAGTTCCCAACATTCTAAAGACACGCTCCACTTCCCCGAACCATTTCACTGCCTCTAACGGACCCCGATCACCATGGAGAATAGGCAAAGTATGAGGAGGACCAAAAACTGGGCATGACATATCCGAATCCTTAGAGACCTTTCTGGGCGGTATTTCCTGAGCGATATATAAAACTCAAAGCCAAAACCAACATCAAATCGATGCAACATCAATAAAAGCATCTTCATCAAAAACAGTCAGCACAAGAACCAAACAGATACAACACAACCCAAAACAAGATCTCCTCTTTAAAATTCCCTTTTCATTTTTGATTTCAAAACCACCCTTTTTCAAGATCACTTTCCAAAAACCGATCCACTTTCAAACCAAAACTTTTCAAAATTGTTTCCCCTTTAAAACCAATTTAGAAAACAAGGTCAAGCCATTTATTTCAAATACACACCCAGGTAATCCCATGAACCGTTGCACATGTCTTCATCCACATTCATTCATACGTGCGTCAACACACACTTTCCATGCATTCTCACACATGTGCAAACGTTCATAAAGAGGAACCGAGGTTTCAACCCAAATAATTCTTATCCAATTCCAACCAAACAACAGATTTTCAAATCAAGAGATTTCAGTTTCAAAACCCATTTTATACATTTAAAATCCTTTAAAAGAAACCAGTCAAATTTTCAAAAACCCTTTTTCATTTCCAACTACGCACTCACACAGACCAAAATGAAAGCAACATCCAAATTTGCATCAACCACTGAAATGAGGGACTAGTAGTCACGCTCAACCTGACGACATGGTAGTGGGCCATGTCCCAAGTCAGTGTCGACCACTAGGAGGAATTCAAACCACGTACTCGAACTCCACATGGGTCACTACTCCATGTGAAATTACGATGTAATGTCGGCTTGCCTCCATTGTCATCTCTCAATCCAAGACAAACCAGAAAGGACAAGGTCACAATTCCCGAACTACCCCTGGTAACTCAAAGATCAGTGAGAGCAAGAGTTCGCGACGCTCTTCCCGTACTTACCCCTCGAGTTCCGACAGTCCTAATCTCCTTCTACCGGACAACCCAAATAACAAGAACCACCTCTGATACCATTTTGTCACGAACCATCCCGGGTCGACCCTGAACCGGTCACCCGAGCCGGCCCGTGGCATAGCCCGAGGGGCGTTCCCGATCCCCACGGGCTGGCAACAAGTGCCGGGCATTGAAACTTTAATCGTTGGGAACGATTTCAGCCCATGCTAAAAACAGGATCGAAAGAATGATTATAAACTCAACAAACAAACAGACAGTAAAGACATAAAAAAAACTAAACCACAACATACCTCCACGTGACCTCGCGGTTCACCACCCAACTACAAACCAACGTCGCCCCATCACTGAGCGACTCAAGCCAGGAAAACCTGAACACAAGGAACCTGCAACTGAAGTGGTAAAAGATAGGCGTGAGCACAAAAGTGCTCAGTAGGTGAGCCCAACAACAAATCCCAATGCACTACCAGTAAATAAAGAATCTACATAATCCAGGTGTGAACTTAAATGTATAAAAGTAAGTTTTCATAATGCTTTACTTGAAAATCAAACACGAGGCATTTCCCTTATTCCTTTTTGAAAGTTAATTCCCTTTTCATTAGTTTTGAACTCATTCTGAAAAGAAAAGTGTTACATTTTCAAATCTCACCCAAAGAGAATTAAGCATTTTCATTTGAAAACCCATTTTTCCCAAAGTCTAACAGTATAGGCTGTGAAAGATGACTGAAAGTAAACAAGCAGGGAAAAAAAGTGCAAGTAAAGGTAAACAGGCAAGGAAAACCAAGTGCAAGTAAAAATAAGCCAGAAGTTATCAGCAATAGCCATGGACACACACACACACTCACACACTCACACACACACACACATACTCACACACTCACACACACACACACATACTCACACACGCACACTCTCAAACCCAAGTGGTCCCCCGTATGCCGACGGGAGGCACCATGCCAGAGATGGTAGAGCACCATGGGTAAAACCTCTAAGGTTCATCTAGCTCGCATGGGACCCTAGAACCTCGTGTCTCGGTGAAACGTGGCTTAGAAGGCCACGACCCTCAGAAAACGTGGCTTAGAAGGCCACGACCCTCAGAACACGTGGCTTAGAAGGCCACGACCCTCAGATATCATATGTTTAGTTAGTGTTGCAATCGTCAATCCAGCTAAGTGAAACCGGGACGACACCCATCCGGCTCACTAGCACACTAGTTCTAGTCCGCCCACCTAGATACCCAGGGTTTCCCCGTGTGCTCAAACAAGTTTCACATTCATATAGTATATTACTTCCTCATATCGCAGGCCAAACCAGATATCGCACACAAAAGTCACCATTTCCACATCCAAACAATATTTCAAAACTCACGCACGTCAAAAATACCTTTCTGAAAATATAAATGTCATTACCCAATCTTTTCGCAAAACCCCCTTTTTGGAAACACTCAAACAAGAACATAAACAACTTTCACAACCCAGAAAGCATTATTTTTAATAACACAACAAGGGAAAACATCTTTCGTCAACCAAGAACCACACGTAAAGTTTCCAAAAACAATTTCAAAAGGTCACACGACGTTTTCTCTGATCAAGGTTATAAGAAAACAACATTTTCCATAAACAGTACATTTTCTAATTTACACATGCCAAAAACATTTCAAAACCCAATTCAACATGTCTTTCGTTACTCAGAAAGAACCATTTAGCGACATTACTATGAAATCCCACAATTGAAACCAAGAAAACACTTTTAATGAAATGCTGGAATTAAACAGTTTGCATTATCAGCAAATCACCACACTATAAAAACTACTTAATATTATTTTCTTAAATTTACTGAAATTTAGTAAAAGGACAAGGAATAAATAAATTCTTAATTTAGAGGCAAGTGCATTGGGAGACCTACCTCGAATCGGAACGAAGAACGACACGACGTGAAACTCTTGTTGCGTAAAGGTCGCAGCGTATTGCGTCGTCAAACTGGTCCTAAAACAATAGGCCGTTAAGCAGGCTCATTAATGACAACATACTACTAATAATAATAATTATAATAACGTAATAATAACCAAAATGTAGTAATAATAATGTCATAATAATAATAATAATTATTATTATTATGACATAATAATAATATAATAATAATAAGAGTAACAATAATATTAACATAATAATAAGAATAATTATAATGACATAATACTAACAAGAACAATAATAAATATAATAGTGCCATGATAATTATAATAATATTAATATTAATATTAATAACATGATAGTAATAATAATAATAATAATAATAATAATAATAATAACAATAACGATAATAATATAACAATAATAATAATATAATAATAATATAATAATAATATAACAACAACAACAACAACAACAATAATAATAATAATATGATAATTGAGTAATAATAATAATTATAACAATAATGATAATAATAATAATAATATTAATATTAATGTGATAATAATTATAATAACAATAGTAACAATAATAATATAATAATAATTATAATAAGATACATTAATTATAATAGTGACATAATAAAATAATATTAATAATATGTTAGTAATCATTATAATAATAATAATAATAATAACAATATTATTGCACAATTATAATATAATAATAATATAATAATAATAATAATAATAATAATAATATAGTAATACAATAATAATGTTAATAGAATAATATTAACATAATAATAATGAAATAATTATAATATTATTAATATGATAAAAGTAATAAATTTTATATAAGATTAACTTAAAAATAAAATAAAAAAAATAAAAATATACTTACAGGGTGGTTCGCGCGGGGGAGCCGGGGCGGTGACGGTATGAGGCCGGAGCGGCCGCTGGGTGTGGCTGAGGGTAAGGAAGAGGCGCGGTATGGGGAAACCGGGACGACGGCGCAAGGCGGAGGAAGGGGGAGGCTGGGAGCAACAGAGGGGGGCTGGAAACCGGGAGGCGGAGGCGGCGGTGCGCAAGGGGAAGCCGGGCCGGGACGACGACGAGGGTGCAGGGGAGAGGGCGCGCAGCCGAGGTGCTAAGGTGGAGCGAGGGCGGAGGGGAGGGGAGATCCGCTGGACAGGAGGAGACGGGGCTACCGTCTGGAGGAGAGGGAGCAGGAGAGAGGAGGTCGGGAGAGGAGTCGGGACGGGGCGAGGTTGAGCGCACTGGAGGGAGGCCGGGCGCGGTGCGGCGACTGCTGGGTGTGGGGTGCGGCGACGGGGTATGCGGAACGGGGAGCGGGACAGGGGAAGCAGGCGGGGCATCGGGGTCCGGGGGTTGGACGCACCGGCGCGGGAGCAGGGAGGCGGGACACCGCCGAAGGGGGTGCAACGGTAGCGCGCTCGGGCGGAGGTCGGGACCGGGTGAGGCGGTAGTCGGGTGGGTGCTGCGCCTGGGCTGAGCGGAAGAGAAACGGTGAGAGGGAGAAGGGGAGAAAAGGGGTGGCGGCTACCGGGAGGTAGGCTAGGGTTAGAGGTTCTAAAATATATATATATATAATAATAATAATAATAATAATAATAATAATAATAATAATAATAATAAAAATTAGCCAATTACAATAATAATTATTATGATCAAACATTTAAAATAATGCAATCATTTAAAATAACACCCATATATATATTTACACATATATAGATGTATATATACCTACAAACATATACACGCAATTACAATAAACACATATATATGTATAACATATATAGACCTAAACATATATATGCATATATACACATATAGATATATATATATATATATATACATTAATATACACGTCTATAAACATATAAAAATACTACAATAATAGTAACGCAACTCAAATAGTAATAATAATAAAAAGTCAACGTAAAAACTTTAATATTTAAAACGTCGGGTGGACACATCGTCACCCGGGTCGAACGCACGATCACCGCTAGCGATGCGATGACCGTGCACCGGTGTGAAACCATCAATCACAATTAATCTTCGAAAAATTTAAATCGGGACCAAGAGAGGAGAAAAATTACTGATGTCCGCGGTCGGGGTGTGACACCATGTATTTAACTTTGGGGAATGTATGGGTTATAATAGTACTAGATAATGCTACATAGATTGAATACCTCACTCATAGTGATAACAGAACTGACAAATAAGATCTTCCTACAATATATATACTCATTCTTCATTTTGTTCATTGATGAAATCCATATCTACTAGTCAACCCCAGAGCAGCATGATAGACATATTCATATATTATTGATTTTGATTCGATAACATCAACTTTATGTCAATATGATGAAGTTAAATACATTATTTGCTTGTTACATTTTTTTGGCATGTTGTTTCCATGATAAGTATATCCATATTCATAGAGAAATTGGAGGTTGTAATATCCGGGTTGGGTCCTTACAAAATTTTTCAGATCTATTGATTTCTTCCTTTGATGTAATAATACTAATGTTTTTTCTAAAATACCACCTGATTATCAGCTCCCATAAATGCACTTATGAAGAAGGTGGTGATGTTTTAGAGGTTAGACTATTCAGAAGAGGCATTTTTCAAGAAGGAGATGCGGTTTACAATAGCTATAGTGTTTATTATTCATGATCAAGTGGATTTATATACTACAAAGAGTGATGTATCAGACATTGGAATGGGAGAAATTCTTATTCTGTGGTTTTTAAGGTAACATATAGTTCATATCACCAATGATCCTATGATAAGATGATCCAAAAATGAAATGGGTTAATTATCCTTGGTGTATTCTAATAAATTTTGGAAACACTATCACATCAGAGAAAGACTGTTTTCTATGATGGCCAAAAAATGATTCGTTATATCATCAAAATGTGGGACATGTACAATTGGTTGTGTTTATTTTCATGATTAAATAATATAAATTTATCTTTGAGAAGGATTATTCCCTTTCTAATGGAAAAATCACTATATATTCACTACGTAGTAATATGTGTGTATTTAATGATCTTAGTGAAAGACGTTTAGAGGAATAGTGTAACCTTGTGATCTTGTTGGTTGATTAGATTATGGAAGCTTCCGAGGAATAAGGATTTATGATGGGTAATCCATTAGTGGTCACATATTCATTAGTTTACTGAGTAAATATTGGAAAAGAGACTGACTAAGATGGTGATGGTTTGTGGAATCATCATGCAGGTGGTGAACTGATACATTGGTGTTACTTGGATGATGATGATGTCATCCTATTACTCAGAAGAGTTGTAATCCCTATAACCTCCATGGAATATCAAATGTGTGAATTCCATTCCACTACATTGGTCTTTCATCCTAGAAGTAAAATGATATACCAAAACATCAAGGATACTTTTTTGTGGACATGTGTGAAGAGTTACATTTCTTGTTTTTTATGCCTTTCAATCCTAGGGATAATGGAAGAGTACCAACATCCTAATGGTTTACTCTAGCCAAATCTTGTTCTCATGTGGTTGTGGGATGAAATCAATATGGAATTTTTGAAGGGGATTCCTAGGACCCAAATGTTTTGTGATACATTATCTGTGATTATCGATAGCGTATCCAAATACATGAATTTCAAACCAATTAATGAGACACAACTAATTGATGATATATTAAATCTACATGTTTCTACGGTTATATTATGACATAGTGTTTCATTGATAATTGAATTTGATAGAGAAACATGTTTCACATCATGGTTTTAGTAGGACATTCAGAAGTCATTAAGGACATAGTTGAGATTTAGCACAATATATCATACTCAAACAAAAAGATAGCCAGAGAATATGATTCATATATTTGGGAATATACTCTAAGATTATATCCTATATTTATGTGGAGATTGGGATGACCATATATCATTGATTCACATAATATAAAAAACATATAATAATAATTAATTTATGGGGAACCTTATGATGATATTTATGGTCCTCTATGTCTTTCAGCACATTATTGGCATGAGTTAGGTGAGGTAGTGGACATAGGGCCATGTATAGGTAATGATACCTCAAATATGGTGATGTTGATCAGGATTTAGTTGGTGACTACTAAAATATAGAATAATTAATATTCATATTAGAGGATAAAAATTTGAAGTTACCATGTTTTCTTGTTGAAGTATATTCAGTTGGGGTATCATTATTTGTGATAGGTGGGGAATTTGTTGTTGTGTGTAGTTGGACCCAATGATATCACTAAGATGGTTCAGATAGTGTCCACCATATATAAATTATTTTTTTTCAATCATTTTATCCATCATGCATTCCATGCACTATACATCCATAGGTACCTATACAATTAAATGTATTTCATTTATTTAGAGGATGAGGAGTTAGATCCTATATAATCATACATATAGGGCCAAGTGTGGATAGTGGACCGAAGTGAGAATTTCTAATAAGGGATAAAGGTAAAACATAGTCAAATTATATGGTATTAAGAACATATCTATGAGGAGACATATGATGGAGTGTCTAATTTCCTATCTCAATGGATTGAGTTCATCGAGAATATCCATTTAATGTACCTCTCAAGGATAATAAGTCCATTGTGATGAAAGTAGGTCTCTAGACCCTACATGTATTATACTATGATTACCACTATAGGTATATATTTTTATATATATACATGTTCTTATCATTCCATAATATTATTTTTACTTTTTCATCCACTATATTTACTGTAATATTTATAAATTATGTGTCACATTAAATTGTTATAGTAGATCCCATGCTATAATGAGATAATATAGATACATTGATAGTAATCTTATTGTAACGTCTAGTGGGCCAGATACATCATACTGAGAAGACACATATGATGTGTTCCAATTAGGTGTTTAGGGATCATAATCATTGAGTCTTATTCTAACGAAGATCACAATGGTGATTTATGGTAGTTGATATCATGAGGATATAACCTCCACCAGTAACACAAAATGTTTTAGGTGTCATTGGTTATTTCTATGAATAGACATGTGTATTTGTCTCCTAAATTTAAATCATTATCATTGTGTTTTGATAGAGGAAATACTTTCAATTAAATATACCATGATTTCCATTTTTTAAACCCACAAAATTGTTACTTTAAAGTGAATTCCTTCATTTTTATGATATTGGTGTTATTTAGAGCTGAACAGTAAAAATGTCCCATTACAGATTTTACATTGATTTAAATTTTTTAGTATTTTTTCCATAATATGATCTACATTAATCCAAATTTCAAAATTTATTCTTTTCTATAATCCAAACATTCATTGTTTCATTACATACTTGTGGAAAAAAGCTGAATCGACCACATAGAAGCTCAAAAGAAGCTCACAATTGGGACCAAGATAATTGTTTACCATTTGAAATAGTTTTGTTATGGGGAACATAGGTTGTTCAGGGTGGTCCCCCATGCTCTGAAATTTGGTGTGTTGACGCAAAATACATTTTGGAAGAACTTTCATGAAATCGAGGACACGTTAATTTTCTTTTTAAGGGGTAATTAAATCATCCTCATCCGGAGGATTGTGATTTGGAGTGTCTGATTAGATAGAATAAAAGGTCAGAGTCAAATAGGAATAACACTCTAAATATTTGTCCAAATCCACTTTTATTCTTATGGGAATCTCCCAAGATAACTATGAACAACATTAAAAAAAGGTGAAATGTTTGAAGATGTCATTTAATGGGGATACAACAAGTCATGATTTTGGGGACAAATTCGGGCTATAAAAGAAGGAGTGCTCCACCCTCTCAAAGAATCATTCATTCCATTTCATTCCTTTTGGGACACCAAGGAGGACAAATTTTCAGATTTCATTCTTTTATTTTGTTTCATTTCCATAGTATTGTAATTCATTCTACTTCCCCATTCATCTTGATTACCCTTACCATGGTGGGGTTAACATTTGGATTGATTGGTGAAGGGTTGGTTTTCTATTTTGTAATGCTTGAGTTCTTGAATGTAATTGAATGAAATTTGATTCTTTTTAAATGTTTTTTCAGATTAATATTGAGTAATTTATTATCAAGAGTGATCTTTTTTGAATTTTTATTTAATTATTAAATTTTTCCTTTGTAAAATAATTATTTTCTCCCTCCACTAATTTATCGTCTATATACGATGGAATAGACCATATATTTGTGGTGAAGTGCTCGATGATTGTCAATACATATAAAATGGGTACTGAATATTCATAATTGTTTCGTATAAGTAGAACCTTATCTATTATTTCCCATGTCAATTGAGGATATACAATACAACTATTTTACACCTGGCAGAAGAGTTGACCAAACTGTGATCTTGGTAAGGATTTCTCTCACCATAATATTTCACCAATGATGTAAGAGAAAGAAATTGTGGAAACTCACATTAATCAACTAAGATTAAGAGATTGGAATTAAATTGAACAAGTATATCATTAGAATTTGGAAACAAACCCCGACCAAATAACCCTTTTAATATCATTGTTTTTCAATCATTTGTATTTGAATGTCCATTCAATCATATTCTTATATAACACACCAATTTAACCCTTGTATAAAATTGAAAAATTGTTTTGTGTGCACACAACTTTGGGAGAAGTAATAGGAAACTACATTACATAATTTTAGCATAGTATATAATTGTTTTTCCACGCCCTATGAGAGGTGTGCATCAAGCTTGGTGTTGTGGTCAGGGAGGTAGTCCCACAATCAAATCATAAATATTTGATCTTTTTCAAATTAAAAAAAACATTTTCCATGTTGGTTCCAAATAATTATTTCATTAATTCATGGAACACTTACCAACATGTGTAAGAACATGTTTCTAACTCACCATGGTCTACAAATTATATTACTTCATTCGTAGCTAAGAAGATTCGGGGAGATCAACTCTAAATCATCATGGTAGATGAATTCAAGGATCTAATTCAAAACGACCAAGGTAACCTCAAATACCCATTGTTGGAGGTTTTGGATAGATAATTACTTGAACTTGAGGTGTATATTACCGAATTTTATAATGATATAGTAGAGGTACAAAATGATATTTTACACCTGCATCGGTAAGAAGAAAAAAATATTTTAGAGTATAACAAATATCATGTGAAGGAACTCAAAGAGGCCAAAGAAAGACTAATGGTTATTATTTCAAGGCTAAGAGAATAGGTATTTTATACCAAAGATAAATCAGAGCCAGATGTACATGTAGGGGATCAAAATGATTTGAATGAGTTCAGGAAAGAGTGTGAAGAACAACATCAACTCCAAAATGAAGAAGATCTAGAACCATTTAAGTGAGAAACAACTAACATCGTTTAATTTGAAGAAAAAATAAGGGAGCCTGACTGCCTGACTCTATCTTCTATAACTCAACTCAAAGAGGTGATTTCAAATGAAGAAGTTATTGAAGATGAAAAAAATCAGGGAGACGATATTTTCTGGAACTCATTGTCTTCTACTTTTATTAAAAATGAATTTTGTATCACCTCACCATGTTTTAACACTCGTTATTAGGTCAAAACATATATTTCCTTGGTGTTTGAGGAAGAAAAATATGATTCAAATGAAGAAAATAAAATGGAACTCCCTGATCTTGTTGAACACATATGAAAAGGAGTTCAAGAGGATACAAAAGTTAATTTTCTTATGGATAATGAGATGCATGATACTCACATTAAATGGGATGCAATTGATTTTTATTATTCATTATTTAATTATTTTCAAATAGAAAAATAATATTAAATTACATTTAATTATTCCAGGGATGCACCATATCTTGGGAAAGCACTAGAAAATGAAGGAGAAATTATACAAGTGGAAACTATGAAATAGGAGGACTTGTTAATTGTCCTAACTTCACCATGCATGTTTTATATCATTACAATGTGGGTGGAAATGGTATAATATATCCATGGAGTACTTAACTAAATGAAGCAAGTGAATTATTGAAGGAATAATTATTTTTTGTTCATGAAAATGAAACATCACCCACAATCAGACTGGGGATAACCGATTAGAACTTCCCCTCTAAAGGTAGTCAAAATCCACGACCCACATGGGGGATTAAACAACGATTTATCTTTTTTTCTCATTTAAACTCTATTTTATGATTATTAAATAACTTTAATTTTTTTACCTTTTTAGGTTTTCATAGTGAAACACTTAGGATCTTAACTCAATGTTACACTACAAATAATTCTGGTTGTACCTCTATTTTATACATACATGTTTTTTGTTAATCAACTAAAAATAATCTTAAATGTTAAATCCATATGAATTAAAAAAGGAAATGAAATCATTTAAGTGTTGGGGAGGGAACATATTTAGTTTAGTATTTTAATTTCTTCTTTGTTTTACTATTTTTATAAAAAATCATTTTCTAGATATTTCAGTATTTATTTTTAAAAGTAATTGTGTTGTCATATATTTTGATCTGAAATGATTTTCATTTCACATTTTCAAACCCAGGTCAATGATTGAACCAATATATTCCACGAAATTGAGCTTAAATTAATGCTTAAATGAATTTGTTCCATGTTCAAATCATTTGAAATTACATGAAAAGTACTCTGATTTTTAAATCCCATGCTACATCTCACTGTGTATTTTTTTGAACTAACATTCCTATGAAGCTTATTTAATATTTTCTTTATATTCATTACATTCAAGTTATTTTTATGGAACAAGACCATGAATGATTTAACTAGAATTTGATTTATTCCTATCAAAACATGAGGGTTATAGGTACTTATGATTTAAATGACTGAGATATTTATTTGGATTTAAGCCCCATTTTCAAAATAATACTTTTTTATTATGTCTTACCATATACTTTAATCCTTGTAGCCCTTATAAGGCATTAATAACCTAATAGGATAGCAAAATTTCAATCCAATTTTCCCTATCATACATGCTAATGATGTAAAATTGTATGATCTAGTTTAATATAAGTGTGGGGGAAGATGTATTGTGATGTAATACCTCACTTGGTGACACTTTTGGTTGAATATAATATTTTGAAGAACTGATGTTTCTATTGAAGATGTAAATTTGTTAAAATTTGTTCCTTTTTTGGAGCATTCATGATAAAAGATGATGAGCCTTTCTGGAGCTTCCAATGTTAAAAAAAGTTATTCATATCAGGAGGTTTTAAGAAAAGTAATGATTGAGATGAAATTTATTATGGTAAAATGATTAATGGCATGAACATTCCTTGATTTCTAATGATGTAAAAGATGATTTTTTAAAAATGGGAAGATTAGGAGACCATTCTTGAGTGAAAATTTGAATCGTGCAATTTTGCATCAAAAAGAGACAATCTTTCCTTTTTCTATCTCAGAATTTATAACATCAAAATCCTACCAACTTAATGGCACAAAACCCCTAAAAAGTTCTCCTATGAAACACATGTACTTGACTCACATCAGGTGGAGAAGAATAAATTTATCAAGACTACGGTTACTATTGTGTGAGTTTTGATGAGAAAATCCTTGCTAAACCATTAAATTCGTGAAATGAGAGAAAATTCATGTGATGTTGGTGTTTTGTGTGAATGGGATTGGAAATGAAGTGAAAATATATTAAATAATCTTAGATGGAGAACTTGAAAAAATTAATTTTGACAAGGCATGATATCATTTTGTTACATAGTCTAGATTTGGTAGATCTCATTGGTATGTGTTTTGGATTTGATTAGATTTGATTTTGATGTTTACTTGTCTAGGAGTCTATGTGCTATCAGTGGGGGAATTGATAGAGGAAATATTTCCAATTAAATTTACTATTAGTTTTATTGTTTTAAATCTCCAAAACTGTTACTTTATGATTAATTTGTTATCTTTTTTATGATATTGGTGTTATTTTGATTTGAATAGTAAAAAAGACCCATTTCATATTTTTAACCGTTTTAAATTATTTCTATATTTTTTATATAAATGTTTCTTTAAAAACCAAAATAGAAAAATTTATTATGTTTTAGATTCTATACATCCATGGATTCATTTAATCCTTTTTGACCAAAACCTGAATCGACCATATGAATGCTCCAAAGAATCTCAAAATTTGGACCAATAAAAATGTTTACATATCTTCCATGTTTTGGTCTGGGGTCCAATGATTGTCCATGGTGGGCCCTAAATCACTGAAATTAGGTTTATGGGCACAAAATACGTTTTGTAACAAATTTCTTGAAGTAAAGGATGTGTTAATTAGCTGTTTACGGTGTCATCGAAGAATCCAAATCTAGAGGTTTGCGATTTGGAGAGTCTAACTAGACATACTAAATGGTCAGAGTAAAATAGGAAAAACTCTCGGAATACTTGTCCAAATCTATTGAGCTTTTTAGGGGAATATCCCATGATATTTTTGAACAACATTAATGATGTGTGAGACACATGAAGATGTAATTTAATCGGGCTAAAATGCATCAACATTTGGGGGGACAAATTCTGGCTATAAAAGGAGGTGAGGTCTTTACTCTAAAAGAATCTATCATTCCATCCCATTCCTTCTTAAACACCAAAGTGGAGAACTTTTTGGAATTTAATATTTTATTTGTTTTTTATTCCATAGTTTTTAATGCCTTATTCTGCCTCATTTCTATTCATTACCCTTACCATGGTGGCGTGAACATTTGTAGTGAATGTGGAAGGGTTGAATTTCTATTTTGTAATGATCGTGTTCTTGGATATAATTGAAGGAAATTTCATTCTTCTTCGATGTTTTTTTCAATTTCATATATTATATTTTATTATCATGTATGATTGTCTTTGAATATTAATTCTGTTTTTTGTTTTTTCTTTAGTAAAATAATCATTATCTCCCTTTACTAATTTCAAGTTTATATACGATGGAACCGACTAGGGATTAGTGGCGAAGTACTCAACAATTGTCAGTCTATGAAAAAGTTGTAATAAATGTTCTTGCATGAATGGGATAAACAAGACCCAGTCGGGTATTGCCCATGTCAATTTAGGATCTTAAATTCAACTATTTTAAAAATAGAAGGATATATAACCAAACTGATATCTTCGTAAGGTTTTGTCTCACCATCATAATTTCACCATGTAAATGAGATGAAATGATTGTGGAAACTAACATTTTTAAAATATGAAGAAGAGGTTTGAACTAAATTGAACAAGGATTGTATTATAATTGGGAAATTGACCATGACCAAATCATCCTTTTAATATATATATTTTTTCAATCATTTGAATTTGAATTTCCATTCAATCATATTCTTATCAAACACACTATTTTTACCTCGTTTAAAAGTGAAAAACAGTTTTGTATGAACACCTCTTCGGGATAAATTCTAGGTTAACTACATTACTTCTTTTTTTACATTGGAAATAATTATTTATCCATTACCTATCATAGGTGTGTCTCATGTGTCATTTGATTGCATAGAAGGATTTAATAAAAAAACCATTACAATGAATTTAGGGAAAGGTTATTTTGTTGGGTACAAAATTGGTTGTATGAAGTTCATTCAATAATCAAGAGAATATTTTCACATCAGAATTGAGAATAAAATATCTCTACATTAGAGGATCAGGAAGGTAGAACCATCATAAATACATTTCCATGCTAGTTAATGGTATTTTTTCTTGTTAGATAAAAAAATTAATAATAAAAATGATTTTTCACATATGTTCCTCTTAATTAATGAGTCAACATATAACAAAGTGATTATATTACACAGTGTGTGTTTGTAGTCTAGTATTCATTACTCTGACATTTCATTATCTCTTTAGGGGACTTTATGGGTTGCTGGACTCCACTCACATTCAATTAATATTTTTTAGTGATATTGATATAAGGTCATAGAATTCCACACACATTACAACATTTGAGAATACACCCTATTCAAATATATTGGAATGTTCGACCTGGTGATCCCCACCATGGTGTGTGAGCGTTAACCATGTTTTATTAATCCCCAATTAATAAATAAATTCATTATTTTTCATGTAACAAATAAATGGGTTTAATATATTTATTACATATATTTAAACATGAATATAAAAACAAAATGAATTATATTATATGAAATAATATTTAATTAATAATCCAGTTTTTTTAACATTATCATGAGTTAGGAGACTAGTTAATGGGTTGTTCTTATCACATAATATATTAAATATATATTATATGGATGTTTTAAAACATAAGTAATATTTTTATGCAGTTTAGTTCATTATAATTAATAATACTTAATTAGTGGGCGTTTTTTGTACAGGGGTCAAGGAGCCTAATGCAGTATTATAAATATCCAATGTATAAGCAGAGAGAAGATTATCCCAATGTACTATTCACATTATTGTATTGAGAGCCTCCAAATCCTTCTTATTATTAGATCGATAATCACACAATCGGGGCATATGATTCATGTTCTTCTTTGCGGATCGATGTGATAGGTTTATGGTAATCATCACTATGTCTAAGTGATTGTTAGAGAACCATAATAGCACCTAGATTAAGATGAATGGTGGGCATACACATGAATATTCATGAAGCATATGTGGATTATATTGAGGGATTTAGTGTTGGATCCCTCATGCAATAGATTTTGGAAACATGTGATGGAATTCGGGGTATTAAAATGGAATGTGGTAATTGTTCATTTTGTTAATTGTGATCTTATAAAATCTTGTGGGATACTTGGAACATAATGGGGCTGTATCGCCAAATCCGACGAAGTTTTGTTTCTCTAGTGATGGAAAATTTTTAAAGTCCCACACTACAGACTTCCGTTGAGAACCCCATCAACTTCCAATTTCACAAGAGGTTTTTTGTGAAAGATAAATTCAATTGATTTAAATTTTATGTATAAGGTGTTAAAAAGATTACAATAAATTTGGAAGTTCTTTGATCAGATTTTTTTTCATGGATGTGGATATCTAAAATAAATTTATGGATTTCCATGGTTGTTATTCATTTTATGATTTTTGGATTTTAAATGTTTTGATGAACATGATTTACATATATTTAAAAATGTTTTTGAAATTATCAGTTTTTTTGTTTAGGGATGATCCAGAATCAGGTCACCAGAGTTATTCAATATATTGACCAATTTTTTTGACTGCCCAATCAAATAATAAAATATAATACATTTATTTTTATATTAAGACCATCCTTATGTTTTTGAGATTTCATTTCCCATTTGGCTCTCTGTGAGGTATTCTGTCAGGTTTCTAGGGGTCTAGCAAAATCAGATCTATCTCGCTATGATATTGTGTAGGTCTGCTCGACCAAAAACACATTTGGATAGGCATTCCTAGTCCAAATTTCCATTACATCGGGTTCCCTAAACTAAAATGAGTCGGTGGGATATGGCACAATTTGTAACATGCATAGGTTGGTTTTTCAGACCACATATGAATTTAATAATCAATATTAATTCAATCTAAAAATATAATTATAGATGTAAATTAAAATAATTAAAATTATTTTTGTTTTTCATATTTCAGAATCTGTAATAATAATTTAATTTGAGTAAAAAAATATAATTTATTATTTTTATTTGAAATTTGGTTTTAAAATTAAATTAATGCCAGAACCGAATAGAAAAATTATTTTAATTTATTTAAATTCAATAAATCTTTTATAATACACCTATACTTTTAAATTTACCACAATCTAATTTTCACTTCATAGTCATTTATTATACCAAATAGTCTTGAGATAGTGAATGTCCCACATTTGAAGGAAATCCCGAGGGAAAAGGGTGAAGATGGTCAGTTTTCTTCCTTGGCGTTCATCATAGGAGATCCATTCCACATTGGCGTTCAATCTCTAAGAGCTCATCTTCTCCTCCATCCCCCTTTCCAACAAATGACCACCCCCACCCGAAATAATATATTATCTAGTATATTATGTGCATTGGAATATATTCAAAGTTGGGAAATTAATTAATTTATGTGTCTTAATTAATTAAATGGTGTGGGTTGGAACCATTATGTGTAGAGGAGATCAAGAGGCTCCCCATCATTAATGAGGGGGGGTTCAAGAGTTAATATGGTCTCTGGTGGACCCCACCATAGTAACCCCATAAGAAGAGGTGTTTTAGACCTCTACTGGGACTCACCACCATAACCTCTCATTGGAGGTTATGGTGTGGTGGCCCCCATCTCCAACCTCTTTTTGGTGGTTTTAACTAACTAAAAAAAATTAAGCTACACTTTATTTTTATTTAATTAATTCATAAAAACCAAAAACTAATTTTCATTCCCACCATCTATCATCAATGTGAATGTCTTCTTTAGTGGATATCGGTGCTGTGAGTTCAATGGTTCCCTTAGATTTCAGTTCCGAGCACCAGTTCAAATGTTATAAAATCTTGCTAGTACATTTACAGAACATACCTGAAAAATAACATCAGAAATTGATTCCAGTCACACCGAGCCTCAGAATCAAGTGTCTTCAGCTTACACAGACTCGTAAAATTCCTATTTATTTAAAAAAAAATCCATGGAATTTTTGCGTCATTACATTCTACCCACATTAGGGATTTACATCCCCATAAAATACAAATCTAACTAAGGGAACAAATGAGCGTACTGAGCACACATCTGAGCCTCCCGCTCCCATGTGCTCTCTTAGAGGCTCTCGTGCTACCAAAGAACGCGTACTAGAGGTATCAACCATCCACATAAGACCCGATCCTATCAATCCTCAATCTCCCCTAGAACCTCCGTGAAAGTCGCTCCATCATCGACGTCCAGCTCTACATGGTCTATGATGTTAGTTGGGTCATGCACGTATCTCCTCAGCTGAGATACATGGAAGACATCGTGCACCCAGTGAAACTGAGGTGGAAGAGATAAGCAGTAAGACAACTCACCAACTCTGCTGGGGATCTGAAATGGTTTGATGAATCTCAGAGATAACATGTCGCCTCAACCAAATCACTGTAGACCTCATTGGGGAGAGACCTGTAAAAAGACATGGTCTCCATCCTCGAACTCCAGAGGTATCTGTATCCTGTCATCATATGAACTTGTCTGCTCTGTGTAGTCTTCATCTGCTCCTGGATGATCCACAACTTATCTGTGGTAGTCCATACCATCTCAGGTCCCACTAGTGTCGACTCCCCTGGGTCAGTCCAACACAAGGGTGATCTACAAGGTCGTCCGTACAACACCTCAAAAGGTTCCATCCCTATGGTGGAGTGATAAATATTGTTGTAGGATAGTCCACCAAGGTTAAATGATCCTCCCCGCTACAACCTAAGTCAATGACACAATCACATAGCATGTCCTCGAGGGTCTGAATGGTCCCCTCATTCTGGCCATCTGTCTGAGGATAGAAGGCAGTGCACATATGTAGATGCGTACCAAAAGCATTAAGAAACCGCTTCAATATCCAAGAAGTAAACCCTGTGTCACGGTCATAGACAATATAATAAGTTACTACATGTATCCGCACAATCTCCTACACATAGATTCATACCAAGATCTCTACTGAACCCTGCTCTTTGATATCTAGGAAGTGGGTCGACTTGATGAGACTATCAACGATCACCCAAATCATGTCGTGACCCCTATATGTACGTGGAAGACCCATCAAGAAGTCGATGGATATTCCATCCCACTCCATCTCTGGGACTTCTAAAGGATGAACCAAGCCAACTGGTAAATGGTGTGTTTCCATCACTTGCTGACAAGTGAGGCATCATTAGACAAACACTACTACCGCCTTCTTCATACCTGGATACCAGTTCTGTCGTCTGAGGTCCTGATACATCTTTTCCACTCCTGGATGTACCATTAGAGGGGAAGTGTAGAACACCCTCAACACTTCCTTCTGAAGTGACACTGGTACCACAGTACATCCTCTGAAGATGATGATGTGCTCCCTACCTTCAGAAAATCCATCAGGTGCCTGCCCTGTGGATACTTGAGCACGTATTTTCTCACTGTCTGTGTCTCCACACTATGATTCCCTAACTCACTAAAGAAGTGGGAGAGTGACTGCAAGAGATTGTAGAAATATTGTTCCATCTCTATACAAAAAGGATATCTTAAAGTAGCTAGCTGCTCTGTCACCTCACCAAGCAGCTGTATACCAGATCTCTTGATGAGTCCATCTACAATAGATCTACCCTTCCCAGGAGTATAGACTATCTCAAATTTATAGTCCTGGATGATGTCAAGCCATCGACATTGTCTTAGATTCAATTCCTTCTGAGAGAAGATATACTTGAGACTCTTCTGATCAGAGTACATGGTAAAATGTTCTCCCATCAAATAATGTCATCACATCTTCCAGGCGAAGACCACTGCTGATAACTCCAGGTAATATGTAGTTTTGTTCTACTAATGTTTTCTCAGCTGTCGAGAACTATACACGATCACTACTCGCACCTGCAATAGGACACACCCGAGCCCGATCCATTATGTGTCGTAGTAGACTACGTACCCTACACATTCCTCTAGAAGCCTCATGATGGGGGAACTATTCATCCTCTGCCTCAGCTCCTGAAATCTCTTCTGGAATATCTCCGACCACAAAATGGGTTTCTATTTCTTTGTCAAGGCTAATAGTGGTGCTGAAACTCTAGAGAAGTCAGGTACGAGCCTTCGTTAATAACCATCTAAACCCAGGGTACTCCGTACCTCCGTCACATTCCTGGGTGGCTCCCAAGAATGCACCGCCTCAATATTTGCTGGATCCCCTGCAACTCCAGCCTCTGAGATTACATGACCAAGGAAGTGAACCTCTCGGATCCCCAACTGGAACTTCGAGAGTTTACGATAAAGCTGTTTCTCTCAGAGGGTGTCCAATAGTACTCTCTAATGGTAGGCATGCTCCTCCTCAGTAGTCAAATTGATCAGAATGTCATCAATGAATAATACGACAAAGCGATGGAGGTATGGTTGGAATATCCTATTCATGAGTCACATAATCATTGTTGGAGCATTGGTTAAGAAAAAGGGAATAACCAAGAACTCATAATGGTCGTACTTACACCTGAAGGATGTCTTCTACACATCCTAGTATCGAACACTGAGCTGGTGATAGCTTGATCTGAGGTCTATCATCGTGACCCATCATGCTCCCTTCAACTGATAAAAGAGGTCATAGATCCTCAGGAGTGGGTACTTATTCTTCATGGTCGCCTGATTCTGGCAATGATAGTCGACATAGAACTTCAAGCTCCTATCCTCCTTCTTGGAGAACAGAATCGGGGTTTCCCAGAGAGAAACACTAGTCCTGATGAATCCCTTCCCCTTCATGTCCTCTAGCTGTACCCTAACATCGCGAACCTCAGCCGGAGCCATCTCATATGTTGGAGTACATATTGATGTCATAATGGAGTACAAGTCTATGTAGAATTCCACCTCTCTTCAAGGAGGTAGTGCGGGAACATCAATAGGGAAAGCATCTGCGTACTGGTCCACCATTACAGGATATCTCAGACTCTCCACATCAACTGCTCCGAGGGTAAGGCAGGCCAACTGATGAGTTACTGGTTGCAACCTCCTCCAAGTGAGTTCTTCATATTCTATAAAGGTTCCCTTCTCACCGGTGATAGTATCTGTGGTCCCATCCATGCAGACACACCACACTTTGCACCTAATACAGTCAATCTGAGCATAGTCTATAGATAACCAGTCCATACCCAAGATGACGTCGTAAGGCCTCGAAGCCGCTACGAGGAGATCCCAGCCAAATCTCTCACCTCCAAGATTAATCTCACATTTTCAGCACCTGTGCGTAATTATCGAGTCTACCCCATATGAGTCTCTAGCTGTAAGGATCGAGCCATGACTCTGTTGGAATCTCCAGGCTCTGAATGAGGGATGTTGCAATGAAAGAGTGACTCACACATGTGTCTATAGGAACTACGGCTATGGTGGACTAGACAAAGATGATATCTCGAATCTTCTCTGGAGAACCATGGTCATATGCCTCTGCTTCCTAGTGCTCAGCTCTCCCCTGTTGACCTGCTTCCTGTATTCGCGGTGGACCTCCTAGTGTTGGGGGTAATAACACCTCGAAATGTCGCCCACCGCCAACGGCACATCAAACTTCTCTGCCACGTCTGCCTCGATCGAACATGTGCCTCTTCCTGGGAGGTCCCTCAACTATCTATTGTTTATCAATATGGAGAGTTAGATAGTCATGAGCCATGTGACCCTACCCACCATATGAGTCGGATTGCCCGCTCCTGCCATGACTGGCTCGGTCTCCTGTGCCCCGTAATACTGAACCTATGTCCTGAGTTTTTCAACCAGTGGGTATGGTCCTCTTGGACCTCTGTGACATTTGTCTAATTCTAGCATCAGAAGACTTTTCTGCATGTCGACTAGTGATGGGTCTTGTTGCATGTGATTTCTCATCTTGAAAACTCTCCACTTGGTTGGTTCTCTCTAAAACCCACTCCTGTGTCGGGATGCTGAGGGAGATCATTGATGCACTGATCTCTTGCATGTGTCCCTGCTCGAAGGACCAGGCCCTGAAAAATGGGTCCCGCACCATATTTGTGGAGTAAGGCGAGAGGTTATTGATCCTAGGGAATTAGGATCCACCATCTTCCCGCTGCTTCTTGAAGAAGACTCGTAACATGGATCACCAAAATATTGGTTGGTGTCCCTAATAGTATGAAGACTCTCACCATAGCTTCAAGAAAATCCTCAGCTTCATGGGGTCCATCAAGCCCCTGAACTAGGGTGGTCTCTGGTGCTGGAACTCATGCAATGTGCTCAAACAACGTGCACTATCTGCTACTGGGGCAGGTGGCATCGGTGACCCAATGGGTAGTGGTACTGCTGGTGCCTCCGCTGCAATAGGGCCCTACACCAAGGCCTCATCACTCGGTGGGTTATTCATATGCACAACACTCAGAACCCTAGATGGTTGTCTACATGGAGGCATCATGAAAATAAATAGGTGTTCCATGGTCAATAAGTTATACCTGGTGAGATGACTCAAGATATCACAATTCAAAACTCTTGAAAACACACACACAATCAGTGTTTTCGTGCACTGAGTCAGAAATCATAAATCTAGGTCTTGGTGTATGGAAACGTCGACTGCCACACCAACACTAGACTCTATAAATAGAAACCCACACATAGAACACTTAACAATATTTCTTCATAAAAATAATGATCAGAGTCCAATGTTTTGTGGTAGAACTGACTCCTTCGATACCAATTTGACATGAACCGTCCCCTGAGGCCCGTGCCGTGACTACCCCAAGACATCCTTCCACAGGCCAGGTGCTGTGACTATCACCAAAGGTGTAATTCCCTAAATTTGGGGATGCATTGAATTTATATAGAGTAACTTTACAAAACATAGTACGTGATGAAATCAAAAAACTATGTACAGTTGTATATAAAAGAGTTCTGAAAAATTAATGGGGGCTGGAAATACAAGCCCAATAGGAAAGTACAAGTACAACTAAAAAGAAGGCATAATTGAAGAAAAGTAAAGTAGCCAATGGGTCATCATCCGGGGTTCCTACCTATAGTTTACTTATAGATGGCCTCCTCAGCACTCCGCGCCTGCTAGTCTCCTCCATGCACTAACTCATCATAATGTCCTCCTCCGAGTAACCCCTAGTCCTACTACTCAGCCTCAGTCTGCATTGTCCATCATCTGCATCCAACACAACGACTTTAGGGCATAGCCCGTGTAGGGGTGAGTATAACAATTCTCAGTAGAGACCCCGGGACCCTCAAGGTCTCACAAATTACAACAAGGATAAACCACAATGCATGAAATAAAAATATAACCCCAAATAGGTATATTCCCATACATATACCTAAGTTATCATGTAAGTCATCTCATTCAAGAGGTAACACAAGTGTTACTAACTCTTATCACACAGGTATACAACTTATGTAGAGAGACTGATATGATCAGATATAACCACTGAATCATCAGAGATGTTGGACAAACACATGATCCAGAACCAGCTATTCTGTCAGACAAACACATGATCCAGGAATAGAAGTCATAACTGTCGGACCAACAAATTATCCAGGAACAGTCGTCAGAGCTGTTGGACCAACACATGATCCAGGGACCGATATTTTGTCATACCAAAACATTATTCAGGAATAGGAGTAATATCTTTTGGACAAACACATGATCTAGGAAGATTATTTAGAACAGTCATACCATCACATGATCCAAGAACAGTCGTCAGTGCACAGCCAGCCATATGGTTTCCTCAAAGGACGCTTGATTCCGGGAGGGTTCTCTCCTCAATCTAATTGTTGACACTTCAAATGCCACAATTTCCCATGAATAATTTTTTCAAAGTTCCAACTTTTCATAGGGTTCTAAACACAACAGATGGCGCGTCAATCAGATGCATGGTCTGTGAGTTATTTTCATTTCAGTTTCGAGGGCCCGATTAGATTTATGTTCAATCAAACCCGACCATACCCCAAATATGACCAATACTTATTTAAGGTATTCAAAAGAAACGTTATCATTACATTAATTCCATTTCCGCATACGGCTCATCATTCGGATGCCCACAACTCATGTTACGGGCAAAAGAGTGGAATTACGACGAATGGGTCTGGGTCTGGTCTGGCCCCGTCGGACCAACCCAGCCCAAACTAGCTCTGGACTATTGTTTGACCTGATCTGCGGGTCTGAACTGGTTTGTGGGTCCATTCTAGCCCAAGGGGGCGGCTTGTCCCACGCTGGGTCCATCCCGTGCTGGGTCCGGCCCGCGCTGGGTTTGGCCCGACAGCCCGTGGGGTTCTGCCTTAGCTGCGTCCAAGGGGGAAGGGCATGGCCCCTAGTTCTTGAACTGCATATCCATTCAGGAAGGTGGAACCACTGCCAGTATAGCACTGGTGTGTCACGCGGGACCCCTCGGGGTTCTGCTGTTTCCGGATGGCCGAGCGGCAAGCCATCTCCTTATGTGGCGCCGGTTGCATTATGCCTCTTCCGGCGACCTAGCGGCATGGGACGCCAGAACTCTTTGCAGTTGAGCTTGATCTAGCCGCTTATGCACTACTGTGGCCAGATTCCATATCCCTATTTTGATCCATCGCACGATGTGGTTGCGCCACACCGTCTTCAGAAACCTAGCGGCTTGAGCAGCCAGTCTCCTTCGCGGCCAGGCTTGCGCTAGCCGCCACTGGACCACAACGGCCAGGGGCTGCAGCTACTCATCTGATGGCATGTTTGCACTGCCAGTCTCTTTCGCAATGACGCTCATCAGTTCCATCCACCATCTATCTTTCCGCAGGTCACCAGATGAGTTCCAGTGGTCCGTTTCTCATTCTAGTAGAAGTCACACTCTCTTTGGGTTGTTGCCTTCGATCTACAATCATCGTTTCCAAGAGTCTCACATTCCAGTCTCATGCCACAATTAGTGTCAAAATATTTAAAAAATGTAGAGGGGTCGGGCCGTGTTTGTTCGGCCCACACCCTCCGCATTATGGTGATATAAAGCAACTTCAAATTCTAAACCACGATGGATAACAAACAACACACAACAAAAATCTCTCTTGAACCCCAACCTCATATAATTTGTTTGTGGTGATGAGGAGGAAGTATGGACATCATTCATCGTAGGTGAGGATGTCCCACTTTTTAAGGAAATCCTGAGGGAAAAGGGTGAAGAATGTCAGCGTTCTACGTTGGCGTTCTTTGTCTGAGAGACTTTCCTCGTATGTGTTCAGTCTCCAAGATCTCAACATCTCCTCAATCCTCCTTTCCAACAAATGAAAATCCCCAACCCCAAATAATAGATTATGTAGTCTATTATGTTGGTTGGGATAAATTCAAAATGAGGTACTTAATTAATTGATGTGGCTTAATTTATTAAATGGGTTGGGTTGGCACCATTAAGTGTAGTGGAGATCCAGAGGCTCCCCCTCATTAATGAGGGGAGTTCAAGATTTAAAGTGGACTCGGGTGGTCCCCACCACATTAACCCCACATGAAAGGGGTTTTATACCTCAGGTGGTCCCCACCACTATAACATCTCTTGGGAGGTTAAGGTGTGGTGGTCCTCACCTCCAACCTCCTTTTCGAGGTTTTAACCAACTAAACATAAAAATATAGCAACACATTATTTTTTATTTAATTTATTCATCAAAACCCAAAAACTAACGTTCATTCCTGACCACATTCCATCGAGGAGAATGTCTTATTATGTAATTACTGGAACTACAAGTTCAACGGTGCCCTCATATTTTAGGTCCAATCACCGGGCCTCTAAATCAAGTACTGTCAGTTTTCACAGACTAATAAAATTCCCATGTATTTAAGAAAAAAATATCACTGGAATTTTCATGTCTTGACATTGCGAGTAGCACATGCCAAGTCAATATTTCATGTAAAAAATATAATTCGGTGTTGCGTGTAGGGAAAGACAAGTTTTTGTCTACTAAAATGAAAGTTTGATATAGTTTTTCAATATATATATATATATATTTATTTAGATACCTACTTTCAGCACTACATTATGTGAATAATATCTAAAGGATAAATTAATTGGAAAAAAACAATTCACTAAATCTTGGGGTGTTACATTCTTCAACCATAAATTTAATTTCTATTTTTAAATTCTTCTAGGTTATTAACAGTTTAATACATGGATGTTTCATTCTTAGAGACCCTTGTTAAATAAATAATACAGTAAATTCACTTAAAATGGATTTTTTTGGACCATAATGGTTACCCAATGTAACATATAACTAGATTTCCACATAAGAGACATTGGGAGAGAGAGAATATTGGACATAGATGAAAATAATATATATTAATAGGGAGTGATTTAGGTTGTCAATAAAAAACAAGTGAATGAACAAAGAAAATTTGAGGACCTCAAAGTTATAAATGTTTTATGATTTAAAAGTCCATCAGTTCCAAAAAAATTAACGTATTACGAAAACAAATTTTCTTTTTGTCTTTATCCTAATGTTGTGTAATTAATTTATTGAAAAAAAATATATGGAAATATAATTACTTGACATATTTATATAAATAAAATTTCAATCATTTTTTGTGCTTTTATCAATATCTAATTCATCCATAAATATTTGTAATGGACATCCATATATTATCTTTTATTCTTGAAGGGGTAAATTACACTTTTCAAAGATCTTATTTCCTCTATAAAAATTAAATGTATATCTATTTATCTATAAATATTATTAATAATAAATATGGTTAATAAATTAAACATTAATCATAATAAGTAACACAAATATTTCATCATAAATAATTATACTTCAAAAATAATTATAAATTAACCAAGGCATTACATAGGCTAGTGGTAGGCATGAAACCCTTATCGCCCTTCGATCATGGGTTCAAAACCTGTAGCCTTGATAGAAATCATTTGTTGTCACATAACATACATGGGTTACTTATTTAAACCCATACTAATATAATTTCGAAAATGTAAAGGACATCCATGAAAAAACTATAATCACTAAATACATGTTTAACAATGGTTTCCAATACTATATCCATACACTGATACTTCCTTTGATGTTTAATTTATAATGTACATTAATGTATAGCAATATAATCCATATAAAATATTAAAATATAAAATCAATGAAATAAATTCAGAAAACATTCTAAATGTTGATCCACAATATATCACAAGGTTTCACTTGGTTTTCACATTCTAAACATGTGAATAACATAACTGTATATACTATTGAAATTAGGTAATAACCTTAAACACTAGAAATAGTTTTGTAAAACATGAATTTTTCCTTACTCCAATTAATAATGGATATACTCATTGAATCCCAGAATTTATAAACATTATCATTGATGAAATAGATGATAATTTCAATTATCAGTTCCAGTGTAATCTTTAATTTCTAATTTAATCATTCATATCCATCATATCTTTATCCAATCATCTTTACCTCATTCTGATTCCTTAATTAAGGGTCACGCTCCATTAATCAAAATACCACCTTTACATTAAATAATTTACCTATGTTTTAATCAAAATCCGACATGTTCTTTTAAATTATTAATGACAATGTATTCTACAAATAATCATATATTTCATGATTCATATTATGTAGACATGAAATTCCAAAACATAAATACTTCATTCCTCATGATTTATTCTAAAACCATTGCTTAGGCCTCCTCAATATATTCCACAAAACATCAACCATATAATATTAAAAATGATTATTGTCTTAAGGATCCTCCTCATAAATCTAATCATGCTTATTATGTTTAATGTAAAAAGTACTCGAAGAATAACACATACATTTATTATATCTTTTGAGCAATCTGTATCGTTAGAAGTATAACCAATACATGTATCCCCATCTTGATTATCTTTACGAGGTTTCCACTTCAGAATTCAATTCTCAAAATTCCCATACATTCAAAATATAAAACATTAAATTTGAACCATGTACCCTTAATTTCTATCCATTTACTAAAGGTAGAATGCAATGTGTAATCGTTACATATCATAGGTGAAAACCACACACTTAATAAAATAATAACTTATTGGATTAAGAAATTATTAAACCATCTTTATGCTATCATACCCAAGCTTCATACTTGTATATTCATAGCCAACATATTTTTAAATACATCATGGTAGTTTATGAAGAGTTTGTGAATTCCCAATGCATATCCCCTAGGAGTGTAAAATAGGTTTAATGCATGGATCATTGTCATGTCCTGGATTACCTCGAGTTAGGCCCATAACACTTTTTTGGATTTGTTACCCCTATATACGTCTATTCCATATCCACATCTATAGGTAGTATCTATACATGGATGTATATCTAGGAAGCCACTAAATCATTCCATTCACAATATTCTATGAAATTTTCCTAAATGTTTACTCCTCCTTCTACATATCCTTAGAGACATCATTGTACATGTCATTATAAATATATATTGCACTATCACTCATGTTTTCTCATCCTAGTTTCCAAAAAATGACCAAACCATTCATTGGATACCAACTACAACACCCTGAGATTCACATACATGGATATTACATCATATTATATGCATTCTCAATATGATACAAAAATACATGCCCGCAGACTATAGTAGTTTAGTGTAATTGGAAACATGTTGAGAAAATATTCAGTACAAGTGAAATACCTTCATGATTTTCGAAAATTATCTCCATGTTTAGTACTTATACCTAAAAAAATTCTTCAAAACATTGTGAAAGGAAACATAAGAAATGGGTGAGGTCAGTTTCATACTAAGGGTAAATAAAGGAAATATATAATCATAACATAAAACAAAGGATATGGAATTTGAGCATAGAATTTGAAGATCATACCCTACATATTAGAGATCATAGTAAATATTTGTAGTAAAAAAGACATAGATATTAAGAGGATTAAGTACATAAGTATTGAAATCATAACATAGCAATATGACATGGAATTTGGTTAATTACCATATGATTATAACTTTTTGAACATGTATAGATAGAAATAGGTTCCCTCATTATGTTATAGACATGAAATCAGGCCTCCACATCAACTTATATACATGAAACTAGGTTCATGAAAAAAATTGTTAATGTGTATCCAGGTTCAACGATAACATTGTGGACATGAAACAAGTTCCATTCATAACTTTTTGAACATGTAATCAAGATCATTCATAACATTGTTAACCAGAAATAAGGTCCCCAAATAACCCTATGGACATGAAAATAAGTCCTAACATAAATTTTGACCATTTAATCAGTATGAAACATAAACTTATGGATAAGTATTCAGGTGCAAAAATAATATAATGAACATGTAATAATGTTCACTGATAACATTGAGAACACGTAGTCAGGTACATGCCTAAACTATTGTACTAAAAAACAGGTCCATTCGTAAAATTGTGAATGTGTAATCTAGATAATGCCTGAAATTTTTATTCAGGAGTCATTCATAGTAAACCAATTCATTAGAGGGAGATATATGCCCCATTCAAGTCATGATAAAATCATTCAAACATCTTCCATAATATAATAAAAGAGTCATCATATCGTGACCCACAAAAAGTCATATGATGTATAAACTTCAAATAATAACCTATGAAATGAAATGGATATCATTAAATTTACGTCACATCATAGCCTATGGAAAATAGGTTGGTATCATAATAATTTCATCAATGCATAACATGTTGAATAAAGTGAGTTTCAAAATAATATAACTTGTTGATGGGAATTAGATTTCATAAACATAATTCCATCAAAACACAAAACTATTCAAGATATAATATTAATGGAACATTTGGATTATTTCCTATAAAGTCTTGAGTAACATAAAATGATGAAATCATGGAAGGAAAATAAAATAGAAGGATTTTTTAATAAATTTAATGAGGAAAATTTCAATTCTTATTTGAAAAAACTCTATTACAAATATAAATCCTTTTGGAAAACTTTTACTTTGAAAATAAATTGAAAACATAGAAATAAGATATGAAATCCTTTTGAAAACTACTTCCCTTGAAATCTTATAAAATAATCATGAATCAATTTTGAAAACCATTTTCCTTGAAATCCTATTTTAAAAACATTTTCGTAAAAATTAACCGTTAAAAAATAAAATAAATTATCAGTGGATTGATGGTGGTCAAATCCAATCTTTTCTTAAGAGTTAAAAAATATGATTCTTTTTTCATAGTTAAAAGAGTAATAAATGACTTGTTTGGAATGTTTTAAGAAGAATCCTTTGAAAATAGTAGTAAAATATAATAATCATAAAAATTTATTTTACTGATCATATGAGATTAGTAGATTATTTTTGGAAACTCTTTTTAGAAAAGACGGGTTTAAAGAAGAACAGATTTCTGACCAGTGATAGGGAACTGTCAGGATTTCTTAACAACACATTCATAAGTGTCATATGTACAAAAAAGATAAATAAATAGTACCAATATATGAATAATTAAGGAATAAATAGGGGATAAATAAATTCGTGTATCTTCTTGATATAGGTATCATAATATTATATTAATGGAATCATGAACATAATCAATATTGAAAATCCTTGAGTTGGTCTCAATAAGATCTTATAACATAGTAAATTAGTATAATAAGATCAGGCTAACAAAAGGAAATTAAATGAAACATAAAATATAATGTAATGAAGGAAATTAATTATATAAAATGTAAATTAGATGTATATATACCTGAAATGTAAATTTTGGTGCATTATAAAATACGGGTCTCATAGAAGGCAAATTGAGAGAGAACTATTTTATAGATTTAGAAACATTTAGAAATTTTTCACCATTAATGGGGGATCATTGAATTGATATGTGAATAAAAATAAATTTATGTATTACATTCAAATAATACAATCATGTGATGTTCATAGACCATAAAAAATTAATGAGTGGAGAACATTGAAAGTATCTCATGAAAATAATAAATGATAGAAAATCCCTATACCTTGTGTCATGACTATCATCATACTCAGTATAAACACACCTAAAATAAATAATTTTTATAAAAATCTTATCAATGAAAAATTTATTATACATAATATGATTTATAGTTTTAAAATGAAATTATATTACCCTCTTGTTAACAATCCTTTGTTAATGTTCCACTTCTTGTAATATTCTCTTTATTGTTCACATGTATCCTGATTTGTTATATCAGTCATTTTTATACATTATATAATGATTAAAAGAATATAAAACATTATATAAATATCATTTATAAATAGTATATTTTTATTATGACAATATACTGAAGATATACTTTTGAAACAGAATACACCATTCGTGGAGACATTATGTCCTATGTACGGATGAACGAAATTTCCATATAATTGTTGTGTAGAAAGAATTAAATTGGAATAAATATATGCATATATATATATATCATTATTACAGAAGATTTATGATGTCATATATATCATATATATTTACTAAAACCATCCGTAATACAATCTATGAATAGTATAAACACGTCATTTCACTTTGAGGGGGTAGTAGTCCACACTTCCTTAAACAAAATTGTCATATTATCAACAAATTTAAAGTAAAAACATCATGACATAAAAATGGAATAAAAAATAATAACGAAATAATAAATATAATATATAATATATATAAATAGATTTTTCATTATAATTTCCACTATTATTTGTAGTTAGTAAAATTGAATAATAATCATTTATTGTGGTTGTAGTTCACCATACACATAAAAAGTATGTTTTCTATCCATTAAATGGTGGGATTTTTAAGTTTAGGATGAAAACATCAAATAAAAACATTCGAATATATTTATTATCCTTTTTTATATAGAATTTTAAAAAATAATATAGAGGGGTGGAAAATGTAAATAAATGAAAGAACATGTGGGAAGATGTTACCTATTAATCGGGTTACTCCTTTTGGTTTCTACAAAAAGGAATCATTGGACAACCTTCTACCAAAGTTAAGGATACATGGAGTAAGGGATTATTTCAATGATTTTTATTGGGAGGAACATGGAAAAAACATAAGGGTTTTGAGAGGTTTGAGGTTGTGAGATAGGTGGTGGCCTTTTATATGGATGGAAATGGACCCACATTGAAATTTCAAAAGCATCATAGGTGTGCACAAGTTATTTCCTAATAAATGTAAAAAAACCAAAATAAATCAATAATGGATGTTTTATGAATATTATATGGGCATCTAATTTTTTAAACAAGTGGATATCTCAATTCGGCTCCTCATATTAAGGTTTAGTCCCTAATTAATGTTAATTTGACCTGAATCGTAGGGATACAATTTAATTACATTTACTAATAATTTTGGATAAAATATCAACATGATATCATTATACTCAAAATGTCAAATTAATTGAATTTGCATATGTCAGGTTTTTGAAATATAACTCATAGAATCATAAAAAATGATAGTGTCAATCATGAACATTTGATTAAATTATAGGTTTTTAATGTAAAAGAAGTTTGAAAGATTACTATGCTTTTTAATTCAATTTTATTGTCAAATTTATTCTAACAAACTAAATTATTTTAATATATGTATTATTGAATTAATTTAACCTTAAATAAAATTTAATCTACAATTTTACATTAATAATTATAAAATGAAAATGCAGTTATTAACTAAAATGAAATATTTTTTACTATTAATCAAAAAAATATTTCTTTTGGAAAAATATAAAAATATCACCCTAAGATAATTTTGGTATTATAAATTCATAAATATAATTTATTTTTTAAAATTAAGTTTCTTGATGTTTATAAAATTAGATTTATTATTAAATTAGGTTCATTCGATAAAATGTTATTTTTAAACATAAATGACTTTACAAAAAATCATATATTTCATTATCAATATGTATGATCTATATAAAAAAATTATAAATAATATTTGATTATTATTTAATATTATTCATATAACTATGTTTAACATAATGGGTATAATTGTCTCATCTAAATTATTATATCAATAAAATGATGTTTCATAGAGTCATCTGTGTAGAGTGTAACATATGCTAAGTTGGTGTAGCAGGTAGTGAAATCCAAATCAGTATTTTATGTAGCAGAAGCCAAATAGAAAATTAATGGGTGTCACAAAAGATATGTATGTTATCATATGAAGATGAAAATATCAGTGACTCCCAGTACTACAGAAGTTGTTTATATATCTTTTACTAATGCTTTTACACAATTAATGTAGATAAAGGCGCAACTAGATCATTTTTTGATCGATGTAAAGCTAACCCTACTCTTTAGTCGTGATAATCAAGGTGCCATAAATATCATGAAGAATATTGTTTATAATTAAATGAATGTTAACTATGACATTAAATATCACTTCATCAATGAAAATGTGGAATAAATTAATTTAAATATGGATTTGGTAAATATAATGTAGTAATTAGATGATACCTCCAATGAAAAATTATAGAAGGAAAAAATCATAATTTTTTTCTTATTATTTTTAATCCTCACTTAATTTGATGATACGGTTTTTGATCACTTGTGACATCCTGAACATAGATTCTTGTAAATTCATTCCATGGGCCTGATGGGCTACATAGCCTCAAGAGAATCTCCCCCAAATACTAGAGGCTTTAACTAGTAGTGAGGGCCTATGGTGTGTCTATGGGGAGATAATACACCCATTAACAGATTCTAACACATTGGATTAATATAAATATTTGAAAATAGGGGAAGAAATATGAGTTTCCAGAAGTCACAGAGGAAATTTGGACAATAGTAGCAAAAACCAAAATAGCTGGATCCACATACAAGCATATAACAACTGATGATGATATGTCATGTCACTTTAAAACTACAAAACAAATATATAATAAAGTAGGCATATCATGTTTCAAAATAATTCAATCAAATTAAAAATACAATCCCAAGAATACTACACATTTTCTCAGTCATATACTATCCTGGTGCATCCTAAATAGAATGAAATCATGTCTTTGAAGTTGTATACTTCCCTTTGTCAACACCTTTATTAATTTAATAAACAGTGGGTACCAAATAGTTCCCAGAGAGAATGTGATATAAATATCATTGGGCCACCAAAAATGGTTTCGATAACATCTGACCCATGTATAAGAAATTTAATAGTGTGTATGAATGAATATATAAAGTAATGTTTACAATGTAACTTAATACCAATGTACCTACTTCATCTCGTGGCTTGTGTCTGAAAATGTAACCAATTCATTATTTGATTGTTTCTAGTTTCTAAATAAATCACACATTATCAACGGTGAAGGTTCCATGTTGTACATGGATACCTATAATGATACAGAATAATGATATTCCATGGAAATAACCAAGGCAACGTAGGCCACAAGGTTCCCCTACATAGTAATAATGATAGCTTAGCCATGTGTAAGTGTGTAATCCAAGGAGAATGTTCCATGTCATTCTACAATAAGGTGCCTACCAAATACAAGGTGATCATCCAAGGTAAAATGGGGCTATGTAGTGATTGGGCCCTATGAGCTTTAACAGAGGAACCTACATCTCAATGCTAGAACTTGGGAGTTTATCCAAGACATATTTTAATACTATGATAGAGATCCTACATGGTCATATTAGGTATCCTTGAATAGAAAAGTTTCCATAAAAATGTGTTTCTCAACCTAGGAAAGCCGTAACATGGAATTGGAGTGGTATTCTCAAGTACTTAAGGAATACCCCGATAAGAATACATGATGATCTTGAGTCAATACACTCTAATTCTATAATGAATTTATTTAATATTTTATTTGGATAAATCATTTCCTTTCATTAGTTTGATAAGGCCATGTAGCATGCAACCCTTTAATCAATTCGTAATTTATCAAGAAATTGATTTGGTTCAAGACATTCCTTTCATTATTGTGACATATCCAAGTATCATGAAACCTTTATTAAATCTATTTTATGAATATTCAATAATCAATGTTCTCTATTATGCTTTCTATCAATATGGTAAGGGGTTAAATGAGCATGCAAGCTATTATTCAATCACATTTAATCCGGTCAAGTCATATACTTATTATACCTTCCAATCTCCCTTTCACAATTAAATATCAATTTGATGCACTTACCTTAGGTGGGAAAAGTGGTGGTCATACATGTTAAATGAAATAATGAAATTCTTCCTATAAATTAATCCAATTATTATTATAAATCTTACCCTTTGGAAGGTCAACGCAGGGCATTCCCAAATAGTGGTCAAACATGTCAAACACAAAAATGAAAATTTGGGCATTACATCCTATATAGGATGGATGGAGTTGTGGGCATAATCACTAACAATGAATCACATATTTGGAAAGAGCATAACTATATATTTCTAATGATTATAAGAACAACATATAAATTCAATAAATAGAACCCGAATAAATTGGAGGGCCCCACATGAGAATTCTAAATTCAATGAACTTGTGGGATGAGTTAAAGACAACCCACATTATGCATATATGACTCTCCTCCTTCGGTACCATCCAATTATTTTGATGGGATAAAATTTGATCTACAAAAATATGAAAAATAATCACACCTCGATAACTAGGTCGAGAGAATGGGAGACAAAGATTGGAAAATAGGACTTGAGTTCTTACCATTTAGCATCCAACATGATGAACAAAAGATCAAATGGATGTCTGATGAAGTAGATACCTTGATCCCTACCAAATGACATAAAAAATATATAAAATATGAGTAATGTAGGACAATTCTACTAGAAGATTGATTATAGATGAAGGAGTGTCTTAATATGACCCTTAATGTCAAAATTGTAATATTAGCTAACATTTATCATCGTCATGAATTCTCAGCACGGTTCGATGAACATTGTGTAAACAATTCATGTTGGAAAAATGGGCAATTGTGTGGTTAGGTCACATAATTATAGAAATTGTGCACCAAATATATGAGATGGCTCAGCCCGAAAATGCAGAACACCCACATTGTTAGATCTAAACTTGGGGCCTACCCACACAGTTTTCTCTAACCAAGCTAAAAGAATAGTGTTTTCCAAAAATATGGGTTCTGGGCTCAAAAAAATCCAAGTATGCCCCTAAGACATTTACTACCTGATTATACATCCATATTAGGTCCAAATTAAATAATTATACTAAACATTAAAGGCTCCATAATAGATTGAAAAATCCGGTTCTTACGATTGTCCCCCATAAAATAACATGTACCTAAGTTTTACTTCCATGGCTCATGAAACACTGTCAAAGGACAACTCAAGCCACTGGGCACATATGTCGGCCTCCTAGTCCCATGTATCATCTTATACATAGCCATGCTAACATATCATCCATACTAGAGGGATAAACCATCCTTAGAGAACCTTCATGCTCTGTTCAAGGATGCATATCAGATATTCCAAAAAATAAAGTATTGGAATTTACCTAAACCTTTTTTAGGATCAAGGATATGTGATGATTTAGCATGATACTAGTGAAAATATTAATCATTGAAGATGATGTTTATGGCATGGTACCTATGAGGTATTAGAAACCAATAGTATTCCATTCTGATTCTATCTAGAATCTAAATACCCCCAATATTATGAGGTGACAATGTCCCTTTCTTAGGTTCCATATGAAGGAAAGCACGATCACTGACCTGTAACTATAGAGTTCATCAACAATGATCATCATAAGATTTCTATATAGACTGAGAAATATTTATACACATTTTGATCAGATGAACATTATCCAAAGTCTCCTAAAATATATAAGGATCGAGTAGTGTTTCTCACCTACCTCTATCTAGTATAGGGATAAAAGAAAAGACCAACCCTATAAGGCCTCAAAAGGATCCATCTGAAATTTTGGCTGAAATATATTGTTACAGGAGAACTAAATGAGAGGGATATGTTTCTATGAAGAACCATCTAAATCAAAGACACGATCTTGGAGAAAATATTCTAGAATGTTTATTTTATATTCTTGATTGTCCATCAGTCTGCGGATGAAATGTTAGGCTTATAAGAACCTCTGGTCCCATAGCCTTATGCAATCCATTCATAAATTGTGATATGAAATGAGAATATCTATAAAAAATGATATTATGAGGGACCCCATGTAGTTATATGATTTCATTGAAATACCATTTTTTCTGATGATCAAATAATAATGTCTTTGGAATAGGAATAAAGTGACCCACATTCATCAATATATCAATGAAACACATACATCAACACTACCTCTATGATACCTAGATAAAACTACTATAATTTCCATGGAATCATCATCCCATTTCCATTCTGGGACTATATGTAGCTATTACAATCCCATAGTCCTCTGATGCTCCTTTTTCACCTCATAACAGGTGGAACACCTAGTGATAAATCATGTTATCTGACATTTAATCCTTGGCCCCCTATACAAGTTGTGCATGTCCCGATACATCTTCAAGATTCCTATACGAACTCCCACTGAAAAGCATGGGACTCTTTCATCAAAACATCTATCATATTTGATATGACCCAAACACTTCCATGCATATTCTTGATGTCGCCTCTTTCAACTTACCAATATGGATTCTGTTTATCTACTAATATACTCACATAGAGAACCAAGACATCAGGATCGGAAAATTATACACCATTCACCATCTTAAGGAGGGAAGTGGTAACTTTCATATATGATAATTGTGACTACTCATGAATATCATGAAAATCAAGATGTAGCTCCAAGATGAGGTCTATTAACATCTATTCCTCGCTTGATTATTGTACATCATGTGCCTATGTTTTTATACTATGTGAATCGTCATCCACATTTCCCATACCTATAATATAGTAAAACTCATAATCAATGGATTATAGATATTTGAACCATATACACATTCATATATTAATTTAATGTCGTTAAAAGATATATTTTAGACTCTTGTGGTCTTGGTACACCAAAAATCACGCACCCAACATATAATTTCTCATGGAACATTAGGAATGGACCAATATTACTAGATCAAAGTCATGAATCAATTAGTTTCTCTAATGAGTCCTCGAATGATGGGAATAATACAAAATGAATATATCCTCATACAACATCACATATCCTAGGCCTATGTCTCATGCATCATAGATGATGGTATAAATTATGCGTGGCATTAGAAGATTCAAAATAGATTCTGAGACAAGCCTCCCTTTCATCTCCTAAAGGTATTTTTTTTGGCTTTTGACCGCTGGAACATGACAACCATAATTATAAGAAATGTGAGTGGTGAATCAAAGGATGTGATATCATATATGAAACAATTATAATATCCAGCTAGCCTAATGAATCTCCTTATGTAAAACATGTTCATGGTATACTATAAGGAAACATAAACAATATACTTTTCTAGGTCAACATATATAACTAATTCAGATAGAATATGATGCAAGAAGTGATCTCTATCAAACTAGAAGTGGTACTGGAAATACTAGAATAAATGTGATGCTCTCCCTTTTTTACTTAGAATGATATCATGCTGAATTGAATTTCCATTATGATTTTCAGAATACACCAATATATTATACAAAGAGACTATGACAAAATAATCAAAATAGGGTTAGAAGACCCTATTCATTAGGGCCATGAATGCGGTAGGTGTGTTCCTGAGACCAAACGAAATAACAAGGTACTTATACAGACTATACAAACTATGAAAATATGTACATGGTTTTTTTGATAGCCTATCATGCAGATGATGTTAACCCGATCTACATTTTATCTTAGATAAGACCCTAGCTCCTCGTAGTAGGTTGAATAGTTCAACTATACAATGAAATGGATATCATTTCATAACTGTATGATAGTTTAACCTTCTTGTATTCGACACATTGATATATGTTTCAATCCTCCTTCTTGGATAAATTCATTGGTAAACCCCAATAAATTGTTTTGGGATGTATAAAACCATTGGCCTCAAAATACTCTATCTACTTCTTGAGCTACTGATGTTGTGTAAGTTCCATCCTATACAAAAGAATAGTTACGTGAGATGCACTTGGAAAAAGTTCATTTGTTCACTTTATGTCACTCTCTATGGAGGTGTTCTAGAAAAACCCTTTGGAATTATGTCTCTGAAATGATCCAATACTAGAGGGAAACCAACAAGTCATAATCCATGATCCTCCATGAAGATATTTTCAATTTGGGAAGACACTCTACCAAGAACAAGATGCTGTAGTCCTGTTCTACTAGCCTGTACATCCCACTCACAGATATGTAGATAACTGGTTCCCTCTAGTGATGTAAACAATACCCTATAATTATAATATTCTATATTAAAATGAAACTGAGCCATCTTATGTATTATGAGAATGATGCCAAATCATGTCATATTGAGAATGAAGAGGATCCACAAGAAACTATAAATGCATACTTCAAGGGGATGGTCCCTACACATGTATATTTCCTCTAACCATATCCCAAATATTTATCTAGGGTCATTACACCATTGCAACACTTTATATATAGTTCCCTAATTACAATGATATATCATATGATAAAAGATTTTGAAGTAGCTATTTTTAAAAATGCAGATAATATAGTTGATTTCAATAAAATAGTACTTCGTACAATAGATGGTCACATGACCTGATCATTATGTATCAGTTGTAGTGTATGAATCTGACCAGATACACGAACTTGGAAAATAAATGGACAACCATGATCAAAACTACTCTATTTGGCACTGCTAGCTATTAGGGGTCTAACTACCATGACCATTAAAACATCCTTGTCCAGTCATGTTAGTGTTATTCCAACTCCCAACCACATGCAATATAATGAAATCCACTCCTAAAGGTGGAGCTATCACAGATCTATTTCCACTAGAAGCTCGTGGAAAGTTGCTATAGAAATATAGAAGATTCCTCATATGATATTACGGTCAAAACTCCATTAGGTATCTTCCACAATGAGGCATCATGTTCACCCATCATCTACAATAATGGAACATTATAGACATATCAAAATAGTTACTCTAGATATCAATACCATGGAATGAATCCTCAATAGAATGATTTCATCCATTGAAAGAACTATCAGCCTACCACGACACTAATCCACTATGCCCAGTGCTATTTTTTCCCTCTAGTTTGACTCAATTATATGATTCTGATTGACTATTTTAGAAAAATTTGGCATTTAAAATACATTCCCCATTGTACGGATGACATACACAATACCTTGATGTTTCCTGCATACGAAAGGTCATTGATGTATAAAAGATGTGAAAAGTGTTTTAACTTTGTAAAACACATAGAATAATCCATAACTGATATAGAACTCTACCCAAGATTCATGATTTCTCTAGCTCTGTAATCTATCAACATATGAGGAATGAACTTATCATAGAAGGCATTCTATAAATCAAAACATAACATGCCTTGACAATGAAAATCATTTTAATCACATCCCACCAAAATGTAGCCGAATCATTAAGCATATGGGTAGATTTTTTGACCCTCATCTATGAAGGCATATATAGTTGATCAAAGATATATAGGGTGTCCTCTATCTATGAGTTAGCAGACTGTAGACCACCATACCTTGAGAAAAGTGAAGGATGCTGTAGCTGGAACTGACGAGTCAGATCATCCTTCATATATGAAATTCATGGATCACCAAGAATTGACTACATATAATGTAAGAAACTATCACATACATGGGTGTTTGTTCCAAAATAAAGTACAACAGGTGGTGCCGAATCTGTCACTTATAGAGGTATTAATGGAGGCTCAGGTCCCACCATGTCTATATTATGATCATTTCCACTCTCCTGGCATACTATACAAGGATGTCATAGTGACATTGGCCTAAAAATGAGAAACTCATTCCTCATAACAATATTAAGTAGAATGATAACAACACGAGATAATGATGAATATATGAAAACTCACTACGAATGACATAATACTGCAACTACAGACTTAGACGACTAGGTATTGGTATGTGCTCATGTATAAGATTCTTTTCATTTTACTTTTAATTAACAGGTTTATTCCATTACCTTTAATATGAAAGAAATGGCTGGATAAGGACATGGAACCATTTAATTTTAGATTTCAACTTTAACTTTGTAATGGATATTCTTTACCTTGGAATAAGTTCCCATACCCCTTATCAATGCAAACACAATCCATTAAATTATAATATAATGACTTGACTCGGTAAATTCCTCATCTCATCTTATGAGGGACTGTATACCTCATTAATTTAGACAAACAATCAATCAGTCGTAACAAATGTTATATAGGAATATGCTAACTTTCACCCCATCACTTAGCAATCATAGGAATATCAATAAATGTAAGTCGCAAAATACACCTATATTCTATGAAAATATGCATGACAGGAAAATTATAGGTTCCTATAATTATGGATGTAACAATTATCCTGGACCCTATATCATCAGTCCACGGATGAATGAAATCCAAAAACTGATTAATAATCAACAACATCTCACATCATATGCATCACCAAATAGTGAATTAATATAAATTGCAATAGGAAATATAGAAGAATAACTTTGTTTAATAATCAAAATATTTACCACGAACATGGGTTCAAGATATCCATGAATGACATATGAGAAATTTCCAAGAGTTACAAATCACTAATATATTGTTTTCAAAAAGTAAATAAAGAAATGAAACTTACTCTAATACCACTTTGTGACGTCCCATATGCATGAGCAACTTAATAGGTTCCCTGAGGCTGGTTGACCAAATGGCCTAAGGAGCATCTCCCTTATTCCCACATGCTTATAAATTGTAGTGAGGGTCAAAGGTGTGTATGTGGGGTGACCATGCCATCATTACAAGAGTTTAGAACTATGGATAGATATTAATAGAGGTAAATAGATGATGTTATATAATTAAAAAAGAGTATAATAGAAAATATAGTCAATAAAACTAATAACTGAAATAATTAGAATTATAGAAATACATTCGACAACTAATGATGTCTTTTCATATTACTAGAAAATGATAAAACATGGATACAAGAAACCGTACATAACATGGTTGAAAAAAATCATAATGGAAATCAAAAAACTATCACATGAATCCCGAGATCTATCTTGGTTATATTCTATCCAGATCTATCATAAACTGAAACCAATCAATGTTCAAATCATATGCATCACTTTGTCAATGCATGCATTCATAAAATCTTCCCTGAGTACCAAATGACACATGGAGAGTGTGTAAGATAAATATCAGTGGGAAACCACAAATTTCTCTTATAACATCAATCCCTTGTAAAAAATGTAATAGTGTGCAAGCATGAAAATATAATGTAATGCAGTAAAACATACATATAAACCCATGAACCAGATTTAGACATTTGGTTTCTGTATGAACATGTTATGAATTCCTAATTTAATTTTTACCAGTTTATAAATTATTCCCACATTATCAATGGAGAAGAATTAAATATGTATAAAAAAACCCTTTAATGATATATAATAATGAAGTTCCAAAACACCGTGATATTTTATGATATATATTCTTTTTAATTTATTGATATCTTCTGTTTTACGCAACACCAAGAATAGATTTCTGTATATGCAACATTAAACATGGCTTGTGTTACAAACAAGAGCAACCTTCTTCAATAGCGTGTGTTGTACGCAATAAGGATTTTTAATAAACAATGATATATATTTTTATAATAATATTATGAACTAGACATTAAGAATAGTATTAACCACATTTTGAATTTAATGATGTTATAATTCATCTTACACATTTTCTAGAACATGGTATAAGAACAAAAGAATCCTTTTGTATAAAAGAAGTATTTTCAAAAAATGCAGTCTTGTCATATTTTTATGGCGCATCCATTTTAAATTATATTTTTTACAAGTTTATGAGTTCAATTTGACAATGTAAACATCTTATTTTGAATTAGGATATAAAAATTTACATTGGATAAATTGTTGACATTATTCTGATAACCACAATATTTTGATGAATATTAAAAATATGCTAAATTTTAATTAAAAACATCATTTTCATCGAGATAATTGATATTGTTAAATTATAATATTGAATGGTATTTAAGTATAAATATAATATATTTTTATCATAAAATATAATATATGTCATTATCATTAATTTTACCTTGAATTCATAGGAAAAAATTCAATCTTTTGAAATGTTTTAACTTTTATAACACGTTTCCTCAATAGGGGGATTAATTTGAAAATAAAAACTGAAACTTATGTGTATTAACATTGGAAAAATGAATTCCATATTGAAAAATAATTAGGTCCAAATTATGTTAATAGGATACTTTTTTGGGCATTATGAATAGCTACTTAGTTAAATTTGATTTACCAGAGTTAAAGGTAAATCATATAATTAAGGTTAAAAATATTGTTATAAAATTTCACTAACACTTGTCTTGATATCATTGGTAGATTATATTTCTCTCTAAAACATACTTTGGTCGAAATAGAATCTATTGGAACCCACTTGGTTGTGATTAAGACCGTTACTTTATTTTATTTTTTGGAATGTGAAATATGACCCACTCATACATTGTTAATTAAATTATTTTTAATATATGGTTATAGAGAATATAAATTTAATTATATATTCCCAAATGAAAGATTAAATATATTTTTTCAGAATTTTAATTTATTTTAAATATTTAATAAATATATAAATACTTTAATATCTTACACATTTATGATGCGGAAATTATTTATTTTGTGAAAAATCTATAATATTGTTATTATTAAAATTATAATATGCATCAAAAGACCAGACACCTATCGAAACCTTATTGGTCGAGTATATATATAAATTAAGCATCCAAGGGTCTACCTGTAGACCATTTGTAGCGCTATAAAACATATTATAACTTTTATATTATTTTATTTTAAATGACGCCAAATTTGTCACCTTCAATATTTAATAAACATATCATTTTAAAAGATCAGTGTTCTAGATGATAAAATTGACTAAAAGTATTATTATGAAATATAATAGATTTATCTTCGTTATTGTGTTTTATTTTTAATTTTGAAGAAAAAAATTCATATATTAAATAATTATACGAAAATGATGCAGTAATTATTTTATTAAGTGAAATATCAAAGAAATTTGTATTTAAAAAATTAAAATTAAAATTAAATAAACTAATTAATGTTCTCCACGAATTTTATTGATAAATATAACTTTTTAGGAATCTGTGTTTTTTTTCAAAAATATATTTTATGAGTATTTTTTTAAATTCAAATAAATTGATAGTGTCTAAATTGACACTAATGATATTTTATAAAAATAACATTTTATTAAATTGATTAAAAATCACAAATATTTTTAAAAATTAAAAATTGAAATTTATTTGGTCGAAACAGTCATTAAATATCCAATTATGGACAATTCACAATAAATAAGTAAGTATTCATTACCATTTTAAATTGAAAATATTATTACAACAAATAAGATTAAATAGTTTAAATAAGGATAAATCAAACTGATAATGTTTAAAATAATTTACCAAAATGACTAAATTTTACTAGATGATGATCTTTAAAACCCTATTTCATCTCATATTATAATTTGAGTAAATTTGGATGTTTTAATTTGGGTCTTGATTTTATTATAAATTAATATTTTCGAGGCTTCCAGAAGTGCTCATGTCCTCTCTAATAAAAAAGAACCCCCTCCCTCTTCTCTTCACTTAATTTAAAGCCTTCAAGCTTGGATAACCCCTACCAATTCCTCTTCTAAAACTCTATAGTTACATTATAGAGGTTCTTACCTTCTCAAAAGTCAAACTGTAGTTCCCTAAGAGGTAGTTTAAAAGAGGCTGGTCGAGGAAGAGGTAATCTCTTCTACATATTCTTTCATGTTTCTTTCTTCGTCTACTTACTCTTCATTATTTGTTTCATTATAGAGTAATAGCATTAGTGTAAATAAAATACTGATATGTTATTATAAATATGAAGCAACACTATTTCACCTTATATCCATCCAATGAAAAATGAAATCACCAAGCGTGTGTACGTACAGATTACCATCTCCACGCTGTGCTGTAATTCGTTTTTCAACCACCACCTTACATGGATGGGTATAATGGTGGAAATAATAACTATATATTATTATTATAACATCATACTTATTTTGAGATATTATATCATCCACTACAATTTTATTCAATAATTAAGGGAACGATATCATCGCTTGTGCATATGTACAGATTACCGTCTCCACGATGTGATGAGATTTATTCTCCATGATAACTATTCAAGAATGATTATAATGTATATATATTAAATAATCATGATATATATGATATAATAATGATATTGTATTTATATATATGTTATTTACTTACATTCATCCATTTTAATAAGGAATCAAAAATAGCATTCATGCGTAAGAACGACCTACCGTCTCAATGAACGGTGTATTTCATTCAATTTATCGAATTATTATATATTTATATATATTATATTCTGAATATATATTATATATAAATCCTATTTTGCATTCTGGAAGTATGTAATCATGATCTAATTAATCATATGAATAATTAGAAGTAAAAACTCGTACGACAAATGAAACGATTTTACCCAAAACACTACATTAACATGGATTTGACAAATGAAAGGGTAATAGAAAGTCATCGGTGAATCATATAAGATATCATAATGATTATAATGGTTCTTTTACATGTTAATAATAGTTTTAATCCAACTATATATGAGTCTCAGACACATATGGAATAAATTGGACATAAGTTAAGAGATAATTATTCCAATCTCATTCTTATCTGAGATTGTTTATTTGGAAGTATTTAAGGGGGTATTATTAATAATCTATTTCCATGTTTTATGAAATATGTTTTTATAATGTTTTTTCTATTCTTAAATGTATGTTTAAGTCAATTTTATCCCTTTTTGACATTTACTATGTAGTATGGAAGAAATATTTCTTTTGTTAACCATATGAGGTACCTCTTGACTTTTCTGGAAAAAGAATGGGGAGAATGTTTATTTATCTTATATGGAAAGAATAGATTTTTATGGTTTCATGACACCTTATTTCCATGATTCTTCCTCTACATTATTTCATGATTATTTTTAAAAATATATTTTTCTTTTAATATTGAATGGAATTTTGAGAAAAGAAAATGATTTTGAAGAAGTAAGGATGTTTTCCTCAAGAATTCATTTCTAGTATTTTAACAAAACTATTTTCCATCTAAGATGACATTATATAATATGTGTATGTTTCAAGTATAATGTCTCCATTATTTACATGGCTTAATTTTTCTAATGATGAAATGATATTGATTTGTATCATATGGATTATGTTATGATGGGATGATGTTTATGAAAAAAAATTTTATTCATTGGATTATGATAAATGATTTATGTTTATTTTATGGCACAAGAAATAGTGAATTTATTATGAGATGAGTAGAACCTATATCTTCCTTCAATGCATTAGGTAAAGATTTATTTCTCATGATATAGGCATGGATTTAATTGTAAGAAAATATAGTTTAGTAATACAGGGCTAGAACGCCATGTAAATCAGGTTCAGTGATGGACTTCATCCACTATGATGGTGTTGGAAGCAATGCCTTCGCTATTATGGAAATAGTATTATGTTCTGAATTGGTTTCCACAACTCCATGTTTTATTTCCATGTTATTTTATCATGATTAATGGTCCTATATGATCCATGACTTATGTATTGCCATGTTTTATTTCATTGTTCAATATTTTGATGTTTAAATTTTATGTCCTTGTTTTTACATTAAAAAATTTATGGATTGTTTATGTTCTCCATGTTTACCCTTAATGAGAATTCGAGCTCACCCTTTCTATGTTTTCTTTTACTAAGGACATAAAGAATGGATTTAGGTAAGAAAACAAAAAGGGGAAGATCTTTATGAGAGATATTGAAAATCATTCACCATGATTAGAGGATTCAATTCCAAGTTTCCAATGACACTAAATTATTATGGTCATTGGGTTTCTATTTTTTTTTATGTATTAAGTACTCTAAAAATTTTAGGTAACTTCCATGTACATTATGATCGGGTCTATACGGTTGGTATCAAATGAATGTTTTAGTTAACCTTTGTAATCAAGGATTTGACATCATTAGTGAGATACCTTGAGATAATTCTAAGGTATGTTTAGTGATGTCTGTATGGTTAAGTATAAGTATAGGTTATACTCCTAGAAATCAAGAAAAGATCATAGAATTAAATCTAAGATGTTAGATATTGATGGTACTACCCCATTATTATTATCTTTCCATATCATGATTTTTCCCTCTCACACTATTATTTTTGTGTTTTAGAAGATGGATAGAACTTGTAGGAACAATATTGATCAATGTAGTAGACAATTCAATTATTGTTCTCCTAAAAAACACAATGTTATGTGAGATGGAGTGAAAAATCATATTGATATACTTACTCAAGATATGAATTATTTTGGAATTCCAAATGTGTATAGAATGGAACAATATTCTATTGAGTCCTTCATGAGGAAACATCCACCATCTTTTAGTGGGTCTTATGATCCACTTGTTACTGAATAATAGATCATTACCATTGAAATTATATTTTCCATACTTCGCTGTTTGGTACATGAAAATGTCATTCAGGATGTTTACCATTTAAAAGGTGAAGAAGACCAGTGGTGGATGGTAATTACGAATACGAGGCCCAAGATGTAATTGAATCCATGGAATCAGATGAGTTAAAGAAATTATTTTTCAATATGTGATTTCCTCATATTATTTGAACGACGATTGAAAAGTCATTCCTTGAGCTTAAGAAAAAGGATGATAATCTGTTGGTATATACGAGGAGAATTTTACAAGGCTATCATGTCATGGCTCTAGCTTTATCATCCAATCTGAAAGTAAAGATGGTCGATTCTGCAGTGTCTTAAAAACAAGTGTTCGAAGGGCATCAGCTATAAGAGACTTCAGTAGCTATGAAGAAATTGTTCGTTGTGTTTTCAATGTTGAACTAGAAGTTGGGGCTGCATATCCATCTCATGGTTCTAACATGAATCTAACGATAGAGATCATGGAAAAATATCATAACAATGGTTAAGAGAAGATGATTGTTTCGTTATGATCAATGTGTGGAAAGAATCATAGTGGAGATTTTCATAAAGGGACTATAAATTTTTTTATGTGTGGATAAGATGGTCATCGAGCAGTTGTGTTTCGAAGTAAGGGGAAAAGGTAGCTAATGATTTGAATAGAGAAAAGACTACAGAGAATGCGCCACTAACACTTCAATGATATAGGTCCATGGAAATGGGGCATTATGCTAACCAATGCTCCAATAAAAGGGTTAATGTTGATTGACATCAACAAGCTCTTAAGGAAAATTATAAAGGGAAGTTAGATGCGATCACTATTGGAAATGTTGAATATGAAAACACAGTGGTGGAATGATTAATTGTTTATGTAAAAGGATTCTAAAATAGTGTTGTAGAATATCATTTTTAGTATTGTGGAATATTGGAATATCTATTTATTTGTTTATTGTGGATTTCAATAATTGTAGGGTAACAGAAACCATGAAAAGTGATTAAAATAATTTTAAAAGTCACCTAATATTCGCATAATGAATGGATAAGGTGAAAATAATATTTTTGATAGTGTTAATGATCTCATGATAGATATAAGGACAATGTGATCTCATGGTTTGAGTATATTGAAATTTTGGGATTTTGGTATGTGGAAAGAGTTAATTTTTGATAGAATTCATGTTTACACTATGTTTTTATGGTAATTCATGTTTCAAGTGAATACATGATTAAGGTATTAACATGTATGTAATATTACCAACAATATATATCTTATGATATATGGGGATAAATGATGGTATTCACATTCTTGGTAAATGAACTCTCTAGTAATTTTTTTTATATTATAAGATTACACTAATGTATTTTGGATAAGCATAAATATTGTAATGTTATAAGTCAGTCATATGATAGTAATGTTTAAGGCTTGAAAATTTTGATATTATTTCTGGAATGTTGTAATAGTATAGTTTTAGAAAAATGAAAAGCCGTAGGACAGGTGACAATCCGTCGCATCGGACAAGGGTGCAGGAATCGAACCCACACCTAAATTTTAACAGGCCTTTATTTCCTACCACTAGGCTACCTGAAGTCCCTAGTTTTTAGAAATTAGTTTAATTTTATTATTTTTTATGATAGATAAAGTATAAGATCATTTTGGAACCATATACAATTAACCACACCATAGATGGACTCACGTATATTTAATATCTTATGCTATACATTTTTTTGATAGTGACAGGTGAAATGACCTATCATTCTATCACATGATCTACAAATACAACAAGAGTGACTAATTAAAATTCATTTAATTAAATAAGAGATGAATTGGAAATCGTTTATTGAATGACCAACAATGATTTTACACTAAAATCAAGTAAGTATTTATCCTTTTGAACAAATTCCACAAATTTAGGGAAATGATCTTGAAAACCAAATTTTTTTCCTCATACCCTCATATCCGATTAATCAAATGGTACCTTAAATAATAAAAAATTTATGAAATTGTGATAGTTGGCATTTTTATAGCCATGTTCCCCATCACTCTTTATCAGAACATGACAGTTTGATTTCTCTCCCATATCCATATTTTCACCTATATTCTCTTATATCGAATCTCAGTGCTGAGTTAATTTGGGTAACCATTATATTTATTACATTAAATTTTGAAATTATGTTTTAATATTTCTTTTTCACAATGTGGGTTTCTATGAAAGAAACATCCATGTAGTAAACCATTTATAACCCCGCTGAATTTCGATTGTGAAATTCATTTTAAGGGGGTTAGAATGTAACACCTGGGATTTTATGTTATATATTATTTTAATTTCATGGATATCTTTTCTTGTGTGCTAAAACATGATTATCTGGCAGTATACTCGACAATATACTTTGCTTGTTTTATACGCAAGAGAGACCTTAATCAATAGCGTGTGTTGTACGCAATACCGAGTATTAATAAACAAAAATATATTGTTATTATATTATTATGAACATTCTTTTATTAATAGTATAAAAAAAATTTTAATTTTATAATATTATAATTAATCTTACAGATTTTCTAGAATATGTTATGAGAACCAAATCAATTTTTCGTATAAGGAAAGTATTTAAAAAAAATGCATGTTGTCATCTTTTTATGGAGCACCCATTTTAAATAAACATTTTGAAAGGATTATAAGTTTGATTTGGAAATGTATTCTTCTCCATTTGAATTAGGATATATAAATTTACATAGGATAAATTGTTTACATTATTCTAATAACCTTCATATTTTGACGAATAGTAAAAATATGCTAAATTGTAATTAAAAACAACCTTTTTCATTGAGATAATTTATATGGTTAAATTATAATATTGAATTGTTTTAAATTATAAATAGAATATATTTTTACCATTTAATAAAATATATGTCATTATAATTGATTTTATATTTAATTTATATGTAAAAACATTTAAATATTTTACAATGTTTTAACTTTTAAAATGTGTTTTCTCAACAGTCGGATTAATTTTAAATTAAATAAAACTACTTTTGTGTATTGGATTTGGAAAAATGGATTCCATATTTGGAATCAGTATGTCAAAATTATGTTAATAGGCCTCTTTTATAATTTGGGCATTATGAATTGTAACTAAGGTAAATATTGTTTACCAGAGTTATACGTAAATCGGGTAAATATGGGTAAAAATAATACTATAAAACTACAGTAACACTTTTCCTGATTCAATTTTTTAATTATATTTCTCTCTAAAACCTACTTGGGTCGAAATTTAATCTATTTGAAACCACTTGAATGAGATTAATACCTTTAATTTATTTTATTTAAAGGAAAGTGAAATATGTCTCACCCAAACATTATTAATTAAATTATTTTTAATATAAGGATATAAAAAGTATAAACTCGTTTATAAATACTCATTTGAAATATGAAATGGTTTTATTCGACATGGTCATTTATTTTTAATTTTTACGAAATATATAATTACCTAAATTTCTTAGACATTAATGATGCAAAAAACTTTTATTTTGTGAAAAATCAATGATATTGTTTTTATTAAAATTATAATACCCATAAAAAGGACCAGAAACAGGACCAAACATTATTGGTAGAGTATATATTTATTGTAAGTATCCAAGGGCCTACTTGTGGACCATTTTGAGTATTATAAAACAGATTATAACATTTATATTATTTTATATTAAATGATGTCGAAGTTGTCCCCTTCATAACATAATAAACATATCATTTTAAAAGATGGGTGTTTTAGAAGATAAATTTGACTAAGAGTATTATTACAAAATATAATAGATTTAAATTCATCATTTTATATTATTTTTAATTTTTATTCAATAAATAAGTATATTAAATAATTATATGAAAATTTTGTAGTGAATATTTTATTAAGAGAAATATGAAATAAATGGTTTTAAAAATATTAAAATAAAAATTAAATGAACTTATTTATGTGCTCCTCAAATTTTATAGATAAATATGACATGTTTGGAATATATTAAATATTTTCCTTAAAACATATTTTCTATGGGGATTTTATTTAAATTCAAATAAATGAATAGTGCCAAAATTAACACTATTGATATTTTATAAAAATAACATATTATTTAATTGATTAAAATTCAAAAAAATGATTAGAAAGTAAAAATTGAAATTTATATGGTCTAAAATTTCATAAATTATAAAATTATGGGCAATTCAGAACACATATGTATGTATTTATAACCATTTAAAATTTAAAATATTATTACTACAAATAAGATTAAATAGATTAAATAAGGATAAATCAAATTGATAAGGGTTAAAATAATTTTCCAACATGTATAAATTTTACTTTATGATGATATTACAAATATATGTAATCTCATATTAGAATTTGAGTGATTTTGGATGTTTTTATGCGGGGATTGAGTTTATTATAAATTAATATTTTTTAGGTTTCCAAAAGTTGCCCTCTCTTCTCTTATAAAAGGGATCCTTCCCCATCTTCTATTCACTTCATTTTAAGTCGTAATGCTTGGAAATCCCCTAAAAACAGTTTTCCTCAACCTATCTAGTTATATTATTGAGGTTTTGGTCAATTCTAAATACCAACTCTAGTGCCCAAAAAAGGAAGATTAAAAGAGGCACGTCAAGGAAGAGGTAATCTCTTCTACGGATTCTATCATGTTTCTTTCTTCTTCTACTTCATCTTCATTAGTTGTTTCATTATAAATTAACAAAATTAGTATCACTAATATACTGATATGTTATTATAAATATGAAACAACCCTATTTCACCTTATATCCACCCAATGAAAAATGTAATCATCGTGTGTTCGTACGTATGATTTACAGTCTACACATCGTGTTGTAATATGATTTTCCAACACCTCCATACAAGGATGTGTATAATGGTGGAAATAATAACTATATATAGTTATTATAACATCATACTTATTATGGGATAATATATCATCCAATATAATTCCATTCAATAATTATGGGAATGATATCATCGCTCGTGCGTACGTACGGATTACCATCTCCACGACGCGATAAGATTAATTCTCCATGTTAACCATTAAAGAATGATTATAAAGTATATATAATAAATAATAACGAAATATATGAAATAATAATGACACTGGATTTATGTAAATGTTATTTACTTACTTCCATTCAATTTAATAATGAAACGAAAATAACGTTCCTTCGTACGTACGACCTACTATCTCCATTAATGGTGTATTTCATTCCATTAATCAAATTATTATATATATATATATATTATGAATATATATTATATATAAATAATTTTTTACATTATGGATGTAATTAATCATGACCTATGAAATCATATTAATAATTAGAAGTCAAAACCCATACGAAAAATGAAATGATTTTACCCAAAACACTACACTAACATTGAATTGACAAATAAATGAGTAAAATAATGTTGTAAGAGAATCATATATGATATCATAAATATTATTATGGTTCTGTTACATGTTAATAATAGTTTTAAACCAACTATAAGACACATGAAAAATACATTGGACATAAGGTAAGGGATAATTATTCAAATATCGTTCTTATACGAGATTTTTTATTCGTAAGTATTTACTGGGGTTATATTTATCATCTATGTAATTGTTTTATATAAAATGTTTTCATAATGTTTTTACGATTCATCCATGTATGTTTAATATTTTGTTTACCCCTTTTTACTTTTACTATGTAGTATGGATGGAATCATTCTTTTGATAACCATACAAGGTACTTTTTGACTTTACCAGCAAAAGTAGGAAGAGAATGTTTTTTAAATTATACAGCATGAATATATTTTTATGGTTTCATAACTCCTTATATATACTAATCGTACTTTACACAATTTCATGATTATTTTAAATAAATTATATTTTAAAAAAAAATTGAATGAAATTTTGAAAAAAGAAAATTATTTTTAAGAAGAAATGATATCTTCCATAAGATTTTATTTCAAGTGTTTTATCAAAACTATTTTCCATAAAAAATGTAATTATTTAATATTTTTATGTTTCAAGTATGATCTGTCTCTTCAATAAATGTTATCATTTTTCAAATGATGAAATGATATCCATTTGTTCGGTATGGATTATGTTATGATGGGATGATGTTTATGAAACCCATTTTATTCATTGGGTTATGAGGAATGATTTATGATTATTTTGTGGAACACGAAAGAATGATTTAATTATGAGATGTAGGGGACCTATATCTCCCTCAAATGCATTGAGTAATGATTTATATATCATGAGATAGACATGGCTGGAATTGAATGTAAATTTGGTTCTATAATACAGGGATGGAACCACAAGTAAATCTGGTATTGTATTGGTCATTGTCCCCTATGAGGGTCTTGGTAATAATTCCTTGGATACTATGGAAATCAAATTATATTTTAATGGTTTTACACAACTCCCTAATTTATTTTCATTCAATTTTATCGTGATTAGTGGTCCTTTATAATATATGCCTTACATATCGCCATGTTTTATGTCATTGCTCAACATTTTGATATTTAAATTTTATGTTCATGTTTTTACATTCTGATATTTATTTATTGTTTTATGTTCTCCATGTTTACCCTTATTGAGCATTCGAGCTCACCCTTTCTATGATTTACTTTCCGCAAGATGTAAAGAATGGTTTTAGGTAAGAAAACAAAAAGGAAAAGATCTTTATGGGAGATGTTGAAGATCTTTCACCATGATTAAAATATTATGTACAAAGTTTCCAAATACAGAAAGCAATTATGGTCCATGGGTGTATGTTTTTATTATGTACTAAGTATTCATAAAAAGTAATTTAATTTTCATGTACATCAAGCTCAAGTCTCTACAAGCTCTATGGTAATAACAAAAAAGATGAGTACATCAAGGGTCACCAACTCAATAATAAATGTAGATGGAATTATGTTATGAGTGTAATCCAAGGATCATATTCCATGGAATTCAACAATATGGTTCCTTCCGAATCCAAGGTAGAAATCCAAGGTAAAATGAGGATAAGTACTGACTAGGCCCTTTGGTATTTAACCATGACACCAACTTGTCAGTAATAGATCCAAATAGTATATCCAAGTCACACTTTTATACATTGTTATAGATCCATAATGTTTCATACTAAGCCTCCATGAATAGACACAGATCGGAATCTAGGTGTGTCTCAACCGAAGCAAGCATCATATATGAATTAGAATGGGGATCCCGTGTCCTCATGGCTTTCTTTGATAAGAATGAAAGTCGAGCTCAAGTTAGGATAATCCTATTAAATAATTAATTCATATAATATTTCATATTATTTAATATTTTCCTTTAATTATTGTTTTAAGGATATGTAACAGGCATCCCATAATTAATTCATCATTTTTCTATAATTTCTTTTAGATCAATCCTTGATTCTCTTAGTGTTACATGGAAATGTATAAGGAAACCTTTATTAAATCCACATAAGGAATATTATATTATTAAGGATCACTCCTCTAACATCCATCAACATGGTAAGGGGTTATACATACAAGGAAACTATTATTAATTCACATTTAATCATTTCAAGTCATATGAAAAGTATAATTTATAAGCTCCCTTTAACATGTAATTTTCAATTTGATAAAATTTAAATTGGTGGGTCAAGTGGAGATCATACAAGGTACCTTATATTATTCAATTACTAATATAAATAATCCATTTAATAAATTAAATTATACCCTTTGGATGGTAAATCCAAGGAACACCTTAGCGGTGGCTCACACATGTTGAACACTTAAATGAAAATTGTGGCATAAAATAATACATGGGGTGGATGGAGTTTTGGGTATAACTACTAACAAATAATTTCAAAACTGATTATATTAAAACCATATGGTTATAATTATTATTATAATGACATATAAATTAATGAAACGACACCCGATGAAATCGGGAGGCCCCACATGAAAATTCCAAAATCAACGAACATTCAGGATGAGTTACAGACCAGCATGATTTGGGTTGTATGAATCACATATCCTAGTATCTGCCGTTTATTTTTATTAGGTTAGTGTAAATCTATGAAAAGAGGAAACATTTCCCCCATTGATAACATTGTCGAGAGAAATAGAGAAAAAGAATTTCTAAAAAGGAATCGAGTACATTCTATTACACAACAAACATGTTAAACAGATTCTCAAACAGATCTTGGATGATGGAGATCCCTAATCCCTACCATAGGACATAAAAATGATCCAAAATGATCTTAAAGGAGGATAATCATTATGGAAGTCTGATTATTGTTGAAGGAGGAGATTAATTAGATCATTAAGGGAAAAATGTAAAATTTCCCAAAATTCATCCTATGGATGGTTTCCTTGCAATGATTGATTGACCATATGAAAAACCTATATGTGTGCTTCGGAAAAATTGGTAGTCACATGGTTAAGATGCACGGTTATGGAAAATATGGGCCAACCATGAATGATGGCTATGCTAAAAAATGTACAGCATCCCCACAGTTAGATCTAGTAGTGTGACCTACCTATACGGTTTACACTAACCATGATACTTGCAAAATTGTTTCCCCAAAATATGGGTTCTGGGCTCAGGACATGCCACAATCACCCCTAACTAATTTATTAACTAATTAGGCATCTATATTAAGTAAAAAATAACAAAATATACCGAAATTTAAAGGCTTCTTTCTTCACTGAAAAACTTGTTTTTTCAATCACTACATCCAATATATTCTTCAATGTGTATATTATTTACATTATGGGTGAAATATGATAACATAATTCCCAAAGATACGTACAATAACCATTTTATTGAGATACTTTATTTAAGGGGTTTCATTAACATGGGAGATCTGTGATGTCAACATGTGTGAACAATTTTAACAGTTTTATAATGTTAATATTGGGATTTGTTATTTATAGGTTCACGACTATATTATTTTATGAAAATGCTATTTTGTATTCATGAAGTAGTATACATTTATTACTAATCCCTTATTTACAGAAAAAAATTCAATTTCTATTCATTGATTATTATTTCCTATAACAAACTCACTCATATATTCTTAGAACACTAGAATAGTGATCGATAAATTGGGTTTGAAATCTTCGCTGATATATTCTCCTTACTTATTAAAAAATACAATAGGGGAGATAATGGAGATCGAGTGGTTTGGAGTCATTGTATATTTGATAAATAATATAGTTAAAAGAAGGGTTATTTAGTTTTTATGTTTTCTTTTATTTTCGATACATAAATCACTTGAATTATTTTCCCATATATATAATGATTCCTTAAGTATTCTTTGAGATTTAGAAATATGATTCTATTAGATTGAGATAATAATATAAAATTTTGGTAAAATTTCTAATTTAAAATTATTTTTACTGATAAAGTATTGATTTTTTTAAAACAAAAATCATGAAACTGATTTATGATCATCATAGTACCAAAAATCATGATTATACTGAGTTAACTGTTCTAGTTCCACTTGTTCTAGGGATATTATTTCATGAGAATTTTTTAGATATTGCTTTTATGAAGAGTTTTTTAGATAGAGTGTTTTGAATAGGGAAATTAGATTAATGGAAAGAAAATCCTTTTTCTAATAGAGTATTTAAAATTTTGATTATTAAAAAGTGTATGTTTTTAAGAACAAAAAAGATAATATTTTGATTACTTTTGAGTAACAAATTAAATCAATTACATTCTTTGATTTCATTAGACATAGAAATATCACTTCTTATTTATATAGATGGATTGGAAGTTTCAAAGATATTAACATGAAACTATATTGGTAAAATTAACATTTAGTTATTATAGTATAAAAAACAATAAATATTACTATATGTATGTGACTAAGAAAAATACTTATTTGATAAATAATATCCTTAAAAATTAAATCCAGAAAGAGGATTACCTGGTGCCTAAGTTAATTTGAATAAGAACCATATGGGGGCTTGAGGACCATTGAAATGTTTTCAGAATGTAATAAATTTTGATGTAGTTGAGATAAAAGTAAAACACCTTAAGAATAATAAAATAATTACTCTTATTATATAAAATATTTTTTGAAGGAATGATGATAATTAATTCCATGATTTTATGAATGATTTTATGGAATTTGGTGATTGTAATTTATTTCGAGGAATTGAGGGTGGTAAACTAACAAATGATTCATGTATGAAATTTTAATCAAATCCCCACACTTCTATATTAATTATCAGGTGAAATAAGGTTATATAAAGTTTAAAAGGATTATTAGGATGAATTTATTGAAGATGTGTGGTACTGAAGAAGAAATTTTAGAGATACTTCTATCAATGTAAAATTCATAGTGTTTGAATAATGACGTTATAGAAAAAAAAATTATAGATAGAGAAGCACCATACATGAGATACTAAGATAATAAGGAAATAATAAAGAAAACAGTGGTTTCAGAATATGTTTTCCCCGATGGAATGATTCTAGATAATATATTTTTGGATGATAATTTATCGGATGAATATATTTTGAATACATGCCGAAAAACTATTTTTTAAAAAATATAACAAAAAAAGAACCAACATGAAAGAGTGAAAGTGTGAAGAAACATGAATATCAAAAGAGTGTGTATTTTTTGAATCTTTTTATTGATTATCAACTCTGTTTTTTCGATAAATTTTACTACCATAAAATTTCTAAAATTAAAACATTTAATATCTAATGAATATTGATCTACCAAAGTAATTGATATTACATGTATTATAATTACCATCTGGGTTGTTTTCTATGAGATATTGTGGTCATTGATTATTACCAGCCCTTGAAAAGTACTAGGTATTTTTATTGATTAGTTAAAAATGTTAATTCATGTGTTTCTATGGGTTTTTTTGTGTGCTACATTTTTGTAGAGTAGTTTCCCTCCATATACAGGTGAAGGTTGTTCTAATAAAATAATATTAATGTTAGTGTATCATTGATCCAACCCAAATATTTGATTACCAAAATTCTAACTAAAACATTAACCTATTATTAGTTTGATAAATATACAATTTGGATAAATTCAGCCTTATAATAAAGTGTTCTAAAGGAAAAAATAATTTCATCATACTATTAATTAACATCATATATGTAATACCTTTTTTATATTTGTTTACATTTTTTATATATCATCCTAAGAAAAAATAAATAATATTATGATATTTCTAGTATCTTGAAACATGTTCTCAATTACATCATAATCATCTAAATTTTTTGTTATATTATTGTCGGGGCCTATATAACCTCCTACTGAAAAAATAATATACATTAATTTCATGAATTACTTTAGATATTTAAATTGTTGAAATATATTTCATATATAATGAAATAATAATTTTCTTTTATTTGGAAAGGTGATAAAAAAAATTAACTCATTATTATTGAAAACACACTTCATTCACTATGAATTATGAAAACATCCACATCTCCAAATTCAGCATCAAGGAACCTAATTAAAACTCCTATATAATTAAGTTATTTTTTTATAATTATAAACCATAAATAATGTAATTTATTTGGTCTATTAATTATTATATTTTGGATAATAATTAAAAAATACCACTATTATGAAACTGGTTAAAAATTTATGAATATTACTCATGCTAGTTATCGAGAAAAGTTAATATATAACCGATATAAATGTAGTAAAAAACTATTTAAAAATTATATTTTTTTAATAAAATAAATTTAATTAAATAGTTTATTTGGATATTTTAATGAGTTATACCTGAGGTTAATGTGCATTTCATCCAAGATGGAATTGTGGAATGGGGTTATTTGTCACAAAATTTACTTTACTAATGATTATTTCTTTATGTGAATAGAGAAATATTTAATATGGTTTGAATATTTTCTAACTTATTTTATGTACATTATTCAGGGGTTTTTTAGAGACACTTCATATTATATTTTAAAAATGAATTTGATTCTAACGACCCCAAGGTTAAAAGGTGTTTTGGTCAAAATATTACACATGTTGAAAGGGTTTCAATTACAATTCTTATTTTCTAATCATTTTTTTTTCTAAAAGATAATTATTCCTGATAATTTATATTCATTCTAAAAATCCCTAATCATTTTCATTTCATATTAATAAGGATTTATATGTCCCCTAAAAATTTAATTCCCCCTTTACTTTTATTTCTCCATACATGTTTCTCTTAAGTTAAATCATCCTCAACTATGCATAATGGTCAACAAACTCTATTTTTTAATTTCATATTTCATTGGAAGAAACATCATGTTTCCTTATATTTTGATCAATAATTTTTAAGGTAATTATTTACGAATTTTCACTTGGTTAAATGATTTAATGTATTTTTTATATATGTGTCATTTAAATTGAAATTTAATAAACATATATTTTAAACATTTACATGTGATAAATTATTATAATGATATTATTTATTAATTAGAATGTCCCGTAGATATTTTCATGGAATTTAACGAAATTAATTTTCATTAAATATTTGAAAATATTTATTTTATAATTATTTAAATAGATCAAAGATGTTTCATAATTCCTTAGTGGGGTTTAAAAAATATTAATAGTTTTTCTAGTTATATTTTAATTATTATTTGTATATGTTACTTGATATTGGAAATTCATCAAATAACATAATATAAATTTTGTTCTAGAAAAGATTATTAATTTCATTCAATTTTTGTGGAATGATCCCTACTTTTATTTCAATTTCCAAATAATCATCTAACTATAATCCAAAATTTTCTTCCAATGAATGTCTTTTATAAATTATTTATTTTTTATTCCATTGATATAAGGGTATTTTATTAGTTTCCATAAATTAATTTATTTGGGAAATAGTTTTCTTTAATATATACCTATTATCTAAATATTCTAAAAAACCTATTTATTATTATCATCATTGAATGGTATTTACCTAGAATGTATATTGTTATCATTGGTATCCCATAATTTTATAATGGTTTTATACTCATTTGATTACTGATTGAATTATTAATAATTTATTAATGTGAATTCATTAGAGATATATATGAATCCAATTTTATTTCCATGATTTCTTAATGATGAGTTGAATGAAAAGCATATCATTCATTGGTTTATTTACTTTATAAAATTTATATGATTTCTATTTGAATGTTTTATGAATTTTTTTTACATGGATGAATTATGATATGATAAGATAATTATTTTCTAGTCAAAATAATAAGTATTTAAGAATAAGAATAGGTGTAAAATACCACAATAAAATGAAATATTTATGTGTTGATATATCATGAGATAAGTATTTTTTTTGTACATTTTAGTTTCTTGTAATTCTAGTCAGTTATAGTTTTTCTCCACAATGTAATATTTACAAAAACAATTATTTTACCCTATTTAAATGATATTTTATACTTTTAAACATGATATAATGACTATATTATGACCCTATGGATGACCACTATTGATTCATGTTTTACACTCTATTCACTAAATTCCCAGGTTAATAAAATTGAGATTAAATTATTTATGATACATAATTTTTTGGGTATGTGTTTTTTATGTACCCTAATTATACCAATATTCTCATAATATACTCACATATAATATTTTATTATTAAAGCTAACATTTACCAATACTAATAATTTAATCTCATGTATTCCTTAGGATTCTATTTTTCAATGTTATATTGATAGGGAAATTATTAAAAATATATAAGGGTTTTCAATGGGGAAAATTTATATGATATATTGGTGTATTATTATCAATTATGTAGTTTCATTTAAAAAGAGGAATTGTCCAATTGATTTAGAGAACATGGGTTTTTTAGCTAATTTTGATTGTTAATTATCTAAATTTATAATGATAAAATGTCTCTAGAATGCATTGTTATTTAATATTTTATTTTAATTATATGAATTAGATGGTCACGTTTGTGGGATGGTATATTTCATTCCAAATAATTTTTCAGAAAAACTTGGCGATTATAATGATAATGGATGATGACTAATTTTTACATAGAAATTACATTGAAGAATATTAATGTAAGGGTGATTATACTTTAATTAATTACTTTGGATATTTAAATTATTTTATTATATTTCACATATAATTGAAAAAATTATTTTTTTATATATAATGGTAAAATAAAAATTAACTTGTTATTAATGAAAACACACTGTATTCACTATGAATTAAGAAACATGATCTTATTCACATTCAGAATTAAGGAACCAAATTAAAACAACTATAGAATCTAATTTATTTTTTTAAGAATTATAAACCAGATATTAATGTAATTTTTATTATCTAGTAATTATTATCTTTAGGAGAATAATGATTAAAACCCAACTATTATGAAACTGGTTAAAAATATCAAGATTAGTCATGCCACTAATTTTGAATATATAATAACCAACCAATAAAAATATAGTACAAATTTATTAATAAAAATTATAAATTGTTTCAATACAATATCTGTAATTAAATTGTTGATTAAGGTAGTTAATTGTGTTATACCAGATGTTCTAGTGCATCTCCTCCATGTTGGAATTGTGGAAAGGGGTTATTTTTCAAAAATTTAATTATTTTAGACTTATTAAATTATGTGTAAAGAGTAACCTTTATTATGGATTGAATATTTTATAATGAATTTATAACTCATTAGACACTAGGTTTTAAGAGACAGATCATATAATTTTTTAAAATTGAATTTGATTCCAATGACACCATGGTTGAATGGTTTTTTAGTCAAAATATTACACATATTGTAAGGGTTTAAATTACCAATAATATTTTCTAATCAATGTTTTTTCAAAAAAATTATCCATCTTGATAATTTATATTCTTTTTAAAAATCCCAAATCATTTTTATTTCTTCTTAATAATGAGTTATATATCCCCTTAAAATTTAATTTCCCCTTGAATTTTATTAATCCAGAATGATTTCTTCTATGTTAAATCATACTAAACTATTCTTATCGGTGAATAAAATCTATGGATTCGTATCATTATTCATTGAATTCCTTTTCATGTGATTTAATATTTTGAACCATAATTTATGAAGGTAATTTTCTACAAATTTTTATTTAGTTAAATTATTTAATGAATTTTTTAGGGTAGGTTTATTTACATTGAAATTTAAAAAACATATATTAATAACAATTACAAGTGGTAAATTATTATAATTATGTTATTTATTTATATGAATATCCACATTATAATTTCATATAATATAAATAATGAAATTTTCATTAAATATTGTGAAATATGTATTTTAAAAATTCTTAAATAGATCAATGATATTTCATTAATTCCAATGTTGTTTTAAAAAAATAAGAAGTGTTTTTGTAATTATGTTTTAATTATTTTACATAGATGATACAAGATCTAGAAAATTAATCAAATTATTCCATTTAAATTTTTATCTAGAAAAAGTATTAAATTTGATTCCATTTTGCAGGAATGATCAATAATTTTCTTCCACTTTCCAAATAATCAACTAATTATAATCCAAAATTTTCATCCAATTCCTTTTCATTTTAAATTCATAATTTTTTCCATTTATTTAATGGTATTGTATTAGTTTCCATTAATTAATTTACTAGGGAAATTTTTTCCTTTAATATATACACATTAATTATATATTCTAAAAAACCTATACATTATTATTTTGATTGAATTGTATTTACCTAGACTATAACAGATTATTATGGGATTAAAATTATTTTATAATGGTTTTATCCTTTTTGGATTATTAAAGGAACTACTATTTACTTCTTTATGTGAATCCATTACTGAAGTATATGAAACCAATTTTATTTCCATAATTTCTTAAGTATGTGTTGAATTAAAAACTTTTCATTCCCCATCTCATTTAATTTTTTAAAAGTAAATGATTTACATTTTAACGATTAGTTAATCCCATTTTTGTATATTTTTAAATTATGATGTGATACGTTTATTATTTTTATATCAAACTAATAAGTATTGAAGAATAATAGAAGGGGTCTGATACAACAATCCATTCTAATGTTTAAGAGTTTATATTTCCTGAGATAAGTATTTCCATATACGTTTTAGGTTCATGAAAGTGTATTTATTTATATTATGGATACTCAATATAATATTAACATATTTTTATGATTGAAAATATTTTCATGATTTTCAAATTTTTTTGCATGTTTTATTTACTATATTATGCTCATATGGATCACAAAAATTGACACATTTTTAACAATCTAATAACAAATGTACCACGTTAATAAATCCCAAATTAAATTAATTTTGACACATAATTTTTTGGGTATGTGTTTCTTATATACCATAATTATAGAAATATTCTCATATTATAGTAATATATAAAATTTTAATTTTAGCGATTATATTTACGCTTACTAATAATATGATTTCAAGAATTTCTTTGGTTTCTATTTAACATTTTTATAACGATAGAGATATTATTAAATGTATATAACAGTTTTCAATTAGGAGAATTTATAGGATTTATTGGAGTCTTATAATCAATTATTTAGTTGCATATAAAAAGGGAAATTGTCCAATTGATATAATGAACATTGGTATTCTTAGTAAATGTTTTTTTCATAATTCTCTAAAACTATAAAGATTAAATGTCTTGGGAATGTATTGTTATGAAATATTTTCTCCTAATTATATAGATTAGATGGTACCATTTGTGGGATGCTATAGTTGTTTTCAAATATTTTATTATATAAATTGGGTGATTATGATGAATATCGTTGATGATTAATTTGGACATAGCAATTTCATTAAGGGTTATTAAGTTAATGATGATTATGATTTGATGAATTTCATTGGATATTTAAATTATTTTAATAAATTTCATATATAATTAAATATTTTATATATTTTATATTGATTTGTAATATTAATTTTAAGTCATTATTATCAAAAACACACTTCATTCACTATGAATTATCAAAACATGATCATCCTAAAATTCATTATTAAAGAATATAATTAAAACACCCAAAGTATTAAATTAATTTTTTAAATAATTATAAAACATCAATTAATGTAATTTTTATGATCTATTAATTATTATATTTTGAAGAATAATGAAAAAAACAACACTATTATGAAATTGGTAAAAACAATTATCAAGATTACTCATTCTAGTTATTTAGAAAAGAAAATAACTAACCGATATAAATGATGTAAATAACAATTAATTGAAATTATAAATGGATTAAATACAAAAAAATAATTAAATATTTGTTTAAGATAGTTAATTGTGTTATACTCATGGTTACAGTGAATTTATTATATGTTTGAATTGAGGAAAGGGGTTAGTTGTCTCAAATTTAATTAATCATGTATTATTTTATTATGTGAATAGTGAAACCATTAATATAGTTTGAATTTTTATAATAAATTTACTAAAAATTGATCATGGGGTTTTAAGAGACACAACATATTTTTTTACATTGATTTTGATTCAAAATACACCTATGTTGGATAGTTATTAAGTCAAAATTTTACACATGTTTTAAGAGTTTCAATTAACCTTTATATTTTCTTATAAATAATATTTCAAAAAATTAATCCATCCTGATAATTAATATTCATTCTAAAACCCCCCAATTATTTCCATTTCAAATTAATATGGATTTATATGTCCACTAAGAATTTAATTTTTCATGACTTTTACTTCTCCAGACCCATTTCTTATAAGTTAAATCGTCCTCATATATGCTTATTTGTAAAAAAACTCTGTTGTTCCATATCATTATCCATTCATTTAATTTTTATGTGTTCTTATAGTTTGATCAATAATTTATTAATGTCATTTTCTATGAATTTTTCATTTGGTTAAATGATTTAATAATTTTTTTATGGTATGGGTAATTTCCATAAAAATGTGAGAGACATATATTTTAAACATTTACATGTGATAAATTATTATAATGATATTATTTATTTATAAGAATATTCCCTTGATATTTTCATGGAATCAAAATAATTTAATTTTCTTAAAATGTTATGCAATATTAATTTTAAAATTATTAAAATAGATCAAAGATATTTCTATTTTTTAATATGGGGTTTTAAAAAATAAGAAAAGGATTTCCACTTATGTTTTAAACATTTGACATATATTATTAATGATCATAGAAATTCATCAAATGATACAATATATATTTGGTCTCTTGAAAAATTATGAAATTTCATTACATTTTTTAGGAATAATCCATAATTTTCTTTATCATTCCATATAATCAACTAATTATAATCCAAAAGTATCATCAAATTACTTTCCATAAAAAATTCTATATTTTTTGTTCCATTGATTTAAGGGTATTGCCTTAGTTTCCATTAATTAATTTATTATGGAAATTTTCTTCTATATTGTATACCAATTATATAAATATTGTAATAACCTATGCATTATTATTTTTATTGAATGAAATTTACTTAGAATGTACCTTGTTATCATTGTATACCCATTAATTGTTTATGGTTTTATCCTATTTTAATTAATTATGGAATTATTAATGAATTTATTATGTGAATACATTAGTGAAGTATATGATAACAATTTTATTTCAATGATTTATTTTTGATGTGTTGAATGAAAACCATTTCAATACATGGAATACTAACTTTATAAAATGAAAATAATTTCCATTTGAATGTTTTATGAAACCCAGTTTTTACATGGATCAATAATGTTGTGATACGTTAATTATTTTAATGTCAAACTAATTTGAATTGAATAATAATAGGTGGTGTCCTATACATAAAAACCAATGTCTTTTTTAATAGTTTATATATCATGATATTAGTATTTCCATGTACATATTTGTTTCATGTATGTCTAATCAGTTATAATGTAGCTCCTCTATGTTATATTTAGATATACTGATTTTTTTCCATATTTTAATGATTTTTAAAACTATTATGTGTGTTTTCCAGAATATATTCTGCTCATGTGGATCATTACTATTGGCTCACATTTAACACTCTATTCACTAAATTTTCATTTTTATAAAACACAAATTAAATTATTTATTTTCCATAAATTTTTGTGTAGGTGTTTCTCATGTACCCTAATTATACCAATATTCTTATTTTATACTCACATATAATATTTTAATGTTAAAATTTATGTTTACCCTTACTATTCATATGATCTCATGTATTTCCTAGCCTTCTATTTCGTAATTTTATAATGATTTGTAAATTATTAAATGTCTATACAAGTTTTCAATGAGTAGAATTTATAGTATATATTAGAGTCTCATTATCAATTATGTAGTTTCATATTAAAAGGAAATTTTCCAATGGATATAGTGAACAATAGTTTTCATAGTTAATATTTTTATTTAATTCTCTTAAACTATAAAGATAAAATGTCTCCAGAATGCATTGTAATAAAATATATTCTTTTAATTATATGGATTAGATGGTTATAGTTGTTGGATGTTATAGTTTTTTTCTAATAATGGATTAGATGGTTTTTGTGATTATGATGATAATCATGGATGAGTTATTTGGACATAGAAATTTCATTAAAGGTTAGTATGTTAAGGATGATTATAATTTCAAAGATATAGATAAACCATTATATTGGTTGAGGTAATATTATGTGTATTTGGATGGGAAACATTTAGTGAAAATCCTATGGATAACTCTATTTTATAATACTATATATTACAAACTTATATTTTAATAGAAGAAAATTATGTTTGGTAGTGTATATGAAACACAACAAAGATCCTAAATAAGCATTGAATTATTATTATTTAAATATTATTGTTATAACCTAGTAATTAAATTTTCTTGTATAAATCATATTATTATATTTATAAAAAATATATAAAGGTCTAACTAAATATAAATGCCTTGATAAATTATTTTTAAGTTATAACTCAAACTATTTTTAATGACATTATTATTCAAAAATATTTTATTTTTCTAAAATGTTTTTATTTTTTTTGTGAGAAAATATTATATTAATTTTTAATTAACTTTTAGCAATTTTAATTTATAATAACTATTTTATTTTAGAAATCTATATTATAAAATTTTCATTTAGTGAAATATTTTCATTTCAAGGAAAAATTTTATTTTCAAATAAAAGTGATAAAAAATGTTTTTTATTATATAAATTTATTAAAAACATAATATATTTTAATTTGAATTATTTAAAATAAAGTATAAAAATAAATAAATAAATTTAAATTTAAAGGTTATATTATCTACATATTTGAATTTAAATTAATATAATGATAATCATTGTTAATATAGCTAATATGATAAAAGATTTTTCTATGAAACTAAATTCCTTGAAAACATATTTTTAACATGTTTTTCAAGTTAGAATATAAATTAAATTATAACAATTCAATGAATCTAATATTTTAATATTAATTATATATTTATAATTCAATGAATTAATATTAGTTAATAATTTCAATATAATATATTTTGTTAAAATGAATAGAAAAAACATTAAAAATATATTACCTTGTAATGGGTTAAATATGGGTTTCTAGGGATTAAAATAATGATATAAGAGTCATAATGACATAAAAACATGTCCAATTATATTTAATGTCCAGCCGAATCATAATTTAATTTACAGATGTGCCATTTTGGATCTATATGGTAATGATTATGACCATTAAAATAATTTTAGTAATGAAAACGATAAATGTTATTCTCATACTTATAAAAATATATTATGTCCACACATAAAGTTAAAATAATTATCTTAAATAGTTAGGTTAAAAAATTATCTTATATACATATGTTACACGTGTGTAGTATTTATTGAATTTAGCTGAAAATAATACAAAATATTTTAATGATTTTAAAAGTAAAATAATTTGTGTACATATTTATGATACAAATATTATCAAGATTATAAAATCATTTTATTTATTGTTGAAATATATATATTTTGACTCAAAATTTATCATTATTTTGTAATATTCATATTAAATAAACAATGTCAAAATTGATATTTTTGATATTTTATAATAAATAATTTATTATTGAATGATTTAAAATTCCTAAAAAACATATATTTATCCAGTTAAATTGGTTATTTTTAATAAATATCTTTGTACAATTATACTCTAATTTTACTTTTATACGATCTTTATTGTACCATAATGAGTAAAACATTAGTACCATGGAAATTTTCCAAATGGGCTAATGTTAGTAAGTAGAATATGATATGTTTAAAAACATAAAACTAATATAAACTTGCCATAATTTTATTATATGATATTATCGTCACACATACTCATCTAAAAATATTATCATACCATTTTGAGACATTATTCAGTGACAAATAATTTATATTAATATAATAATTTATGAAATACCAAAATTGACCCTCCTATAAATTTTATAATATATCATTATCTCTTCATTTTATCAATTAAATAGAATTTTTATCATAATATTCATCCAAAAATAACATATATTCTTCCCTTACACATACTGGAATAATTTTTTGGAAGATAAAATGAACCTAAGGATGATTTTATTGTAAACCCTAAGAGGTTGCGTGAAGAATATGAATCGTTTTTAATCATGTGTCTTTATTTTCATTCTTCATACATCTCTTTAAAATATTATTCAACAATATTAAGATAATAGAATCAATATCCACCATATATTGATATTTTATTATGTTACTTGAAAAACCTATATTCATTTTATCTTCCATCAGATGGTTAATTAAATTATCATTCGTGTGTATGGTAATCATCTTCTTCCTGTAATGATGTAATTATCATTCCATCACCACTGCACAAAGAAGGTTTTAATGATTTATTAACTATATATATATATGATATTAATTAAATTTTTATCATTATTAAATGATAATATCTCAATTACTTTCTTTCAATTTCATTCATCAAATTTTGATTATGATATACATGCATATATGAGGACCACCACCTCTACTAGGAAATGCTATTTGTTCATCACCACCACTTCTCATGGATGATATTTATCAGCATGTTGATGAAGATTTTATGTTTTTTATTATTTAATTATAATTCATGAAATATAATAAAAATTATCTTCTTTCGATAATGATCATTTAATAATTGAAATGATATTCATAAATACATAGGACATACCATCCCCATGACTATAACATAGTTAATTTTTCATAACCACATATCATTTTTGGTTTAAAATTATAATTTTTTTATTATTATGACAATTACATGTTAATTATTATTCTGGATATGACGTAACAATGACCTCTTTTACCGTAATCAAACTACCGAAGTCATTTTAGACATATGTATTAAATAATGTTATAATTTATGACACGAGCCTAACAGATTTACTAATTAAGTAAAAAATTTTAAGAAATTCAAAAATTCTTAAAAGAAATGAAAAAGGTTTTTAATCAAATAATATAATTTCACTATTCATGTTGATAAATAATTTAAGTGACAAGTTGAACCTGAGGCTTACAACTCAAATTCCATTCATTGAGTAATATTTTAATGTATATCACTAATTTATTTTGAATGGTTTATATACAACCCTATTAAAGAATCTATCATGAATACATTATAATTCATGGGTATTTATTTTTCAGTTCAATATCTTTTATCCTTGGGGATTTGAAATTATAGTAACTTATTGGTACATGTTTTACAACTCAGTTTTAATTTACTGGGTTATATCACATCTTCATTAATTATATTATATAATTAAAAGTTGTGAAATTGAATTGTTTTATTTATGTTTATTTATAATTTTTTTTAGATATAAATTTTTTATACATAATCACTTTACTAATTAATTCTATTAGAAACATTATGATTATTGTAAGGGTTTTATATCTCAATAGGTATTCTTTCGGACATTACAATGGATCCCAGGGTGAATCAAAATCCCCCTAAGGTTTCCTCCCCTAAAAATGGGTCTCCATCCACTAGCCTCCACTGATCTCTTCTACCATTTCATTTCTTCTAAAACATTTAGATTGTTCTCTCTAGATCGATGATATAATTTTCCGGTGAATCTCATTGACATTGAGGGGTTCTTCCTCTGACCTGTTTCTCTCTTTCTCCTAGTTCACCTTCTGATATTTCCCCTCTCCATTATTTAATTCAATTGGATTGTTCCTCTTGTTTTTTATCCTTTAACTACGATCCAACGTTGCTCTTCCGACTAGATCCGTCATACTGGACTCCATTTTTAGTCTTATTCAGTGTTCATTATGGTGGTTTGGGATGTGTTGGTGGCTCGTGGTCATTATTCGTTGTAGAGGCCCTTGTTCGGATTTTCCTCGATTGATCCATTTCTATCAGGTTTTTTCTTGGTGGTTCAATTATTCTCATTAGATATAGTGTCATCTTCGAATGTTTTTGTTTTTACCTTATGGGAAATGGTGTTTCAGTTTTACTTTTTTTTTCATGCAGGCTGGATTTATTTTTGGTTCGGTCTACCTGCATGGTGTAGCTTGCTATAATTCCCTTTGTCTGCTCAACTATGCCCCAGACTCAGGGATTCACACTCTTGACTATGTCGATTTGGTGTGTTTGTTACAAAGAAGTCTTTGAGAGTTATTGTTCGTGTGGACGATGAGACTCAATGAGGTTCTCTAGAATGTGGTTTTCTCCTTCACCTATCAGTGTGATGTTTCCTTTATTGATGAACATAAAAGAGCCGCTAGGGTGGTGGGGCCTCTATTATGAGGAGGGTTTGTATAATATTTAATCATAGATTATTTGGTTTTCCATAGTTATCAGTGATATTTTGTTTTGTAGATTTGTTACAAGTTGTGTGTAACTTGATGCTAAGGATGGTGATCTGTGAAGACGTATATGGTGTTTAGTATCTCCCACACTGGCGAACATTTATGGCGATGGTTCTATTTTGTGATAGGGTTCTCATTATTAGGTGGGTCGTATCCCGAGGTGTGATGATGACATGGATTGAATTTTTAATTTTTAATGCTGAATGTTTAATTTTGAATAATGTTTTGGGGTGTATTCATAGTGGTGACTAGTGTTGTAAGGAAACCACTTTAAAAAAATGTGGTTTCTCAAAATAATAATAAATAGTTAAATTTTAGGTGTCTTCTTTGGGACATATGTTTTGATATAATCGTATATTAATTTATTAGGTGTATCTTATTCAACTAATATATGTCATATCAGATATATCATTATATTCATGGTATTTAATTTTATTTTTATGCAATCTCATTCTTCGATGTTGTGATTGAAATGCTTACAAAGTGGTATTGATTGTTTCACTATACCTTCATTATTTGAGATAGATTATTTTTAGTTCAATGATTGGGGAATTATAGGAAATTTCTATACTAAAAAATATATATTCATTTCCTTGGGGAATTTTTAATATAATATATTTTCCATTAATTTTCAACATTTATATATACATAATATTTAAAAGAATGTAGGCTTAATTTCCCCTATAGTTCCAAATCTGTTCCTTTGAGTCAATGTTTTATGAAATTGTTTTGGATAATTTTATTAATATTGTCTAATTATTCATTAAATAAATTTTTACTAATTATTTGTTTGAGGATAATGTTTAAAAGGAATCATCATTTTGTTTTCCCAATGAGAAACATTTTGGCTTCTCTTATAAAAATATGATTAGAAACCTACTTTTAACCATCTTCTCTTGAACATTATTTTCCACTATCACTCTACACCATAACTTGATGTTACCATTAGAATATTAAAATTTTAATTTAATATATATTATTATTACAATTATTATTGATTTTTTTTGAAAATAGATATTTAATGGTAAATTAATATTACACATGTGTCTCAGCCCGGTTGGTGAGGACTCGACCAGTGCATACAAGAGATCTGATTTCAAAACAAGGAAAAGACATATTTTCGGGTACGATAGCAGTATAGTTGTATTCAATATAATAGAAAATATAGTTGGTACTTTAAAAGGTATTTTTTCGTTCTGTATCAATGAACACTATTCAACTGTTTGGACTTCTAGGCCTCCAGTTTGGTCCTCAGGTCCTTCAAGGCCTTAAGGCTAGTAAGGATTTTGGGCCACCTCAAGGCCATCGTCTCACCACAGGGCTTTTGGGCCACCTGAAATTGTGATTAATGGACTAGGTAGAATTTACAAAGAGTATAATCTAGATGAGGATTTAGATCATGCGTATACACCAGCGCAGAAGCTAACATATGGGGAAGAAAGAGAGGGTATGAAATTTCCATTAAGACCTACTTGTGCATGCATGAGAAGCCTATCTAAAAAGGCATGCAAAGGTGGGGAGTTGATATCATGATGAAGATACATATGATGAGTAGTTTTATGTAGTAAAGTCTAGAAATTTATACTAAGACCAACTATTCATGTAATATCAAAGATTATATGCCTTTTAAGGGATCCTCCTCATCCCATGAAAGGGGGTTTAACAATAATCAATAAAACTAATGTATTTTGTCTATTATGGGAAGGTAAAGTATTATTCTCCTAAAAAATATTATAAAATTAATTTTTAGGATAATTCTACTCATCAATGATAACAAACATTATTACATTTATGATCTCATTAGAAGATTTTGTAATTGTAACATACTCATTATTTCTATGAATGTTATTTGTCTAGTTTGATTGGGGATAAGAAAATTTGATACAATTTTCTTTATTACTATAGATGGTTAATGATTTTATTTACGGATCTGGGAAATTATTGAGATATGAAATTCAAGTTTTTCCATATGAATTTTTATATTGATTATGTTTTACCCATTTTTTATGAGGATGTCATTGGACTATGTATTTAACTATTATGGTTTAATAGCCCTTGAATTTTTTAATTAATTTTATAATTTAGAAATTTCCACCTCATACAACACTAAATATAGTTTTAAAAAAGTTACTATATTTGGATTTCATTATAGACAACACCATATAAATTTCTTTCCACAAAAATAACATAAATTATATTTTTTTACATGCAAGAAAATTTTTGGATTATTTAACACATTGTATTGAGTTCATATGATAGATTTTGTAAAACCCAATGCTTAGTTTTTTCCGAACCTTAATATATAATTATCATGATAATTAAATATTTATTTTGAAACCACCGAGAAATAGGAAAGGAAGTTTCGCAAAATTTTTAATAATATTAAAAAATTTATATAAAAATATAGGTAAAATAAATTACATGTGAATCAATTAGTATAATATAGTGAAAAAACTATTTGAAAATAAATAATACAATTCTCTAAGAATACTATTTTTCAATGTATAAACAAAATTTTATATAATTAAATTCAAAAATAAAACATTTGATTAATTATTTATGTAAATTTATATAATATATATTAAATAAATACTTTTTATACTTATTCAATAGATTTTATATTTATAAGATTTTGATAAATAATAATTCAGTTGAAAGATGTATTTTTCTAAAAGAAAATTTAATAGCCTATTACTAGAAAACCCATTTTAAATATGATTTTCAAAACATTTATATTTATTATTTTAAAAAATAAACTTACTTTTTTGGAATCCAAATATAAAAATTTACTATGGTCTAATTTTTTGTAATTTTTTGAGAAATTAAAATTTTTTGGATGAAAACATAAAAACAAATAATTTTAATTCAACTATGCTTTTTTGTCTAAATTATTTATAAGGATAAATTAATTTTTTTAATGTTTAATTAGATATATTTTATACCAATTAATAAAATAAAATCAATTTTAATTAATTTCCATTTTAAATTTGATATAAAAACATAGCAATCTTTTGTATAATTTTACTTTAAAACCATACTTGGTCAACCCGTTTGTAAGAATATATTTAAATTATTTTTTGAAACTTCTATGATTTGAATTTGGAAAAATGTATTAAGAATTATCATTTATCATAATTTATAAATTAATATAATTTATTATTATTTATTGATCTATAATATTGGTGAAATTGGTTAAAATAAATTACTACACATGAACCTCAGCCCAGTTGATGAGGTATCCTTAAGTGCATCCACAAGACGCAGATTCAAATCTAGGTAGAGGCATATTTATGTAGGTACTGTAGCAGTACTGTAGCATTATTGTAGTAGGTACTTTAGTAGTACTGTATACTGTGTGGTTACAATAGCAGAATTGTACACTGTACAGGACCTGTAGTAGAACAGTACACTATTGCGGGTACTGTAACAGGCACAATAGCAGTTACTGTATCAGGTACTATTCGGTATTGTACTGCTAGAACTATTCACCTTGGGCCACCAGTTTGGGCTTGGACACCTAATTTCTTTCAGGCCACCCAGGCCTTCAGATAAGTAGGCATTTTGGGCCACCGTTATGGCCTTTGGGCCACCTCAAGGCCTTCGGTCCACATGTAGTTTCCTGAGACTCACTAAAAAAGAGCAGCCCTAGAAAAGGATTCCGAGATGGTGCACTCCCCAAAAGAGAAACAAATGAATTTTTCAGAAAGAGAGGGTATGGATATGCCATAGGGACCAGCATGTGCCTACACTTGAAGCCTAGCCAGACATCCATTTGATGTTGGAGATCTAATATTAGGATGATGATTGTGGGGAGGGGCAGTTCCTTGTAGATATCCTAGATGAATTCCCTAAGACCTTCGGGTCATGTATTCTCCTAATCTTAAAGGCCATGTAATCTCTGAGCCTACGAGCCTTGTAAGGCTTCTCCCTCATCCATTGAATGGGGGGTTATCAAAAATCAATAAAAAATAATGCATTCGGGACATTCAGGTAGGGGGTTAAAATAAATTACCATGATTAAGGGAAGAAAAGCATAAAAAATGAATAAAATATAAATATAAGGCCCAAAGTGACCTTGAAACATGTAAAAAATCTATTTTATGCTCCAATTAAGAGACTATAATCTCTTATATAAAATTTCTACCATTACAAGATCCACATTAATTGGGATAAACGTGGGTGGAAACCCCTTTTAAAAAATTTGTATGAATTCTACTCCACTTAGATTATAAAAAATAACTCACCCCTCCCACATATTCATACCTCTCAAGAAATTTCTCTCTCCAAAAATCTAATCAAATAATAATCCACAATACCTTTTCTGAATTGATTTCATCTTAATGGTTATGTATACACTTACACATTTTTCTGTATAATGGGTAACAAACTTATATATATTTTGTATGATGAAGTACCATTACACAAAATGATGTGGTCTATTTTTTCCTTTACCACCTATCATGGTTGGTAATTATGAAGGAAATATATATTAGTATTATATATAGGATATATGTTATTTATTTGTTATTATTTAATTATTATGTAATACAGAAATTCATTCCTCCCATTTAGGTAAATATGATTACTTTGTTTGTGGATTTGTGGACTAATGCCCCTCAAAGAGATGTGATTTTTAACACATTACATGGAATTATTAAAAACAGTTTAAGTAAAAATATATGTTAAATATGAATTAATAATTATAATTTAATTATATAATATATATATATCATTTACATTTTTCTTTCAGTAAGACAATGAAACTGAAAGACTGTACATGCTTATGTACAACCTAATGTCTCCCTGAACGGTGTATACTATTTAATATTTCTATATTTAATGAATCATTAATAATACATATATACTAAATATATTTTTTATTTATATCACAATTAACATTATGTAAATAATGAAATTATTATCTATGAAATAATATCATTAATTCCAACCAAAAATATATATAAAACACGCAATGAATATTACAGAAAACATATCATTAACATGATTATATTAATAAAAATGTGATATAATGTCAAAAATATATATAGTGTAATATATATAATATTATTATTTTTTAGATTTATAATATACTTATAATTATTGTACATGAGTTTTGAACGTGTACGAACAAATTGCAGACTAATGTTAAGGGTTTTATCACCTCACATTTATTTTCCATGAAACAGAATCCATGTTGTCCTATTACTTATTATTTATAGTGTGCATAATTCCCTTGAATTTATTCAATATTTATTATAAATAAATATATGTTTATTTACATATTCATTTTATGATATTTATTTCATTGGTATTTTTTCCTATGTTTCTTAATTGGTTATGTAATTTTCTCTCAATTGTCCTTCTCTGGGGTTCATGTCTTCTTCCGTACCTATATTTTTCTATGAGTTGTTCATAATTACTTTTACATGTTTTATAATTAGTCTCACTATATTCATGATATTTCAATCTTTATTTATGTTTATTATTTTCACTTATGATTCAATGTTACAATGTTGGTAATGGATTACCATTGTAATCAAATCATTTTTCCTGATTGTTTATGGATACGCTAAAATTGAAAAAATATTATTATCCATCTCTTAGTAAATCTCATTTTATCCTCTATTTTTTCATGTTATATATATATTTAAATGTATCATTTTCGCACTCTTTAGTACTATTGGCAACTAATAATGTTTTTTTATAAAATTCATAAAATATTTATACTATAGGTCATAAACTTTTGTTCTTACAAAACATTTCCTTCAAAAAATTATTTAAATTTTTTTACTATTATTGTATTATGTTTAAATAATTTTTTTTGAATTTATTACTTTTTTACCATAAATTTTTAATGTTAATCATTTTTTACATTATTAAAGCAATGTACATTAATAATATTTTGCGGAGAAATTGAATGTTCGGTGTGTATGATTATACACACCCTTATGACTTCTATTTACATGATAATATATTGTATCATTACAAGGTTATTTTTATAATGATTTTTTCATAATATTCATTAAATTTTTTTATTGTAGTTTTCTTCAAATAAAATGTAATTTAAAAAATTGTTTTATGTTTAAATAGTGTTTTAAATATTTTTCAAATATTACATTAAATTTTTTTAAAAGGTTTTTTTCAAATAAAATGATTTCAATTAAATAAAATATTATTTTAACTATTTTTAAATTATTATCAATGAAAGTGGTTATCAAAAATAGATTCAATATGATTTTATATTATTTAATGAAAAAGGCTTTCAAAATGTTTTCATGATTATTTTTATGTTTTCTAGGTTAATTTCTAGGAATATAGTCTTCAAAAGGTTATATGTTTTAAAAAATTCTCAATTTTTATAGGTTATATTTCTCATGAAATGTTTTTGAATGATATTTTCAAAAAAAATACATCTAATATATCATTAATTTAAATTAATAATGATTTTTTTTGAAATTATCTAAATGATATATTCTTATTTATTATTTGAAAAGTTTATGTTTTATCGGATGATGTTTATGAAACACATTTCGCATTCATGGGTTATATTTTATGAAACATGTATCTTTTTAACAAGTTATACCATCATAAATTTTTATGTAACTAGTTTCCTTTCCCAAGGTACATTAGGATGAAATGATTATCAAACATATCTATTTCACCTAGACTATTATATGATTATAAATTTCTGATACCCATTTAATTTTATTATTTAAGATATTATCTACATGAACCCAATATCTTTTTATGGGTAAAGATAAGATGAATGATTTTATGGAATGCATATGTATTACATCATTATGAGAGGTGTGGCACCAAATTCTTGCTCCAATGAAATGGGTAAATATATATATATATCTTTATATAATGAATGAAAGCATGTCAATGGGCTTCATCCATATTAGGAAATAGGTGTGTCCAGATCCACAATGGGCTATAGTGTATCTTGTTCCACTATGGGAAATAGGTGTTTCCTAATATAGTATGGGAAATAGATATCTTCAAATCCACTACATGGATGAACTTGGTAGCTAACATTGATAGATGAAATGGTATTCTTCATTTTTGATAGTTCCACAATAATATGAAATTATATTATGATTCACAATTTCTTTGTGATGACTTATCACCCTTATAATTCATGTCTAAAAATCTTCAAATCCTTATGCCACGATTCTTGTTTAGGATATTGTATATGAGTGGTATGATATTCTAATTTTATTATCACATTATCATTATTAAATTCTCATATTGGTACATATATATATATATACATTTTTTTTACCTTTACTGAGCATCTACGCTCACTAATATCATTTGGATCCAATCCCCATTAATTGAAAATAGTTATTAAGTTGTCTTACTAAAGTGGAAGATCATTGTTCGAAATATTAAAAATATTTCTCCTGTTGGAATATTTTTTTCCATGATTCCAAAGACACTATCCTATTACAGTCTTTGGCATGTATTTTTGAAATGAGATCTATATTCATCTAAAATAATGTAACATCCATGTATGGTATGCCCGAGTCACAATAGTTTGTATCAATGTAAATGGTTTTTCAACCATTGGAATCTAGGAAGAGAAATCCATAGTTATATCCCTTGGGATATTTCAAATGATAAGTCTAGAGTTTCCCCTAACGAAATGTCTATAGTGGATTTTATTTTAAATAAGTTTTCATATTTTAGATATCCTGTAAGTATTTTTTCATTATTATTTTGTTTAGCACATTGATAATTGTTTCTCACACAATGAATTTTGATTTAGTCAATGGAGAGAACAAAAAATAAATCTGTTAATGTTGTATGTGAAAAAAACAATTTTGATGAGAAACAAAAAAGGGATTGTTAGTGGTTTGATGGATGTTGTGATCACACCTATCAAATTTTCATGAATAATTATTAATAACTTGTACCTCAAACAACTCTCAGATTTTCCAAATTAGATAATGAATGAGTTATCTGATACTTTGGTTAATAGAGACCATGGAAGAAAGAATATAAATTTTCCTTTGTGTCAAAAATGTGGAACAAATATCCCAGGTGAATGTATTTGAGGGATAATAAGATTTTTTTATTTTGAAAAAAGAATGACACAAATAATGTAACTGAAATGTAAAAATTAAGGGCTTGGTAAATTTAATGGATGAGAATATTGGAATCTTTAAGATATCATCCATGGATAAATTCATTTAGTGTAGAATAAGTGGTCACTATGAAAATAAATGTCCTAAGTGTAAATCTACCAATCATAACAATAAGGATGATACAATCAATTGCTAAATATCTGATTATGAAGATACTATATATGAAATGGGAATGAATGTGGTTTTACGTAATAAGATGAGGTAAATGTATTACAGCATTGGATGAAGTGGATATATTGACCTCTTTTAGTGTTTGTATTCTAGAATAATATAATAAGAATGGGAAAAAATATAATGTTTTTTCAGTTTATGTATTTTTTATAGGATTAATAAGAATACATTTAATGGTTCTAATTTACTAAAAATGTTATTTAATTAATAGTTTATGTCCATAAAAAACACATGATTATGGGAAAGATAGCCCTTAATATATTCCTTATGTTAAGAAAATGTAGTTACTACAGATATATGTTTGATATGAATATGTAAGTTGGATTTTATAAATCACCATATCACTAGTTATAGACATTTTGAAAATTTGTTTGTGCTATTATTGATGAATCATACAATATTTTTAGATTAAATGAATCTATCCAATATACATAGTAATATGAAAACAAGAATGTGTTAAATAATGATTTATAGTAATTCAGGTTATTACCATGATTCAAGAGAATAATTCATGAAGCTCTTCAGGTGTTTTGTATATGACATATTATATCATCTTTGTGATATATGGGGGATACATGTTATGATTAATTTGATATATTTTGTGAACGTATTTCTTGAGTCTTTTACTATAAATTTCTTTAATGGTTATACAATTAACCACATATGGAATGGTTTATGGTAAAAATTATATAAGTTTTTTTATCAATATTGTATTATCATACTGTATGAGTAATTATGCATATTTGATAATTTTTTCTATCATTTAGTTCTAATAAAACAGATGTAATGAAAAATCATTCTATTTATGGATATGATGATCTTTTAATGATTTAGGAATTTAAAAGTCACCTTTATTTCATTGAATGAAAGATGGAGTGGAATTTGATAAAGGGACATTAATGGTGTAGGTTGTCCTAAAATCACGTATATATGTATTTTCAGGAAAATTATTAAACTCTATGAAAATAGATCTTGAAACCAATGCTTAATAACCTAGTACCGACTTTATTATGAATGAAATGCCCCAATAGATCATTATGGATTTATGGATGTGTGATTGTTAAAATTAACATAACAATGTTCTCTATCACTCTCCATTAAATATTGATGTTTTTTACTTTTTTATGTTCATATTTTCACATCCCACTTTTGTTTTCATATGTGGAAACCATGTTATGTGTTACATTGGGTAACAATTATGTTTTCCACTTTCCATTTTTAATGAATGTTTTTGTAATCATTTTTATAATGTGGTTTTATATAAAAGGAATATTTAGGTATTAAACCATAGATACCATAAATTAAATTCAAGGGAGAAATTTATTTTAAGTGGCATATAAAGATACACAAAAATATAAATTTATTTATTATTTAATAATTAATTTAAAATTTTATATATTTTTCACTTCACACTTCCCTAAATAATTTTTTAATTTAAAAATTATACATTGTATTATACACAACATCATGTTAATCATGATCCAAACACAACACAAAAATTAGATTATGGTACATGAAACACTATTTTTGGCTTAGGATACAAAAAAAAATCTATTTTCTTTGATGGCTTGTGTAATGCAAACCGTTGTGTTTTTATCAAACTAAAATATAATATTAAAATATTTATTAAAATATTAATAAAGATACAACATATATGTTGGAAATGAAGTTATGAATAAGACTAAATAATTTGTGAAAATAATTTTTACACAATTATATAAAATAAATATTTAGGTTATCAATTAGAATAAATGAAAATAATAAATATTTTTTAATAAAGAAATTACCTCTCAAAGACAACTATTTTTCTATGTACAAACATATATTAAAAAAAATGAATTAAAAAATTAACATTTTATTATTAATAAAAATAAAATTTATATATAATATAATCAATCAAAATTTTTATTACTCATCAAATATATTTAATATTTATAATATATTGATTAATCCATTTTTTACAATTAAAAGAGAAAATTTTATATAATATAATTTTATGAGTATTCAATGTGGAGTCCAATTAAAATTTAATTTTTCAATATTTTAAAATTTTTAATTTTCAAATTAAAATTAAAATTTTCAAGTGGAATATAATAATATAATTTGGAAGGATTTTTGTTATTTTTCTATGAAATTTCACTTTTTTGAAAAATAGTGAAAAACACAAAATATTAATTTAAAACTTTTTTTCATTGAAATTATTAATCAGGAAAAATTAAATTTTCTTTTATGATTAATTATATAATCTTTTTACCAATTAATAAAATTTAGTTAATTTGATTAAATTTAACACATACATTGTATATAAAAGCCTAGAAAAATGTTGAACATTTTTACATTAAAAACATACCTTTTCTTCACATTTGTGGGATTAGATTAAAATTAACTTCTGCTATTTCTCTTATTGGAATTTGGAAAAATGATTCCATATGTGGAATAATAATAATTTATAATATCTGGTAAATTCAACCTTGTTTTTGATAAAAAAAATATTTGGGATTGTTTTTAAAATTAATTACAGTGATTTAGAGAAACATTATCTCAACAAATTACTAAAACATAATCAAAAGGGGCATAATGACCTAGAAAAATGTCCCAAATACATTGGATATTCAAATTTAAACACTATCCTTCATTTATTCTAATTCACATATATATTTTCTACATTATATAGGAAAATATTGGGTGAAATACCCTTTTAAAAAATTTACTAGAATTCCCCTTATCTTCAAATATAAAAAGGCACTCAACCCTCCAACATATTCACACCACTAAAGCCCTTTAGAAGGACCAAATCTTATGAATTAATCCCATAACATCCCTCACTTAATCCTAGAAGTCTCCCTTTAGGCATAAAGACAACAAAGATTCCCTTTTGTTGAAAACTAACCAGAGTTACCCCTAGAATATGTCACATCCTTCCTCAAGATCCTTTGTTTTATTTTCATTATCCGACACCTAAATTACTATTATAGAATAATTTTATAAAAATATTAGTATCCTAAATATGTATTGAAGTTATTTGATATTTTTTAATCCTAAAATTACACACACATCCATACAATGGTTAACTAACTTACCATTAGTGTGTATAACTAATTCTCGCCTCACAGAATGATGTTGTTTGGTTTTACATTACCACATCTATTGGTTGAGATTTATGGTGGAAAATCAATTCATATATGAATTATTGAATGTTTATGATATATTTATGCTTCTGTAGTAATTATATAAAACATATCTTGAAGTTTTTCATTTTTTGTAAATATGATAACTTCATTTATGGACAAGTGGACTACTACCCCCTCAAAGAGATGTGATTCATTATCTCGTTACTTAATATTTATAAAGGATGATTTTATTGAAAATATATGAAATATATGAAATATATGAAATAATATTTATGATTAAATTATTATATATATATATATCATTTACGTTCTTTCTTTCAATATGACAATAAAATGAAAATAGTGTTCAAGCATACATACGACCTACCGTCTCACTAAATAGTGTATTCCATTTCATATTCCTATATTATATAGATTATTATAAATAAATATATAGTGAATTTATATGATATTTATATAATGTTTATAATTTTTTAATGAAGTTTATCATGATCAATTAAATTGTCTGAATTGTGACCAGTAAATACATAAACGAAAAATAAAGAGGATATTACCCAAAATGTAAAATTAACATGTAGTTCTTAACAATCAGATAATATAATGTATAAAAAATATAATATATCATATTTGATATAAAAATATGGTTATGTGGTATATGTATAATAAATATTTATTTAATAAATAAGAGGTTTGAACATGTGTGATGAAATTCCAGACATAGGGTACAAGTTTTCTAATCGCATTTTTGTTTTCATTGAGATAGATACCGTGTTCACCAACTATTTTTTTTGTCTATACTACCCTCGTACGTATTCTATTATTTTTATACCAAAAGTAATTGTATTTATATATACATTTTATGACTATCCATTTACAAGGATTATGTTTCAAATTATACTAAATTTGTAAAGTAAATTTGTCTCAATTTTATCTTCTTTTGAGAAATGAAATTTTATGCGGAAATATTTTTCTATGATGTGTATATATTTAATTGACATTTTATATTATGAATCTAATTATTATAATTATATTTTAATCCTCATGTAATGTTATTGTTCTCATTGTATTATGATTCGGAGATACCATATTGGTAATAGTTTTTTACTACAATCTCAAAAATTTTAAAGATTGTATAGGATTATTTTTCTATTGATGAAATATTTTGATACATATCTCAAAAAATCTCATTAATCATATTAAATAGGGGTTATTCAGGTTATATCAATGTAATGTTTCCATTTTTATAGTATTTCTTACTTAATTAAATTATGATATTTATATGAAAATATGATTATATTTCTCCATTCCTTCTAAAATATATGTTCCTTGAAAACCATTTGTTCTAAAAATGTTTTCAAAAATAAATTACTATTATCATTTGATTTTTAATGTAAATTTTTAATCAGGGATTATATTTATATAAAATGGTAATTTTTATAATCTTTTGAGGATAAAAATTAATGATTTACATGTATGAACTTACCTGTAATCATGACCATAATTTAATTGATTATCTTATGAATGTTTACATGTTATTTTTCTAAAGAAAATGTCAATTATAATATTCTGGAAGTATTTTTATTTTTAAATTGTTTTCATAGATAATGATTTTTCCAAAATTCTATCATGTTTTAAATTTTCAAAATAATTTTTAAATATTCATTTATATGTTTTAAAAATGTTACTTTCTATAATGGGGTAATATTACAATCCTTCACTATTAAAAATATTATTATATAATATTATATTAATTTTTAAAAGTTATAATTTTTCATTTTTCCTTCCTATTTTATGTACAATATGTATAAAAACATTTCCATGAAAATAGACAATATTTCTATTTTCTTCTAGGATCTTTTTATACTAGTCCTTATTTTCTGAAATAGTTTTCCACAATATTTTTCACAATCCCCTATGATTTATTAAATAAAATATACCAATATATTTGATTAAATTTTTTTATAAAATTAATCTTGATATTATTTTCTTGAATTAATTGTTTTTTTAATATCTTATAGATATGTGAAAGTAAAATATTCTTTAACAAACTCATAATGAATAGAATTTTCTACAATCATTTCCATCCAATTCATACATTAATATATTAAAATTATTGAAGGATATTTTCAAATAAATTATTTCCATAAAAATATATAAGAAATGTTTTTTAAAATTGATTATAAAATTGAAATGTGTATTATAATCAAAAGTGTTTCTAATGAAATTTATATGGATTTTTGATCCATTAATGACAAAAAACCTTATTTTACGAATTTTTCACTGGGATATAATGTAAATATACCCTCCTTGTCATTTATTTTTATTTTTTTTGGTCATTTTGACAAGGTATTTAGTATTTTAATACCATTTTTATTATTTATCATTGTGACTAATTGTGATAATAAATTATTACAATTATTAACATTTAATCTTATAGTTTTAAATAAAAATAATACATTCATTATGTTTAACCACATTAATATCTGAAATTCATTATATATAGTATGTTATTTAATGTTCCATGATATCCCCTTAAGAAATTAGTATATATCATGAGAAAAAAGATCTTTTATATTTAGAAGAGGACTTACCCATTTATGCAAGATTTCAAAGAAAAGGTCCCTGATGGTATGTTTATGATGTCCATAATTCTATATTCAATAATCATCTATTTATTTATTAATTTACATGAGATTATTTGACAAGTTATTATATAAATGGATAAAATTCATGATTGTGTGATTATATTAATAAATATATTATCAAAAGAAATGTTTCAATTTAATTTGATTATTTATATGGAATTGTTTTCTCATAACTAATTATATCTATATTATTCTTTATTCTGAAGTTATTAATTAGATGTCTTGTATTTTTAGTTCTTTGTGTTAAAATATTGATTATTACTTATTTACTCATGATAGTATTTAATGTATATAACCCTTAATAAGGATTAGAGTTCACCCTTATTTATTTTTCATTCCCCATGATATCGATATAGAATATTTAAATTGGTTTAAGGATGAATAATATTTACTTCCACACTATTGTAATTAATTTATTTTTAATGTATGTGATAATAAATTATTTTTCTAGTTTACCTATACTAATAAAATATTTGTTCATTTAGGATGTGATTACTTGTATCTAATCCTAATGTGATAATGTATTGACCAACCCTTTGTTACTGAATTATTGGTAATTAGAATAAATATTTCATTAAATAATAAAATATTGTTAATGTAGATTTTTTGTGATTTTTCTAGAAATAAAATCAATGTATGAATACTAAATTTGGTTGTATAATCTTGACAAGATGTTCCTAGGGTTAATAAACTGTAAAATATATTATTAGTTATTAACTCAATCATCACATGGTGCGTGAAAAATTGTTCTAACTATAATATTTTTTTAATCCCGATTGATCTGCATGGGATTATCACATTATTTGTACAATGAATTATGAAGGATTATTTCTTTTTGGTAATTACGATACTAAATATGGTAGAACCCAAAACAAGTTACACTAGATTATACCATTTATTGATTTATGTTCAGATAAATATTGATGTAATAAATTAAAAACTAAGAGATTTCATGGTAAATTTTTCACATAATTATTTTAAGATAATTCCATTGTAGTGTTAAAAATTAAACACTAGTTATTGACAAATTATAGTTTCAGTAATTGTATAACCACAATGAAACAATGTTACCCCTTTAGGCCTTATACAATATATATGTGGTCTTATTTAAAAACCTTAAGAGATATGAGTATGAGGGAAAAATCTTATTATTATATAAAAAATACTATTAAGAAATATTTTTAATAATTTAAAATTAGTAGATATTAAATTTAAATCAATGATATGAATGATATGGTGTCAAAAAATTTCATGTGATAATGATAATGAAGGATAGAATGTTTAGATTCATTTATGTAAAAATTGTTGTGAGGATAACCATGGGGAATTTATTTATGGATCTTAGAGACTTGTTATTATTGGAAAGGGAGTTTATATATAAAATAATATTTGAGAAAACAAGTATAAATAAATGTATACAATTAAATGAAAAATAATCCCTCCAAATGTACATCTGATAATTGTTTCTCAAAATAGTGGGGAATATGGAAAATATCAAATTAAAAACCCTAATCTAATGGATAATAAGTATTCTCTTCTCCAATAGCATCATAGAAAAGATAATTCCTATAAAAATAAAACCACATAAGTTATTTTGATGATAATGAGGATTGACGAACAATGAACATCCACTCTATAAAAGCATAATTTTGTATCTATATCTATATCATCCCACATTATTATACCTAAATTTTTTTCCAAGATCCTTACACGATAATATAAATTGATTAATGTTTTATTAGTAATAAATTTCTTCAGTTCCCATATTTATAAATTATATCTACATGTTGATTATATAAGTTTATTTTATATAAAATATTATTATCCTTATTTTAAAAAAAGTGAAGTTTATACATGGTATAGTTTTTCACTCATGAATATTGTAAACAACATGATTGTAAAATAAGATATAAAATTACCCCAATGATAATTTATTAATAAAATTATGAATATAAAATCCATTTGAATAAATTATTTATTAATTTAAATAGTATAAATATTTAGAGAGGAATTAAACATTAGTTTTGTTCCTAATATAATGAAATATATGAGTTCACTAGTCATCCATATCACAGCGGGGATGAATCCTAATTGAAAATTAAATCTAGAGTCATGGAAGCCCATGAATTCTAGGACATAATTTATATTTTTGGCGGAAGTAACAACCTGAGATATAACTATATTTTATCGTAAAATAAATAATTTTTAATAAAATTTTTCACACACAAAAGAAAACACTAATGATCAGAGAATCATTTTTTATCATAGGTATTTCTTAATGTATGATAGAAATTGAATATTAATGAATAAATATTTATGACTAACCGAGAAAATAATGAACACTTTTAATAATGTTTTATCTAGTGTGGCTAAGCAGAATATAAAATATCTTTTTATTCATAAAATGTTGTTAATAAAAAAAAAATTTCAATGTTTTTATATATTTAGGATTAACATAAATTTATAGCAGTAGATAATATAAATAAAAATGATTTATTTTAAAAAACAGGGTTTAATATAATTTTATTCATTAACTTTAATGTTATTTTAAAAAATATATTAATGAGAAAATTAAAAAGAAAATAATTTTTAACATATCAAAAAAATTATTTTCATATTATATATTTTTTAGATTTTTTTAAAAACATTTATTTATAGTATAATATTTTAAATGTTTTTTAAATAACTTCAATTTTATGAAATAAAAATTTTATATGTATGCATTGTAAATTTATGATTAAAATTTATAAGAGTAAATTTATATTTCAAATGTAAATTTATAATTTTAAAAAATAATTTACAAATAATTATTTTAAATATTTAATCATAAGATATATGTTTCAAATGAAAATTTAAAATATATTATACATGTAGTATATAAGAAATAAGTTTTAACTATTTTATAATATTAATATAATATATTTTACATTTAATTTGTAATTATTTGATTAACGATATTTTATGAGGGCCATTTTATAAGAATAAATAGTAATTATCATTGTTAAAAACTAGTTACCTCAGTAAACATAAAATGTGTTAAACAGATTTTATAAATAAGTAAAGAGATTAAAAAACTTTAATTTTTTTAGGAATGAGTTTTTGTGGCCATTATTAACCCAAAACCGCCACCTTTACATTGTTATCCAATTTTGGGGCTAATTTTCTTCATAATGAATTGATATTATTAAAATTTTTGTGTATTTATAAAACATTTCATCCATTTTATAATATTAACAGGGCACTCCTATAATCTCTTCCTGTCTCAAAATTACCAAAAAGGTTTGTACAGACTACAACAAAACCTCTAATAAAATTTATTAAACACATTCTAGATGCTTTCTTCTCAAAATTGAATCCCTGAAAGGTTAATTCCCGTTTTAATGGAGTTAATCCAAATGTTTGGAATAAAATTTGAATAGATACTTTCATATTTATATTTATATTTCATGTCTCTATCTTCAAAAAATTCAATTACACCATCATAAAATGATAACATCTATATAATTATTATATTGTAGAGTTTTTATGTTGATGGAATAATCATTAATAATATTTCTATTTTCCATTAATAAAATGATATAGTTGTTCATATATTGTGTGGACTATAGATACCAAAGTTCATCGTGTTTTTTTAATCATCATTATTAAATTCATGATCCGAATATGGAATTTAATATATTTGTATGATATGTATTAAATATTTTATAATAGTATATTTTAAAACATATTTCTTCTACTACCTTCTCTATAGATAATTTAATCATCATCCATGCAAATATGTGCACCCCAGCAACCAACGAACATTTGATTTCCATTAATTTATGACCTACTAAAATGTATATTCATGCTAATTTTAATATTTTTTAGATTTTAATTTCATGAATGTTTCTATAAACAATAATCTGAATGACTACTTACAATATGATCAATAAAATATATTATAATATTAATTTGTTCAAAATAGAGTTTTAAGAGATAAAAATATTCCATTATAAAAGGAAATTAATTAAATATGTTATATTAACATTATAAAAATTTACTATTATTATATATTAAAATAATAAAAAATATAAATGATCATTTTTAATTATTTACAATGGTTTTATAACTAATGAACTTTATAATCACCCCATTATTATTGCATATTATTATTTAGGACTATCTATCTGCCTACTTTAACAATGCTACGTATTTATATCATGGATGACTAGGGGAATTTAATATATATAAAAATATGATATAAATTGTAAAATAAAAATTTATTTTTTAGTATATAATGGTATTATAAAATCATAACTTATTATTTATTAATGAAACTTTAATTCACTATGAATTAACGCAGCACGGTTATTGCAAAATTTATTATAAATGTTCCAAAAGAAAACAACAATAGTCTTAAATCATTTCATTATAAATAATTATGAAACATAAATTCCATTAAATTTTATTATGTGAGTATGATAAAATTTAGTATAATAATAAATACCCCCCCCGTTATTTTTACACTATTTCAAAATGGTCAGGATTACTCACACCCTATATCGAATATAGAAAATAAATAACTAATATACATATATAGAGTATTTATAATTGAATTATATGAAGGGAAATAGATATGAAAAAAGTATTTAAATCGATTATTGAGATTGTCAATTTTTTATAAAAGAGGTTTGAGCACTATTTTATAAAGTATGATTTGAGGTAATGTGTTTTTATCTCAAATATAATTCTATGATAATTCATTCTTAATATTCACCATGATAGATATAATATGTTATAATTAATTAATAATTAATTTATTTCACTAATTCATGTGTTATGAATAAACATATCATCTAAATTATTTAAATTACTTTTTATTCAATAGGTTTCAATGCTAAAAGTTGTTTTCATAACAATGTTTTTGAAGCAATAGGGGTTTCAATTTCCAATAATATTTTTAAATAATGATTGATTTAAAAAAATCCATTTCATGAATTTTTATTCATTCTAAAAATTTCAAATCAATTTCATTGAATGTTCATGTTTATTTATATGCATACTCAAATTTTCACTTCCTCTTGACTCTTATATTAACTAAATTGTTTTATTATTAGTCAAACTATAGTTCTCTTCTCTTTTTATCCCAGAACATCTATTTTATCATATTTATATTCATTAAAGGAACTTTTATTAGTCCTTATATATGAATCAACAGTTTTATAAGTTTATTTCCTACCACTCCACCTTTATGTAATTGTTTTGATGTAATTTTAACAGTAACTATATAGGTAATTTAAATAAAAATGCTAAATTCATCGCATTATGATATATAAATGTGAACTAGTTATTCAACAACCATATTAATTTTTTATAATTTCTAATATATAAATTTTATTGGGTTTTTATGAGAAATTATTTTTCAACTAGATTAATAATATATTTAATTTATAATTATTTCAAAACATTGAAAATGTTTATTATTTCAATTTTGAATTCTTTAAAAATTAGAAAATTAAGTATCCACCAAAGACATTATTATTTGATATATCTTATTAATTGTTATGAAAAATATTAAAATCAAACAATATAAATTAATTATCAATATGGCATATGTAATATCCTTATCATTAGGATTTGTGATGAATTTGAGCCATTTTATTTTCTAACTATCCACTTTATATATATTCCTAAATATTAACCCAATTCATTTCCATTTTAAGTACCCTATATCTTATTACCTTATTAGTAATGTGATCATCTAATTTCCATTCATCATTTTATTAGTCAAATTATTATCTAAATCATATATCCATTATCTATATATTATAGAGATCATATGACTAATTATCTTGATAGAATGGTATTATGATAGAATGTTACTATATCCCTTTGCATACACAATTATTTTCCATGGGTTTATCATGTTTTGATAATTAGCTGTGTTATTAATTATTTAGTTATATATATCCATAAGAAAATGATATGTAAACCATTTTATTTTAAGGGTTCATTATTTTTTTTAATGTAACCCATTCATATTCCACAGTTTCGTTATAAAAATAAAATTGTATGATTTTCCTTTGAATATTTTTTTAAACCCATTTTATTTCTATGGTATTATTATTATGTTATAATTGAATTATTTTAAGGGGAACAGAGAAGTATGTATTCATGAAAAGTGGGTTCCTATATCTCCATCAAATTCATTTTTTAAAATATTATACATCATTAGATAAGTATTCATGGGAACATTTAAGTTTCATTTAAGTATGTTTATTTATGGTGTATCTCTTGAACATAATTTTGAATAATTATAATTTTGGTTTCATATTTGAAATATTATCCATAGTTTTATTTTTATTCCCATGACTATGTTACAAACTCGTTGATCATTTTTAATTACACATGATACTAAATTCATTTAATTCATGACTTATATTAAACTATGTCTTTGGAAATTTTTTTTTATTCTTGATGTTTTTGGGAAAACATTATTTTTCATCCCAATTTTACTTATATGATCATATTTTTATAACTTGTTAAATTTTATTGTCGATTTTTCTATTTACCTTTACACAACTTATGATCTCACCTATTTTTTTGTTTTCATTTCCATATATTATTATGATAGTATAATATAAATTATATAGAAGAGTTTGTTATATATGAATGTTTTTAAATATATTTCTAAATCATTATGGATAATGAAGTTTCATATAAAAAACAATAAATTTCTATTTGATACAAAAAACCTTGGGTGTTTAATAAATGGTTTTTTTCCATATTACCTAAAACCCTATGCATAACTGGTTTTGGGAATGAAATATAATGAAAGTATTACATTTAATTATATAAATGAGACTCTTAAATCTATAATATACTATATTACTAATAGTGTAATTGATGTTTTAACAATAATAAATTGAGGTGGGAAAATTTAGTAATTATGTTAAGGGAAATTTGATGAAAAGGAATTGATGTAAAAAAACTCTTCTCATCTATGGAAATAATTATAAATAATTATTTTATTAAGATTAAATTTTCTATATATCATTATGTAATCAACAACACTAAAGAATAATTATATGAACACTTATTTGTAACATCACAAAATATGAAGATTCTACTTCATGGATTATAAAATACGACAACATTTTCTAGTTATGTATGTTAGTTGAAACTTCTATGAAAATGATAGTCTACATTTTTCTTATCAGAACATGGTGTTGAGTAAATGATACTACTTAAGAAGATAAATTTATTAAACTAGAAAAAAAACCTCTCAGATACTAATCCCAGTAACAATATGCATGAAAATATTCTATCCATCTGATAAATGTTTTCTAAAATAGACAGTTACACATAACATATGAAGCATTAATAAGTTTCTTAAATTATATCATCGCACAACAACAATTATTTACCAATAAAACATATTAAATAAATCATTATTATTATTTATAAGAATAGTTTTATAGATTTATATTAATCATTCATTTTTATAGAATTTCATAAAAGGTTTTATGTGAAAAAAGATTCATTTTAATAAACTATACTATTTTCTCATGTATTATATTGTTGGATTTAATAGAAAAATTTCTTATTTTATAAATATATTTTGTAAAAAACATTATTAATTTTTATATTAATATGTAATATATTACTTTGGGTGAATTGTTATGTTATTCTTAAAAATATTGATAATTGAGTTATTGGTCAAAAATTATAGTTTTTTAAACTATCATTTCTTTTCAGTAAATAATGTAATTTAAAATACCCACTCTATTTGAATTAAGTATTTAAGGAAAATTAGATCCATTTGATTAATTATATACTAAAAATTTCCTTATTAATCAATATTGTATTACATTTTGGTATTTTTTTCATCGTTATGCTTAAAATAAAACATTCGATCAATATTTTTATTTAGTTTTGAACATATATATTAAAATTATTTTATAACCATTATTCAATTTTTAAATATAAAAATGGATTCCATATTTTGAATCATGTTGTTAAAAAAATTTTATGAGGACTATTTCATATTTTTAATTATGAATAGCACCCGAAAAATGTGCCACCAAGGTAAAGTTATATTAAGTTATTTAGTGTAAAAATTAAGTTATAAGTAGACAAAACATATATGAATTCTTATTGATTGATGTAATTTATAACATTATAACCATATTTGAAAAAGTTTATAATTTTTTCGAATCGTTTGATAGAACAATAATTTGTTATATTTTAATGTTCAGAAAAAATACAAGTGTTCCAATCCAATCACAAATAAAATGCAACTTCCACTCATACCATATACATTATATTTTAGAACTATAGTTTAGAATACACAACCCCTAAAATATCCTAAATGTTTTATCAATATTTTCTCAATATCCATGTCTTTTCAAATTACAAATCCTTCATTTATTATGGCTTAATCCAAGGAGAGACATATAAGGAGAATTTATAAGTCCTAATTGACATATTTTAAGTTTATCAATTCTTATATGTCATTATAATCACCTTCAATCTTAATTGTATAATTTTATTACATTTAATAAAGTGAATGGTTATTATGAAAATTTTAAAACCCATTTTTTTCTTTTATCATAAAATGATAAATAAAATCCCCAACCATGAGTATATGTGTAGTACCACCACCAAAAGCTTTGTTATTCATTTTTAATAACCGGTCATATGGCTACAAATAGAGATTTGAAATATATATATATATATATATATATTAGAGAAGAATTATTATTTAATTATAATATATTACTTAATTTTTTAGACTATCCATCCATTAGAATTTGATAATATCACATGTCTCCACCAGTGGAATGAAATATCCACAAAGCGTTGTGATTCATTTATATTCCTTATATATGGATGGTCCTAAAGATAAAATTAATGAAAAAATATGGAATCAGAAAAAAATTAAACATTATGGTAAATTTAAATATTATTTATTATTTTTTTAATCATAAAAATGGAGACATCATTCATGCATACATATGAACTAGCATTTCTATAAAACTATGTTGTTTGTTTTCCATAATCCACTCACATGGTTCGTTATAATTTTGTATCAAATGTATTTTTATAAAATAAATAAAAAAATATTACTAATCAAATAATGTCTCTATGTCCTTATTGACATTGGTCAATTCACCAATTTTGTTTCTATTTAATAAACTAAACGACCACAGAATGTCACATATAAATACAATAATTTTAATAATTGAATAACCTTTTAAATAAAATAATAGGAATAATAATTATTAAATTTCGATGAAAATATTAATTAAGTAATAAACAAAACAAAAATAATTATATTATTCACGATTTAGAGAACGTATGAAGTTAAACGAGGATTAAGTTATAATAATTTTCTTCAAAAATACGATTTATTATTTTAATTTTAAAATTATATCTTACATGTACATTTTCATTAAAATATTACAATAATTTTAGTTTAAATATGTTAAATAATGTTAAATTTTATTTTCAAATAATTTCATTATTCTTTTTAATTGTCTATAATTGAATCTTCTAAATATTTTCTAAATTGGTAATATTGGAAATTTTTTCCTTAATGAAACATAACAAAATTTACGTATACATCAAGAATGTTTTTCCATCATATTTTCTATAATTCATTAAAATGTTGAATTTATATTCATCCCCTATTATATTATAAAAATATATTTACCTCATTATTTTTCAAATAGGTAGTGTTACGTATTTTACTGATGGAGGAGAAACATTTAATCCACATTCATTGATAATAGAATGTGTTATTTCATCAAGGCATGTATGCCAATTAAATTTGATATTATAATAAATGTGAAATCTATTTGTGTTTAATTCATTTTATAGTACTTGGATATTTTATATGGATGTTTGGTGAGCCTTATATAGATCTAATTACGAGTATTCATGATATAGTTGTCCAATACATTTGACAAATTGATGTACTTTATTATTTATATGTTACTCTTTGGAAATATAGTAATTATCATGATACTTTATTCTATTATAAGGATTTCTATAAAGATGAATGTAAGGATAATTCCCAAATGTTACTACATTATATTATTTAAATTGATTATAATTGAAATCATGTGATATAAAATGGAAATTGAATAAGAATATATTTTAATGTAATGTACATGACCTATTTGTAAACATGAATGGATTGTTTTCATGGAAAGGTAATCACATATTTTCATATTTCCCATGAATCCAATTTTATTATGAATTTTCATTGATATGAAATGTTTAAAGATATATATAATGAAACGAATTTTTTTCATTAAAAATTAAGTGGACATCATAGATCAAATGTTTTTTTGTTAAAAAGTAAAACATTATTTGGGACTTTTAATGTTAAAAAATGGAATAAAGGGATTTATTTATTTTTATCCCCATATATCGATTAATTTTTGTCATAATAAATTTATAAATTTATTTTCACTAGGATATTATATGTGAAGAAAAGGTAAAAATATCATAGATCCATATATGGAAGTTACGTTGAACAAAGAAAGTGTGTCTTTACAATGAACATTGTTTTAGTGAAAATGGACACAATGTTGAATTTTGAACATTTTAATTTATTTTCTACATAATTATATAAAACTATAAATAAAAATGACCCTATAAATACATGAAAGTGAAAACATTCTAATAAATAATGTTATTATGGAATTTTTTAATGTGTGGTAATATTTAGTCTTCTAGAAAACAATTAGATAACATTATGAGTTTGTAGAAAGATAATATAAAATTTAAAGATACTATAATTTGTTTTAATAATATAATTAGATTTAGTTTGAATATTTATATGTCTCATTATCTAATATATATTTGTTTAGGATGCTTTTCTATAATGAAAATAAGGAATTTGAGATAGAAAGTCCTCACAGGCATATTTACCATCACAATCTATAATTAGGAATGGTTAAAAAATCTTTTTGGTAGTTTTTACTCAATTGGATCATAATAGAAATATTGGATCCCATGAATGAAAATTACAAAATACCCCACATGGGAACATCTCATTAGTAGAGCATTTTATAAATCAGTTCCCTCTCATTTTCAGTGTATCATTAAACATGGTTAAAGATGAATGATGGATAAATTCACAATAGAGGTTATTTGAAATTATAGGTTATTATAAAAAACTGAAGGTAACCCTTAATATTTATCATTATTAATGTTAATTGAATAAATGGTGGTATTTGATGAATACAACAATTGGAGAGTATGAAATAGATTCACTATAATAGATGGTAATTAAAGATAACTTACTTGGATAGTATTTTAATAATGTTATTTTACATTTAATGGATTGAAAATTCATATAATTGATGAAATAAGAGGAAGACCTATTAATATTTTCTTACAATATTTTTCATATATCCACCACATTCAAATATAAAATATAACAAATTTTTTTTTCGATTTTACTCAATATTAATGACATATTTTCAAAGGTCACCAGAAAATCATGAGTCCAATAGTTATTAGAGAATTTTGTTTTGTGATTGGAATTTTGAATTCATGATTGTTTTATTTTTAAAAAATAAAGACAAAAATTTATCTATATTGAATGAAATGTGTAAAAATTAATCAATTAAACTTTAATGTAATAAAATTTAAAATACCCTATTGTGATAAAAATGCAATGAACCATTCTATGGAATATTTAATGAAAATTAGGATGGATTATGATATAAGAATCCAAGACACCTGGCGTGTGGCTATAATTTAATGAAAATTTTCAAGGGCCATATTGATAATGAGAATAAGGAAGTGACTGTTTGTAATTATATTGTTTTGTTACATTATAATAATTATTTTACAAATATTGTTTCTCATGTGGGAACATCAAGACCACAAATAGAAATAAGAAGAAAATTTTATTTGTACTACTAAAATAGATACATGAATCTAAAATAAATTGGTGAAAGGAACATGACTTGTTTATTTAGACTATGTTAACTTCTTGTTTAAATTGAGTATTATTCAATCTTTTATATTATGTAAATTCTTGTCTAAAATGGAAATACCATCACATGAATTGTTATATGAAAATTTGGAAAAAACTCATTGGGGTAGTACAATTGTAATATGTATAAATAAAAATATTTAAATTATTATTTGTGAACTTTTTTTTAATAAAAACATGATTTATTTTACATTATAGTGTTTTATGTTATTCAAGGTATATATTTTCTTTTATTACATTTTTATGATGTATTGTAGACCTAATGATGTAATATTTTTTTAATGAGTATCCATTTGAAATTATAGATTAATTAATAATTATTATAACAGATAGGGAAGAATAGAAATTGATAATATATGGATGTTAAAGTTATGTTGAACATACTATTAAGAATAAATCATCTATTTAAATTAAGGATGCACCGATATTAAATAATTATATCAATATATTTCATAATTATTTTCATGATATTATTCATAACCAGGCGGTTTAGTTTACAGTAGAATAAGTTCATGATTCTAAAAAAACATTCAAAACATCGCTATTGAATTATTTCAATTGAGTTGTTAGAAATGGAGAAAAATTATATGAGTTATATGATAATGCTTTCATCATCACTAATAATTCTCCTTAAATTTTTATTATTATAATTATTTAGATGAGTTATGTTTACATGAGACATATAATTGATAATAAAGAACTCAATTACATCAATTTACATAATAAGTATCTTTATCCTCCTATTGATGTGTTTTTTATCAGATCCCTGGTGAATATATTTTTTTATACCGATATCAGGTTCATATATCAACATTTGAAGTTAATATAGAAATATATTTTTTTAATAAAAATAAATACTATATATGTCCATTAAGAATGTTTAATTATAAATTTCAGGTTTAAAACACCAATTGTATTTATGCATATGATGATTAAAATGTTACATGTGTATTTGAATGAATTTTTCATTATGTTTGTCTATAATATTTTGGTATACATTAAAAGATACAAAGACCAATAAAATACCCTATGTATCCTTTTATAATAATTTAGATAATATATTATGTATATAAATTTTATAAAATATTTATTGTGGATGCAATTTATTTTATTCTTGATCATATTGTTTCTAAAGATGGAAAAAATTGATACTACTTTAAATACTGAGGGGGGCGAGTATCCACATTTTATAAATGTCCAAAATATATTTTTTTAATTTATTTTCAGAGTAATAGTTTATTGAATGAGAACATTACTCAATTTCCATTTGTACTAATTATGTTATCCCAAAAAGGAGTTTCAATAATCTCAAAAGTTAATGTATTGAATAATATTAGAAACTGAAAAGAGGAATGGTTAATTCTCTAATATATGCCTTTCCAACTAAAACAATTTAGTTTTTTTTTAATTTCAATGAATCCTCTTTGAACTAACTTGGTAGAATTTTGATGTTGAATCATTGGGTTATCATATATATATCACATGAATTTAAATGTCGAGTATAATTATCTCACACATGATCATAAGATGGATAATATTGTATTTATTTAAAAATATGGAGACATAAATTATATAGAATGAAATGTGAAATTTATACAGACCACATAATATTAATATATATATATATATATTCACACAAAAAGAGTTCAAAAACTGGAAAATAAGATTTATATATCAAATTAATGATCATGATTTTCCAATTCTGTATCATCTTGGTAATTACCAAAGGTAGCTGATTCATTGAGTCAAAAATATATTCAATCATTAATGATGTTAATACTGGAACATGATATATTAGGTAATGTTTTGATGGATATTTGTTTTGAGATTATACATATTTAAACATCATCTATTTCATCTCATCCGTTAGTATAATCATCTATGTCCAAATTAATTAGTGATTCTAAGAAGGAATATCTTAGTTTGAAGGAAAGAGTATACATGGTAATGAAATATATATATCATGTTCTTTAAATTAATAGATAAGGAGTTATCAAAATGGGAAAAAATTATTTTTTCTTATTTATAATTAATAAATATATTGTTTTGTAAATCTCATAAATCTATAATTTTTGTTCATTTTATAAGAAAAATGATGTACAAAGACCTTTACTTTTTATTGGATGATATGATGAATGAAATAACAAATTTGAAAATAAAATGTTTTATATGTAAATATTTTAAGGTTGGTGTCAACTACTAAAGAAGATTATTTATAATTTTTTTGTGAGTGATTGAAAAAATGAAATGATATCAAGGGATTTTGTTTTCGGTATAGATAATAAATCTTGAGGCCGTACTACATTTCATGTTATTATTTATTGATTGAGTAAATATTTTTATTTAATACCTATATTTGAATAATTATAATTAGATAAATATTCAATACATTTTCATTTGAAACATCTCTAGTAAAATAGAGTACCCATCTCCCCTATATCAAATCATTATTCCAATTTTTCATAAAATGAAATGTAACAGATTTTAGTAGGTAATGGGTAATTAATTACATTTTCATACCTATTTTAATCCTCTATATGATGGAAAATAGAGAGTAAAAATAAGACTTCAGAATATTAGATTTTAGATTTATTGATTGATTATCATGGATGATGCGATAATCATATGTATTTTGTTGAATTTTTATATAATTAAATCATTTATTAAAATATTAACATTGGAAATTTTGATACATTAGATGGAAAATAGTTTTAGATTCTAGTATAATGTGATGATGTTTTTGAAGAAAATATCTTAAACTATAATTGGTAGAAGATATGGTTGATAAGGTATAGTTGATATAACAAAAAATGCTTATATATCAAATTAGGAATAAGAGTTATGAAAATAACTAGAGGAATGACCTCAGATTTTACGATGGGAGTTAGGTATATTATAAATTATCTCCATTGAAATGTCTTATTAGTTTTTATAAAAATGGAATGTTATGTCCATGATTTATTAACCCATATGAAATATTTTAAAAAGGTATGAAAATTTATTATATGGTATATTTACCATCTATATTATATAAAGTAAAATATTAATTTCTTGTTTTTTACCGTAAAAAAATATATATTTTAGTAATTAAGAAATTATTAAGATAAAAGAGAAATATTGGGTCATGATTCATTTCCAATAATGTACATGCATAATGCATCTCATGTTTTAATGCATGAAGTGGTTCAATTAGAGGAGAATATATATTATGAAGACTATCTATTTGATATTTTAGATCATAGAATTAAAATAATAATATATATAGTGATTCATTAGGTACTGAATTTATGGTTTAATAAAATTATTTGTGATGCAACACGTGAATCACAAAATCTATGGGGGTAATACCATCCGTTTTTAACAGTGAATGAAAATAAAAGAAGGAAATTTCATAATAGTTGGTGGAGGGGATGTGATGAACCAGGTAATCATGGAATCAAATATATAATAACATTTATATGTATTAATTTTATATATTTATATTCAAAATTGTTTTACAAATAATTATATAAATGAATTATGTTGAATTCTTTTTATTTGTCTAAATTGTTTTTCCATTATTTACTTGGTTTTAATATATAAGTAAATTTATTGATTTTAAAATATTAATTTGTAAAAAAGTTATTATTTTTCAGATTAAACATATAAAATATTATATTGGATTATTTTATTGGTATTTTTATGAAAATATTGATTGTTATTTAAATATTGAAAATGCTTATTTTTTAAAAAATGTAATTTTTTTGTTGTATAATGTTATTTTAAAGTTACGTTAGTTTTTTATTTTTATTTCCTTAACATAGTTTCCATTTTAATAATAATAATAATATAAATAATTATAATGTAATCTATATAATAATATTTGTATATAATCATTATATTCTAAAATTATAATTTTCTAATTTATGTTTTAGTTTCATTTTAGGGACTTAAATTAAGATAAATCTATAATAATGAAACCAATAGAATCCTTAAAGAATAATTTCATATTAATAATTAGATTTCTAAAAAAAATTAATGACTATAATTTCATTTTTTAAATTGAATATTATCCCTGGGAAAAATGTTTCACCTGTCTAAATGTAAAAAATGGTTTTATGAGTTATAACAATGTGATAATTCCACAAAAAAATTTCTTAATTATTATTTTTTGTGGTATTTTTATTTTTATCACCATAACATAGGTATTGCATAGTTTTTGGGTAACATTATAATGATTATGAATATTAATATTTTAAATTTATGAAAAATTACAAGTGTGCGACTCTCATAACTTATAAATGGGAACTTCATCTACCCACATAATCACACATTTTGAGAACTCTAATTTTCAAAATAAAAACTCTAAAAACTCCCAAAAATCATTAATCATTTCATATATTTCGATGTTTTCTATTAGAATCAATCCTAGAATGACTAATTAGAAATAAAAGGGAAGATATAAGGGGTAAATATATAAGTACTGACTAACGTATTTCATGATTATATATTCAATTGCATTGTTTCAATATTATTCCACCATGTATACATATTAATATTAATATAAAGTATATAATGGAATTTTATAATTATAAATTTTCAACCCTATATCATCTATCATTCAATCATATGAGAAATGAAAAACATCCCTTATGTGTTTGTATGGAATACCTCCTCCGTAATGAAATGTGGTTTGTTTTTTATCACCAGGTCATATGGATGGTTATAATTTTGGAATAAACTAATAATTTATCATATTTATGATATAGTTATTATTATTTAATTATAATTCATTTTCAACTTATGCGTTATAAATCATTTGGAAATTTATAAAGACACTCATGTGTGTGTGTGGAATACCACCTCCATGAAGTGATAATATTAATTTTCCATTTTTATCTTTTAATTATTTTCAAAATTATAAAACTATTGATTAAATATTACCCGAATTTTATATTTATTATTTTTATGAAGTCCAATAAATTCGATTTTCATTTTATTCCATCTATTATAAAAATTCACATTCCACTCTGCATATGTACGGAAAAAAAATATTGAACATCATAAAAGGATTAAAAATATGATTTTATAATACAATTTATTTTTTTAATTTTTTTTATAAATTAATCATTAATAAATTTAACAAATATGTCATTTGATTTGATTACCAAAGATAAAAAATAATGTTTTTATCACACACATCAAAATATCCTTTTCATAATATCGTAAACAATATTAGTTATATAGATTACAATATATATTTCAATGGTAATTTTCAAATTAATGATTTCTATTATAATTTTCTTAATTTTTTGTTTTTAATTACTTTCTTAAGAAACATATAATTTTCCTAATATTTTAAAGATAAATGATTGTATCATTAATTATGGTGTTAAAAGCTGATTACAATTGGTTTTATGATTAAATTGAATCCAATGCATATTTTATTCATTCATTGGTTCTTATAAATTCAATAAAATTGATGAATGTGACTGATATGGCTCTAATTATTATTGTGTCTAGTGTTACTCTCTAATAAAATAGGTTAAATGAGAGAATTTTACAATTATAGGTTTTCCCAAAGTAATTGGATAATTATCATGTTATGTGATAAGATTAAAAGGGTTTGTGTATGGGTGAATGTAAGGATAATGTTCTCTGTTACCAATATGAAATTTTTATTTTTTATAATAAAGGAAATCATTTGATTTTATAAGTAATATGACTATTATTATGTATTTATGGAATGTTTATAGGATTTATTTTATAAAGGTGGAGGGATTTTATTTGTGAAAATTTATTCATGATATTTAATATTTTTCATGAAACAATAATGATTATTATTTTTCTTTTATATGTAACTTTTCATTAAAGATATTAAAACATTACTTTTTCCATGGATACGTAAACTAATATTTTATAAAATTCCATATTTAAGAAAGGATTTTTTTTGGATTTTTATGTTTTACAAATAGCATAATGTGTTTATATTATATTATACCACTTATTGAGAAATGATTTTTTCTTCCCACATTTTCAATTTTATTAATTTATAAAGGATGGGGGAAGTGTAAATAAAATATGTGTTGTAGATATAGCAGTTACCATAAATGAAAAAAGTGTGTCTTATAAATAACTTGATTTGAAGATGGAATATATAAATTATTAAATTTTCTACATTATAATCAAATGTTTTAACTAAATATATAAAACTACAAATGAAGAAGATCTTGAAAATGTATTGAATTTAATCCATTTTTAAATATCATTAAATTATGTTAATATTAAGTTACGTTGTTTTATAATAACACATTAATTAAATTGAAATAGTAATGAAACATTTTTTTGATGAGATTACATCCTACCTCAAACATTGTATCCTATGGAATACCACTATGAGTGTTTTACCACCATAATCATGTTCTCCCTATGATGTGTGTATGATCAAGTGCATAAGAGAGTTTGATTTTCCCCAACCCATTTCAATTGTGTATGTCATTTTCAAAAAATATCTTACTTGATATAGCATTACATCCAATATCATCAAAATCAACCATATACATTATTTCAAAAACCTCAATATGGTTAGCCTATAATTATCAATATTCTTCCTTGTGTGAATCAAGTGATCCTACTCAAACTAAATGTAGTCCTTACATGGGAGTTTTTCACAAGATGTATGTATAATCACCTTCTCAATATTCCTTTCTCGAATTATTTTCCTTGATACTAAATAAATATCACATGTTTTCCCAATTAATATGTTAGTTCCCTTGGCATGGAAATATTGATTAGAGGGGTGTTAATAGCCCATTAAGATATATTAAAATTAAAAAAAATTTATCAGAGTTATAACAGAGTTAAATGCTATAGTATAATTAAAACAGATTACACAAGATGTTTTTATTGAGGTTTGGATCCCAAAGATCCTAGTCCACTCTACAGTATCATATACTCCACAATAATACTATTATTCAACAGATCATCAATTTTCAATATGAGTGACAACCAGAATACATTCAAATACAAATTTACTTTCCCCCCAGGTAGTATATCCCCTCACATTTGAAGAAGTTATAACTGACCATCCTTTTCATTCAGAGGAATAAAAATTATTTTCATTTCGATGGGAGGAATAAATTAAAGATATATTTTGAATAGGAAATGCATAAAGTCAAATATAATGCAATAAAATGGGGTAGGAAGAATTAAAAGAGTGAAATAAAAAATTTAAAATAATGGTAGACCTCAGGATATAGAAATTTAGTATAGGTTGTGTTCTTAAATCTCTTCAGTGTTGGATACGAAAGCGATGAATATTTATGGTGATCATAATAGAATATCAAATTTCATGGTTATAACTTGGTCAATTTAGAGCATAATGAATTTTATCATCGTATTGTCATCCAATGAATTTGGTACACTTTAACATTCAATAATCTATGAGGATATCTCACATATCATTATATACTGGTACTCTATGTGTGTATCAATAACCAATATCTTCATGAAACTTGTTATTTTATAACAATATAACAACTTAAACATTACATTATGATTTTTTAAATATGTTCTACAAAAAGTTAGACTTTAATTTGTTTCATAAAATATTAATATAAATAATTATTTTTTAGAATAAAAATTTTATTCATTTATTAATTATTAAACAATAAACAATATACAATATTCTAGAAAATTACTATATTAAAAAATTTAAAATAGAATCGTATGAGTAACAGTTATGCATTAAATAGTGTACCTAAAATAATTGTACAATTATTATAAAACAATTTTACAATTATATGTCTATATAAAATTATAAAACAATTAAGAGAGAAATTAATTTTAACATCATTAATTACTAATATAAAATAAATTTTCGAGAAGAAATTTTATCAATTATCAGATCATAACCTACCCTTGGAAATTTAATATTATTGAAAAATAGTATATAACCTAGAATTTTAATTTTGAAGAGAAATTAAAATAAATAATAGAAGAAAATGGTAACTCAATGAATCTTAGAAATAAATTAAACCAATCGAAGATTAAAAAAATTACATACATTTTTATGTCCATGTGTGACTCATGACTCACCATTGGGTTCCAATGGTGACTCGTTGAAAAATATTTCCAAACATTAGTAATAAGTAACATATGAGTAAAAAAATTCATAAAATATGAAATTACATCAAATAGTGCACATACATTTTTTGAAAATCAATTATAATATTAATATCTCATGTTGGGGCTTGAAAAACATCTACCAATAAAAAAACTCATATAAACATATAAAATTTTTTACCTACTAAAAAATAGGACATGATGGAATATATGATGTTACTAAAAAATAGTGTATTGATCCTATTAAAACTTGAAAAATCTTCTACAATGGATATGTGTGGAAAGTATATATGAAAATATAATTAATCATTGTAGTAAATAAAAAATGAATTGGTGCATGTTATATATTTTAAGACCCTCTTTACAAATCGATGTGTGTCACCAACTATTGATGTCTGTGGTGAGTAAATTTACTGACTAATGATAACTTGAATGTTTGTCATTTTCTCAGTGTTAGAATTTTTGCAACAGTAAATCATCACCTACCAACATATTTTTACCAAAAAAAACTTGTTACCCATTATATTTTTTTTATAATAGTTATTTCAATCACCCTTTATTGTGTAATATCGTATAAAACCTTGAGCATTAGTAAAGAACCATTTTTAGGAAATTTAGAGCATCATTGGAATTGAATCCAAGCTTCATGTTGAGGATACTAGGGACGTTCTAATATATGTCAAAGGAAATGGTTAATAGAGAATTATCTTTTACAATCAATATAATTTGTTTAAAATTTATATCTCATAGTATTTAGGTTTATTATTTTGTATTATGTTAGGATATGTACAATTCTTATTGTTAATTTGAATCTATCAGTGAAATTTTGTATATTGGTTGGCTAAATGATGATTTAAACCCTTATTGATATTTTTGGGATGAATTGATGATGATTAGAGGATTTATAGGGCCATCCATATAGTTCTCCATCATTATAAAATTGGTAAATTTCAATTATAATAATATGATTATATTTTTTTTACATAGACCCCATGATAAAAGAATTGGCATGAAAAATTGAATTTTGGAAATGCATTACTAGTAGTTGTATCTAGTTCTTGACATGGCACCAGGAGTTTTTTGGATTATTTTTAATGAGATAAGTCAGGTTAGAGAATTTGATAAATGTATTATTGGTTTAAATGGTAACATAAAAATGAGTTAAGGCATGTAAATGGAAACTATGTTAATGGTATAAGTCAAAATGATGAATTATGTATCGAATGATATTTGAATTTTAAATGGTATATGTGTTAAATAAATTATATTAATTATGTTTTATATGTGGTAAATGGTTTATGAATAATTATTACATTTCCTAGTGGAATATGGGGTATATACATGAGGTTATATTTCCAATGTTCAGGATAAAATAAGGCTTTGTACCCCACCCCAAGAATTCATGGGTTGGGGAGTCAGACTGGGGATCGATTCCCCTAATGTTTTCATAGGATAAACCAACCGAGACTGAGGCTCCTGGTTAATTATGAGGTAAATTATTGTTTATTGGTTTCACTAGTGATATTTGAAACTTATCTTTTTTCCATTATACATTTTAGTTGACTGAAATAGGCCATAATGTTTTTAATGAATTTCCTAACCCATTAATTATAAGATAAAAATGGTTTAAGAAAATATTGTTAACAAATGACACCATGATTAAGTTTTTTTTTCTTTTTTCTTCTAATTATCATACTAAATTCATACAATATTTGTTTAGATTTTATATATTTTAAATAATTTTGGTGGTGGAATACTTATATTTACTCAAACCCTTCTCAGGATTCTAATCGATACCCAAGAGGATTTCATGTCTTCAGGCCAAGACAAGGGAATGAGCCCTATGATAGAGGGTTGACTTTGGAATGTTATGTGCATGGATGAGGTAAGTAGACCTGGTGTCGTGACAGGTTTTGGGAATTATTAATCATGTATTCATTTTGTGGTTTCCTTACACATAAAACATAGGACATGGAATTTCATTATTGTTGTTTGGATGTGGTATTTTACCCAATTTTGGGAAATGACAGGAAATGTATGTTTATCATTTATTATTGTTGTTAATGTTTATGTATTTTTTATTTTTTATTTTTCTATTGTGGAATACTCTAATAATGAGGTTATAGTCACTATATTTGATATATTTGACTAGTTCCTCTAGTCAGAAACATCATGTTTTTGGGGAGTCACTATTGAGGTCATGTGGTGACCCAACTCGGGGCAACGGTATAGTGGCCTCCAAGTTGGGGATGTTTCAAAGTGGTTTCAAAGAAGGTTACTTTCTATGGTCATATTAGATGTGCTTGGAAAATGTGAGACTATTGTTATTTGTATCATGGAAAGGATCTTGTTATTGGGATTAGAAAAACTATGTATAGGGGAAACCCCACGTGCTCATGGTGGGATTATTATTCTTGATGTGTGTTGTTATAGTTGAATGACATTCCAACATTTGGTGGTTCACTTTTTTGGTTGATGATTCTACTTTATGATAATTGAATTTTGACCGAAATGGCTGGAGGTGGGGAATTAATGAATAATTATTTGATCTAAGGGAGATAAATATAATTAGTCATGATATGAACATAATGGTTGGGTGTGTGGGACATTTTGAAAATGATATAGTTTAATTTCATTAAAAAATTTAAGGAACTCTTTTCTAATAAATGCGATTAATCTATGTAAATAGAAATAATGTAAATGATTTGTTAAATAATGGATCATAATTTCAATCTTATAAATGATTTAATACATAGATGAAATAATTTGTATTGATTGTAGAATTTTTAAAATTAAAATATTTCTAATGGGAAAGTGAGAACTATTAAAAGTAATGTGGTAAAAGTTGTATTAGTTATTGTGACAAGTTTTTTCATATATTATACTTATCCCTTGGTAGGGAAGGTTAGATATATTCAAAGAGGTGTGGTTCTATAATATGGTATGAAGTTTGGGGAATTAGTAATATATGGATAGTAGAGAGCCTTCTATTATCGAAATAATGTATGTTTTGTGTTATGTTTTCTGAAATGTGTGCTCATAACTATTGGAAAATTCCTCTATGACATCATGGGATAGTTGTTTGATAAGAGGATATCACCGAGAATGATCCTCTAGATGGGGACAATAAAAAACCAGTGGTCTAGGTTAACCTAGAAGAGGATGTGTTCCGTGAGAACATTTCTTGTTTTTTTAAATGTTGTAACGATACCATTGAGGTTTTCCCGAGCATTTTGTTTCTCACTATGATGTTTTTACTGCAACAACCTCCAAATATAACTTCAGTGGGTGGATGTAAGGTATTTGAGTTCTAGATGGAGTCCATCATATTGATTATAGATCACATTAATACTCCTCCTAACAAGATATTTGTGATAGCATCATACATATTGCGAGGGAATAATATGAACCAGTGGGAAATATTAATCCAGAATTAACATGAATTGGGAATTTTTTAATGGGTTTCTAAGAAACGTTTTTATAAAATTTATATCTAGAGAACTTCTTGTAGTGGATGGTGTCATTATTTAGGTGCCTTACAGAGGGGGTCTATAATAGTCACATATTATTTGGGCATCATCACTGACCTACACCACTTTGTACCATCATTTTTAGGGGATGAGGTAGAAACTGTGAGATGTTTCTAGGTTATTCTTTGAGATGATATTAAATCCCGATAGAATTTATACTTATTAAATAGGATTGATGAAATGGTGGATCAAGACCTTATTTCCGATGGGAATTCCATGGAGGCTTCAGGTTGTGGGTATGTGGTTGTAGTTGGGTGATCAAATGTTGTAAATTATAATGGAAGGATGCACCACATTGAGTTTTTCCACTTGGTCATTAGTGAATATAGTTTTTATAAAATAGAGAAAACCACTTGGAAAAGTGATCTAGTTTTCTACTATCTGTGTGGTAGGCATGGAAACATGCAAGGTCAGTTCCCCAGATCACCAGTTGAGTTTCGAGTGTGAGGAAGGATGGGTCATGGGAAGTAGTTTTTTATGAACCCTCTATAGTAGGATTATAATGGAGGACTATGGCTAGTACATAGTGCATAAAATATTTCAGTTACCCAATATTGGGTTGGAATTTGGATCTGTACCATCCATAGTAGTTGGTATAGTTGGTGTGGTGCTCTTAGATAGGGACGTATTTATCCACAATGTAGTATAGTGTAAGAAAACTAGATAATAACCTAGAGAAGATGTAATTGTTAGCTTCATGCAATACAAACTACCTTATGTGGTGGATAGTCTATACAATATATATTTTGAGGAAAAATTCATTTAAATTATATGCTTTCCAAGGATTTATTTTATACTGAAACCTTGCATTCATTTTTATTTTTTCAAAATAGTGAGTGATATGGGCCTGGTGGTGGAAATTAAATGCATTGTTATTCCTGATAATTCAAAATTGGTAGTTTTGGATGAAAAGAAATATTAGTGTTTTTGGTCTTCCCTTATGATTGGTGGAATACCATTTTCATTGGCAGTTGTTTGTTATAGAGGTGTTGTGTTTTCATCTGATTTTGGGAAAGAATTCGATGGTGGTGTGCCTAGACTATATTTACTATTATATATATAGGGTTACATTAAAATATCCTGATGGTGAAAATGATATACATCTTGGGTAGCGGTATATCCACAGAGGGTATATGGGGTCAGTCTATAAGTACTTGGTTGAAATCACAACCCTAGTTTCTTGTCCTGTGTCTGATGATTGGGGAGTAGGGTTTTTTTTAATTCTTACATTAGTGGATTAATTTTAGAATGTATTTCCAGTATACTTCTTGAGGATTCCACTAAATATGGAGGTTCAATTCATGATAATGTTTCCTATTAGATTGGAATCTATTTATCTTCTCCTATATATAATGTATCCAAATGAAATCTTCGAAATAAAAACACAGTTGGAGGAACTGTAGAACAAGGGGTTTATTTGTTCGAGCACATCACCTTGGAGATCTCTTGTTTTTTTAAGAAGGTAGATGGATACATTCATTTTTGTGTTTATCGTAGGATGATGAATCAAATGATAGTTAATAATTGATTCCCTCTTCTTCAAATCTATGATCTCTTTGACTAGAAAAGATGTACTTTAGTGTTCTCCAAAAATCAATCTATGATCAGAGTACCATCACCTAAGGTTGAGACATTAGGTATAACATGGAATTCCTCTAGCAGTATGAATTGGTAGTTGGAGTTTGTTGGGATGTTTTTCAGTTAACCAATGCACCATTAGTGTTTATTATCCCATAGAACTGAACATTACACCTATAGATGGAAAAACTTGTATTTGTATTATTGGATGAAATATTAGGGTTATATAAGACTCATAATTATCTTATAAAATTTACTAACATCATCATGATTACAATAACAATACATCGTAAATTCACCTAGATATCCAAGAGTCATTTCTATATTGGAAGTGTACATTTATTAGGTCACATCATATTTGAAGAAGGTGTGTCTATGGAACCATATAAAGTTAATGTGGTTGCAACTTAGGAGAATTGAGATAATGTATTATATGTACAATATTTTCTGTGTTTCGTTGGATATTATCAAAGTTTCATTAATGACTTTTCACTTTTTTATTCATCACTTTTATGCATCACCATGTTATGAATCATTTTTTAATGTTATAAAGAATTTTCGAATTATTTTTAAGAGTTAATGATATGACAGACATAAACACTAATTTTGTCCCTACTTGAGCCATGTAAGATGTATACACTATTTTGTGATGAATCTGGTGTTAGTATTGTGGTGTTGTTGATTCATTATAAATAGATTGTAGAATATGGGTCATGATAATTTAGGCTTCATGGACTGAATAACCTGATGCATGATCATGAATTGGCCAGGGTGGTTTATGCCTTAATGTGTTGGAGGAGTTACTTTTATGGTGATAGAAAATTTTGTATATAGATCATAAAATCCTTAAAAATATTTTCTATCAATGTGATCATAATCATCAACAGTGAATATGGGTTTAGTAAATACATTCCATTTATTTAGATATCGTTTATATGATAGTAGATGGGAATAGTTTTGTAGGTTCATTGAGTTAAAAGAACCAAAATCAGAATGTTTAGGTATCGTGTTTTGAGAAGATGAGGATGGCCTTCATACATAAATTAATCTATAGGATTTTTCTTGAAATGTAGGATGAAACTTTCATCCTTATATGTTGAGTCCATCGATCTTATCTAGATCATGGAGTGGATGTTTGAGTATCTAGAGTGTTAGGAATTGAGGGAATGTCTTGAACGAGGGGAGTTCCCATTTGGTAGGAATGTTGGGTGGGGTTCGATCATCTATGTTCATGGACATGTGTTCATGACTACATTTATGTGAGAGGTGTATATGGACGAGTATTATAAAATCAATTATTTAGTGCATCCTAATTCAACCAAAATTCATGGTCATTTTGTGGACATTACAAGTATCTAGAGATGAAGAAAGAGGTTTCAGGTTTAATTATGGGAGTTTATACATGTTAGTAGGAGAAGATTGAGCATCATTGACCATGTGGTTTATTTAAACCACTTCCCATTATGGAATGGATATGGGATAACATGATGATGGATATTTGGATTGTTATTGTGATCATGACTCATAATAATGATTCAATCATAGTAGTTGTGGATCGATTGACCAATGTGGCACATTACATACCAATTAGAGAGTCCATCACTATTGACTAGTTAGAGGATTTGTATATTTGGGATGTATTATGGGTGGAATATGACCCATTATGTATTGTTTATTGTTGTGATTCATGTTTTAATTTTTGAATCTAGAAGGGGTTTTTGAAGGTTATTGGTACCTAGGTATTTTTGAGTATTTCATTCCACCCACAAATAGATGTAATTTCAGAGCATACTATTTAGGTTCTATAGGATATGTTGAGGGAATGAGTATTCACTTTTCAGGGTTCTTGAGAGTGTCAATTTTAATTGTTGAGGTATCTTTTAGTAATATTTACCTAGAGATGATTCAAATAATCCATATGAGGATCTCTATAGAAGAATATGTAGATCACCATTATGTTGTATGGAGGCATGGGAGTTAGAGTTGTAGGGACACAGTATTGCATGGGATACATTAGAAAATGATCAATTGATTTATAAGTAAATATCTACAGTCAAGAATATGAATAATTCGTATGAAAATAAGTGTTTTAGGACTATTGAGTATATGGTGGGGGATTATCTGTTTCATCGAGTATTACGGTGTTTGGGTCCCCATAGGATTTAGAACAAGGGAATTATATCAACTAGGTACATGGGTTTATTAGATATAGCGGTGATTATTAGACCTATGATATACCAAATTTATCTTCAATAGTGGTTTAGTGGAATGCACAATGTTTATCATGTGTCATAGCTTATGCATTAAAACCCCACCGCAAATTACATGATTGATTTTGAGGATGGTGGTCTTGAGGAATAAGTGTCCATTAGCGTGCATATGGTTCGTATTTTGGATATTAGTGAATGTTCTTACAGCGAATGAATTTTCATCTATTGTGAGTTTTGTCACAGCATGGTAATGTTCAGGAAAAAACATGCTAGAGGGAGAAAGATATTTGTGTTTAGTGGACTAGTATCTCCCCTTTAGATGTTAAGTGATGCTCTAATGTGAGTTTTGTTGAATAACCAACATAATATTCAAGTTTCAATGATCTTGGAAATTCACGAGCCCTAATGATGACCAAAAACACCCCAACATTCCTAAAAATGAATATCCTTATTTTCAATGCTGTTTGGAGAGACATTGGATATGAATCGAAGCTCATGGTTGGGGAATTTATTGGTTATAAAATCCAAGGGGATTACCTATGTTAAGATAATGGTCACCTTAAGAATCAAGGTGGTTGGTATAAAAGTTAAATCCCATAGTCAAGTGATCAATTTTTGGTTTTTGGTAGTGATATGGTCCCCTATGGTTGTGTATATTAATCCTTTAGTATTATTTGGAATATTATTCTATTAAAAGAGGAATTTAACCCATTTTTATCATCATGGAATGAATTGAGGGTGATTAAACTTGTTATTGGGACACCCATGGGGAATTCCATAATTTCACACAAGGAAACATTTAAGGATAAGAATATGATTAAATTTTCATTACATAGATCACTTGATAAAAGTGTAGGAATATTAACGTGAATTATTAAAAGGAATTAGTTATTGTTGTTTATAGTTGTTGGCCCAATATAAAGAGTTATTTGGATTAGTGGAAAATTAAAACATGAGGTAATTTAAAATGATAAATGGCATACGGTTTGAAATTGAATTATAAAAATGATTTATGGAATGTAAATGGTAAATGTGTTAAAGGGGTTATGTTGGAAAGAAGAAATATGTATCGACTTATCTATGAATATTAAATTTTATATGTCCTCAATGAATTTGATTTTTTTAAATGGTATATGTAGTATACGGTAAAAAAATAATGTGCCCATGTCGTGGTGGGTTTTGGGTATACAGTTTAGGATAGTTTTCCATGGTTCAGGTTGGACTATGGATATAAACCCCACCGATAGAATACATGAGTTATGGAGTCAGACTAAGGCTCTATACCCATGATAGTTTCATTTGATGATACTACCTGGAAAGAGGATGCAATGTATGTGTGTGGTAAATGATTTTTAATTGGTTTCTCTAGTGAAATAGGGATAATTACTTATTCCATAATGCCTAGAAGTTTACTAACATGCACAATTGATTTTTGAATGAATTTCCAATCCCATGGATTATATGATGTAAAAGGATTAACTAAATAATGTGGAATGATGACAAACCGTTTTCCTTTTTTTATCATTGTAGTATTTTAGTACTAGAATTAACTATCTGTTTAGACTTAATATTTTGTACAAATATTTTGTGGTGGAATAATGAGTTGTACTAAGACACTAATTGGATGCCATTGGGAACTTGAGAATATTTCATGGTTATAGGTTAAGAAAAGATAATGGTCCCTATACAAGAGGGTTGACTTGGGTATGGGGCATTCATGGATGTGGGAACCATATATGGTGTTATAAATAGTTTTTAGGAATTTTTAGATTGACTCCCTATTGGTTTTTCCTTTCACTTGGTTCAATATAAAATTACATAGAATAATTTTTGTTTGGTTTTGGTCTCTTAAGTCAGGATATATCCCACATGGCATGTGTCATGACTACATGATGCCTGCCTCCGGATTTTCAGGGGATGGCGACCAGTTTCGATGGAATTATCTCGTAAGTGGGAGGTATTTTTCTGAGTACCTATATGCCCATGCACACACACACACATCAAAACCCATAATAATGAAAATTAAAAAATCATTCCATAAGAAACCCACTGCGAGTGGATGTATAAAAATAAGAGTAATGGGCTTAGAATATAATTCTAACAATAGACAAGTACATGCTCCTGAAGTCCAGCAATGGTAAACCCTACCTAAAGGTAGGTGAAGGGGGTATCGCCTAATGTCATATAAGTACACCTCATCTCTCAGAACTCACTAGGAACTATGGGGGTGTTGGACCACCAAGGTCTCTTTCGAAGTATCTGTCATCTACACAGGGCACAACAAGTTTGGTTATAGCCCGTGAAAGGTAGAAAAATCAATACTCAGTATGGACCCCAAAACAAAAAAGTATTAACACAATGGAAAGTATGCAAAATATAGTTTACCAAATAGGTAAATGATGTGTATACTCTAAGAAGTATAGTCGAGAGAGATTCAATAGGGTCATGTAACATAGGTATAACTTAATGTACAAAAAGTGAGACTATCTGTTGTAATGATGAAAATCATGTACTACTGATAGACTTGTCACTGAATACTCACTGTTGTTTATTGGGCCACGAAGGTTCAGTAATCTACAGGGCCATTGAAATCCTCTTATCTATTGGGCCACTTAGGTCTACCTGTCTAGTGGTTCATTGAGTTTTGTTCATCTTTCGGCCCACTGAGATCTACACTTAGCACACCTGACTCTGGGAGTATATATTCCTCACGCCATCAGTCGTACTTAATCTTCCAAAAAAATAGACATGATTTATATCAAAAGGACTGTCTCGTCACGAGGGTCCTAATACCACAAATGACTCATCAATTGAACTCACCATTTGGATTTTTTGAACGTTTTACTAAAAGGGGTCGGTTAGGTCTGGGTCCAGTCCGACCAGGTTGGTTCGACCTGACCCAACCCATGGCCAACCCAACCTGGGCCCGACTTGACCTTGATTAAACCCAGTCTAGGTCCAACCCACCCCACTTGTCCTGGACCACACTGATAGGCCTAGCTCGACCCACTAGGCTACCCAGGCAGCCCGCCATCTCCAACACAACCCATTGATAGAATATTTTCATTCCATGCATGTATATGGTGGTAATCACCATGTCCACTCCCAATAAAGATAGAGGTTTTCTCACATGTTTTCCCTACATGTCTCTATTGGGCCCACTTTATGTGGTCTCGCTGGACCACGACCCTCTGGAATCGTCCACCGAAGACCTGCCACCAATATTGGCTGATGACATCTATCTCCGTCTCACAAACGATTATGTGGGGACCATCCCCATCGTCAATGCGCACCCCCTCCAACTTGCAGTCACTACCGCAACTACTGGTTCATCGATGTTTTCTTCCATGGGCCACCATAAATGCTTTGGGGGTCTGTTCTTTGATCTATGTGAACCTTTGGGATCCTCAGGTCGTCATCTTCATTGTTATGTTCTCCCAGATTTCCTGCCATTTTTTTGGGGGTTCGGTCACAATGTGATTATAATTCGCCAAACTAAGGGATCTAGTCCTTGTTTGTATTCTCTCAATCCCTATAAATTATAATTAAAAATCAATTTCGGAGGAGATTTAAGAAGCTAATAAGAATAAATCTTATTAAAAACCCTGATATCAAAAACTCCACCATATAAGTTATCGATCTGTGGGTAACCTATTCTTGGGTTGATCTATATTCGTCTCTCAATTCTAGGAACATAGAAAAAGGAAATTATTTTACAATCAAACCCCTTTATAGAGGTTGGATCATTCTTTGGTGAAGATCTCAATGATTTCATCTATCAATAATCAATCCATCGTTGGTGGCGATTCTTGGATCATTACTTTCCAATTCCAAATTTCTAATAGTTTACTGCAATACTGGATTATGCCATTGATTTCATATTCGGATAACCTATTAATCAGAGAGAATATGATTAAATGTTTTTGATACACTAATTCTCAATTATGTTATGATTTTTCTTTTAGGGAACATCATTTCACTTATGGTTGGGTTGAAATGTCCTTACGTTGAAAGGAAATTTTAAATTCATATAAAATCAACAAAAACATTATTTTATCTTTCATTAAGGAAATTTTAATTTATTTTTTAAAATTCCATAAAAAATCATTCAACCTCGACCTGTTCTGGGTAGGGTTGATTCATTACTCATGTAAAGTCATCGTTCCAGATTCAACAGTGCCCTCATATTTTTTATATAATCTCACATTTTGATGGTTCCAAAACCACATATAAGTTCTATATTAAATAAAATTAATAAAGTTCAAACACTTATTTTGGGATCACTGGGCCTTAGAATCATGTTCCATCTGATCTCATGATCTCAAAATTATACCATATAAAAAATAAATTACATGGAATTTTTGGGACATTAAATCATCCCCAAGATAAGGATCAACATCATTATAATCCAAATATTTGGATAGACAAACATATGGGGGTACTGAGAATATATCTAAGCCTCCAAGTCCCATGTTCTCTCCTAGGGATACAGGTGATGCAACCGAACACACACAAGAGGAATCAACCATCCACGCATGAACCACACTTTTCGATCCTCAACCACAATCGCGAACTCCACTAATGTCTTCCCATCGTCAATTTCCAACTCACCCATGTCAATGAAGTGTTATGGATCTTCAACGTACCCACATAGATCTAACATGTGGATGACATTATTAACCGGGTGCATCTGTGGTGTTAGAGCTAGGTGGTATGCCACCTGGCAAAGACTGCTCAGAACTTGTAAAGGGCCGATGAATTTTAGATACAACATTCCACCCACGTCGCATGTCTATAATCCCTGTAGAGGTGAGACCCAAATAAAAAAATGATCTCCTTCTTAAAACTCATAGGGAATCCATATCATAAAATAATAATACATCTTCCTAATTTGTGTGGTCCCCATCTACTCCTAGATGATTTTCTCATTTCAATGGTAGCTCATACTAACTCAGGGCCAATGAGTGCTGACTCCCCTAGGTCTGTCTAGCATAATAGTTATCTACAAGGTAACCCATATAGTAACAAAATTGATGACATAGCAATGGTGGAGTGGTAGTTGTTGTTATATGAAACTCCCCCAGTGGAAGGTAATCCTACCAACTGCGACTGATGTTCAATATACAATCACAATTCATGTTCTCAAAAACCCAAATTGTCCTCTCCATCTGAACATCAATCTGGGGATGAAATGACTGTCAAATATTGATAAGCCATGATTGCCTCCTGTAGTCCTTCCATAGCCAGGATGTGATTATATCATCATGGTCTAAAACGATATCCCAAGTCACCCCATGAAGTTGCACTACCTCTTAAATGTTGATATGTCCCAATAACTCTACTGAACCCTACTCTTGGATGGGTTGGAAGTTGGAAGAGACGGTTAGTCGATCCATAATTACCCTAGTGGTATTTTTCCCTATAAATGTGTGGGGTAAACCCATCATGATGTCCATTGAAATACCATCACACTTTCACTTTGATACCTCAAGTGGCTGAGTCAAGCCTACTATAACCAGATTACCTACCTTCACTTATTGACAATTGAGTCACTTCGAAACAGAATCTACCATTGCATTCTTCATCCCTGGACACCAGTACTAATGTAGGATATCATGGTTCATCTATGTCACTATTGGATGTACCCCCAAAGGGGAAGTCTGGAACTCTCTCAAAATTTCCTCATGCAATGACACATGTAAAACATTTCACCCAATTGAAACGACAACATGCTCCCCACCAATCAAATATCCATCATAAACATGTTCTAAGGATAAATGAGAAGGTAGGGACCCATATTAAATATCCATAAGTTGTTCCTCTCTAACTCACTGTATGACTGGTTTATTGCCAACAATCGACTAAATATAAGCCGCTCCATCTCCATCAACAAAGGATATATGCATCGTGGCTAACTACTCTGAATCATTACTCACCAAATACAAACTGGATCTCCTATATAGTGCGTCTACCACCACATTTCACATCCCTAGATTTTATATTATCTTGAAGTGATCTTCATTGAGAAACTCTAGCCACCATTTATGTCATTCAGGTAGAAGTTATACATGTGACTTTTATAGTAGTGGTATACGGTAAACCGCTCTCCCATAAAGTAGTTCTCCAACATCTTCAATAAAAATAAAAATTTTACTAGATCCATGTCATGGGTCGTGCAATTCTTCTTGTGCTGCCTCTAATGATGTGAAATTTAGGTTATCACTACTTTCTCCTATATCAGGACACAAACCATTCTGTTCCTTGATGAATCATAGAATAATACATACCCAATAATTTTCTCTATTAGCCTCAAGGTGGGGTCACTCATTAGTCTCTACCTCAGCACCTGAAAACTCTGATGGCACTTCTCCATCAACACATAGGGTAGTCCCTTTTGTGTCCAATCTGATATGGGTGCTTCTACCCTATAAAATATAGGCATGATCCTTATCTATTATACATTCAACCACAAGAAAATTCTCACCCCAGTCACACATTTGGGTGGCTCCCAAGTAATAAATGCCTCTATCTTTACTGGATCCAATGCAACTATAGCCTCTGAAATAATGTGTCCTAGAAATTTATCCTCCCAAATTCTGAACTACTGCTTTGATTGATTCCTCTAAATCTAGTTCTCTCATATAATATGTAGGACTATCCACAGGTGTGTCTAATTATCTTTCTCAGATGGAGAGTACACCAAGATGTCATCAATGGAGACCATGATGAACTGTTAATGGTACAACCAAAAGACTGTATTCATGATTCCCATGAACAATTTTGGGCAATTTTCCATGTCATGAGGCATCATTAGAAACTCACAGTGGCCATATTGACACCTGATAGTTTCCTTTGGTATATCCATATCTCATACACGATGCTGATGATACCCTGATCTAAGGTCTATTTTTGAGAACTATCTCGCTCCCCTCAACTGATTGAAGATTTCATCAATCCTTGGAAGTGGATACTTGTTCTTCATATCCACCTAATTCAGTTCCAAAATTTCAAACATTACCTCAAACTCTCATATGTCTTATTTGAATATAATACTGGGGCTTCACATGATGAAACACTTGGCCTCACAGAGCACTTCTTTTGAAGATCCTACAGATTTACCCTCAACATATGAAGCTCTTAAAGATCCATCCAAAATGATGGTGTGGATGACAGTGCCATCACGAGGTATAAGAAAATGGATAAGTGAATATCCTTATGAAGGGGTAATCCCAGAACATCCTCATGAATGATTTCTTCGAACTCAACCACTACAAAAGGAATGTGGGGAATCTTCTTGTCCACCACATAATGGGAGAGGATATCCAACATGCAAGTGATATGCTATACCCTTATCCAAAAAATTATATCATGTGTTGAAAACCTTCTTTATTCACATGTAATGGAAAAAATGGTCCCATATCAAAATATACACTGCACTCTATGGAAAAACCATTAAATTTTTTCGAGGACTGCGGATAATATGTCCTTATGCAGAATTAAGTCATAAGGCATTGAAACCACACCTTAGATACCCCAGCTGAAGCATTAACCTCCATGAATATGATCACAAAACTATCACAATAGTGGGATTAACTAATCCCCTCCTGTAGGATTATTTAATCACTAGGATCGAGCCAACTGCTCCACCAGAATCTTTAACCACTGAATAAGGTATGTGTCACTTAATTTGTGAATGGATCCAATTACTATAAGAAAATAATCTATGGTGGAGAAGACAAATATCATACCTATAATCATCTCTTCGAAACTATGGTAATAATCATCTATTGCATGATGTTGGTGTAGCCTCTATCAACTAATTCTTGAATTCCATGGTGGACCACCAGGGGGTGGTGGTGGATGCACCAAAAAACCTCCATCCACCACCTAACACTCTTCATTATCCCCTTCCATTTTGGCCTCCCTAAAAACCATCATGGTTGACCATATGCCTTTGAATCAATGGTCCCTTATCTGCTTGCTCAACATTTTTACAATGAGTTGTGTAGACACGAGATATTTTTCTCTAACAACCGCACAAGTAGCACACCTGGTTCCTCTAAAAACTCCCTCGACCCTAATGGCCATCACCATCTAATCAATTGTCCTAGGTTCATCCACTAAAATTCTTTACTTGATTGGGTATTTGTGTCAACTACATACTACCCAATGCCGAAGGATCCACTGTCTAGTGTCTTCTGGTAGCACCTGCAAATAGAGCCAAATCATCTAGGATGCTCTCTATGAGTAGTGATCTCTCTAGATCCACATCCTTAGTATGGATGTTAAGATACATGATGGAAGCCTTGATCTCTTGGTGTAGTACCTGCAAAAAATAATGAGAAAAAAATAATGGGTCTCGCCTTATGTCTATTGAGTAGTGAGAATTATTGAGGAATCTCACTGAGTAATATGCCACAATCATGCTACCCTATAGTCGGTGTAGAAGCTCAAGTATGATAATTGAGTGAAACGTTGCTAGAATTTACATCTCTTTGAAGACTCTATCAATGTTTTTTCTAGGTGAGGGTTGCCTCACCATGTGTCTTCATCGTTAAGCTTCACAATCTCCCCAATGGGCCATAAAAATGTATCACGGGTAAAATTGACATTTGGAAGAGAGGCATCCTAACTAGGTGGAAGGATCTTGTAACCACCTCAAACCTATCCTGAGACACTTGGGGCTAATTATCACCCATGAACCAGGGCGGTTTCAACCTCTAGAATTTCTCTAATTTACTAAGCTTGTGTGTGTAATCTATCAGCAGTCATGATAGAAATAGTTGATCAATGGGTGGTGGAAATACTGGGGAACCACTCAGTGGAATCATCTATAGTACATGTCATTGTAATGTTGCCTCATCACTAGGTGTTACAGCCTAGTGGTCACGCACCAGAATCCAAGCTGTCTATCTGCATGGTGGCATCTTGAAATAGGTCAATAGGAACCAAATGAATTAGATTATAGATGGTGATCTAAGTCTGACTCAATAAGACATAAGAACATCTTAAATTACTATATGAGGCATTCAACTAGTGTTTTTTTGTACAGATATGAAAAGAAGGATTTAGGGTCCTAGTGTATGGATACATTGGCAGCTGCACCAACACCAGACTCCCCAAGCCTAAAATTCAAACACAAAACATTTTACACTTTTTTCAAAAACAAATCCATAGACTCTCGGTCTTTATGTAAGATCAAACCTATAGGATACCACATTTCCCAGTCCCATCCCTTGGTTCAGGTGCCACGATTACACCAAACTTGCTTCCCAATGACCATGGGCTGATGACTAGCGCTGAAGGAATTATCTCGTATGTGGGATTCATTTTCCCGAGTAATTGTATTCATAATAACACACACAAAAATCCCATTCCAAAATGAAGAAATGTAATAAAAATAACTCTAAGACAACCTGTGGGAGTAGATATGAAAACATGGAAGTAAAGGGGAAATAATTCAAGCTCACTAAAGGGCATATACAATCTCTTGAAGTCTGCCTATGGTAAACCCAACCTGAAGGGTATGTAAAGGGAGTACAACATAACTTTGTAGAATTACACCTCATCTATCTGATGGGACTGGGGACCAACTACTACTGAACCACCAAGGCTTCTTTCAAAGTGACTTTCATCTGCACAAGACACAACATGTGCAGACAGAGCCTATGCTAGGGTTAGTAAAACAATACTCACTGAGGAACCCAAAACAAAAAGTTAATACCCCAAAGGAATGTATGAAAATAGTAGACATCCAAATATGTACTCGATGTGTAGCCGCTAAGATGTACATTCAATAGAGAGAGTCGCTACTGTCATCTAAAAAAAGTATAAACTAAGGTATATAAATAAATAGTATAAATCATAATTATGAAAATCATGTACTATAATGAGAATAATCGACGATGAGTCACCATAGTCTACTAGGCCATTGGGGTATACTCTTGATCTTGGAAACTAATTTCTTCTCATCTGCAGGGCCACCGAGGCCCTCTTGTCTATTGTGCCACTGAAGTCCACTCATATTTTGGGCCACTATGGTCAGATTATCTGGTTGGCCACTGTGGTCTACTCATTGTGGGCATGATTCTTGAAGAATCTACACCTCAAGCCATTAGACATATTTATAATTCTAATAAAACACACACGAATTATAAATAAACAACTGTCTGGTCATTAGGGTCCTAATTCAGCAAACATCTCACCAATCGGACACAAGATTTTGATGTTATGCTTGTTTCTGTAAAGCAGGGCTAATGGGGTCTGGGTCCGGTCCGACCCAGTTAGACTGACTTGACACAACCCAACCTTTGGTCGATTGACCCAGATCTGACATGGACTAGGTCTAACCTGGCCTGCTAGGAAACCCAGGGCAGGGCCCCTTCGATAACCTCACCCACTATGAGTGGGCCCCCTGGCCATGCCCAAACGTGGCAATGATCACCATATCTACTCCCAACCAATGTGGTGGTTTAGTCTTGTAACCACCCCTTGGTAACTGCATGACCACCCCATGGGTGGCTGTGGGGACCATATTCCATGTTCCACCTCGACCATGACCCTCCGGCCGTGTGACACGGCTCGCTGTCACATCCAACAAAGACCAACCATTGTCAGTTTTCGATGGCCCAATTCACCACCTTTCAGTCGATGTTGTGGAGACCACCACTTCCATAGTTCCCCACCTACCGTAGGTGGATGTTGCGGCATGTTTCCACTGGCAGTTTCTTCTAAGGTCCACCAAACTATTTTCAGTGGTCTATTCAATGATCTACAAGCACCTTTCCGGATCCTTTGGTCATCCTTATTTGGACTAAATTCTCTTAGAAGTATCACTATCGATCTGGGGGTTTGGTCATGAAGAACACAATAACGCCCCCAATTGAGGGATTCGAGCCTTGTACGTGTCAGCCCAATCCCTCCACATTATAATTTATAAACTACCTATGTGGAGACATATGAATCTTGTATAACATTGATTCAAATCCCCATGTTCAAAACCCTCTAATATAACTGACCAATCTGTGGGTCCCTTATTTGTGTGTTAACCTAATTTTTTCTCTCAAATCCATTAATGGTGAAAAAAGTAAATATAATTAGAATCAAACCCCTAACTCTTTGTAGGATCATTCATTGGAGAATATTTCACAAATTTAACTTACCATTCATCAATAAATTGTTGGTGGCCTTTCATCGATCATCGCTCACCAAAACCAAATCTACAAGGATTTAGAGAAAAAATGACAAGGAAAATGATACTATATTCTGTTAAACATTAAATGATGGTAACACATTTGAGAATTTATGTTATATAGAATCACCATTTCATTTTACTGTTTCATTTATGTAATGGTGTTTCTATAATGCTAAAGTTGCAATGTTTTTATGTTGAAATGAAATTTTAAATTAGAATAAATTATACTGAAACTTTATTTTATTTTTCCTTATCAAATTTTTAATATATATTTCAAAAAAATTGTGAAAACTAACTTTCTCCCTTAACCTGGGCTCATGGAGACTATGAATTTTCATCAGTTCATGTTGTTGTTCCGAACACAACAGTTCCCTCAAATATCAAATATGGGATCTCATTTAGAAGCTTCAAAAACCACGTATACACGCTATTTTAAATAATGCTAAAAAAATCACGAACACTTATTATAGGCTCAATGGGATTCAAAAACAAGTGTGGTATGAGCACATGGTCTCAAAATAAACCCACATATAAAAAACATTTACTTTTAATTTCATGAAAATTACATCATACCCAGTTTTAGAAAATTTTTGGGGATATATATTTATCATTTATTGTTTATTTATCCTTTATGGGTTCCTAATTTGGCATTTATATATGATGGATTACTATGACAGTGTTGGTATTTTCTTCCCCTGTGATCTATTTAATCCTTTCCACTAGTTGGTAGAATCTATCATTAGGGTAGGTGTGATTGAGGTCATGTAATGACACGAATCAAACCACCAATTCAGTTTCCTTTTTATTAAGGATTATACATGTTGGTTTTTACAATGGTGAATCCATGTGAAATCAAAAAGTGAAGGATGATGAAAAAAATGAACTCTTATAGACCCAAAAAATAAAATATTCAAACATAGATTAATTGGATATCAAGCCACTAGGTTATCACGTACTGATGAAAAACAAGTAATCTAAGTTCAAATGATTTAAAATAGAAATCTTGATGAATCTCAATTAGAACAAAAGTAGATTCTGTTACTATCACCAATATATAATTGATTGAGTGAATTATTGACTAATATAAAGGTAAAAATCTGAATATTGGAATCATGGGAGTTAAAAAGATGAGTGTGAGAGATCTACATGATGTTCAGATGGCTTGAAGTGAATATATATGATAGTTGGAAGACCTAATGCTTCATTATGATTATTCAAATAGATAAAAAGTTGCACACAAAGAGAGTCCGGTATTGAATTGAATAGAAGGATGTTGATTGGTATATGAATACACGATCCCTTAAACTATGTTCATATTAAAACAGATGAATAAATTAATAGGTTCTAGACATGTGGGTGACCTCTTCCCAACCATGTGTATTCTGCACTGACCATATGAGTGTGCTTGAGTAAGATATGATTCCACTATGCTTGAAGAATCCTCTGTGGGAGCCTCAATGGATGGACCATTCATGGGGGTTGACTTATGGTACCACTATAAATGTGGTTATAGGTTCGGCCTAAGGGTCTTGTTCAAATGGATATATTTTTTTGCAGCACATAAAAAAATATAATAAATAATAAGGCAAAAAATTAGAATATCATAAAATATAAAAATAAAATATTAAAACAATTTGAAGATAAATGTTATTTTCAAAGCAATATTGAATTTAATTAAATGTTATGTAATGTTAATTTATCAAAAAAAATATAGATTTAATTGTTTTAATACCCAATTATAAAAAATATATCACTATTTATGAATTAAAAAACATAACATATAACAAATTAACAAAATAATATTTAAATTAATTTATAATATAGTCCAAAAAAATTTCCACCATTTTGAAATATATGAAGATGAAAACTTGTATTAAAATTTTAAAACAAAATTATTTTTAATCGAAAACATCTTAAAAGTAAAAAAAAAGAAATGGATTATTTCAAGATTAACATATAGTTTCAGTGTTTAGGTAGATAATTTTTTCAAGTTAAAAATAATTGTACTATAATAACTATATTTCATTAACATAACACATTCAAAAACCATTATACATATTAAACAAATTAGAAAATAAACTATTTAAATGTTAAGGTTCCAACACACACAATTCAAAATTCATTTTCTCAATTTTTATAGAATATATTGGTCTTACGAATATTTCAGGTAGTTCATTCTCAATAAGAACAAATTTTAATCATATAGATCATTTATTTACATGATCCATAAGGTAATGAAATCTAATCTCAATTTATTTAATTCTAGAGTGTTGAAATTTGATTTTCGAAATTGTAATATCACTATTATTATAATATTATATAGTAATTTTACAAAAAATATAATTAAAATCATACAATTGTTTCATTATCCAAATACTCATTGAATAAAATCTCAAAAATGAATAATATTTAGAATCTATTTTTGATAGTGATACTGATTGTTTTTTCATATATCTTGAGGAAGTAAAATATTTCCTAAAATGTTACACATGCCTGAATTTCTTTTCTGGTCATGTCTATAACCTCAAAAATCAAAATCAGATTGAAACATTAAATAAAAAATCAATAGAAAAAAACCACCCAATAAAAAATAATCTGGATATATCTAATTTTATTTTTAGCATATTTAAGGTTACATTGTTTTGTGTAAGAATGATATCTAGAATACATAAAAATAAAAAATATAATATCATGAAATGATGAAGTAAGATACAAAAAAAACATACTATCATTCCCATATAAAATTTATCTGAAACATATACTCCATATTGAATTTTGTACATTTTCGAAATTATTCCCAAAGGGGATCTCATAGTATTAGATGAATCAATTTCATAATTTTTTACATGTTATGTTTCATACTTATCCTGATTGAATAAAATTTCCTCATTTACTTGATTAATTTGAAATCCATGAAAAAAATAATTCCTCGATTAGGATCATATCAAATTCAGTGTTCATTATTTTTGAAAAATCATTAATAAGTTTATTATTTCTATAACCATAAATAATATCGTTAACATAAATCTCGATAATCATTATATCATTTTAAATTCATTGAAAAAAACCATTGGATCAACCATACCATTAACAAAATCATTTTGATATAAAAATAATGTTATTACTTCATAAAATGATAAAGGAGTATTCCTAACAACATAAAATGATTTAAAAAATATTAAAACATTATTTTCAAATTCATTATTTTTTAAACCAATTTTTTGTATTCCCCTAAACACTAGTCGTTTTACGCTATTTACACATTGTGTTTTTGTTGTAACCATTTATTTTAATAAATTCCTTTAGTGCATGAATTGGGTGACCAATTCATTTCACCGCGTTCATAAAAAAATATTCTTTTCAATAAAACTGGTAATGTTCATCATACATATCATTAATCTAGTAATAATATTTAAAATATTAATTAATTTTAATAAGATCAAAATCAACTATAAATGTGGAATTAGAAACAAAAATTAAAATAGGATTTCTTTTCCTAATTCCTAATTCATCATTTCCTATATGAATCTCTAAAGAGTGAAATTTTATATTGTTCCATATTAATGGATCAAATTGTTATGATATATTCTCCCCCTCGACTGAGTCATTATTACATTCTGCTTTACCTTTTTCAACATTTTTTGAAATCATTCAAATTATCAACAGAATCAATATTATGATTTTAGTTATTTTAAATAAACTTATCAGGAATTGATTCTTCCAATTTAGTAGTTATTTTATTATAAACCCTAAAAGTCATAATTATGTTACATTCTCCAAAAAAAGATACATTCATCACTTTTTAATCAATCTTTTCAAGATTATCTATATAATATAAAATGTAGACAATACAACCAGAAAACCCCAAATAAACTGTTTTTGGATTTTTATTCTTAAATAGTTCATAGTGAGTTTTCTATAACAAATATATGATTTTTATTGTATTTTAGAGATAACAAGATTTGTTAATAGATTCAACCAAAAAATATTTTGGAAGGACAAATTTATTAATCATTGTTTTTTATATTTCTTGAATTGTTTTATTCTTCCAATCTATAAAACCATTATGGTGGGGTATTCTAGGTTAAAAAAGATGAAAATATCAATTATTTTAAGAGTTTTTTTTTCAAATTAGATTTTCAAAAATTATCCTCCTTTATCACCTCAAATATAATTAATTCGATGAAAATTCTAATTTTGAATTTTCTTACAAAAATTAAAAAACATGTATATGGTTTTAATTTTATGAGATATGAAAATAGTCTGTGTATATATATCCAAAATCATATAAAAGTAAAAAAAATGTATCTTTTAGAACATAAAATAATAGTTATCATTAGTTTAAAAAATATCACGATAAAGCAGTTCTAAAAATCCTGCAGTATTATACTACATTATACTGTCTAAAAGAGTGTTTATGTTTCATACCTTTTAGAAAAGAATCACATATATAATACATACGTGTATATAATTTTGGATGTTACAGAACCTATTCATTTTTTACTATATTTCACAATTGTTGTAGATGATCATGTCCCAATATAATATGGAGTAGAAGATGATATGTATCAACAAAATTTATTCACTATACATTTTATATGGTCAGTTCTCAAAAATAATGAGAATATATATTTTCATTTCTATTAGAATAAAATAAAACATTATTATATTTATAAATGATACTTTTATTATCTTCCAATTTTAATGGCATGAATCCATCACATTTTTTTCATATTATAATTAATTTTTTTAAACCCTATAAAAACATATATTAGAAAATTTAAAATATGTTAATATACCCACTTCCCCAAAACCATTATACAACCCTTTAATGTTTTAAATGAATGTGAATGTTCCTCCATCACAAGAGTAAAAAGATGAGAAGTTAAATACTTCACCAGTCATGTGCCTTGAGAAGCCATTGTCCATATACCATGTGACATTGGAAATCATTATGTATTCTTCATATTAAAAAATAACATATATGGTTTTTATGGTACAGAGAAATTTTTAGGTCCAGCATAATTAGAAGTAATTTTTTTAGGAACCCATACTTATTTGAGAATTTCATTTATTAGATATATAAAAGATAGATTATGAGAATTAATATCTTAGTATATACTAATGATATAGTAAACATTACTGAACATTCATTTTTATAATTCTGTTTAGTTTTACCTCTGAAATATGTAAAATTTAAAATATTCACATTTATGGCTTAAAAAAATAGTTTTATACATCTTTGGAACCATAATTTTTATAACAATGAACTGTTTTATCATATTTGGGATTGTTCAAAGGTATTATTTTATCAGATTTATTTTATCCCCAATTTAAAATAAATTTGTTTTCTTTTAAACTATTAATTAAATTTTTTAGGTTTACATTAAACTTATATATAACACCCAATTCATCACATATTTTCAAATTTGATCATGATGCAAAAAAAATTAGTTTTTTATCTTCATGTTCGAGATGAATAAATTCCATTTAAATTTTATCTAAATCATCACAAAATATTGTAAATCTCATATGTTGATCATCATTATTTTTTATCGTAAAATATATTATTATAATATTTAAATATTTATCTTTTTATTTTTCAAAATACACCATATTTGAATCTCCTATATGAAATAAAATTTAATCATTATCTTTTTTATTTTCTTCTTTAATATTCTTATTTAAAATTATAGTTCCCTATAATGATTATCGATTCTCATAATATCTATTTTAAATATATAATTTAGAATAATTATTTATTTAACTTGACTTTCAATATCATATTCATAACTAGAAGTATTATTATAATTATTGAGAACCCACTTTAGATTATTAGCCATCCAATAGTTATTGGGTGATATTTTCACTTTTTAGAACCAATATTACATGGCTCTAGAGATTATGTAAATCTCCATCCTATATGACATTCCTTTATTTTGTCCTTCTATTTTTTTTATCTTCCATCTTTTTTTAAATTGGGATATTTGTAATTTATAATACTCTTTTACCCATATTGAGAGGAAATTAATTTGGAAACATAATATTGACTACTTTTACCACTTTTAATACCCTATCTATCATCCTTTTGAAGATATATTTTTGGATGCTTCATAAAGACTCTATTACAATTTATGTACTTATAAATTCATTTGGTGAAATTTAAAATTTCATCCTTTTCACATTTTTTGTATATCAAAATTTTATGAATTTGTTATAACTTTTATATTTGATTTAAATGATATATTATTCATTTTTATTATGGTCATCAGTATTATCATTCTATATTTCTAGCTTATATTGATTAAGTACTCCAACCTGCTAATCAAATTAAAATTGAGTGTAATCCTTACATTCATCAATAAAAACATACTTTGAATTCAATATCTTGAGTAGAGGTATATGTAGTTTGGAATATATTTTATTAATAATACACTGTAAATCATATATTTTTCAGGATTAAAATTACTATGTTTTTTACTATTAGTCATAAATTAAGTATTTTTAGGAATATATTTCTTCATAAGATTATCTTCTGTATGGTTTATAATATTTATTATTGTATTTGGGATGTTTTTTTAAAATATTATGGAAGTAATATTTATACCCTACATTTGAATGTATACACATAGCATATGGTTTTGAAACCTTGTGTTTGAGATAACTTGTATAGGTCACATTATGCACATTTTTGGAAAAGTAGTTTTTATAAACCATACCATTGGAAGGATTCCAAATTTTGAGAATATGGGAGTTTTGATAAAAAAACCCTTCACCTGTAAGGAATCAAACATTTAATGAAACAAATGTTTGGTACATCAACAATAATTTTTCCATCAATCACATGTTTACAACACTAAATTGGTATTTTTTTCATCATATAAAGAGACATTATGTATGATTTTTATATGATTTTTTTAATTTATGATATTTTCATGATCTATAATACTATATTAATAGAGGTAAATTTGACATTGATGATATTTTTAACCGATTGAAATGATATTAATAAATGGATTTAATTATTTTTGTTATGGGAAGTTACAACTCCCCTAGATGATTTAAATTTGAATAATTGTGATTCATTAGGTGACATTATTGGATAATATAATTTGAAGGAAATATAAAAAATCTATATAACATGAAAAATTAGTTTTTCTTTTTCAATTGCTATAAATATTAAAATATATATTTTGAAAACAAAACTAATTAAAAGAAACAGTAGTTTGAGTCAATATATTTTTTTTTTGAAGAGAATTAACTTTTAAGATATACTTTCTTCATCCAAGATCTATTGGGTAATGATTTTTATTTGTTTTTGGAATTTCCTATTGAAGAAAATTCACAAAAAAATTCTATTCAAATATATTCATTCAAAAAGGAAATAATTTATGAAAAATATGATATTTATTCTATCAGATTCTTCTATTACTATGATCATGAACTATACAATTAATGTACATAATGTTTTTTCATATATATTAATTTTTCATACTTGATCTCAGTTAAGGTGGAGTATCAGCTTCTATGACTAAGCTGTGGAGAAACTGGTTCCTGATAAACGAAAAATAAGGCACTATTAATCAATATTGTATATTGTGTTAACTACATGTTCTTATTTGTGAAGTTACTATAATAAGAGGTCTATTCTATTGAAAATCCCCAAGCTCATAGGGTGGGTGTTGGTAGAGTAGGATAGGGTATCTTTATTCTGATAACCACTATAAAAAGTACATTATCCTCATGTACTTTTTATTCACTGCTCAAATGACTTATAGAAGTGAATGTTGTATATCTAAATAAATTGAAAATATATATAAATGCTAACATAGAAAAAGATTATCGATAAGTACCAATTCATCCCCCTCTTATGCAACATTGTTTTATTCAGACCTAAAAATTGGTATCATATGAGAGATATTTTTTAAAATGCAGTTAAAACTCTCTAAACCAAATTTTATATCGTCTATACAAAGAAACATGTCAATTTTTTATCCTAGAAAAGGTATTTCAATGATAGGTAATCCATTATTCAATTGTGATATCTATACCAGATGGAAATCAAGAATCGTCATCTATCTAAAAAACCATGTATTTAATTTATATATTATTATTATGACATTATATGAAATTCATGAAAAATAAAAAACATGGGAGGCTTATAGAGAAGATGAGTATAAAATAAATTCAAATGTAATAAATTCAATCATCTTTGGACTTATTCCAGAAAAATTAAATAGTATATCCAAATTTAATACTAAATTTGGAATGTGGAAAACAATATCATTTTCATCTAAAGGAATTAAAAATCAATGAAAACTATGGTACACTATAGAAAAACTAAATTTTGAAACCTTTATAATTTATGGTTATGAATGCATCACCTAAATAAGTGGGATGTTGATTGAAATTGTCAACGATATTGATGGTTCAAGAGTTTCAATTTATCAATCATATCAAGTAATTATTGTACTTAGAGTGCTTCCCTAAAAATTTAATGGTATATCTATAAATATATAGCAATCATTACTATTCAATGATATGAAGATGGAAGAATTAATGGAAATACTAAATATGTAAGAATCATAAGTGAATGAAGAAGATGAAGGTCATAATATAGTAAAACGGGAAATTTTTTCCCATAAATTTACAGGTTTGACGAATGAAAAGTAATTAAGAGAATATTTTAAAAACATTGAAGATTAAAGCTACGCAGATTCTGTAATAGATGTCACTTAGTTCACAAAAATATTTATAAAATTATATTGAAAATAGTAAGGATTTAATTTTTTTTGGAAAGATGTGAATTGATCTAAATAAATAAGATAAAATGAATATAATTAGATTGGTCAAATCATACCCATTTTACCCCAATTAAACGAATTATGAAGAACAATACCTAAGGAAATTGATAATGAGAATAATGGTAAAACAAATATGAATTCTACTTGGTGATTTCCTGAAGACTCCAACAACTCTACAAATCCAAAATAAAAAAACTTAATCAGAAAATATGAAATTAAACATGTTCTTTAAGGATAAGGAAGAAAATGTGAACCAAGAATATTATTCTTCTACTTCTAATTATTATTGTTGATCATGTAGAAACTTATATTCTTAATTATCAATGCTTTAATAAAAAAATGATTCTCCTGTAAAAAATAAATTTTGTCTAAAAATATTCATAATTATGTTTTAAGTGGAGAGGAGGCAGTGCTAAAAAAATTCTATAATCGAATGACCAATTTAATAAATATACATTAATCTACATTATTCATGAAACTATAATAAAATAATTATGAAATACGGGAGTATATTTTAAAAGTGATGATATTATATTAACATAAGGAGATAATTCTTTGATTATGTTACTTGGAAAAAATATTTTTTTAAAAAATAGAAAATATGAAGTAAATGATTAAAATAAAAGTTATATACAAATTATATTGTTCCATGTTATAAAAATTATACTAGTTTCTATTATAAAAAAATGATATTATTCAAACAACTACTTGTTATGAAATCCACAAATTAGTGGAATTAAAAAATATTTTACATCCATGAAAATGTATGAAACATGTAATTTAAATTTTGGTAATGTAATTGAAATCTAGATTCTTGGATTATTTCTTGATGACATAGTTTTACCCAATACAATATTGGTACTAAAAAACTGTTTTTAAATAATTTTGTAAGTAAAAGTCCATGGGAACCAAAATGCCATTTGGTATATGGACAATGGATACTGAAGACAAATTGGTGGACAATATTCATACTTTCATAGCTAGAAAAAATTGATGGAGGACTAGTTACATTTATATATAATATTAAAGTAACAATATTTATAGAGGGATGAGTTGGAGATCCAAATTAAATACCAATTAAAAAAGATCTATATATTTGAAACCTAAAACATAATCTCATAATTATTTTTAAAATATATAATTTTTGTTTTTATGTTGATTTATATAAAATAACATGCTCATATTTCTATGATAAATTTCTAAAATTTATGGATCCTAGAACATCTGATTTTTTTAACTAGGATCTTAATTCTTTTTGTAAGAAACTTTTGAATTTGTAAATGACTGAGAAAAATTAGTCTTGGTTGTAAAATTTATGACTTGTATGATATAATATATATTTTTTATAAAAATATTCTATGAAAAACATATTTTATAATATTTTCTAGTAATTAATATGTTAATGATTGATTATGTAATGCAAGTCAAATTGGATACCAACACCAATAAAATTTCAAATAAACATAAAAATTTGATATATTGAAACCACTATAACATATCCACATTGAATTTTTTTGATATTAAAGAGTATAATGGTTTGTAAGAAAATAAAATTTTTATGGATTAGTTGATTTTTATTCTTGACTTATAAGGATTATATTCAAAAACATAAAACTGAATTATTCACTATATTTGAATTCTTTAGAAAAATTGTTCATTAAAAAATGATTTTAAAATAATTTATTTAATAAATGATCATGATGTATAATTTCAGAATCTATAATTTAATTATTTTTTCTCAAACATAGGTATTAATCACACCGTCACTGCACCAGGAACTCCTCAAAATTGAATTGTAAAAAAATTGAACTCTTTCAGAGATGGAAAAGACTATGACTACAAAATATAACCTTCCATCCTATTTTTGGATCTAATCTATAAGTGAAACATGATATATCAGGAATAGATTTTTAATAAGTCCCCTTATTTGAAAGACACCCTATGAAGATTGAAATAATATAAAACCTAATGTAATTTACTTAAATGATTTTAGACTGAAGGTCTATATCTTGAATACTTACAAAAACCATGGAAAATTATCTTTAATGGATGATTTGGGAATTTATATTTTTTATTCTACTACTTCTAATTCATATACATTATATAATAATAATTATTGGATTTTTGAAGAATTACAGCATGTGAATTTTTATTGAAGTGTATCTTTTTCAAAAAATGAATAGAAAAAAGATGAAACTGTTTTTTATTTTTTCAATATGTGTCCAGAATCACATAATAATAATTTAAAAAATAAATTACATGAAAAAAAATCACGTCCAAAATGATCATGAATAAATGAACCTAAATTTATCGTATATAGACAATCAATAACATTAAAAGATAATCCTTTAGAAAGTGTTATTGTAAATCACGAAATTGGAGTAAGAACATGATGAAATTTATAAAACATAGATTAATTTTATTCCATTATGTCACAATAAGAATGTAAGGAAAAATAATAATATATAAAAGATGATAATTGGTCATTTGAAATAGAAATGTAACATAATAAATTCAATAGAAATATATTTTTTCAAATAAGTGGAAAAAGTATCCAACTATCTTGTAATAGAAATATAATGAGGTTTTAGAAATAAACAACATGATCTTTGGGATAATTAACATAAATAAAGATATATTAATTGTGAAAGGATACAAACAGAAATAAGCGAGAGAATATGATTAAACATTTTCACATGTTTTTAGGTCAATGAAAATTAGAATCTACCTTGATTACGTATCTCATAAGAATTATAAATTATATCAGATGGATGTAATATATTCATTATTAAATGGAAATTTATTGGGGGACTTTTATATTGAACAACCACTAGGTTTTGAAGAACCACATCTTCCAAATTCTATTCTCAAACTTACTAATTCTCTATATGGGATTAATCAAAAACCTATAGATTGGTCTGAAATATGAACCTCATTTTTATTGTAAAATGGATATTCTGTAGGATTTGAAGATCCTAATAATTTTGAAAATACATTATGTTCTAATATATAGGTAGTAATAATTTATATAGATGATTTTATATTCAGATCATGAAATTTAAATATTATTAATGATTTTTCAAATTTTATTTCAAAAGAATTTGAAATGATTAAAATGTGAGAATTAAATATCTTTATTGTATTTTAAATATACCAACAATATTTTGGAAATTACTATAATACAAGAAAATAACTTTCCGATTTATTTAAAAATATTGACTACAAAACAATAATGATTATACAACTTCCATATGAATAAATGCATAACAATATTTGGATAAAGATTGATACCCAGTTCAAAACATTGTTTATAGAGTTATGATTCTTATATTATTATATGTTACTAATATCGAACCAAAAATAATGTTTTCTATGTGTTTATGAGTTATATTTCATTAATGAGAAAAAAAATATCATATTATTGTTGATAAAATATTTTTTAGATATTTTAAAGGAACTATTTTCCAATCCATACATTATCCAAAAACATTTGATTTAAATTTAATTTGATATTCAAATGGTGATTTGGATGATGTAAATAAGATTGAAAACGAACATCAGGAACCTTTTAATGTTTAGAAACATATTTTGATTCAAGTTCAATTATGATACAACATTCAGTTGTTCTGTATACTGATATGGAATAACATATATCTTTATATAGTTTTTATGCACTTATTTTTTTGGATGAAACACAGAAAACTACAATTCAGAAATAATTTTAATAATATAAATATTTTTTAAGATTATACCAGTGTAGTGAATATTTATAAAAATCCAATAATCCATTCATTAATCAACAATATTAATAGAAGTATTAATTTTCTAAGATATAATTTTCTTAAGACACATATCTATTTATAATTTATAAATACTAAATATCAACTTGCTAATATTTTTAATAAACCACTTCCCACTACATATTTGTATTCTCTTAGAGGAGATTTACAATAATTATTTTGAAATAAATGTTTGTTTTTTTGTTTATTTTACTTATTTATTTATATTGATAGTTTCATTTTTATTTGATGAATTATTTTTTTATTTTTTACTAATTTAAATGAAAACAAGAATTTGTTCTATTTTTTAAAAATCATGATATTAAAAAATAAGAACAAATAAGGATCAAAAGGAGTAAATTAGCATTATAAAATTGTACTGCATCACCCAAAACTTGTTAAAACCCATTACATTATCCATTTCACTAGCATACCCTCATATTTAGAAAATTTTAAACTTCTAGATCCCTTCTCTTCTTTCGAAACCCTATAATAAAAACCATTAACCATTCGATTCTCAATCAAGTCAAATGAAAAGAGGATAGAAGATATAATTAAGATCAAGAAATATTCCCATGATGGAGTGTTTCATTTGTATCTTCGATAACTAAGAAATTTGGAACACTGGTTAGAAGATATTATGTCAATTCTATTTGGATCCACTCAAATTTGTAAAATGATTATTAAAAATCATTAAGAATACCAGATGGTGTTAGTCATGCTCAACAGTCAACAAGCCTCTTAAGAATTTTAAAATCAGAAAATATTCTTTATCTTGAATTTTAACCCATGTTGTTGTTCGTTATTGATATCTAGTGAAACATTCTTTGGAAAATATTTTTATTCATGAATCATTATAGTCATCCATTGGAATAAATGAATTTTTATTCATTTAGTGGAATAATATCTCTCAGATTGTATTTAAAGAATAAAATTTTCCATCTAGATGTTATAACTATGTTTCCTTAATATTAAATTCATAATGATAGTACATTAAGTATTATTGGTTACATATTTAGTATATTTAAAGGAAAACAATTTCATATTGGTGTGGAGGACCCCAAAAAATCCTGTCATGTTTATCAAGGGGAGAAAAGTAATTTAAAATTTGCTAGATTAGTTATTCTTCGTAATGAGGATGTGAGAGAATCTAGAGTTGAAGATGTTTTTCATCCAAAAAAATAGACTCATATATAATACTTTTGGTCCAGATTTTATTGGTCATGAATAAGAAAAAAAATGATATTCTTGTCACCCAGTATTGAATCAAAGATAAACCTACAAATGAAAACATATATATTGAAACTACTTCACCAAAAGATGAAACCTAATAGGTGCTTTTAGAGACTCAGGTACTACTGAGGGTCAACATGCCAACAGTTATTCACAAGATGAACATATTGGTATGAAAAAAGAACATTTTTAGGAGACTTCTCAAGGAAAGGTGATAAGTCTAATTTTTATTTCTGATGCCACTGAAATATATGAGAATAAAAAAGACTATTCTAACATAAAATCCATAGAAATAATAGCTTACGTGTCTGGATAAAAGATATATTCTCTTGATAATATTTAATTTTATTCTAGTCTAAATAAAATAGGAAGGTCATTAAATATAATGGAAGACTCCCAATAATAATTTTAATATGAAAAAGATTATTTTGATTCCCTAGTTTATTGGAAATAAGATTTACTCATAATGTTTAATAATTAAGGATAAGAACTCATGTTTAAAAAAAGATATGGAATATACCAAAAACACGTTGGATGATTGAATGAATTCATCTATTCCTAGAGAATAATATAAATTTCATCAGACTTAGCTACTCAATATCAAATAAAATTAAGTTCTTAGGATATTTTTTTATGATTATAGACATGAAATGTAGGATCATGTTTTAAAAATAATAGTTGAATTAGTCTAAAGTATAGATTTTAGGAATTTTAAGAAACACATTAGAAATATGATAAAATCATTGAGGAACAGGTCTAGTAAATAAAAAAGCTAATCCCTATACCACCCAAACATCACTAGATTAAATTATAAGGAATAATTAAATTATATTCATGATTTAAGATTTAAATGATATGATTCATTAACAATATGGAAATAGTGCACCTCTAAATGTGCTATTACAAAATAAAAAACAACATGTTGAGAAGTTAACCTAAATAAAACATTGAATAAGACTACTTCTCATGCTATTCAGTGAAAATATTTCCATGTCACTATAGGATATGGAAATTTTTCATGACTTATTTAAATTCAAACTGATTTAAAGTATTAATTTTGGATTAGAATCACATTTTTATAAGAAAATTGGCTAACAATATTTTGGAATTTTTATAAGGAAATAAGTTAGATTTGAAGGATTCTGTTCAGGGTGTTTGAGTTTTATATTAACATGAAAATTATTTTGAACTATCCATTTATCATTTACACAGATTTTTTTTAATTTCTCATCTAACATAAAAATTGTGACAATAATGTACATTTTAATTAATTTTTTTCTTATCATTATATCTTATTATCATTTTTTATTTACATTAATACTACCAGAACACTTATATTATATCAATTAGAAAGAATATAACATATTTTTAACATGTTAATCTATATTCATTTTGTTTTAATCAATTTTCATATAAATTATTTTTGTTACCACCTATAGGGAATAAAATTGAGTAAACAAAACTTTCTTGACTCTATTACCAGTTTCTATTTTCAATTAATCGAAATAAAATATTACTATGTAATATTAAATTTCAACAACTATAATATATATATATATATTATTTTATTAGGCTTATAATTCCTATATTTTCAATTTCCCTGATAAGGAATTTGGATCATCAAAACATGGAATATTGTTGGGCATGTATAGTCTCAACAAGACTATATAAATTATATTTTTTTATATCGAAAATACACATGTTAATTTTTTCAATAATGTTACATTAATTATATTTATGTATAATATATCTAGAGAAGATTATCTTATTTATGAGTTATAATATTTTTTAAAATATCCATAATATGTTTTGAAAGTATTCACAAAACTCGGTTCGTACCCTAAATTTTTAAGTATAAGCATATCATATGGATCCGAAACCCTATGTGTGAGATAACACATATGGATCATGGAACCAATGTTGTTGGGCTCGAATTGTTTGTCAACATTATTTTTGGATGGAGTCATATGTTTGAGATGATGGGTTTATGGATAAAAATACCCTATGATTGAAAAGTACACCACATTTATTTGAAAATAATATCCTCAATAAACCATATTTTTTTGATCAAAAATACGTTATCAACACTATTTTGTGATTTTTTTCATCATGTGAATGAACCCTATGTTTGAATATTCAACGATGTTATTTTAATTAGTAAAATTTTCATTGATTAATGGAATAGTCTCAATGGAATAAAATATCATGTTCAAGCTATTTCATGACCGATTAAATTGATAGTATTCAGTGGAGTAAATCATTATTATTTCAATGTTAAGTTACATATTTGGAGGACGATTTAAATTTTAATATTTGTGATTTTTCAGGTGACATTTGTTTAACTACTCAAAAAATGTATATATATAATATTCATATATATAACTACATTGAGTTTTTTCACTTTCTGGATGACAACACATTTTTAAAAATGTTTTTTAATATAATATATCTTAAAAGATAAAAATATTGAGTGAATATGTTAATTATGAAGATTCTACACATTTAATATATAACTGCTTCATCTTTTATATAATGTGTAACTACTACTATTTGTTTGTTTCTATTTTTAATGATCATCATTAGCATCCAGGAAATATTCAATGCTATTATTTATTAAATACATTCATATATAAATATGAATATTTTTATTTTTCAAAAATTTTATTCGTCTAAGATCATGAACCTCCAATTCAACTAAGTCAAAATCATTTAATTTATTAGAGTTTCATATTCTCAGACTAAATCATGGTAGATTCTCAACTTTTAAAACATATCTGTGGTGAAACTAGTTCCCTATAAAAGAACAAGTAGGCTCTATAAATGCATATTATAATAGTTTTCAACAAACTATGCTCATTTGTGACAGACTTATGATAAGAGGATCATTCTAGTGAAAATAACTAAGCACATAGAAATAAAATTAGCTAAGTGGAATAGGAGATCATTAAGCCCCGAACTAGTATACAAATTTTACAATTATATATTTACTATTTATTCACTACTAGAATTAATAATTGAAGATAATGTTTCATATAAAAAATCTTAATGAAATATAAATGCCAAAATATTTCAAGAATATAAAAAAGACACAATTCCCTACATCTTGTGTATCATTGTATTAATCATACATAGCATAAGCAATCTTTTGATGAGATATTCATTCATCAAGATATCCCCGAGTAAAACCTTAACACTGATAGGATTGGTGAATACATTGTATATATTAGTTATGTTTTCCTGATTTGTCAATATATATTCTTGAAATTCATCTATTTGTATACCAATCGTGGTTCATTGTTACTTATCAGTTCATGATGAGTGAATTTTAAATTCAATTAAATGTTAGAAGTATTTTAAAATAATGATATATTAATAGATATTTATAAGTACATATAAGTGTATGTAATTCAAAAATTTGAAATTTAATAAATATATTGCAGCATTATTTCTAGTGAGAATTTCTAAATAAACATCATAAAATTTATATGGTTTTTATATTTTAACCCAATTATGATTTCATAAATTTTCTAGAAATGAATCCATTATATACATATTGTAAACATACTCAAATCCATTTATGTGTAGGGGTCTGATGTTTTTTAACATCTTGAAATATTGAATTTCTATATCAAATTAGGGGATCTTTTACAAATAATTTTATTCGTGGATAATTTGTTTTTCAAAAGTAGATAAAAAACATCTAAAACCAAATAAAAAAATTGAGCTCCTCTATGATAAAAACTTTTAGGTTCCATGTTATGTTAGAAGTTAATATAGTGGTAGTGGTGAATAGTTCTTTATAATGTATTAAAATAAAATAAAAATTATCAGCGTTAGAAAAGTGGTAGAAGTTACCGTAGAAATAAAAAGAGACAATATATGATCTCTTTAAAGGGGTTCATATAACCATTTTTCAAGTCACATATTCAATATAATCTTCTCCATGGGGGGATTCATATTCATTATATCCACTCTTTTTAATGTGAGTGATGACAAGATTGTTTAAAAATTAAATAATAACATTTTTAAAACCTAGTTGTATAACCCATGGCAATTGAAGGATTTACAACCTAAATTCATTTATGTTAGGTTGAACAACCCAAACATCAATTTTTATGGTAGTAATAACACAATGAACAATTTTTAATGGGAAAAAATATAATTGGTATATAAAGGATGAACTGATTAAAATAATAATTAGAATAGGGAAATATCAGAAACATTAATTCAACAACAAAGTAGATAATGTATAAATTTGGTACAGCTCATGCTCCATGATCATTTTAGAAGTGGATGATGAAACTGATGAATATTTTTAGTTATAATAGCACAATAGTATAATTTTATTGAGTATATTGGACAATTCAGAGATATAGTAACTGTATCATTGTATTCTCATATAATGAATCATCAACAGATGAACTCGAATTAATCTGTAAGGGGATATCTTGGATAATTAATGAAATTTCATCTAGGAGTGTATCCATAACCAATAAATTCATGACACATGTTATTTTATAATAATATAACAATATGAAAATTACCTTATTTTTTTATTATTGTGATATAATCAAAAAATTGAAATTAAAATTTATTGACTATATAATAAAAAAAACATTTAATATTTTGAAAAGAACAATTCTAAAAATTTAATAATTGTAAAATAACTTTAAAAATATATATTTATAACCAAAATAGATATAGTATAATGTTATATAAATGAATCATCATATAATCAATAGTTTTGAATTTACCTATGTATATTAAATAATGGTAAATTTATTATAACAAGCAATTTTAATTATATTTCATCATAAAATCAAAAACATTTAAGCGATAATTCAATTTTAATAACATTAATTAAATTTAATGAATATATGTTTGAGAAACGATTTCTAACCAACAATGGTACGTCACCTACCATTGGAAGTGTCCAAAAGACGAACAAATAATGTGTGGCATACAGTTTCAATTTATTTTAAAAATAAACGAAACAAATAAAAGAAAATAGTAATTATAATGGTATTAGATATAAATCGATTCAAGAGAATAATAAAAAGTAACCAATTATTAGATTTCCAACGGTGACACATGACTCACCGTTGGCTTCCAATGGCGAGTTATTGAAAAATATTTCCCAAAATCAGGAACTATTAAAATATGAAAAATAAAACAAATAAAATAAAAAAATAATTCAAAATGTGATAATAGTTTTATTTCAAATCAATTGAAATAGTAAGAGAACATATTGAAAATTGAGAATCATATGCTAATAAAAAACACATTCAATATTATGAAATTATAGTCAAATAAAAATTAATATATAAAGGAATATATATAGTAGGAGAATAATATGGAGGACAACTCCTACTTTATCTTGAACAATATAATTCTATGATGTTGTTCGAAAAAAATAAAATAACTATAATTAATAATAAATCATAGCAATCAATAAAAAAGATAAAGGATCTGGTTATAGCTTTGGAGAAACTCTAATAGATTCCCTATATAGTTGAAAGAGACCACAACCGATAGGAAACATGACCCATCAATTGTGTCCCACAGTGTGTAATAACAAATTTCATTGATGTTCTAAAATTTATGTAAATAACCAAAGATTAATTTCCAATGATAAAAAAAATTAATGAACCATTTTAAACCTAGAAGTAGGTAAATAACTCAACAATGTTATTTATCTAATTTTGACTCATCACCCACTCTTGATTTATTTACCAATGTTGACTCGTCAACAATAATGAATTTTTACTAATGTGGACTAGAATCAAACTCTATTGGGGTCATATAATAAATACTCCATGTACAATTAAATTGATAAGGCTAAATGAACTAATGGAATATATGCCCCTATGTATTCTATAAATTAAATCTTAAATCACTAATGAAAATAAGATTGATCGTCTATTTTATCAGGTCATGATGGTGAAATAATAAACTAAGAGAGAAAGATATAAAATAAACTTTTTGATGAAACATGGTTAGAACCAAAGGATACTACGTAATAATCAAAAATGTATAGGTGATTGGGTGAATTATTGAACAATACGAAGGAAAATATTTTGAATAGTGAAACCCCAAGAGTTAAAAACATGATCATATGAGATCTATATGGAGGTCCAATGGAATGAACCAAAGATGTTTGAGAGGTGAGGGGATCACTACTGCTATTTTAGAAATAAAATAAATGAACAAAAACATTAAAAGAGATTCCCACATCAAATTGAACTAATGTAGTTTGAGAAATATATCATAAAAGGGGGACAAAAACTCTTTTCAAATTAATAATCAAAAATGCATAAATGGGCCTTGACTATATAATCTACCTATTCCCAATCATGTGTGTGCTCCATCGGCCGTAAATATCATCCCAAGTTATCTATGCTTCCACTAAGCCAAAAAAACCTCCATGTGAGCCTCAATGGTAGAACATTCCATGTGGGTTGATCAATTAGCCCCATAAATGTGGGTATAATTTTAAACTACGGGGTTTGGGATGAAGGGATTTATTTTTTAAATAGTTAAAATTTAAAATAAAGATCATTGGTAAACATTATCAAAATAAAATATTAAAACATGTCGGTGATAAATATTATTTTTTAAGGAATACTAATTTTTATTAAATGTGTTGTAATTATAATTAAAAAAAATAAAAATTTTAATGTGTTAATACCAATTAAAAATAATATCCTTATCATAATCATGATTCATTTATTCTTGTATTAAATAATATATTTATGACATCACCATTAATTTTTTATCCACTCCTCGATATTTTTTATACATCATGGAATAACTACATTACCTTGATGTGTCACTAAAAAAACAGTGTTTCCATCACAAAAAATTAAATTTCATATTTGATGTAACATAATACCTTTACGATGGGATGGAATACTTGTTTTAGCAATCCATAACATCATTACCATTCATCATGTTTTCATGAATGAGAAACTACACATATAATTTGGTGGTATTTTACCCTAATACAACAAATAAAATCACATATATTTTTAGATTAGTTATTAAAATATATTTTATTTTATAAAAAATAAAAATTTATTTAAAAAAATGAAAAATGATTGGTCTTAAAATAATTAGAAAAAAGTTGGACAATTACATTTAACATTTAAAACACTGATATATAAAATAAATTATTTTAATAACAGTTTCCTTAAGAAACCAAAATATATTCAATCATTTTTCATTTAAAAGAATGTTTCTTCCTAAAATAAGTTAAAATTACCCCAAATGAAATGTGGTAGTATAATCAGAATAATCCCCATCTAATTAAACTCCAAATAATATGATTAATTTCCTTATTCAACACATTAAAAATATAGTAAAATAAAATATCCCTCAGCATTGAACAATTGTCATGGAATAGATAAATAATTTCCCCCTATATTCACTATAAAAGACCATATTTAGTGTTTATTATGACTTACCTCTCAAAAAAAAATTATATTAAATTTATGTTTATATTCTATAAAAGTTATTGAATTTGCAAATTTTAAAAAGTATGTAAATGAACATCCATTTTTAAGAAAATATACTTTCCATACATATATTTACCTACATGTGAATTTAAATACATTAATCAAGGATATTTCAATAAAATTACACTCAATTTGTATAACCTGGTATAATTTGGGGGGGATATATGATACAATTGAATATTTTATTGAATTATGTTGAAAGAGTTCAACCTCGAATATTATTTTCACGTCACAACACATTTAAATGCGTATATAATTAGTTTAGTTCAAATTAATAAGCATATGTTCAAGTATAATTGTATAAAAGTCCACTAATATTTAACTAAAATAAGGTTTTTATAGGGAAATGAAAAGTTTTCCCCTCATTAAATCTATAAGGGAATTGAATTTGAAAATATAAAAGTAAAAAATGGATATCAAATTTCACAAAAAAGTCTTCCCTCATAAAATTCATTAGTGATCATTGAAAATAATTATTTCATAAAAAACATTATGGGATTCTAATATTAATAGATTTAATATACTATTAGAAAAATTTATAACAAATACCCCACATCTAAAAAAGCCATATTTTCCCCCATATTTATTCTAATGTTGAAGAAAACATTTAATAAATTATTTTCCAAACTTATTTTTAAATTAAATATAATGATGTAATGTTCAAGGTTTAAGAGTGATGCTCGAAAACCATGTTTCCACTCATAATAAATAAAAGAGAAAAAAAAGAAAAAAATTCCTAGGATCCAATACTTCATACTTTTAGTGAAAATGATGGTGTTTCTAGTTCATTATAGAATAAAAATAAATAGTTATAGACACTGGAATATTAAAAGACATGTATTATATAGACATGATAAATTCAAGAATAAAATATATCACATTTGAAAACATGAAACATTTCTTTTATATAAAGATATATATAAATAAAAACTATAGATGTTAGAAAATAAATCCTCTTCTAAGAATCATTATCCATTAAAACATGTCATGGTGAATTTTCCTTTTCATCCATGAGAATGATCTGTAATTTCTCAAATATTGTCACAGAACATTTAAAATAATTTGGAATTAATTTTCTATGGTATATTATTAAAAAAAGCAACAAATTCTAGAGTTTGGTTGTTTTTTTCTAAATTATAAAGTATATTTCTCCTTTTTTTTCCATAAAAAATTACTTCAAATTCGGGTTGTACACTAACTCTAATGGGAAATTGTTTAGAATGTTACTTGACTAATCACAATACTAATTGATCCCAAGGTTAATCTTTTTTTAATTATTTGACTAACTATTCACATAATGAATTCATTCCCCCAATATAGCCACCTCACATGCACGATCACTTTCTTATTTATTGGGGTACCTTCACTTCATCTTATAATTAGATTGATCACTTATGGTAGGTTTTTAAGAAGTATATTAACTTCTCCTTTTTTCATTATATGGATAGTGGATCATGTGATCAATAAAATATTTTCTTATTTTATCATCAAGAGTATGGTTAATCCAACCTTTTCTTCTTATGGGATGTTGAATTCTGTTTATTTGGTTGATAGATCACATGCAAGGTAACTATTCATACCTTGTAGTTGGTTTGGAACAATGTTGATTTTTTTAATGGGAACTTAATCATATGGTCAGTTCACTTTTAACATGGCTATTTCCTTATGGTCATTCAAGATACTAGATGTACACATCCGTTTATAGTCACTCATCTTTCCCCATATAGTCAATCCATAACAATGGTGAATTTTAACACACTAAAATTTCATGTTCTCTTGGTGTTTCACTCTCATGGTTGATTGATTTACTTAATGACCAAATTACCACAAGTTGTTTTAAAAAATTATTCACGTAATTAATTATGGGAAGGAATAGTCAATTTAATACCTAAAAATTATGAAAAACAAACATTTTTCCAATTTTCTACCAAAAACCCAATGTATTAAAAATAAATCCATCTACAAAAAATATAAAAAAATTGACCAAGAAAAAACTAGGAGTCTATAGGAAATATGATCATTCCCCAAAGGGTTCACATGTTTACTGTATCACATAACTATTTGAGAAAAAAATTATAATTAAAATTAATAAATGAAAAAACATGAAATGTCCCTGGATTTTTCATATATTGGGTCATGTTTTGAGTATTCAATAAAACACACCACCTAAATTTCATAACAATTTCAGTTAATGGGTATGATTTATTTATGATTATGATCTCATTGTCTTGTGTGAATGATTTAATGCGTCCTCTAAATATTTTTAGATTACCAACATCATTATAATACTCAATAAATAGTCTAAGAATCATTATGTATGGGATCTTTCCAATATAGTTTATATTCCTCTAATCTAACAAAATGGACAAATGATTAAAGAAAACAACTCATAATTATCATCATAATGAATAAAATTACTACAGATATTCTAACTAAAACATGATAAAAGTAATAATTCTATATTAGGTTTAATATTTATGTTAAAATTACATAGGAAACTAAAAAAACACTCATGATGCCCATATTAATATTTTAAAATGGTGTATATTATTTAAGATTCCCTAGGAACCCCATAATGTCAGTGATATAATATTCATCATCTATAGTGTTAATTTCATCAAGAAAAATCATGCATTCGGTTGCGGTAAATTTAACCATATTATTAGTTTTTAATCTCTCAACATGATAATAAAATTGAACTTCTATAACTACTAATGGAAGAAAATTAGTATTAATATAAATTTAAAAATATTAATCAGTAGAAAAAGAGATGGACTTGTATGAATCCATTTCTGTTCAAAAGTTGCTTGAATCTCTCAGAAATTAATTATTGTGAGTGGTTTTTAGTATACTACGATGCATTATTAAAAAAATTATAGCTGTAGTTTGGAATTTTTGATGTTAATTATTAGTATTTTCGTTAATATATCCCTCAATTCGTATGAATATTTCTAGTTCATGTGTATACTTAGAAGAAAAATTAGATGCTTTAATTTCACGTAATAGGGGTGATAAGGAATATATATAAGATTAATTTATATAAACATCTTCATAAAAATCTATTATTTTGTACCAAAAATCATTTTGGAATATCGTAAAATCATAGAATTAATTAGTGTCTTATAATTATAATTAGGTAAGTTTATAATTCGATAAATAACTTAATAAAACTATCAATAGCTATGAATATTTATCCCAATATTAGTTTAATATTTTCATAATAATAAATATTAAGAATAAAAAAATTCTCAGGAAATCTGAGATACACTACCGAGACTGATAGGTCATATAAAAATCTATAGGTATACTTGATTGACTTATCATTTAATTGAAGAAACCAAATGGTTGGTCTAATATTCAATTGAACATATATTGTGATTAGGGAGAAAAGATAGATGTTTTCAATAGATCCCTAATGAAACATGAAGTGTAGCTCTCAACGTCCACCAATTTTTAATTCATTAAAAACATCCATGATCCATTAATTTTAGATGAAATTTCTATAAGAAGACCCCAAAATGTATTAGGATAGTTATATGGTAGCACATTAAGTCTATTATATTTTATTAACCAATAATCACTTATGAAATTTGATTTAAAATGGAATCTTGATTAATGCTTCATGGAAATGAATATTGATATTAAATGTTATAAACATCGACATAAATTTAAAATATTAAAGATCCTCATTTTTTTTGATGACCCCATAGAGAATGGAAATGGGTGGGGGAAAATATTTTGATTTCACTTACGTCACTAATCTACGTTGAAAACTACATCCATTTTCCCTATTTGATTGTATCCCATTTCATTTTCATGTTTTATTTTCATTTTTAAAGTGGAGATAAATCAATTTCATCATTTGAAACCATTTTCCAAATTTCACGATCACTTACAATTCTAGTTTTTAATTTTTTTATTGGTTTAAATTGTTTATGATAGCTTTATAGTGCTACATAATAACATTTTATTTTCTGTGGATATATATAGTGGTGGTAGCCAAAAAATTTCTCATTTATTGGATATAGTTGTTCTTGGTCGGTTTCCCTTCTCTTTTCCTCACTAACCTCATACAATATTACTCACTTGGGTTTGTTGGTTATTATTGTTAGATATATGTGATTATAATTTATTTATTAAATACCTATACAATCCATATAAATGAAAAATTGAATGTTAATTTACTGCATTATTTTATAACATATTTGTTGAGGGGTTATTGTACCCAAAGTAGGTACCAGGTTATTTGACGTCTCTATGGTCTCTCCACGATTGATTTGGATGATTTTTGTTGTTTTCATTAGAGTTATTTGAGAAAGGATCATTGTTCCCAATAATTCAACTCTTATAGTATATAAATTGAAAATCCTCTTCATGTGAGAAATTATTATTAATTATGGGATAATACTTATTTTATTGAGTATTCAAAAAAAGATATTACATTTTCCCTTAATAAATATTCAATGAAAATTGTAGTAGTCTTTTAGTTGGATTCAATCCCATAAGTTGTTATTTTTCATTAAGAAATGTCATTGGAATATTGAAAATGTTAATTTAATTTTTTTTATTCTTCATTTATTTTTTAAAAATAACCTCAACCTGATTAATCTAGATTTTTTTTGTGATAATGTGGGAGTATATTGTATAAATATTTCATTAAAAATTGGGGAGGTAGTTGGTAGTAGGGTGATATCATAATTAATACTATAAATCTAGTTCGTGATTTATATGTGCCCTATTTAATATTTTATAATGTGTTTAATATTTTTCTATACATCAATGGTGGTGTTTCTTGAATATAACATTATATCAAATTCGAGGAACAACAGTCAAATATTTCAAATATTTCCTGATCAAAATTATAAAACCAGCAGCTAACCATATTTTTAATGACAAATGGTAGACCATAGGAATAAAATAATTATCACAATAAATATATAAAGGTATTTGTCTTATAGTACAATGAAAATCATTGGTGAAATCTACTGAATTCATAATGGTATGGCCACTAATGAATGTTATCATATATTAGTAAAATGGTGTTACATTGTAGTTCCCAAACCACAAATAATGAATTACTCAATAATGATTTATAAAGATAGTATTAAAATAGAACTCCCAAATTTTAAAAACTCAAGATCATAGTATATAGTATAGAAATGAATTCATATTATGATTTTTATATTTATATTCTACAACATCTGTATATAAAATTTTAAATTTCTATTTATTTTTAGTTCATATATAATGTTTCTTAATTTTTGATATGAAATGACTTTGTTTATATTTTTTAGTACCCACAGTGCATGAATGATTATATTAATAATAGTCACAAAGATAACATATAAGTGAACATGATCAGAGTCCTATATTTCCCATTCAGAACTAATTCTATGATCATTAGTTTTTTAATGATATATTTTTTAAAATAATTTACTTTTTTTATATTTTTTTGGTTTTTTTATACTTTAAAAAATTATTTTTCCATGAATAATGCTAAAAATTGATAAGGATAAGCTATGTGTCCTATGAGTTTTATATAGATTTATTTATTTATAACTTACTACACGTATTATTATTGTTTCTAGGATTGTACAATAACAAATTATTGGGTTGTGTGACCAACTGAATGAAAAAAATAAAACATATAAAAAAAGGAAAAAAGTTGATGTAGTGATAGAGGAAATGAAATATCAATAGATACAAAGTGTGGAATTCCAAAGAGGTTATAGTGTTACGGGTACTATAAATTATATAATTTAGGGATAATATCAATTATCTTGCTTTGAAATAAAAAAAATGATGATTTTTAAGGGAATGGATTAAAATTTGACCACTAAATAAGCATACCCTGTAGATAAAACTCTTGAGAATTTATATTTCTAATAAGACTCATAATGGGGAAATTTCTTTATGTATAGGAGTATACTAAAAAAATTTCAAATTACCAACATTAGTGGTAGATTAAATATAAAAATATTCTATATTTTACACTTGTCGATACTTGGAGTAGGGTATAAAATTATCACGATGAAAACAAATATATAACTCCAGACCAAAATAATAAAAAAACCGTTATGAATATAATTAAATCCAGAACATTTTAAGATGATATTGAACCCATCCATTTTAATTCATGAAATCTATATATTTATGAATATTAGATTGATCAATATCTATTATATTCAATTATTGATTTTCAATATAGAAATAAAAAATATAATGAGAAATGGGAGTTGATGATTATATAATTAGATAACCTCCATCATTCTACTCAGAATCCTCTAAAATCCTACCCCAAGAGTTATTCCACTTAAAACATATACTCTAAAACCCTGACCCTAAATGATATGATTCTATTGTAACATTATAACATATTCCCAATATACATGGAACCATATCCCGACAGATTGAATTGTGTAGTGGTGTTGGAAAAATAGATAAAATGATAAATTCCAAATTATATTTGGAAAAATAAGTACAATATGGTAATTCCATTGAGGACACCATTACTACCATTATAATAACACTACATATCTCTCGTGTTCCACTTATTGGTATACTATGGAAATGATACATAATAAATGGGTGATCTCTAATGCTAAGTTAGGGTTTGGATACAATGGAAACTAACATTAAAAAAATATATAATAGAAAATATTGAAATGTGAAAAAATAAAAGAAAAGTCATATAATAAATAAATTGAACATTAATAATAAATATTTGGAATAAATTATTATCAAATTATTACATACAAATAATCACATTAACTTTTATCATGTCCGTGGATATTCTTACCAATCAAATAATAACATCAAGTCGATAACTAATATCATATTGGTAAATTATTAATCATTCTTATCATTAATTAACTAACATAAAATGGTATATATTTATGATAGAACACATAAAATTCATTTTTTATTCACAACCCATATTAATATTTGGTGAATATGGTATATGTCTCATAAAAGTAATGTTGTGATCTCAAACCCTTACATAAGGTTATTCCATTATACGTGAATAAAAATCATATAAAAAAATTAAATAATTATTATATATATTAAGAAGGAATATTTATATTTATAATAATATATATTCATTTATTATAACTTTTTATTACACATATATTAATTATTTTATATTAAAAACAACATTTCCGGTGATAGTTACAGCGTTTCCCATGTATGTTTGGGTTCAGTAAGTTTTTTCCATGTACATTGATCATTTATCCATATAAATAACAATCTCCATAATGTTATTAATATATTAAAATTTCATTATATATTTATTTATATTCATCAATAAAAACTATATATTGAAAAATCAGTTTCATTGTTCATGGAGATGGTACGTTGTACGTACACATGAATGTTGTTTTAATTTTTTAATGGATGGAATGAAATAAAGGTATATATTAACTGACCTATAAATAATTATTTTAAAACATATATATCATAAATAATCATTAAATCTCTCATTATTACCTTCCATGTAAAAATAAAACTAAAAACGTTACACATTGTTTCAACGAGGTGGTAGTCCACACGTACACATGACTGATGTTATCATTTTATAATTGATTGGAAGGTATGAAATTAGGTGGGATATGATAATTCAATATGTTTAATTATTAAATAAAATAAATATATATTAATAAAATCTATTATTATATATAGGTTTTATTGGTGGTGATGGAAATTGAATTATATAAATTCATTAGGCGGATAACTTTCTTAAACACGATTGAGGGTATTATTTCCCATTTGTGGGAAGAGAATGATGATATTGGTTATCCCAATAACGTAATGACATGTTTTTACTTTATATATAACTTTGAAATAACAAATTTTCTTTTGATGGAGATTTTAATGAGTTAAATTAATAAATTAAATAAAAATGCATGGATTTGAACGTTACCTCTTCTATAGAAAACCCCTTATAGATAATACCAAAATCAATCATATATTGGATTTATGATATAAATGTGGTATCTAGGTAATTTTGAGGGAATTAATTGATGTATTTGGGCATTTATTATACATTTCAAGTGTCATTGTATGTTAAAAGAGGGGCAGATAGTGGTGTCCTTTTATAATTCAGGGAGGGTACCTTTTTGGAGATTATATTAAAATTTCCCCAAAGATTAAAAAATGATAATTTCATCCCTTGAAAAATACTTACAAATTTCCATATATTCGAATTTTGGATAGGATAACCTCTAAATATAGCTATATATATGGGTTTTTACAATTTTATTTGGAAAACATACCATAATACTTTTGATTAACTTTTCCCACGGTATACTAGTTTATACCTTAATCTCGTAAATTATTTTTAGTTTTTTTACAATTCATTGCAACCAATAATTATGTTTAACTTATTAAATAATAATATTTTTTGTGTTTAAAATTATCATTTCAGTTTTTTTGAAATTTAATTCAATGAATGAGAAGAAATATTTTAATGTTGAACCCGAAGAGGTGTTGAAAATCAGTTTTCAAAAGGAAAAGTTTTTTTATTAAATTTTATCATATAATTAATTAAAATAAACTAATTTGTAATCATTTTAATAAAAAAATTAATATTTTTTTCAAAACCATTTAGAAAACAAATTTAAAATTTTCAAATGCATTAAGTGAAAATACAAATTTCAATAAAAATCATTATTTTTTATTATACATTGAACAAAAAAATGTAAAAAAATTATTATAAAATAAATATAAGACTATTTTCACAATATTATTCGAAAATTTATTTTTAATATTTTCTTATAAATTTAATAATGTTGGTATATATTTATTTTAAAAATAACTTCATTAAAATTCAAGAAAGCCATTTCTTATAAAAAACTATTTCGGTAGAAAATTTTATTTAATATTATCTAATGTCAATAAAAATTATTAAATTAATAATAAATCATTATATTTAATATATAATACCAATTTTTTTAATAAAACCATTAACCAATTTTGAATAATTAAATTGATTTATATAAAAACAAATTAGATTCGTAAATACCTTTTTTATAAGAAAATATTTTCTATACCCTTAAATGAATATTATTTTCATGTATAATAAATATATAATAATGTAAATTAATTTATATATTTCTAAAAAATATTTTTTTTATTAATTTTTTAATCATATTAACTTCCACCAATTTGACAACATTGTTATAATGGTCATATCTAAATAATATTTTCCCTGCGTTGTTTATGCATGATGTTGTGTGTTATATACGCTAACATCAAAACTGTTATTTTTTTAATATATTAGGGTGTTACATTTCCCCCATAAAAAATAATTTTTTACCTCATCATTTGAAATTTTTCTCACAAATCACAGATTTTCAATCTGAAAATAACATTTTTAAATATGACATCATATCAATATTTAATAAGAAATCCTATTAATATGAGTGAAGTATAAGAGTAAAGGACATTTATAAGAACACATAAATAGATTTCCAAAAAGGAAAAAATTAGTTCGATGTGAATTTAAGGAAAAAGATGAAAAATGTAAATAATTATAGAGTATGATAGAGAGAGAATTAATCAAAAAAAAATAGATTGGTCATGTGAATGTTATCCACCATAAAACCATATATCTATAAGGTATGAAAAAGATGATTGACTAATTGAAAAAAAAGGTAATAGGATATAATATTAGTTTCAAGATACTTTTCATAGGGTTTAGTAATTTCATAACCATCAATATAATTATCATAACAAAATATAATTAAATAATATATTTTTATTTCATAAGAACAATTTCATCCATTATTTATGTTAAAATAATTATCACTTAATTTCATAATCTAATAAATAAAATCCTTGTTTATCTTTTTGGTCCTAAAGCAATACAATTAATATTTAATGGCATATATGATCAATAAATTAATGAAATCAAATCCTTGTATCTCACAAGATTTTAAAAATCCAAGTGGAATGAAAAATTTATCAAATTATATATTAATTTCTAACAACTCAATAATATCCCAAAAGTTCATCAAAAACAACTTCATAAATAGGTAGTCATAAGACTCTTCTAATATATGTCTAACCAAATTCAATATATAAAAATCAAGAAGCATTGTAAATTTCAAAAAATAAACATAACCATAGATTCCAAAAATAAAATAAACTATGTCTTAGGTTCACTTAAGAAATATTTCATTCTTCATGCTCATCATAAAACATTAAATAAGAACTGCATGTTTCCAAAAAAAATTATCTCATTATCTCATAATGAAAATTTCATGTTATCGAGTATATTCACCAATTCCATAAATTCAATAAACTACAACAATGATAACCTAAACCATAAAATGAAAATATAAATTTAAGGTCCCAAATTCTTTCAGATAGACATCTCTTTATAATTATTATATAAAAATTGATCACATTATAATGGGTATCGTCCATCAATATTATGTTTTCCAAAAGGATAAATATTATACTGAATAACTTTTTTAGGTTATCAATACCATTCGAAATATAATTTAAAGTACATATAAAAAACAAGTACAGAACTATCCTAAATTTTAGATGATTATGATACAAGAAGACATTGAAAAAATCGATCAACCAAAAAAATCCTGAATAGAAACACATAACTTCTCTATTCCACATTGGTTGTAGTAAAAACATAATATTGATAATGATCCATTAGATTCTTCTAGTATACATTAACAATATTATAGGGAAATTCATTTATGTAGTGACACATATCCTTATAGTTAATACTCCAAACATTAACAATTTCATTATTAACCTTGGATATACCCTCCTGGTAGCCTTTTTACTCCGATATTGATGAAAAAAAACATTTATTTGAAGCAATTACCAGGTTTATAATTTTCATAAGAATAACACATTGGAATATTATTCTTTCCTTTCTTCCATATAACAATTTATTTTGTTATATCCTCACCATCTCTTAAATTCTACCAAATCATTCATTCATGAAGATTTTTTCGTTATGATGATCACATATGAAACTATGTCCACTTTTGAAAAAAATATTTTGGTGACTATTTCCCTTAAAAGTATTAGCTCTATACCATTAAATAAATGGACAATTATTATAATTTGATAACCTATAGAGTTTACAATATTCATTTTTATCGTAGTAAATATCTATTTATAAATCAAAAATATTACATCGCTATTTTTTCTTATACTCATGAAATGTGTCTCGATATCGACTCATTACATGCAAAGGAAATATTTTTCTAAGAGGAGTACTTAGAAATGCATATCCACTAAGATTTCTATTTCTTATTCTTGCTTGGTTTTTTGAATTATTATCCACCATTGATCTAAATCCCTTAATAGAGGTTAAACATCCATGGTAACCTTATCTCATTCATTACTCCTAAAAGAGTTAAATAACTTCTCTAATGAAAATTTCCATTTCTAATAATCAAATTTATTTATAGTCATATTAAACGAAATAGGTTTCTAATTCAAAAAAATTTCTATCACTCTTACACGATAATGTGTATGAATATGCTACTCAATATGGGAATGGTTTTTGGACCTAATCTATGTTAGCAACCCAATATATTTATAATTTATGAAGCTTCAATTTTAGTTCCATATCTATCTTCATTATCCTTCCCATGAGGGAAATCCCAACAATAATTATCATTATTGATTTAGATTTCATTTTATCAAATATGACCTATTTTTAGTCAATTTTATATTTCAAATTAGATCATTAAATTAGAAATCATAATTTAATATTTCAAAACAAGTGACACAAATAAAATTAATTGAAATATTTATACACATTTAATCTAATAATAATAAACTAATTATCAACAAAAATATAATCAAATATAAAATATATACTTATATCCTTAATTATGATTCATACTTATTGTGTGAAATAGCCAAATAATATCTCTTGATATTGTTAAACAAGGTCCGTAGAATTGGGCATCGTGACACAAAAATTGACAATCGATTTAAAGACTAATGAAATAATTTTACAGTTATTAACCCTATTTACATCTATGAAAAGGCCACTATCACTATGAATATAATGATATGGATGAATTTATTTGAAATAATCATAATATAGACCTTAGTGATACATTATAATGTGATGTATATATATAATTATCATCAAATTCGGTCATATGGTTATGTTCCCTAATCTAATTTTTCCTAAAGGTATTTCCCAATAAATATATTTAACATCATTTAATATCAATTGTAAATACAATAAAACTAGTAGCATAAAGTCAGGGGATACAGTATTACATTGGAATTAAATACATGGAATCAAATCCAGATGGTCCGAATAGTATCGCAGTCCTTAAAAAAAAGATAGATACACAAATGCCACATTACATATGAAAACATAAATATGTATATATATATATATATATATTAAATTTTCATGTTAATTATTACATTTATCATATATCCATATATAAATCATAATACACTTATTTTCATCCTAGGGAAAGGAAACAAAATAAAGTGATGACATCTTATGCTCAGTATGGGTATGCATACAACAGATTTTATCATAGAGAAACAAGGAATATTCAGTATATAAAGGTATATAACTGAGGCATGTATCATTTATTAAATAAAACATACATGAAGAATAATATTGTAACAATAACTGTTGTTCAAATTGTTATATATTAATAATAACTTGAAATTAAAACATATACTTGTATATTATAACTTATCGAATAATCACTTGACAATCAATAAGTAGTCTCATTATATGAGAATGAATAATGTCAAAAACCTTAACCATGTCATAAAGGTTTTATTCCATTAAATAATAAATAATTTTCAAATATTCCAATCAAATATCAAAGTTAATTTTTATGTTGAGTTATAATGATGCAACGAAGGGCTACAACTGAACCAACAATCACTTACTAATTCAAATGAATTCATCACATGAAATGTGATATGTATAATCATTATTAATAATCCTATTGATAAACTAGGATTAAAAATGTTAAAAATTTCCCCAATAATTAAAAAAGTTTGACATAAAAAATTATTATAAAACTAGCAGACAAATTTTAGTAATTTTTTCAGTTAATAAACACTATCAGAATTAATCTTGGGTACTATGGAGAATGAAATAAAAATAATAAATCCAATCAAAACTGATCATAAAATAGCTATAATAACAATAATTATTTTATCATTACAACACATTTCAAATAAAATATAAGTTAATATGTGGTTTTTTTATTTGATGAATAAAAATACCATAAAAAGAAATAAAGAACTCTTGATATAAATAACATTTTTATTTAGAAAATAAATTCCATTAAATTGAAATTTTTTATAATAATAGAAAAAATAATTTCATCTAAAATAACCTTGTTATCATTTAATTGAATCGTCAATAAAATTATTTGTCACGATGACGTTTAATTATTTACATTCCATATATGTTAGAAAATGATTATATTCACATTTTTTATAATTTTTATTGTATATCTCATTAGTAAAATTATTGGAATATTACTTTTAAACATATTTTTTAAAAAGTTATACAAGTGTCCAATTTTTTTTTAATAAATCGATAGTATTTTTTTTTGATAATTTAGTGGGAGATTTTATTTGAAAACTTGTTTATGTTGGATAAAATATTTTTGGCTGAATAGAGAAATAAATCATCACTCCTTGAAATCTTTTTTTCAATAATTTTATATACCCAAGAGAGAAATATTTTACTACAACATGAAGAGTTAATAATTAAGCATATATGAATAATATAAAGTTATTTGAAGATATATATATTTAAAATTTTCTTCAAGGTAGACATAAGAATGAAATATCCGAAATAATGATGAATTGTGAATCAAAACCATAACACATTGGTAACATCTAAATCATAAAACCCTTCAAGGAAATAACATAAAATGAAAATAGAAATATAATTATGATAAAGTGATTCATGATATAACATATCTAATGGGTAGTATATACAAACCCTAAAATTAGTAATTGTTGAATATGGCATATGTCTCATGGTTGTAGAAGCAAGACAAGAAACCCTTACTTCTTTCCACATTAAATAAATATGAATTCAAACACTATATTTTATGAGTATATATATGTTTATAATATATTATAAAATTATATTAATATATATATTTAGAAATATAACTTTTTATAACTATTTATTTCACATTATTAATAATTATTATAATGAACTATATTCTGGGTGTTAACCACTTTGTTCATCATGTATGTTTTTTTGGAAGTTTTGGTCCTACGTTGAGAACGGTTCCATAAAATCAAAAAGTTTATTATTATTTTAATATAATTAATATTAATTATATATTTTATTATATTCACCCATAAAATTTATATATTCAAAAATGAGTTACACAATTCATTGAGACGGTTGGTTGCATGTACGCGGGAATGCTGCATTTATTTTTTAATAAATAGAATACAATACAGATAAAAAATCATTATACTCTTAACAATAATATATATATCATATATATTTATTAAATATATATTTATTACAATACATTTCAATATAAAATGAAAAAAATTTGTCATCGCTTTGTGGAGGCTATACTTGGCACATATGCTCGAACAACGTTATAGTTTTACTATGGATTTGAATTTAAAGATATAGATTTTATATTATAATAATATATGTTTAATAACGTTAAAAATAAAAAATTTATATATTAAATACATTATATCAAATTTGGATAAGTTAAGATGAAAAATTAATCACATTAGATAGGGATGCGATAGTCCATCGTAAAACTAATCCATGATTTTGTTTTCCATTTGATGTAACATGATATCGATATAGGTTATGGAATTAACATAATAACATATTAGTATATTTTATATATCTTATTAATTTTTTAATATTTTATGATTATTTTATGGATTTAACTGAATAAAAACATTGAAATGTATATTGAATACCTTTACATCTTCTTCATACATCCTCTATAATTTTGTACATAAAACCTTCCTAGATTTGTTTTCTGATTAAACACCAGAATCTAGGATATGGGGATATATTTAAGGAATATATTTGAGTAGTTAATGAAAAACAATATTTTAATCCCTGATGAAAATAAGATATGGGGTTTAAATTTAAAATTGGGGGATGTGTTCATTATTAAATTACATAGAAAATTTCCAAAAAGAATTAATAATATCATATTCTTCCCCATGAAAATAGATTTTAAAAGAATTATTCTATAATTATATATATTACACTGTCTAAATATTTCATTAAAAAATTATTTTGACATGTTTAAATATAATAAATACTGTTATATTTTCTTTTAACCCCCCACACCCCTAGTAAACTTGATGGACCATTAACATATGAAATTGATTTATAAAATATTTACTATTCTTTATGAAAAAATTATGTTTACATTATAATATAATAATAAATATTTTGAATCAAAATAACAAAAAATTTGTCGAAATTCAATTCATAGACATGATAGAATTAAATTTAATTTCAAACCCACATACATGATAAAAAACAAGTTTTTCAAAAGAATCGTTGTTCCTATGTATTCAAATTTTTTAATTTAAATTGTACATATTATTTATTAGGACATAAAATGTATTAATTTTAATATAATTATGCTAATATTTATTTTTATGTAATTTTTTAAAAATTTAACATTGTAAAATCATTAAATGGAATACAAGATTTATTAAAAATCATTATTTTTAAAAAATAATTGAAAAATTGTTCTTAATAAAATATTATAAAAAATATATAAAATATTATATTTATATGATGATTTAAAAATTAATTTTATTTTTTCATATATATTTTTAAAAATATGAAAAAATCAATTTGAAAAATAATTTGGAATTCACGGTGAAAAAACATTTTAGAGATATAATATCTCTATGACTAAAAAGATATTTTATTGATATACCATTCTTGTATAATATTTTAGATGAATGAATAAAAATTATTTAATAAATAATATATAAATTTATTTGATATCATCCGAATACAACGATTAATTTAATTTATTAATATAATAACACTTCACACACATAAAACCCATTTTGACAAAAAAATATTTTCTCCCTAAATATATTTTTATTATCATTTCAAATAAATTTACACCCAATGAAAATTATTATACATGTTTAAACCATATAATATTTATAATATATTAATTCCTATTTATATCCCCAAATTTTGTAGTTTCGTTATAACATTTATATTTATATAATTTATTTCGTAGGTTTTTTAATATTGAGGAAGTGGGTCATATATTTTATTGAACCTCATGTTGTTATATTTAAATATAGTGGTGTAACAAACACATCCAATGATTAGTTTATAATCATTTGGTTGATAGAGTGTGATTAAACCTATATAAATTCAAATTATAAAGGTTTTGTTTATAAATCTTTCATCCACTCTAGCCTCAGTTCCGTCATCAATAAAATAAGACTCTATCAACATGTTAATAGCCTCTCTATGTTTTTCCTATCATTTTAGATAGTATTAAATATGGGAATCAATAAAAGAACCTACAATTTGTTGTTCTCCTCATGCATGGTATTGGAATAGGAATACATTATTAATAGATGTTGGACTTATTGACCCAAAAAATTATCACTAGAACTATATAAATATTATGAATCCTCCAGGAATAACTTCAATCTCATCATAACCGATCATTTCGTGGCTTGGTATTATGATTTAGATAACACCATGCTATTTTGAATTGATATCCCTATTCCTTTACATAGATCATAGAAACACCACATGACCATTATATATCACATTACCAAGTGGTGTTACATTTATGGAACACAAAATATGGGAATTAATCCACAATACATCCCATATGTGACCATGGAATATTTGTATTACCCTTATATAACCCCTAAATTAACATTCCAAGTATCTTCAGGTGTTCAAAAAAACAATTATGTATCTATATAATTTTATATTAATCTATTAGAATAAAATCACAGACATTTGAATGTTATTGAGGAAAATGAATTCCAACTAATAAAACTCAACACATAATTAGACAATATATATATTTATGGGTATTGAAATATTTTGAAAAAAAATAAAAGTATCTAAAATTAACACCAAAGACGCCAATTTTTTCAAATAAATATATATATATATATATATATTTAAAAAATAATAATAAATATTCAATCAACTTTCATTTTTAACACAATATAAGTTTTTAAAACCATAAATTTCATCAAAATGTATATGAAAAAATATACTCAAAATAGTAAACATCAATTTCCTATCCTGCAATATTGATTCATGTCCATCTGTATAATAATTATCAAACCATTAAATGTCGTAGTACAATGATAACCAATTATCTTTGATTTATGATGTAACGGTACCATGAATATTTATTCTAGGGGAAACATCATGATAACAAAATTGTTGATTAATGGAAAATACCATGTCAATAAAAATTATATGACACCTAGGGGTATGGAATAGATTTATGATATACTAAGGATCCTCTGTTTCAATGTAGTGTGACTATAATGTTTGGTGTATCTTCACTTATCCAATGAGATAATATATAATTTCATTGTATACATAAAAATTTATCTTGTGTTTTAGACTAATTACTTACCCGTAGATTCATATTTTAAATGGAATTGATTTTTGATAATTTCATGTGGTTATACCATTCATATACTATGATAGAGAAACTTTTTTTTGAGAAACATTTGGGCAGTTTTTGGGTCAAGATATCTCAATGTTTTTATATCCATTTATATTTTATGAAAAAATATATGAGGATTAATATCATAGTCAATCAGGTTAAAAAATTAATTATATATTAGATGTGTGATGGTTTCATTAGTGCATGGAATATCATTCCACTGAACACTATTTACCAATATTATTTATCAATGGTAAATCAGTGGAAATTTATGGTGATAAAACTCTAACTCATTTATTTTAAATGTGATAAAATTATATTAAGTACTATATATAAGATGGAAATAATCCTCAAAATAATAGAAACTCTTATGTGGAAGCTCCATATGATTTATAGGTCTCCCCATCTAGTCTCAAGAATAATGTGATGTTGGCCTTTATTCAATTTTTTACTTCCTATTAAGGAAACCATTCATACCATGTGTGTGGAATTATTTCCATATATATCATAAGTGAGCTCATAAAAAAACACGTACAGTTTGTATCCAAATAAATACTTCAAACCACGACAATAGATTGGGAGAGAAAATGGTTCAATCTATGAGAACAAAATTAATATTCCCAAATATAAATTGTGTTTACTAAAATATATTCTTACCTAATTATCAATAAATATATCTATATATATTTTTATCATATAAATAAATATTATATTTATAAGATATTACAACTAGGAAATTCCACCATTATTCACATATATAAGTATAACGACCCATACATTACATAAATTGTTAATACTTCAAAATTGAAGCATACTTATTACAACATATAACAAAACCACGAAAGGACCGTATAGGTATAGTGTCTTTAGAAACTGGGAAACATAAACAACTAGTTCATAAAACATCTACAGCGTCTCCCATTTATTTCATCATATCTATAGTCCCTTTTTCCATATCTTACTTAATAACCTTCTTCCTGACCTAGGGAAATAAAACATACAAAAGGGTGAGCTCAAATGCTCAGTAAGGGTAAACAAAAGAAATATCAATCACATCATATACATAAGCACATAACTTTTGGAAATCTTAACCTGCAAAAGGGATCATAATTTCATAACATGGGTTAAATCATAGTAGTGAAATGTAATCCAAATAATCAAAACTTAAAACATGATACTTTGTGGCATACACACATAATCATAGAGAATCATTTCTTATTAGCCAAGACTCATTGCCAAGACTATCTTAGTGGACAAAGTCCATTTCTGAACCGAGTCACCCTCGTTTCAGTCCTGTTTCACTGAACCAGTATAACCTAGCATTCCAGCCTTGTCTATCTCATGAGATATAAAATCGTTACCCAATGCATTGGAGGGAGATATAGTTCCCACCCATCTCATAATGATACCATTCTTATGTGTGCCACAAAATCATAAACCATACATCATAGCATAACCCATATAATAAAAATGGGAATCATAAACATCGTGACATCCTAAAACAATTCATATAAGATAAAGGAATTCATAAAAATATAATTCCATCACAACAGAATGAAATCAATGTAATAATAGGGATAGAAACAGAACCCTTTATCATCTTAGATGGAAAATAATTTTGATAAAACACTTGAACTCCATTCTTGAAGAAAATATTCTTTCTTCTTTAAAAACACTTTTCCTTTCATAACATGTCGTACAATTCTAAAATAAACGATGTTAATTAAAAATAAACTTGAAAACATGTAAAGGTAGCTTCTTGGAAATAATGTTTTAAAATTCCATTCATTTCGTATAAGTTAATAAAACATTCTTCTCGTACTTTTGTCAGAAAAGTCAAAAAGCACCTCGTACGAAAAACAAAAAAAGATTCCTTTCATATCCTTTACTAAAAACTCACCGAAGGGTAATATTGGATTTAAACAATTTTATGTGGATGGAAATAATATTACATATTGAGGAAACATGGATGTGGATGATAAAATACACCCCAATAAATATTAAAGTATAAACAATCTCGGATAAAAAATGAGATTGTGATATTTCCCTTACCTTAGGTCTAATATGCTTTGTATGTGTCCGAACCTCCTATATAATGATTTAAATAATGTTATTGACTTATTCCAGAATCATACTTATTTTTATGATATCATATTTGGTCATATTCTTAGCTTCTTAGTAGTAATATTTCATTGCAACTTGTTATTCGGGTGTTTATAACTTTTTGTTCTTATGCGTGTTTTGTCGAATAAATTCTTATTCTTCTATTTAGGTTATAGATACCTCATTTCCAGAATGGTATTAATGTAATATATATCATATTAATTCATTCAATTCATTTATATACTCATTATTAAATGAAGATCATGTAGAACGAGTCGCATCACATTGTGGAGACGGTATTCCGTACGTACGCACGAGTGATGATATCGTTCCTATGATCATGGAATTGTATTGGAGTGTATTTATAATATTTCAGAATCAATATCACTTTACAATAGTCATATATAGTCATTATTTACACCATTATACCCATCCAAGTAAGGTGGTGGTGGAAAATAGATTACACCACGGCGTGGAGACGGTATTTCGTACGTATGCACCCGTGGTGATTTCTTTTTCTGTAGGATGGATAGATGGTGAAATAGGGTTGTTTCAGAATTATAATAACATATCAATATATGAGTGATACTGATGTTATTACTTCATAATTAAACAACTAAATAAGAAGAAGTGGAAGAAGAAATAAAAATGAAAGAATCGGTAACGGACATTACCTCTTCTTTGAAGTGCTTCTTTGAGACCTCCTTTTGGGGCACTACAATTGGTCTTTGAAGAAGACCAGGACCTCTAGGATGTCTCTAGAGAAGTGGAGAGGAGAAAGTGGCAGGGGTTGGCTGAGATCGAAGGCTCAAAGTGGTGTGAGTAAGAGAGGGAGGAGGTGCCCTTTTATAAGGGAGGAGAGGGGCACCTTTGGAATAACTAAAAATATTATTTTATTATAAAGTCAAGTTCGGTTTTAAATATCTCCAAATTGATTTATTTCGAAGCTTAGGTGGGGATGGATCTAAATCCTCTCATAAAATATAATTTAGACAAGTTTAGGTTCATATTTTAACCTTATCATTTAGATTTAACATTAAGTTAAAAAAAATTTCTTTTACAGTGTCTTCTTGTGTTCTTATACTATAAGGTTAATAAACATACTATAAGCAGCCAAAAGAACCCCAAGTTGTTTATTATTAATATATATTACCTTATATAAGTCATTTGGCAGAACCTTATATTTTTAGGAATAAAATAACAATTACTAATATAATATTTGTTTTAAAAACTATTTTATGTCAATTTTGACACTATTTAGTAATTAATTTTTTTGAAAATCATAACAGAATTATTGGTTCGCAAAAAGTTACTTAAATCAATACTAACATGTCATATTAATCTAGAAAATTAGTGTAATTCATAAAAAGAGTCAAATTACATTTATTTTGGTGTTTATAACATCAATTATGTCAATATTAAATTAATAAGTTAATTACTGCATCATCTTTGTGTCATAAATAAATTATAATATTTAATGTCTAAAAATTAAAAATAAAATACCATTATGTAGGAAATCGTTTTAGCTTTCTAATTAATATTTATAGTCTAATTTATCCTATGTATAACCCCATATTAAAAATGATTTAGTTATTAAACTTTTATTTTTCCTATTTTAACCGTTCTTTAAATAAATTAATAATAAATGTCCTAATCTAATCCAAGTGGGCATAAATGGTCATATTTTATTCCTAAGTTTGTTTTTGGTCGAATTAAACTAGTCCAATAGAACTAGTACATGTGTTAGGGTAATAATAATATCATTTTTACCCTTAATTACCCTATTTACTTTTAACCGTGGTAAAAAAAGTAAAAAGTTACTATTCACCAAAAAAATATTTTCATCTCATTGAACCACATTTTACTTGCTGACATCAACCGTGTCTCTCGGATTTTTGAAATTACACTCACAGAAGCGGTAAAATTATGTTTTATGAAAAATTCAGTTTTTTTAACTACCACATAGTGGTTTCACTATTCATCAAAAATTTAAAGTTTTCAGAAAAATTCCAAAATTTCAACCTAGGCTAATTTCGATTTTACGAATTCAAAAATTAAGTCCATTTTGAAAAATAAAATTTATAAAATTTCAAAAAGTTGTAATTACTATTCATAAGGGATAGTTTTAATAATATTTTAATAGTATATCATTGTTTAGTGAAACTCGGTATTGCGTACGACGCAAGGTATCGAGGAAGGTCGCGATTTCGTGTAAAGAAATCCAAACAAGTGTTGTGTAGAAAAAGATTCCTTTGATGATTTATATAACATAAAAGTCTCGGGTGTTACATTCTACCCCCCTTAAAATGAATTTCTCCCTCGAAATTTGTCACTTTGTAACAAACAGATGAGGATACCTCTCCCTCATCATATCCTCAAGCTCCCATGTAGCTTCTTCTAATTGGTGGTTCCTCCATAAAACTTTCACCAATCGAGTGGTCTTGTTTCGTAGGACTTTTTCACTACGATCCAGAATCTCTATCGGTTGTTCTTCATAAGAAAGATCTTGCTCCAGCGGTACAACTTCTGAGCTGAGTACATGTGAAAGATTAGGTATGTACTTTCTCAGGAGAGATACATGGAACACATCGTGAACTTGAGAGAGATTCGGTGGAAACTCCAATCGGTAAGCTACCTTCCCAACACGATCCAGTATTTCGAAAGGACCGATATATCTAGGGATCAATTTCCCCTTCATTCCAAATCTCATAACTCTCTTCCAGGGAGATATTTGTAAGAACACATTATCACCCACTTCAAACTCTAGGTCTTTTCTTCGGTTGTCGGCATAACATTTCTGTCGACTCTGAGCTGCTCTTACGTGTTGTTGAATAGATCTGACCTTTTCTGCCATTTCATCAACGAGATCAGGTCCTAATAGCTTTCTTTCCCCAACTTCATCCCAGCAAGTTGGAGTCCGAAATTTCTTTCCATAGAGAGCTTAATAAGGAGCCATCTGAATACTTGAGTGAAAGCTATTATTATAAGAAAATCCCACCAAAGGTAGGTTCTGATCCCAACCACCTTTGAAATCCATAGAGCAACATCTCAACATATCATCTAGAGTTTGAATTGTTCTCTCAAACTGACCGTCTGTATGAGGATGATAAGTCGTGCTGAAACTCAACTCTGTATCCAGAGTATGCTAAAGACTTCTCCAGAACATTGAGGTAAATCTGGGATCCCGATCCAATATAATAGAAAGTGGCACTCCATGCAATCTTACCACATCCTTTACATATATCCTGGAAAGCTGATCCAGAGAGAAATCCTCTCTAATAGCAATGAAGTGTTTACACTTTGTAAGACGATCAAATATGACCCAGATAGCATTATTTCCTTTGGATATTTTAGGAAGTCCTATGACAAAGTCCATAGTGATGTTTTCCCATTTCTATTCGGGTATGGGTAATGGTTGTAACATCCCCTTAGACTTCAGTCTCTCAGCTTTAACTTGTTGACAAACCAAGCATCGAGAGACATATTCAGCAACAACTCTTTTCATGCCATCCCACCAGAAGTACTCTTTTAGGTCCCTATACATCTTCGTGCTTCCAGGATGAATAGAGAATGAAGAACTATGAGCATCATCCAGCAGCTCCTTCTTTAATTCGAGGATGGGAGGAACAAAAACCCAAATCCTGAACATTATTATCCCATCAGAATCAAGGTTGAATTCAGGAACATTCCTCACCTTCTTTTGTAACTCGACATCTTCTTTCTGTGCCTCTTTAATCTTCACATGTATAGATGGTTGAACATTCATTTGAGAAAGATAATATTTTTTCCCTTTCATTATAATTCCAAGATCCATCCTTTGTAAATCCATAAATATTGGATCTTGTGTGATCCTCATCATGGATAAACTAGTATGGTCTTGTCGACTTAATGCATCTGCCACCCTGTTTGCTTTCCCAGGGTGGTAATGGATTGAGTATTCGTAATCCTTAATCACCTCCAACCATCTTCTTTGGCGCATATTCAGCTCCTTTTTTGTGAAAATATACTTTAAACATTTATGATCAGTATAAATGACACACCTTTCTCCATAAAGATAATGCCTCCAAATCTTTAATGAAAAGATTACCGCGGCTAACTCCAAATCATGAGTTGGGTAATTTTGCTCATGTATTTTCAATTGTCGTGAGGCAAAATCTATCACCATATCATTTTGCATAAGAACACACCCCAATCCCTTCTTGGATGCATCACTGTAGATCACAAACCTTTCTCCACTATAAGGCAGTGTGAGCACAGGTGCACTGGATAACCTTCTTTTCAACTCCTTTAAATTCTCATCACATTCCTCCGTCCAAACAAACTTAACTCCTTTCCCAGTCAACTTGGTGAGTGGATTAGATAATCCTGAAAAATCATTCACAAAACGTCGATAATATCTAGCCAAACCAAGAAAACTTCGGATCTCAGTTACTGTTGATGGTCTCGACCATATTTCGATAACCTCTTTTTTGCTGGATCCACATATATCCCCTATTTTGAGATTATGTGACCCAAAAATGAAACTTTTTGATGCCAAAATTCACACTTGGTAAATTTGGAAAAAAGCTTCTCCTTTCTCAGGGTCTTCAATATAATTCTCAAGTGATCTTCATGTTCTTCCTTGATCATTGAATATACAAGAATATCATCTATAAAGACTACCATATACTGATCAAGATAGTCTCTAAAGACTCTATTCATCAGATCCATCAAGATAGTAGGGGAATTAGTAAGACCAAATGGAATCACTATAAATTCATAGTGTCCATACCTTGTATAGAAAGCCGGATTTGGCATATCCTCCCTTTTGACAGTTAATTTATGATACCATGAACGAAGATCAATCTTGGAAAAGTATTGAGCTCCTCTTAGTTGGTCAAATAAGTCATCAATGCATGGGAGAGGATATTTGTTTTTGATAGTGATGATGTTAAGTTCTCGATAATTATTGCAAAGACTCATTGATCCATCTTTCTTCTTAACAAATAGAACATGTGCTCCCCAAGGTGATGCACTAGGGCATATGAATCCCTTATCAAGATTCTCTTGGAGTTACTTTATCAATTCCTACAACTCAATTGGGGCCATTCTATAAGGTGTCTTAGAAATTGGGAAAGCACCCGGTTTGAGTTCTATTGAAAACTCAACTTCATGATTCGGTGGAAGACCCAGTAATTCCTCTAGAAAGGCATCATCAAACTCCCGTACAATGGTCATATTCTTAATCGTGAGATTCTCACCAACCATTTGAGATAAATAACCTTCATTTAGTGGAATCAATACCCATAAAATGGATGAAATTTCCACTGGAAGGTTATGTTCATCCTTGCATCGATAGACAATCATAGATTGATCTGGAATATGAAATGTGACTTCCCTTCTTTGGAAATTGATATGAGCTCCATGTAGAGAAATCCAATCCATGCCATGAATCACATCAAATTCCACTATAGGAAGGATCACAAGATTTCCAGGAAGCACTTTCCCACAAACTTCAATCGGAGAAGAATTATAAACTTTTGATGCGACTATTGTTCCATTAGGTGCTGTCACAGCTAACTCATCATCTAATTGTTGAGGTAATACGGTGATACCCTTAGAAAATTCTTCAGAAATAAAAGAGTGGGTGGATCCAAAATCAAATAAAACATTTGCTACTTTAGAGTGGATGGTAAGTGTACCTTTCACCACATCATTATCGTACTCCACATCGCTGATAGAAATTGCAAGTGACTTTACTTTATCATTACCCTTAAGAGTTTGTTGATGTCGGCCATCATTATCAACCCTTGGATTAGGGAATTTATTGGCATAATGTCCCATCTCATTGCACTTGTAACATTGAAGTGTAGTAGGTTCATTCTATGCATCCCTTCCTTTGTTTGCATCATTAGTCATCTTCTTCCCATCACCACTGCATTTAAATGCCCGATGACCTTACTTTACACATTTGAAACATTTACTTATCCCTTTAAGACAACTCCCTCAATGTTTCTTTCCACACTTTGAGCATAAGGGAAAGATCATCTTCTTATCAGTGGGCTCTTTAGATTTTCCTTTGAATCCCATTTTCCTCTTCTTATCAAACCCATATGACTGATGGGTTACTCCAATCTCCATCTCAACTTTGAGAACACATCGAACGATTTCCTCGGAGCTATTGAAGTCCCTTCTGGCTAAGGCCCTTCGAAGACTTGGTTTTAAGCCGCTAAAGAATCGATCGATCTTACTCTCAGGTTGGATAATAATACCAGAAGCATACCTTGCAAGTCTTGTAAAATTTGCTTCATAGGTACCAACAGATTCATCATCCTTTTGCTTCAGTTCAAGAAACTCTTTTTCCATCATTGTTTGGAGAATACGAGGGAAGTACTTATTGAAAAATAAGTTATTGAACTCGTCCCATTCCATGGACTCAATTTCATCCCTTTTCCTCGTATTCTTAATAAGATTCCACCATTGATCAGCATCACCTTCCAAAAGATACACTGCTAAGATGACTTTATCATGTTCAGAACATTAAAGAACTGAAAATATCTTTTTAGTAGTACCAATCCATTGTTCAGCAACTAATGGATCAGTAGACCTGCTGAAAGAAGGTGGACGCTGCCTCATGAAGGATTCAACAGAATGTTTCTCCTTCCTTTTCTCGTTTGGAAGTCCTGCATGATGTATAGCTTGAGAAAGTTGTGTGACCATGGCTACAAGATTTTTCATTCCATATCCCATAACATTTGGTTTCTCAGGGGGAGAATCATTTCATTGCCCGTTGCATTCCTCATTAACACGGTTCCTTCAGGTTCCATCCATTGACTAAAACCAAGAAGAATAGTGTGAGAAAGACTAATTATAATAGGAAAACATCATAATCAAGAATAAAATTTCACACTTAAGATCTTATCCTAGGTTATTCATGGTCATTTCTAAAACACTAAGATTGTGTTCTATACTTAGACTTATCCTAAGGGTTCTTACTAAGGCTTTCACATACTAGTTTCCAAAGGTTGATTATACCTTTCCTCTGATACCAACTATAATGACCCATACATTACATACATTTTTAATACTTCAAAATTGAATCATACTTATTACAACATATAAAAAAACCACGAAAGGACCTTATAGGTATAGTGACTTTAGAAACTGGGAAACATAAACAACTGGTTCATAAAACGTCTACACTGTCTCCCATTTATTTCATCATATCTATAGTCCCTTTTGGCATATCTTACATAATAATCTTCTTCCTGACCTGGGGAAATAAAACATAGAAAAGGGTGAGCTCAAATGCTCAGTAAGGGTAAACAAACGAAATATCAATCACATCATATACATAAGCGCATAACTTTTGGAAATCTTAACCTGCAAAAGAGATCATAATTTCATAACATGGGGTAAATCATAGTAGTGAAATGTAATCCCAATAATCATAACATAAAACATGAAACTTTGTGGCATACACACATAATCATAGAGAATAATTTCTTATTAGTAAAGACACATTTCCAAGACTATCTTAGTGGAAAAAGTCTATTTATGAACCGAGTCACCCTCGTTTCAGTCCTGTTTCACTGAACCGGTATAACCTGCCGTTCCAGCCATGTCTATCTGATGAGATATAAAATCATTACCCAATGAATTGGAGGGAGATATAGGTCCCACCCATCTCATAATGATACCATTCTTATATGTGCCACAAAATCATAAACCAAACATTATAGTATAACCCATATAATAAAAATGGGAATCTTAAACATCGTGACATCATAAAACAATTCAAATAAGATAAAGGAATTCGAAAAAATATAATTCCATCACAACATAATCAAATCAATGTAATAATAGGGATAGAAACAGAACCCTTTATTATCTTAGATGTAAAATAATTTTGATAAAACACTTGAACTCCATTCTTGAGGAAAATATCCTTTCTGCTTCAAAAACACTTTTCCTTACTTAACATGTCGTACAATTCTAAAATAAAAGAAGTTAATTAAAAATAAACTTGAAAACATGTAAAGGAATCTTCTTGGTAATAATTTTTTAAAACTCTATTCATGCCGTATAAGATAAAAAAACATTCTTCTTGTACTTTTTTCGGAAAAGTCAAAAAGTACCTCGTACGAAAAACTAAAAAAGAGTCCTTTCATATCCTTTACTAAAAACTCACCGAAGGGTAAAATTGGATTTAAAAAATTGTAGGTAGATGGAAATAATATTACATATTGAGGAAACATGGATGTGGATGATAAAATACACCCCAGTAAATACTAATGTATAAACAATCTCGGATAAAAAATGAGATTGTGATATTTCCCTTACCTTAGGTCTGATATGCTTTGTATGTGTCCGAACCTCCTGTATAATGATTTAAATAATGTTATTGACTTATTATAGAATCATACATATTTTTATGATATCATATTTGGTCATATTCCTAGCTTCTTAGTAGTAATATTTCATTGCTACTTGTTATTCAGGTGTTTATAAATTTTTGTTCTTAAGCGTGTTTTGTCGAATAAATTCTTATTCTTCTCTTTAGGTTATAGATACCTCATTTCCAGAATGATATTAGTGTAATATATATCATATTAATTCATTTAATTAATTTATATATTCATTATGAAATGAAGATCATGTAGAACGAGTCACATCACATCGTGGAGATGATATTCCGTATGTACGCACGAGTGATGATATCGTTATTATGATCGTGGAATTGTATTGGAGTGTATGTATACTATTTCAGAATCAATATCACCTTAAAATAGTCATATGTAGTCATTATTTACACCATTATACCCGTACAAGTAAGGTCGTGGTGGAAAATAGATTACACCACGACGTGGAGATGGTATTCTGTACATACGCACGCACGATGATTTCTTTTTTCGTACGATAGATAGATTGTGAAATAGGGTTGTTTCATACTTATAATAACATATAAGTATATTATTGATACTGATTTTATTACTTCATAATGAAAAAACTAAAGAAGAAGAAGTGGAAGAAGAAATAAAAATGAAAGAATCGGTAACGGACATTACCTATTGTTTGAAGTGCTTCATTGAGACCTCCTTTTAGGGCATTAAAATTGGTCTTTGAAGAAGAACAGGACCTCTAGGATGTCTTTAGGGAAGTGGAGAGGAGAATGTGTCAGGGGTTGGCCGAGCTTGAAGGCTCAAAGTGGTGTGAGGAAGAGAGGGAGGAGGTGCCCTTTTATAAGGGAGGAGAGGGGCACCTTTGGAATAACTAAAAATATTATTTTATTATAATGTCAAGTTCGTTTTTAAAAAGCTCCAAATCGATTTATTTTTAAGATAAAGTGGGGATGGGTTGAAATAATCTCAACCAATAGAATTTAGACAAGTTCAGTTTCCTATTTTAACCTTATCATTTAGATTTAACATTAAGTTAAATAATTTTACTTTTACAGTGTCTTCTTGTGTTCTTATACTATAAGGTTAATAAACGTACTATAAGCAGCCAAACAAACCCTAAGTTGTTAATTATTAATATATATAACCTTATATAAGTCATTTGGCTGATCCTTAGATTTTTAGGAATAAAATAACAGTTACTAATATAATATTTTTTTTAAAAACTATTTATGTCAATTTTGACACTATTTAGTAACTAATTTTTGTGAAAATCATAATAGAATTATTAGTTCGAAAACAGTTAATTAAATCAATACAAACATGTCATATTAATCTAGAAAAATAGTGTAATTCATAAAAAGAGTCAAATTACATTTATTTGGGTGTTTATAACATCAATTATGTCAATATTTCATTAATAATTTAATTACTGCATCATCTTTGTGTCATAAATAAATTATATTATTTAATGTCTAAAAATTACAAATAAAAAACCATTATGTAGGAAATCTTTTTAGATTTCTAATGAATATTTATAGTCGAATTTATCTTATGTATAACCCCATATTAAAAATGATTTAGTTATTAAACATTGATTTTAACTATTTTAACCCTTCTTTAAATAAATTAATAATAAATGTCCTAATCTAATCCATGTGGACCTAAATGGTCATATTTTATTCCTAAGTTTGTTTTTTGGTCTAATTACACTTGTCCAATAAGGACATGTGTTAGTGTAATAATAATATCATTTTTATCCTTAATTACCCTATTTACTTTTAACCGTGGTTAAAAAAAAGTAAAAAGTTACTATTCACCAAAAAATTATTTTCATCTCATTGAACCACATTAAAAATACTGACATCAACTGTTTCTCTCGGATTTTTGAAATTCCACTCACCGAAGTGATAAAATTACGTTTTATGAAAAATTCAGTTTTTTAACTACCACATAGTGGTTTCCCTATTCATCAAAAATTGAAATTTTTCAAAAAATACCAAAATTTTACCCTAGGCTAATTTTGATATTACGAATACAAAAATGAAGTCCATTTTGAAAAATAAAATTTATAAAATTTCAAAATGATGTTATTACTATTCATAACGACTAGTTTTAATAATATTTTAATAGTATATCCTTGTTTAGTGAAACTCGGTATTGCGTACGACGCAAGGTATCGAGGAAGGTCGCGATTTCATGTAAAGCAAGCCAAGCAAGTGTTGTGTAGAAAAAGATTCCTTTGATGATTTATATAACATAAAATTCTCGGGTGTTACATTCTACCCCCCTTAAAATGAATTTTGCCCTCGAAATTCTTCACTTTGTAACAAACAGATGAGGATACCTATCCCTCATCATATCCTCAATCTCCCATGTAGCTTCTTCTGATTGGTGGTTCCTCCATAAAACTTTCACTAATCGAGTGGTCTTGTTTCGTAGGACTTTTTCGCTACGATCCAGAATCTCTATCGGTTGTTCTTCATAAGAAAGATCTTTCTCCAGCGGTAAAAATTCTGAGCTGAGTACATGTGAAGGATCAGGTATGTACTTTCTCCGGAGAGATACATGGAACACATCGTGATCTTGAGAGAGATTCGGTGGAAGCGCCAATCGGTAAGCTACCTTCCAAACACGATCCATTATTTCGAAAGGACAGATATATCTAGGGCTCAAGTTCCCCTTCATTCCAAATCTCATAACCCTCTTCCAGGGAGATATCTTAAGAACACATTATCACCCACTTCAAACTCCAGGTCTTTTCTTCGGTTGTCGGCATAACATTTCTATCGACTCTGCGCTGCTCTTACGTGTTGTTGAATAGATCTGACCTTTTCTGCCCTTTCATCAACGAGATCAGGTCCTAATAGATTTCTTTCCCCAACTTCATCCCAGCAAGTTAGAGTCCTGTATTTCTTTCCATAGAGAGCTTCATAAGGAGCCATCTCAATACTAGAGTGAAAGCTATTATTATAAGAAAATTCCACCAAAGTTAGGTGTTGATCCCAACCACCTTTGAAATCCATAGAGAAAGCTCTCAACATATCTTCTAGAGTTTGAATTGTTCTCTTAGACTGACCGTCTGTCTAAGTATGATAAGTAGTGCTGAAACTCAACTCTGTATCCGGAGTATGCTAAAGACTTCTCCCAAACTTCGAGGTTAATATCGAATCCCGATCAGATATAATAGAAAGTGGTACTCCATGAAATCTTACCCCTTCATTTACATATATCCTGGCAAGCTGATCCAGGGAGAAATCCTCTCTAATAGCAATGAAGTTTGCACACTTTGTAAGACGATCAAATATGACCCAGAAAGCATTATTGCCTTTGGATGTTTTAGGAAGTCCTGTGACAATGTCCATAGTGATGTTTTCCCATTTCCATTCTGGTATGGGTAATGGTTGTAACATCCCCTTAGACTTCTGTCTCTCAGCTTTAACTTGTTGACAAACCAAGCATCGAGAGACATATTCTGCAACATCTCTTTTCATGCTATCCCACCAGAAGTACTCTTTCAGGTCCCTGTACATCTTTGTGCTTCCAGCGTGAATTGAGAATGAAGAACTATGAGCCTCATCCAGAACCTCCTTCTTTAATTCAGGGATGGGAAGAACACAAACCCGATTCTTGAACTTTATTATCCCATCAGAATCAAGGTTGAATTCAGGAACATTTCTCACCTTCTTTTGTAACTCGATATCTTCTTTCTATGCATATTTAATCTTCACATGTATAGATGGTTGAACATTCATTTGAGAATGATAAGATTTTCCCCTGTCATTATAATTCCAAGATCCATCCTTTGTAAATCCTTAAATATTGGATCTTTTGTTATCTGCATCATGGATAAACTAGCATGGTCTTGTCGACTTAATGCATCTGCCACCTTGTTTTCTTTCCTAGGGTGGTAATGGATTGAGCAGTCATAATCCTTAATCAGCTCCAACCATCTTCTTTGGTGAATATTCAGCTCCTTTTTTGTGAAAATATACTTTAAAATTTTATGATCAGTATAAATGTCACACCTTTCTCCACAAAGATAATGCCTCCAAATCATTAATGCAAATATTACCGCGGCTAACTCCAAATCACAAGTTGGGTAATTTTTATCTTGTATTTTCGACTATCGTGAGGCATAAGCTATCACCATATAATTTTGCATAAGAACACACCCCAATCCCTTCTTGGATGCATCACTGTAGATCACAAACCTTTCTCCACTACAAGGCAGTGTGAGAACAGGTGCACTGGATAACCTTCATTTCAACTCCTTGAAATTCTCTTCACATTCCTCCGTCCAAACAAACATAACTCCTTTCCAAGTCAACTTGGTGAGTGGATTAGATAATAGTGAAAAATCTTTCACAAAACGTCGATAATATCCAGCCAAACCAAGAAAACATCGGTTCTCAGTTACTGTTGATGGTCTCGACCATCATTCAATAACCTCTGTTTTTGCTGGATCCACAGATATCCCCTCTTTTGAGATTATGTGACCCAAAAATGAAACTTTTTGAACCCAAAATTCACACTTGGTAAATTTGGCACAAAGCTTCTCCTTTCACAGGGTCTTCAATATAATTCTCAAGTGATCTTCATGTTCTTCCTTTCTCTTTGAATATACAAGAATATCGTCTATAAAGACAACCACAAACTGATCAAGATAGTCTCTAAAGACTCTATTCATCAGATCCATGAAGATAGCAGGGGCATTAGTAAGACCAAATGGTATCACTATAAATTCATAGTGTCCATACCTTGTACGGAAATCCGTCTTTGGTATATCCTCCCTTTTGACCCTTAATTGATGATACCATAGACGGAGATCAATCTTGGAAAAGTATTCAGCACCGCGTAGTTGGTCAAATAATTCATCAATGCGTGGGAGAGGATATTTTTTCTTGATAGTGATATTGTTAAGTTCTCGATAATCAATGCAGAGTCTCATTGATCCATCTTTCTTCTTAACAAACAGAACAAGTGCTCCCAAAGCTGACGCACTAGGGCATATGAATCCCTTATCCAGATTATCTTGGATTTGCTTCTTCAATTCCTGCAACTCAATTGGATCCATTCTATAAGGTGTCATTGAAATAGTCAAAGCACCCAGTACGAGTTCTATTGAAAACTCAATTTCACGATTCGGTGGAAGACCCGGTAATTCCTTTGGAAAGACATCATCAAACTCCCGTACAATGGGAATATTCTTAATCGTGAGTTTCTCGCCAACCATTTGAGATAAATAACCTTCATTTAGTGGAATCAATACCCATAAAATTGAAGAAATTTCCACTCGAAGGTTATGTTCATCCTTGCATCGATAGACGATCATAGATTGATCTGGAATATGAAATGTGACATCCCTTATTTGGCAATTGATATGAGCTCCATGTAGAGAATGCCAATCCATGACATGAATAACATCAAATTCCACTATAGGAAGGATCAAAAGATTTGCAGGAATCACTTTCCCACAAACTTCAATCGGAGAAGAATTATAAACTTTTGATGCGACTATTGTGTCATTAGGTGTTTTCACAGCTAACTAAACATCTAATTGTTGATGTAATACAGTGATACCCTTAGAAAATTCTTCAGAAATAAAAGAGTGGGTGGATCCAGAATCAAATAAAACAATTGCTACTATAGAGTGGATGGTAAGTGTACCTTTCACCACATCGTTAATGTACTCCACATCACTGATAGAAATTGCATGTGACTTTCCGTTGCCTTTATCCTTAAGAGTTTGTTGACGTCGACCACCATCATCAAACCTTGGATTAGGGCATTTATTTGTATAATGTCCCATATCCTTGCACATGAAACATTGAAGTGTATTAGGTTCTTTCTGTGCATCTTTTCCTTTGTTTGCATCATTACAAATCTTCTTCCCATCATCGCGGAATTCAAATGCCCGATGACCTTACTTTCCACATTTGAAACATTTACTTGTCCCTTTAAGAAAACTCCCTCCATGTTTCTTTCCACACTTTGAGCATAAGGGAAATCTCATCTTCTTTTCAGTGTGCTCTTTATATTTTCCTTTGAATTCCATTTTCCTCTTCTTATCAAACCCATTTGACTGATGGGTTACTCCAATCTCCATCTCAACATTGAGAGCACATCGAACAATTTCCTCGGATCTATTGAAGTCCCTTATGGATAAGGCCCTTAAAAGACTTGGTTTTAAGACACTAAATAATCGATCGATCTTACTCTCAGGTTGGATAATAATACCAGAAGCGTACCTTGCAGGTCTTGTAAAATTTTCTTCATAGGTACCAAAAGATTCATCATCCTTTTTCTTCAGTTCAAGATACTCTTTTTCCATCTTTGTTTGGAGAATACGAGGGAAGTACTTACTGAAAAATAAGTTCTTGAACTCATCCCATTCCATGGACTAAATTTCATCCCTTTACCTTATATTCTTAATACGATTCCACCATTGATCAGCATCACCTTCCAAACGATACACTGCTAAGATGACTTTATCATGTTCAGAACATTGAAGAATTGAAAATATCTTTTCAGTAGTACTAATCCATTGTTCAGCAACTAATGGATCAGTAGACCTACTAAAAGAAGGTGGACGCTGCCTCATGAAGGATTCAACAGAATGTTGCTCCTTCCTTTGCTCGTTTGGAAGTCCTGCATGATTTATATCTTGAGAAAGTTGTGTGAGCATGGCTACAAGATTTTTCATTCAATCTCCCATAACATTTGGTTTCTCAGGGGGAGAATCATTTCATTGCCCGTTGCATTCCTCATTAACACGGTTCCTTCAGGTTCCATCCATTGACTAAAACCAAGAAGAATAGTGTGAGAAAGACTAATTATAATAGGAAAACATCATAATCAAGAATAAAATTTCACACTTAAGATCTTATCCTAGGTTATTCATGGTCATTTCTAAAACACTAAGATTGTGTTCTATACTTAGACTTATCCTAAGGGTTCTTACTAAGGCTTTCACATACTAGTTTCCAAAGGTTGATTATACCTTTCCTCTGATACCAACTATAATGACCCATACATTACATACATTTTTAATACTTCAAAATTGAATCATACTTATTACAACATATAAAAAAACCACGAAAGGACCTTATAGGTATAGTGACTTTAGAAACTGGGAAACATAAACAACTGGTTCATAAAACGTCTACACTGTCTCCCATTTATTTCATCATATCTATAGTCCCTTTTGGCATATCTTACATAATAATCTTCTTCCTGACCTGGGGAAATAAAACATAGAAAAGGGTGAGCTCAAATGCTCAGTAAGGGTAAACAAACGAAATATCAATCACATCATATACATAAGCGCATAACTTTTGGAAATCTTAACCAGCAAAAGAGATCATAATTTCATAACATGGGGTAAATCATAGTATTGAAATGTAATCCCAATAATCATTATATAAAACATGAAACTTTGTGGAATACACACATAATCATAGAGAATCATTTCTTATTAGTCAAAACTCATTGCCAAGACTATCTTAGTAGACAAAGTCCATTTCTGAACCGAGTCACCCTCATTTCAGTCCTGTTTCACTTAACCGGTATAACCTACCGTTCCAGACATGTCTATCTCATGAGATATAAAATCTTTACCCAATGAATTGGAGGGAGATATAGGTCCCACCCATCTCATAATGATACCATTCTTATTTGTGCCACAAAATCATAAACCATACATCATAGCATAACCCATATAATAAAAATGAGAATCTTAAACATCGTGACATCATAAAACAATTCATATAAGATAAAGGAATTCATAAAAATATAATTCCATCACAGCATAATCAAATCAATGTAATAATAGGGATAGAAATATAACCCTTTATTATCTTATATGGAAAATAATTTTGATAAAACACTTGAACTCCATTCTTGTGGAAAATATCCTTTCTAATTCAGAAACACTTTTCCTTTCTTAACATGTCGTACAATTCTAAACTAAAAGAAGTTAATTAAAAATAAACTTGAAAACATGTAAAGGAATCTTCTTGGAAATAATTTTTTAAAACTCCATTCATGCTGTATAAGTTAAAAAAAACATTCTTCTTGTACTTTTGTCGGAAAAGTCAAAAAGTACCTTGTACGAAAAACAAAAAAAAGATTCCTTTCATATCCTTTACTAAAAACTCCCCTAAGGTTAAAATTGGATTTAAAAAATTGTAGGTGGATGGAAATAATATTACATATTGAGGAAACATGGATGTGGATGATAAAATACTCCCCATTAAATACTAAAGTATAAACAATCTCGGATAAAAAATGAGATTGTGATATTTCCTTTAACTTAGGTCTGATATGCTTTGTATGTGTCCTAACCTCCTGTATAATGATTTAAATAATGTTATTGAATTATTACAGAATCATAATTATTTTTAATATATCATATTTGGTCATATTCTTAGCTTCTTAGTAGTAATATTTCACTGCTACTTGTTATTTGGGTGATTATAACTTTTTGTTCTTATGCGTGTTTTGTCGAATACATTCTTATTCTTCTAATTAGGTTATAGATACCTCATTTCTAGAATGGTATTAGTGTAATATATATCATATTAATTCATTCAATTCATTTATTTAATCATTATGAAATGAAGATCATGTAGAACGAGTTGCATCACATCGTGGAGATGGTATTCCGTACGTACGCACGAGTGATGATATCGCTCCTATGATCGTGGAATTGTATTGGAGTGTATGTATACTTTTTCAGAATCAATATCACTTTAAAATAGTCATATATAGTCATTATTTACACCATTATACCCGTCCAAGTAATGTGGTGGTGGAAAATAGATTACACAACGACGTGGAGACGGTATTCCGTACGTACGCACGTGCGGTGATTTCGTTTTTCGTAGGATGGATAGATGGTGAAATAGGGTTGTTTCATACTTATAATAACATATAATTATATGAGTGATACTGATATTATTACTTCATAATGAAACAACTAAAGGAGAATAAGTGGAAGAAGAAATAAAAATGAAAGAATCGGTAACGAACATTACCTCTTCTTTGAAGTGCTTCTTTGAGACCTCCTTTTAGGGCACTAAAATTGGTCTTTGAAGAAGAACAGGACCTCTAGGATTTCTATAGGGAAGTGGGGAGGAGAAAGTGGCTGGGGATGGCCGAACATGAAGGCTCAAAGTGGTGTGAGGAAGAGAGGGAGGAGGTGCCCTTTTATAAGGGAGGAGAGGGGCTCCTTTGGAATAACTAAAAATATTATTTTATTATAAAGTCAAGTTCGGTTTTAAATAGCTCCAAATTGATTTATTTCTAAGCTAAGGTTTGGATGGGTCGAAATCCTCTCATACAATATAATTTAGACAAGTTTAGGTTCCTATTTGAACCTCATCATTTAGATTTAACATTAAGTTAAATAATTTTACTTTTACCGTGTCTTCTTGTGTTCTTATACTATAAGGTTAATAAACTTACTATAAGCCGCCAAACGCACCCCAAGTTGTTTATTATTAATATATATAACCTTATCTAAGTCATTTGGCCGAACCATAGATTTTTAAGAATAAAATAACAATTACTAATATAATATTTTTTTAAAAACAATTTTATGTCAATTTTGACACTATTTAGTAATTAATTTTTGTGAAAATCATAACAGAATTATTAGTTCGAAAAAAGTTAATTAAATCAATACTAACATGTCATATTATTCTATAAAATTAGTGTAATTCATAAAAAGAGTAAAATTACATTTATTTTTGTGTTTATAACATCAATTATGTCAATATTTCATTAATAAGTTAATTACTGCAACATCTTTGTGTCATAAATAAATTAAATTATCTAATTTCTAAAAATTAAAAATAAAATACCATTAATTAGGAAATCTCTTTAGATTTATAATGAATATTTATAGTCTAATTTAGCTTATGTATAACCCCATGTGAAAAAGGATTTAATTATTAAACATTGATTTTAACTATTTTAACCCTTCCTTAAATAAATTAATAATAAATGTCCTAATCTAATCTAAGTGGGCCTAAATGGTCGTATTTTATTCCTAAGTTTGTTTTTTGTCTAATTACACTTTTTCAATAGAATTAGGACATGTGTTAGGTTTATAATAATATCATTTTTACAATTAATTACTCTATTTACTTTTAATCGTGGTAAAAAAAGTAAAAAGTTACTATTCACCAAAAAATTATTTTCATCTCATTGAACCACATTTTACTTAATAAAATCAACCGTATCTCTTGGATTTTTGAAATTACACTCAATGAAGCGGTAAAATTAAGTTTTATGAAAAATTCAGTTTTTTTAACTACCACTTAGTGGTTTCACTATTCATCAAAAATTGAATGTTTTCAGAAAAATACCAAAATTTCACCCTAGGCTAATTTCGATATTACGAATCCAAAAATGAAGTCCATTTTGAAAAATAAAATTTATAAAATTTCAAAAAGTGGTTATTACTATTCATAACGGCTAGTTTTAATAATATTTTAATAGTATATCGTTGTTTAGTGAAACTCGGTATTGCGTACGACGCAAGCTATCGAGGAAGGTTGCGATTTCGTGTAAAGAAAGCCAATAAAGTGTTGTGTAAAAAAAATTCCTTTGATGATTTATATAACATAATAGTCTCGGGTGTTACAATAAGCATCCTAACTTGTCCCAAATTATCCATTATGGTCATTACTAAAATTAATGTTGGTGAATACACCACATAGTCCATCAATAATCAGAATAATGATTACTCTCCCACTTCAATATGTCATGATTGTAAAAAATAATATGATCATCCCCTATTAATGAATAATATACCTATAGTATATTGTATGATCTCTAATATGGGATCCTAATAAAGAACAAGGATCATCCACTCTTTATGGTCAACACCACATTATATATTATTGAAAATTATCAATACCAACCCTTTATCTAAATGTATTTTGGTTATATTTCAAGGAACTATTTTAAAATTCATGTAATTTACTGTTATGTCAGTCTTCACTATATTAGCATTCCATGTGAAAATTGATTTTAGAAATAATATATATGAATAATTAATTGGTCCCTTGGTGAAATCAATATTTTTAATGTATTCACGATAATAAATTGTCTCTTTAGTCAAAATGATTAAAGTAAGAAGTTGTTGGTCATCATTATTCCCAATAAAAGGCAGAATAAATGAATCATAGTATTTATAAACTTTTTTATGATAATTCGATAATGTAAATGGATAAATTTACCATCATTATCATGAAATTTTAAATTTATATTTCAAAAAAAATTTAAAACAACATCATTTATAGAAAATTACTAAATTTGTAACCAAATCCAATTGACACTCGATGACGAGATTCCAACTACATTTAGGGACCCCATGTGGTATATTATCAGAAATTAATTAGATTAATATTTAAAAAAATATCCATACATAATGTGATATAACAACCAATATTTTATATGATTTAACAAAAAAATACTTTTCTGTTTAATTTTTTTCTTGATAACCTTATTACATCAGTTTTATGAAAATTTGGCTGGGCTCAGTTTATATTTAGGATGTTTATTATAGTATAAACTGAAGACTAACTGATTTACAGAAACATTGAATGTACCAATTGAAAAAATAATTAAAATCATATATTAAAAATATTAATTGTGGTCAATTATGATTAGAAACATTTGATTATTCATAGACACCGTCGATATAAAATACAAGTGTTTAGAAGAGTCTCATACTTCCTTTCCAATAGCCATCATTTTGTATCATATCATTGTAAAAATTCCCTTCATTTTATACCAAAAAATTTTAAATTTTAAAATTATGATATTTAGAGGATTTTCTAAAATTTCTTTGGATTTTGAATGAAATATTTATGACATGGAGAAATCATGGGACCAACTTATGCCCTCTGAGGAAGAGATGATGTAGAATTTTTTTATCATTAATTCTTCTAAAGAGGACATGGGAAGGATGAATGGGAGACCAATTCAAGTTGAGATAGGCAGGGATCATGGAGATTGGATTGATAAACAACATTTAATTATGAACAGAGGATTCAACGAGAAGAAGATACCAGTGGCAGAGTTCTTGCAAGCATGGGACAATATGGCTTCTCAATTCGAAGAGACTTTCAAAACTGAACCAGATATAAAGGTATCACAATTGTATTGGAAATTAATTCTGGAGTTTTCTTCTAGTAGTTTTATGCATGTTTTCAATAACACCATTACCTTCTATAGTATTGTCTCTTATTGAAAATGCAGTTTCATAATTTTTTCAATAAAATTGTTTTATAATAATAAAAAGTAACTTTGGGAAAGAAGGAACCTATTTATGATTTAATAACATTTAGTGGTACTGATTATAATGTATTCTTTGAGACCCCCTTTTTATGAAAATTTTCCTTTAGCTAATATTTTTTAAGGAAAATTACTAACCCTATTTTATCTTCAAAAAATGTTACTTATTTTCTCAAAGTGATCTCTTAAGATACATCCTCAATCAACCAATTAAAAATATATGTCAATAATTATTAGATGTTATTATTTATAAATATGAAATATTTTCATAACTCAATAAAAAAATATGTGGAATATTCAAAATTAATTCCTACTAGAGCACCAAACTATACAAAGTTTTATATTTGTAAAAAAACATTCAATGAAGGAAAACCCATCATTGATGTATATACCACTAGAAAATAAGAAATCTACTCTGATGGATCTTATATAATAATAATTGGAATAATATTATGAGACATATAACTAAATGAATTTAGCATAGTAATTATCCTTTTCTCCCCTATAATTGTATTCATTTATTTTGTATTCCCACAAATTGATGGTCGTACCAAAAACATGGTACAATGGGATTTAATTACTTTTCTAGAGTTTGGATTCAAAATACTAACCACTAATATTAATTTCAAAAATGATCAAATTCAAAAATGTATAGTATACTATAAAAATAGATGAATTGATTCCATTTATTTAATATACATGAGAATTGATGGAATAATACCCCAATATGTAATTTATATATATAAAAAATTATATATAAGAAATTCATAATAGTGAACCTTGATAAATTTGACTACAAATATTTCCATCATAGAACCTGGTGAAATAATTATCAACATGAAACACAAATAATTTATGGACCATTAACTAAAATTTTGATAGAGTAAATGGATGAAATCAATACTATCATGACTGAGATAAAATACATATCACCGTATGTTAAATTTATAATAAATTGAAAAATATAAATAATAAACTACAATAAAACAATGTATTTATAATTAAAAAGAGTCTTATTATCAAATTTAATTAAAATTGTGTTTTATAAATTGGTCCCTCCAATTTATGAACTTTATATCAATCACGTTTTCTTATTCATGTAGTGTTTTGTGTGTCTGGATTGAATTGAGATTTAAAATTTATATTTAGTGAAAATTTATTTTAGTATTAATTTAATTTATTAAAATAATAAAATGTATGTTCATTTTCTATTTAAATAATTTGAAATCGGAAAATCCTATATTTATATATATTATTAATTTATCTTCATTGAGCATTTGAATTTATATTGTTTAAAAAATCCAGTCATTATAATCATATTGATATTATTTGAATTGTATTTTTATATTTATATTGAAAACATATTTTAAATATAATTTTAGGTGTTTTTACTTTATTTAATATTTTTTACATGATATATAAATGAAATTTGAGTACATTAATAAATCATTGGGTTTGATAAATAAAAAGGATTATGGGACATGACACTTGATGGGATATCACTAATCAATTATGTCTAGAAAATCACAATTAAAAGAAAATGGGGATTTTTATCTAAAAATGAATTAGAAAACTATGAGGGATACTGAAATTATATTAATTAATAATAATAAACCCTAATAAATTCAATATTGTCTGATTTGGATATTTCAAAAAGCCAAATACAGATTCAATTGTAATATTTAATCTATGATTTGTAAAAACATAGATTTAGTTGACATATTAGAATATTTGAATGATTTATTAATGTCAAAATATTGTTTCATATATGACTGTTTGTGGTTTTTGTGTAGGACCTAGGGGTTTTTTCTAGGGTTTTCCCCATGTTTGATGAAAAATATACTACAACTACCTCATCATAATAAAACTATTAAAAGTTTAATCATAATGATTGTTGACTTGGGTAACATAAATCTATAATATAGATATTTTGTTCCGTGATGAGGGACTATGTGTAAATAATATTAATATGTTTTAGAGATATGTTAGATTAATTTAATAAAGGTAATCTTCTACAATACCAAGACCAGGGAATTTGTAACATGGTAGGTGTTATATAATGATAAATTATCTTAATGATAGAACAATTTTCTTACTAGGTTTGATAATCACTCTATATAGGCCATGTGTTTTTTCATGATGTTCATATATAATAATAAATTCTGAACATTTTTAGTGTGAACCACCCTATATCCCATTGTGGAATTTCATGGTGAGGCTAATATAATGTTAACAGTCATATATCAGGAGGTTTTCCTAGATATGCCCCATAGAGGTTTCAATGTAATGAATAAACATTTGGGGAAGTGGTAAACTATTGTGACGAGGATACTCTATGATGTTGGGCATCATTGAATCAATGTTATGTGAAGTGGAAAGTCGATTTTGTGAGGTTCTAAGATCATTTTTTTGGTTCCCCCAGTAGAGAAGTTATCATGATATGACTAGAGAGGATATGATGTAAGGGTGAACCTATAGGGTAATTACATTGTGAATAGTATGATCTTGATTCAAAACAAGAAAATGATATGTTTTATATTAACTAATTAAATTATTTTAAATGACTAAATAATAATTAATAAGAATATAATTAATTTTCTTATAACCAACACCTATAGATATTTTCTCCCTTTTCCTCCAACATTATTGGATATCACCTCTATTCAATAGTTAATTAATATTTTATAAAAGCTTATGGTTTAATCACTGGGGATTTTTTCTCCCCATTTATATTATTTCATTTTTCTACCACTATTTCGTAGAATTATATATGTTACCTGAATAAATTATTATTATTTTGGATATATAATAATTTTTGGAATTATCATATATAGGAAGGAATAAACTAATAATATGGAATAATAATTTTCATACATGCTTAATTTAAGGGATATATAATCAATCCCTATTTTTTATCCCAATTATTAGGTTAGAATAATGTACGGTCATATCGAACTATTAGAATCAAGATGTAAAAATAAATTATATGCTTCCTTAATTATTTTTTACATTCCAATGTCCATTGATTATGAAATAGATTCTCCATTAACAATATAAATTCATAATCCTTGTACACCATGTGGGGTGGGCCTTAAATAAATGGAATTAGAAAAATAGAGGGAAACCTAAGGAATTACCTTAATGGAAATTGTAATGTAGTATCTAAACATAAATTCCATATGATTATCCCTTAATTTTAAATTTTAAAATGTGTGTGTAATCATGATGATTTACCTAATAATGTAAAAATATGGGCATATGTTTGAATAAGTTGGTGCACAATTTTTTGTGACCAAAATTGTATACATAATGTTTGTAATTAGACCCTCATAATAATAATCCAATGTCTATGAGATTAGTGATTTTACATTCAAATAAATTATTAAAAAACTATATTGTGGTTATATTTAAACATTGAAATGTGAATTATACTAATTATAAAATTATTACAACTAGATAATTATATAAAAATTGGATATGGGTTTCGATATTATCAAATAAGAGATAAATTATTGGTGTGATATTTTAACATATGAGGGAGACAATTAGAGAACTATGTGATTGATTATATTATAGGATACCCATGGTAGTACCCTATTTGAACTAAAATATTGATGGTGTGTGATGTTATTAATCATAGATAGTACATGGGGTAGACATGTGTTTTACCAACATGCATTAATGATGTGTGTTTTGATTTCTGATGTGATTTGGAACATATGGTTGGTTCATTTATGGCATATAATGACTGATGATGATATTTTTTATTGATAAGATAGATAATACCTCTCACACAATGACATTAAAATTCCATACAATTTTATTAATTTATTGATTTATTCCAATAACCTTGAATATCATATCTAATTTCCATAAAATTTATAAATTTATCATTTCTGAATAGAGTGCTTGATGTTAATATAGTAAGTACAAACATTTTTGTTGTCCATGGAAAATAATAAAAAATTTATTAGCGCTAAGTTACATGGTCAAATCATAATATAGTTTACTATTTGTCCCATCCATGTGGATAATAATGGGTGTCTAGCCAATAGAACACAATTTGGTAAATGTTTCTTATACTCCAGATGACTTAATAAGATTTTAGGGTTTTTATAATTTACTATCCAACCTATCCATAATTTAGTCCCGTTTTAGCCTCTCTATCCTCCAACTCACATTCCCTAACCGATAAGGATACCTTGGTGAATCCCCACATTATTATATATGATTTTTTAAGATAACCATTAATTATTGGTTGTTTTATTATTTTTAGAGGCTAATTTAACCTCATATTATACTCCCTATCCTCTCATGGTTCTTTTTTCATTCTACATGGTCAGTATTTTTTTAACACTAGTTGAGTTTTTTTATAAAAATGATATGGATCTTCATGTTAGGGTGTACAAATTTAATTTTTTGTCCTTCCCTTCTTGTACGTAATGGGTTCAAATCTTCCACACGCTTTTTGAGGTGTTTTTTCTCTATGTGAAACTCATTACATCAAGATGATTTTTGGGATTTATGTAAAATTTATGAATAACCATTGTCATGAATTGCTTTCACTTTGTATTTTTATTTTTTGAAAAATATCATTTATGTATTAGATTGTTTTTGTTTTCCTAGAATGGGACCCGATACATTTTTAATAATATTTTTATGAAAGTTTTGTATTGATGAATTCTTACAATCTATTATAAAGGGGGAAACTGGTTAGTTTTAAATAATTTTAATTTTAGGTGTCAGATAATTGGAAAGAAATGCCTCATATTCAATTCATCGAATCCATCTACATTAGATTTAGGTCATCCAATCCAGACGAATCAGAAGAAAAAATTGTTGTAAGATGAATGTTTTTCTATTCCTTAATCAAAGAAAGAAATATTTTTCTGAGTTATAAATACTGAATTTTCAGAGTGAAGAATTCATATTTCTTATGTGGAGTTTTAAAAGTTGATTTTGGAGTAAGGTGTTAGAATGTTTTAATAATTTAGAAACCAATTCATATGATGATGTTATGATCATGGAGATCTATAAAATCATTAAAATGATCAGTATATCAAACTAGATGAAATATAGGAATCATAATGGTTGTATCAATTATAGAAATAATGATAATGTTTTCCAATGAGTAATAACTATGGAGTTTTGAAGCATTCCAATGTTGTTGGGAGGATTTATCATCAGATACACTAGATAATAATGATAAATTCTTTATAATAGAGAATCCAACATTATTAATTATCCTTCAGAGGTTGAATATTTATGATGTAAGAATATTGGTTACGTTTGAAAAATTTTAGAGTTGTAGTATGGTGATTCCATTGTGATGTGAATTCAATCGTAATGAGAATTACATAATTTTGATGATTCCATTAGACAATGATGAGAAATTAATATATTCATAATAAGATAATAAAGAAGTTGAATCGATAATGAATCTGAGAAGGAAATAGATCTTTCAATCACTATGAAGAAGATAGAGCCTAATAAGGTAATAGATTCGTAATGAGCTGATTACATAGAAGAATAAAAAAGAATATTCTAGATTTTTCTTAAGAGTTTATGTCTTCAAAAAATAAATTCATTTTTTCATAAATCATGGATAAATATAAGGAGGAATAAAGTGGTAAAATTTATGTTTTTAAATGTAAGATAATTTTAGATTTTAGAAATTTGAGGAAGTAATCAATTTTTTCATATTTCTCACTTTTCATTTCTTAGTCACCTATAAATTTTTTCTCAGATCATTTGATCAAGGACAACTTTTATTCAACAGGAAAATCTAGAGCTGTGAATAATTCAAGTGAAAGTAATTGTCTTCCAGATATCTTGTGAGAAGGACAAAACAACTGAATATTTTTTACTAGATTACACAATATCATATTGAGAATATCGTATGGTGTTGATCATATAGAAAAGGATCATATTGACCATTTATGTATAGTTTGAGTTATGATGATTGAGAATGAGTTCATTTTATTGAGAATATAATATTGAGAGAATCAGATCAAAACTCATTGTATCACTATAATTATATCTAAACTCATATTATTAATATAATTAAATCCATTATATTTTTATTAAGAGAATCAAATCCTAATTGATTATATTTGAATAATCAGATCCAACCAAACTAGATAGAGTATTTTGATGGGGAAATAATGGAGGAGTTTCAAAAAATCTTGTATTCAATTAATTAAATCATTTAATTTATATGAAAACATTTAATACTAACATGAGTTGAATTAAATTTCCTATCTAGAGATATACATAATCAAATGGGAGTTGGAACAAGTTGTATTAACTTCTTCATAGCAGTGGATTTCTGTAAACCCATGAGATTGTATATGGAAAGGATGTAGTGTCTCACAATAAGGCCAAACCATATTAATCATCTCTTATTTACCTTATTTTCTACCATTTCATACATGAGTATTTACTAATGTTTAATAATGAAACAAACCATAATAGGTTTTAGGGGTTATGTATCTTAATGTTATCAAACATAAAAAATAGAACAACTACTTCAACCACCCTTCACAATTGTTCTTCAATCATTTTGAACACCAATTGGTATCATATTAAAGGCTCCATTTTTAATCCTTATAATGTATAATATAAATTCTATCTATAGTATAATAATTCTTACATTTGATGGGGAAATTATTATGTAAGGAAAAATACGATGATATATTTTCTCTTATCACATGAACTTGATGTTTTTGGTGATGCTACTACTTGTTTTATGAATATATTGATTGAAGATCTTATGAAATTTCAATAAAAACCAAATATAGAAGATTAGGGATAGGGTATAATTTTAATCGTTATGTCATTATCTGAGAATTTTAATTAGAACATTACGGGTTATAAAACATAAAAAATTATGTGGTGCACGATGTAAATTATTTTCATTGGGAATACAAATGTGAGTGATGAAAAACTACAAATTTTTAATATTATGTATGATGAAACCAGAAATAGAGATAAAGAAAATAATGATGAATACTTCACCAGCGTAAATGAAATTTTTTGTAACATTAGAGGATTTATAGATGTCTTGCAATATTCTATAATTGTTAACAATATAATCAGAAACATTTATATCATGTTTGAATCTAAAATTATATCTTTAAAAGATAAGGATAAAATATCTTGTATTGATGTCCATAACACATTTTTTCTTATGAAATGTGAATAATATCCAATGCTTAAACAGAAGATGAATGATGAAATTACTTTTGAAAATATGAGGTAGTTGAAAGATCAAAATATTGATGATGTTGAACCTTGTGACATAAAAGGTAAAGAGGATAATGATTTGAATGATAAAATCATTTCTTTTATACATAGGAAGAATTTAAAAAGAAGTTTATTTTATAGAGGTCAAATTTCCCACAAATGTTTTGGGTGTAGTGGAATCCGAAACATTGCTCTGAATTTCCCCAAGAATAAATTTAGATAATATCGAGATGATTAATTAAAAAAACCTAAATGGAAGAAGCGGAAAATGATGAAAGAAATAAATATCATCCAACAAATACATGTAGATAATTACTTGAAACCAATTAAGTGTGTTGTGTAAGAATGTTTAAAAGGAAAAAACTGAAAATTATTATTCAGAAGGTGAATGGAACACCCCAATATTTTATAAGATATATTATTTTTTAATTTCTTTGATGTATTCTATTATACACTACACCGTGATTAACTTATACTATACACAACACCATATTATCTTGTAGTATACACAACACTGTTCTTGGCTCGTGTTACACCCAATTTCAAGTTCATTTTGTGGAAATTATTTTATGCAACATTATGTATAGATTTTGTTTAATGTATAAATGAAATAAGTTTTGATTATGTTATACGCAACACCAAACTGAGATTTCACTATACACATCCCTGACTTGGCTGGCATTACACACAATCAATACCTTCTTCGATAGCGTGTGTAGTACGCAATACCAAGTTTCACTAAATGAGATATTATTAAAATATTATTATTAACTAGCCATTATGAATAGTAATACCCACTGTTTGAAATTTTATAAATTTTAACATTCAAAATGGTCTTTATTTTTGGATTCAGAATATCAAAATTAGCCTTGGGTGAATTTTTTGTATTTTTCAGAAAACATTCAATTTTTTATGAATAGTGAAACCACTGGGTCACTATTTAAAAACAGACTTTTTATTTAAATAAATATTTATTTTTTTTAAATTTTTTTTAGGAAAAAATTTATACATAACACTTATATATGTTCATTTTAATTAATTTGATCCATTTTAGAATTTTTTTGGATATATAAAAATTTTATTGACCGTTTCACCGTCTTTTTCCCACCTCCTATGAGAATTTGAAAATGTACATAAAACATAATTTTACTGCTTCTGTGAGTAGAATTTCAAAAATCAGAGATACAAGATTAATATTAATGAGTAAAATGTTGTTCAATAAGATATAAATAATTTTTGGTGAATAGTAACTTTTTACTTTTATTTACCACGATTAAAAGTAAATAGGATAATTAAGGGTAAAAATGATATTATTATTACCCTAACACATGTCCTAATTCTATTGGATAAGTGTAATTCGACCAAAAACAACCATAGAATAAAACATTACCCTTTATGTTCACTTGGATTAGATTAGGATAGTTATTATTATTTTATTAAAAGAATAGTTAACATGGTTAAAATCAAAGTTTAATAACTAAAACATTCTTAATATAGGGTTATACAAAAGATAAATTTGACTATAAATATTCATTAGAAATATAAAGATATTTCTTACATAATGATATTTTATTTATAATTTTTATACATTAAATGATTTAATTTATTTATGACACAATGATGATTCAGTAATTACCTTATTAATGAAATATTAACATAATTGATCTTATAAATAACCAAATAAATGTAATTTGAGATTTTTTATTAATTAAACTATTTTTATAGGTTAATATGACATGTTAGTATTTATTCAAATAACATTTACTGAACTAATAATGTTGTTATGATTTTCACAAAAATCAATTACAAAATTGTGTCAAAATTGACATAAAATAGTATTTAAAACAAATATTATATTATTAATTGTTATTATATTCCTAAAAATATAAGGTTAGGCCAAATTACTTAGATAAGGTTATATATATTAATAATGAACCACTTCTGGTCCGTTTGTCTTGTTATAGTAAGATTATTAACCATATAGTGTAAGAAACCAAGAAGACACGGTAAAGGATAAATTATTTAACTTAGAGTTAAATCTAAATGATAACATTAAAATAGTAACATAAACATTTTTAAAACCTATATATTGAGAGGATTTGGATCCTCCCCACTTTATCTAATAAATAAATCAAATTGGAGCTATTATAAACCAAATATGACTTTATTATAAAATAATATGTTCAACTTTTCCAAAGGTGCCCCTCTCCTCCCTTATAAAAGGGGCACCCCTTCCCTCTTCTATTCAAACCCTTTTGAGCTTTGAAGCTCGGAAAACCCCTACCCATTTACATTGTAATCTTCCCTAGAAACATTATAAAGGTTCTGGTCTCCTCAAAATACCAACCCTAGTGCCTTAAGAGGAGGTTAAGAAGAGGCACGTCAAAGAAGAGGAAATATCCTTTACCGATTCTTTCCAATTTTTTTCTTCTTCTACTTATTCTTATCTATTTGTTTCATCATAAATTAATAACATCAGTATAACTCACATACAAATATGTTATTATAAATATTAAACAACCAAATTTCATCTTCTATTCATCCTACAACAAACGAAATCACCGCCCATGTGTACGTACGGAATACCGTCTCCACGCCGTGGTGTAATCTATTTTCCACCACCACCATACTTGGAGGGGTATAATTGTGTAAACAAATAACTATATAAGATTATTGTAAATTGATAATTACTATTAAATATTATACAAACACTTGAATACAATTCCATGATCATGAGAATGATATCATCGTTCGTGTGTACATAAGGACTGTTGTTTCCACAAACGTGATGAGATTCATTTCCATGATTAACCATTCAAGTATGATTATAAAGTATATATAATAAATAATGATGAAAGATATTAAATAATAATGATACTAGATTTATGAACATATATGTTTCATTTACATAATTCCATTTAATTTTTTAAGGAAACAAAAACTGTGTCCATGCATACGCACGGCCTACCGTCTCAATGAATATTGTATTTAATTATATTTATCGATCTATCATATATATTTATATACTGAATATATATTATATATAAATCATTTCTTACATTCTGGAATTATGTAAACTAGTATATAAGTAATAATATCAAGAACAACATGTCAAAACATGTATGATAAATGAAGTGATTTTACCCAAAACACTACTTTAACATGGAATTTACAAAAGAATGTGTCATATAAACTAATAATTGAACCATATATGATATCAGAAAAATAGATATGATTCTGTAATAAGTCAATGAAATTATTTAAATCACTATACTGGAGGTTCGGATGCGTATGAAGGATATTGGACCTAAGGTAAAGGATATCTTTTCAAATCTCGTTTTTAGCTGAGATTATTTATTCATATGTATTTACTGGGGTTATATTTATTATCCATGTACCTATTTTATACAAATGTTTTCATGTATGTTTAAAATATTTTTTACCCATTTTTGAATTTTACTACATGGTATGTAAGGAATCTTTATTTTGATTACCATACGATGTACTTTTTGACTTTTTTGACAAAAGTACGAGAAGAATGTTATTTTTACCATATATGACATAAATGAATTTATAAATTTTCATAACGACTTATTTCAATGAAGTTTCCTTTACAAAATTTTATGACTATTTTCAACAAAATACTATTCTTATAATAATTCATGTCATTTTATGAAAAGAAAATGATTTTGAAGAAGAAATGATATTTTCCACAAGAATTCATTTCATGTGTCTTATCAAAACCATTTTCCATCTAAGATGACATTATTTTATATGTGTATGTTTCAAGTATAATTTTATTATGATTTACATGGTTTTACATCTCTTATGATGAAATTATATACATTTGTTTTATATAGATTATGTTATGATGGGATGATGTTTATGAAACCCATTCTATTCATTGGGTTATGATGAATGTTTTAAGTTTATTTCGTGGTACATGTAAGAATGATTTCATTATGAAATTTGTGGGACCTATATATCTTACCAATGCATTGGGTAATGATTTATAACTCATGAGACAGACATGGCTGGAATGGTAAGTTAATCCGGATTAGTGATACAGGACTGGAACGAGGAGTGAACTTGATCCAGAAAGGGACATGGTCCACAAAGATGGTATTGGCATCAATGCCTTGGCTACTATGGAAATCATATCATGTGATTAATGTTTTTCAAAAATTAAAAGTTTTATTTCCATGCTATTTTATCATCATTGATGTTCATTTATGATCTATGCCCTACGTACTACCAAGATTTATTTCACAAACTCAGTATTTTTACGTTAAAACAATATGTTCATGTTTTGATGTTAAAATGTATATGGTTTGTTTTATTTTATCCATGCTTACCCTTACTGAGAATTTGATCTCAGCCTTTATATGTTTTCTTTTCCCCAGGATATAAATAAAGTTTTTAGGTAAGAAAAAAAGCGAAGATCTTTATGGGAGATGTTGAAGATCTTTCACCAAGATTAGAATATTATGTTCCGAGTTTTTAAAGACACTAAACTACTACAGTCCTTCGGTGTTTGTTTTTTTATGTATTAAGTATTCCGCAAAAGTAATGTAATGTCTATGTACGTCATGATTTGTGCCTCTATAGTAGGTATCAGAGGGATGGTTTAGTTAAGCATTGGAAACTAGGATGCGAAAACTTTAGTGAAATCCCTAGAGATATTTCTAAGGTATGTCTAGGGATGTCCTTACGGTTAAGTATACATGTAGGTTTGAGTCCTAGAATTATGTTGACGATCATTAATATCCTAGGTTGAACCAAAGGTGTCATGGATTAAAGAATTTTTGATTAGTTACACATCCCATTAGTGACTTTTTATGATTATGTTGTTCCTCGTTATTTTAAATCATTCTTACACTATGGTTTCTGGTCTCAGTCAATGGAGGGAACGAGAAGGAATTTATTTATCATTGATTTCAATGGACAAATTTGTGACTATGATCAACAAAATTATGTAACGCCTGGTGGGAAAGATATTGTGATTATGATGAATCAGTCATCTCGATATATGATTAACGAGGTGAACATTAGTTGTATTCCTATGTCATCAGATAAGAGGAAGATGGAATTTTATACATGTTCTCATAGTTAGGATAATAGAGAAAGGAATATTGTGAATTATAAATAAGCGAAGAAGAACCTTGAATAATTTGTAAACTGGATGGGAAGATGTTATCTATGTGGAGAAATGGGTCATAGAGTGACAGACTGTTACGGAGTCCAATGTCATATCTGCGGAGAACATGGGCATTACCCAACTCAATGCCCTGACCAAATAAGTCACTTCTAAATCGAGGAAGGACCTATTCCATGCCAATCATTGAAGAGGATGGATTAAAGGTCTTATGTGTTGTAATTCAATAATAATGTTGTTAAGGTACTTTTATAGTATATTAAAATATCAGTGTATTGGTCCATTGTGGTTTTTTATAAGAATATGGTATCAGTAACCATGAAAAGTGATTCAAATATTCTAGAAATCAGATGATATGCTCATAATGAAGGTATGAGGATAAAATAATTTTTTTTATAGTATTCATGAGCTCATGAATGATATAAGGACTACGTGATATTATGGTTTGAGTATATAGAATCTTTGGGATTTTGTTATGTGAAAAGAGTTAACTTTTGACATCATTCATGTTCTCAATAATGTTCAATGGGTATTCATATTTCATGAGAATAAATTATTAAGGTATTCACATGTTTGTAATTTGACCAATATGGTATATCATATTATATATAGGGGATAATTGATGGTATTCACATGCTCGGCAGATGAAATTTCTAGTAATGTTTTTCTTTATACTATGATCATGGACATAAGTATTTTGGATAAGCCTAAAGATTTGAATGGATTATGTTGGACATATGTTTGTATTGTTCAAGGATATATCTTTTTTTGATATTATTGATGGAATGTTATAATAATGTAGTTTTAGATAACGGAAAAACCATAGGATGAGCGACAAACAGTTGCGTTGGACAAGGCTGTGGGAATCAAACCCAAAACCGAAGTGTGAATGGCCTTTATCACCTACCAATGGCCTACAGGAAGTCCCTGGTTAGTAGGCACTGGTTTTATTTTATTAAGAAATATGATAGATGAAGTATAAGTCGATTTTTGGAATCATATATGATCAATCTCACCATAGATGGACTTATGTAAATTTAATAACTTCTGCTAACCTTTTTGTGATAGTAACAGATGGGATGACATATCATTCTATCACATGATCTACTAACACTTCATGAATGTAAAATTCAGCTTCATTTCATTAAATATAGATGAAGTGGAAATTGGTCATGGAATGACCAACGATGATATTACACTAAAATCAAGTAAGTATTTCTACTTATGTAAAAGTTCATCAATGTTAGGGAAATGATCTTGAAACCAAAAATGTTGTCCTAGTACTCTCATATCTGATGAATCAGATGGTACTTTAGATCATCACAAATTTACGGCTTTGCGATTGTTGTATTTTTCATTGCCATGTTCTCTACCACTCTCGATCAGAACTTGATGGTTAGATTTCTCTTCAATATCCATATTTTCTTCTATATACTCTTATTTTGGAACCCACATGATGAGTTACATTGGGTATCCATTTTGTTTCTAAATTTCCTTTTTAAAATGATGATTTAGTATTCCTTTTTACGATGTGGGGATTCTATGAATGAAACATTCAAGTAGTAAACGATTTATAACCCAAATGAATTTCGAGGGCGAAATTCAGTTTAAGGGGGGTAGAATGTAACACCCTGAGATTTTATGAGATATATTATTTTTTAATTTCTTTGATTTCTTCTATTATATACTACACTAAGATTGTCTTGTACTATACACAACACCGTATTAGCTTGAAGTATACACAAAACTAATCTTGGCTCGCGTTACACACAATTTCACGTTCGTTTTGTTGAAATTATTTTACACGACATTAAGTATAGATTTTATTTTATGTATAAATGAAATATGTTTTGATTATGTTATATGAAACACAAAACAAATCTTTCACTACACACAGCCCTTACTTGGATTTCATTACACGAAATCAAGACCTTCTTTGATAGCATGTGTAGTACGCAATACCATGTTTCACTAAACGAGATATTATTATAATATTATTATGAACTAGCCGTTATGAATAGTAATACCAACAATTTGAAATTTTATAAATTTTATCATTCAAAATGTACTTCATTTTTGGATTTAGAATTTCGAAATTAGCCTAGGGTGAATTTTTTTTATTTTTCGGAAAAGGTTCAATTTTTTATGAATAGTGAAAACACTGGGTTACTATTTAAAAACTGACATTTTTTTAAAATAATTGTTTATTGTATTTAAATTTATTTTTGGTCAAAATTGATACATAATACCTATATAAGTTAAATTTAATTCATTTGAGTCATTTTAGAATAATTATATATATATATAAATATTTTATTGAACTTTTCACTGTCTTTTACCCACCTCTTAAGAGAATTTGAAAATCGACATAAAACATAATTTTACCGCGTCTTTGAGTATAATTTTGAAAATCCTAGAGACATGGTTAATATCAAGAGGTAAAATGGGATTCAATAAGATAAAAAAAATATTTGGTGAATATTAACTTTTACTTTTATTTACCACAGTAAAAAGTAAATAGGGTAATTAAGGGTAAAAATGATATTATTATTACCCTAACACATGTCCTAATTCTATTGGATAATTGTAATTCGACCAAAAACAACCTTAGGAATAAAATATTACCATTTAAGTCCACCTGAATTAGATTAGGACACATATTATTATTTTATTTAAAGAAGAGTTAAAATGGGTAAAATCAATGTTTTATAACTATAAGATTTTTAATATAGTGTTATTCATAAGATAAATTAGACTATAAATATTCATTAGAAAAATAAAAATATATTCAATATAATGGTATTTTATTTATACTTTTTAGACATTAAATGATTTAATTTATTTATGACACAATGATGATGCAGTAATTACCTTATTATTGAAATATTACCACAATTTATGTTATAAATACCCAAATAAATGTAATTTGAGACTTTTTATGAATTACACTAATTTCATAGGTTAATATGACATGTTAGTATTGATTCAATTAACTTTTTTTAAATAATAACGTTTTTATGAATTTCACAAAAATCAATTACCAAATTGTGTCAAAATTGACATAAAATAGTTTTTAAAACAAATATTATATTATTATTTTTTATTATTTTCCTAAAAATCTATGGTTCAGAAAAATTACTTAGATATGGTTTTGTATATTAATAAAGATCCACTTGGGGTTCGTTTGGCATGTTAAGGTATGTTTATTAACCATACAGTGTAAGAAAACAAGAAGACAAGGTAAAAGTTAAATTATTTAACTTAGAGTTAAATCTAAATGATAAGGTTAAAATAGTAACTTAACTTGTCTAAAACCTATTGGTTGAGAGTATTTTGACCCATCACCACATTAAATTTTAGATAAATAAATTTGGAGCTATTAAAAACCGAATATGACTTTATAATAAAATAGTATTTTAAGATTTTCCAAAGGTGCCCCTCTCCTCCCTTATAAAAAAGGCACCCCTTCCCTCTTCTCTTCACACCATTTTGAGCCTTGATTCTCAGAAAAACCCTTCCCATTTCCCTTATAATCTTCTCTAGAAATATTATTGAGGTTCTGGTTTCCTCAAAAGACCAACCCTAGTGCCTTAAGAAGATGATAAGAAGAGGCACGTCAAAGAAGAGGTAATATCCTTTACTGATTGTTTCCTATTTATTTCTTCTTCAACTTATTATTCTCTATTTTTTCGTAATAAATTAATAACATAAGTATAACTCGTATAATGATATGTTTTTATAAATATGAAACAACCCAATTTCATCTTATATCCATCCTACGGAAAATGAAATCACCGTGCATGTGTACGTACGAAATACCGTCTCCACACAGTGATGTAATCTGTTTTCCACCACAACCATACTTGGATGGGTATTATGGTGTAAATAAATAACTATATATGATTATTGTTAAGTGATAATTATTCTAAAATATTATACAAACTCTTCAATATAATTCCATGATCATGGGAATGATATCATCGTTCGTGCATACGTACGGGCTACCTTCTCCAAGAACGCGATGAGATTCATTTTCCATGATTAAACATTTAGGTATGATTATAAAGTATATATAATAGATAATAATTAAAGATACTACATAATAATGATACTGGGTTTATGATCATATATGTTTCATTTACTTAATTCCTTTTAATTCAATAAGGAAATTAAAACAGTGTTCTTGTGTAAGCATAGCCTACCGTCTCTATTAACGGTGTATTTCATTTCATTTATCGATCTATAATATATATTTATATACTGAATATATATTATATATAAATAATTTTTTACTTTATGGAATTATGTAAACCAAGATATAAGTAATAATATCACGAACAACATCTCAAAACACATACGATAAATGAAACGGTTTTACCCAAAACACTACTTTAACATGGAATTTACAAAAGAACGGGTAATATAATGTCATAAGTGAACCATATATGATATCATAACAATAAATATGATTCTGTAATAAGTCAATGACATTATTTATATCATTATACAAGAGGTTCAGATACTTACAAAGTATATCAGACCTAAGTTAAGGGATAAATTTTCCAATCTCGTTTTTAACCGAGGTTATTTATTCGTAAGTATTTACTCTGGTTATATTTATTATCCTTGTAAATATTATCTAAAAATGGTTTCATTTATGTTTAAATTTTTTTACCCATTTTTGACTTTTACTACGTGGTACATAAGTAATATTTCTTTTGATTACCATAAGAGGTACTTTATGACTTTTCCGACAAAAGTAAGAGAATAATGTTATTTTTAACTTATACGACGTGAATGGATTTTTACGGTTTCATAACGACTTATTTCAATGAAGTTTCCTCTACAAAATTTTATGACTATTTTCAAAAAAATACTTTTCTACTATGATTACATGTTATTTTGTGAAAATAAAATGTTTTTGAAGAAGAAAGGATATTTTTCTCATGAATTCATTTCATGTGTTTTATCAAAACCATTTTCAATATAAGATGACATTACTTCATATGTGTATGTTTCAAGTATAATGTATCTATTAATTACATGTTTTTACATCTCTTATGATTAATTTATATCCATTTTTTAATATGGATTATGTTATGATGGGATGATGTTTATGAAACCCATTTTATTATTTGGGTTATAATGAATGTTTTAAGTTTATTTTGTGGCACAAGTAAGAATGATTTCATTATGAGATGGGAGGGACCTATATGTCCGTCCAATGAATTGGGTAAAGATTTATATCTCCTGAGATAGACATGGATGGAACAGTAAGTTAATCCGGTTCAGTGATATAGGTTTGGAATGAGGAGTGAACTTGATTCAGAAAAGGACATTATCCACTAAGATGGTCTTAGCAGCAATGCCTTGGCTACTATGGAAATCATATCATGTGATTAATGTTTTACCAAAATTACAAGATTTTTTTCCAAGGTATTTTATCATTATTAATGTACATTTATGATCTATACCTTACGTACTGCCAAGATTTATTTCACAAACTCATGATTTTGACGTTAAAACATTATGTTCATGTTTTGACGTTCCAATGTATATGGTTTGTTTTATTTTATCCATGCTTACCCTTACTGAGAATTTGAGCTCACCCATTATCTGTTTTCTTTTCCCCAGGATATAAAGAATGGTTTTAGTTATGAAAAAGGGACGACTTTTATGGGAGATGTTGAAGATCTTTCACCAAGATTAGATTATTATGTTCCAAGTATCCAAAGACACTATGCTATTACTGTCCTTCAGTGTTTGTTTTTGTTATGTATTAAGTATTCATAAGATGTAATGTAATTTCCATGTACGTCATGCTTTGGGTCTCTACAGTGAATGCCTAAAAACATTATTTGAACCATCATTAAAAAACTGACAGAAAAAATGATTACTCAAAAAGTGAATAAGGTGGTGAAGAGTTTTATTGAGATTATCAAATCATTCCTAAACATATTTTATGTCTTCACCAAAAAAAACTATCAAGAAATAAATTAGTGTAATGAAGAAACACACTAATTAATTTGTTAATGGATTAAAATATGACATCAGGATGAATTATTACTATACATGGGAAATCATTAAATATAATCTAATATGTGTTGAACAAGGAATGGTGATTGAAGATATCAGTAAGAAGTTGCAAGATAATGATAAATAATATAATATGTTCTAGTAAAGACATATGAAGTCCAAAAATACCATGAATAGTAAGAATAAAAACATAAAAATTTCATTTTAAGAAAATTTATTATGAATTAGTAGGTGGGAAAAGTATGTGAAGAAAAAACCACATATGTTAAAGTATAATAAACACTCCTAAGTAAATATAGATTATGACCCGAGTATGGTAGAAAGGAAATATATTATCTAGATCAAAAAATATTAAATAAATAAAGTCTTTATTTCATATGATTATCATGATTTTATGGTCATTATTGTTCTGGCGGAATCTATAAGTATAAGGAATAAATGTTTTGGAATCAATTATACATAGCTAAAAGAAGGTTTGGAAAAAGAGTAAGAAATAATAAAAGTAGAATGAGAAACATTCATAACATATATACTTTGGAAAAATCAAATTCCCAATGTATTATCTATTTTGAAATATGAAATTAATTTGAATGTATAGAAGAAATAAATTGAATATGTGATAAGTCTGGACTTCATGCAAAAAAATACATGACACTTTTTTTTAAAAAAGTTTCTTAAAATTGAAAAAATGATGCTAGAATGAAGAAAGTTGAGGAAATAAATTTTTTTGTTGAGATAACCTTTGATGAATGTAATATGAAATAATTTTGGGTACATGATAGAGTTTATTATTCCCATATGAATGGTGAAATAAAAATATTGAAACATGTAAAATGTCACGATGGAGGAGTAGATACCTTTTGTAATGATATTTCCTTAAAAATCATAGTAATCATAATGACTAAGTGTTGAAGATGGAAACAAATTGGGGAACTAATGAGTTGGGAACCTTATAAAGAAAAGTATGAACAACCATTATTTGGTTAGAGTTATCAAAAATATTCCAGAATTGAAAATATATCAATAATTTGTTCATGTAACTTTTCAAAAAAGGAATATGTGTAACAAAAGTCATAATAGAGTTAAGATTCAATCTAACAGAAAACATGATCATATTCATTCTGAGTTATATGGGACAATGAAATGAGAAGTGAAAAAGGAATGTTATAATTTATCAGTTATAATTATTAATTCAATCAGATGACAAACATAATGTTCAATGAGTACAAGTCAGAGGTTATTGAAATGTTAAAATTCATCAAAAAATATATTGAAATTGAAATTGGGGTTTTAATAATATGATTGAGAACAAATAATTATACTCAAGTCAAATGAAATTATTTTGAAACATATCTATGAAATCATTGTATCAAAAATCAATATTGTTTCCCTATAGTCCACAAAATATTGGAATATAAGAAATAATTAATAGATGTTTGTTGGAAATGGGAAAAAGTGTGCTATTATAATACAATGTTTCTATATTTTATTGGAAATAAGTTGTTAGTACTTATGAACATGTTCAACATATATTTTCTATTGAGTCCAAAATCGGACATTAATACTATGTAAAAATGAAATAATAAAAAACCTTTATTTAAATACATAAATTTTTTTGGAAGTCCATATTTTTTTAAAATAATAAATTCAAATTTGTTAATGTTTGTTGAGTAATTTTAGGATGTAACTTTTATAGGTTATTCATAAAGTGGAAGAAGATAAAAATATTTGAACAAACATTTTCCAATATTATTGGTCTCATATGACATCAAATAAATTTGAAATAAAAATTCCTTAACCAATTTTTTTTTGTGAATTCTCGGGTAGATAAAATACAGATTTCCAAAAATAGAAAATTTAAATTAAAAAACCCGATCAAGATTTAAAAAATTTATGTCATGTTGACTGTAAAATTGGACAATAATCATTTAAATTTCATAATTTAAAAAAACATGTTGAGTCTGAAAACATTATTTGAAATTAGAAGGCTCCAGTCTAAATATGAATAAATTTTATATTATATAATTAGACTTCAATTTTCCTAAATGTTGAACCAGAATCAATTTCAAAAGATACTCAGCACAAAAAATGGATTGATTCTATGATTGAATTGATGGATAAAATGTAATATAATAAACCATGGGAACATGTTTCATGGCCAGAAGATAAAAATGTTTTTATAAACAAGTGGTTTTATTGAATCATTTTAATAAACATATAGATGATTTAAGAAACAAAGAGAGACTAGTTTGTAACGTTTATCCAGTGGTTTAATGTGTGGATTTAGAAAAACAATTTCTATAGTTGAATGATTAGAAACAAATAGAATAATTCTTTATATTGTCTCATAGGATAATTACAAACTTTATCATATGTTTGTATAGTCATATTTATACAATGGTGGTATTGAGGAAGAAAATCACATTAAAAAACCTCGTGGGTTTCTACATGATAAGGATGAAAACAACGTTTTAAAATTTAACAATAATTATTATGAGAAGAAACCGAATACCCATTCTTGTTATTCAAAACATTTTATTTATTTTAATTTGTTAGAATTTTATACAGGAAATATTGATAGAAACATATATGTGAAATTTTTTAACATCATATCCATAATTTTAATTATTCATGGGGATGGTATATTTTTTGCTGGGTATAAAGATAATATTTGTAAAACCATTCCTTATAAAATGAACAATAATTTTTAAATTTCAATATTGGGATTTTTAAAATTATTCATAGTCCTACATGTTCAATAAACCGAAAAATATATTTTCCTATATAATCAAAAGTATTCTAGGTAAATATTAATTAAGTTTGGTAAGGAAGATTTCAAATAAGATTAAACTCCTATATCATTTTGAAAAACCTTTTGTAATGATGAATATTGAATGATTTTGAATCAGAAATTCATTCAGAATATTAAAGAAAGTATTAATTTCCTTACGGTCTCAAGGCCCTATATTGTTTATGATATGAATTTGGGATCCATTTATCAATGGAATCTTAAATAATCACATATGCTTGTATAAAATATTATTTTGATATATGTTAAAAGAATAATATCCCATGGGTTGTAATGGAAAAGTAATAGTGAGATGAATCTTCATGGTTATAGTTATATGTATTGGTATACTCAAGCTTGTACTCAGATTTTTATGGATTACAGTTTAGCTGGATTATTTGAAACTGAATTCGTCTAAACCATTAGAGGTACTTTATGATAATTAGTGTGAAATAGATCTTTCAAAAAATCCTTCTCAACATTATCGATCCTAATTAATTGATATTATGTTTCACTTTATAAAATAAGAGATTGTTTATCGATATTTTTTTATTGGAATACATTTTGAAAAAGTATCCTATTATTGATATCTTTACAAAAGAAAATCTAAAATAATGGTTTTTCGAATTGATGTTGAAAATTAATTTTTAGACTCCTCCCATGTCTTCCTAAATCAAATACGGATGAACCCACAGAAATTATTGGATTATGTTGAAAAAGGGGGATAGAAATTAATGACATTGTAATTTGTATGAATTTTATAATTATTATTTCTAAATTAACATGATTTAAGAAGTTTTTATTTATGTTTCTTAAATGATTTTGAAGGTATGGTTATCATAAAATGGAGGGATATATATATAAATGTGAGATAGGAAAAGATAATTGTTAGGGGTGTTTATCATTATAGTTCCAAAAACATTATTCCACAATGGCTTGTAATTAATTCAAAAAATTACTTTTTTCAGAAGTATGGTGTCCAAAATCCCACTTCCGAGAAATGGTATGTTTTGGGAATTCTAAGAGAACATGATTTTAAAAAGAAAGAGATTAATAAAAAACTTTGAGAGTTATAGAATTTTTTAATTATGGTAGTCAGTAAATTTAAATTGTTAGATTGAAGCACCTTTGTGATGAATTATTTTATCATTTTTTGTAATTGTTGATAACTAACACATTTTTATAAGAATTATTTGTTTTTAAAAAATCATAAAATCTCTATTTATAATGATCTCTATAATTAAGTTGAAATTTTTCGAATGTTTAGACTAAACAATAATGGGTAGAAGTGTTTTTATAAAGAATGTTATTTTCTAGACTCATATAATCAAAATGAAAAGCATCAGATTCATCTCATGGGATCCATCAACACGAGATTCAGATCAACAAAAACAAATTACTCATAGGTAGAAAATTATGTTTTCTAAAATTTTTCCTTTTACATAATCATATTAATAAATATTTTTATGAGTTTGAAAGACCAATTTTACTGACTGAAGAAGTCATCTTGTTCATAAAGTGTTAGGAAGGTTTATTGCTCTGTTAGGAGTTAGAAGGTTTTAATACTTTCAAAACAAAATCGGAAGATGTATTGTTGATAAAAGATTTCTCAAAGACCATGAAATGTATCTAGAGAAAATATTTTGATGAAATAGAAGAATTTTAATGGTTTTATCGGTTCCAGAAATGATGGCATTTTTTAATGAATAATATATTAGGAGATTTGAAGATTTTAAATGTTTCTAAGTGTTGTTGTCATCAGATACACATGATTGTAATGAGGAATCCATCGTAATGGGTATTTCATTATTATGAGATATCCATCAGAGGTAAATTCATTAATAAATAAGGAGAATGGTAATGTTTGAATAATTTCAATGTTCCTTTATGAAGATTCCATTATAATTCGAATTCAATCGTAATGTGAATTAAATTATTATGATAATTATATTAGTCTATGATTAGAAAGGAATAAATTATTAATGAGATAATAATGAAAAATAATTCTTAATCACTTAGGAGGAAAAAAAGACGAGAAAGAATCAAATTAATAAAGATCTTTTTATGATGAAGACTCAAAAATAAGATTCCAAAAGTTTTTTAAAGAGATTAATAGGTCAAACAAGGAATTATTTTTTTGTTTAAATCTTGGGGAAATATAAAGATGATTGATGATGTGAATTTTTAATATTAAATATGTGAGATTTTTGTAGTTTTTTAATTTGAGTTAGACTAGAATGTTTTCAAGTTTCATACTTTTTTTCTATGTCATATACAAATAATTACTTAGATTGTTCATTAATTTTCATCTTTCAAACTATAATAAAATGTGGAATACTAAAGGAATCGGGTTAATGCAATTTCTAGAATAAGATCACAAGAGGTTTCTCAGATATGTGATTTTTTGTTTACTAGATTGAGCAATATTGTATTGACATGATCAGATTGAGAATGATCATATTCAACATTTGAGAATAGTTTTAATGATGATGAATGTGAATGGGTTCATCATATTGAGTACATCATATTGATAGAATTGGATCCATACTCATTTTATTAAGTTAATCCAATCTAGACTCATCCTATTAATAAAATAATATTTAGACTAATTGTCTATAAATAATAAAATATAGACTCATCAAATTAAAAATCTAGATTCAACAAAATAAAATTGAGGATTCTGACTAATAAATTGAGGTTTAGATTTGAAAAAATATTTATTTTATAGTTTGGCTCTATTTTTTAATAATAAAAAATTGTAAACTGATGAGGGTCATTATAATCACGTATTTGGGTACATTGAAGGGGTTTAAAGGGAGTTGTAAATAGATGTGTTCAATTCTTTATAATAATGTATTTCCATAGACCCAAGGGCGTGCCTATGGCTGAGATATATGTTCTCACACAGAGTATGAACCTTAAATATTTAATGTGATTAGATTTATATACATATTATTATAGATGAGTATTTACTAAATGTTGATAAGGAAATAAATCATACATTTTAGAAAGGGATTTGTTTCGAAATTCATGGAAACTTATAAAAAGTGAACAAATGATTCTCCCCTCCCTGATCAATTGTTATTCACACCTTTGGAAATTCAATTGGTGTCATAGAAAAGGTTCTAGTTTTGAATAATGATCATAGATAATATATATTCGATCAATAATATATAAATTAATATATTTTTTGTAAAAAATATTACGCATGGAAAAAAAGGATGATACCATATCTACTTTCTCTTGGACTTTAAGTTATCGATGTTGATACTATTATTTTTCCACTTTTTGATAATAATTATCCTATGATGTGTTTTGATAAGATAAATATAGAAGAACATTGAAGTGATAGAAATGAAATAATTATGTCTTTATCAGATAATTTTTATCAGAATGTTATGCATCTAAATACCTTAAAAGTATGTGGCAGAAGTAAGAAATTATTTTTGAAGGTAATATTAAATTGAAGGAAGAAAATATAAAAATCTGGAATAGTATTTATAGAGACATCAGAATGAGATATGAAGAAACTATTGATGAAAACTTCACCAGATTAAATGACACTATCGTTGAAATCATAGGATTTAGAGAGCTCTTGGAAGATTATTCAATTGAGAAAAAACTTATGGAAAAATATCTGAATAGATATGGTTCTAAAATTATATATTTAGAGGTTAAGGACGATTTATATCTCAATGAATTCCATAAAGTATTTATTTCCTATCAAATTTGAACATCTCCAATGTCTATAATGAAGAGAAAAGATAAAATGGATTTTAAATTTCTGAGAATTTGTAAAATTTAGGAAGTTGATGATGTTATAACTTATGACATCGTAGTTATATAGGATGATTATGTGAATGATAAAATCAAGTCTCTTAGATCCTAGAACTAAAGAATATGATGAGAAGTTTATAGAGGTAAACATTAGAACAAATTTTTTTATGTCTGATAATTAGACACTTTTCTATGAATTTAGCTAGGAATAATGTTGGGAAATATGAACACAATTCCAATGAAAAACCATGATGAATAAAGTGTAACCAAACTGATTAAAAATAAATGTCGTCCAAAAAATTTATATTGATTCATAATGAAATAAAAAATGTATTTTTAGTATAAAATTTTAAATATACTCAATTAAGAACAATTCTTCTAAAGATGAATGTTCGAAAAAATTCAAAACCTTCTTTGCAAAAGATTAAGAAACCGATGATTCCTCATAGATTGAATATGGTGGTGAATAATATAATATAGAGTATCATCTCTGGAAAAAGCTTATTTGATTTATTTATGAAAACAAAAGTCTATTGAAAGAAATTAGAGTAACGGATAAATATTGTGAAGAAGTTGGTGTTGGATGAAATGACGACATCAAGCATGAGGATGAATACATTCATGATATCTTAAGTTACAAACTCATAATTTCAAAAAAAAAAGTGATAGATTATTGAATATATCCGTTCAAATATGGAAGAAAAGGATAAAGAAGTTAACATGTTTCCATTAAAACGTTTATTGCCTAAAATACCCCGAGGATGATGAAATAAATCATAAAAAACCCTTGTAAGAAAAATACGAGACATCAAATGTTGATACTAAGGCTCAATATGGGAATTGGGTGAAATATTCACTCAACAAAATTAACGTTTCATCTGATTATTTTAACATTTGAGTTTTCTAGAAAAGTATTTGGAAATCATGTGCGTAAATAATATTAATGAAACCAGTCAAATCTATAAAAGGTTATTACCTACTGCAATAGAATCATGGTCCACATCCTAAGAATGATAGATCAAAAATAATTTATCGCCCTCCAAAAAGTTCCAATAGATAAAGATATTTTTACTATAGAAAATGAATATTTTATGGTTATTGATGGTGTTGAGAAATCTAAGTGTGTAAGGCACATAATTGGTGGAACAAATTATCCTTACCTGTAATAAGGCTTGAGAAATGTAGAAGAAATAATAAAGTAGTGTGAGAAAATTTTCTATCTTATAGAAAATTGATAATTTTGATTATTAAAATTTTAGAAACACTGAAATAATAAATCAAATTTAATTTCCAGAATAGGTTTTTAGAATATTTGATAAGGCTGGTCATCATGCCAAATAATATGGGTCACTCTTTCTAGAGTAATTTTCTTCCACTTGAAAAGAAAATGAATTTTTAAAGAACAATGTTGTGGAATGATATTTTATTATCAAGGCAGCCAAGAAAGAAAGTATAATGAAAAATTCTTAATATTTGATAGTGGTTGTTCATCGCATATTAAAGATGATATAAAAATCATGAAACATGTTGAAATTCATGATGGGGGAGTGGTTACCTTTGGTAATGATAGTTCCTTAAAATTCATTGGAATTGGAGCGACTGAAATTGAAGTGGAGAATTTGAAATCTAAGGACATTGTATTTTTTGAAGGGTCAGTAGATGACTAAAATAATTTATTTCAACATTATGATAATGGAGTAAATTTTTATTTTTGAAAAGATTTCAGTATCATAAAAAATTGCGAAATATGGGAAAGCTATTACAAAAAGAGAAAGAACCCATAGTAGTTCCTTACAAATAAGAGAATTCAACATATATTATTACTTGAGTGGTCAAGATGAAAATTAATAGTGCCACAACAGTCTTGTGAACCATGGATAAAAATGTATGAACAATATTTCAATGGTTTTTACAACAATTTTTTTAGTAATTAATATGAAATGAAGAATATTTTTTCCTAAAATTTAAAAAAGTGAATATAACAATCAAATCTCATAAAAGAGTTAAATTTCAATATTCCAGATCACTTGATATTATTCATTTAAAATTATATGGGTTTATGAATGATCAATAAAAAAATTATAATTATATATTATCACTTTTATTAATGATTTCACATGGGTGTAAAATATCATGATTATCAACAGTTATGGACTGTTGAAATGATAAAATTATTCATAAAAGGTCTTTAGAATGAAATGGTTGTTTCTATAATAGGATTGAAATATATAATGGAACATAATTTACATGATATAAATTTCACACATATCTAAGAAATAATGTTATCAAACATCAATAATGTGCTCCCTATACACCACACCAAAATTGAGAATAAAAAATAATGAGTAGATGTTTGGTGGATATAGAATGAAGTATGTGAGCAGGATAAAATCATTTAAAATTATATTAGATATAATATATTAGTATGATTTTACATTTAAAAAATTATGTTTGTTAGACTCAAAACCAACATGATACATTATCAAATGATGTATTACAGAAAAAATCATTGCAATACTTAAATGTTTTTTCAATTCCATGTTTTCAAAAAATAAAAAATTCAGATTTGATAATGATTGATAGGAATGTTAAGGAAAGAAATTTTATGGGTTATTCACAAAATAGAACAAGTATCCAATGATGGCACAAATGATTTAAATATTTGAATAATCATATGATATGAATGTGATTGAAATTAAAAAATTCTTAACAGATGTTGTTAAAAATAATGAGAATGATAAACACAAGATTTAAAACAACATTTAACGTAATTCAAAACATCTTTATCAAGATTTAGAACATTCATGTGATGAAGAATTTACATTTGGGAAAGAATAATTGAAATTTACTACATTAAAAAAACAAGACGAGTCCAAATAATATAATTAAAAATTATATGGCTCTAAACAAGAAATGAATATTTATGTGATTATAGAATTTGAATTCAGTTATCTAAAAATTGGAACAATAATCATTTTCAGAATGTATTCAACACAAATAATGAGTGGATTCTACGAATGAATATTTGAATCTAATTGAATAGAATGAATTATGGAAACTTTTTTCACTTCCAGTAATTAAAACATTTATCAGCACTATGGTGGTTTATTGAAATAAGTTAAATGAAAATGGAGAAGTTTCAAGAAACAATTCCAGGATTATTTTTAAAGGCTATGAACCAATGGAAGGTGTGTATATTGAACATTATTTTCCCCTAAAATCATTATTAAAAACAATTATAACATTTCTTTTAGAGCCAAAAATCATTTGAAAAATTATTATCATATGGATTTTTATTTAACATTCATAATTATTGAGATTAATTAAATGTTTAGATTGAATAACTTTGTGGGTTTCTACTTGATGAGGATGAAAAAAAGTGATTGTAAATTAAAGTGAACATGTGTGGCATGAACCAAGCTCCTTTCTCTAGTTATTTAGAATTTGAAAATTGTTTCGGTTTATTAAATTTATCTAATGATAGAGTAGATATAAACATATTTTTGAATGATATTTGTTCCGGAGCTTGAATAGTAATTGTTTATGTGGATGATATAATTTTAATAGAGGATATAGATGATTTTTGTAAAATATTTTTTGAAGAAATAAATAATAATTTTGAAATTATAATGTTGGGAGAATTAATTTTATTCCATTGATTACAAGTGCAATGAAAATGAAAAATAGATTTACTTATATCATAAAATGTTTTCTCGGGAATTTTTAATGATGTATGGGATGGAAGAATCCAATGAAGTTGCATCTCCTTTTTCAATGAGAAGATGTTTTATAAAATATGAATCTGTATGAATGGTTAATTAGAAATACTTTTAGAAGTTAATAGGAAGTATTCCTTACCATACTGCATCAATCCATGATATTGATTATGTTTTTACTTTTTCTTCCATGTATAAAAGGAAACCAAAAGAATCAAATTAGTTTATTGAAATGATGATACTCATATATTTCAAGGGAACAATTCACCTAGGAATCTATATAAAATAATTAGTGAGATGAGGTTTCATGGTTTTACTGGTGCCGAAGGGACTACAAATATTAGTGTTAGAAAATCATCCTTAGGATGACCACTTCTCTGGGGTTAACGTTGTTTTAGTTTTCATAGTATAAAAAAAGTACTATAAAATTTAGAATATATGAATCTGAATATATAGCAACTACTCAGGCTTCTACAGAAATGTTATGGATGAATTCTTAGATGGAAGTTTGTAAATTAATAGTTTCAAAACCCTTGAAGATATTTGAGATAATCCGAATTCAAATGATTTTTCAAATAATATTTTCCAACATTCATGATCAATACACATTGATATAATGTTTCTCATTATAAAATATAAATTTTATTCCAGATTTTTTATTCCGGAATAGATTACAATAAACTATCACATTATGGATATGTTTATTGAAATTCCATAATAATGGATTGTGTAATTGATAATGAAGAATCTTGTTTATCCTCCTCCCATGTCTTCTTATTCCTCATAATGAGGAACCCCCAGAGTGCTTTGGATTATGTTGACAATGAGGGAGATAAAGTATGAAATTTGGGATTTATATGATACTATTACGTATCTTTCTTAAATGAATCATATTTAATAAGTTTTTACCTGACTTTTTTTAAATGAATCTGATGTTGTTGTTATCATATAATGGGTGAGTTAAAAATAAAAGTGAGGGAGTAAAAGATAAATATAAGGTAGAGTTTATCATTAAATGTTTAAAAAAATTTGTTACCACTAAAGGATGGAATTCCATAAAAACCTTACATTATATAGTAGTGCTATGTCAGGACACTCTCATTATAGAAAGGATAGGTTTGGATAAAATTAAAAAAACATGAGTTGTATAAAATATAAGTGCTGTGAAAAATAATGAGATTTGTAAAATTTAAAATTGAGGTTGGTTAAAAAAATATAAAGGGGGAAATTAACGATCCATTGTGATGAATTGCTTTAACAATGTTTTTTTATTTGTTAACAACCATACTTTTTTATAGGAATTTTTTTTTGTTTTATTAATTAGAACCAATCCCTTGAAAATTAACTCTGTAATAATTTTTTTATGATTATGAATTTTTTGACCAAAAGATTAAGGGGTATGAATGATTTATTTTTAAGAATGTTATTTTTGAAACTCAGAGAATTGAACTGACAAGCATCATATTCTGAACATTGATTCTATCAACATTGGATATAGATAATTAAGTACAAAATATTTATAGGTAGATATTTTTTTTTTCTAAAATTTTCATTATCCATAATCAGATAAAAATGTAGAATCTGTTTTAGAGTGATCAATGTTTTTATGTGAATAATTCATCCTGTTACATAAGTGTTTTGAATGAAGATTGTCAAGTCATCTGTTAAATGGTTTTTATTATTTCTAAAAAAATCAAATGACTATTTTATGATCATGGAGATATCAAATATCATGATTGATATATTAATAAATGATTTTGAAGAAATAGTTGAATCGTAGTGGTTGAATCCAATCAATAAAAAAAGACAAAGTTTTCCAATGAGTAATAACTAAGTGGGTTTGAAGGTTCTCAATGTTGCTGATTGAGGTTATCATCAGTTCCACTTTATCTTAAATATGAATCCATAATAATGGGTGTTCTATAATTATAAAATATCCATCAGAGGTATAATCATTAATAAAGAAGAAAATAGTTATCTTTTATGAATTTCATAATTATAGAATGGATATTCCATCTTAATGGTAATTCCATCACTATGGGAATTACATCATAATGAGAATTCCATTTTTATTGGGATTCTACAAGACTATGGTAGGAAACTAATGGATTCAAAATTTGAAATGAATGAAAAAAAATATGTAATGACTCTGATAAGGAAATTGAATTCAAAATAAATGATATGGAAACAAAATATAATAAGTAAATAGATTCATAATGATCTAATAAACAAGAAGAATCAAAAATAAGATTTGAGAATATTTATGATGAGTTGAAGTGGTCAAGCTTGAAATTAATTTTTTCATAAATTTCTGTGAAATATAAGGAGGATTGAAGATGAAAATGATGATGTGAAATCAATATATATTTTCAAGAGTTTTGAAATTTTAGGAAGCAGGTAATGTTTTCTTGTTTCCCACTTTTTTTTATTGAGTCCCCTATAAATGAATGATAGAATAATTATTTCATTGTACACTTTCACACAGCTGGAAAATGAGGACCACTGAGGAAATCATGTGAATGTAATTTCACGCAAGGGATCTTGTGAGGATGATCAAATAGGTAAATATTCTTCTACCATATTGAGAAAGATCATATTGAGTACATCATACTTTGAAATATCGTATTGGGTATTTAAGAAATGTTGTAGTTTTAAAGATTGGGAATGGTTTCATTATACTTATTCCATCATAGAGAAAGAATCAGATCAAGATGCATCTTATTGAGAGGATCAGATCTAGACTTATTGTATTGAATTAATTATATCCAGACACATCTTAGTAAGATAATCTAATCAATACTCATCCTATTTAAAAAATTGGATCCAACGAAATCAAATTTATGATTAAGACTGAGTAATTCTGTTATTGTTTAAAAAAAGAATTTATTATTTTTTTGGATCAATTTCTTTATAATAATCATTTTAAATTGATAGTATATAGTATAATTATTTTTATTGTGATATATAAGGTGTCTAATGGACACTATCACATATTGAATTAACTTCTTACTAAGAGTGGATTTCCATTTACCAATGATAGTGGATATGATAATGGTGTAGGATCTTTCATTGATATCTAAAACATGTAAATATTGAGTGACATTCTTTACTAATTAGGAATGAATGATTATTTAGTAAAATTTGATAAGGAAATAAATCATAACAGTTTCCATGGTTAGGATTCTAAATGTTTTGAAACATATAAAATGTTAACAATTGATTCAACCACACCACCTTTTAGTTATTATTAGATACGTTGGAAATTCAATATTAATCATTAATGATCCCTGTTTGGTGTGTTTAATGATTATTTTTAGAATAAATGGATCGTATTTAGATTTCATAGAGGGAAAAAAGTTTATGTGTTTTTCAAGTTTGAATTAAATATATTTTCCATTTTCCACTCTTCTATTGAATTTTATGTAATTTATTATTTAAATTTTTAGTTCATATCATACCTATATTTCTGTATTTTAGCCTCTTAAATAATATAAAATGAGGTTTTTGTATAAAAAAGTTGTTTTCTTATGATTTTATATAATATTTCGATTTGTTGATTGTTATTTAAGGTAGATTTCATGATTTTGGTTTTAAACATTGTTTCATTTTCATAATAAAATAATTATTTTATTGTCGATGGAATTGGGTTTCATTTTAATTTGAAATTACCATTTCAAATTCAATAACCAAATTTTGTTTTTGAAATTAATTTCTTCATATGGATAGATTAAAATGGTATTATGGGATTTCTATCTCTGTTTGAAATGTATTTCTATAAAATATGGTGAATATAGTGTTTATATGATTTATACAATCATGTGATTACTCATATTATTTATTTCCACACTTTTTATTTTTTGGTAATGGGAACTGTAGAACATGGATATGAAAACATTGAATATATGTGGCCATTTACACTAGTTTAGTGTATCATGATGACACTTCCGTGGTGAAATTATTATATCTTTCACTCATAATGTGTGTAATTTCTTATCTTATGAAGGTATTTCCATATATATTACATGGTTCAATATATATAGGTATGCACCATGACAATATCAACATTCTTATTAATCTTTAGTTTTGATATTATTATTAATTTGTCTACCTATCATAGAATTAAAATATTGTAATTTATTTTGAGTACCATTCATTATTTTCATGATGGGATTATTCAATTTTTTTCGTTATCATCATTTATTGGTATAATTAATTTAAATTTTTATATGCCATACATTTTTAATGATTACATGCCTTAGTTTTTTTTCAAAATAATCTACTAATTATTTTAAATATAGATTTATTCTCAATTTTGTTTTTAAAATTAATTTCATTGTTTTCATATAAGAAAAATTCTTAGAGTAATGGTCTTGATATTTTTTGGTTCTCAATGTATTTTTGTATTATCATTTATTTAATTTTATTTTTTAAATACATTATTTGGTTTAATTAATATTTAATAATAATTCAAAAATTGAAAAATAATTTTCTGACATTCATTAATATGTTTTATAATGAATTATTATCCATTATGATTGTGGAGGATGCCTATTTGAATATTTATTCTCATTAATATATATATTTTTTCGATAATAACTAAATATATGACTTTTGATTCACAAAATATTATCCCTTATATTATTTTTCATCGGTTTTGGTGTTATGGCTTGATGATAACAATATATTACAAAAGATCTTTAGTTTAATGTCTTGTTTTCTTTTGATTTAATTTTTTTTCGAGTATATATTGTCCCATCAATCCATCCTATTTGTTGATCCGTTATTTTGGAATTTTCTTTTATTATATACTATCTATATTTGATAACTGTTTGTGCGTTGTTTTGCCTTATTTCATGGAAATTATTTAAATCATAATATAGGGTTTGTGTAGACGTTCGACTTATGGATGGGTCCAACTAAATTCAAAGAATGTATCCATTATTTATTTTATTATGTTTTTATTGTAAAAATCCCAATATCAATTTTTTAATACATTGTTTATTTACTTCATCTTAGAGAGATCGAGAATGTTCCTTAGGTCACGTCACATGTCATCTTGAGGGCGTAATTTAGTGGTGGATAAAGTTGGTTTGTAACTAATTGGTATCAATGCATCATTTCTTAAGAGGTTCAAGGTTACCAACCTTTCAATTATTTATTTGTTAATTCAATTAGATTGGATATTTGAGTGTTATAAATTAGGAAGTTGTGCTGATAAGATTTTATCTTATAACAACTCTCCACATGCATTTAGTAATCGTGGGTGTTTGGGATAGTTTCAAGAAATATAAGTCTATTATTTATTGATTATGATATTTTTAAAATTTCATATATGCTATTTTGGATGAAATTGAATTTATGTAGGCATGTTTCATATTATTTTTAATGAAAATGGGAGAATAAATAGAGATTCATCATTGAGTCAAATGTTCTTGCAAACCATGTGGTGACCATTAACAAGGTTATATTTATGGATATTATTTTTAGTAGTACGGTTAAAATAATATCCACCAAAATATATAGACATAACATTATAAGAAACTGAACCCACATTAATCATTATTTGGACCCCATATGTCACAACCCATCCTCGGGGCCCGTGGAGTGACTACCCCAAGCCCACCTTCCATAGGCCAGGGGCCGGTGACTAGCACCAAAGATGTAAATCCTGATAAAAAGTTAAGGCATTTCCATTATAAAAGTAACCAACACGACAGAGTACACAACCGAAGTAAGAACTAAGTAAACTGGGTACAAAAGTAAGTACTAAAAATTAAATGGGAAAGTATTCAAACCCAATTGAATGTACAACACAACTGAAAGCTAGAACAACTACAGTAAAGTAAAACAGAATCCACTGAGTCGTCCTCCGGGAATCCCACCTAAATTGTGGGTACAGATGGCCTCTTCAGCACCATAAGTTCGTTCGTCCGCTCCGTGTACGTCTCGCCAAGTGGTCCACCTCCGGGGGTAGTCCAGGTCAACAGGACTCCACCTCGATCAGTGTTGTCTGTCGTCTGCAACCAACACATTGTAGTGTGGAAAAATCCCATGCAGGGGTGAGTATACGATTCTCAGTAGGGACCCCGAGACCCCCAAAGTTCTCCCAAAATCCATAAAGGATAAACCACAAAAGAGAGATACAAACAAGAAGTATCATCCAACCTACATAGGTATATGCCCATACATATACCTATGTTATTAACCACAGTTCGACTCAAACTCTCGAGCCCAAATACAACCTAGTCCACATAGGAAAGAAGTCAATCACATTGATGACAATGATTGAAAATCAAGACTCATCTCATACAGGTATACATATTTCGTATAGAAATAGAGATGATGAGATATATTCAATGATTCATATAAGATGTCAGACCCACACATGATACAAGACCAACTAAGCTGTCAGACCCACACATGATACAAGACTAGCTACTCTGCCAGACACACACAGGATACAAGTACAAAGGTCAAACTGTCGGTCCCACACAAGATACAAGAATAATAGTCATCATCGTTGAACCCACGAAGGATTTCAGTATGGTAGTCATCACTGTCAAACCCAAGGTGTATTCCGGTAAAGTAGTCGTCGTTGTTGAACCCATAGAGGTTTCCAGTACAGTAGTCGACATAGTCGCAGACAGCTCTAGGGTTCCCACACACAGACCGCTCAATTCAGGGAGGGTCTGCTCCTCGAACAAAGGGGTTCATCACATAAACTATCACAATGTCTAGAGTTGATGTACCTAGAAGTTCTGTCTCGTCAAAAGGAACCCAACGTGACAGAGGGCGCATCAATCGAACGCCCGGTCTGAGAGATGTTAAATTTTTTGTTCTAGGGGCCCGGTTGGAGAAACACTCATTCCAAACCTGGCCATTTTCCAAATTTTTCCAAAATTGACATAGAATATCGCAAAAGGACCACTTCATCACTAGGGTACAAAATCCATAGATGGTGCATCGATCAGATGCGCGGTCTTATAGTTATTCACGTTTAAGTGAAAATGGGCCCGACCCATTAAGCCCAGTGGGCTTGCGGGTCGGGTCAACTCGGTTTTGGAAGGTCTGACCTGGCACAGGGTCGGACCGGCATGATGAGTCGTCTGACATGGGCCGAGGGGCGGCGGCCTGGCCCAAAGCGGGAGCGGCCTGGCCCTGCAGAGCGCAGTCCGACGAGTCGTGGCTCGGCAGGCAGGCTGAGGGGCTCAGCCTGAGTGGCCAAGCGGTCCATGGGGGGGGGGGGGGGCGTGGCCCCCCTATTTCCCAAACCGGCGGCGTCATGCGGTGCCACTCTCCCAACCAGTCAGTAGAATCCCACCAACCTTCTTGGCATGAGTGGCCCGCACGGGCGAGCTGCGTTCCCTCCAGTACGGTGCCCTCCTCGCGTCGCAGCTCCTTAATCCTAGCCGGCTGACGAGCTGGCCGTTCCACCCCCATGCGGCCCGCGGAGTGCGGGCCGCTGATTTCCATAGCGCGGCATCCCTTGTGGCATCGCGTTCTATTTGGATTGGCTGGCTTTAGCGGGCCGGTACTTCGTCGGCCGAGCGGCCCGTGGTTTCGAGCCGCGGTTCTTCCGAACGGGGCCGGTGCGTGGTTTCCACCTTCACTCTCCACCGCCTCCATACGCCACCGACTCCCTTTGAAAATTAAATAAACAAGAAAAAATGGAGGGTCATCCGTCTGTCTTTGTTATACCCGCACCTACTAACAATTGGCCATGGACAATTCAGAAAATTCAACAATGAGCGTGGTAAAAATTATTCATTTAAAATTGTACAAATCCATAAATCGTAATTGTCATTGAACATCATCGAGCTACAAAAGATGAGTGGCATGGTAGTCAGGTCTCGCGGAAGAATTGTGTCATCCCGTCAACGATGGAGGAAGAGTCATTGTCATAGGCGACATAGATTCGTTTACGTCGAGGTGTGTCCGAGGAAGATGCATTGGTGGAAGAAGTCCTTCACGTTCTTCATCGGGGATGTTCTTCATTGAAGAACGATGTTCTTAATTGAAGAACGATGTTCTTCATCGAAAAAGGATCACCACTCTTCTAAATCTCCCGATCCTTCCCCAATAGTGATTTTCCAATTAAATAAAAGAATTAAAAGGGATCTCAAATTAATATAATTGCAATGAAATTCAATTTGATTCAAAAGAGGTTCCGAAAAATTAATTTAGGCATTAATTAAATGAGTTATCACAATCGATGAAAAGAGGCAGGTGGAGAGGCCCCACCATTAATGAGGAGTTTTCAAAATAAAAAGTTGGTAATTAATGGGGAGTTGAGTGGAGGTGGAAGGGTTTGGGTTCGTGTGGGACCCACCACACTAAATCCTCTCAGGAGAGGCTATGTGGGGTGTGAGCCCACCCTAAACTTCCTCTTGTAGGTTATAACTACCAGAAATAAATAATATTTTGTAAAAAATATTTTATTTAATTTATTATAAACCCAAAAAAAATAACATTCAACTCGTATAAAACAATATTGTGGTAAAGTTCCCCATAAGAGAATATCGGCACAACGAGTTCATCGGTGTCCTCAGATTTCAATTCCGAGCATCGGTTGAAAAGAGATAAAAACCCACTCGTACGTTTACTGAATGTACCAAAAAAAAACATCATAAACTGATTCTGGGCAGACAGGGCCTCAGATTCAGGTGTTGTCAAAAACTGCGTACTTATAAAATTCAAAATTATTTAACAAAAAAAATTCATTGAAATTTCCGGGTCTTTACATTACCCCCACCTCATCGCTTTACATCCCCGTAAAGCTACAACACACACTAGGGGAACAAATGGGGGTACTGGGAATTCATATGAGCCTCCCGCTCCAAAGTGCTCTCCTAGAGGTTCCCATGATGCCAGTGAACGCGCACTAGAGGGATCGACCGTCCACTTAGGACCCACTCCTATTGATCTTAGATCTTCATTGGGGCCTCTGTTAATGTCATCCCATCATCGATGTACAACTAAATGTGATCGATGATGTGGGTTGGGTCGTGGACCTATCTCCTTAGCTGAGATACGAGGAAGACATTGTGCACCCGATGCAACTGAGGTGGATGGGAAAGGCGTTAAGACACCTCGACTACACTACTGATGACTCAGAATGTTCCGATGAATCTTGGAGATAACTTGCCTCCCCAAACAAATCATCGTAGACCTCATCGAGGTGAGACCCGTAGGAAAATGTGGTCCCCATCCTCAAACTCTAGTGGTCTCCGTCTCCTATCAGCATAGGACTTCTGTCTGCTCTGTGCAGTCTTCATCTGCTCATGGATGATCTACTCCTTCTCCGTCATAACCTGCACCATCTCTGGCCCTTCTAGTTCTTACTCCCTCGGGTCTGTCCACCACATAGGTGATCTGTAAGGTTGACCGTACAGTGCCTCGTAAGGGGCCATCCCGATGGTGGAGTGATAGCTGTTGTTGTAAGAAAACTCCACCAATGGTAATTGATCTTCATAGCTATGACCAAAGTCGAGGACACATGCACCAAGCATATGCTCGAGAGTCTGAATGGTCCTCTCAGTCGGGCCATATGTCTGAGGATGGAAGATGGTGCACATATGAAGCTACATGAAAAAGCCTCCTACAACCCCTTCCATATTCGGGAAGTGAAAAGAGTGTCTTGATCGGAGACGATTGTCGATGGCACACCCAGAAGCCGTACGATCTCCAGAGCATAGAGGCGTCCCAATCTATCTACTGAGCCATGCTCTCTGATAATAAGGAAGTGGGACGACATGGTGAGCCGGTCAACAATCAAACAGTTAGAGTCATGTCCTCTTGATGTACGTGGAAGCCCCATTAAAAAATCCCTGGAGATCTCGTCCCACTTCCACTCTGGGTCCTTTAAGGGTTGTACCAAGCCTACTGGTACCTGGTGCTTCGCATTCACTTGCTGATAAATGATGAATCATGAAAAGAACTCTACTACAACCTTCTTCATACTCGGCCACCAGTGTTGTCATATGAGGTCCTGATACAGCTACGCCACTCATGGATTTACTGCAATAGGGTAATTTGTGGAACTCTCCCAGCACCTCCTCATGTAGTGCAACTAGTACCATGGTACATCCCCTGAAGAGGATGATGTTATCACCTCCTTCAAAAAAATCTATCAGGCACCTATCCTATGGATATCTGAGCACATCGTGCCTCACAGTCAATGTCCCTATGTTGTGCCTCTCTAACTCACTGATTAAGTGGTGAAGTGACTGTGAGAGACTGAAGAAAGGATGCAGCTTGTATATCCACAAAGGATATCTGCAATGAGGATAGTTGCTACGTCACCTCTCCTAGAAGCTGAATGCCTGATATCCATTGGAGAGCATTAACTACTATGATTCTATAATGACCCACACTTTACATACATTGTTAATACTTCAAAATTGAAGCACTCTTATTAAAACATACGACAAAACCACAAAGGACCGTGTAGGTATAGTGTCTTTAGAAACTGGGGAAACATAAACAACTGGTTCATAAATCTTCTACAGTGTCTCCCATTTATTTCATCATATCTAGGGTCCCTTTTAGCATATTCTACTTAATATCCATCTTCCTGACCTGGGGAAAAGAAAACATAAAAGGGTGAGCTCAAATGCTCAGCAAGGGCAAATAAAGGAAATAAAAATCATATCATATCTTTATGAAAATCAAAACCTGCAAAAGAGATCATAATATCTTAACATGGAATAAATCATAGAAGTGAAAATGAGATCCCCATAATCATAACATAAAACTTGAATCTTTGTGGCATGCACACATAATCATGGAAAATCATTTCTTGTTAGTCATGACTCATTGCCAAGACTATCTTAGTGGACAAAGTCCCTTTCTGAACCGAGTTCACTCCTCGTTTCAGTCCTGTATCACTGAACCGAAATAACCTTCCGTTCCAGCCATGTCTATCTCATGAGATATAAAATCATTACCCAATGCATTGGAGGGAGATATAGGTCCCACCCATCTTATAATGAATCCTTTCTTATGTGTGCCACATAATCATAAAACATGCATCATCGCATAACACATGTAACAAAAATGGGATTCTTGAAACATCATGACATCATAAATCAATTCATATATGATAAAGGAATACATAAACATAATTCCATCACAACATAGTCAAACCAATGTAAAAATATGGATAGAAAGAGAACCCTTTATTATCTTAGATGGAAAATAATTTTGATAAAACACTTGAATTGAATTCTTGAGGAAAATATCCTTTCTTCTTAAAAAACATTTTTCCTTTCATAACATGTCATACAACTTTAAAATAAAAGAAGTTGATTAAAAATAAACTTGAAAACTTGTAAAGGAAGCTTCTTTGAAGTAATGTTTTAAAAATCCATTCATGCCGTATAAGTTAAAAAAAACATTCTTCGTACTTTTGTCGGAAAAGTCAAAAAGTACCTCGTACGGAAAAACGACAAAAGATTCCTTTCAATTCTTTACTAAAAACTCACCTAAGTGTAAAATTGGATTTAAACTATTTCAAGTGGATGGAAACAATATTACATATTGAGGGAACATGGATGTGGATGATAAAATACACCCCGGTAAATACTTACGAATAAACAATCTCGGATAAAAATGAGATTGTGATATTTCCCTTACCTTAGGTCCGATTTGCTTTGTTCGTGTCCGAAGCTCCTGTATAATGGTTTAAATAATGTTATTGACTTATTCCAGAATCATACATATTGATATGAGATCATATATGGTAATATTTCATTGTTACTTGTTACTCGGGTCTTAATATCTTTTTGTTCTTATGCGTGTTTTGTCGAATAAATTCTTATTCTTATCTTTAGGTTATAGATAATTCATTTCCAGAATGGTATTAGTGTAGTATATACCATATTCATTCATTCAATTCATTTATACAATCATTATGAAATGAAGATCATGTAGAACGAGTCGCATCACATCGTGGAGACGGTATTCCGTACGTACGCACGAGTGATGATATCGTTACTATGATCGTGGAATTGTATTGGAGTATATATATATATTATTTCAGTATCAATATTACTTAATAATAATCATATATAGTTACTCATTACACCATTATACCCATCCTTGTAAGGTGATGGTGGAAAATAGATTACACCACGGCGTGGAGACGGTATTCCGTACGTACGCACGCGCGGTGATTTCATTTTTCCGTAGGATGGATAGAAGGTGAATTAGGGTTGTTTCATATTTATAATAACATATCAGTATGTAAGTAATACTGATGTTATTACTTTATCATGAAACAACTAAAGAAGAAGAAGTTGAAGAAGAAAGAAATTGAAAGGATCGGTAATGGATATTACCTCTTCTTTGGAACGCCTTTTTGAATCCTCCACTTAAGGAACTAAGATTGGTCTTTGGAGAAGACCAGGACCTCTAGGATTATTCTAGGGAAGTGGAGAAGGGAAAATGGCAGGGGTTGGCCGAGCTTGAGTGCTCAAATTGGTGTGAGGAGGAGGGGGAGGAGGTGCCCTTTTATAAGGGAGGAGAGGGGCACCTTAGGAATATCTCAAAATATTATTTTATATTAAAGTCAAAATCGGTTTATAATGGTTCCAAAGGGTCTTATTTCGAAGCTAAAGTGGGGATGGGTCGAAATCATATCAACCAATAGAATTTAGACAAGTTTAGGATATTATTTTAACCTTATCAATTAAATTTAACTCTAAGTTAAATAATTTAACTTTTACCATGTCTTTTTGTTTTCTTTCACTATATGGTTAATACACTTACTATAACATGCCAAACGAACCCCAAATTGTTTATTATTAATATATATATCCTTATCTAAGTCATTTGACCGAACCTTAGATTTTTAGGAATAAAATAACAATTAATAATATAATATTTGATTTAAAAACTATTTTGTGTCAATTTTGACACTATATGATATATGATTTTTGTCAAAGTCATAACAGAATTATATGTTCGAACCAAGTTGATTAAATCAATACTAATATATCATAGTAACCTAGAAAATTAGCGGAATTCATAAAAAGTCTCAAATTACATTTATTTTGGTACTTATATTATCAATTTTGTCAATATTTCATTAATAAGATAATTACTGCATCATCTTTGTGTCATAAATAAATTAAATTATTTGATGTCTAAAAATTACAAATAAAATACCATCATGTAGGAAATCTTTTTAGATTTCTAATGAATATTTAAAATCTAATTTATCTTATGTATAACCCTATATTAAAAATGATTTACTTATTAAACTTTGATTTTAACTATTTTAACCCTTCTTTAAATAAATTAATAATAAATGTCCTAATCTAATCCAAGTGGGCCTAAATGGTCATATTTTATTCCTAAGTTTGTTTTTGGTCGAATTACACTTGTCCAATAGAATTAGGACATGTGTTAGGGTAATATTAATATCATATTTACCCTTAGTTACCCTATTTACTATTAACCGCGGTAAAAATAGTAAAAAGTTACTATTCACCAAAAATTATTTTCATCTCATTGAACCACATTTTAGTCCTTGATATTAACCGTGTCTCTCGGATTTTTGAAATTCCATTCACAGAAGCGGTAAAATTAAGTTTTATGCAAAATTCAGTTTTTAACCTACCACTTAGTGGTTTCACTATTCATCAAAAATTGAAAGTTTTCAGAAAAATACCAAAATTTCACCCTAGGCTAATTTCGATATTCTGAGTCCAAAAATGAAGTCCATTTTGAAAAATAAAATTTATAAAATTTCAAAAAGTGGTTATTACTATTCATAACGGCTAGTTTTAATAGCATATTGTTGTTTAGTGAAACTCGGTATTGCGTACGACGCAAGCTATCGAGGAAGGTCGCGATTGCGTGTAAATCAAGCCAAGAAAGTGTTGTGTAGAAAAAGATTCCTTTGATGATTTATATAACATAAAAGTCTCGGGTGTTACATTCTACCCCCCTTAAAAAGAATTTCGCCCTCGAAATTCTTCACTTTGCAACAAACAAATGAGGATACTTCTCCCTTATCATATCCTCAAGCTCCCATGTAGCTTCTTCAAGTTGGTGGTTTCTCCATAAAACATTCACCAAGCGAGTGGTCTTGTTTCGTAGGACTTTTTCGCTACGATCCAGAATCTCTATTGGCTGTTCTTCATAAGAAAGATCTTGCTCCAGCGGTACCACTTCTGAGCTGAGTACATGTGAAGGATCTGGTATGTACTTTCTCAGGAGAGATACATGGAACACATCGTGAACTTGAGAGAGATTCGGTGGAAGCGCCAATCGGTAAGCTACCTTCCCAACACGATCCAGTATTTCAAAAGGACCGATATATCTAGGGCTCAACTTCCCCTTCTTTCCAAATCTCATAACCCTCTTCCAGGGAGATATTCGTAAGAACACTTTATCACCCACTTCAAACTCTAGGTCTTTTCTTCGGTTGTCGGCATAACTTTTCTGTCGACTCTGAGCTGCTCTTATGTGTTGTTGAATAGATCTGACCTTTTCTGCCATTTCATCAACGAGATCAGGTCCTAATAGCTTTCTTTCCCCAACTTCATCCCAGCAAGTTGGAGTCCTGCATTTCTTTCCATAGAGAGCTTCATAAGGAGCCATCTGAATACTGGAGTGAAAGCTATTATTATAAGAAAATTCCACCAATGGTAGGTGTTGATCCCAACCTCCTTTGAAATCCATAGAGCAAGCTCTAAACATATCTTCTAGGGTTTGAATTGTTCTCTCAGACTGACCGTCTGTCTGGGGATGATAAGCAGTGCTGAAACTCAACTCTGTATCCAGAGTATGCTGAAGACTTCGCCAGAACTTCGAGGTAAATCTCGGATCCCGATCAGATATAATAGAAAGTGGTACTCCATGCAATCTTACCACTTCCTTTACATATATCCTGGCAAGCTGATCTAGAGAGAAATCCTCTCTAATAGCAATGAAGTGTGCAGACTTTGTAAGACGATCAACTATGACCCAGATAGCATTATTGCCTTTGGATGTTTTAGGAAGTCCTGTGACAAAGTCCATAGTGATGTTTTCCCATTTCCATTCGGGTATGGGTAATGGTTGTAACATCCACTTAGACTTCTATCTCTCAGCTTTAACTTGTTGACAAACCAAGCATCGAGAGACATATTCAGCAACATCTCTTTTCATGCCATCCCACCAGAAGTACTCTTTCAGGTCCCTATACATCTTCGTGCTTCCAGGAAGAATAGAGAATGAAGAACTATGAGCCTCATCCATCAGCTCTTTCTTTAATTCGGGGATGGGAGGAACACAAACCCGATTCCTGAACTTTATTATCCCATCACAATCAAGGTTGAATTCAGGAACATTTCTCACCTTCTTTTGTAACTCGACATCTTCTTTCTGTGCCTCTTTAATCTTCACATGTATAGATGGTTGAACATTCATTTGAGAAAGATAAGATTTTCCCCCTTCCATTATAATTCCAAGATCCATCCTTTGTAAATCCATAAATATTGGATCTTTTGTGATCCTCATCATGGATAAACTAGCATGGTCTTGTCGACTTAATGCATCTGCCACCTTGTTTGCTTTCCCAGGGTGGTAATGGATTGAGCAGTCATAATCCTTAATCAGCTCCAACCATCTTCTTTGGCGCATATTCAACTCCTTTTGTGTGAAAATATACTTTAAACTTTTATGATCAGTATAAATATCACACCTTTCACCATAAAGGTAATGCCTCCAAATCTTTAATGCAAAGATTACCGCAGCCAACTCCAAATCATGTGTTGGGTAATTTTGCTCATGGATTTTCAACTGTCGTGAGGCATAAGCTATCACCATATCATTTTGCATAAGAACACACCCCAATCCCTTCTTGGATGCATCACTGTAGATCACAAACCTTTCTCCACTACAAGGCAGTGTGAGCACAGGTGCACTGGATAACCTTCTTTTCAACTCCTTGAAATTCTCTTCACATTCCTCTGTCCAGACAAACTTAACTCCTTTCTGAGTCAACTTGGTGATTGGATTAGATAACCGTGAAAAATCTTTTACAAAACGTCGATAATATCCAGCCAAACCAAGAAAACTTCGGATCTCAGTTACTGTTGTTGGTCTTGACCATCTTTCGATAACCTCTGTTTTTGCTGGATCCACAGATATCCCCTCTTTTGAGATTATATGACCCAAAAATGCAACTTTTTGAAGCCAAAATTCACACTTGGTAAATTTGGCATAAAGCTTCTCTTTTCTCAGGGTCTTCAATATAATTCTCAAGTGATCTTCATGCTCTTCCTTGATCTTTGAATAGACAAGAATATCGTTTATAAAGACTACCACAAATTGATCAAGATAGTCTCTAAAGACTCTATTCATTAGATCCATGAAGATAGCAGGGGCATTAGTAAGACCAAATGGCATCACTATAAATTCATAGTGTCCATACCTTGTACGGAAAGCCGTCTTTGGTATATCCTCCCTTTTGACCCTTAATTGATGATACCCTGAACGAAGATCAATCTTGGAAAAGTATTGAGCTCCGCGTAGTTGGTCAAACAAGTCATCAATGCGTGGGAGAGGATATTTGTTCTTGATAGTGATCTTGTTAAGTTCTCGATAATCAATGCAGAGTCTCATTGATCCATATTTCTTCTTAACAAATAGAACAGGTGCTCCCCAAGGTGACGCACTAGGGCGTATGAATCCCTTATCAAGATTCTCTTGGAGTTGCTTCTTCAATTCCTGCAACTCAATTGGGGCCATTCTATAAGGTGTCTTTGAAATAGGCAAAGCACCCGGTACGAGTTCTATTGAAAACTCAACTTCACGATTTGGTGGAAGACCCGGCAATTCCTCCGGAAAGACATCATCAAACTCCCGTACAATGGGAATATTCTTAATCGTGAGTTTCTCACCAACCATTTGAGATAAATAACCTTCATTTAGTGGAATCAATACCCATAAGATGGAAGAAATTTCCACTGGAAGGTTATGTTCATCCTTGCATTGATAGACGATCGTAGGTTGATCTGGAATATGAAATGTGACTTCCCTTCTTTGGCAATTGATATGAGCTCCATGTAGAGAAATCCAATCCATGCCAAGAATCACATCAAATTCCACTAAAGGAAGGATCACAAGATTTGCAGGAAGCACTTTCCCACAAACTTCGATCGGAGAAGAATTATAAACTTCTGATGCGATTGATGTGCCATTAGGTGTTGTCACAGCTAACTCAACATCTAATTGTTGAGGTAATACGGTGATACCCTTAGAAAATTTTTCAGAAATAAAAGAGTGGGTGGATCCAGAATCAAATAAAACATTTGCTACTTTAGAGTAGATGGTAAGTGTACCTTTCACCACATCGTTATCGTACTCCACATCGCTGATAGAAATTGCATGTGACTTTCCTTTGTCTTTAGCCTTAAGTGTTTGTTGACGTCGACCATCATCATCAACCCTTGGATTTGGGCATTGATTGGCATAATGCCCCATCTCCTTGCACTTGAAACATTGAAGTGTAGCAGGTTCATTCTGTGTATCCCTTCCTTTGTTTGCATCATTAGACATCTTCTTCCCATTATCACGGCATTCAAATGCCCGATGACCTTCCTTTCCACATTTAAAACATTTACTTGTCCCTTTAAGACAACTCCCTCCATGTTTCTTTCCACACTTTGAGCATAAGGGAAAGTTCATCTTCTTTTCCGTGTGCTCATTAGATTTTTCTTTGAATTCCATCTTCCTCTTCTTATCAAACCCATGTGACTGATGGGTTACTCCAATCTCCATCTCGACTTTGAGAGCACATCGAACGATTTCCTCGTAGCTATTGAAGTCCCTTATGGCTAACACCCTTCGAAGACTTGGTTTTAAGCCACTAAAGAATCGATCGATCTTACTCTCAGGTTGGATAATAATACCAGAAGCGTACCTTGAAAGTCTTGTAAAATTTGCTTCATAGGTACTAACAGATTCATCATCCCTTTGCTTCAGTTCAAGGAACTCTTTCTCCATCTTTGTTCGGAGAATACGAGGGATGTACTTATTGAAAAATAAGTTCTTGAACTCGTCCCATTCCATAGACTCAATTTCATCCCTTTGCCTCATATTCTTAACAAGATTCCACCATTGATCCGCATCTCCTTCCAAACGATACACTGCTAGGATGACTTTATCATGCTCAGAACATTGAAGAACTGAAAATATCTTTTCAGTAGTACTAATCCATTGTTCAGCAACTAATGGATCAGTAGACCCGCTGAAAGATGGTGGACGCTGCCTCATGAAGGATTCAACAGAATGTTGCTCCCTTCTTTGTTCGTTTGGAAATCCTGCATGATTCATAGCTTGAGAAAGTTGTGTGAGCATGGCTACAAGATTTTGCATTCCAGCTCCCATATCGTTTGGTTGCTCAGGGGGACAATCATTGCATTGCCCATCGCATTCCGCATTAACACGGTTCCTTCGGGTTCCAGCCATTGACTAAAACCAAGAAGAATAGTGTGAGCAACACTAATTATAATAGGAAACCACATAATTCAAGAATAAAATTTTCATGCTTAAGGTCTTATCCTAGGTTATTCAAGGCCATTTCTAAAACACTAAGATTGTGTTCTATGCTTAGACTTATCCTTAGGGTTCTTACTAAGGCTTTCACATCCTAGTTTCCAAAGGTTGACTATACCTTTCCTCCGATACCAACTATAACGACCCACACTTTACATACATTGTTAATACTTCAAAATTGAAGCACTCTTATTACAACATATGACAAAACCACAAAGGACCGTATAGGTATAGTGTCTTTAGAAACTGGGGAAACATAAACAACTGGTTCATAAATCTTCTACAGTGTCTCCCATTTATTTCATCATATCTAGGGTCCCTTTTAGCATATTCTACTTAATATCCATCTTCCTGACCTGGGGAAAAGAAAACATAAATGGGTGAGCTCAAATGCTCAGCAAGGGCAAATAAAGGAAATAAAAATCATATCATATCTTTATGAAAATCAAAACCTGCAAAAGAGATCATAATATCTTAACATGGAATAAATCATAGAAGTGAAAATGAGATCCCCATAATCATAACATAAAACTTGAATCTTTGTGGCATGCACACATAATCATGGAAAATCATTTCTTGTTAGTCATGACTCATTGCCAAGACTATCTTAGTGGACAAAGTCCCTTTCTGAACCGAGTTCACTCCTCGTTTCAGTCCTGTATCACTGAACCGAAATAACCTTCCGTTCCAGCCATGTCTATCTCATGAGATATAAAATCATTACCCAATGCATTGGAGGGAGATATAGGTCCCACCCATCTTATAATGAATCCTTTCTTATGTGTGCCACATAATCATAAAACATGCATCATCGCATAACACATGTAACAAAAATGGGATTCTTGAAACATCATGACATCATAAATCAATTCATATATGATAAAGGAATACATAAACATAATTCCATCACAACGTAGTCAAACCAATGTAAAAATATGGATAGAAACAGAACCCTTTATTATCTTAGATGGAAAATAATTTTGATAAAACACTTGAATTGAATTCTTGAGGAAAATATCCTTTCTTCTTCAAAAACATTTTTCCTTTCATAACATGTCATACAACTTTAAAATAAAAGAAGTTGATTAAAAATAAACTTGAAAACTTGTAAAGGAAGCTTCTTTGAAGTAATGTTTTAAAAATCCATTCATGCCGTATAAGTTAAAAAAACATTCTTCGTACTTTTGTCGGAAAAGTCAAAAAGTAACTCGTACGGAAAAACGACAAAAGATTCCTTTCATATTCTTTACTAAAAACTCACCTAAGGGTAAAATTGGATTTAAAATATTTCAAGTGGATGGAAACAATATTACATATTGAGGGAACATGGATGTGGATGATAAAATACACCCCGGTAAATACTTACGAATAAACAATCTCGGATAAAAATGAGATTGTGATATTTCCCTTACCTTAGGTCCGATTTTCTTTGTTCGTGTCCGAAGCTCCTGTATAATGGTTTAAATAATGTTATTGACTTATTCCAGAATCATATATATTGATATGAGATCATATATGGTAATATTTCATTGTTACTTGTTACTCGGGTCTTTATAACTTTTTGTTCTTATGCGTGTTTTGTCGAATAAATTCTTATTCTTATCTTTAGGTTATAGATAATTCATTTCCAGAATGGTATTAGTGTAGTATATACCCTATTCATTCATTCAATTCATTTATACAATCATTATGAAATGAAGATCATGTAGAACGAGTCGCATCACATCGTGGAGACGGTATTCCGTACGTACGCACGAGTGATGATATCGTTCCTATGATCGTGGAATTGTATTGGAGTATATATATATATTATTTCAGTATCAATATTACTTAATAATAATCATATATAGTTACTCATTACACCATTATACCCATCATTGTAAGGTGATGGTGGAAAATAGATTACACCACGGCGTGGAGACGGTATTCCGTACGTACGCACGCGCGGTGATTTCATTTTTCCGTAGGATGGATAGAAGGTGAATTAGGGTTGTTTCATATTTATAATAACATATCAGTATGTAAGTAATACTGATGTTATTACTTTATCATGAAACAACTAAAGAAGAAGAAGTTGAAGAAGAAAGAAATTGAAAAGATCGGTAATGGATATTACCTCTTCTTTGGAACGCCTTTTTGAATCCTCCACTTACGGAACTAAGATTGGTCTTTGGAGAAGACCAGGACCTCTAGGATTATTCTAGGGAAGTGGAGAAGGGAAAATGGAAGGGGTTGGCCGAGCTTGAGTGCTCAAATTGGTGTGCGGAGGAGGGGGAGGAGGTGCCCTTTTATAAGGGAGGAGAGGGGCACCTTAGGAATATCTCAAAATATTATTTTATATTAAAGTCAAAATCGGTTTATAATGGTTCCAAAGGGTCTTATTTCGAAGCTAAAGTGGGGATGGGTCGAAATCCTATCAACCAATAGAATTTAGACAAGTTTAGGATATTATTTTAACCTTATCAATTAAATTTAACTCTAAGTTAAATAATTTAACTTTTACCATGTCTTTTTGTTTTCTTTCACTATATGGTTAATACACTTACTATAACATGCCAAACGAACCCCAAATTGTTTATTATTAATATATATATTCTTATCTAAGTCATTTGGCCGAACCTTAGATTTTTAGGAATAAAATAACAATTAATAATATAGTATTTGATTTAAAAACTATTTTGTGTCAATTTTGACACTATTTGATATATAATTTTTGTCAAAGTCATAACAGAATTATATGTTCGAACCAAGTTGATTAAATCAATACTAATATATCATACTAACCTAGAAAATTAGCGGAATTCATAAAAAGTCTCAAATTACATTTATTTTGGTATTTATATTATCAATTTTGTCAATATTTCATTAATAAGATAATTACTGCATCATCTTTGTGTCATAAATAAATTAAATTATTTGATGTCTAAAAATTACAAATAAAATACCATAATGTAGGAAATCTTTTTAGCTTTCTAATGAATATTTACAATCGAATTTATCTTATGTATAACCCTATATTAAAAATGATTTACTTATTAAACTTTGATTTTAACTATTTTAACCCTTCTTTAAATAAATTAATAATAAATGTCCTAATCTAATCCAAGTGGGCCTAAATGGTCATATTTTATTCCTAAGTTTGTTTTTGGTCGAATTACACTTGTCCAATAGAATTAGGACATGTGTTAGGGTAATATTAATATCATATTTACCCTTAGTTACCCTATTTACTATTAACCGCGGTAAAAATAGTAAAAAGTTACTATTCACCAAAAAATTATTTTCATCTCATTGAACCACATTTTAGTCCTTGATATTAACCGTGTCTCTCGGATTTTTGAAATTCCATTCACAGAAGCGGTAAAATTAAGTTTTATGCAAAATTCAGTTTTTAACCTACCACTTAGTGGTTTCACTATTCATCAAAAATTGAAAGTTTTCAGAAAAATACCAAAATTTCACCCTAGGCTAATTTCGATATTCTGAGTCCAAAAATGAAGTCCATTTTGATAAATAAAATTTATAAAATTTCAAAAAGTGGTTATTACTATTCATAACGGCTAGTTTTAATAGCATATTGTTGTTTAGTGAAACTCGGTATTGCGTACGACGCAAGCTATCGAGGAAGGTCGCGATTGCGTGTAAAGCAAGCCAAGAAAGTGTTGTGTAGAAAAAGATTCCTTTGATGATTTATATAACATAAAAGTCTCGTGTGTTACAGATTCCCTTCCCAGGAGTATAGACTATCTCAAAGTCATAGTCCTGGAGGAACTTGAGCAATCACCGCTGTCTCAGGTTCGGGTGCTTATACGAGAAGATGTACCTAAGACACTGGTGGTCATAGTAGACTGTGAAACGTTCTCCCATCATATAGTGCCACCACATATCCAAGGAGAAAACCACTACTGCTAAATCTAGGTCACAGGGAGTGTAGTTCTGCTCATGTTGTCTCAACATCTGTGAACCATATGAGATCACCCCTCGGCCCTACATCAGGACATACCAGAGTCCGGTCCCAGATGCATCGTAGTAAACTACGTACCCAATGACCTCCTCTGGTATCTTCAAGATGGGCATACAATCTCCGCCTCAGCTCTTGAAAGCTCTTCCGAAATCTATCTGACCACACGAAGGGTTTACCCTTCTTTTTCAAAGCATAAATTGGTGCTGCAACTATGCAGAAGTCTGGCACAAACCTACAATAGTATCCAACTAGGCCTAGGAAACTACAAACCTTTGTCACACTCTAGGTTTGATACTAAGAAAGCACATCCTCGATCCTCACTGGATCGACTACTACCCCTGCCTCTGAGATGATGTGTCCCAATAAGTGAACCAATCAAATCCAAAACTGGAACATCGAGAGCCTACCCTAAAGCTGGTTCTCTCTGAGTGTATCCAGTACAACCCGCATGTGGTAGGCATGCTCCTCCTCAGTAGTCGAGTAAATAAGTATGTCATCGAGGAAGACTATGACAAAATGATCATGGTAAGACTGAAGGATCATATTTATGAGACTCATAAACAGTACTAGAGCGTTGGTTATGTCGAAGGTCATAAAAAATAACTCATAGAGGCCAATCCGACACTTGAAGGTCGTCTTCTACAATCCTCATCTCGATCTCTAAGCTGGTGATAGCCTGACCTAAGGACTATCTTTGAGAACCATCGTTCTCCCTTGAGCTGATCGAAGACGTCGTCAATCCTCGGAAGTGTGTACTTGTTCCTTACAGTCACCATATTTAGGTGATGGTAGTCGACACATAGTTGCAAGCTCCCATTTTCCTTCTTGGCGAACAAAATCAGAGAAATCCAGGGTGAAACACTATATCGGATAAATCTCTTTCCCTGCATGTCCTCCATCTGTACCCGTAGATCACGAAGCTTGGCGGGAGCCATCCGATATACTGGAGTAGATATCGGTGTTGGCCCATGGTACCAGTCAATGTAGAAGTATACCTATCTATGAGGAGGTAGATCTGGACCATCATCAGGAATAACGTCCGCATACTAATCCACTACAATAGGAAAAATTGGACTTCACACATCAACCGCTCCGAGGATGAGACTAGGAAACTGATGTGTGATTGGTTTCCCTCTTCTCTTCATAAGTCCATCCTACGCAGCAAAGGATCTCTTCTCACTGATGAAGGTGAACCATGTCCCATCCATACAGATACACTGTACCTTGAGCCTAAAACAATCGATCTGAGCATGGACTGTAGACAACCAGTCCATACCCAAGATGACGTCGTATGGCCTCGACACCGCTACAAGAAATTCCCAGCATAAGCTCTCACCTCCTAGAGTAAGTTCACAAAGCTGGAACCAGTGCATACTCATCAAGTCTGCTCTCGTTGGAGTCTCTATCTATATGGATTAAGCGAATGGATCCGTCAGAATCTCCAAACATCGAACAAGTGCAGTAAAAATAAAATAATGACTTGCCCATGTTTCTATAAGAACTGCAGTAAGGGTGGAGTAGACACAAATAGTACCTCAAATCATCCTAGTTTCACCGTGGTAATAGGCCTCGACTGCATGGAGTTGTACCCACCTCTGTCCTCCAGCTCCTTGTGGTCGGGGTGGTCCTCATGATGGTTGTGGTGGTAGAGCCTCGAAACATCGTCCACCACCCACTGCTCGGCCAGATCCTCTGCCTCTTCTATCCGCTCCTGGCGGACCACCACGGTAAAACCTCTACCTCTACATGGGATATCCCTCTACTGTCTGCTGCTCATATGCATGGAAATTCTAGCAATCATGAGCAATGTGGCCCTGCCCGCCGCATGCATAGCACTGACTTCTGCTCGTAAGGCTGGCTCTGTTTTGTGTTCCCCGCACAACCGAAATTGTATCCTGAGGTCACCCTCCGGATGGCCTAGTCCTCGTGGACTCCTATGAAATCTGTCTACTGCCGGCTGCAGAGGACACCGCTATGTGTCTCCCTATGGTGGGTCTCGCCGCTGGTGACTTCTCAGCGAGAAATCTCTCCACTGGAATGGATCGCTCCAGCACCCCTGCCTACGTCGGGATGCTGAGGGGAATTATCGAAGCCCAAATCTCGTGCCGCAGTCCCTACTTGAAGGTGTGAGCCCTGAATAATGGGTCTCGTGATGTATCTGTGGGGTAGCATGAGTGGTCAGAAAACCTTTCTTAGTACTGAGCTACTGACATGCTGCCCTACTGCAGATGTAGTAACTCATCAATCTGCACCGCATGAAGGGTGGATTGATCAAACTCCAAGCAGAAGAGACTCTCAATGTCCATCCAGAGTAAAGATTCCTCGACATGCACCTAGTCTATTAGGCTCCATTATCTGCCTGCCGCTGCATGCAGGAGACTCACGACAAGGATCACCATAAGCTCGGCTGGTCTCCCCACCAATCTGAAAACTCTGACGATAGCCTCCATCCAATCCTCAGTTGCCCATGGGACAGTCTCTCAGTAGAACCTAGGTTGAATATGTTGCTAGAACTCGTGCAATGCACTCAGGAAGCGTGCACTCTCTTCTGCTGGGGCTGGTAGTATCAGTGGCCCATTGGATAGTGGTACCTCTAGTGCCTCTGCTATGATGGGGCCCTACACTAAGGCCTCATCGCTCGATGGGCTATCATCCCGTACATAACTTAGAACCCTAGCTGGCTGCCTTTGTGGGGCCATCCTGAAATGAAACAGGTGTTCCACGGTGAAACAATATACCTGTTGAGATGATAGAAAGTAATCACAATAAAAAATTTTCAAAGGAAACACACCCACAATTAGTGTTTTTGTACACTAAGTCGGAAATCAGAGGAAGGGGTCCTGCTGTACAGATACGTCAGCCGCCGCACCAACACTGGTCACCTTGGACTGAAAACCACACTCAATACTCTTAACACTATTGCTTCACAGTAAGATTGATTAGAGTCCTATGTCCTGTGATAGAACTGAATCATATGATTCCAATTTTTCATGACCCGTCCTCGAGGCCTATGTTGTGACTACCCCATGCTTTCCTTCCATAGGCTTGGGGCTGGCGACTAGCACCAAAGGCGTAAATCCCGATAAAAAGGGAAGGCATTGCCTTTATAAATGTAAACAAAACAACAGAGTAAACAATTGAAGTAAGCACTAAGTAAACTGAGTACAAAATTAAATATTGAAAATAAATGGCCTAGTATACAAACCCAACTAAAAGAACAATACAACTGAAAGCTGGCACAGCTGCAGTAAAGTAAAATTGCAACCACTGAGTCATCCTCGTAGAATCTCTCATGAAAGGTGGGTACAGATTGCCTCCTCAGCACCTAATGTCCGTCCATCTGCTCCATGTACGTCTCGCTAAGTGGTACACCTCTTTGTACCATCCATCTAAACAAGTCTCCACCTCGTTCAGTGATGTCCGTCATCTACAACCAACATAGCATAATGCGAGAAATGCTCATACAAGGGTGAGTATACGATAACCAGAAGGGACCTCGATTCCCCCGAACATCTCCCAGAATACACTTAGGATAAACCACTGAAGATATATACAAGCACAAAGTTTCAACCAACCCTACCTTGGTATATTCCCATAAATATATTTATGTTATCAACCATAATACGACTCCAACTATTGAGCCCAAATACAACCCAGTCCACATAGGAAAGAAGTAAATCATGTCAATGATAATGATTGAAAAGAAAGACTAATCTCAATCAGGTATACATATTTCATATAGTGATAGAGTTGATCAGATGTAGTCACTAATTCATCTAAGCTGTCATACCCACACAAGATAAATGAATAGCTAAGCTGTCAGACCCACACTGGATATAAGACCATCTACTCTGCTAGACCCACATAGGATACAAGTATAGAGGTCAAACTGTCATACCCACATAGGATACAAGAACATTAGTCATCACTGTCGAACCGACGGAGGATTCCAATACGATAGTTGTTACTGCTGAACCCACAGAGGATTCCATCACAGTATTCGTTGTTGTCAAACCCACGGAGGATTCCAGTACCGTAGTCGACACAGTCGCAGCCAGCTCTAGGGTTCCCGCACACAGAACTCCCAATTCTAGGAGGGTCTGCTCCTCGAGAAAATGGTGTCGTCACATAAACTATCATGATGTCTACATTTGATGTTCCCTGAAGTTCTGTCTTGTCAAAAGGAACCCAACGTGACAGACGGCGCATCAATCAGATGCCTGGTATGAGAGATATTGAATTTTCCGTTCCAGGGGCCCGGTTAGAAAAACATTTGTTCCAAATGCGTCCATCTTCCAAAGATTTCCAAATCTCATGTAGAGTATCACAAAAGGACATCTTCATCATAAGGGTCCTAAAGCCACAGATGACGCATCGATCGGATACACGGTCTTATAGTTATTAACGTTTAAGGGAAAACGGGTCTGACCCGTTAAGCCTAGTGGGCTGGCGGCTTTGGTCAACCCGGTTTTTGCGGGTCTGACCCGGTAGAGGGTCAGACCGGCCTAATGATTCGTGCGGCCTGGCCCGAGGGGGGCGTCCCGGCCCGAGGGGCGCGCAACCTGGCCTAGTGCGGCGTAGCATGGCGCGTCCCTGCCTGGTGCGGTGTGGCACGATGTGGCACGGCCCGACGCGGCACGACACGACGCGGCCCGACCCGGAAGGGCATGGTCCACCTGGCCTCAACATGGACCAGGTGGCCAAGTGGTCTGAGGGTGGGGGGGTGGGAGGGGCGGACCCCCACTTTCCCGAACTGATGGAGCTAAGCGGCGCAACCCTCCCAACCGTCCAGCCGATGCCGGCCGGCCTTCTTGGCATGAGCGGCCCTCACAGGCGGTCTGTGATCCCTTCTGTGTGGTGCCCTCCTGGAATCACGACTCCTTCATCCCGACCGGCTGACGAGCTGAACGGTTTTCTGTCGAGCACTCCATAGAGAACGTGCCCTGGTTCTCCGCAGTGCGACGTCCCTTCTGGCACCACGGTCTCTTTGGCCCGGCCGGCAGTAGGTGGACGGTTCTTCATCGGCCGAGCGGCCCACTGTTGCGGGCAGCGGTTCTTCCACATGCAGCCAGTTCATGGCCGCTGCCTTCGCTCGCAACCACCTCTATTAACCACCACCTCCCTTTGCGAATTAAATAAACAAGAAATGACGGAGGGTCATCAGGCTGTATTTGTTCGGCCCGCGCCCTCTGTGTTAGGCGGTAACAATCGGTCGAGGAAAATTCAGAAAATTCAACAAAGAACGGGGTACCAATTATTCATTTAAAATTGTACAAATTCAATCCTCGTAATTGACTTCACATATCTTCAAGACATAGAAGAAGAGCATCACGGTAGTCAGGCATCGTGGAAGAACGATGGAAACCCATCAATGATGGATGAAGAGTCGTTTCCATAGGGGATGTAGACTACTTGACGTCGAGGTGCATCCGAGGAAGATACATCGTTTGAAGAAGTCCTTCGCGTACTTTTTCGGGAATGTTCTTCATTGAAGAATGACATTCGTCGTTGAAGAAGGATCAACTATCGTCTAAATCACCAGTTCCTACCACAAAAGTGATTTTACAATGAAAAAAAAGAAATAAAAAGGCTCCCAAATTAATATAATTTCCATGCAAATTATTTTGATTCAAAAGTGATGTCGAATAATTAATGTAGACATTTATTATATAATTTGGAACAATTGATGGGAAGAGGGAGGTGGAGAGGCTCCACCATTAATGAGGAGTTGTGAAAATAAATATTTGGTAATTAATAGGGAGTTGAGCGGAGGTGGATGGGTTCAGGTTCATCTGGGCCCCACCTTAATAAATCCACTCAGGGGAGGTTTTGTGGGGTGTGGGCCCACTCTTAACTTCCTCTTCTAGGTTATAACTACCAAAAATAAATAAAATTTTGTAAAATAATTTTATTTAAATTATTCTAAATCCCCCAAAAAATTATCTTTCAACCAGCATAAAATGAAACTACAGTAAACGTCCCTTTAGGAAATTACCAGCGTTGTGACTTCATCGGTGTCCTCAAATTTTAATTCCAAGCACCGGTTAAGATAATAGAAAAACCTACTTGTACGTTTTCTGAATGTACTCGAACAAAACATAAAAAATTGATTCCGGTCACACCGGGCCTCGGTATCAGGTTTCGTTAGAAACATCGTACTCATAAAATTCGAAAGTATTTAAGAATAAATTTCTTTTAAATATCTGGGTCATTACACCATATTATTTTTTATTTATTATAGTTATAGTTACATCCATGTTTGGATGAATCTAGGGGTGTTTTAATGATGTTTTTATATAGTTTGGTTAAATGTTACTGTTAAGTGACTCAAAAATAATTTTAAATAGAAAAGGATTTATTTTAGATGTGATAAATGGATTTTTATAAATAAATTTAAAATGGGTTATTGGTATTTGATATCTAAATGGTTCTTGTAATGGATTTATGAAATGTAAATATTATTTTTTTTGTGATTTGAAATTTAAAAGTAATTTTTCTAAGATAAATTTAAATAGAATTGAAATTTTGATTTTTAAAAGTATTTCAATCATGAAATTAGTAAATTGAAATTTTATTTTTATGTAGAACATGAAATATTGATTTTATATTCGGTTAGTATAAACATAATTTTTTATAATAATTTTGAGTCATAAGTTGATAGATAAATGTTTTTTTGATAGAAAAAAATAGCTTTAAAAGGTAAAATATTAATTTTAAAATTTATTGAATCATCTAAATAGGATCCAAATTAATTTTTATATGGTAAGATGAGTTAATTATTTTAAATATTAACTTCATGGTTAATATTTAATTTTGGGAGGAATCTAATGGTTTTAGAACGAAAAAATGATCCATCAGTTTTGTTTGGTATTTTGATTTCTTCATGCTCTTTTTATGGATTCATTATTTATGATTTTATTTTTCAAATTTGGTATTCATATCCTATAATGAGTTAAATTATAGTCCATAATTCATTTAAATGTTTTATGTTACGTTAGTTTCTAGTTTTCCCCTAGAAAAATATGTTTTATGTATTTTGAATTTCTTATTTTTAGATATTTCTTGATTTTTTATATGTTGTTGTTTATAAAGTATGATCCTTTTGTTTAATTGATTTTGAAAATATCTTGGAGGAGTGGTGAATCTAAATTTCTGTTTTTATCTCACCATTTCATCAGTGTTATAGATATTTTTTGATAAAATTTTTATAGGTGGATTTCGTAAACTATAGCCAGTGGCTTAGGACTCAATGAAAGTGTGTCACTTGAGAGTGACCCTTATATAGAATCTGATTTAAAGGATATATCCTCACGTATAAATTCGAATTTTTGTGTTCTCAGTGGGGATATGTTAAAAAAATTAGCTTCATGTTTTCATATCTGAATGTTTAGTGAGAATACTTCAATTAATTTGTGTTACATTTCTCTATATATTGAGAGGAATTGAATATGAATCTATTATATTATGTAGATAATGAACAATATAATATATCCATCCACGATTATTCATTTTATTATAGTGTATAATAGTTTCTATGTTTGGGAATCCTTGTCTACTGAATTTTAGTAGTCTATGATTGGTGGATGTTTGTGGTGGTTTGTGGAGGAATTTCTTTTTCATCCCTCTTAAAAAATGTATTAATCCATATCCCTTTTTGGTATATTTAATCATTGATTTTAAATTTTTAACACTCTTTATGATTTGATTTTTGAAAATATATATGTGTAGTTAAATAAAATAATTGATGTGTCCTCAATTTAAGGATTCGTTTGTGATCAATTGATTTAGAGTTTCATGGTTGGTTGTGTGTTTCCATTAGAGTATCATTGTGTTTTCTTGAACTATAGTGTTATTGGAATCATGATGGTGTGGAGAATGTGTATTAGTTCAAGTAATCCCTTTTATTATCATTTTTTTCTCGTTCATATATTGGATCAAAAACTAATATGAAATTTTTTTTCTATTTATTTTGTTATTTGATTAGATAATACAGACCTCATTTTATTTAGAAAATTGAGGGTTCCCATATTTTGTAATTATAGATTTACATTTACATTATTTTAATTTTGGGAAATTATGGGATAGAATGTTTTAAGGAGTATTTTCACAACAACATCTTCACTTTCATTTTTATTTTATTAATTAATATAATTTCATCCTTATTGTTGAATTATGGGTCAATGTTCCTAGAAAAGTGTAATAATTAGGGTTTCATTGCTTTAGGAATGGATAGTATTTTCCCAGTGAATTGGCATGAGAAATATGCATTTCTATTTTAGTGGATATTTTTTAGGTTTGTGACTAGATTACCAAACCATGTGGTAAAACCACGCTGCTACATCAGAGATTCAAATGAGGATTGCATGAATGGTTCATGGTTTAGTAAAACATACATCCATACCGTGTGACCTATCATTATTTTTTAAATTAATAGAATTCCATATTCTTCCTCACCCATTTTAAGGGTTATTTTGGAATCACATTCTCTTGATCATATGAACTATTTGAGGTAGTTTTATACCACACATTATAATTTGGAATTATAACCATTTTATACTATGATATATAAAATTAAAATTATAAATTTTTTATGACCTTCAATATATATGTTTAATAATTATAACTAATATAAGATGCTTTTTTTTTAATTTTCTAGTAATGTGAAATAGTTTCACTTTTTTACAACTTGTTTACATCTAGTTTTCAATTTTCATGCTTGTATTATGTTTGATTAAAGTGATGAATGGCCATTACATTTCATTTCTTAACCCATTTTTGGTATTTTAGCATAAAAAATATTATATAATTTGTATTATTTATATCAATGGGTCTATTTGGATTAATTCATCATTTTATTTTCTTTTTTCCATTTATTTTATATGATTTGGTCTTTTATGTAATTTTAAAAATGGATTTCTTTAATATTATTTGTGATTCCAAATAAAAATAATTTCTTTTTTCTATGATGAAATTGAGTTTCATTTTAATTTAAATGTATCATTTCATTTCATTTAACAATTTGTTTATTTGGAAAGGAATTTCACTTTTTAGGACTCCAAAATAGGTATCAAGGATTATTTGGAAATTTCTGAAACGGATTTCATGAACATAAGGTGAATTAGGTGTTTATATTTTTTGTAATTTCATGTTATTCTGTACATAGTAAATTTACACACCACTAATATGTTCTTCGTGAGAACTGATGATATTTGGAAGGAAAATATAGAACATATGAGTACTTTTCCACTTATTTTGTTCGACTCTATAACTAGTGTAGTAATTTTGGTTATACCACCACTATCCCAATAATGTAAATATATATAAAAAATTGATTAATGGTATTTCTATATATTTTAAGTCATTTATCTTGGTAGTGATAAATTTTAATTACATAGGTATGACTAAGGATTCATCAACTTTTACTTCATTCCACTATTTTCTATTTTATTATGATTTAATTTATAGCCTCTGTTTTTTTACCACTATTACTATGTATTTTGATCACCTTTTTGTTATATCTTTTTTCAATTTATTCTCATATCTGTTTAAATTACATCTAATGGAAGAAATTACATGTTTTTTGAAAAAAAAATTCTATCACACTAAATTGAAAATATATTGTCATTCATTATGAATTCAATTTAATATAAACAACTAAAAATGTCAGTTTGAAATTAATTTTTTCATCGTTTATGGATTTGAAAATAATTTATGGGACTTATAAATAGGGTATATACTTGAGTAATTCTATGAATTAGAATTTTTTCATCGATATATTTTTTAAATATTATCAAATTAATTTAAAATATAATTTTATTGTTTTATTTATTTATATTCTAAAAATTATTTTCCATTTATAATTTTTTTTTTCAAAAAATACAATAAAAATATTTTATATATAAATATATATTCCTTTATAAAAACTGTTGGATATAATCTAGGATTAAATGATTTGGGATTTCTTGTCTCATTTATTCTAGACAATATCAAAATTAGATAGTTTTTTGTATTGATGGAGGCCATGGGTCATATTGAGAAATCTAGTTAAATGTTTTGTTTTGTTTTTTTATTTGGTATAATGATTTTATTTTCCATTCTGAACAACTTGTATGCTAGAAAAATATTTTCCATATGAATTCCTGTTTATTTCATCATTAATTCCTATATTTTGTTTTTTCTGTTTGCCTATTTTTATCTAAATCTTATTTGAAACAAATTATTTGGTTTTTATAAGCATCTAACTAATAAAAAAATCTTTTTGAAATCAAGACCATATTTTATTATGTATATTATTATGTTTACTGGAAGAAACAATTCTATTTTTCATATATTGTATTCCATGGTTATCATTTATATCCTTGGATGAATATAAATGAACACTAGTATATTATATATTTCCCATTTGGGGGCTGATTTAACGGGGCTATTTTTGTGGTTCATGGGATTTCCATGGGCCTGAAATAATCTAACTTATATAGATAAATAACAAGATACTTGTTTAATATCATGAAATTATCATTAAGAGCAAGATCTAATTCTTTTTAAGGTGATTAGTGAGATGATTTTTTTTTATAAATTATGTTAAATGATTACCATTTTATGTGACTATAATTCCATAGGGATGGATCTTTTGAAATGTTATTGACTATATTATTTAATAGCTCTGTTGGATGAAAATCCAGCATTGGAGGAATAATGATGTGCTATGTGATTTATGATGTGATGTAGTACCCAGAGCAGACACCTATATAGTATAATATGATTGATTATGGTAGTATTCATTTATTCTTTATGATTTTACTATGGGAAGACCCATTTTTGACCAATGAGGATTGATGTTGTGAGAAATGATGGTTGTTCTGAGTTACTAATGGTGGTGGGAACATAATCATACCCTAGAATACATATAATTTTAATTTTAATTAATTATATGTGATTTTACATGTAATGGGTTCTGATATGTTTTTGGAAACACTAATTTTTAGAAGTTCTGAATATAGGATCATTTTGGTAGGATCAAAAATTTATGGTTCTAATCAAAATATATAATCCCAAAATCAGGCTTGCCATGAACCATTGAATTTATTGTTATGGAGAACCACATTTTAATGAATAATATCTATATTTATGTATTTTGGTTCCCATATGAGTTATTATTTCAAGTCTTAGACCCATTATACCAATCCTAGTTCAATAAAAATACACATTATATACTAGAATCAGTACCAACTATAGATTCCCAAATGTAAATATCAATATTTAAATGAAATAATGTTTAATTTTCAATCCATATATTCCAAATACCTTTTCAGTTTAGAGAATTTGAGATTCATAAAAATAATAAACTAACTGGTTCTATGTTTCTAATATCATGCATTGATATTTTTATAATCGAATGAATGTAATACATAATGAGTCTTCAATATATGTTTAACATTATTCGATGTGAGAAAAAAATCTCAAAATAGATAATTAAAACTAAATACCTTTATAAAATTTGTAATAGAAACATATGAAATTAGTGATCTTGATCAGAAAATAATGATAGCATATATCGATAGATTTCTATAACATAAGCATATTATACATTAAATTTCAAAAATAAGAAATATAAATAATACCAAAATATATTAAAATATAGATTATTTGATTTCTATGATAATGAATGAAAACATAGATGATAATAATTAAAAATCTCATAATTTTGAAATGATTTTTTTAAAACAAAAAATACATGTCTTCAAGTATTTGTTTCAAGAAATTTTAATAATATGGCGAGATTTATAATCAATAACCCAAGTTTTTTTTATCTCATGTGACATTTAGATGAATCAAGGGGAGAAATTATAGGCCCCACTCAACAATTATATTTTTTCTATGTATTCACCATAAGAGTCCAAAATAAATTGCAATCCACTTCCTAAAGAACATTGTTAATAATTAATATATTTTTATCCCTAAAATCAGTAATAATGAATATTAATATGTAATCGTGAAAAATTAGTAGTAAAAACATTAATAATTTCAATACATCCCTATAAAATAAATGAACATCTATCCCAACTGAACATCCTCTAAATTAGATTTATTAAAAATTTGATGTTACATTCTATATGGTAATGACTATAAATTTGAGTCAATGATATAGTAACATTATCATAAACCATCTAGATAATGTAATTATTCGGTTTCAATACAACACATCACTAATTAAAAAATAATAATAAAATGCTGTTAAATTGAATGAAAACTCCCTCACACAAATAATTATCAAATCGGTTTCACAAAATTGGGGTTCGAGAGTTTAATTGTTGGAAGAGATGATTTCAACTAAAAAATGGTATATATATATATATATTAAATAGGATAAATAATGTTTCTTTAAACCCATTATGGTGTATTATTTTCAAAATGATAAAGGAAATGGAAGGTGAAGCGTAAAATATCATTAAGAAAACATTTCAAACATTGACCTAAAATAAAAATATACATTTCTAATTCAAGGGTAAACTTTGAAGAGGTGATGTGTTATATTTTGAAAAAAAATAAATTGAAAAATATTTATCTTTAATAAATCCTGCTATTGATATAATTATTTTTATTTCAAAATTATGGTATTAATGTAAAACAAATGAATGTGATGGGAGAATACCTTTAATTTTATTTGAAAAAACATTGATCAAAAATAAAATAGTATAAAGAGTTAGAAATTCTTATTTTATTTCAAAAAAATATTTATTATCCATATAGATATTTTAATTAACATATCATAAAATATTTTTTTTGGAGTAACCTAGTGCTGGAATAAATTATTTATCGATGAAAAAATATAACTCAAGGAAATGAAATTTTAGTTATGATTATCCGTTAATGGAAACAAAGTACATGAATTATAAAATTTTTAAAATTTGGGTTTTATGTGCTAGAAATTTTATAAAGAAAAATAATTACTAATATAATCATCTGGAATAATGAAACCAACTTATATTAAATAATTACAATTGAAATGATCCTAAGTGAAAGGGTAAAAGTAGTGTTATAAAAAGCCATACAAAAATTCTAACAAATGAGTCAAAGCTGATTTAATTAAAATAAAATGATTTGGATACAATTTCCCAGGAATAGAAAAATATATTATTATTATATATAAATGTGTGGTGAAGATAAAATTCAAATGAAAACTTGTTTCATAACATAATCATGTCACAAGGAATTAGATTTTGAGTCCACTAACCCATGCTATGTGAGTAAATGTTTAATCAAAACCCCTTGATATAAGAGGCTTAATATTTGAATCTAAAATAACATTTTTAAAATGTTGAATAATTACCATAAATTTCTAATTTTAAATTTATGTATTTCAAGGTTACCTTCCCATTAGTTTATCAAAGCTAAAACATAGAAAATACTTTAAAATTGATCATAAATAGATTTTAAATTTACCCAATGATATACCATAGGAATTACAAACTAGTTGTGCAGCTAGACCTATTTATTATGGATTAGGTGACGTTCAAATTGATACCCAATAATCCATTTTTGAGTTAATTACCCAAAAGTATATCTATACAAAAGCTGGTATCCACATGTAATATATATAAATGGATTTAATTTCAAGAATAATCTCCTAATATAATCCTTACCATAACATCATAATGATATCCACATCAAAAAATTATCATTTATACATATCCCAAGGGGTTTTACAATAGTTTTCTTATCCTAATCACATAAAAATCAATTATTACCATAATGTGAAATGATCAACTACGTTGAATGGTTGTATATAACATTTATATTGTGATAAAATCTAACATACCAGCAACTAAATTATCCTAAATAAACATCCGAATAGAAATGTTATATTCACCAATCTCCAAGACAAGCTTTGGAATCTTGTACCAACACTATCAATCCTTGTTCCATAACCAAATAATTTATATATGGGATTTGATAGCAACTATACAATACTGTACATAACGTTTCATATTCACAAGAATTAATTAAAATTATTATTTATATAAATTCATGACAATTTTTATGTATATAAATTTATATAATTTAAATAAAATTAACAAATAAAAGTTTATTTATTTCAAAAAGTTATTATTACTATTATATATAAATTAATTAATCCTTTATTTTCCTTCATTATCTCCCAAAAATTATTCAACATGTTCTATACTTATAACCATTTCAAATGTATAACAATAACTTATATCCTAGAGATTATAAACATATGAAATGATTGATATCAAATACTCAATAAGGATACATATAACTGAAGATGGAAAAAAGTATAGAATACATAATATGGAAGGAATAAATAATTTTAATAATTAATCAATAGTCTAAATCCGGTTGATTTATATATCAATAGAAATAAAAAAACATGGAAAAAAATTATTTCTAATCTAATACTATTAGATTTCACAATATTATATATCTTGAACATGATATAAATGCATTTTTCAGAGGAATTTTAAATATATCGAGAGATGGATACACTAAAAAAGGAAATTTTATCCCAGGAGATCTTTTTTTGCGTTGACAAGTAATATAATTTATGAACCCACTCATCATATATTTTATCAAATGTACTCATATTTAGAGTCACAAATACATTTTCTGGAATTCCATAAAGAACCTCTAGATAAATAAAATATGTGGCATTAAATTTGAAGAACAATATGGAATTTGAATATATATGAAAAAAGATTTAGAAGTGAATAATCATCAACATTATATCTATAACATTAGAAAATGAATAAATGTTCGGTCTGTGTGAACATCCTCCAGTCATAATTTTTTAAACCAAGATATTCACACGATCTCAGTTAATGAGTATATGGTCAAGCTATTTATATAATAGAATGATCATAATTAATCAATGGATAGAAGATTCATAGTTGTAAAATAAGACATTCCTAGAATAACTATGAAAATATAGATGATTTTCTACATAAATTAAGACACCCTGATAAAAAAAAATGATAAAAATAATATCATAAAAGAAGGGATCAATAATTAAATTCACTCATACATTGAGTTCAATATTTTTAACGATATATATATTGTAGGGTTTAAATCATGAAACCTAACCCATGTTCGGAAAACTCATATTGATAATGTTAAAGTAATAGAAATAAAAAAAAATTAAATTTACAAAACATTTTTATCATTTATTTGAAATAAAAAAATATAGGTCATGTTCAAAGGAACATTTTGAATTGGTCAAATAAATAATACATAAAAAATTTATAAACAATTTATTTACAATTAATAATCCATGAGATAACATAATTCATTAATTGGTGAATGGAGTAGAAAAATGAAAAACATATTAAATTAAAAGAAAAATAACTTTTATTATTTTCAAAATACAATTATTTGAGACACACTAATAAGAAGAGTATGAAAAATATCATTTATATTAATATATATTGTTTACTAATTTAGTTAAATAAAATATATTATAATATAATTATGTTGGAATAACCCAAATAATGAATAATGGGGCTCATGTTGAAATAATATAACTCAAGGAAAGGAGACTTCGATTACCAATACCCATTACAAGCAACATACTCCTTGATATAAGAAATATTCCAACATGTTTTTTATGTTGTATAAAATTTAATAATTAAAAAATAATATAATATATTTAATTATTATAATGTACCCAATTTATAGAAAATAAGGACAACCGAAAAAATCTTAACAAAATTATTTAAAATTGATTTAATAAAAAAATTACAATTATAAAAAAATACGACTTAAATTTTATTCAATGAAAATGAATATAATTTTCGTATTTTATACCATGAATATAATATATATATATATATATATATATATAATTTAAATCCATGATAATATAGTGGACCATTAAAATTAATACATGGTGATATATATAAAAACTCACAACAAATAAATAGTTGAGACAAATACCACTTACAACTTGTGTAATATTTTCATCATAACGCCCTAAAAGAGTGGTATCGTAATTTAAGCATTAAATATCATTAATATGATGTGATTTATGATATAAAATCTCAAATAGGAATTTTATATGTAACAAAAATGATATTAGTTCTCTAATACCAATCAATTCTCAAAGTGAGTAATTTGAGATGAAACCCCTTAACTTAACATTGATTTATTTTGAACATGAAAAAAACAAGATGAATAATTAGAATTAGTTAATTAAATATATAATCTAGAAAATTATTTATATCTATATCCATATACACCCACCATATTATATATATATATATATATATTAGTTATAAATTTCAATTTTTCAATAATTTGTGTGTGTGATTTTTATCGTATTGAACTAGTTTCATAAATTTAGTCATGGTATATTCTATTATAAATATTAATTTTTTTATGATAATATAATGAACTGTAATAGATGTTATATAATATTTTATTCTATTGTAATTTAAATTCATCATTTTTTTTACTATCCAGGAGGTTGAAATCATCAACAATATTACTTTAAGGATTCTATATGAATAAAGGGAAAATTCATAACAAACTAGTTATATATATATATAACCACACCATGAATGAATTTAATTATATATTTACAACATATTATACTATTAAATATGTTCTCTTATCCATCCAAGATAAAATTTAATAGTACTGTTAATCTAGGATCTTAAACTGACTCAAACCTGAACATACAATGACTAATGAATGCCAATGAGGAGGTTTAGATGTAATAGTATTTTAAAAAATATTAATAATCATATTGGGTTAGTAATTGATTGATATGTTTTAATATTAATTAATTGATGAAAAGATATAATTTATATAAATTCATTAAATGGAAAAAATATTTTATTTTCATCGTATTATGTTCATTTTAAACTGTTGAATTAATAATAAAAATTATTGATAGTGTCAAAAAATATGTACTCTAATTTTCCAGGAAAACTATAATGATATCTTAAAAATAATATATCTATTAAAACCATTCTTAGGAAAACCCATGTATGATGGTGGTGAAAAATAATAATATAAATCATTTATTCCCATGAGATAGTAGTCTATACATAGGCACAATCAGCGATTATGTTTTCTATAGACTAAGTGAAATGATTAATTTTTTTATCATTTAATCAAATAAAATATGTTATATAAATACTAAATATTTATTAAATAAAAAAATTTATCTAACTTTTAAGGTTGTTTTGTGAAATGAAATAAAACTATTTGTCCTGGTGGTAGTCCACAGACACATAGGGGCGTCGTTCCAAATTTTCTTACGTTAAAATGTGAAATGGTTAATATTTATTATTACCAATTCATAATAAAATTTAGTATAAACCCATTACTGTTATAATTACATAGGTATCTCAAAAAAGAAATTGGAAATTTAAATAGAAAAGAATTACGTGATGTTAACATTAGTAATGGCATTTAGAACATGGAGATTTCATAGTAAAATTCATTGAAAATGGATGAAATATGAAATAGTATTCTGATTAGAATTAAATTATAGTAATTTTTTGATAGTTGATGGAAAATGGCTTTTTCTAATAAAAATTAATTTTTAAAGTGGTATTGAAGGGGTGGAGAGTGTTATCTTTTATATGTTCTATGAATTTATTTTTTGTAAATATTTCATACTAATATAAAGAGAATTTATTTTAAATATGTAATGTAGTTGAACCAATTGTCAATAACAAATTCTGTGGTTTTATAATTTAAACTGTATCTGATAATCACAATTAAAACATTCTATTAATGTGTTTTATTTTTTTCACACCTACAATTATTACATTTTCTAATTAAGCGTTAATTCTAGTAATAGTTTTTAATAAAGGTAACATAATATAATTCATTATAAAATAAAAGTATGTGTTATTAGATTATATGGACTCACTTATTAAAATTTCATATCAATTTCATTTAAATAAATTTAGAAATCAGAAACATTATCTATAAAATAACAATTTAGGATTCATTAAAAACGCATTATTTGAAAATGTTACATATTTTATAAAATAAAAAACATAGTGTTTTATTTTTAAAATAAATATTTTAAAATTTAGAATTAAACTTATAAAACATATATTATGTCATGAAAATCTTTCCTGAAGATTTATTTTTTCTTTTATCAATTATATTTCGTTGAATTATATTTATTTTTAAGGTATATTTCATTATTCACATTAAAATAAATTATTTTTTAAGATTCCAAAAAAATAATAACAACATATTATTTTTATTAACCCAAAAATGATTTATTTTTGATTAATTGAATTTATAAATTATTGAAATTTAACCATTAAATAAGAATTTGAGATATAATGAATAACTTTTTTTAGTGGAAATTTAATTTTTAGAATACAAACAAGTCCCATTTGTATCTCCTATTATGTACCAATTAAATTATTGTTTACATGTTATTATGATCAAATACATCTTATCATAAATAGTCAAATTTTTCATGAAATTTAATTTCATATGGAATAAAGTTGATATATTAATAAAAATCCTTTCCTATCCCAGAATTATAATTGTTTGAATTTAACTATACTAATTAAATTCCATTCATATAATATGCATCCTTTATTATAATTATATAAATATTTCACAAATATATATGTAATATTATTCCCAACCAATTTAGTTGTTAGGATTTAATTGTCTAATTATACCATGGTTTCCTTTTATTTTGGTATTGTCTATGGTTAAATCAATTAAATTAACTGAAAACGTCAAAGGAAATAACATATAAAAATAAAAGGGTGTCAAAAATTATCTCTTTGAAAAGCAATTGGTTAGTGTTATACATTAATTCCAACTCAATTTCACTATTGAATCAGGCTATCAGTATTTCAAGGTATGGTCTTTGTAGCTTATCGTTGATAATCCCATTATTCAATACATTTGAATTGTTTTCATTATTGTTTTCTTGATTCATTGATGAAATAGTGATTCTTATAGAGTATATTATTGAGGTGATTTTGATAAATACACTCTTATGGAAATTATATGATGTTATTCCGATGATCCATGAGTGTCATATAGTGATTGGTGGTAATAGATTCATGTGGTATCCTATGGTCCCACAATAAAACATAAGGTGGAGAAGAGTTTAATTAAGTTCTCATAAAAATATATTAATGTATTTGAAGGAAATTTTATGTTTTCATACTTTTTAATTAAACTTATTGAATCAATCAATTATGTTCAATCAAGTATAAAAATACTATATATCATAATCTCATGGTTTTATTTGGTTCACCCATAAAGGACCACATCCAAGGTGATAATAATGATGAGGTAGGGACATATAAATTAAAAACAAATTTACTACTATATGATAATACAATTTTATAAAATCACACTGATCAAAAACATTTCATAACATCATCCTTTAATTCATGGAATACATTCAATAGAGATTAAATTATTTTCAAATTTATAGGAATTATTAAAAGATAATAAACAAAATAATCCAAAAAGGATAAGGAAATTCCCAATGTTTTCATAGTATTTAATTAATTCGTTTTATTATCTTTCATATAAGATTAATCTTCCCTTATAGATATTAAATGAAAATATTGACCTCTCATTCATTATAATATGAGATGTTAAATTATGTTCACTATTAATACACTATTTCTCAGAAATCATGGAAATGTCTCCCTATTCTATATATGTGATAATATATGTTATACATATTAAACTATATAATATCATTAATCAATCCACAAAATAAATGAAATTCCAATATTAAATTCAAAATAAATCAAATTTTAAACTCTATTATTTACGTTTTATCCCAATGGTCATATTCCATCAAATCACTATTATATAATTTTAATTGGAAGATATTACATTCTTTTAAAATAGCCAAACAAAAAAATGTATACCATATATTCATTTATGTTGTAATACATAAGAAAAATGATTCTAGTTCTTATATTTTCTATCCTAATTAGAAAATTTGGTTTCTACTCTACCTTATATAAATATCCATAGGATTCACAACATTGAACAATACATCGAATTGAAAACCATAATCAATTGAATCCTATCTAGATTCATACCAAATGATTGTTCTATAGGGTATAAATTCCCATGTATAAAAATGTTCTACTCTACTTTGTTGAGTTTCATTAGTTATATGAAAAAGATCTTTATTTTATGGTATCATATTAATATTCCACAGACTTTCTAGTTGTGTATCCTTCTTCCACATGGATTGCAGTTTGTAACTTTAGAACCAATGAAAATCACACAGACATATTTAATAGGATAAAATTTTTATTATGTTTGGTAATGTGAAACTACAAATATTAAATAATTATATGATCCCTAAAACTACATTAGATACCTTATGAACCCAAACATTTTCAATTTCAAACGTTTTTGAAATTTATATTCATCAAACATTATCTCTAATCATTGTGTACACATGAAGTCATGGATTGAGGGACACTTATGAAGTTGTGAAAAAAATTCTTAAATAATGCCCCATTTAATGAATAATACCACAATAAATTAGATTTCATTTTCCTATAACATTTTAGAACCAAAAATACATCAAAAATATATTTTATATGCATGTGATATTGTCACATACAAGGGGTTCATTTGAGGAATATTCATACTAAATTTTAGTATTTTATTAATCTAATAATTTACTAGAATAGTTGGACAAAAAATTGATTTTTTAGGCAGGACATATGGAGGTGATTGGTTGGAGAATGGTTTGGGGAAATAGTGTGTCGGCCAAGTGCAAACTATACAATGTGGAAAAATGTTTTTCCACCTCAGACAACTAGGTGAATAGACGTACACGCCTTTTACGATAACCATGTAACAGAGACAATCGATATGTATATGACACATTTCATTGTTTATGTGCATTATCCCCTACGGGTATTATATCTAGACATTTTTTTATATGATAGAGGTGTCACACAATAGGTTCCTGTTTTGAAAAATCATGTAGCCAGATCATACAGCCTTCCATAACATATTTTTTTATAAATTTCATATAATACACACTATAATTTTAACCAGAATTCCACCCTTATCATTCCATTTAACCACCTATACACTAGGAAATCCTCCCTATCGTCCACCTCTCCATTGGGCTCTAGTTTTTGGTTTATATGTTTTTGGTTCATCAAGAAATATTTCTATATGTTCTTCCTCTCCTTCTCATTTCCCATCACATGGTAACATCTCACTTCTTCACTAAGTGATATTTTCTCTATCAATGGTTTTGACCTATTTTCATTTTAATATCCTTCCAATTTGATTTATCTTGTTGGTTTTGGAGTTATCATTCCCATAAAGGATCTCCTCTTGGTGAAGTTTTTTATTTCCTCCCATATTTATTAAGATATAAAGGAAATGATCTATGGTTTCCATACTTGACAATATTTGATGGTTTTAAAATTCATTCTCTATTTTGAAAATGTGTTTTACAAATTGTTTGAGTGGTGAGAAAGGTGTTTTCCATTAGTTTTTGTTTGGGAACATGTTTTTATTATTATTTTTAAGTCATAAATGGTTTCTTGTCGAGTGTGGTTTTATTTTTTAGAATTGTGATTCTAAATAAGTTATTTAACTTTATATAATGATTGGAATAGTGAACATGGGAATCCTTGGTATCCATGTGGGTAGATTAGGAGTAGAATAATTAATTATTTTTCAGGTCTAAGGATTATACTCCCTAGTAGGACCATGTCCCAACACTGGCTAAACATTCTGGATGGGGATTGGTTCTCTCAAGTAGGATTAACATCATCATGTCTAGGTTTTTATCACTAAGTGTACGATAATATTGAGACCCAACTAACCATTGTAACTTATCTGTTTCCCAAGGTTCCCATAAAAATTTATAACTTCCATTCTAATTGGTTTTTACATTAATTTCAACTGTTATGTTAAATGATTTTTTAATTAAATTTTATAATTAATTTCCTAAAAAACCAACATGTTAATTTATGATTTAATGTAACTAAATGTTGTATTTTCAATTACATAAGACTATAAAAAATTATCTCACACACTACATACACTTGTGGGATTATGTAGACCCTATTTTTAGTTAAGGTAAGGAAAGAGATTTTTATAGTGGTGATGCTGGTTTTAGGTGCTAGTGTTTTGTACTTGGACATGTTTTATAGGATGATTCCTAAGGGATTTGACCAACATGTTTCATGGAGGCATAATTTTCTAGTTAATCAACCTCTACTTTTTGGTTGATACATTTTTTGGTATTAAATTTTATATTTTTAACTCATGATTGAAGCATTTAAATTGATACCTAATGTTATAGATTTCAGTTATGATATGATGTGGTTATTGCTAATTTTTTGTTAAATATTTTATTTTATAAACATTTATCAATTGTTTTACTCAATGAGAAGACACAAGTTTCCATATCATGGGGATCAGAAACTCTCATTGGGTCATTCCACAGGCTGGTTCAGGGGTCAGGATATATGGAAACCCAAACTAGTTCTTGATAATGTTTTATTACTGTAGATTTTTACAATTATTTATGTCATGTAATTTGATGGAGTCTTCATAGATATGATCTAATAATTTTTGTGGATGACGTTCTAGTTGTGTGTGTGGTGTAATTCCTAAACTCCTTGTGACAAGTCATAGGTCACCATGGGATGTTCAAGATTTGGATTGACTCCTCTATTAAGTGTGATTCTCATGTTGTATACTTTGTATAGAAACCAATATGTGGTTGAGCAGTTCAAACAATTTCTTGTGTTTCTTATTATTTTATTTTCATTTATGTGGATGATTAAAACATATTATTAAAAAAAATTGTTTTTGGTGTATTGATTATTTCTTTGTCTTCTTAATTGATGCAGTATCATGCCCCCATATAGGAAACCTGTGAAGCTACAAGAAGATGATAGTGGTTATTTAACCTCACCATATGATCACATATTAGTAAAATATGAGGTTTGGGGTATAGTTGATTTATATTTGGGTGTGGGATCTAGTACTACCTTTGTTAAGGAAATGTAATATGGTTAAGAAAAGGAAAAATATCATGAGTTCCTTAAGGACAATCCTTCATCTTTATGGGGTTTTGTAGACCACCAAGAAGTGAAATAAGGGGTGGATAATATTGAGATGATCATTGGGTTTCTCAAGTCGTCTAAAATAGTCTAGGTAGAATTCAATTCTTCATGATGGAATAACCCAGTCTTAGGTGTTGGGACGTACGGTTTTGGGAAGTTAAACATGGGAAAACGAGTTATAGATATTTGGAGGATGTTTTGAAAATGAAGTATTTATCTGATTGCATTTAACTTTTTGGTCCCCAAAAGTATCTGGGTGTCTATTAGGGTTATTGGATTGTGTTGGAATATGCCATCCATTTTTGATTAGGTATATTTCAAAATCTATTAATTTTATAACAAGATGGTAATGGTTCAAAAAAATTTGTTTTTTATTTTATATTTTATTCTAGGATATATTATTTAATCTAAAGAAATATTTAGAGGTGCAGAACTGAGTTCTAATGGTGGATATTGACACAGAAATAATCAGAGTTTTTTTGGGTTGATTTTCATTATAAACATGGGTAGTAGTGTAATTATTAAGATGAAAATAATGAAAAAATAAAATGATAAATAGTGAAGTTGAAGTCCTAGATAGACATCAGATATACCGTTGTCTAAAAACACTTGTGATCAGTCAGTTGTGTGTTATTCGTGTAAAAAGAAGTGACACGAGTTGTCAGCATGTCCTATTCTGACATTACCCTACCATCAGTGGGGGTGCCTAAACCATTTGTAGAGATACTATTAGAGTTTAATTTCAACATAGATTTATGAAGAATCCTCAATGGATTTGGAAAATCCAATTTAGTTTGGGTAATCAAGGGAAATGGGTTCATGGTCTATTTGTAATGGTAGTAAGGCTATATCCTCTTATGGACTGATTGAGATCAAGGTAGATCCACTAGTCATTATTTAACCATAGGCACTAGTATAGAAAAATATAATTCATGATTAAGATAATGATCTAGAAAAATATTCTGTAGGACCCATAATATTTGAGGTAGTATTATTAATGCATCATCCATAAACATCACCTTATTTGATATATGTTCTTTTAAATCTATTGCATTTTACCATCATGTAGAAATACAAAAATTATCAATATAGATTATTACATATTATATGAATTTGGTTATGATACATGGTATTATTAGTTAACAAGGTTTTATATGTCTATCTTATTTTTTCCCTATATCCGGAGTTGAAATGGAATGGTACTTCATGGTTCTTAAAATGGACATATTTTCTATGATTCTGGTCATGGTCTGGAGGGTGCATTTCAAGGAACACATCAAATTTAGCATTTCTGAGTATCATTTTTGGAACTCAATAGGAGTACTTTGGTCTTCCAAGGTAAATGAGATCCCTGATGAGGGCGATAGGAACCTCCACATATGGTGTTAGGTAGCCTTTTTTCTAGTTCTTTTATCATAATCTACATGATGATAGTAGTGGTTATGAGAATGGGTTTCTTCCTATAGTATATGATTTTATAGAGGTACATCCAAAGGATTTATCATGCTTACATATTTAATATGATGTGTATTATACAATTAATTTTTATCAAGAAAAACAACAAATATGTCTTCAATGAAATCCTATAGCCCCCGAAAATTGATGAAATTAATGATACATGTGGAAAAATTGGGATCCAAAGGATTCATATGACCATGTTTCTCACCTTTGACCACCACAATTTTTATTTCAAAAAAATATAATAGATCCCCCATCTTTTAAATAGATTATTTGAATTTGAATTGTGTTAAAATCATGAATAAATATTAATTTTCTTGTACTGTTGGCTAGTTTGATTTTTTACAGGTGGAAATGTTGGTTTTCATGATTCATAAGTGTTAGTATCACTAGGGTAGGGTCACCATGGACAATTTTCACAATATTTGTATACAATGAAGGTATGTCCACAGTGAGTATTTTTTATTTTCATTTATGTGGGAAAATGATTTAGTGACTATCGTTGATCTTATGAACCAGGGGAACAATCGGTACCTTGAATCCTTTTTCAAGGGGTAATTGTACAACATTTTGGTCAACTCAATGGTAGGGGATGTTCCTGAGAAACACTAGAGGATCATTATAGGAACACCTTGGGACCACCATCTACATTGTAAAATTTCCATGTGCACCGTAGGGGTTCAGAAGGAAAATTTTATAGTTAATGTGATATTAGAGAATGGGGTTTTGGTGGACCACTTGAAAATTTGATCATTGATGTTTTGGTAGAAACATAGAAATACCTTAAAGACTATAATCATCATGGGAATTGAAGGGTACTACAAGATATTTTTTATGAAATTATTTTCTTTTCTCATTTTTTCTTATAATAAGGATTTTTTTGGTTTGATTGGAGCATAGAATGATTGAAATATTTTGAGGATCTTAAAAGGATATTGGAAAATATAAGTTTTTTATCTTACAAGAATCCATAAATTGATACGTGATGTATTTAATTGCTTCACATAGTAGGAATTTTGTGTCTGTTGTTGTTGGATGACCATGTGGTGGCATACAAATCTCACTAAATCCATCAAAATTAAAAGTACTACTGAAGGCATGAACCTAAATTAGCAATAGTGAAGCATGGTTTTAAAACATAGAGTTGATATCTCATTGGGGTGAAATTAATTTTATACTCATAAAATAAGATCATTGAAAATATTTTATCATAGTATTACATATAATGCCCCAGCCTTAAACCTTACTTAATCTTGAGTTATTACATGATTACACATTGGGGATCTTTTCGAGATTATAGTTTTAGAGAATTAGATCATAAAACATGCGTTACATTCCACATATAAACAAAGTGGTAACATAAAGATAGTATTCATTTTTTACATCAATGGAAACATATTTAAAATAAAACATGGATTCATTCTTGACACTTCCTGGACACTATCATCATATCATGTACCTTTCCCTTGACCTGTGAAAAACATTTCAAAAAACATGGGATGAGTATAAAAAGATTAGTATAGGTTATAAAAAATATGGAAAGGAAACATAAGTTCATATATACATAAGAATGAAATCATTATTTACCCATAAAACATAGGCACTTTAACATACCACATCAAATCATGAATAAATCATAGAAATCATAAGACATAAAGGTAACTTGAGGCATTCATAACATTCTTACGTAGGGATTAACCCTCTGGGTTACATTTGGAATACCAATCACAGTATATTCCCTAAATCTCTTCGGAGAAACCTTAACGTTTCAGTCCTTCGCGTTACCCAATGCATTTGAGAGCTATATCCGGCTCACCCACCCTTAGTTTATCACGGAACCACCCGTCTTCATAATAATTCCCAAGAACCTCAACATAATCGTATCACATAAAACTTGTATAATGGAAACATACCATTTCCACCTTTCAATCACAAGATATCAATACAACACATTGATATAAAAACAATATGAAAACCATTTTCAATACCAAAATAAAAGAACAGTAAAACATGGTATTTATTTTTCTTTTTTAAAAAAGGTATGGCTTGTAGAGGAAGCCGAAACTCAAATAATGGTCATGGCGGTGGAGAAGTCGTTGTCACCGCATACGTACGACAAAAACATTCCCTTTTGTCATTTAGTAAAACACTTCGTATAAAAAAAATTCCTTTTTCATAAACGTAAAATTCAAAGGGGTTTATACACCGTATAAAATAAGGTTTTGTATAAAACAAAAATATGCCTCAATGAAAGGAGATTGAGACGAAGCCCCATACCTCGGGTCCGACTTGACTCGGTCGTTCTTTAATCTCCTGAATAATAAAATTGATTTAATTTGTACTTGTTTAAGAACCTTTTTAAATTTAATTATTCCTTTTATATCACTTATTTCCATGTCATGAACCCTATGTAATTATTTAAGTTAATAACGGTCGTTTTAACGATCATTACTACTTGAGTAAAAAATAAACCCTTTATATTTAAAAGTTTTTCATGTATCCATTATATCCAGAATTATAATCACGATGTATATATCATATATATCATATATATCCAGTATATAAATGCATTTATAATATTACATAATCATTTAGAGGTAAGAAATGAAATGCACCGTTCATGGAGACGGTAAGAAGTACGTACGCATGAATGCTACTTTCATTTCTATTTCGTATTTTATAGAATGGAATCATAATGATATAAAGGTATATTATAATTCCATTATAATATCATATATAATAACATAGTTCCATCCTTTATACGTCCCACATATGGTATTTAACGAATCAAATCATTTTGAGGGGGCGGTAGTCCGCACTTCCTTAAATGAAGATATCGCGTTTACCCATAATGGAAACCATAAAGGTATGAACAAAATGAAAAATAAAGAAGCTTAAGGAAAACATAAACATATTATATATCATATATAAATATATTTACATCTTAATGGCCACCTTTGAAGGTGTTAAAATAATGTTGAACAATCATCATTTCGGGAGGCCGAAATTCGCCAACCACGAAAATATTATGTTCTTTAACCATTAGATGTAGGTGTGTGTAAGTGTAGCTCGAATAATTCTTATAACAAAATACTAGAATATTTAAGATACTTTAGTTGTTACAAAATAAATGAATAAAAAGAGTTTAGGGGGTTGGAGAAGCAAAATAAAACAAAAGGACTCAAGTGAATACATTACCTTAAAATCGAGTAACTCCCTTGGTTTGAGCTCAAAGGCTTCCTTGGGAAGACTTCTGCCCAAAGTGAGGCATCAAGGAGTAAGAGAGGGAAGTGGAGAGACAAAATGGGTTGGTTTTGGACGAGCCAAAGGCTTTGGAAGTGTGGGTAAGGTTGTAGAGGTGGGGGCCTTTTATAAGAGGAGAGGAGAGGCACCTTTGGAAAGTAAGGAAATGTCACATTATTTTAGAATGAATTTAGGATATTAGTGGTCCCACATTGTTGAGTTTTGAGTATAAGGTGTTAAGGGTTCGAAATCCACTCATCCAATAGGTTTTGGACTTGTGTAGTTCTTAGATGTTACATTATCTTTCCATTTTATTTAAATGCTTTATTAATGAGGTAATCGATGCATCATCATGATGTAATAAATAATTTAATAAATTTAATGTCTAAAAATTATAAAAGAAATCATGATGTAGGAAATATTTTTATCTTTATAATGAATATTTATAGTCCAAATGATCATTTATTTAGACAAAATTAAAAATATTTTACTTAGGTGATACATTCTTTGTCACATTTAACATTCTTTAAAAATAAAAAGATAAAAAGTCACTTTCTCACAAAACTGATTCCATGGGGTCCCGAAGTTTGGCACAAGGAATCCCATGGTCGGACATGAGACAACCAGTAGAATTAGGACACATGTTGGTGTCATTTTTTATTATTATGATATTATTTTATTATCCTTAACTACCCGATTACTTATTAATCAAGATAATTAAAGATAATTACCGCTGTTACTATTCATAATGTCAAAAAACAAAAGAATATTGACTAAATAATTTGGAACTTCTGATTCCAAATATTTAATCCATTTTACCAAATTACAAACACAGAAATTGCAATAATTTATTTAAAAATAACTCCCGTTGTCAAAACAAATAGCGGATTTTTTTGAAACAATATCTATGAAACGTTTGCCATTAGTTTATGCCCAATTCCAAAGTGAAATTAATCCTAACGACCACCATTGGATTAAATGGTAAAAATATATTATAATTTCACTTTAAAACCAATTCAAAAGATAATCAAATCATATAAATAAATTATATTAAAAAGCAGTTTTGATGTAAAATGCAGTATTTTTCACTATTCATTAAAAAATGAACATTGTCAGAAAAATAAAAAAAAAAATTCACACAAAGTAAATTTTGATGTCCCAATCATAAAGAATAAGTTTATTTTGACAAACATAGCTTATAAAATTTTCAAAAGATAGATTTGGAAATGGTTTTCCATCAAAAGGCACTAAAACAATCTTTTAAAAATAATAGTGTATTCCATGCTTAAGATTGGATTTATTTTCATTTTAAGCCTCTAAAACACTATCTAATTCATTAATAGAAAAAGATAAAAATATCTATTATTGATTAGTTACTTGGGATGTTACATCCTTCCCCCCTTTAGAAAATTGCATCCCCGCAATTTATTTACTTATCGAATAAATGGGGGTACTTATCCCTCATTGCATTTTCAGATTCCCATGTTGCCTCTTCCATCAAGTGGTTTTTTCACAAAACCATTACCTGATTAATCCCCTTATTCCGTAACACTTGCTCCGTGTGGTCAAGAATCTGGACCGGTTGTTCCTCATAAGATAGGTTCTCTTCCAGCTGAACAACCTCTGGACTCAAAACATGAGATGGATCTGGCATATACGTCCTCAACATCGAAACATGAAAAACATTGTGTACCTGAGATAAAATCGGAGGTAAAGCCACCCGGTATGCAAGTGATCCAACTCTCTCCTGAATTTCATACGGTCTAATGAACCTTGGACTCAACTTTCCTTTCTTACCAAATCACATCACAATTTTCCATGGTGAGACGTTGAGAAAAACATGATCACTTACCTCGAAAGATAGATCCTTCCTCCTGTTGTCTGCATAACTCTTCTTCCTACTCTGAGTTGTTCTCATGTGTTTCTGAATCATCTGAACTTTTTCTACCATCTCTTCTACCAATTGTGGTCCCATCAACTTCTTTTCACCCACTTTATCCCAGAAAGCTGGATTTCGACACCGCTTCCCATATAACGCCTCAAATGGTGCCATCTGTATACTGGAATGAAAACTTTTATTATATGAAAATTCAACTAATGAATGATGTTGGACCCAACTTCCATGATAATACATTGAACAAGCTCATAGAATATCCTCCATGGTCTGAATTGTTTGTTTTGACTGCCCATCTAACTGAGGATGAAATGTTGTACTAAAATTTAATTCAGTACCGAACGACTTCTGAAGGACTTTCCAAAAGTTAGAAGTGAACCTGAGATCACGATCAGATACAATGGAGAGTGGAAATCCATGTAACCTGACTATCTCTTTAAGATACAAACGGGAAAGTTAATCTAGGGAAAAAGTGTCTCGTATAGCAATGAAATGAGCAGATTTAGTTAAGCGATCAACAATAACCCAGATTGTATTATTACCTCGAGATGTCCTTGGAAATACCACAAAAAAGTCCATGGATATGTTTTCCCATTTCCACTCTGGCACTGGTAAAGGCTGAAGCATCCCTTTCGGTAACTGCCGCTCTTCTTTAACCTGCTGACAAGTCAAACACTTCACAGTAAAATCAGCAATATCTCTTTTCATTCCATCCCACCAATAATACTCCTGAAGATCTCTGTACATCTTAGTACAACCAGGATGAACTGAAAATGGAGAACTATGAGATTCACATAACAACTCCATCTTCAATTGTGAATCAAAATGCACACACAATCTCTTCCCAAATCTAAAAACGTAATCATTATCAATGTTGAATTCCGGAAACTTACCTTTCTGAACTAGCTCTACCTTTTTCTGCAACTCACTGTCTTCCTTCTGTGCTTGCTTGATTCTATCTGATAGAGATGATCTCACTGATACCTGAATCAAAACAGAAGAACATCCTGCACAAAAAACTTCTATTCCAAAGTTCATCAAATCCTTAACCAAAGTATCACGTTCCGAACGCAACATTGCTAATAAAGCATTACTTTTTCGACTCAAAGCATCAGCCACTTTATTTGCTTTTCCTGGATGGTAATGAATTGTACAATCATAATCATTGATTAATTCCATCCATCTCCTTTGTCTCATGTTTAACTCTTTCTGAGTGAATATATACTTTAAACTTTTGTGATCAGTATATATTTCACACTTTACACCATACAAATGATGCCTCCAAATTTTTAAAGCATAAACAACAGTAGCTAATTCCAAATCATTTGTAGGGTAATTTACCTCATGAGTTTTCTACTGTCATAAAGCATAAGCAATTACCTGATCATTCTGCATTAGGACGCAACCAAGTCCTTTCAATGAAGCATCACGGTAGATAACAAACTCACCATTCCTGGAAGGTAGTTCCAAAACTGGAGCATTCACCAATCTTTTTTTCAATTCCTGAAAACAATCATCACATTCTATTGTCCATATAAACTTAACACCCTTCCGAGCTAGCATAGTCATTGGACTAGATAACCGTGAAAAATTTATAACAAACCTTCGGTAATAGCCTACCAAACCAAGGAAGCTATGAATCTCAGTTACATTTGTGGGTCTTGGACAGTCTTCTATAACTTTTGTTTTTATAGGACCAACAGTTATCCCATCTTTAGAAACAATGTGACCAAGGAAAGAAATTTGTTGCAACCAAAACTCACTGTTGCTGAAATTTCCATACAGTTTCTTTTCATTTAAGGTTTGCAAGATAACCCTTAAATGTCTTTTATGCTCCTCTTTACTTCTAGAAAAAACAAAATTATCATCAATGAAAACCACCAGAAACTTATCCAAGAACTCATGGAAAATTCTATTCATTATTTCCATGAATATAGAAGGTGCATTGGTTATCCCATAAGGCATTAATACAAATTCATAATGGCCATATATTGTACGAAACGCAGTCTTCATAACATCTGCTTCCTTTACCTTCAGCTGATGGTACAGTGATCTCAGGTCAATCTTTGAAAAATACTGAGCTCCATGGAGCTGATCAAACAAATCATCGATATGAGGAAAAGGATATTTGTTCTTTACAGTGATGTTATTCAAGGCTCTATAATCAATGAAAAGTCTCATAGAACCATCTTTCTTTTTAACAAATAAAATAGGAGCACCCCATGGTGACGTTCTAGGTTGAATGAAACCTATCTCTAATAAATCTTGCAATTGCTCCTTCAACTCTAAAAGTTCAATTTGAGCCATTCGATAAGGGGGTTTTGAAATTGGCTTAATATCAGGAACTAAGTCAACAGTAAACTCTACTTCCCGATCTGGTATTATTCCAGGAAACTCATCAAGAATAACATCAGGATACTCATTTACCACTGGCACATCATTAATCTGAACAGTTCCTTTATTTTCAAAGATGTGTGCAAGGTAACATTCATTTCCATCTTTTACAAGTTTCTCGGCCTCCTGATATGTTATCAACAGTAAGGGTTCATTCTTGTACACAAAATGAAAGTCTTTCTGAAAAGAAACTTCTTTATCTCTATAATCAATCTTAGCATGGTAAATAGAGAGCCAATCCATACCCATGATAACATCAAACTTTACTAGAGGTAAAACAATAAGGTTTTCAAGTAGGTTCTTTCCACAGATAAGGATAGGAATATTCATATAAATTTTTTTTGCCTCAACATTTCCCCCGGGTGTTTTTACCAAAATTCCAGGAGTCATTTCTTGAGATGGTATTCCCATTTTACTAGAAATGTTTTCACAGATGAAAGAATGTGTAGACCCCGAATCAAACAACACACTGGAATAATCTGAAAAAACAAACAAAGTACCTGATACAACTTCATTTGATGGCCCGACATCTGCTGAAGTAGTTGCAAAGGATTTCACCACCCCTTTCTGCTTGTAGTCTAACTGCTTCCCATCACATGAGCTCTTTGTCGGACACTCGTTTGCATAGTGACCCATCTCATTACACTTAAAACATTTCACTAACTGTAAATGAAATTTGGACTTACCTTCACCATGATCTTTTTCAGTGCAATCACGAGCCTTATGTCCCATCTTACCACATCGGTAGCACTTTCCAAAATTTGAAGAAATTCCCCAGTTTTCCTTTTACCACATTTATCACAAACTGGTTACTCAGATTTCTTACCATCAGACTTTTTTGAAGAATTCTTCCCTTTCTCATGACACCTCGGTCTCTTCATCTGCTAGTTGTTATTGAACACATGATCATCGAAAAACACCATTTCCACCTTCTCAGCACATCGAACAAGCTTTTCATAACTTTTAAACTCACGAGAAGCTAATGTCCTTCGATATTTTGGCTTTAATCCTGAGTAAAATTGATTTATTTTACTATCAAGGTCTCAGATAAAATTTGGGGCATACCTTGCCAATCGAGTGAACCTTTCTTCATAGGTAGCCACTGAGTCTTCCTCTTGCCTCAATTCCAAGAATTGCTTTTCCATCGTATATCGACTAGCCTTAGGAAAATACTTATCAAGAAACATACCTTTGAATTCATCCCAGTCAAGAGCATCAATCTCATCGGCGTCCCTGATATTTTTAACCATCGACCACCACTGATCGGCTTCACCCTCCAAACGGTAAATAACAAGACTAACCTTTTGATTGTCTGAACACCCCATGACATCGAAAATCTTCTCCAATGCTTTAATCCACCCTTCATCTTGAACATGGTCAGATGATCCTATGAATGATGGGGGATGTTGCCTCATGAAATGTTCCACCACTGACATGTTCCTCTGCGGTTGATCTGGCTGATCTCGTGCATGGATACCACCACCATTTATCGCTTGAGTCAACTGCGCCATTTCTGCAACAAACTGTTCAGTTCCAATTTCGACCATCTCAGGATGCTGATTCGGAAGGTTATTTCCTTCTGTATGCCTTCCTAGAACTGCTTCCCTGTTTCCACTTGGAAAACCATTATGAACAAACATGTCTTAGATGAAGCAACAAGGTAGTATACAAATTCTATATCACTTCAATTTTACCGTAAAAAAATATTTTTGGATAATCATTTAATAGAATTCTAACTCTAAAAGTTATCTAAACCGACCTCTGATACCAACTATAAGTCCCCAGCCTTAAAACCTTACTTAATCTTGAGTTATTACAAGATTACACATTGAGGATCTTTTCAGGTTTATAGTTTTAGTGAATTTGATCATAAAACATGCATTGCATTCCACATATAAACAAAGTGGTTATATAAAGATAGTATTCATTTTTTCCATCAATGGAATCATATTTAAAATAAAACATGGATTCATTCTTGACACTTCCTGGACACTATCATCATATCATGTACCTTTCCATTGACCTGTGAAAAACATTTCAAAAAACTTGGGATGAGCATAAAAAGCTCAGTATGGGTTATAAAAAATATGGAAATGAAACATAAGTTCATATATACATAAGAATTAAATCATAATTTACCCATAAAATATAGGCACTTTAACATACCACATAAAATCATGAATAAATCATAAAAATCATAATACATAAAGGTAACTTGAGGCATTCATAACATTCTTAAGTAGGGAGTAACCCTCTTGGTTACGTTTGGAATACCCAACACAGAATATTCCTTAAATCTCTTCGGATAAACCTTAACGTTTCACTCCTTCACATTACCCAATGCATTGGAGAGCTATATCGGGCTCACCTTCCCTTAGTGTATCACAGAACCACCCGTCTTCATAATAATTCCCAAGAACCTCAAACTAATCGTATCACATAAAACATGCATAAAGGAAATATAACATTTCCAACATTAAATCACAAGATATCAATACAACACATTGATATAAAAACATTATGAAAACCATTTTCAATACCAAAATAAAAGAAAATTAAAACATGGTATTTATTTTTCTTTTTTAAAAAAAGGTATGGCTTGTAGAGGAAGCCGAAACTCAAATAATGGTCATGGCGGCGGAGAAGTCGTTGTCGCTGCATATGTACGACAAAAAGATTCCCTTTTGTCATTTAGTAAAATGATTCGTATAAAAAAATTCCTTTTCGATAAACGTAAATGTCAAAGGGGTTTATACACCATAAAAAATAAGGTTTTGTATAAAACAAAAATATGCCTCAAATGAAATGAGATTGAGACGAAGTCCCATACCTCGGGTCCGACATGACTTCGTCGTTATTTAATCTCCTGAATAATAAACTTGAGTTAATTTATACTTGTTAAATAACATTTTTCAAGTTAATTATTCCTTTTATATCACTTATTTCCATGTCATGAACACTATGTAATTATTTAAGTTAATAACGGTCGTTTTAACGATCATTGGTACTTGAGTCAAAAATAAACCCTTTATAATTACAAGTTGTTCATGTATTAATTATATCCAGAATTATAATAATGATTTATATATCATATATATCATATATATCCAGTATATACATGCATTTATAATATTAAATAATCATTTAGAGGTAAGAAATGAAATGCACCGTTCATGGAGACGGTAAGCCGTACGTACGCATGAATGCTACTTTCATTTCTATTTCGTATTTTATAGAAGGGAATCATAATGATATAAAGGTGTATTATAATTCCATTATAATATCATATATAATATCATAGTTCCATCCTTTATACGTCCCACATATGGTATTTAACGAATCAAATCACTTTGAGGGGAAGGTAGTCCGCACTTCCTTAAATGAAGATATCGCGTTTACCCATAATGGAAACCATAAAGGTATGACCAAAATGAAAAATACAGAAGCTTAATGAAAACATAAACATATTATATATCATATATAAATATAGTGACATCCTAATGTCCACCTTTGAAGGTGTTAAAATAATGTTGAACAATCATCGTTTCGGGAGGCCGAAATTCGCCATCCACGGAAATAGTATGTTCTTTAACCATTAGATGTAGGTGTGTGTAAGTGTAGCTCGAATCATTTTTATAAAAACATCATAGTATATTGAAGATACTCGAGTTGTTACAAAATAAATGAATAAAAATATTTTAGGGGGTTAGAGAAGAAAAATAAAACAAAAGGACTCAAGTGAAGACATTACCTTAAAATCGGAAAACTCCCTTTGGTTTGAGCTCAAAGGATTCCTTGGGAAGACTTATGCCCAAATTGAGGCTTCAAGGAGTAAGAGAGGGAAGTGGAGAGACAAAATGGGAAGGGTTTGGCCGATAAAAAGGCTTTGGAAGTGTGGGTAAGGTGGTAGAGGTGGGGGCCTTTTATAAGAGGAGAGGAGGGGCACTCTTGGAAAGTAAGGAAATGTTACATTATTTTAGAATGCATTTTTGATATTAATGGTCCCACATTTATGTTTTTCTAGGATAAGGTGATAAGGGTTCGAAATCCACTCATCCAATAGGTTTTGTACATATGCAGGTCTTAGATTTTACATTATCATTCCATTTTATTTAAATCCTTTATTAATGAGGTAATCGCTGCATCATCATGATGTCATAAATATTTTAATAAATTTAATGTCTAAAAATTATAAAAAAATATCATGATGTAGGAAATATTATATCATTATAATGAATAATTATAGTCCAAAATAGCTTTTATGTAGACAATATTAAAAATATTTTACTTAGGTTATACATTCTTTGTCACATTTATCATTTTTTGAAAATAAAAAGATAAAAAGTCACTTCATAAAAAAAGTGATTCCATGGGGTCCCCAAGTTTGGCACAAGGAATCCCATTGTCGGCCATGAGACAAAAAGTAGAATTAGGACACATGTTGGTGTCATTTTTTGTTATTATGATATTATTTTATTACCCTTAACTACCCGATTACTCATTAATCAAGATAATTAAAGATAATTACCGTCGTTACTATTCATAATGTCCAAAAACAAAAGAGTCTTGATTATATAATTTGGACCTTTTTATTCCAAATATGTAATCCATTTTACCAAATTTCAAACACAGAAATTACAATAATTGATTTAAAAATAATTCCCGTTGTCAAAACAAATAGCGGGTTTTTCTGAAACAATATCTATGAAAATTTTGGCATTAGTTTATGACCAATTCCAAAGTGAAATTAATCCTAATGACCACCATTGGATTAAATTGTAAAAATATATTCTAATTTAACTTTAAAACCAATTCAAAAGATAATCTAATCATATAAATAAATTAGATTAAAAAGCAGTTTTGATGTAAAATGCAGTATTTTTCACTATTCATTAAAAAATGAACATTGTCAGAAAAATACTAAAAATTCACAAAAAGTAAATTTTTATGTCCCAATCATAAATAATAAGTTTATTTTGACAAAAATAGCTTATATAATTGTCAAAAGATATATTTATAAATGTTTTTCCTTCAAAAGGCAGTAAAACAATCTTTTAAAAATATTAGTGTATTCCATGCCTAAGATTGGATTTATTTTCATTTTAGGCCTCTAAAACACTATCTAATTCATTAATAGAAATAGATAAAAATATCTATTATTCATTACTTAATTGGGATGTTACATTACATAAATCTAAGGCATAACTGATGGGTTTATTACCATACATGGTTTGACATTAATAATATTTACACATAGAGAAAGTGGAATGTTGTAGTGGATTCCCTAATCTATCAAATATCAATGCAAGAAATAAAATAGGTCAATAATGAATGGAAATTTATTTTTCTTTTTTCCTAAATGGACCTATAAACTAAGGAGTATATTTTAGTGATTTTATTGGATAACATTCATTTGAATCCCCATCATCTATAGATGATTCTAGGAGAATAATATATTGATGAGTTTAATAATAACATTAGAATTATTATTTATTGGTTGGTAGGTTTCAAATAACGGGTCAATGTCATCTAATGGAATTATTTGATTCAAGGGTTTCCTGTGATTTTTTTTCTCTATGGTCAGTGCTGATGTAAGATATCCAACAATTATTGTATTTCATTGATCCCTGGACTTCCAAGATGGTATTATTATGTGTATCTCTATTTCTAGAGGCTAGGTATGTGTTGAGATATAGGTTAATTCATATCTGTGTATTTTAGTTTTGACCGGATTAATGAGTATCACAACAAACCCAAAGTTTTACATTATCCACTCCCCATTCCTACATGGAAGTGGGATGAGGTAACCATGGACAATATTATTCGATTACCTCATACACACTATGGATGGAATTCCATAATGGTGGTTATTGACTACTTAAAAATGATCTCCCTTTTCATAAAGATCAGGTATTAAACTAATGTTGATGAGTTGAGTTGATAATATGTTTTTGAAATTATGATGCTTTCTCATTTTTCCATAAGCTATTATTTTGTACATTGGCACTCAGGTTTATGTTTAATTTCTCTAAAGGCCTATATAAAGAAATGGTGTTATATGAAAATCTCAGTAAGATAATTATTTTGAAAATATACTTCCAAACTAAGAAGGTGATCCACATTTGTGGATACAAGATCCATTCATTCATGTTTGATTTCAGACACTCATGGGGTAAAAATTTGGAATTGGTTAAATTCATGTATAATATTAGTTAGAAATACTTGAAAAATATGGATCTCTTTGAAGCACTATATGGTCATCCATGTCAATCATATCATTACTAAATTGATGTGGGTGAGAGATCATTACTATGACCAAACCTCATGCAAGATACATCAGATAATGATCAAATATTTAGACTGTGGTTTTTAATGGAACATAAGTATCATTTATCTTATTATATTCAGTAGAACTGATCCTTGGAATTATTAGTTATTGGCCATGTTTGTTTAATGTGGGAACATCAAATAAATCACTATCTGCATGGTATATAGGGAAGCCTAGGTCGAGGTATATTCTACCAATTGAGATTACTGAATGAATTGGAATGGTGGAATTGTAGTTATATTTGACGTCCTAGTTGATGTCGATCCATAACGGGTACCATGTATCATAATTAATTAATTATAACCTACAACCATCTCACATGTTGAATTAGGAAGAGAGATATATGGAATATTATTTTTCATTCTTTGAACAACCAATGCAGATTGTGGATTCCCAAGTGAATTTTCATTGGTGGAAAATTTAATCCCATTTTTGGGATCCAATAGGAGCATGTAAATGGTAAGAATGAGATCAGGGAACATAATTCATCAGTGGATGTGCAATATCAAAATTTATCCTCTAATCAGATATAGGATTAACATAATGAGGGTGTAATGTTATTGTGTTGTGGATAATTTCAAAATTAGTGTTTTACTTTTGAGGTCCTTAAATGTTTAGTTTTACTATTTTCATGTGTTTATAGATTTCCAGTGAGTTTTTCATAAATATGGTAGGTTTTCAAGGAAAAAATAATGGGGAATATTTTTAGTAGCATGGTTAAGGGAAACCAGGTTCTAGCCCATTAAAAATTGTGTTTCTAGTATAGTGGTTGTATCCCGGGCACACAACCTAGTGAACAGGTGTGTGGTAATAAAATTTTAATTGTGAGACCTTGATTGTGACACTGTCAAAGCTGCGTGTCTAAGTGCATGGTCACCCTCTAGGTAATTTGTGAAGCTTCATTTCCACTAGGAATGAGTTTCCACACTGTTGGCACATTTGTTTTGAAAACCATATGTTTAGACAATGCATCCTACAAGAGCATTATTTTTTCTTTCTATTTTCTAAACAACCCTCCCAGTTTTAATCCCCATACCCCCTCTTCCAAACTTCATCATACCCTCACTTTCATAGGTACACCTCAATCTCCCCATCCTCTCCATTAAGATCCAATATTTGGATTAATTTTTTATATTCATAAACCATCATGTATAATATTCATTTTCTTATCCCCTCCATTTTTTTGGTTTTTGGTCACTTTTTCGTTGAAATATATTTTCAAAATCATGGGTATTAAAAAATGTTTGGTTCAATAACATTTCTATGTGTTGAATGTTTTTCAGTTTGGTGTGTTATTTCCCTTATAAGATATACTGTTGGGGTGTCATTGGTTTTCTTATAAGAAGTTCAATGAATCCAAGGATAATTTTTTTGGTTCCATACCTTGAAATTATTGGTTGTTTTATTAGGAATTCATTTGTTATCAAATTAGATTTATAAATTGTCTTCGGGGTGAAAAAGGAATTTTAAAATGGATTTGGTGTGGTTTTTTTGTTTTATGCCGATTTAACCTCTCTTAAATCGTTCTTTTTCAAGAGTGGTTTCATTTATTGAAATTTTATTAATAAAAAATTGATTTCTTATGACATGGGTTTTTGAATAGATTGCATAGGACTCTAGATATCTATATGGGTTGATTTTTCCTTCTACACTAGGCTAGTAAATAGGTTCGAAGCCCAGTCTCCCTAGCAGGATCACATCCCTAAAAAACTAAACATTTATGTTGGGGATTGGTAATCTTAAGAATGAGATGGTACTTTATGTATAGTTTATAATCAGCAAGCAAACAAGGATCCCATGACATTGTAAATCCTAGTTATATATGAATTTATGATGGTTCTCAAATGGTATTTCTCTTTACCAATACATCTTTTTTCTCATTCATTTCATCATTAATGTTAAATCATTTTTAAATACAATTTTATTTTTTCATTCCTTAAAACCAAACCTATTAATGTATCATTTAATTCCATTGAATTAATTTTTTTATTGGTATCCTTCTGGGAATTGTTTATCACACCATATATACACCCTTAATGGTATATATGCCATGTTTTGTTTGATTTAATTAATTTATGAGATCACTATGGTATAGATTATAGTTTACTATGATAATGGTTCTTCATGGACATCTATTTTTGTAGGTTACGTGATGGTTTTGAACCATATTTTCTGAGGATGCATTATTTTCTAGTTTTCCCCTCCCATTTTTGGTTATATTGATTTTTTTGTATAATCTATAATTTTTACTCCTGCTTCATGTTTTTCTTTTGATCACATATGGTTTTGATTTTGGTTATCATGGGATATAATTAAATTTTTTGGTTAAATATTTCATGGGATAAACAATTCCAAATGGTGTTACATGATACATAATTACTAGTTTCTATCCCATGTGGATCCAAATTTCCATTCTAGACATGCCACAATCTTGTGTGAGTGTTGGTCCAATTGGAAACCTAGACTGTTCCATCACATTTATGATCAGAATAAGTAAAAAAAATTGATTTTATGTGTAATGAAATAGTCAAAATTGAACCATAGGTTCTATAATGAAACCTTAGATCAACATTAGATATTTTATTATGTTTCATAATGTATATGCATATTAGACATACCACATCATACATTATTTATGTCAATGGTTTTATTGTGGTTGGTGCAAGAACTGATTCCTTGGATACAATATTATGGAATCCATCATCTTAGGAATAAAGAAATTCTTATTTAACCTAACATTCAATCCATATAGGATTGATCGATTAATCATAGGTAACCGACCATATATGAAATCCATATAGACATAAATGAAAAATCCATGGGTAATTTCTACGGAATTCATATAGACTCAAATGTTAAATCCCAGTATCTTGAGAATTACAATTTTACCTCTAGGTTGAATCCAAGGGGATTGGCCATTTTTTCACATAAAATCACATATAAAATCGCAAATAACCTCCTAGTAATTCCAAAGATACTTAAAGGTTAAATTCTATATATCCTCTTAGATATTCCATATATAACCAAATTTTGTACCCAAAATAACCACCATAGAAATTCATAGAGTCCTAATGGTTAGATCCATGGTTGTTGAGCCTATGTATTCCATACAATTTAACATAGATAATATTGGGTCCCTATTTTCACCTCGTTATAATAACACTGATTGGTTAGTGTATCCGATCTGATTCATCTCACATAATGGTTCACTATCCACCTGAACCCTTCCCACATAATTAGTGCTAGCATTCTAAGATAATGACTTGTCCTTCCCACTATAACTATATCAGGCTCTCTAAATCGATTTTCATTCTAATGTGACACCTAAATTAAACACAATCCATTCCTATATTAATCATCCTGTAGGTAGTTATCATGTATAGAAACAACCAGGGCCACACTAAGTCACTTAACAACATAGACATCCAAGATGGGTTTTGTAGTCCCTTTATCATATCTTGAGGAATATCCATCAATCAAAATTAATAACATTTATAAGATTTATCTTAAAAATTGTAAAACATTTTCTTGTTCATCGAAAATCTTGTATTGATGTCACATAATATAGATGATCTCAACACCATCCCCTATTCTATTTACCCAAGGTCATTTGGCTCACCTAACACATAACATATAAAGACATTTATTACTTATATAGGTGATCACTTTATATAGGAGATGGAACCCTCTCCCCCTTTGAAAATTTACTAAATTGAATTATTTATCGAATATCACAGTCATTTCATAGCCAACTCTTGTCTCTCACCCTAATTCATTTATCTTCCCTACTCATGGGGTCTAAGGGAACCAATCTATGTGAGTTAGGATCACTAAGCCCAATTAACTCCCACACATATGGTTCGATAAATTACACTTAATATTATTAAATTCACCACCTCAACCATTTTTGGTCGAGGAATAAATGAGTTTCCATGGGTCCCTTGGGACCCTGGAAACATTTTTTCATCAACATTATTTTCAGTTTAATAAAAATTTAAGAATTTTAATAAATCATTTGATCACCCTTTGTGGTGAGATAATATATTATATAAATATGAAAGAAATTAAATAAACTAACTCGTGTGATAAAGAGACAACCAATATCTTTTATTTTATTATTTCATTAAATGGATGCATGAATTATCTTTTCTTGCTCGACCAAGTCCTTCTATCCCTTTTTCAACCCATTTGAGCTTATAACACAAGAAATTTTATGTAAATAAATAAGACAGAGTAATATATGATTACATCTAATATATAAGTTATGTAATCATAACTCTCAAAAACATTCCATGAAAAACCCACACATGAGAACCTTGATAATCATGGTATAGTACTCTTTAAACATTAACATGGACCAAGGAAACACAAAATCTCTAATTTATATAACTGATTCAACATCTAATTTCCAAAAAATTAATAAATAATAACTAATTAATTCTATATGAATCACACAATCATTGAAATTTCATAATTAAAGTTTATATTATAACCATAGTATATTCTCTAGCCATGAAATGTATAATCCCATTCAAACAAGAGAATTTCAACCATGATCTAGTGTACACCATCGAAAAAACCTAGCTAGTTCACAACAAAACTATATATGATTAAAGATGAAACTAAAAAAATTGATAATAGAGTAATAACATAACTTAAATAATAAAACATTTACAAAGAACACCCCATTAAATATGGTTTTTGGAGAGATAAATGATGGGGGTGTTTCTTACAAAAGACAAATTCTTCCCAACGCCACTTCCCTTATGAAATTATGGGGGGTCTGTTTATAAAATTACAGCTCCACCCCTATTATAAATACGAAGTGCCACACCATGATGTGATCTATTTGAATTATAGAATATATCACATCACTATAAACCCTCCATTTATTATCACCATGTATGTTTGATGGAGAAACTCCCTTGGGGGGGGGGGTCCTCACAAGTTCAACATGACAAACCACCATAGTATAATGCCGCCCTTTTGATTAATTCATTTATTAACTTTGACAAATCAAGAGGTTGTCACTATAGTGTGAGGAAGATACCCTAACCACTTCCCATGAACCCTGGCCTCCCACAAATAAATTTATCCATCCCCATTTTTGAAATGTTCATTACCTTAAATCCCTGAACATATAATCACACATTTCCTGATAACTACCCTCCCCAAATGAGGTGCCCCTCCTCAATGGCATGTTCAACAATTTATTTTTCCTTATGCTAAAGAACCATTATCTAAAATCAGTTATAGGTCAACATTACATTTATATAACAATAAAAAATTCAATAAACCCCTTTAATTTTTACAAAAACATCCAAAATAATATACTTTAGATTTTATAACTCTTGGAATCTCAATAAGAGTCTCTGTTATCACAACAATATCCTCATAAAAATTCATATTCGTTTTCATTTTAATAAATCATGATGGAAATGTGATTTTTAAATTTTCTTACCATGTCACTTATCTTCCTTGAGTATCCCTAGTTTGTTTCAACCATTAACTTCACCATGGTGATTGATTCATTCCCAATTAACAACATTCTACAGTGATCCATTTCTTTTCATTATCATTGAAACACCAAGATAATACATTCTTTCCCATGTTTATCCAAATACACACCGATGTTGTGAACCAATATATTATATTGGATCATGGTCCTCTCTTCCATAATAATCTTTTCACAATGGATTTTTTGATCCATGTAACTCCCCACCCTTATAATCACAAAGGAAAAACGTCCCTAGTGGTCCATTGATACAGTTATTGTGATTTCCATTTCATCACAATAAATCCCCACATAATACAATTGTTTGTCCCCTATCCAAACATTCTCAAAAATGATTAACCTCTACCATCGGCGCATCATAACATCACTATGTTTCTATGACTTAACACTTGGAGGCATCCGAATATTTTCAAATTCAGACGCAAGTGGTTGCATTCACCTCCATGTTCTATTCCATAGTTTGATCCCCAACCCAACAAACCAGTCATCATCTTCCAACCTACGAACTGAGTTATATCTGATCCAATTCATTTCCATATAACATGAAAACCTACCCAAAAATTATTCCACCTTAGTAATTGTTCACCCCCACAAGATTAATTCATTTTTATCAAATCTCAAAAACATCCTCAAAATGTTCCATAATGACATGAATGTCGAACATCCTAATCCATACTCACCCATCCTTGGAAACACTTGTCTATGATGAAACATAGATCGATAATTATACACACCACGATCCCTTTTTGATATCACCTCACAAAATAAAGAGACATTCATATTCTCTCAACATTCCATTATCATCCATGCTCACATGTGTATCATCAAACCCATTATTCCTCATATTATACATTGATTTTCACTATTCCAAAAAAAAACATCATAACACATAACTAGTGTGAACTAACATCATATCATAAAAATAAAATTGCAGTATACTCCAATACCATTAAATCTTATCGACAGAATCATGTTTCAATTAGTCATACGCCATAAAAAATTGGATCATACACCTTATAATCATTCCATTCCACATAGAATGTCAATGTAAACAAAAAAAGATAAAACAAAATACGTTAATTCAAAATATAATCATTTCACATTGGATAAGTTATACCATATTATTTCCATTTAAACAGTTTCATATTAAAATCATCACAATCAAAATGCTTTATGTCTATCGTAGATCCAGCCATCAAGGATCATAATTTTATGTCTCACATGGAACTAAACCCAACAAAATAGGGACATGTATCTTATCATTTCATATAATGAACATGGATTTTCACACATAGATATTACATATTTTTAGATGAATATTTATTAAATTACACATATAAATTCCATTATATCATAATAGATTAGTTCCTTTGGAATTAGGGAATATATTATTTTAATTTTGTGATAGATTCTCAATATCTCCAATAACAATATCACCCTAAATTACTCATACATAAAATCATTATTTATAACATTGTTATGTGAAACATAAGTAAGGATGAGCATATGTGCTCAGTAAGGGTGAACATGGATGATTTGTAACCATAACATTAGCATAAGGGTGTGAAATAAAGAGCATAACATTTCCCAAGCGTACCATGAATATACAAGATCATAATCTTGAATCATGTAATTAATGATTGATAGTTCATAATAAATGAATCATTAAATATTAAATGCACATGATCTATTAGAAAATAACAATAGCATAATGTATGGAATTTGTGTAATTCAAATGGGGTAAAAATTAATTATGTAAATGATACAATCCATGAAATTCATTGTATGTAAATATTGTCCTAATCACCCTTGGACCTATTTTAGTCATGATATTACCATAGATATACATTATAGTTTTAGTCTAAGAAATATATCCTTTGTAACATATTGTTTTTGTTCTTAGGATAACATCCTATGTACCCTTTTTTGTGTGCAGAGGATGACCTCCCATCTACCCTCTTGTTGTGGTACTAGGATGCCCTCCCATGTACCCTCTTTTGATGATTATAATATGGCCTACCATGTACCAATTTAGATCTTATAATATATATCATTACGTAATGAATTGGAAGGAGATGTAGGTCCCACTTGTTACATAATTTAATAATAGATATAATTTTTAAACCTTGATGAGATATGGTTTTCATAAACATTTAATCATAGTATATCTCATTGAAATGTAATGGGATTAATATACATAATTAAATAAAAAAATTAATCTTTTAGTGAAAAAAAATTGAATTATAATTTTGGTTCATATTCCCAGTAAAGAAGGACTAAGACCAAAAGATGTCAGATAACATGTAAAATAATTTTTAATTAAAGTTTAATATATTTCATGATGGAAATATCTTTTCCTCTTTGAAAAATGTTTTTTAAATCATAAAAAATTTATCAATATTTTTTAATTGAATATAACCTTGAAGACATATAATTTAATATTTTAATCCATTGTAATCATCATTGAAATAAAATTTATTTGAAATTCATAAAATATCATTTAGAAAACATTTAATATGTTTTTAGAAAACATTGTTTTGAATATTCACATATTTTCATCCGAAGAGAGAGTAAAATTACATGAATCTAAAAATATTATGATAATAACTATATTCATGATATTTTATTTAAAATTGCACTACATAAACCTAATAAAATAATATAAATTCATAAGATAACATGTTTTTCAAAGAAGGAATATTTGTAAGAAACTACACTTCTAATCTAGTAACATTTCAATCTTAACCCCTTGAAAAAGAGATCATAAAATAGACATGTAAATACAAATAAATTTAAGGATTATTATCATATAATACATTAATGGTATGTATATTCCCCCCAAAAAATAAATGATTGGTGAATATGGAATAATCTAAGTAGAACTAAAAGTGAGAAAACAAATGCCCTTATCTTATGTCTAGACTCTCATCATACTCAAGAAAACATCCTATAAAATAAATATAGTTTTTTAATATATTTTAGAAAAATATTCAATTATATCATACATTATTTTATTTTCTTATGGCCTTATATTTTCTTTTTGTTAACAGTTCCATCATAATGTTATATTTTTGGAAATAATATATTTGTTTTTCACATGTGTAATGATTTTTCATATTTTTTATCCTCATAGTTATATAATAATATAATTATATCTAGAATTATAACCATGATGTAAATATCATATATATTTATTATATATGTATATATAATAATCTGAAAAATAGAGAACTTTAATTTGAAATACCTCATTCCTAGAGATGATAGGTCGTATGTACTAATGAACAATGTTTACATTTCTTATAATATTGAATGAATAAAAGAAAATGAAATTTGTGTGTATATTAATTATAATTATATTTGATTTATAATATAATATATATCATATAAATTATTTAAACCTTTCCATAATACATTCTATTTTGTGATTGAAAAAATCACAATGCATTGAGGATGTAGAAGTCCATACATCGACAAACAATGTTATTTTATTCCCCAAAAATGAAACGCATAAATAAATGTGTTATAAAAACATAATAACAATAAATATGTCATAAGTATCATATATATTATTTAAAAACATAAATTATATCATTATTTCAAACCATGAAATGTGGAAATTGTAGAATGAATGACATCAGATCATGGGGAAGTAGTCCACCGTATGATGGAATGATGATTGTGTATCCTAATTGATGGATGCTTGTGTAATTTTCGGTAAAAAACATAATATAAAAACTCTAATTATATTTAGGAAACTAATTATATTATATAAACATAAATAAAAAGGCATTAACATGGTTTAAGGAAGAAATAAATATATAATGTTTATTGATTAACGATGCCTCTACTTCAAATATCTCCTATCATTTTTCATCAAATGACCCAATTTTTAGGAATTAAAGCTAATTTAAGGCTTATAAGATGATGTTAGTGATGTTTTTAGTGTATTCGAAAAGGTTTTTCCTCAAACAAATAGGTTTCGAATTATTAAGGGAAGGTTAGAAGAGCTACACATTTATAAGAGAGAGGAGGGGCACTTTTGGAATTTCATGATCTCATCCACAAATATAACATATATATGTTTTCATGTTATATTAATACATATCATTTTGAGTAACTATTAGTTAACCTATTTTAATTTAATTATGGTAACAACTTTTTGATGTTAATATGATTTATTTATTTACATATAAAGTATCAATGGGACCTGAAATAGATAATTTCTGATATTATAGACCCTAATTTATCCTATTATCATGACTTAAATTTTTTTTATTTTTAAATAATTTAATAACTTATTATTATCATAAAATATCAACTATTTGACTTTTGATTCTTTTCATTTCATTTACATTAAGGATATCAATAGGAAAAAATATTCTAAAAATATAATTTAATACAACTCTAATATAAAATAATAACTTATAAAATTAGTTTTTTCACCTAAATTAAGTAAATTATAATTATTTTAATATTTTTAATGTCAGTTAATTGAAAATTTTATTAATTGTTTATTTACAACATCACCGTTGTATATCTATTTATGATAATTATTTATTAACTAAAAATTAAAAATAATATTGATGATGTATATAAAACCATTATATTTCAGAATGATATATATATTCAAGTATATCTTATATTTATCCTTAGAATAAAAATATTGTACTCATGAAATGTAATAGTGTGATGTTTTTTCACTCACTTTGATTTTAAATATATATTCATATTTTTCATGAACTAATATCAAATATATATTTATTATTTATATCCATACATATAAAGTTAAAAATTAAAATCATCCCAAAAACATTTTTCAAGTATTATTGCAATTTTATAATATTTCTATATTTAATTTTTCCCTTAGTTACTCAATTTACCATTCAACATGGTAATAAAAAATTTTAAAGTCACAATTCATATTATCAAGAAAAGGGACCTATTAACTAAAATTTAAAATGCTAAATCTAAATATGGAATCCATTTTTAAAAATTATAAATTTATAGCTGGCTAAAATTAATTTATAATTATCCCCATTGATGGAATGATATATTGAGTTTTTCATCTGAAACAATTTAGAATATCGAAATGTTTTTATATCCAAATCCATAGTGAAATTTATTCCCATGACCAAAATTGGTTTATATAATATAAAAACCTGGAATTATTATATCAAAACAACGAAAAAATTTATTTAATATTGTAAATTATGTAATAGAAATTGATATTTTCAATAAAAATTCAATATATTCACTATTCAAAAAAATGTAAATATTATCAGATAAATACCCAAAATTTAAAAAAATACATTTTTATTTGAAAATTTCAAATATTAAGATTATTTTTTGAAATATAATATTAAATTTTTTTTTAAAATATTTTAAACACGTTCACCATAAAAAGATGAAAAAATTACTCTTTAGAAATTCACTACTTTTATATATAAATTTTAATATGTTATTTTATCATATGTAGAAAGAAAAAAGATAATTTTTTAACATTACATTGAATATTATATAAATATATATATATATATATATATTAAATTCATATAGTCCGAAAAGATTTATTTTTTTATTTATTAGTATAAAACACACTTGCGTACATTTAATAAAAAATTTAAAAAAACATTTGCTTTTATTTTTAAAAGGGGTTTATATTGATTTATAATTAATTTGTCGAGAAATTATATATTCCAGTGAAAACCATCATTTCATAATTTGCTTAATCATTTATTACACTATATTCTATTTTTTAGTATATTAATACATTATTTAAATAAATAAAAAAATAATATAATGTTTCATAGAAATGCAGTGTTAGGTGGAACTCAACCTATGTAGATGTTGTGTGTATAACATGACATCAAAGAAATAAATTTATAAAATTATAAATTTCATAAATATTTCATGCTGCTACATTCTACTGACTTTAAAAATTAATTTTACCCTTAAAATTCAATGGGGTCATCATTGTTCAAAACATTATATTAACATTCATTCAAACCAACAACATAAAAATGAAAACTAAAACAACCATTAAATAAATAATTTTTGAAACATAATGATTAGTCAATGTAACTCAAAACTAGGTTTCCACATAGAAAAACATATTAGTAAATTAGAAACATGGAAATTTAATAAAAATATAACCATCATGTAATGATTGAATTTGATTGATAACATGGTTACAAGAATGTTAAAGATCAAAAAACCATAACATAAAGTGGTTGGAAAATTGATATTGATTTTATAAAAAATAGTGAAAATAAGACAAAGTATTTTTATTAGAATATTTACATAATTGGTTTCAGGACAAATTCACCCATTGTTGCGCCTTGATCAATTTCCATTTAACTTCGTTTTCTAATGAATGATGGTGAAAGATCATTCTTCGAGCATTAACAAATCAGAAGATTCATAAATAGAATTGATTTTTGATCTATATATCTTTATCACAACAAAAATACTTACACAAGTTAGCCAATATTCATAAATACTCATAGAGAAATAAAATACATTAATCTTTAAAATCCCATCCGATGTTTATCATAAACAATTCAATAAATTGATTACCATATTACCATAATGGAATATGATATTCCACAAATTTAAAATTAATGTCACTATATTTTTCCAAAACAACATTACATTTATCGCCCATATATCACTATTTAGAGTTTTTCTTCCACATAACAAACTTGTGAACATATTTATCATTTATATTTGTGAAACTTGGTAATTTATACAAACACATACTGAAAACATGCATTCATTGTTAGTCCAAATATTAGTGGAATTTTTTCATAAGTCCAATAATATTTTAAAATTAATCCATGATTGAATAAACAACTTTTACATTAAAAACATACCTAGTCCAAGGTAATTAGTACTTTCTAATTTACATTTTAATATCAATCATATTTTTACCCAAACATTATTATATCAACATTATGAACTTATTAAGGGTTATATTTCCCATTTTCTTCAGATTCATATTAATATCAATTAAATATTATATAAAAATTTAATGTCTTCTTCACCATTAAATATATCCATTTGAGTTTTTAATGAGAAAATTATACTAAAAAGATATATATTTACTAATTAGTAAAAGATAATCATTGAAATCCAAAAAATATAAATTTCAATCATCCAAATTTATTTTGACATCATTAATCAGGAATCTTCATCTAATTATTTCCTAGAATATAAAATATGAAAAATGTTTTATGTTTCCTCAAACATTATATATCCATTCATCATATGTATAATGTAAACAATACTATTAGAACATTAAATACCTTTCACATGTCATTAGTAGTCTCTTTATTCCCAATAGTATAACCAATATTCATAAATACTTCCTGCTTATCATTATTATATTTCCACATAGGAAATATATTTTTTAATATTCTCATACCTTCCACATATGTGAAATTCAATTTTTACCATGCTCCTTCTATTTATCGGTATTTAGTAAGACCAAAAATCATAACATGAGAAACACTAGTTATAGAAGAAAACCTTATTATTATAAATAGTTACATAGAGGATGCATGAATCAGGGCACCTAAATTTAAATATATTATTATATAGTCTTATCCAGATAGAAATATTAGACATATCATTATAAATATCAATAAGAATCTCACTAATGTTTTCACATCATAGTTTTCAGTGGTTGAATAAACCTATCCTCTGACACCATCTCTAATGAACTTGTATTTTCATACATGTTTGATATATAACTTTAAATTATTATTCATTATGTTATATAAAGAAAATATAGAGGACTTTAATAATTAAATTCCATTGGAATCAAAGAACAAATTATTCAAATTTGTTGAAATTTCATCAAAAAATCCCATAATGATATTCTATTTATGTAATCCCACATAAATCCATTCAATAAAACCAAGGGAATTGAAAAATAATAAATGGTGATCTCAAATACTGATTAAGGGTTAATATGGATGATATGTTATCATAATAAGAGAGCCAGTGTATTAAATTAAGAGAATAACATTTGGAAATCATACCAAGCATATCAAAGATCATAATATTGAATCATTTAATTAATGATTAGAAGTACATAAGAAATTAATTATAAGATAATCAAAGCACATGATCCATGAAAGTAAAAAATGGTTGAAAAAATGGATTTTTTGGATCACACAAAAGTATATAATATATACATAAATGATACAAACCAAGATATTTATAGTGTTTTACGCGTGGTCTAACCACCCATACCCTGACTTCAAGCTTAGGATGAACTCCTATGTACCTTCTAGTATTGGGTTTTTGATAAAATCTTATATACCCTCATAATTCTAGATTACGATGACATCTTCTGCTCCCTATCATTAAAAGCATAGGATAGACTCCCTTATCCCCTCTTGTTTTGGGATTATGATGACCTCCTATGTAAAATCTTATTACTTACTTAGAATGGCCACCCATGTACCCTTTGAGATCATATAACGTTTTTTATTTACCAATGAATTGTATGGAGATTTAGGTCCCACCCATAACATAATTAAATATTCAATATATATGCCACATGATTTATAAAAATCCATCACATCATAAATCATGAAAATAAATGGTTTTCCTAAAAATTTCATAATATATTGTCTCATTGAAAAGAATGGAGATTCATCTAAATTATTCTTTAATAACATAATAAATTATGTGAAAAAATTAATGGAATCGTTGAATCATAACCCGAGTAAGTCATGGGAAACACCAATAGATTTCATTGTAGAAGAAAAATAATTTTGAAAGGTATTTCTAAAACATTTTAGGAGGAAAATAGCCTTTACTAATTGAAAAATCATTTAAAAATCATAAAACAGTTATAAATAAATTTTAATTTTAAATAATAGTTAAATAATTTATGAGAATATATTAAACCAATTTAAACAAATTTAAAATCCATTTAATTGATAATTCATAGATGATTTTTTAACACAATCTTAAATATTTTTTATAAATCACTATTATGAAGAAACACAAATTTCTAAATGAATAGTGAGTAACATTAAATGAATCATAAAATACCATGAAAATATGTATATTCAGGATATAACATGTAAAATGGATGTATATACTTCTTGTAATAGAATATATGTGGTTATCATATTAGGTGTCTCAAATACGGCACATTGAGACAAAATTACCTTATTGATTAGGTAACATATGAACCATAAACCCTGTGAATATGAGATCGTAAAATAGATATTTAAAAACACATATTGTTATGGAAAAATATCATACATTAAATTAATTTTCCTTATACACACCTAAAAAAATAAATGAGTGTTGAATACGTCATAAGTCTCGCAGAAATAACTGTGAGACTATAAATCCCCTAATATTATGTATTGAATGTCATTGTAAACATGAAAACTACATGAATAATAAAAATATTTTTTATACATATATTATATTAAAATATTCATTTATTTAATATGGTAGATGATTTATTTGTGTAATTCTATTACAATTTTATTAAAAATTCCATCATAAAGTTAACTTTTGGGTAATAACCGCTTCATTTTTTACTTATGTTTGATTTGTTATATTAATGGTCTTCTTAATTATATCATGACATAATAATCTCAATAATTATAACAATTTAATAAATATCAAATATATTTATTATATATTAATTATAAATAATATAAAATTTATAGAAATAGAAAATTAAATACACTACTGATAGAGACAGAAGGTCGTTCGTACTCCTGATCTTTGATTCCATTTTCTTTTCATATATAAAAGAAGAAAGTAAATGGAATATATATATATATTATCATTATTGTTTCATTATTATTTTATATATATCGTATACATTCTCAAATCCAATATAACAGAGAATATTTAGGTGCATATGTTATGTATAAATTTGTTTAATTAATTGAAGAATCATTCAATTTTGGAACGATTGTATTTGTTTTATGTCTTTTTATTGAATTGAAAAAATCATAAAAATGGATAAAAAAGAGAATAAATTTCATTCCAAAGGGCGCAAAACTAGATTTTTAAGAAAGAAGAAAATTTGGAAATATAATGAAAGTGGCTTACATTGCATGTACCTTCAGTAAACGACGTGACCAAAGTTAAATAGAAAAAATAGTGTATGAGATTCACGCAGGATTCAAAAAACACATTGGTGGAAAAAAAATAACTACACGTCATGTACCCCAAGTACACATCGTGTACATGGTAATACATAGAAAAAAAAATTAAAGTAGCATTCGCCAGTTTTGGAAGAGAAGGCCTAAAAATACCAACCTTTTGCAACCTTCCAAAAGACACAATAAAGGGATTAATCCTATGGATTCTCAAGTATGACCACCTTCAAATTTTTTTCTTTTATTTACTTTATTCCTTAGTTTCAAATGTCTATACTATCCCAAATCATCTCGCTTACCCCATCCATAGAGGGGTAGTTTCATTTGAGTGATCAGGAAGTAGAGAGGTTGGAGCTATGTGTGTGCATGCGTTCATGTGCTTGAAATGAATCAAATTCCATATATATTGTTATTATGGTTTGAATTCCTAATTCATTTTTAAATTCTGAATGTAGTTGTGTTTGGTTTTTATTCTGCTATTATAAATTTCTTTGATAAATTATCACATCTCCCACCACCCAATTCTAATCATTATATGGTGGAACATGATTAGTGTTAGGTGGTGAGTGATCGGCAGTGGTCAACATGTGTGTATGCTTGCATGTTGATTATTGGTTTATTAGGGAACAAAAATTCTTGTTTAGGGATATTTCTATTATGTCAAGAAATCTTCTGCAACAATACACACATTGGAAGCATGATTGACCACTCTATGGGTTTTTATTGGAAAATTCTCAACATAACTATCTATCCAAGGGAGAGAGTGGATTCAGTAGACAAATATCTCTTTAATCAATTAATGGAAAGAAAAAAGGAAAAATTTGAAAACTGTGATAGCACAACACAATCTCTATTAGTACCAAATATGATCACATTCTTTATCATCTAGTAACACTAATCAATTTAAGTTGTTTATTTCTATAATAATAATTCAAAATAATTAAAACCAATATTTTTTTTGAAAACCTACAATATGTGACAACCATATTTTGCGTGCACTCTTCTTCCAGAGACACCCTAGGAACAAATTCTATACTATAACTAGGTAATTAAAATATTGTTTTTACACACCCCATGAGAGGTGTGCATCTATCATGGTGCAGTTTATGATGAGGAAGGCCCTTAAAACATTTTTTTAATCAATTTTGAATGACCAATAGTTCATATAGATATTTATTTGAATTCGATCTAGAATTTGAATGCACAATAACCATATTGAGAAAGAAAAAAAGTATAATTAATTTCAAATAAAAAAATATCACAGATTCATGTGATACCTTGAGTGAATCAATTGAGTCTGTAATAGTGGCTGTAAATGTAATGACCTAATATTTATATTAAAGGGAATTACTTTCTTATAAATATGTCATAATAACATTAACTATTAAGTGAAATGGATCCCTTAAAAGATAAGTTTGTCACTTCAGTGATGTGAATTTCAAAAATCTGACCTACACAGTCACGATCAGTAAGTTATTTAGAGTCCAATAATAAAAACATAATTTTTGGTGAATAGTAACATACCCATATGAATAGTATCACACGCTTAGGAATAGTGATATAATCTAATGAATAGTAACCTTACCTATGATAATATCTAAATAATATTCATGTTTAATGTGCGATATACCTATATTTTAGAATAAGTTAATGATTTTTTTAAAAATGTTTTTTGATAAAAAATTATGATTTTAATTAAATATTAAATTAATAATATTTATAAAATTATTTTTGAAAAATGGACTTCATTTTTGGATTCTACATTTCGAATAATGGTTAGGGGGAATTTTAGGATTCTTTTTGAAATACTTTATTTTTTGATGAATAATAAAATACTGTTATTTACCGTATATATACATTATAATCTAAATGGACTATTCCTAGCATCATGGCTATTTTCACCACCCTTAATCCGAATTCAAATGATAATGTTACCATTCTTGGTCATGGAATACTTACTATTACTTGTCTTGTGATGAAATAATAAAGAAATTAATTTTATTTTAAGAAATCCCCTCTCTCCTCCACTGTAAAAACCCTCTCTCACCCCCTCTTCCAATCACTCCTCTCTAGCCTTGTGAGTTCTCCAAATTCAGGCCAATAAACCTCCCAACCTCCTCTCCCACGAACAACAATCTTTGGATTCATTAAAAGACAAAAACATCTCCCTTAAGTAGGTTCTCATGGAAGATTGAATCAAGAGGTAAATTCCTCTTTTCAATTCTTTGTCATTCCTTTCAAGTTCATTTGATATCATTTTATATTACCTCTCCTTATCCAAATTTTTTGATGAATACAATATCTTATATGTACTTGAACGTTTTCACGATTGTGGGATAAGTTATCATCATGTCACCCTTTTTACCTTCTTTTATACTAGTTCCAGGAACACCATCAAAGATGTGTCAATTTTACACATCCAAGGGGGATGGACTTTTGATTTATTTTATCATTCTAAATTCTGGTATTGAAACCATTATTGTTATGTTTGAACTAGATTATTATATATAATATAACCTATTTATGATTCTGTAGTCCCTTTGTTCAAAAGGTGTTAGGTTATAAAGAAAAAAGAGTTCATGTAATCAAAACCCACAAATTAACCAAAACTATTATCATTAAAGTTCTATATGATAATTCATCCTTGTTCCACGTAACCAAGTTATATAAATGAAAAATAACACCTATTTATGTTCATAAATAATATATAGTTTCAATTCTGTAGATTTACATCCATTCCACTTATTTACTTAAAAACAAGTGAACCGAATATTAAAATAAGAGAAATGGACACTCCAGAACGACGAAATTCAATGTAATAACTTGTCAATAAAAACCTAAATAAACTAACAAGAATTTGGTTAAACTAAATACATGACTAATATTTTCTGAAATAAGTTATTAAAAAGTATAATTTCATATTCCAGGAGCATAAGTACAAGATCGAAACACTTTTGGAGTTATGGTAAGGGTTTTTCCACCCGAACATTCATTTTAACTCGGGATACATTCATTGTATAATTAGCTAAATGATATTATTATTTATTGTTATTTACTCATAAAATATTCTGTTTGAGTATCATATATATGTGTAAAAACCATAACCCTTCTTTAATTTATGGATAGTTACAAATTTTTAAAGGAACATTCCATGTTGTTTCCAAAATACAATCCTGATCCTTGGAAATTTCTCAAATTCATTCCTATTTTCAAGGGCACTCTGTGATCTATTTTTTGAAACCTTTATCATTGTTAAATCACTCATTTTATTATGAAAATACCAACATACCTCACTTCTGGTTTTATCCAATAATTTTTCCAAAAGAACTCTTCTTTTCAAAATAAAAGAATATTTATCTCATGAATTTCTAATGATTTTATAAGAGTGTTTTCGTCTAGTTCAACACACTTGTTGATTCCGTGGTATCATTGGGTTTAATAATTTTTGAATTCATCTACCATATTTTATTTAATTGATTATGACTAACTTTATTGTGGATGATCATTCCTAATACCATTAACCATATTATTCAGAATGGTTAGTGTTTATGTTCAATAATTGGGGAAAGTCTATTACATTTCATACAATAGTTTCAATATGAATGTATATTTTATCTATGTTTATCCACACTCATATAAGTAATGAATTACACCTATTATGTGAAGGGTGGGACCCGCTATAACCCCTCGATGCATCTGTAGTTTTCATGAGAAAAATAGACGAGGAATTGGCCAGGGCCTTTCCCAATGTGATATAGATATTGGCTGAGGCCTTAATCTTTAGACATCTTGGCCGAGGCCTTGACAAAATGATTCAAAATGTCCGGAATTATTCATTCCATCTGTATGAGATAAGATATTGATATTTCATGTTATTCGACTAGTAGAATACCCTTGATTATGTTTTTCTAGGGCTTTCACGACCCGACCCTACCCGGCTCGAGCCGCAACAACCCCAAGCCCGCCTCTATAGGCCAGGGGCTGGCGACCATCGCTGAAGGAACAACAACTCGGGGAGGCCTTTGTCGAAGCACCTATACGAAAACCCATGCAACACGCCCAATGAAAAAGTGCATATTAAAATGAAAAGTAAAGGGAAACTGCTATATATATACCACAAATGTGCATCGACTTCTAAATAGTACAAGTAAAGTGCTAAAAATGAAAAAGGGGGAAAACAGGTGCCCAACTAGAAAGGGTGCCACAACCTGAAGACAGGTAAAAAAAAGAAAAAGCTGATGTTTCTCCCCCCTGGAACCTGGCTACGACCACCGCATGTGGACCAAGCTCCCGAACTCCTATGCTCCACTGAGGTCACGACCAACCTGTCCATCATCTGCAAGGGCACACCAAGTGCAGGCAAAGACCAAGCAGGGGTGAGTATAAAAATACTCAGTAGGATACCCCGAAGGCTTGAGGGAGCATCAAAGGAGGTACTGAAGGGTGTGAAGAAGAGAGAACAACGAAAAGTAAAGGAGTACAACCGAAGGTGCAGAAAAGAGTAACAACTCAACCCAACAAGACAAAGGTAGAAGACTCGTCCTAACACAAGGAGCTAGGAATGGTGAGAAGATGTACTTCTGTTCAAGATTTCGCTGCCTATAGAAGGAGAGTAGATTCATCTAACCACAAGAAGCTAGACGCGGAAAGCAAGTGGAAAACCCCGCGCGTCTTCGCCTCTCATGGAAGGAGAGCAACAAAAACTAGTAAGTGGGTACCAGAACATGGTATATACAAATCCATATGCTCGGTCAAGAAGCTCGAACAAGACCGTAAGGGGATCTCCATCCTGTAGATCAGCACAAGAAAACAAGTAGCCAACAGTCCCAGAAGAAAACTCCATCGATGCCCAGTACCCTGCACGTCTGCCGCGAACCGCAATCCAAGGGGCTCAATCACCACACTTCGACATTATACGCCTTGGGCGGCACTGACTCGCCCGCACGGTTTTAGATTGCATCCCCGGAACGCATCTCGGTGGGCAATACACCCCTCGTGCTTGAGAGTTATAGGGAAAGTCAAGCCACACCTCGTCACTGCCCTATAGTGGAGAGGTCTTCTGAAGTCAAAGTTGTCACAACACTGACCCGTATAACCAAGGGTCCTACTCCGGTAATCACGGAGGAAAGAAACAGGCTAGCCTAGTAGAAACTACTGTGCCTGGAACGCCAACAGGTATCCCACTGCCCAGCCCTTCTGGAGGGTAATTCATAATATGATGTCGGGTGACCCACTGCCCAGCCCTGCTGGAGGGTAAACCATAATACATCATCCGGTGACCCACTACCCAGCCCCGCTAGAGGGTAGACCTGGAATAAGTCGACAGGCCACCCACTGCCCATCCTTGCTGGAGGGTAGAACTGGAACTAGATGACGGGTGACCCACTGCTCAGCCCTGCTAGAGGGTAGACCCTAAGAGGTCATCGGGTGACCCACCTCCTAGTCTCTGCTGGAGGGAAGACCCCAAGTGAGTCGGGTGACCCACTGCTCAGTCTCTGCTGGATGGTACACCCTAAGAGCATCGGGTGACCCACTGTCCAGTCTCTTCTGGAGGTTAAACCCGAAGAAGTCGATGAGTAACCCACTTCCCGGCCCTGCTAGATGGTAAAACTCAGAACTACTCTGGCCATCTCTACTAGAGGGTACACCACTGGCCAATCGTACACGTAGTGGGTATCGCGCAACCACCCAACTCCAGAACAACTAACCCAAAAGAGGTTTAGCGCCTGATCCATCACTGTGTGTCACTAGCACCGCTACCAGCCGATCCATTGAGAACGAAAGCAGGGGGAGACCACTCAACCCTGTTGGTCAGACAAACGAGCACAGAGGGACCCTCTGCATTGCGAGAGGTCAAAGTACGAAAAGCAGAGATCTGCACGCACCTGGGGCACACATGACATGTGGCCCCATGTTAACCCCAACCAAGCGCATGAACTTCTCCGGTATAAACCACATATACCTCCAAGTGCTCCCGTATACTCCCAGAATATACCTCACCTTCATCCCAAGGGCTATCGTGCACAAGACACCCAACATCAACACGAAGGCGTGACGTAACATCTACCACTTTCCACCTCAACGACTGAGGTACCTCCAACCACATCACATTAAACAACAACCTCACTCTCCCAGGAGTGTACGCGATCACATGTCAAGGGTCCTCTACAAACACGGTAGAAGGACCGCCGCCGGGGCACCTTTCATAATCCACATTTAATAAGATCACACAAGAGGCTCTGCGCTGCCAAACGGATCGTACCATTGTAATCCTCGTGAAAAAACATGCGAGATAAACTACTCACTCACCTCAAACGGATATCCGATGGAAAAGTTTCCAACATTGCCCACGCCCGAACGGCGTCCCGTGATCCGGAGCCTCAGCCCCGAAAACAGTCGGGCGCATCGCATCAATGTGATCCCCTCGAAAAAACACGTCAAAAGCACTACTCAAATGTGTGCAACGGATATCCGGAGAAAAAGGTACATTCCGGCGCACCACACACGAGCAGTGCTTCGTGGGACCCACAACCCAGTCCCAAAACACAATGAACAGATCACACCATTGCGATCCTCTCCAAAAAGTACACAAGATGGACTATTCCCTTGTCCAAAACGGTAGCCCTCTGATAGATGGAAAATCACCATCGACGCCCAAACGGCCCTTGGGGGTCCCTCACCATCGTGCAGAATTAGTGCAGGAGAATTGCACCATTTTAATCCCCTCGGAAAAACATCAAGAAACGACTGCTCGCACCCCACAACGGACGCCCGATGAAAAAGTCGTGAAATGCTGCACGCAGATCAAAAGACGGTCTGTGGGGCCCACGCCTCAACTCCATATTTAACATCCTGAACCACCTTGGAAACCTCTGTCTCAATTCTATGGTTCCAACTCCACTAACGGTGCTTAAATCGGATGTCGGATGCATCTGCGCCGTCCAAAACAAGATCCCCCCATGAAAACCTCAAACCACTTAACATCGTGTCGCGCCTCGATGCCCAAGTTTCGGGAATTAAAAATTCTGAAAACCATCTCAAAATGTCCTCCTTGTTTCAAGGAGCGTGTCGCCGTGGACGGCTCCCGAATCCGACACTCGGATTGCGAGTTATGTGGTTTTTAACATCATCGGACGAAGACGGGGGGGGGGGGGGGCTGGGGCGGCCCACCCCCTCCAAGCCGGCTGTCCGCGGCTGGGTTGCTCGGCCCACCCTGTCTACCGTGGCCCGCAGTTCACCGCACGGGCCGCACCGCGTCATCCCAGACCCGCTCGGCCGGTCCGTGTTTGATCCCCGAGGCCCGCGGGATGCGGGTCTCTGCTAGCTAGACGGGGACGCAACGACCCCGGGTCTCCGCGCGTGCCGCTGACCGGCGAAGCCGGCCAGCCCGGCTCCCCTCTTCGCCCGAGTACGCTGTCGAAGCGCGGCCAGCCTGCCTCCACCTACTAAGGAACCAACCGACAACCCTGAAGCCAGCCACCGTCCACCCAGGTCCGCCGCGCCGCCTGAAACCCGAGCTGCCGCTGCCTGAAGCTGCCGGAAACATCCGGATAACCTCCAAAACTCCCAAAATTCCCGTAATCTTCACCAAACTGCTACCGCCTCCTCACAACTCATATTTTGAATTTGAAAGAAGCGATGGAAGGAATAAAATGTGTACTACATGACCATGTAATTTTCATAAAGTGGAAGCAATAATCGATGCTAAAATTGGGGTTCAATGGGGGGGGGGGGTTCGGGATTTAAAACTCAAATGAACACTGCTTACCTCTCGGGTGTTTCCCAGAGCTTCACGGAGGATCTGACACCATGATGTCGCCTTTCCGGAGCTTCCTCAACGGATATGGAGGAGAGGGGAGGGATTCCGCGCTAGGGAGAACCACCAAGAGGGGGGCGGGGAGAAGTGTTTAAAAACAAAACAATTAAACTCCCGCATATGGGCCCCATACCCGAACCCTCAGCAGGGTCGAGGTTAAGCCTCCCCTAGGGTAAACACCACCTCCCGAGCACAACAACGCTCTTGTAATATTAATCCGAAACCCCGTTCAAATGTTAATAAACTTGGCTCCCGAGACTGCCAAATTACGAAAACGCCCATGGGGCCATTTTTCACAGACGGGCCACGCCCACGAATGTTTCACCCCTCCTAGGGTAAAAGGCACATTCTGAACTCAATGGGGCCCTCAATTTTCCAATATGATTCAGCGTTTAAGAGATACTTGAGTTTAACCATCAAACTAATAAATTAATTAATTAATTTATCCGTTTCACGTTCCGGGAGCGGGCGAGGTGTCCAAACACCCCGTGCCGACAAATTCTATGTCGTCCCTAGGGTAAACACCCAATTCCGAATACATCCGTCCACTCGGATCCCTGATGTAGTGCACCATTTAAGATTTATACCATTTATTTGATGTTTCCAGTGGGAACGTACTGGAAATTTAATTCTGACCACTCCGGGGCTCGGAATCGCATGCTGTCTGAAGGCACTACTCTGGAATATCATCAAGAATATTCCAAAGTCTTCCGAAGTAAAAACTTGGTTCTTAAATAATTCCCTCCTTCAAGATTTTCATCCCTGAAAAGAAAACCCTGGGAACAACTCAGGGTACTAAGCCCACACCTGGCTCTACCATACCCAGAACAACTCTCGCACAGCTCTATGCCACCACAAACAGATCAAAGGATTTGATCTGTTCACATGAGGTCTTCCATCACCGATGACGTGCATGGGAGCATGCACACATCTCCCCAAGTTAGCCACACTGGAGATTCTACACACCCAAACCCGGCCTTGGTGTTAGTTTAAGGTGGTAGGGGACCTCGCCATCCCTTTGAACGGTCTCAAATGGCCCGAAGGCTCTCAGGGGTAGCTCACCTCCCCGACTAAAGCTCCACATCGCACGCCACGACTGGAATCGCCGCCCGCACCTGGAACATGGCCCAGTGATTCCCTCCTTCAGAATATCCATATGGTGAAACACCTAAGGATATCTGGTCCGACAAGATTTCACCGTCGATGTCTCGCAAACTAGACTCTCTTACACGCTCGGAGAGTGAAGGAGTCATCACCATCGATTAAGAAAAGGTCCCACCCCTTTTATCATACCATCACAGGGTTACACCGACGCCCCGCGCCACCCTGGTATCAACTCAAGCATGGAGTGGGTATAAAAAGAACCTCACAAACAGAGTCTAACAATTATACTGCAAGAAGTAGAAGAGTCGCATGGGGTACCTCTCATCATCCTCTGCTCTGCTGGATCGTAGACATCCAAAACTCACAGATGTCCATGGTCCCGACTGTTAGCTCCCGGAGCCTGACATGGACCGCCTAGTGGTGATGGGGAGACCTCGTAAAGCCGTACCCCACTACCAGATACTCCCGCTTCTCTGCTAGCACCACCTATCTAGGTGCTACTCTGATCACGGTGCTACCTCCGTCGTGGTGGTGCACCTATTGCCTGCCCGAAGCTCTCCGCATGCCTGGTTGGGCAGTCTCGTTCCAAGTGACCTCGCCTGTCACAAGCATAGCACCGACTCTCTTCATGCTGGACGGGTGCCCTCTGGTGCCACTGTGGCGTACAACCATGCCCATGCGTCTGGTTGTCAGATAGCCACCTGCGTCGAGGTTCTGTCTACCGACGCCCGCTAGATGCGGCAGACGTCTCGGCTCCAACGTGCCTGCTGCCACCACCAACTCTAGAACGTGACAGGAAGCTCACTGTCACCAGTGACTTCCCTAACACCCCGAAATATGTGGAAATTACCAAGGGTACTATGACAGCATGAATCTCTCGGCGGAGACCATGCTCAAACATCCGCTCTCGGAGGTTGTCCTCATGGACCATGTTTTGTTAAAAGCGTGCACGGTCTGCAAAACTAGCCACGTACTCGGCCACCATTATCCCTCCCTACTGAAACTATAGGAGCTCCTAAATCTTAAAGGAGAACAAGAAGGAGGGGAAAAATCCTCACAGAACAACAATTGAAAGCCACCCCATGAGAGCGTTGACTCATCTAGAGACTGAGTCACCAGACTCCACCAACGCCAAGCTTCTCCGCAAAAAGGCTGGCGGACAAAGCCACCATGAGTTCTGTCGGTTTCCGCACAAGCCTGAAAAGGAGAACCACTATCTCTAGCCAAACCACTGCTACCTGAGGATCTATCTCACCACTGAACCTCAGTGGTCTTTTCCACTGTAACTCATGGAGCGCGCCCAACCTGCCCTCAAGCTCAGCCTGCTCTTCTTAAACTGTCTACTGCTCAACAGGTGGGGGTGATGCTACCTGCCCACTCGGAGAAAGAGGCTCGCATGATGGGTCCTGCATTGTGGTCTCGTAGCTCACAGGGTCGTCGTCACGAACCAAAGCTGGTATCCCGGCTGGTTGTCTTCGCGGAGACATCCTGAATATTATCAAGGAGTGCCGTAGTCAGATGAGTATATATGTATATACCAATAACAAAGATGGGGAGCTGACTCAAGAAGGATAGTCAAAGACTCTATACTATGTGATTCACAAACCAAATTTTTCCCTGCAATAAGTGTCTTAGGATGCCGAGTTGTCAAGAGGTTTATCAAGGTCCTGGTTAATGGATACGTCGGCCGCCACACAATCACTGGATTCCCTTGCCTGAGAGCCGCTCTCGAGACACATTAACATTGTTTCCCTATATCCCAACCAATTCTTTTCTAGGGACGTCCACACAATGTCCCAAGGAACAAACCAGCTCTGATACAACTTTTTCACGACCCGACCCTACCTGGATCGATCCGCAACTACCCCAAGCCCGCCTTCATAGGCCTGGGGCCGGCGACCAGCGCCAAAGGCACAAAAACTCGAGGAGGCCTTTGCCTAAGCACGAGTACACACACACATGCATCACACCCAATGAAAAAGAGTAGAGTAAAATGAAAAGTAAAGGGAAACTGCTATATTTATACCAAAAATGTGCATCGACCTATAAACGGTACAAGTAAAGTGTTGAAATGAAAAAAGGGGAAAACACGCATCCAACCAGAAAGGGTGCCACAACCCGGCTACAGGTAAATAAAAAAAAGAAACAGCTGACGGGTCTCCCACCTGGAACCCGGCTACGACCACCACACGCGGTCCAAGCTCCCGAAATCCTATGCTCCACTGAGGTCACGACCAACTTGTCCATCGTATGCAAGGGCACACCAAGTGCGGGCAAATCCCAAGCAGGGTTGAGTATAAAAATACTCAGTAGGACACCCCGAAGGCTCGAGGGAGAAACAAAGGAGGTAACGAAGGGTGAGAAGTAGAGCGAACATGGAAAAGTAATGGAGTACAACCGAAGGTGCAGTAATGAGTAACAGCTCAACCCAGCAAGAGAAAGGTAGAAGACTCCTCCTAACACAAGGGGCTAGGAACGGTGATAAGATGAACTTCTCATCGAGCTTTCGCTGCCTATAGCAGGAGAGTAGACCCATACAACCACAATAAGCTAGACGCGGAAAGCACGTGGCATACCCCCCGCATCTTCGCCTCTCCTGGATGGAGAGAAAACAAACCCAAGAAATGGGTACCAGAACATGGTATATACAAATACATATGCTCTGTCAAGAAGCCCGAACAAGACTGTAAGGGGATCTCTATCCCGTAGTTCATCCCATGAAAACAAGTTTCCAGCAGTCTCATAAGAAAACTCCATCGATGCCCAGCATCCCACACGTCTGCCCCGAACCGCAAGCCAAGGGGATCAATCACCACACTTCGACACTGTCTGCTTTGGGCTGTACTGACTCGACCGCACGGTTTTAGATCGTGTCATAGGAATGCGTCTCGGTGGGGATAACACCCCTCGTGCTTGAGAGTTCTAGGGAATTTCAAACCACACCTCGTCATTGTCCTACAGTTGAGAGGTATTCTCAAGTCAAATTAGTCACAACACTGACCCGTATAACCAAGGGTCCCACTCCGGTAATCATAGAAGAAAGCCAGAGGCTAGCCCAGTAGAAAGGACTGAGACTGGAATGCAAACAGGTGTCCCACTACCCAGCCCTGCTGGAGGGTAATTCATAATATGATGTCGGGTGACCCACTGCCTAGCCCTGATAGAGGGTAAACCATAATACGTCATCCAGCGACCCACTGCCCAGCCCCAGTAGAGGGTAGACCTAGAATAAGTCGATAGGCGACCCACTGCCCAGCCTTGCTGGAGGGTAACCTGGAACTAGACGACGAGCAACCCACTGCCCAGCCCTGCTGGAGGGTAGACTCTAAGAGGTCGTCGGGTGACCCACTGCCCAGTCTCTACTAGAGGGTAGACCCTAAGTGCGTCGGGTGACCCACTGTACAGTCTCTGCTGGAGGGTAAACCCTAAGAGTGTCGGGTGACCCACTACCCTATCTCTGCTGGAGGGTAAACCCTAAGAAGTCGATGAGTAACTCACTGCCCAGCCCCACTGGGGTGTAAAACTCAGAACTGCTCTGGCCATCTCTACTGGAGGGTACACCACTGGCCAACCGTACATGTAGTGGGTATCGCGCGACCACCCAACTCCAGAACAACTCAGCCAAAAGAGGTTCAACGACTGCTCCATCACTAGGTGTCACTAGCACCGCTACTGGCCGATCCATCGAGAATGAAACCAAGGGTGACCACTCAACCCTACTGGTCAAACAAACGAGCACAGAGGGACTCCCTACGTCGCGAGAGGTCAAAGAATTCAAAGTAGAGCTCGGCATGCACCTGGGGCCCACACGACGTGTGGCCCCAAGTTAACCCCAACCATGTGCATGAACACCTCAGGTACAAACCACAGGTACCTCTTAGCTCTCCCATATACTCCCAGAATATACCTCACTTTCTGCTCAAGGGATATCGTGCACACGACACCCAACGTCAACATTAAGGCGTGACGTAACATCTCCCACTTGCCGCCTCAACGACTGAGGTACCACCAACCACATCTCTTTAAACACCAACCTCACTCTCCCTGGATTGAATGTGATCACATGTCAAGGTTCTGCTACAAACATGGTAGAAGGACCGCCACTGGGGCACCTTTCATAATCCACATTTAATATGATCAAGAAAGAGGCTCCGCACAACCAAATGGATTGTACCGCTGTTATCCTCATGGAAAAACATGCGAGATAGACTACTCACTCGCCTCAAATGGATATCCGATGGAAAATTCACCAACATCGCCTCACACCTGAATGGCGTCTCGTGATCCCAAGCCTCGGCCCCGAAAACAGTCGGGCACATCACACCAATTCGATCCCCTCAGAAAAACATGTCAATAGCACTACTCACATGTATGAAACAGATATCCAGAGAAAAAGGTGCATTCCGGCACACCGCACACGAGTGGTGCTTCTTGGGACCCGCAACCCAGTCCCGAAACACAATGAACAGATCACACCATTGCGATCCTCTCAAAAAATTAGACAAGATGGACTATTCCCTTGTCCAAAACGGTCGCCCAGTGATAAAGATGGAAAATCACCGTTGACGCCCAAACGGCCCTTGGGGGCCCGCACCATCCGGAAGAATTAGTGCAGGGGAATTGCACCATTGTAATCCCCTCAGAAAAACATCCAGAAATGACTGCTCGCACGCCCCAAACGGATGCCTGATGAGAAAGTCGTGAAATACTGCACACAGCTCAAAAGACGGTTCATGGGGCCCATGCCTCAACTACGACATTAATGCCTAGAACCACCCTGGAAACCTCCGTCTCGACGCCAGGGTTCCAACACCACTGACGGCGCTTAAATCTGACGTCGGACGTGTCTGCGCCGTCCAAAACAAGATCCCCCGAAGAAAACGTGAAACCACTTAACATCGTTTCGCTCCCCAAGCCCCTCGTTTCGGGAATTCAAAATTCCCAAAAACATCTCGATAGGTCCGCCTCAATTCAAGGAGCATGCCGCCACTGACGGCATGAGAATCTGACACTCCTATTGCGAGTTATGATGTTTTTAACATCATTAGACAAAGACGGGGGGGGGGTGGCTGCGTCGGCCCACCCCCTCCTAGCCGGCGGTCCGCGACTAGGATTCCCGGACCGCCCGGTCCATCGCGGCCTGCGGTTCACCACGCGGGCCGCACCCCGTCAACCCGGACTAGCTTTTCTGGTCCATGTTTGATCCATGAGACCCGCGGGACGCGGGTCTGTGCCTGCTAGCTGGGGGCGCGACGACCCCGGGTCTTCGCGCGTCCCGCTAACCGGCGAAGCCGGCCAGCCCGGCTCCCCTCATCGCCCGCGTATGCCGCCGAAGCATGGCCAGCCCGCCGTCACCTTCTGAGGAACCAGAAGACCACCCTGAAGGCAGCCGTCATCCACTCGGCTCTTCCGCGCCGCCTAAAGCCCGAACCACCGCTGCCTGGAGCTACCGGAAACCGCCGGAAAACCTCTAAAACACCCGAAATTCTCATAATCTTCGCCGAACTGCTGTGGGCTCCTCGCAACTCGGATTTTGATTCTGATAGAAATGATGGAAAGAATAAAATTTTTACTACACGACCATGGAATTTTCTCTAAGAGATAACAACAAATCGATGCTAAAATTAGGGTTCAAAATGGGGGTTCGGGATTTAAAACTCAAACCAAGACCGCCTACCTCATGGGCGTTTCTTGGAGCTTCACCGAGGATCCACCGCCATGTCGTCACCTTTCCGGAGCTTCCTAACCAGATATGGAGGAGAGGGGAGGTCTTCCACGCTAGGGAGAACCACCAAGAGAGGGGGGAGATAAGTGTTTAAAAACAAAACACTTAAACTTCCACCGTGGGCCCCGTACCCTAACCCTCAGCAGGGTCAAGGTTAATCCTCCCCTAGGCTAAAAACCACTTCCTGAGCACAATGGCGCTCTCAGAATTTTAATCCGAGACCCTTTTCAAACGTTATTAAACATATCACCCGAGACCGCCAAATTACGAAAACGCCCCTGGGGCCATTTTTCACAGACGGGCGGCGCCTGCGAATGTTACACCCCACCTAGGGTAAAAGATAGGTTCTGAACTCAATGGTGCCCTCATTTTTTCAATACGAGCCACCGTTTAAGAGATACTTGAGTTTAACCATCAAAAAAATAAATAAATAAATTTATTTATCTATTTAACATTCTGAGAGCAGGCGAGGGGTCCAAAAATCCCGCACCGACAAGTTTTATGGCGTTCCTAGGGTAAAAACCCAATTCCGGACCCATCTGTAAACTCGGATCCCTGATCTGGTACACCATTTAGAAGTTATACTATTTATTTGGCATTTCCAGTGGGAACGTACTGAAAATTTAATTCTGGCCACTCCGGGGCTCGGAATCACACGCCGTCTGAAGGCGCTACTCTGGAATATAATCAAGAATATACCAAGGTCATCCTTAGTAAAAAATGGGTTCTTACAATGGCATTATTTATTCAGCTCATATTCCTTCCATAATGTGTTCATGTTTATTATTAAAGGCATTTTTTTCAACTATTCACCATGTCTAAGGATTATATTATCTTCCACAGTATTTCTTACTCATATTGAGCATTTAAGCTCACCACTTTCTTATGTTTCATTTTCTCAGGGCATGATGAAGTCTTTTATGAAGGACTTTCATGCATAATCTAGGAGATGTGAGGACTCTAGTGGAATAAATTAGTGTTTGTTTCCTTTCCTTATGTAATGTTGAATATACATATGTATCTTGTTTCCAATAATACTAAACCACATGGTCCTTTTGGATTCGTATTCCTAGTATGTATGACAATGTAATCAAATAAGGCACCAAATCCGGACAATTGGGGTTGGGTCCCTACAGTTGGTATCAGAGGAAGATTAATAGAATACATAAAAACTAAATTTAGAAAACGTAGAATTACGGAAGAGTCCCTAAGTTAGTCTTTGAAGATATACATACAATAACATCCACATATTTTGGTAAGGAATAGATCATCTGGATCTTTCAAGCAATACAACCCTGTCTTGATACGATCAGGTAGAGGTAGCTCTGGAACTGATGTTTCTAGATGTAAAACCCGAAAACACTGCTTTGAGCTTGACTTGAATGAGAACTGGGGCACGAAAACGGGCCTTGCTTCACTCTAGGTTATGAAACTCCTAGGGGATATGCTTAGGATAATTCACATTTTCATTACAATCCATTATAAAGGATTGAAATGTAAAATATTCCTTAATGAAACCATTTTTGTGAATATGTGATTATCCATGCATAGGATATCAATTTTTCGGAGTATTTTTATGTTATGATTATACATTAGGATTAATAACCTAATATAGTGTACGAAATTATCTAGAAATGTCTCCTAGTGGATGGATTGGAAATCGCGCGAATGCATGTGTCCCCTGTAAGGATTTTCCTCTAACGCAAGATAATGATGTTGGCTCTGGTGTTGTGACTGGTGCTGAGCAACTCATAACTATACCGAGACAACTTACTCAGGTTATGAATAATAACCTTTCTCATATGGAGCATCTAGATCCACCACGTGGATGAGCCATGCTTGATCACTTTATGCGATAACAGCCTCTATCATTCAATGGGACTACAAACCCATTTGACGAAGAGCAGTGCATATGTTCCTTTGAGAATATATTTCTCATTTTAGGATATAATGAAAGAGAGAAGGTTATCGTGGCAGTATATCTTCTATCAGGAGACATGGATCAGTGGTGGTCATTAATCTAAAACACAAAGGATGAGGAAGAGATAAAAGTGATGGAATGGAGGGGTTTTAAAGAAATCTTCTTTGAAAAATATTTTCCTCATGGACAGTGAGTCGATATGGGGAGGAAATTCTTGAATCTGAGATAGAAAGATGATGAAAATGTTTCCAAGTATGAATCCAACTTCACAAGGTTGGAATGTCTTGTTGTGGACTATATAAAAAATCCATGGAACAAAATCGATCGATTCTTTGATGGCCTAAATCCATTCCAACAATGGTCACTGGTCTCCCAATGTTTTTTATCATATGAGGACATAGTTCCATGTGCTATCAAGACCGAAAAATAATCCTCTATGTCTTAAGAATATAAGGGAAATCCTGAAAAGAAGAGGGATACTGAAAACCATGGGAAAGTTAATAAGGAAATATGTAAGAATGGAAGAGTTGGATTTCCACCATGTAACAATTATGGAAGGAAACACCCCGGAGAATTATTAAAAGGAAAAGTAGTATGCTACAAATGTGGTCAAAAAGGCCATCTTGTGGGTGATTTCAAAGGAAGTCAGGAAGCCAATGGTGTTCGATGTTATAATTTTCAAGAGATGGGGCACTATGCTAATAATTGTCCAAAACATCAGTGAAATATGCAACAGAAGAGACCATGGGAGAAAGGAGAAGCATATGCGATCACAACTGTAGAGGTTGAAGTTCCGTGTGATGTGGTGGCGGGTACATTGATTATTAAATCAAGCTGAGCCAATGCTTAAATTTATTCTAGATCATTTCATTATTTCATATCTTCCCAGTTTTCTACGAAAATTATATATTTCCAATTTGATTTAACAAGGGATTTTTCATTCAAAACACTTAAGGGAAGTATCATTTCTACAATGTTCTGTGAATCTGTTCCGATTAGGGAATACAAATATTCTTTATCTATGGAACTCATAGTCATACACATGACTAAATCGGATATAATCCTCAGTATGGATTGTATTTCGAATCATGATTGAAAAATTTATTGTAAGAAGATGGTTGTTACGATTTTTTATGACGATGAAAAAAGAATACCTTATCTTTAGAGCAGAATCGTCACCACCTAATTCTTATCTAGATCCACCGCCAGTATGTCAACTAAATACAATTATTGGGGAGGAAGTGAATGAAATAACTGTGGTTGAGGAATGTAATTTTCAAATAGAGGATGTACCTATTGTTAGAGAATATGTTGATGTATTTCCAAAAGATTTACCTGGACATCCTCCAGAATGAGAAATTGAGTTTTCCATTGTTTTAATTCCTGGTTCAAGGCCTATATCGAAGACCCCTTATAGAATGGCCATTGTGTAACTAGTGGATCTAAAGAAAAATCTAAGGAATTTGAGTGAAAAAGGATTTATTCGACCTTGTGTTTCTCATTGGGGATCCCCTGTCCTCTTTGTCAAGAAGAAAGATTGAACCATGAGGCTTTGCATTGATTACAGGTAAATCAAAGCTATAACAATACAGAATAATTATCCCCTAACTCACATTGATGATTTATGTTACCAACTGCATGGAGATCAATACATTACAAAGAATCACCTTCGATTTGGATATCATCAGTTGAGTGTGAAGAAGAATGAAATTCTAAAAACAACGTTTCAAACCAGGTATGGGCATTACAAGTTTACATTAATGCCTTTTGGAATGACTAATGAACCCTCTATCTTAATGGATCTAATGAACAATGTTTTCAAGGAATATCTCAATTATTTTGTAATGGTATTTATTGATGATATCTTGGTATACTCAAAAATCTACTAAGTTCATGAAAATCACTTGCGTGTTATCCTGAAGACTCTTAGAATACATGAATTATATGGGATGTTTAGAAAATGTGAATTATGGATTTAAGAGATTTATTTTCTTGGCCACATTGTCTCTATGGATGGAATCATAGTTGATCTTGCAAAGGCAAAGGCAGTCAATGACTGGCCCATGCCAACAAAAATAACTAAGGTATGCAGTTTTATTGGCTTACCAGGTTATTATCGTCGTTTCGTACATAATTTTTCCCAACTGGCTAACCCGCTAACGAAGCTCGCACGTATAGGGGTTAAATTTTTTAGGACAAAATATTGTGAATAATACCTCGAAGAACTAAATATAATATTAGTCAATGCTCTTATATTGACTATACCATCCGGAAATGAAGGTTTTGCTATTAATAGTGATGCTTCAAAGAAAGCACTTGGTTGTGTCCTAATGAAAAAAACGATAGGGTTATTTTTTATGCCTCATGATAACTAAAAATTAATGAGAAAAACTATACTAATCATGATCTTCAGTTAGCTACTGTAATATTTTCCTTGAAGATATGGATACATTATCTCTATGCTGAAAAATGTGAGATTTATACTGATCAAAATCGTTTGAAGTATATTTTACCTCAGAAAGAACTCAACAAGAGGAAAAAGAGATGGCTTGAACTACTCAAGGATTATGATTGCATCATACACTACCACCCGAGGATGTCTAATAATGTGTAATATGCTTTGAGTAGAAAGTATCAGAGTGTTTTGAACAAGATGATAGTTGAAAGGGATCCAATTTTCATGGATCTAGTAATGGTGGATAATGGAATAACCATGGAAGGTGAAACATCAATTCTATTTCAAATGGTAGTGAAACCATCATTACTAGAAAGGATAAACAGTTCTTAGGCTGATGATTAGAGGTTTCAAATGAAGATTAAATATGTGAATGATGGGAGATTGAGTGTCTTCGTATATGAAGATGGAATTTTGAAATTTGGGAAGAGAATTGGTGTTTCCGATATACCTGATATAAAGATGGAATTGTTGGATTATGCTCATAGTTCCAATTTCTCTATACACCTTTATAACACTAATATGTACAGAGATTTGAAGGAACATTTTTGGTGGGACAACATGAATAGGGATATTGATGATTTTGTGTCAAGTTGTATAGTTTGTCAATAAGTGAATGTTAGAAGGCAACAGCCTGGAGGAGTATTGAATCCTCTTCCCATACCTAAGTGGAAATTGGATAATATCACGATGGACATTGTCATGGGACTATCAAAGACTCCTAGAATGAATGATGTAATATGGGTCACTGTTGACTATCTTACCATGTCACGGCATTTGCTAGTTATAAGAGAAGATCTACTAATTGAACGTCTAGCAAGTCATTATATTAATGAAGTTGTGAGACTTCCCGGAGTACCCATATCAATTGTTTCTGATCGTGATCCATGTTTTAAGTCAAGATTATGGAAAATTCATCAGAAGGCCCTAGATACTGATCTTCATTTGAGAACATCTTACCGCCCACAAACTGATGGACAATCAGAACGGGCTATTAAAACATTAAAACTAATGTTGAGGACTTGTTCACATAATTTTCAAGGAATGTGGTATTAGAATTTACCTCTCTTAGGATTTTCCTACAACAATAGCTTCCATTAGAGTATACAGATGGCACCCTATGAAGAATTATATGGGAGACTATGTCAAACAGCAATTTTCTAGGATGATGTTGGTGAAAGAGAGCTCGTGGTTCGAGAACTTATTGAAGAAACAATGGAAATGTGAATATTATCCAGAACCATATCAAAATAGATCAAAGTAGTCAAAATATATATGTAGATAACTGAAGGAATGATTTTGAGTTTCAAGAAGGTGATCACATTTTCTTAAAGGTATCTCCATGGAAGGGTATTATAAGATTCAGTAAGAAGGGAATGTTAAGTCCCAGGTACATCAGACCTTTTGAAATTTTGGACCGAATTGAATACTTATCTTACCATTTGGAAATGCTTCCAAGTCTCTCCAAGGTTCACAATGTGTTCCATGTGTCAATGTTACAAAATTACACGCCAGACCCAATATATGTACTCACTTATGGAGAAGTGGAACATGATCCCGATCTATCTTACTGTGAAGAGCCTATCAAGATTCTTGATACTAGAGAACATGTATTGAGAAATCGGATGACTCGTCAGAAAATAGTTCTATTGAGGAACCATTATATGGAGGAAGCAACATGGGATCCTGCGGGGCTTATGATAAAGACATATGCAATTCTTTTTTGGTAATATTTTTCAAATTTCGAGGATGAAATTTTTGTAAGGAGGAGAAATTGTAACGACCCAATATTCTTCATAATGGAAATTACTTTATTATAAATATGTCATAATCACATTAACTACTAAGTTCTATGGGACCCTTAAAACATAAGTTTGACGCTTCTATGATGTTAATTTCAAAAATTCGACATACACAGTCTCGATCAGTAAGTTATTCAGAGTCTAATAAGAAAAACAGAATTTTTCGAGAATAGTAACCTAACCTTATGAATAGTAACATACCATTATGAATTGTGATATACCTTAACAAAAAGTTACCTTAATAATGATAATATATATATAATATTCAAGTTGATAGTACGATATAACTATATTTTAAAATAATTTACTGAATGTTTTAAAACTGGTTTTTGATAATAAATTATGGATTTAATCAAATATTAAATTAATAATATTTAGAGAATTATTTATGAAAAATGGACTTCATTTTTGGATTCTACATGTCGAAAAATTGTTAGAGTGAATTTATGGGATTTTTCTGAAATACTTGATTTTTTGATGAACAGTAAAATACCGTAATTTACCCTATAAATACATTAGAAGCTAAATAGAATATTCCTATCATAATTGATGATGTCACAACCCTTAATCCAAATTCACATGACAAAATTACTATTATTGGTCATGAAATTATTACTATTACTTGTCTTGTGATGAAATAATAAATTAATGAGTTTTATATTAAGAAATCCCCTCTCCCATCTACTATTAAAACCCCCTCTCACCCCCTCTTCCAATAAATCCTATCAACCCTTGTTACATCCCCAAATTCAAACCCAATACCCTCCCTACATCCTCTCCCACGTCCAGAAAGCTTTTGACTCATTAAAAGACCAAAAACTCTCCCTTAAATATGTTCCCAAGGAAGTTTGGTTCAAGCGGTAAATTCATCTTTTCAATTCATTGTCTTTCCTTTCAAGATAATTTATTTTCGTTTTCTACTACCTCTATTTATCCAAACTTTGTGATGAATCTAATACCTTATATATACTGTAATTTTTTCATGATAGTGGAATATGTTATCATCATCTCTGCCTTTTTACCTTCTTTTATACTAGTAGCAAGAACACCATTCGAGATGTGTCAATTTTACACATTTAAGGACGACGGAATTTCAATTTCTTTTATCATTCTAAATTCTGGTCATGAAACCATTCTTCTTATGGTTGAACCATATTATTATATATAATATAACCTATTTATGATTCTGTATTCCCTTTTTTCAAATGGTGTTAGGTTATATAGAAAAATGAGTTCGTTGTAATCAAAACCCACAAATTAACCGAAACAATTATCATTAAAGTTCTATATCATAATTCAACCTCATTCTATTTAACCAAGTTATATAAATGAAAAATAACACCTATTTATGTTCATAAATAATATATAATTTCAATTCTTGAGATTTACATCCATTCCTCTTTATTACATAAAAACACGTGAACCGAATATGAAAATAAGAGATACGAACACTCCAGTAAGACGAAATTCAATACAATAACTTGTCAATAATGAAATAAATGAACTAAACAGAATTATGGTAAATTAAATAAATGTCTAATATTTTCTAATATAAGTTAATAACAAGTAAAATTTCATATTCTAGGAGCTTATGTAAAAGATCGGAACAATTTTGGAGTTAAGGTTAGGGTTTTCCACCCGAACATTGAGTTTCATTCGGAATACTTTCAATGTCTAATTACCTCAATAAAATTATTATGTATTTTTATATACTCATCATATATTCTGTGTTAGTATCATATATATGTGTACAAACCATAAACCTTTCTTATTTTATGGATAGTTACACATTTCAAATGAACTTTCAAAGTTGTTTCCAAAATACAGGCCCGATCCAAGAGAATTTCTCAAATTTATTCCTATTTCAAGGGCACATTAGGATCTGTTTTTTGAAAAATTTATCATTATAAATTAACTCATTTTATTATGAAAATACAATCTTACCTAACTTCTGGTTTTATTCAATTAATTATCCCAACGAACTCTTCTTTTCAAAATAAAAGTGTATTTATCTCATGAACCGCTTAATGATTTTATAAGAGTCTTTTCTTCTAATTCAAAAATCTTGTTGATTAAATGGTATTATTGGGTTTAGTAATTAATGATTCAATATACCATATTTTATTTAATCTTTTATGAATAACTCTATTGTGGATGATCTGTCCTAAAACCATTCACCATATTATTCCGAATGGTTAGTGTTTTTGTTCAATAATTGGGGAAAGTTTGTTACATTTCATATGATAGTTTCAATATGAATGTATATATATTTTTATGTTTATCCACTTTCATATAAGGAATTCATTAGACTTATTATTTGATGGGTGGGGCCCGCTATAACCCCTTGATGCATCGGTAGGTCTCATGAGACAAATAGACGTTAATTGGTCGATGCCTTTACCAATGTGATATAGATTTTGGATGAGGCCTTAATCATTAGACGTCTTGGTTGAGGCCTTGAAAAAATGTTTCAAAATGTCCAAGATTACACATTCCATCATTATGAGATCAGCTATTGATATTTAATGTGGTTATTCGACTAGTAGAACACCCAAGATTATGTTTTATTATGGCATTATTTACTCAGCTCATATTCCTTCCATAATGTGTTCAGGTTTATTATTAAAGGAATGTGTTTTCAATTATTCACCATGTATAATGTTTATATTATCATCCACTGTATTTCTTACTCTTACTGAGCGTTTGGGCTCACCCCTTTCTTATGTTTCATTTTCTCAGGACATGAAGAAGTATTTTATAAATGACTAGAAAGCATAATCTAGGAGATGTGATGACTCTAGTTGAATAAATTAGTGCTGTTTTTCCTTTACATAAGTAAATATGAACTCATATATGTATCTCGTTTCCAATAATACATAACTACTTGGTCCTTCAGGTTTCATATTCCTTGTATTTATGCAAACGTAATCAAATAATGTATCAACTCTAGGCAACTAGTGTCGGGTCAATACAGTAAATAACAATTGGACCTTGTGCGGCATCTGCACCACTAAATTTTTCAATCAAAATAAGCAACATTCAGTCCCTGCCATAGAAAATGATTTTGAACTGTGAATTAAAATAATACATGTGCTTTCTAAATTTCATGGTCTTATAGGTGAATTCTCGATACAACATCTCCAATAATTCACATATATATAATCCTATGTCGAACCTTGAGGAGTGGCGGAAAAGCATGTGAAGTGGAGGGAATTCACCTTCTCACTAAAGGGAGCTATGAAGGAATGGAAGTACAATCTGTAACCAGGGGAGATCAGTTAATGGGAAGATCTGAAAATATACTTCATACAATGACTCATCCCAACATTAAAGGGAATTAGAATAAAAATTTTTATTTAAGTCATACATCAATCAACTAGAGAAACATTCTACGTATATAGTGAACATTTCAAAAAAATAAGTGATTTTTTACGGCACCATGAAATTGAAGAGGACCAATTCCTTGTGTTCTTCTTCCATGGAATTCTTGAAAATTATATGAATCTACTAGATGCCACATTGGGAGGATCCCTCATTGGATTGTTTTCTGTTGCAAATATCTAAGTTATGATTGAAATAACTCCAAAAAAATCATTGTAGTTTGGCACGCAAGGTATGAGGACTAGAGGAATCCATGTGGTGTGCACATCTGATTCAACATATTTTACTAGAAATGAAATGGGTGAACTCACCAAGATAGTGTGAAAAATTTTTGTGGACCATGTGAAGGAACAACAAGGATCTAATTATGTTTTTGTCTTATTCTCCTCTAATTCTCATTACACTAATTAATGTCTTGAAGATTATGGGACAAAATGTCGTTCCCTAGCCTATCATCAAAGGCAATTCCAACCAAAGACCCATCCAAGGCATGGGTTTCAAAAGAAAAAAGCTAGACTACCATTTCAGCAGCACTATCATAACCTGATAGCACGCCAATAGCCTTATAATCCATTCTTACAACAAAAAAAAACATTCCAACCACCACCTTTCCCATGTAATAATTATGAGAAACTAGCCACAAGTGCACCGACTACTGAAGATCAACAGATGTAGAAAAGAGTTTCAAGAATAGATGATAGAATTGTCAAGATATCTGATTAATTAGAAATATTTATGAATGCTCCCGCCACGAACCAAGGTATGCTTCCATCCCAAATAGTTCTCAATCCATAGGACAATTTTAGTACAATCACCACTTGAAGAGGGAAGGAGTTCAGACCCCCTAAATAATGTGGGGATGATGATTTCAAGAAACCACATTAATTTTTCCCAATCCAACCAAAAGATGAAGTCAATAATAAAAAAATGGAAAGAAAAATGTTCAAGTACGAAATTATATAAATTTTTTTCAAAAAAAATAATCGGAGAAAAAGTATATCCCATCATCATTCTCATCATCATTGGTTGAGTCAAAGAATGGTGAATAATAATGATATCCACGAGGAATTCATGAATCATTCTTGAATGTTGAGATTAACATCCCGCAACATGATGCATTCCAAAAAAAATTCCTAAAGATGAGAAATTATGGATGGTGCTATGTACTAAAAATGGAGGATGGATAAAAATGAATGAATCTGATTAGAAAGAAGCATATCAACAATGATCACACCACTGATACTGCAAAAATTTCAAGATCTCGAGACATTATCTATTCCATGTACTATCATTTCATTAATTTTTATGAATGAACATTGTGATCCCAAAAAATCAATAACTTTTATGCCCTACTAAATGTTTTCATCTTTTTAGATTAGAGATCTAAAAAAACTCGAGGTGTGGTGCATTTCACAAATTGATCCACCATTTTCCCACCTTTAGTGGTAGGAGATGTTCTAGTGGGATTGAGAAGATTAATCCTTCTAGCATATTTTTATATCATTACCATGGAGGGGGACTGATCACCAGCTTAATCTCCCATCATCCTAGGGAGACCATTCCTAATAACAGTAAGGATGATCATCAATGTCCCAGAAGGAAAACTCACCTTGGATCTTAGAGACACTATAGTTCTCTTCAACATTTTTTTATGATAAAACTCCCTATTATAAATCACTCACTTTATACAATCTGACATGATGATGGTATTTAACAAATTTAATACTATGATATACTTCGTGAATTATTATTAGTAGGTGAACACATATCATTTGAATGTTATAATTCCACAGTACCAGAATATTCTGATATAATGTATGAGGATGATGTGAAATCTAACTTTTTCGATGATTTGTTAAAAGAGAGTGAAATTAGACAAGGGAATACATCCTTAGAAGTATGAAACCTAAATAAAATATCATCCATTAAACAACCCCCATGTCTAGAACTGATGACATTTCCATGTGATTTGAAGTATGTTTACCTAATTGAAGGAGGTAAATTGCAATTAATCATTTCCAATCACATATCCCATTCACAAGAACAAAAAATAATTGACCTTTTCAAAAGGAATTATAAATTTATAGGACGTAGTATAGGTGATATTCCAGGAATCAACACTAAGGAATGCTCTCACGGGATATTTTTAGAATGTGATTCTAGACCAATTGGACAACCTTAGAGAAGATTAATTCCTACAATTATGAAGGTCATTAAGAAATAGATAGAGAAATTGTTAGCAGTTGAAATCATTTACCCAATCATTGAATCTCAATGGGTCAGCCCAATTCATGTAGTCCACAAAAAAATGGACCTCACCAATATTAAAAATGAAAAAAATGAACTGGACCCCATGAGAGTACAAAATGGATGGAGATTGTGTATAAACTATAGGAAGATAAATCAAGTTACTATAAATGACCCCTTTCCAATTCCATTTATTGATCATATGCTTGAAAGGTTACCAGAAAAAACTCATTATAATTATTTAGATGGATACATAGTATGTTTTCATGTTCCAATCGCACTACAAGTCCAGAAGAATATGACATTCACTAGTCATTTTGGAACACTCACCTACAAAAGGATTCTTTCCAGGCTATGAAATTCCCTAGGAATATTTTAACGGTGTATGGTGAGTATTTACATAGACCACATTGAGGACTGATTGGAGGTGTTTCTTGATGATTTCATAGTATTTTAAAGTTCATTTGATCATTACATCAGATATTTGGAAAAAAAATTTAAAAACATGAATTGAATATATATTTTTCTTAAATTTCATAAAATGTCATTTCATGGTGGAAATGGAATAGTTTGGGGGAACATAATTTCAAAAAAAAGTATTTGAGGTTGATAAATCGAAAATATATGCAATAAATTTCATTCCATATACACTATTCTAAAACATGTATGATCTTTTTTATGGAATGCATGATTTTACAGAAGATTCATCATGGATTTTTGTAATATATCTATCCCTCTAAAAAGATTAATTTTAATTGATTTTGACATTAATTTTGATTTTATATGCATGGAATCATTTATGAATTGAATAAAAAGTTGATAACACAAACAATAATGAAAGCACCCAACTCGGATAATCCTTTCGAATTACACTGTGGTGCATCCAGCCAAGAAGTGGGAGCACCTCAATCATAGAGAATTGACATCAATTGTCAAATCATCTCTTATAAATCAAGGACCTAGAATAAAAAACAAATATATAAAAAACAACTAAGAAGCAGTTCCTTAATGCCATAATTTCTAAAGATAAATTCATATCATATACTCTTTTCACTAAAGATGTATTTTCTGATCTTGCTACACTTAAGTACTTAATGATATAGGTGGATGATATAACATTGGTGGTGATATAGATGATATTTTTAAAAGAGTTCAATTTCTAAATCAAAGTCAAGAAGGGGACTGAAAATCATGTGGATGATCATCTATGTCGACTATCCCACATAGCTGAAGAAGAAATCCCAAAACTGAAACCACTTTATGGTGAACTTCTTGGAGAACAACTCTACATCCTCAACAGTGAAGTTCATAGGTATGCCAAAACTATCATGTATTTGGTTACAAATTAGGAACCTTCTCATCAATACTCAAATCTACAACATGAGCTAAAATATAAAACAAGATTATAAACAAGGGAAGACCCATTTATGTGGAAGGTTTCTAATGATAAAATCATATGAAGATGATTACTAAGAAGTTAAATGGAATCTATAATTGAATTCAGTCATAAATTATCTTTAAAAGGACACTCTAGACCATTATGGACGACACCAAATGTTTTATAATCTGAAATATATTAGACCACCTTATTCAAGGATGCATATGATTTTTTTAAAAGATGTTAATAATTCCATTATTTTGGTAATGTCTCAAAAATACATGAAATTCCACTAAAACAAATAACCTTTTGTTAAATTTTTTGATGTATGGGGAATAGATTTCATGCGACCATGTTTGGTCCACATGGTTAGATACCCTGAAAGAAAGGGGTGAATCAATGTTTGATAGATTAAAATCAATTCCCCAATTGATCTTTTTTTCTCTATTAAGAAAAACTCACTTCTCTCTCTTTCTAGTAGAAATGTATAAACAAAAACTAAATCATGCACAGGACATAGTGATTTTTACTTGGTTCAACCTCACTGATCTTTTTCCTTGGAGTATACACCGACTATGTGCTAATGTACCAAATCCACTAATAGTGCACTATTTTTTACAATGATTGAGGCTGAGTCAATGTCTCTTCAGGTTTATAACCATTCACAAAATGAAAGCTCACTACTATCTCTACTGATGGGTACTCAATACATCCTCATAATATCCACTCATAGTTTATAGACTTGAAGGTCTCTAGATTATCTTCAATTAAATCTGCATCCTTAACTGTTAATAGATGATCTATGATATCCCACATTTACATGCAGATGAATCTCTCTTTGCACTGGGTGTACCATGCAACCTCAAATCTTTCAAGCAACCCTTAAAGTGTCTTGCACGCAATATTAAGGCCTTTCACAAAAGATTCCACTTTTTCATGAAACCACATTTTAGAACAATTTCAATCATTTGTGAAACTAAAATCTTTCACAAAATAATTTTTGATTGTGAGAAACTAAAGATTATTCGTGAAACTCCCTTTACGTGAAATTCTTACGTGATCTGGTGCTGTGATTTTTTCTAAGTGTCATGATCTTACTAATGAGGGGGTTCACATTGTTTTTATAGGAATTTATGGGCCATGTGAAAAAGATTAAACATTTTTCATGAAAGTTCCCCTTCGAGCATGCAAAATCACATTTGATGTCGCATTGGGTGCATAAGTTTCTTTCACACAACCTCATCTTTCGCGCGTATTTCCAAATCATTCGCGCACATCATGCATATGCCTTTTTTCAATGTTCTTCTCTCAAAACCTACATTGTTCCCTAGATTGGTAGTTATTTTCCTTCATAGTAATCATCAATATCTATGGAACTCAAAAAATCAGCATGTAAACCCCCTTTTCAACAAAATTTACATTGTCGTATTCTCTATCGAAAAACATAACATGAAGGTCTGCTTTGTCAACCAATACAATTAACTCAAAAATTCTTCAATGATAACATAAAATATTGTTATCCAAATAGTCCATTACCAGTTTCAATTGGAAATTCATATATTATTTTTGTTTTAGACTCTGTTTCAAAATGCGAGGATGTGAAAAAAACCAGAACGGAAGAAGCCAATGTTGTTTGTGATTTTGTCAGGGGAAACACATTATGCAGGTTTGGAGTGCCAAAAGAAATCATTAGTAACCAGGGAAATCATTTCTGAAATATTAAAATGGAAGTATTTCTAATGAAATATGGGGTACATTATAGAACATCCACACCATACCATCCCCAAACAAATGTCCAAGAAGAAGTCTCCAATAGAGAAATCGTAGCCATTATAGGGAAGATTGTTAAACCCTACAGGAAGGATTGGATCCAAATGTTAGATGAAACCTTATGAGAATGTAAAATAGATTATAAGACTCCTATAGGGATGATCCCCTTCAGATAGATCTATGGATAGAGTTTCCACCTACATTTGGAGTTGGAGCATAGAGCCTTTTGGGAATTCAAAGAGTTGAATATGGACATTGAGAAATATGGGAAAGAGATAAGATTGTAGTTTCATGAGTTTGTGGAAATCAGAAGATAATATTTTGAAAATGAAATGATCTATAAGGATATAACAATAATGTCTCATGAGAATATGATTCAACCAAGAACCTACAACACTGAAGATCAACTATTTCCCTACAAATCTAGTCGTGAGCTTATGTCAGGTAAACAACACTCTAGATGGGATGTCCCCTTTACTGTTATTCATGTATATCATTTTGGTGTGGGATAGATTAAATAGAATGGAGGAGGAAACATGTTCAAAATAAATGGGTAGAGGCTGAAGAAGTACCATGGGATCAAACATCATGAACCAGTGGGGGAGATCACACTCCTTCAACCTGATTACAAATGAAGACGTATCAGGTTGCGTTATTCCATTACAGTTGATTAAATGTAGAAACTCTATAATTTTTTAAAACACATAAAAATCCATTTACATGCATTGAGGATTATCCATCAATTATGTATGGTTTAGGGAATCTTTTAGTCTAGGATTTGTCAAAATTTATCATTTTTTCATTCGATTCAATGACATTAATAAAAATGGATTTCGGGAGTCAACCTACATTTCCCACTACTGTCAATATATACTCTCGGTCATTTAACAACATTATTTAACATGATATATCATATTTATTTAATATTTTATCTCCATTAATGATGATTTTTCAAGGATGAAAAATATTTTGATACAATAAAAACCTATAATATATGCAGCAAGAGGAAAATAAGCTGAAGTGGGAATACACATCTTGAAGAATAGCTACACATCGTGACTGGGAATGATTGAACCTAAAGAGATAATTCTAAATCATCCACTTAAAATAGGATTAAATGATTCATTTATTTATAATCCAAATTTATTCCACACATTTTTATTATGTTACAACATCAATTTAAAAATTCATGCCCACATCGAATTCATATTTTACTTGAATTATCTAGGAGATATCAGTGTTTTTGGAATATAGTGATGCCTTGTCCTATATTTTAATGTTAATAATATTTAATTAATAAAATTATGAATTGTATTATTAAAATAAATCATTCCTATTGAAATGATGCCTCAGGAATTAAATAAATTAGTTTATTTAGGTAAATGAAATTTCTCAACCAAGTTTAATTCATTGTATTTTTTAAAGTCATGTGAAGTGAATTTTTATTATGAATTGTTACATTAGTGATTGACCAATGTTATACTTCTTATTCCTGATAAGATTTCTAGACCTTGTACAGCCTATAAATCTTGAGCATATTTTTCAGTTATCATGTGACTTGTCTCCTACAAGAACATATAATGGAACATGTCAAATATATGACATTGTAAAAATGTATTTACATTTATTTAGGAATATTTTGAAAATAATATATCCTTTAAGACCACCATAACATTAATCATTCACTATCCCTAAGAATCCATGATTAACATTTATTATAATTAGTCACATTTCAAGACATTTTTATACATTCCTACCCTACTATGGGAATTTTCCAGATATATTAAAAATGTTGTATGGGGTTAAAGGGTGTCATGGAGGAAGGGATTATTTACATTGCAATGAAAAAGTGTGGGGGTGATAATTTTGGGTAATAAGAATGATAATTTGAATCATTCATTATACTCAATTGCTTTTCCACATGTGAAAAAAATAATTGAAAAGAAAGAAATGATCAAAAAATAGAGAAAAAATGGGTTTGATTTGCGAAAACCAAAAATCACCATTTTCCAAATAGATGATGTTCTAATCATATGTGGTTATGTGATGGATGTGAAGTTTGATCTAATCATAACATGATAAAATATTAAAAAGAAAAAAATTCAAAATGGTGCACAAATCATTCATTATTCTTTATTTGATGATGACCTACTTTGAAATTTTGGCGTAAGTTGGTGTTGCTATAGTGAATGGGAGAATTTCATTACGCTTTTACTTTTGATATCATGCATCGTACTTTAAATATCAGCCTCTTCCTTGAGCGTTAATTTTTTTTTAAAAGAATCATACCAATGTTATGCCTTAGAGTAATTTGAACCATTATTTCAATGTCCTCATGATTTTATTTCCCTTTTTTCCTTTATAAAGAAGGGAAAGTAGTACATCAACAAGCCTTGGAATAATCGTAACTCTATTAGAATTGTATACTGAGATATGTGAGAAAAGATTCAAGTGATGTAAATCATGATAAGACATGTTTAAACATAATGAATTGAGTAGAATTAATTAATCAAAGGAGAAGTTCCATTATATTTCAGTGGGGAAAAGTAAAATAAATTAATCGATTATTCCCTTGAAAAATGGGAAATTATATTGATAATTAATATGGATCATTTAATGTATGATTTTACACTGCAAATTGTATTAATTTTTTATTTTCTAATTTTAATAATACTTATATTTGAGTCTTATGAATTCTATGTGGAGATCTTATACTTCAAAACAATCATGGTTTATGTGTGAGATTATTTGACAGAGAAAATTTATGTGCATAATTTAGGTATTAATTTTTGTAATTAAGTGAAGAATCATGTAATTTTTTCTATGATTTCATTTGTTTTATGTTTTTTGGAAGGAATTGAATAAATCATAAAAAAGGAGATAAATAGGAGAAATTACATACCCAATGGCACAAAACTAGATATTTATGAGAGATGTGGGGACATAAATATGATGAAAGAGACTTAAACATTTATTACCTTCAGTACATGATGTGACCAATGTTAAATAGTCAAAAATTGAAACAAATATTCCCACAAGATTCATGGAACGTGGTAGAGGAAAACATGGAGAAGTACACATTGCGTAAACAATGTACACAACATTTACATGGAAATACACAAAAAAAATAATTAAATTCAATGCTAATGGTTTTATATGAGAAGTCCAATAAATACTGACCTCTTGTAGCCTTCCAACAGGCCCAGAGACGGGAACAATCCAAGGGATGTTTGAGGATGACATCCTTAATCATTATTTATTTTATTTATTTTTTCATTATATTAAAATGTCTCTACTCTCCTAAATCATAGTTTTTAACCCATCCATGGAGGTGTCATTTCATTTGAGTTATAAAGAAGAGGGGAGGCTGGAATTTTGGGCATGCTTGAATTCTTGTGATTGAAATCAGTCAAATTACTTCTTCTTTCTTATGTTGGGTTCAATTATTAATTCAGTTTTAAATACCAAATGTAGATGTGTTAGGTTTTGATTCTGTTAATATAAATTCCTTTTGTGGATGATCCCATCTCCCTAGTACATGTTCTATGTTGTATATAGTGGAACAAGATTAGGGTTGGGTGGTGAATGCTCGACGGTAGTCCGTACGTGTGTATGCCTACCTGTGGAAGATTGGTTTATTACTGAACAACAATTCAATGTTATGGATTTCTCAATTTAATCAAGAAACATTCTTCCACCCTACACACATTATAATGAGGATTGACCAATCTTAGTATTTGTATAGGAATTTTCACATCATAATAACCTGGCCAAGGGATAGAGAGGACTCGGTTGACAAATCTCTCTCTAATTAGTGAAAGGATGGAAAATGAATAAATTTTAAAAGAATAATATCATAGAACTAGGTTTAGCCGAACCCAAACCGATCATCTTCATTATCATATTTTAACAAAAATAAATACAAGATATTTATTTCTATCACAATCATTCAAGATAATTAAAAACTCATGTTCAGAAAACCTACAAAAAGTGACAAACATGTTTTGTGTTCACTCTTCTTTGATAGACTACCTATGATCCACTGCTATAATATACATGAGAAATTAAAATATTGTTTCACCAGACCCCACAAGAGGAATACACAAAAATTGGCACTATTTATAGGGAAGAAGTACTTCAAAACCTTTTAAAAAAATCTCCATTCGAATGACCCGTAGATGAAAAAGTAAATTTTTTTAATTTGATATTGAAATTGAATTCCCAATAAAAAAATTGAGAATGAAAATCCATAAAATATATTTTGAAGAAATAAATCTCACTAAATCATGTGATACATTAAGGTAACACTTTGAACTTGTAATAAAGGCTGTAAATAATAAAAAAACCTTGTGTGACATCTACGCACCTCAAATTTGTCAATCAAAATAACAGAATTTTAGTCCCTACCGTATAAAATGATTTTTAACTGCTAATTAACTTGAAAATATTTCGTATTAAATTTCATGGTCGTTCATATGATGAACCAAAACAACATATACAAAAATTCACCTTTGTATGCTCTATCATCAATCCTCATGGAGACGCGGAAGAGCATGTGATGTGGAGGGAATTACTATTCTTACTTGTGGGTGCAGTGAAGGAATGGTTGTACAATCTGCAACTGAGTGAGATCAATTACTGGGATGATCTAAAATTATTTTACCTACAAAGATTTTTCCCAATATCCAAGAGTAATGTAATAAAAAAGTTATTTATTTATTACTTAAATCAACTGTAGAAACCATCAATGAATACTAGGAACATTTTAGAAAGATATGTGTATGTTGGCCACACTATGAAATGGAAGTAGACCAATTCCATATTTTCTTCTACCATGTATTGAATGAAAAAGATTGGAATATAATAGATGCCTCGTTGGGGAGGATCCCTCATCGACAATTAGCCAATAGATAAATGTGTTCAGATTGAAATGATTTCAAAAAATTCACTGTAGTTTGGCACTCGGGGTATGAGAACTATAAGAATCCAATAGGTGAGATCATCTGATTCAGTATATGTAATTAGAAATTAATTGGGTGAACTCACCAGGTTAGTGATAAAAATAACTGAGAACCATGTGATAGAACAATAAGAACTGAATTAGGTTTGTGGTTTATGCTCTTCTAATTCTCATTACATTGATCAATTTCCAGAAGTGCAGGGGAATGAAAGTGGTACTATAGCCTAACAGCTAAGAGAATACAAACTGCAATCCCAACCTGGGAATGGGTTTCAACAGAACCAAGATATACCAACATTTCTAAAGAAATATCAGAACCTGGAAGTATTCTCATATCCTTATAATCATACCTTCTAGAAAAACAAAAAATCCAAATACCACCTATCTAGTGGCAACATTATGATCAACCATCCACAAGGGCAGTGAAAACTGAAGATCAATAGTTGAAGATAATTGTTGCAGGAATAGAAGATAAAATGGACATGCTATATGATCAATTTTCAATCATTTTGGATGCTATCACCAAGAACCTATGTATGCTCCCATCAAAAATAATTCCCAATCCAATGGAGAATGTTTGTGTAATCGCCACCCAATGTGGAAAGGATCTCAGACCCCTTGATCAATTTGAGTATGATGATTCCATGAAACCTCTGGAAGTTCTTCCTATCCAAACAAAAGGAAAATTTAATAACAATAAAGGAGAAATAAAAAGGTTCAGGAAGTAAAGGACAAAAACACCTTTACAAAAATATAAATGGGTGAAAAGGATATCACATCACTATTCCCATCACCATTGGTTGAGTCAAAGAAGGGTGAATAAGAATGAATTCATCAGTAAATTCAAGAAACCTTTCGGAATGTTGAGATTAATATCCCACTATTGGAATCATTATAAAAAATCCCTAAATGTGAAAAATTTATGAAGGCCTTGGGTACTGAAAGATGGATACTGGATGGAAATGAAAGAATAATCTTTGGATGTTGTGTCTCCACATTGATCACACCACTAATAAGAAAATCATAATCAAGAAAAATTCTTTATTCCATGTACGATCGGTTCTTTAAATTTTACAGATGAACTACTTAATCTCGGTGCATCGATATATATGATGCCTCCTTTATTGTTTCCATCTTTCCGGATCAGAGAACTAAAACTAACTAGAGTTTTTGTACAATTAGTAAATAGATCCTCATTTTTTCAGCTAGATTTGTTAATGATATGATAATGGGAGTGAGAGTGTTAATCTTTGGAGCTGACTATTTTGTCCATTCCATGGAAGAAAACTACAAACCAGCCCAATATCACATTATTATAGAGATAACCTTCCAAAAAAGTACAAGAATGATCATCAACATCCATGAAGGAACACTAACAATAGATCATGGAGGCAGTACGATATACGTCAACATTATTGATAAGATGAAACATCCTTCCAACAATAACTCACATTATGTAATATCCCATAATGAACATATTGATCCAATTGAAGACATAGGTATGCTTCATAACTTTTTATTAGTTGGTGAATACATTTCATTTAAATGTTATAATTTTCATGAACCATAAATTTCCAATATCATGTTAGACGACGTGGTAAAATCTGACATTTTCATTGATTTTTTAATGGAGAGTGAGATTATACCCAAGAATACAACCTTTAAAGATGTAAACCTAAATGATATATCAGCCCTTAAACAACCCATGTCTAGAACTGAAGCCTTTTCCATGTGATTGGAAGACTGATAACCAAATGGAAGGAGAGAAATTTCTTGTAATCATTCCAAATAACCAATCCCATTCAAAATTAGAAACACTGATTGACCTTTTCAAAAAGAAATTTCAAATATATAGGATGGAGTTTTTGTGATATTCCATTAATTAACCCCAATTTATCCTCTCATGGGATATTTTTAGAAAATGATTCCCGACCAATTAGACAACCTCTGAGAAGACTCAATCCCATAATTATAGAGGTCTGTAAAAAATAGATAGAGAAATTTTTAGCAGTTGAAATCATTTACCAAATCATTTATTCTCAATGGGTCCTCCAAACTCATATAGTCCCTATGAAAACTGTCCAATCCTCTATTAAAAATAAAAAAATTAAACCTATCCCCATTAGAGTTTAAAATTCCTAGAGTGTGTTTATAGATTATAAGAAGCTAAATGATGTTACCAAAAAGGGTTACTTTCTAATTATTTTTATCAATTAAATGATTTAAATGTTAGCTGAAAAAACTCATTACTATATTTTAGATGAATTCATGGGATATATTCAAGTATCGATCACAACTGAAGGCTAGAGGAAGATGAAAATCACTAGTACTTCTACAACATTAGATTACAAAAGGATGCCTTTCTGGCTATACAATTCCCCAGTTACATTTCAACAGTTTATGGAGAGTATTTTCTCATACCACATTATGGAATTCATGGAGGTGTTTCCGGATGATTCCATAGTTTTTGGAAATTCATTCAATCATTCTTATGGAAATTTGGATAATGTTTTAAAAATGTTTTTTGAAAGAACTTCATCTTACATTTTTTAATTTCACATTTCATGGTTGAAAATGGAATAGTTTTGGGGAAAATAATTTCACAAAAATGGAATGAGGTTGATAAATACAAAATTGATGTAATACATTCCTTTCTAAATCCAACTTGTGTAAAAAAAATGTTCTATCCCTCTTAGCGAATTCATGATTTTACAGTAGATTCCACATGGACTACCGTATGATCCCTCTCCCTCTCTTGAGATTACTTTTAAAAGATGATGAATTTAATTTTGACTGTACATTCCATGGAAAATTTAATGAATTGAAGAAAATGTCGATAACACAACCAAAAATGAAACACCAAACACGGATTACCCTTTCATGTTACTTTGTGATGCATCCAACCAAGTGATTGGAGAAGATATATCATAGGGAATTTAGGGAAGGCCTCATGTAATTTCCTTCGCATCAAGAACCTTTGAATAAGCACATATAAATTACCCAACCACTGAGAATGAGTTCCCTATAGTAGTTTTTTTCACTATATAAATTCTGATCATATCTTCTTATCACTAATGTTTTTATATTTTATAATCATGATTCATTTTGAAACATAATGAAATTGGTTGATGTTAAACCATGGTTGGTTATATGGATGAAACTCTTAAAAGAATTCAATTTTGAAATCAAAGATAAAAATGGGAATGAAAATCATGTGGATGGTCATCTGAGTTGACTACCCCACACCAATGAAGAAAAAATCCCAAACCAGAACCCACTTAATGATGTGATTCTTGGAGGAAAAATACACATCGCCAACATTGATGAACCATGGTATTCCAACATTGGAAACTATCAGGATACATCTATGGTACCCTCTCATCTATGATCTCATTAACAACATTACCATAAAACTGAATAATGATTTTAAATTTTGGAAGACCCATTTCTGTGGAATGTGTGCAATGATAAAATCATCAGATGATTCTTACCAAGGACTGAAATATAATTAGTGTTTGAATTCATTCATAAATTATCCTATTTTGACCAATTTGGACATCTGAGGACCGCCTGAAATGTTTTCAAATACAGACACTATTGTCCCACATTAATCAAGTATGCATATGAATTTTGTAGAAGATGTGAAAATTTCCAATTTTATTGTAATGTCTCCAAATGATAAAAAATTCCAAAAAACCAATATCCTTTTGTGAAATTTTGTATGTATGGTGAATAGATTTCATAAGACCATCCCCAATGTCATTTGTCAATTCATATATTTTTTTGGATGTTGATTATTTTTCAAAATTGGTGGAATCGATAGCCAATGTAACTAAAGATCCTAATGTTTTTTGTGATTTTGTCAGGGCTAACATTTTATTCTGGTTTGGAGTGCCATGAGAAATCAATAATTGACAGGGAACTCATTTCTACAATAGGAAAATGGAATTATTTTTAAAGAATTATGGGGTACATCATAAAACATCCACCCCATACCATCCCCAAACAAATGTAAAAGCAGAAGTCTCCGATAGAAAAATCAATGCCATTCTTGAGAAGACTCCTAAGCCCAACAGGAATGACTACATCCAAAGGTAAGATGATACCTTATGGGAATACCGAATAGATTTTAAGATACCTATAGTGTTGATCCCATATTTATTTATCAATGGAAAGAGCTTCCACATACCTTTGGAGTTGGAGCATCATAACTACAGGGAGGTCTGAGAGCAGAATCTAGACATTGAGGAAGCTGAGAAAGAGAAAATATGGTAGTTGTATGAGTTAGGGGGAATCAGAAGATAATATTTTGTAAAATTAATGATCTATAAAGAGAGAACATAGATAACCCCATACAAGATGATTCAAACAAGAACATTCAACATTGGAGAACAATTGTCACTCTACAAATCCAAGATTTCGCTTAATTCATGTAAACATTATTCGAGATGGTAAGTCCCCTTTATGGTTACTCATGTATAACCCTTTGGTGTTGTTCATATTAAAAATGAAGGATGTAGAAACCTATTCACTGTAAATTGGAAGAGGAAAAAGATGTTCCTTGGGATCATACCTCAAGAACTACTGGATGAGATCTCACACCTTCACCTTGATTACAAATGAAGACCTATCGGGCTGCATTATTGCATTAAACTTGATAAAATGATGTAACTTCACATTTATAAATTTATATTAAAATTTTTCATTTACATGAATTAAGGACGATGCATCCTTTATGTGTGGAGAGGTAATCCTATATTCTAGGATTTCAAAAAATATATCTCTCTTTACTCTAGACGATGACATTAAATAAAAGCATTTCTAGGAGGCTACCCTCATTTTCCCCCCGTTGTCCACTTTTCATCTCAGTCATATAGATGGATTATTTAATAGGAATGAACTATCTTTTTTTATTATATATCATGTACAATATTAATTATTTGTCATGTTTGAAAGATAAATGTTTGAGCCAATAAAAAACCTCAAGATTGGAGGAAAGTAGGAAAAAAAGCTGTAGTGGGATTACACGTCATGAAAATAAGGTACACGTTCAGAATGGGTCAAGGTAGAAACATCAAAGTAGAATTTGAAGCATACACATAAAAGGGGATTAAGAGTTTCTGTTTAATATTATCCATATTTTATCCCCACATTGTTAGTCTTTTAGAGCATTAATTAGAAAATGCATTCCCACACATGAATTCACGTTTTACTCAAATTATCTTGGATACTTGAGTTTCATAGCATTCCAAGGAGGCACTGTTTTATATATCAATTTTATTAATATTTAATTATTAAAATAAATAAATGGGTTATTAAAAAGAAGCTTGGATATTGGAATGATGACTCAATATTTGAATAAATTAGTTATTTCTTGTAAATGAAATTTCCCTACCAACATTCATGATTTGAATTTTTTTTTGTTCATGTGAAGTGATTTTTTAATATTAATTAATCCTTGGGTGTTTTTTTAATGTTATAATTCCCATTATTGATAGGATTTATAGTCCAAGTACTTTGTATTTATCTTCATCATATTTCTTGAGTGATCTTGGGACATGTCTCCTACCAGAACATGTAATGGAACTTGTCAAATATATGAATGAGTATAAACAAATTTAAGTTGGTGGAGACATATTTTGAAAATCCATTATCCTTTATGACCACCTTTACATTAATCTTTTATTTCCCATGGAATTCATGAATGAACTTTTATGGAATTAGCCACATTTCAATCCATTTTTATCCTTTCCTACCATACACTGGGAATTTGCGTGATATAATAAAGTTAAAGTGTGGGGGTTAGGGGAGTTAGGGTGGAAGAGATTATTTACATATTTAGGGAAAATTATGGGGGTTCTATTATTGTGTAATGAGAAAGTTCAATTGAATCATTCATTATACTCAACAGTTTTTCCTTCATGATAAAAAACAATAAAAAATAATAAGGAACCAAAAAAAGAACAAAAAAAGAGTGAAATAGAATGGGTTTGATATTGGAAAACTAAAAATATAAAATTACATGTATGATGATATTTTGATCATATTTGGTTAGGTAATGGTTGTAAGGATTGAATTTATCGTAAATTTTTAATGAAATGCAAAAGTAAAAAAAATCAAGATGGTGAATAAATCATTCATTATGATTAAATTGATCATGACCTACCTAGGAACGTTGGGGAAACTGGGTGTATCTATATTGAAGTGGATAATTTCATTACACTTTTACTTTTGATTTCATGAATTTTACTTAAGATATTATCCTCCTCCATAAGCCTTAATTATTAATGCTTCAAATCATACCAACATTAAGCCATAGAATCTTTTGAAACATTATTGTAATGTCCTCATGATTAATATGCATTTTTCCTTTACAAAGTGGAGAAATTTGTTCATCACCAGGCCTATGGTTAAGGATCGTGTTCTCATGAAATGAATATAACTCTTCCTCGATTGTATCTTGAGAGATGTGAGAAAAGATTCATGTGAGATAAATCATGACTTGGCATGTTTAATAATATTGAATTAAGTAGAATGAATTAATAAATGGAGAAGTTCCATTATATTACAAAAGGGAACAGTAAAATAATACTTGAATTGATTATTCCATTGAAAAATGAGAAATTAAATTGATACTTCATGTTGATATTTTAATGTTTTATTTGAAATTGAAAATTTTATGATTTTTATTACACTAAAATGTTATTATCGGAATCATTTTTGTCCTATGAATTCTATGTGGAGATCATATGCCTGAGGACAAGCATGGTTTATGCGTGGGGATATATGATAGATAAAATTTATGCGCATATTTTATGTCTTAATTTGTGTAATTAAATGATTAATAATTACATATTTGGAATGGTTTTTTTACGTTTGAGGCTAGGTGTGATGAAATCATAAAAATGTTCAAAAAGAGGAGTAATTGCATACCAAAGGGTGTAACACCTAATTTTTATGAGATAAGAAGATCTAGAAATATGTATAAAGAGGCCTACAACTTATTTACCTTCATTACATGATGTGACCAATGTCAATCATTCATAAAAATGTAGGTGATTCACATAGGACTCACTGAACATGACAGAGGAAAACACAAAAAACTACACATTATGTACATGGTGACACATAGAAAAAAAATAAATGTATCAGTCATGGGATTTGGACCATAAGGCCTATATATATTGACCCTTAGATTCCTTACAAGTGACACAAATCTAGGAGGAATCCAAAAGATGATCGAGGACGACCACCACCAACTTTATTTATTTTATTTTATTTTATTAATTATTTTAAAATGTCTCTACTCTCCCGAATCATCTCGTTTAACCCATCTAGGGATTGTTAGTTTCATTTAATTGTTAGGAAAGATTAGAGGCTGGAACTATGTGCAGGTTTATGTTATTGAGATTGAAATTAATGATATTCCTTCTTCTTTCTTATTTTTGATTCAATTTTTATTTAGATTTAAATTCCGAATGCAGTTGAATTCGGTATTGATTCTATTATTATATATTTCATATGTAATTGATCACATATCCCTCCAACCAATAATAATCTGTATAAAGTTGAAGTATATTAGGGTTGGGTGTTGAGTGCTCAATAATAGTCAGCACATGAGTATGATATCATGTGTAATATTGGTTTATTTGGGAACAAAAATTTTGGGTTAGGGATTGATAAAATAAACCAATAATCCTTTTGTAACCCTACACACATTGGAAGTTGGATGAAATAATCTAAGAGTTTGGATAGGAAAATTCTCATCATAAAGATCAGTCCATGGGAGAGAGAGGATTCGGTATATGAATCTCTCTCTTATCAGTTAATGTAAGGAAAAGTGATAAATTTGAAAATCATGATTTCCCAACACTAGGTATTTCTAAACCCAATATGATCATAAAATTTATCATATGTTAAAACCAAACAATTCAAGATGTTAATTTCTCCAAAATCACACAAATTAATTAAAAACAATCATTTTTTTAAAACCTAAAAAAATGAAAACCTTTTTTTGTCCACTCATCTTCAGGAGACTATATAGTATCATCTTCTATAATATACTTAGCTAATTAAAAAATTGTTTTACCATGCCCCATGATAGGTGTGCATCAAACATGGCAACATTTTTGTGGAGGAAGAGGCACAAAACCAATTAAAAAAATTCATTATTGATTGACTCATCGTACAAATAGAAATTTATTTTATTTTGATATAGAAATTAAACACATAATAACAAAATTGTGAATGAAAAAACAACAAATAGATTTTGAAGAAATCAATCTCACCAATTCAAAAGATACCTTGAGTGAAAACATTGAACTTGTAATAATGGTTTTAAATCCCAAACAAACGTTATGTGACATCTTGCCACCAAAAAATTCAATCAAGAAACCAACTAGTAGTACATACCTTGGAAAATGATTTTCTTCTATTAATTAACATGATCCAAGTGATTTATAAATTTCATGGTCTTGGTGTAGACCCGAATCGATATATCAAAGAATTCACCTATGGCTACAAAAGCTTCAATCCTTGTGGAGTCATGGAAGAGCATGTGAAGTGGATGGAATTACAATTCTCACTAGAGGTACAAGTGAAGGAATGGATGTAAAATCAGAAACTGAGGGAGTTCTGTGACTGAGAGGATCTAAAAAATGCTTATGAAAATTATTCTTATCAAAATCTAGGAGTACTACAACAAAAAAGGTGATTTATGTCATACATCAATCAAATAGTGAAACCCTCTAGGAATACTGGTATCGTTTCAAAAAGCATTGTGAATACTACACACACAATGAAAATAATGAGGAAAAATTCTATTTGTGATTCCACAGGGGATTGCTTGACAATGATATGAATATACTAGATTCCTCATTGGGAGGATCCCTCATTGACAATTCATAACTAGATATCCTAGTAATGGTTTCATAGATTGTACAAAAGTCGTTGTAGTTTTGTACTTGAGGTACAACCACGACATGAATTCATGTGGTTGGAACATATGATTTAGTAGGTTTAATTAGAAACAAAATGGGTGAACTCATAGGTTTAGTGGGAAAATATACATGATCAATTTCATGGGACAACAAGGATCGAATTAGTTATGTGGTTTATTCTCATAAAATTATAATTACATTGATCAATGTCTAGAAGTGTGAGGGACCGAAAGTTGTGTTGCAGCCTATCAGTAAAGGAAAAAAACTGAAAACCGAACCAGGGAACAAGTTTCAAAAAAACCAATCTAGACCACCGTTTCAGTAGTAATATCATAACCTGATAGCATTCCAACATCCATATAATTATCCCTTCAAACGAATTTCCTAAAATATAGCTTTTTAGAAGAATAATTATGAGCATCCAACCACAAGTGCACATAAGACTGATGATTAGCAGCTGAAGACATGATTTATTGGAATAAATTAAAAAATGGACATCATAGATAATCCATTTTCATGAATTATGGATGATATCACAAATAACCAAGGTAATATTCCATCATAAACAATTCCAAATCCAAATAATAATGTTAGTGTAATCCCCACATAATGTGGGAAGGAGATCACCCCCCTTGAACAGTGTGGGGGTGATGATTCGAGGAATCCCTTGGATGTTTTTACTATCCAATGAAAATATGAATTCAATAAAAATAATGGATAAAGAACTAGGATCAAGTAGGAAAGGATATAAACACCATTTCAAAACCAAAAAGGGTGAAAAAAATCCCATCCCCATTCCCATCTCCAATGGATGTGTCAATGAAGGGTGAAGAAGAAGGACTTCAATAGGATATTCAGATAAACATTTGGAAATTTATATTAACATCCCACTATTTGATGAAATCCAAAAAATCCCTAAATATGAAACTTTTATGAATTATCTATGTAAAAAATGAAGCGTGTTTTATTGAAATGAATGAATCCACTTAGAAAGAATCATCTCATCATTGATCACAACACCAATTCCACAGAAATGTAATGATATATGGATATTCTCTATTCCATGTATTATCGGTTTATTAAATTTTATAGATTCACTATTTTATCTTGGTGCTTCAATAACTATGGTGCTGCACTCAATGTTTTCATCTGTGTAGATTAGAGAACTAAAACAAACTAAAGTGGTTGTAAAATTTGAAAATAGATCAACCATTATCCTAGATGTATTATTGAAGATGTGATCATGGGAGTGAGAGGATTAATATTCTTAGCTGACTGTTATTCCATGCCATAGGGGAAGAACAAGGACCCACCCAATCTCCCATCATCCTTGGGAGGCCATTCCTGAAAACAACAAGGACAATCATCAACATCCATGAATGAACACTCAACAAGGAACTTGGTGTCAGTACAATACACTTCTACATTATTGATACATTGAAACATCTTTATCACAATCTCTTACCTTATAATATATCCCATGATGAAGGTGTTGAACCAATTTAAGACTCAGGTATGCTTCATGACTTTTTATCAGTCAGTGAACTCTTCTTATTTGAATGTTATAATAACCATGAACCTGAAAAATTGGATATCATGTTGGAGGATGAGGTGAAATATGACATTTTTGATGACTTGTTAAAATAGAGTGAGATTAAACCAGAGAATATAACCTTAGTAGTTAGAAACAGAAATTCAATATCATTCATTGAACAACCCCCATATCTAGAACGGATGCCTTTTACATGTGATTTGAAGTATGCATACAAAAGGTAAGGATATAAATTTATATTAATCATTCCAAATAACTTATCCAATTCACTAGAACAAACATTGGTTGACCGTTTCAGAAGGAATGTGAAAATTGTAAGATAGAGGTTGGATGATATTCCAAGATTCATCCCTAAGGTATGACCTCATAGGATATTTTTAGAAAGTGATTCTCGAATAGTTATACAACCTCATAGAGGACTCCACCACCAAATATTTTTTTTTATTAAAGACAGTTTGGTGGATAATGTTTAGAAAACCATATAGTGCATCCCCGCCATTAGACACTATAACACATAACATAATTTTTAAAGACCAACTTGAACCCACTGGGCCTAAATTCCTTAAACAATTTACAGAAATGATTTGTTAAGTTTTTTCCGGGATCGTCCCTGATAATGTTCTTGAAATGAGAAGCCAGATTACTCCACACATGCTAGAACTCCTCCTTAACAGTTTTCTTTTTATTGAATCCTTTTACATGAATTGAGTTCTATTTGTCAATCCAACCACTTTTCTCCTTGTTCATGTTTGCATGAATAAATATTGCATTAATCCTTTCTACAACCTCCTCAGAAGCATGTATGGGTATCTTAATTTCTGCCATTTCATCCTCTGATTGTAACAGTAACTCCCAAGGATGTTCTCTAATCCCAGCCTCTCTTTCTGGCTCCACATGCATCCCTCCCACTCCTACATTAATAGTTGAGACTAATTCCCTCTCTCGCACCTCTACTCCCTTTGCACTATCCATACCTCAGAGAAGACTCAATACCACAATTATGGATGTCATTAAGAAAGTGTTTGGGAAATTGATAGATGCTGACATCATTTACCCAATCACTAATCCTCAATGGGTCAGCAGAATTCATGTACTCCCCTTGAAAACATTCCTGATCACTATTAAAATTGAAATATGAATTGATCCCCATGAGAGTACAAAATACCAGGAGAGTGATTATAGATTATAGGTAGCTAAATAAAGTTACCAGAAATGTCAACATTCATATTTTTTTCATCAATCTGATGCTTGGATGGTTATGTGGAAAAACTCATTACTCCATTTTAGATGTGTTCTGAGGATTATTTTAGTTACTGATTGCACCAGAAGACAAGGATAAAATTAAATTAACTTTCCCTTTTGGAACATTCACCTACAAATGGATGTATTTAGGTCAATGCAATTCTCCATGTACAGTTCTATGATGTATGGTTAGTTATTTATAGGATCACATTGAAGAATTCTTGGAGATTTTTCTTGATTATTTATGTATTTTTGGGAATTCATTTGGTAATTGCTTCAGAAATATGGAAATTTTTTTAAAAACATGCACTGCTAATAAAATAGTCATAAATTTTGATAAATTGCATTTCATGGTCTAAAATGGAATAGTGTTTGGGAACTTAATTTCAGAAAATGGGGTTGATGTTGGTAAATCCAAAATTTATTTAATAAATGACATTCCATTTCCAACTAGATTAAAACATGTTATATCCTTTTTAGGGCATGCAGGATTTTACCGAAGATTCATCAAGGATTTTAGTGAGTTATCTATTTCTCACTGGAGATTACTTATAAAGGATGAGGAATTTAATTTTGATTTTACATGCAAGGAATAATTATTTTAATTAGAGAAACTATTTATAACAACAATAATAATGCAACCACCAAACTGTGATTGTCCTTTAGTGTTTCATTTTTATGCATCCATCCTAGTGGTGGGAGTTTCTCTATCATAGATGATTGATAGATATCCTCAATTCATCTCCTAATCATGAAGGACCTTTGATTTTACACAAATAAGTTACACAACAATTGGGTAAGTGTTCCTTGCCATCATTTTTTCATGAGATAAATTCCGTTCATATCTTCATGGAACTAAAGTTGTTGTTTTTTCAGATAATGTAGCACTTAGGTACATAATAAAAAATGATGATGCTGAACCAACACTGGTGAAATGGAATATGCTATTACAGAACGTAAATTTGGAAATAAAAAGATAATAATGGGACTACAAATCAAGTGGTCGATCATCTGAATCAACTACTCCACATAGTATAAGCATAAATCCCAAACCAGAACCCACTAAATGATGAGCTTTGGGGAGAACAACTCTACATCGTTATCAGTGAAGTACCATGGTATACCAATATTTTCAACTATATGGTTACATCTGGAATACCCATTCATCTACGAACTCATTAAAAAACTTTAGAAAAAGTATGAATTAAGATTTTACATTTCTGCAAACACATTTCTGTGGAATGTTTGTAATAATAAATTAAAAGAAGATGCTTTCAAAGAAGTTAAATGGAATCAATTTTTTAATTTTGTCATAAATAATATTTCTGGGGTCACCCTGGACCTCAGAGGACTTGCCATATTTTTTTAGAATCAAGACTCTATTGGCCCAATATATTCAAGGATTTGTATGGATTTTCTAAAAGATGTGAAAAATGAAAATTTAATGGTTATGTCTTCAAATGAAATGAAATGCCACAAAAACCCATACCATTTTGATTTTTTTTCAAGTATGGGAAATTGAATTCATGGGACCATTCCAAAATTCATTTAAAAATTCATATTTTATTTTGGTTATAGACAATGCTTCAATATGGGTGGTAGTGAAAGAAATAAGAATAGAAGAAGCCTAAGATGTTTTTGATTTTATGAGGGATAACATTTTCTAATGGTTTAGTGGGCCATGAGAAATCATTAGGGATGATGGAAATCATTTCAAAAGTATGAAAATGGAATAATTTATAAAGTATTATGGTGTACATCATAGAACATCCACACCATAAAATCCCTAAACAAATGTCGAATACGAAGTCTCCAACAGTGAAATAAAATCCATTCTGCAGAAGTTTGTTCAACCAAACATGAATGACTGGAGCTAAAGGTTAGATAATATCTTATGGGAATGCAAAAAATATTATAAGAAACTTATAGGGATGATCCCCTATTTATCTATCTATGGAACATTTTTCCTCCAACCTATGGAGTTGGAGCATAGAAACAACTGGGCAGGTAGGGAGATGAATCAAGACTTTGAGAAATTTGGGATAGAGAGAAGACTGTAGTTGCTGGAGTTAGAGGAAATCTGAGGTAAATATTTTTGAAAATTCAGTGATCTATAAATAGAGAACTAGGATGGTCCAAGACAAGATGATTCATCCAAGAACCTTCAACACTGGAGATCATATGTTACTCTACAAATCCCGAAAGAAGCTTATGTTTGGTAAACATTATTCTATATTGGAAGGCCCCTTTACTATTATTCAGGTATTCCACTTTGGTTTTGTATGGATAAAAAGTAATGTTTTGGGAACCTATTTAAATAAATGGGTTGAGGCAGAAGATGTTCCATGGGATCATACCTTATGAAACAATGGAGGAGATCACACTCCTTTACCATGATTATAAATTAAAACCTACCATCTTTCATCATTTTGTAACACATTATTAAATGTTGTAACTCCATATTTTTATATTTACATAAAAAAATCCATTTACATGCATTGAGGAAACTATATAAATTAAATTATGGGGATTGAATCATTTAGTATAGGATTTTTAAAAAATATAATTTTTTTTTGTCGAGCAAACGACATTAATCAAAAGCGCTTATGGGGGGAAACCCTTATTTTTCCAGCCATAGTACACTTGTATTCTAGGTCATATACTAATAAGATTGAATATGAATGGACTATAATTTTTTAATTATTATATTTCAGGTCCGTTAATGAATATTTTTCATGGCTGAAAAAAAGATTGAGCCAATATAAACCCTCAAGATAGGTTGAATGTAGGAAAATAAGCAATTGGGGGATTACACGTTTTGAGGATTAGGTACACACCATGAACGGGTCAATGCAGAACCTGTATAGCAGAATTAGAAGCATCCAAATGAATGGGGATTAAGAGTTTCAATTATATATTATCCATATTTATACCACAAATTTTTAGTCTTTAAGAGCATTAATGAGAAAATTCATGCCCACACTTTAATTCATATTTTACTCGATATATCTAGGTGACATGAGATTCAAAGGATTCTAGTGATTCAATGTTTTATATTTCAATGTTAGTATGATTGAATGATTAAAATGAATAATTTTATTATTAAAATAAGGCATGTATATTTAAATGATGACTCATGATTTGAATAAATTATTTGACTCAAGTAAATGAAATTTCCTACTAACATTCATGCTATGAATTTCGTATATTTATGTGAAGGGATTTTTTGTTATTAATAATTCCATGACTGATTTTGAAATGTTATATTTCATTGTCCCGAAAGGATTTTTAGACCATGTAATTATAATGTATCTTGAAATTATTTCATGAGTGATCTTGTGATGTTTCACCAGCTAGAACTGGTAATGGAACATTTCAATGTATTGACTATGTAAAAGAATATTTAAAATGATTGAGTTATCTTATGAAATCCCTTTTCTTTAATGACCACCTTTAAATTAATCCTTCATTATCCCTTAGAATCCATGATTGAACATTATTGGAATGCACCAAATTTCATGCCATTTTTATCTATTCCTAACATACCCTTGGTAATTTACAGCTATATTAATGTTGATGTTTTGGGGTAAAGGGATTCATCGTGGAAGGGATTATATACATTGTATGGAAAAAGTGTGGGGGTTATATTTTTGGGTAAATATAATTTCCATTTAAATAATTCATTATACTATATTGTTTTTTCCCTATTGATAAAAAATAATAGAAAAGAAAAAAATGACACAAATGTTTGAAAAAATGGGTTTGATTTGTTAAAAAATCACCATTTTCTAGACTGATGATCATCTGATTGTATGTGGTTTTGTGATGGATGTCAGGTTCGATCTAATAATAACATTAGATGAATGAATGAAAATGTAAAAAATGTATTCAAGAGGTTGTATATATCCTCCAATATTATTTATATGATCATGTCCGGACTAAGAATTTTTGGGATAGAGGGAATTGCTACATTAAAGGGGAGAATTTCATTACACTTTAATATTGATATCTTTTATATAATAAATATACTAGCATTTTCCATTAGCATTAATTTGTAAATCATCAAATCCTACCAACCTTAAACTTCAGTGTCATTTAAACCATTATTGCAATGTCCTCATGATTTTATACGTGTTTGGCCTTTACAATGTGGAGAAAGTGGTTCATCAACAAGACTATGGATAAGGAACTTGTTAAAATGATGTGAGAATAACTCTACATTAATTTTATCATGAGAGAAGTGATAAAATATTCAATTTAGGTTATTCATGACTTGGCATGTTTAAAAATATTGAATTGATGAGAAAGAATTAATGAACCGAGAAGTTTCCTCATATCTCATAGGGGAAAACTAAAGACATGATTTGATTATTCATATAAAAAATGAGAAATTAAAATGATACTTCATGTGGATCATTGAAATATTGACTTGAAATTGAAAACTGTTTTATTTTTTTTACATTGAAATTTGATTATTGGAAGCATTTGATTCCTATAAATTCCATGTGGAGATCATATTTCTAAGGAAAATCATGGTATATGTGGGGGGGGGGGGTATTTGATAGGGTAAATTTATGTTCATATATTAATAATTAATAAGTGTAATTAAATGAAGAATCGTTCAATTTTTGAATCGATTGGATTTTTTTACGTTTTATGGAAATAATTGATGAACTCGTGAAAAAAGGATATATAAGTGGATAAATTACATTCCCAAGGGTGCCCCACTGTATTTTATGAGAGAAGCAGAGCAGATAAATGAGGCCTACACATTGTGTACCTTCCATACATTATGTGACCAAAGTTAAACAGTAAAAAAACATATGATTTTCTCATAGCATTCACATAATGTGACGGAGGAAAATACAGAGATGTACACGCCATGCAACCAAAGTACATGTCCAGTACATGGAGACACATAGAAAAAAATTAAACGGATCAATTGTAGGTTTTGGATGATAAGTCCAATAAATAAAGACATCCAACAACCATCCAATAGACATGGAGCCAGGTGGGAGCAAAGGGACGCTCGGGGATGGTGACCTTCAACATTATTTCTCTTATTTACATTATTCGTTACTTTTAAATGTATCTCTTCTTCTGAATCTTCTCATCTACCCAATCCATGTAAGAGTAGTTTCATTTGAGTGATTGGGAAGAGGGTGGCTAGACCTATGTGTGTGCTGGCATTCTTGTGCTTGAAATGAATCATATTCCATTTTATTTCACATTCTGGTTTTAATTTTTATTTTGGTATTAATTAATGAATGCGGTTGCATTAGGTTTTAAATTTGTTGTTATGAATTGTATGGGTTTATGATCACATATCCCTCCACCCAATTCTAATATGTATACGGTAGAACAAGATTAGGGATGAGGGGTGAGTGCTCGACAGTAGTAAGGACATGTGTATTCTAACATGTTGAAAATAGGTTTACTAAGGAACAAAATTACAAGGTTATAGGTTGCTAAAATTGTTCAAGGTAACTATTGTAACCCTAATAATATTGGAAGGATGATAGAACAATCTATAGGTATGGACTAGAAAATTATCATTATAACTGTTTTTCCCAGGGAGAGAGAAATCTGAATACAAATCTATATCTTATTAGTAAAAGTAAGGAATAAAAATATATTTGAAAACCATGATCTCACAACACTTGGACGAGTCGAACCCAATCCGATCACCATCATTATCACATGTTAACACCAATAAATTCAACCTGTTTATTTATCACACAATCATTCAAATTAATTAAAACCAATTATTTTCCAAAAACCTACAAAATATAACAACCTTATTTTGTGTATATTACTATTTGGAAGACTATTTAGTATCAATTGTTATACTATACTTAGGTAATTATAACATTTTCGTAAAATCCCCCATGATAGGTGTTAATCAAATAGGGAACCTTTTCCATGAAGGCGATGCCTCAAAACCATTTAAAAAAATATCTTCCAAAATAACATTAGTTCAAATATAACTTTTTATAAATTCGATCCTGAAATAGAACACACAATAACCAAATTTAGAATGAAAATTCATCCAATATATTTTCAATAAATTAATATATCTAATTCAAGTGATACCTTGTGTGAACACACTGAACCTTTAATAATGGATTTATATCATAACCAAACCATTTGAGACATCTACGCACCTCAATTTGTCAGTAAAAATAACAAACATGTAGTCCCTTACATATAATATTCTTTTGAACTACGATTTAACAAGATACAAGTGCTTCCTAAATTTCATTGTCTTGCAGTTGAAGACCTCAATCGACATATCCAAGAAATCACTAATATTTTCTCCAGCTTCAATCCTCAAGGAGTCACGGAAGTGCATGTGTAGTGGAGGGAATTCCCCATCTCACTAAAGGGTGAAGTGAAGGAATGGTTGTAAAATATCCAATTGGGGGATATTTGTGACAAGGAAGATCATAAAAGATGCTTCATAAAATGATTCTTCCCAACATCTAGGAGAACTACAATAAAATAGGAGATTTATGTCATACAACTTTCAATTATTGAAACCCTCTATGATTACTCGAAACATTTCAAAATGTTCTGTGAAAGCTTCCTGCACCATGAAATGGAAGAGGACTAATTCCTTGTGTTCTTCTACCAATGATTTCTTAACATGGTCAAGAATATAATACATGCCTCATCGGGAGGAGCCCTCATAGACAGGTTGCTGGAAGGTATTCGAGTTCTGATTGAAATGATTGCACAAAATTCAAAGTATTTTGTACCTCGAGGTACGATCACCAATGGAATCAATGAGGTGAGAACATATGATTCAGTTGATTTAATTAGAATGAAATTGGGGGACCTCACCATGATTTTGTGACAAATAGTTGTGAAACATGTGAAGGAACAATCGGTACTGAATAATGTATATTGTTTATTCTCTTCTAATTCTCATTATATAGATCATTTTCTAGAAGGTTAGGGGACATATAGTTATAATGAAACCAATAAGAAAAGTAAATACCAACCACAAAACAATCCAGGGTATGGGTTTCAACAGAACCATGAAAGACCACCTTTTCAACCACAATATATGAACCAGATAGCATTCCAACAACCATATAAGTATCCCTTTCGTCAATAATAAACATTCCAACCACCAAATTTCTAAAAGAAGAATTATGATCAACCATCCACAGGTGCACCGACAACTGATTATCATGTTCATAAGACATGAGTTTTAGGAATAGAAGATAAAATGGACAAAATATATGATAAAATTTTAAAGCATTATGGATTCTATCACTGATAACCAAGGTAATATTTCATCACAACAAGTTCCCCCTTCCAAATGAGATTGTTAGTGCAATCAAAAACTCAAGTAGGAATGATCTCACACCACCTGAACAATGTGAGAATAATGATTCCACAAAACCTCTTTATGTTTTTTATATCAAACCAAAAGATTAACTCAATAAGAGAAATAGAGATAGAAAAAGGTTTTGGAAGTAAAGGATTGAAACAAAATTGCAAAAACAATAAAGGGTGAAAAAGGATATCCTAGAACCATTCCTATTTAAATTGGTTGAGTCAATGAAGAGTGAAGAAGAACGACTTTAACAAGAAATTCAGGAAACCTTCTGGAAAGTTTTGATTAACACCCCACTACTGGGTAAAATCTTACAAATCCCATCATATGCAAAATTCCTGAAGGAGGTATGTACAAAAAATGAAGCATGGTTGGAAATGAAATATTCTACATCAGAAGAAGTGTCTAACACTTTATCAAACCAATGCTACCAAAAAAATATCCAGATCCAAGGATATTCTCTATTCCCTATACAATCAGTTATTTATATTTTACTGATGCACTATGTGATCTCAGAGCTTTGATAAATTTGATGCCTCACCCATTGTAGTCATCATTTCATATTGGAGAACTAAAATGAAAGTGGGTGGTGGTAAAATTAAAAAACAGAACATCTATTTTTCTAGTTGGAGATGTTGAAGATGTGCTATTGGGCGTATGATGATTAATCATTCTAGCAGAATTTTATATCCTTGCTATGGTTGAAGAATGACCACCAGACCAATCTTCTGTCATCCTAGGGAGATCATTCCTAAAAACTAAATGGAAAATCCCCAACATCAATAAAGGAACACTCACCATGGATCATGGAGATATTACTATATACTTAAACATACTGATACAATGAAACATCCTGCCATAAATCACTCACTTTATGACATCACCAATAATGGTTGTATTGAACCAATTAAAGACTTGGGTATGCTTCCTGAATTCTTTTTATTAGGTGAAACCTTTTCATTATAATGATATAATTTCCAAGAACCTGAAAATTATGATATCATTTTGGAGGACGAAATAAAATCAAACTTTTTTATGAACTATATAAAGAGTGTGAGATTATACCAGAATATACAACCTTAGATGTAGGAAAACATAATGCAATATCTTCCCTTGAATGACCCCCATGACTAGAACGAATGCCTTTTCCTTGTGAATTGAACTATGATTACTTAATTAAAGGAAAGAAATTACTGGTAATCATTTCTAATATCCTTTCCCATTCACAAGAACAAACACTAGTTGACCTTATCAAAAGGAATGTCAATGCGGTAGGATTGAGTTTAGGTTATATTCCTGGAATAAAATCATAGGTATGAACTCACATGATATTTTTAAAAAGTGATTTATGAAAAGTTAGAAATCATTAGTGAAGACTCAATCCCATGATTAATGTTGTTGTTTAGAAACAGATACAGAAATTTTTAGAATCTAACATTATTTACCCAGTCTTTTTTCTTCATGGGGACAACCGAATGAATGTAGTCCCCAAGAATACTGACCTGAAGACTGTTAAAAATGAATAAATTAATTGATCCCAATGAGTCTACAAAATAGCTGGAGAGTTTGTATATATTATATGAAGCTAAATCAAGTTACTATAAAAGGCGACATTAATATTCCATTCATCAATCAGATGCTTGAAGGTTATCTGGAAAAAATCATTACTATTTTTTGGATGGATTTATAGGCTATTTTTACTTGTCGATCACATCAAAAGACTATGAAAAGATGTCCTTCACCTTTCATTTCATAATATTCACCTAAAAAATATTCCATTCGGGATATGGAATGAACTAGGTACATTTCAATAGTCTATAATGAGTATTTTCATGGACCACAATGTGGACTGGTTGGAGGTGTTTCATAAGGATTTCATAGTTTTTTATATTCAATTGATCATTTCATGGTAAATTTGGAAAATGTTTTAAAAACATCTATAGAAAAGAACCATGTCTTAATTTTCAAAATGTTCATTTCATGTTTGAGAAAGTATTACTGTTTTGGCACATAATTTCACTAAAAGGGATTGAGGTTGATAAATCCGAATTGGATGTAATTAAATCCTTTCAATATCAAACATCTGTAAAACAAGTTAGACCTTTTTAGGTCATGTAGGACATTATAGAAGATTCATCAAGGATTTCAGTATCACCTCTCTCCCACTATAGATTAATTTTAATGGATGTTGGCATTAATTTTTACTGTACATGCATGGAATTATTTTAAAAATTGATGAAAAAGTTTATAACACCACAAATAATGCATCCACACAACCAGGATTATCCATTCGAGTTACTTTATTATGCATCCAACCAAGAATTGAGAGACACTCTATCACATAGAATTAACAGAAGGCAACAAGTAATATCCTACACATCTTCCACCTTAGATTCCACCTAAATAAATTACACCGAAACTAATAAGGGGTTCCGTGAAATCATTTTTTCACTGGATAAGATCTGCTCTTATCTACCTGGAACTAGTGTTTTTTTTTCTTGTCATATAGAACATAGGTACATAATAAAAAAGGTGGATTCTACTCGTAAAAAGAGTTCAATTTGGATAATAATGATATGAAGATGACTAAAATCAAATGGTCGATCATCTGAGTCAACTATCCCACACCGTTGACATAGAAATCCAAAACCAGAACCCACTTAATGATGAGCATCCTAGAGAACAACTATGCATCATCAACGGTGAGGTACCATGGTATGCCAACATTATCAAATATTTGGTTACATATTAGGTACCTTCTCATCTATGTTCTCATCAACAACATAAGCTAAAAATGAATCATGAATTTACATTTGGGAATACCCATTTCTATGGAATGTTTTTAATGATAAAATCATAAGAAGATGATTAAAATGTAGTGAAATGGAATTCGTGTTTGAATTCAATAATAAATTTACATGTGGAGGACACATTGGACTTCAAAGGAAATTCAAAAATGTTTTAAAATATAGACTCTATTGGCCCACAATATTCAAATATGCATATGATTTTTTTAAAATTTATAGAAAATTCCCATTTTCATGTAATGACTCTAAATGATAGGAAATGACACAAAAACCAATAACCGTTTTTGAAATATTTAAATTATGGGGAATATATTGTACGGGATAGTTCCCAATTTCATTAGGCAATTCATATATTAATTTTTCTATAGACTATATTTTAAACTGGGTGGAAGAAAAATAAACTACAACAGATGATGCGAAAGATCAATGTGATTTTTTCAGGGATAAAATTTTCTATAGGTTTTAAGTGCAATGAGAAATCATTACCGTCCATGGAACTCATTTATATAAGAGAAAAATGGAATCATTTCTGAAGATGTATGTTGTACATCATAGTACATCCACCCCATTACATCCAAAAATAAATTTCCAAGAATAAGTATCTTATACAGAAATCAAATCCATTTTGGAGAAGATTGTAAAACCCAACTGGAATGTCTAGAGCCAAGGGTTAGATGATACCTTATGGGAAAGTAGAATAGCTTATAAGACATCTCTATAGATGAGCACCTATAAATTGATCTGTGGAATGACATTCCACTTACCAATGGAGTTGTAACACAGATTATACTAGGCAGTCAGAGAGATAAAACTTGACCATGTGAAAGCTAGGAAAGAGAGAATATTGTAGTTGTAGGAGTTAGTGGAAATCAAAATAGAATATTTTGAAAATTCAAGGATTAATAAATAGAGGCCAATTATGGGCCCTAATAGGATGATACAACCAAGATCCTTCAACCCTAGAGACCATGTGTTACTCCACAAATCCAGACAAAAGATTATGCTTGGTAAAAATCATACCTATGGGAAAGACACTTTACTATTATTCATGTATACAGCATTGGTGCAATGAATATTAAAAAGGAAAGAGGTAGAAACCTGTTAGATTTTAATGGGAATGACGGACGAAGTTCCACAGGATCATACCACAAGATCTGGTGGAGGAGATCACACTCTTTAAAGATGATTAAAAATGAAGACCTACTAGGTTTCATCATTCCGTTAAACTATTAAATGCAGTAACTCTATATTTTTGAAGCTTAAATAAAAAAAAATTCTATTTTTATTCATTAGAGACACTGCATCAATTATGTATGGGGGATATAATCTTGCAGTATATGATTTTTCAATAAAATTCATTTTTTAGTAGATCCAACGATATTGAACAGAAGTGCTTCCTGAAGGCAACCCTTGTTTCCCCCTATGACCACAAGACTTCTAGGTCATATAACTACATTATTGAACAAGAATGAACTATCATTTGTTTTTATTCTTATATTTTAGGTCCATTAATTATGTTGTTTCAATGATAAAGAAATCGACACATTAAAATCCCCCAATATAGGTAGAAAGTAGTAAAAGAATCTACAGTGGGATTACACGTCGTAAATATTAAGTACACACCATGAATGGGTCATTAAGGAAACTCCGTAGATAAATTTGAAGAATCCATTTAAAATGGGGTAATAGTTTTAGTTCTATATTATCCATCTTTATTATCCACACTGTTAATCTTTTAGAGAATTAAATATAAAATTCCTTCCCACACATGAATTCATGTTTTACTAAACTTATCTGGGAGACATGAGTTTCATAGGAATCTAGTGATTCCATGTTTTATATTTCAATTTTATTATAATTTAATGATTAAAATAAATAATTAGATTATTAATATGATGAATTTATATTCATATTATTACTAAATATTTGAATAGATTAGTTGATTCATGTAAATGAAATTTCCCAACAATAATTCATGCTTTTTTATTTCTTAAGTTCTTATAAAGTGATTTTATTAGTAATCATTCCATGAGTGATTTTACAATTGTTATATTTCCAATTCCTAGTGTATTTCTAGACTAACTAACTCTTTCTTATCTTTAGAAAATTTCTTAAGTAATCTTGGGACATGTCACCTTCCAGAACATGTAATGTAACTTTTCAAATATATAAATGTATGAATGCATCTTTTAAATGATTGATACATCATTTGAAAATCCCCTAACCTTTAATATAACATTTTAATTAATCCTTCATTATCCCTTAAAATCCATGAATTATTTTTATAGGAATGAGTTTCCTTTTAATCCAATTTTTATCCATTCATACCCTACTCTTGGTATTTGCATGATACATTAAATTTGATGTGTGTTTTCAAAGAGAGTCATCATGGAAGAGAATATATATATTTTAAGGAAATTGTATGGGGGTTATATTGTTGGGTAATGATAATGTTCATTTAAATCATTCATTGTACTCAATTATTTCCCCTCATGAAAAATATAATATAAATGAAATAATAGTGAAAAAATGGGTTTGATTTGGGAAAATAAAAAATCACCATTTTTGAATCTAATTATCTTCTGATCATATGTTTTTAGGTGATGGATGTGTGGTTTGATCTAATCATAAATTTCAAAAAAAAAAATTAAAAGGTAAAAAAAATCATGTGGGTGCAAAAATCATTCATTATGCATTATTTGATCATCACATGACTTGGATTTTTTGGAATAGTGAGTGTTGCTACATTTAAGTGGTGAATTTCAGTACACATTTACTCTTGATATCATGCATTGTAATTAATATATTGTCCTCATCCTTGATCCATAGTTTTTAATGCATCAAATCATACCACCCTTAAGCCTAAGAGTCAATTTAACCTTTATTGCAAAGTCCTCATGAATTTATATGTGTTTTTTACATTACAAAGTGGTGAAATTTGTTTATAAACAAGCCTATGGATAAGGATCATGAACTCATGATATGAACATAACTCTACTAGGACTTTATCATGAGAGATGTGAGAAAATATTCAAGTGAGTTAAATCATGAGATTGAATTTTTAATAATAATTAATTTAAGAGCATGAATTTATGAAATGTGATGTTCCATCATATTTAAAAAGAGAAATGTAAAATACATGAATTAATTATTCCATTGAAAATTGAAAAATTATATTGATGAATTATAAGGATCATGGAATGTTTGATTAGAACATGAAAATTGATTTATTTTTATTACAATAAAATTTGAATATTAGTAACATTTGAGTCCTATGAATTCCATGTGGACAACATATGATTTTGGACAAGAATTGTATTAATTATGGGTGTATTTGACTGAGAATATTTATTTGCATATTTTATGTATTAATTTGTGTAATTAAATGATGAATATTTCAATTTTTTAGGGATTTATTTTGTTTTAGGTTTTATTAAAGGAATTCACAAACTCCTAAAAAATGTTACAAAAGAGGATAAATTAAATTCTCAAGGGAAATACATTGGATTTCTATGATAGAAGGAGAGATATAAATATGAAGAAATATGCACTCCGGTTTTTTACTATCAGTACACGACGTGACGAATGCAAAATAGTCAAAAAAACATATGATATTTGTAAAAGATTCACATAACGTGGAAGAGGAAATAACAGAGAAGTACATGTCATTTACATGGTGACGTGGGAAAAAATTTAAATATATCAGTCATGATTTTTGAATGAGAATGGCTATATATACGACCTCCAGCAATGTATTGACCTATTTGTGTGCTTGATATCCTATTCTTGAAATGAATCAAATTCCATTTTTTCTTATTCTAGTTTAAATTATTAATTCTATTTTAATTTACGAATGTGGTAGTGTTAGGTTTTGATTATTTTATTATAAATTTTAGGTGTTGATGATCACATATCCCTCTTCCCATTTCTAATTTATATGGATTGGAACAAGATTGGGGTCGGGTGGTGATTGCTTGACAATAGTCATCAGATGTGTAATCGTACATATAGAATATTTATTTTTAGGGAATAATAATTATGGGTTAGGGATTTCTCTAATTAATCAAAAATCCTTCTTGAACCCTACACTCATTGGAATGAGGATATGCCAATATCAAGTTTTTGATAGAAAAATTATCATCATAACAATCGGGAAAAGGGTGAGAGGTGTCACAGTAGAAGAATCTCACGATTGTCAGTTAAATGAAAGAATATGGATAAATTTGAAAACCATGACTGCACAACACTATTTCTATCCAAATCCAATCCAATCATTGTATTTATCATCTATTAACACCAATAAATTCAAGCTGTTTATTTCTCTCACAATAATTCAAATTAATTAAAACCAATCATTTTCCTAAAAAAATAAATAATGTGACAAATTTTTTTGTGTTCACTCCACTTTGAGAGACTTCCTAAGATAAAATGCAATACAATACATTAGTAATTAAAATATATTTTTACAAATCCCCATGATAGGTGTGTAAAAAACATGGTGTCATTGAAGGGGATTTAGTTCCTCAAAAAAAATTAAAAAAAATCTCTTTTGAATGACCCGTAGTTCAAATATAAATTTATTTAAATTCGATCTCCAAATTGAACACTCAATAACCAAATCGAGAAATAAAAAACATCAAATAAAATCCAATGAAATCAATATCACTGATTCATGTGATACCTTGATTGAACACATTGATCCTATAATAATTGCTTTAAATCAACACTGAACCTTATGAGCCATATTTGCACCAGAATTTGTCTTTTAAAACAACAAACATTCAATCCCTACCTTAGAAAATGATTTTTTTACTATGAATTATCTTGATATAAGTGCATCCTAAATTTCATGGTCCTGTGGGTGAAGACCCGAATCAACATATCCAAGAATTCAACAATGTCTCTTCTATCTTGTAACCTTGAGGAGTCCTTGAATGGAAAATGATGTTGAGAGTATTATCATTCTCACTAGAGGGAGCAGTGAAGGAATTGTTGTACAATTTGCAACTATGGGAATTCAGTAACTGGGATGATCTAAAAAGATACTTCTTACAAATATTCATCTTAACATCTAGGATCAATACAATAAAAAGTGAGATTTATGTCATACATGGATCAACTTGAAAAACATGGAACAAATACTTGGATCATTTCATGAAACACTATGGAAGCTTCCCAGAACAACAAATGGAAGAGGAAAAATTCTTTGTGTGATTCTACCGAGGATAGTTTGACAAGTATAGAAATCTTCTAGATGCCTCATTAAATGGAGACCTCATTGACCTGTCACAATTAGATATCCATGTTCATATTGAAACACGTTCATGAAATTCCTAGCAGTATAGAACTCGAGGTATGAGAAACTGAGGAATCCATGAGTTGAGAACATATGATTCAGTATATTTAATTTGATACAAAATGGTTGAACTCCTCAGGTTAGTGCAACAAATAGTTGTGAACCACCTAAAGGAACAATAATGGGTGAATGAAGTATGTAGTTTATTCTCTTCTAATTCTCATTACAATGATCAATGTCCTAAATGTACGGGAAAAAGCTTATGATGAATCCTATCAGTAAATTCAATAACTAAAAAAAACCCAACTAGGGTCTGGGATTCAACAGAACCAAGCTATACCGCATTTTCAGAAGTAATATCATAACCTAATTGCATTAAACAACCTTATAATGATCCCATCCAATAATAGAAAATGTTCCAACCGCCACATTTCCAGCATAAGAATTATGAGAAACCATCTACAAGTGCACTGATAATTTAAGATATACAGTTGAAGACAATAGTTGCGGGGAATAGAAGATTAAATATAAAAGCTATCTGATCAATTTGCAGGCATTATGGATGCTCTTACAAATAACCATGGTAAGAATCCATAAAAAATAGTTCCCAATCCAAAGGTGAATGATAGTGCAATCACCACCCGAAGCGGGAAGGATCTCACACCCCATGAACATTGTGAGGATGATGATTCCATGAATCCTTAAGAATTTCTTCCTATCCAACCAAATGATGCAGTCAATACCAACATATAAGAAAAAATAGGTTTCACGATGGAAAGGATAGAAACACCTCTGTAAGAAAACAATGGTTGAAAAAGGGTATCCCACAATCATACACATCTACATTGATTTAGTAAAAGAAGGGTGAAGAAGAACGAATTCAACAAGAAATTCCGAAAACCATCTAGAATGTTAAGATTAACATCATAATACTTGATGCAATCTGAAAAATCTAGAAATATACAAAATGATCTGATGGACCTCTGGACTAAAATGAAGTGGCTGGATGGAAATGAAAGAATCAACTTAGGAAGATGCATCATATCATTAATCACACCATAAGTAATTAAAGAGTATCAATATAGCGGGACATTCTCAATTCCATGTACAATCGGTTTTTAAATGTTTATGGATTCACTATGTTATCACAGGGCTTCGATAAATGTGATTCCTCACTCATTTTATTCATCTATGCTGATTAGAGAACTGAAAAAAACTTGAGCGGTGGTAAAATTTCTATTAGATCCACGATTTTCCCAGCTGAAATTTTTGTAGACCTGCATGAGGGAGTGAGAGGATTAATCATTCCATTAGACTTTCATGTCTTTTCCACGGAGGTAGACCTTGAACCTACCTAATCTACCATCATCCTTGAGAGACCACTCTTGAAAATAACAAGGACGGTCATTAATGTCCTTGACAGAATACTCATGATGGAACGTAGAGCCAGAACGGTACACTTCAATACTCATGATATTATGAGACATACATCAATAAATCACACACATTATGAAATCTCCCATGATGAAGGTTTTAAACCAATTGAATAATCAGGTACGATTCAGGAATTCTTATCTTTAGGTGAACACATTTCATTTGAATGTTATAATTTCTATGAACTAAAACATTCTGATATCATATTGAAGGATGAGGTAAAATCTTAATTTTTTGATGATTTTTTTAAATTTGAGCTAGATTCTTCAAGAGAATACATCCATTGAAGTAGGAAACCTCAATGAAATAGAATCCCTTGATCAACACCCATATCTATAACAGATTCCATTTTCATGCGATTTGATGTATTCGTACCTAACCGTAGGATAGAAAATTCCAGAAATCATTTCCAATATCATATTCCATTAAAAAGAAAAAAATAACTGACCGACCTTATCAAAATTATTTCCAAAGCTATAGAATGGATTTTAGGTGATATTCCTACAATCAAAGTGAATGTATTCTCTGGTAATATATTTTAGAATGTGATTCCCAACCAGTTAGACAAAATCAATGAAGACTCAGTCCCATTATTATGGAGGTCATTAAGATAGAGATAGAAAAATTGGTAGTAGTTGACTTCATTTACCAAATCCTTGATACTCAATGGGTCAGCCCAATTCATGTAGTCCCCAGGAAAACCGGCCTCACCACTATTAGAAATTAAAAAAAAGAACTTATCCCCATGAGAGTACAAATTATCGAAGTGTCTGTATATATTATAGGAAGATAAATAATATTACCAGAAATGACAAGAATCATATTCCATTCTTCAATTAGATGCTTGAATGGTTAGCTAAAAAACACATTACGATTTTTTAGATGGAATCGTTGGATATTTTGAAGTACCGATCCGACTAGAAGTCCTAGAAAAGAAAACCTTCAAATTTGATTTTGGACCATTCACCAACAATAGTGTGTATTTTTCACTATGCAATGCCCGGGTTACGTTTCCATGGTGTATGGTGAGTATTTTCTTAGACCACATTGGGGAATTCACGATGGTGTTTCCCAATGATTTCAATGTTTTTGGAAATTCATATGATTATTGAGTGGGAAATTTGGAAAAAAAAATAACAAATGCATTGAAATGAACCTTTCAATAAATTTTGAAATATTTCATTTCATGGTTAAAAAATGGAAGAGTGTTGGGGAACATAATTTGAAAAAAAGGATAGGTTGATAAATCCAAAACTGGTGAAATAAATTCCTTTCCATATCCATATTGTTTAAAACATCTTAGATCCTTTTTAGGGAATGAAGGATTTTATAGAAGATTCATCAATGATTTCATTATAATATTTCTCCCTAATTGGAGATAACTTTTAAAGGATGCTAATATTAATTTAAATTTTACATGAAAGGAATCATTTGATGAATTGAAGAAATTTTTTTTAACTCCAACAATAATGATACCACCAAACTGGGATTATAATTTTGAGTTACATTGTGATGCATCCAACCGTAAGGTGGGAGCCGCACTATCACAAAGCATTGACAAGAATGCACAAGTCATCTATTATGCATCTTGGACATTGGATGCCACAAAATTAAATTACACAACCACTAAGAATGAATTCCTTGTAGTCATTTTTTACAAGATAAATTCCAATCGTATCTTAATGGCAATAATGTAGTTGGTTTTTCTGATCATTCATCACTTAGGTACATAATTAAATAAGTTGATTCTAAACCAAAATTGGTGAGATGGATGCTACTCTTACGAGAGTTCAATTGGAAAATCAATGATTATAATGGGACTTAAAATCAAGTGGTCATTTATCGGAGTTGACTACCCCACACTGATGATGATAAAATCCAAAACCAAAACCCACATAATGATGAAATTCCTAGAGAACAAATATACATCTTCAATAGTGAAGTACCATGGAGTGTAAATATTATCAAATTTTTTGTTAAATCTAATGTAACCTCTAATATATTCTCTCATCCAAAATAGAATATAAAATCTGAATCATGATTTTTCATTTGGGAAGACCCATTTTAGTGGAATTTTGTAATGATCAAATCCAAAGAAGATTCTTAAGAAGAAGTAAAATGGTATCAGTGTTTGAAATTTGTCATAATTTATCATCTAGGGTCCACGTAGGACCATAGAGGATTACCATGTTATAGAATATAGACTCTATTGTCTCACTTTATTCAAGGATCCATATAAATTTTGTAAAATATGTGAAAATGCCAATTTTCTATTAATGTCTCTAATCAATAGGAAATGCTACAAAAACCATTAACATTTTGTGATATTATTGATGTATGGGTTATAGATTTCATGGAACCATTTCCAATGTGATTTGTAAATTAATATAATCTTTTTGGATTTTTATTATTTTTCAAAATGGGTGGAAGTTAAAGAAACCCTAACTAGTGATTCCAAATTTTATTTCGATTTTGTTGGGGCTGACATTTTCTACATGTTTTCAGTGCCACGAGAAATCATCAACGTCTATGGAACTCTTTTATGAAATAGGAAAATGGAAGCATTTATAAAGGAGTATGGGTTATATCATATAACATATACCCTATACAATCTTATAACTAATGAATGTGAAAAAGTCTCCAATAGAGAAATCAAATCCATTCTGGAGAAGACTGATAAACCCAACAGGAAAGACTAAACATAAGGTTTAGATGGTACATTATGCGTATTAAAATAGATTATAAGAAATCTATAGGAATGGTCACATATGAATTGATCTATATGAAGAGTTTCCACCTACAATGGAGTTGGGGAACATACCCTACTAGGTTGTCAGAGATATGAATCTAGACCGTGAGCATTCTTGGAAAGAGAGAAGATTGTAGTTGTAGGAGTTGTAGGAAATCAAAAGAGAATATTTTGAAAATTCATTGATATATAAATAGAGAACATGGATGGACAATGAAAATATGATTCAACTGAGATCCTAAAACCCTGGAGATCCAGTCTCCCTATACAAATATAGACTTATGCTTATTCTGGGTAAACATCATTCCATATGGGAAGTCCCCATTACTGTTATTCATGTACACCCCTTTTGTGTTGTGCAGATTAAAAAGGAAGTAGGTGGAAACATGTTCGCTGAAAATGGGAAGAGGCTTATGATTTTCCATGGTATCATACCTCATGATCGAATAGAGGGGATAAACCTTCTTCATGCTAATTACCAATGAAGACACGCCATGTGGCATCATTCTATTACATGTGATTAAATGCATTAACTAAATCATTTTGAAAAATACATAAAAAATTTAATTTTACATACATTGAGGACTCTACATCAATTAATTATGGGGGATATAATTTTATAGTCTAAGATTTTATATTTTTATTATTTTTATTGAGCCAACATAATTAATCAAAAGTGATTCTATAAGGAAACCCGAGTTTTCCCCCATTTCCCACATGTCCTCTCAGTCATATACCAGTATGATTGAACATTCCTACAATATTAGCTGTTTTTATTCTTATTTTTCTGGTACATTAATGATTATTTTTCAATGCAGAAAATAATATTTGAGAAAATAAAAAGGCCACAAGATAGGAGGAAATAAGGAAATGAAGTTGTGCGTGATTACACATCATGAATCTTAGGTACACATCATGAATGGGTCAACAAAGAACTTGCACAGCTGAGTTTGAAGCCTCCCTGAGAAAGGGGAGTAAGAGATTCAGCTCCATATTAATCATCATTATTCCCCATATTTTTAGTCTTATAGAGAATTAATTAGAAAATTCATACCCACACTCAAATTCATGTTTTACTTCAATTATCTAGGAGACGTGAGTTTCATATGAATCCAGTGAATCCATGTTTTATAATTAAATGTTAATAAGATTCATTGATTAAAATGAAGAATATGATTATGAAAATGAATCAAGGATATTTAAATGATGACACAAGGGTTGAATAAATTTTTTTGATTCATGTAAATGAAATTTCCCTACCAACGTTCATGCTATTAATTTATTAAGTTCATGTTAAGTTATTTTTTATTATTAGTGATTCTATCAGTGGAATTAAAATGTAATATTTCCCATTCCTTAGATTATTTCTAGTCCAACTAATTCCTTTTTGTCTTGAGAATAATTCTTGAGTGATCTTAGGAAATGTCACCTAAGAGAACATGTATGAGAACTTTTCAAAGCTCTGAATGTGTAAAAACATATTTAAAATGATAGAGGCATATTTTAAAAAGTCATTATCCTTTAAGAACACCATTACATTAATCCTTCATTCACCCATAGAATCCATGAACATCATTTATATGAATGGGACCGATTTCCATCCATTTTTATCCATTCCTACCAAATACTTGGTATTTTCAATATATATTATAGTTGAAACGTGGGGGTAAATAGATTCAAGGTGAATGGGATTATTAAAATTGTTAGGAAAAATTTTGGGGATGCTATTTTTGGGTATTGAGAACTTTAATTTGAATAATCCATTGTACAGAACTGTTTTTCCCATCTTGGAAAATATAATAAAAAAGAAAAAAACCAAAAAAGGGAAAAATAATGGGCTTCATTTTGGAAAAATAAAAAACACCATCTTGTAAACTGGAGATATTCTGATCTTATTTTGTTAAGTTATTGATCTGAGGTTGGTTCTAATCATAACATTCAAAATAAAGTAAAATTCAAAAATATTTAAGAGTTTGCACAAATCATTCATTTTACTTAATTTGATCATGAACTGACATGGAATTTTGGGGACAATGGGTTTTGCTACATTGAAGGGGATAATTTCATTACACTTTTACATTTGATATCATGAATTGTAACAACGAGATTACCCTCATCCTTGAGATTTAATTTTTAAAGCATCAAATCCAACAACATTAAGCCTTTGAGTCATTTGAAACTTTATTGTATAGTCCTCATCATCTTATATGTGTTTTTCCATTACATTGTGGAGAATGTTCTTCATCAACAAGCCTATGGATAAGGATCATGTTCTCATGACATCAGCATAAATCTACAATAATATTATCATTAGAGATTTGAGAAAAGAATAATGTGTGGTAAATCATGATTTGGAATGATTAATAATAATGAATTGAGGAGCATGATTAATGAAATGAGAAGCTAAATTACAATTCAAAGAGGAAAAGTAAAATTCATGAATTTTTTATTCGATTGAAAATTATGAAGTTTAATTGATACTTAATGTGTATAATTGAATATTGTATTTTACATTGAATATTTTTTTTTATTTTTAGTACTTTGAAATTTTAATAATGGTTACATTTGTGTCTTGTGGATTTCATGTAATGATCTTATTATTATAGGACATGAATAGTTTATGATAGGACGTATTTAACAGATAATATTTTTTGGGCATTTTTTATTTAATAATTTGTTTAATGAAATTAAAATTATTTCCATTTCTTGAATGATTTGATTTGTTTTATGTTTTATGGATGGAATTGACGTACTCATGAAAAGAACAAAAAATATGGATAAATTTCATTCCCAAGGGCACAACACCAGATGTTTAAGAGATAAAATGAGTTGGAAATATGATACTAGTGGACTACACGTCATGTATCTTCAGTACATGATGTGACCTTAGTCAAATACTAAAAACAATGTATGGGATTCTCATAGGATTCAAAAAACACGGCGGAGGAAAAAATAGAAAAGTTCATATTGTGTACCCCAAGTGCACGTCATGCATATGGTGACACATAGAAAAAAATTAAATGTAGTAGTTATGGGTTATGGATGAGAAGTCCTATAAATACAGACCACCATCAGCCTTCCCACAGACATGGAGCTGGGAGGACGAAAGGGGATGCTCGATGATGACCACCTTCATCATTATTTCTTTTATTTTATTTATTCCTTACATTAAAATTTCCCTACTCTCTTGAAAAATCATTATTACTACATACATGGCGGGGTAGTTCCTTTTAAGTGATTAGAATGATGGGAGGTTGGACATATATTTGTGTTTGAGTTGTTATGCTTGAAATGAATCAAATTCCATCATCATTCTTATTCAACATTCAATTATTAATTTAGTTTTAATTTCAAAATATGGTTTTGTTAGGTTTTGATTCTATTATTATAAATTTCTTCGGTCGATGCTCAAAAATCCCTCCACCGATTTCTAATATGTATACGGTGGAACATGATTAGGGTGAGGTGGTGAGTGCTCGAGGGTAGTCAGGACATGTGTATGCTTGCATGTGGAAAATTGGTTTATTAAGGAAAAACAATTATAAGTTAGATATTTCTCTAATTAATCAATAAACCTTATAAAAACCTACACACATTAGAAGGAGGATACAAAAATCAATGGCTTTAGATATAAAAATTATCATCATTACTATCTAGACAAGGGACAGAAAGGACTCGCTTGGTGAATCTCTCTTTGACCTGTTAAATGAAGGAAGAGAGATAAATTTCAAAAACCATGATAGCACAACACTAGGTCTAGCCGAACAAAATCCAATAACCATATATATCATATATTAAAAACAATCAATTTAATCTATTTATTTCTCTCACAATCTTTAATAGTAATTAAAACCAGTCGTTTTAGAAAAACATACAAAAAGTTACAACCTTGTTTTGTGTGCACTCCTCTTTAGGATACTACATAAGATCAATTACTATAAAATACTTATATAATTAAAATATTTTTTTCCCACATCCCATGATAGACATGCATAAAACATGGGTCCGTTTCTGGGAAGGCAGTTCCTGAAAACCATTTTTTTAATATCTATTGAAAGAATCATAGTTGAAAATCAATTTATTTTAATTCGATCAAAAATTTGAAAGTATAAGAACCATATTGTGAAAGAAAAACCATACAATAGATTTCAGTGAAAAAAATCTCCCCAATTCAAGTGATACATTGAGTTAACACATTGATATTATAATAATGGCTCTAATTCACATCCAAAGCCTTGTATGACATCTCTGTACCTCAATGTGTCAATAAAAATAACCATCTTGCAGTCCCTTCCATAGAAAATTATTTTTAACTTTTAATTAAACTGCTCGAAGTGATTCCTAACTTTTATGGTATTACATTACAACACCCAAATCAGCATATCCATGAATTCACCTATATCATCTCTAGCTTCAAACATCAAGGATTCATGTAAGATCATGTGAAGTAGTGTGTATTCCTCATCTCACTAGAGTGAGAAGTGAGGGAATAGTTGTAAAATCTGCAATCGGTGGAGATATGTTATTGGAAATATCTGAAAATATGATTCCTACAAGGATTCATCACCACATCAAAGATCACTACAATAAAACGGAAATTTTTTTCATCCATCAATCAAATGGAGAAAAATTTTACGAATTCTGTGAATGTTTCAAAATTATTTTTTAAAGCTTCCCACTACAGGAAATGAAAGAGGACAAATTCATAGTGTGATTATTCTAAGGATTTATTGACAATGATAGGAATCTACTTGATTCCTCATCAAGAGGATACCACATTGACATGTCACATATATATTTACAAGTTCTAACTGAAATGAATGAAGAAAATTCACAGAAGTTTGGCACTAGAGGTATGAGAACAATGAAATACCTAAGGTGAGAAAATCTAATTTAGAAGATTAAATTACAATTGAAATGGGAGAAATCAACAGGTCAGTGATAAAAATACATTTGAACCAAGTGAAGGATTAGCAAGGGCTGAATCTGGTATGTTAATTATGAACATCTAATTCTCATGACATTGATCAATTTCCAGAAGTGAAATAGACATGAATTTGTGTTGTTGCCTATCATCAAAGGCAATACCTATCACAATCCCAACCAGGGTGTGAGTTTCAATATATTCAATCTAGACCACGTATTTGGCAGCAATATCAAAACCTGATAGCATTCCAACAACCTTATAATAATTCCTTATAACAACAATAAACATTCCAACAATAACCTTTCCAATGGATGAATATGAGAAACCATCCACAAGTGCATCGAAAATTGAAGATCAAAAGTTGAGTATAATAGTTGATGGAATATAATATAAAATGGACATGCCATCTGGAAAATTTGCATGTATTATGGATTCTCTCACAAATAACAGAGGTATGCTCCCATAAAAAATAGTTCCTAATCCAACAGAGAATGTAAGTGAAATCACAACCTAATGTGGGAAGGAGCTCACACCGCCTGAACAATGTGAAGATGTTGATTCCAAGATTCCTCTGTACGTTCTTTCAATCCAACCTATAGATGAATTCAATAATAAAATAGGAGACAGAATAAGGTTATGAATTGAATGGACATATACAACATGGTGAAAACTAGAATGGGAGAAAATGTTTATCACATCACCATTGCCTTCGGTATTTTTCTAGTCAATGAAGGATGAAAAAGAATGACATTAATCTGAAATTCTAGAAACATTCAAAAATGATGAAATTAACATCAAAATACTGTATGAAATATGAAAAATCCCTAAAAATGAAATATTTTGGATGTTGTGGTGTACTAAATTATGGAGTCTTGATGTAAATTAAAGATTCATTTTAGGAAGAAGTGTCTCAGCAATGATCACACCACCTATACTAAAAAAATGTTAGGATATAAGGACATTCTATAATCTCTCTACAATTGGTTCATTAAATTTTACATATTCACTATGTGATATTATAGCTTCAATAAATTTGATACCTCACCCCTTATTTTTATATTTTCATATCAGATAACAAAAACCAACTCAAGTGGTGGTACAATTTGCAAACAGATCCACTGTTTTCCCAGAAATTGTTGTTGAAGATTTTCTTGTGGGGGTGAGATTATTAATCATTCCAGTAGACTTTTATGTCTTTTCCATGGAGGATAACCGAGAACATGGAAAATATATCATCCTCATTAGGATTCCATTCCTTAAAATAGTAAGTATGATCATCAACATCCATGATGAAACACTGGCTATGGACCTTAGAGATAGTATGATACAATTCAACATTATTTATCTGATTAAACATCCTTCCAGAAATCACTCACTTTATGTGATATCCCATTATGAATGTATTTATCCAATTCTAAACTCATGTATGCTTCATGAATTCTTATTAGTAGGTGAAAAAATTTCATTCTAATTTTTATATTTCCCAAGAACCTGAAAATTCTTCTATCATTTTTGAGGATGAGGTAAAATGACTTTTTGATGATTTATTAAATGAGAGTGAGATTATACCAGAGAATAAAACCTTATATGTATAAAAACTAAATGATATATTATCCCTAGAACAACCCCCATTTCTATAACTGAAGTCGTTTTACTTTTATTTGATGTATTCTTACCTAATGGAAGGAGAGAAATTTCTAGTAATCATTTCCATTAACCTATCCCATTATCATGAACAAACACTGAATGAACTTCTCAAAATGAATGTCAATGATGTAGGATGGTGTTCAGGTGATATTCCTAGTATAAATCATATGGTATACTCTCATAAGATATTTTTATAATGTGATTCCCAACCACATAGAAAACATCATAGAAGACTCAATCCCATAATTATAGAGGTCGTTAAGAATGAGATAGAGAAATTGTTAGAAGCTGACTTCATTTACCAAATCTATAATTCTTAATTGGTCAACCAAATTCATGTAGTCCCCAAGAAAACATGAATAAAAATATTTAAATATGAAAAAATTTACTGATCTCCCCGAAATTACAAAATAGCTGGAGCGTCTGTATGGATTATAGGAAGCCAAATCAAGTTACCAGTAAATACCACTTTCCTATTATGTTCCTCAATCAGATGCATGAAAGGTTGGATAGAAATACTCACTACTATTTTTTAGATCAATTTTTAGTATTTTTTCAAGTACCAATCACTCCAGAATTCCAAGAGAAGACAACATTCACTTGTCATTTTGGAACATTCTCCATCAAATGGATTCCATTCTCACTATGCAATGCCCCAGGAACATTTTAATGATGTATGGTGAATATTTTGTCAGACCACATTTAGGACTTCATGGAGGTCTTTCTTGAATATATCATTGATTATTTATATTCAATTTTCATTTCTCAGGAAATTTGAAAAATGCTTTAAAAACATGCATTGAAAAGAAACATGTCTTAAATTTTGAAGAATGATATTTCATGATTGAAAAAGGAATAGTACTAGGGAAAATAATTTCACAAAAAAATGGATTGAGGTTGAAAAATCCAAAAATTGATTTAATAAATTCCATGCCTTATCCAATTTTGTTAAACATGTTCAATCCTATTTAGGGCATGTTGGATTTAACAGAAGAATCATTAGGCATTTCACTATGATCTCTCTCCCTATATCAAGATTACTTTTAATGGATGCTGACATTAATTTTGATTTTCCATTCAAGGAATCATTTGATGAATTGAAGAAAAATATGATAACACCACTAATAATGTAGCTAGCCAAATGTTATTTTCCTTTTGAGTAACATTGTGAAGCATCGAACCATGTGGTGGGAGTCACTCTATCACAGTGAATTAAAAGAAAGCCTCATGTCAAGTCCTACACATCAAAGACTCTATATTCCACAAAAATAAATTACAAAACCACTAAGAAGGAGTTCCATATAGTCATGTTTTCAATAGATAAATTTGGATCATATCTTATTGGAACTAATTTGGTTGTCTTTTTTGATCATGAAGCATTTAGATACATAATGAAAATGGTGGATGCTAAACCATGGATAGTGAGATGAATTCTACACATAAAAGAGTACAATTTCAAATTCAATGATTAGAAGGGGAATTGAAATCTTGTTTCGAGTCATATAAGTCAACTATCTCACACTCTTGTATTAAAAAATCCAAAAACCGAACCCACTTAATGATGATATTTTTATAGAACAACTCTACATCGTGAATGGTGAAGTAACTTGGTATGAAAACATTGTTAGATTTTTTGTTACATCTCTGGTACCCTCTCATCTAAGATCTCAATAAAAAAAAGATAAACTATAAATCAAGATTTTATATTTCGGAAGAACCATTTCTGAAGAAAGTTTGTAATGATCAAATCCAAAGAAGATGATTACCATGAAGTGAAATTGAATCAGGGTTCGAATTATGTCATTGATTATCTTGTGGAGGCCACATTGGACCCCAGAGGACTACACAAGATGTTTTAGAATATAAAATCTATTAACCACCCATATTCAAGGATACAAATGAATTTTTTAAAACTTTTTAAAGTTAATAATTTTTTGGTAATGTCTCCAAATGATATGAAATTCTTAAAAAACCAATAACCTTTTGTGTTGTTTGTATGTATGGGGAATAGATTTCATGGGACTGATCCCAATATCATTTGGAAATTCATATATTATTTTTTTATGTTGACTATGTTTCAAAATGGGTGGAAGTGAAAGCAACCATAACATACATTTCCAATGTTATTTTTTATTTTGATTGGTCTAACATTTTGGATTGGTTTTGAGTGCCATAGGAAATCATTAGCGACCAAGAAATTCATTTATACAACATCAAAATGCATGTACTGCTAAATAATTATGGGGTAAATCATAGAACATCCACCACATATCATCCCCAAACAAATGGCCAATCAGATTTCTCTAATAGGGAAACCAAATCCATTATGAAGAAGACAGTTAAACCAAATAGGAAGGACTTTATCTAATGGTCATATGATACATTATGAGCTTACAGATAATCCTAAAAGACACCTATAAGAATGATCACATATTGATTGATATCTGGAAGGAGTTCCCACCTAACTATGGAGTTGGAGCATAGAGCCTACATGACAGTTAGAGGGATGAATCTGGACCTTGAGAAAACCAATAAAAATTAAAGATTATAGTTGCAGGATTTTGAGTAAATTAGAAGATAATATTGTTAAAATTAAATTAACTGAAAATAGAGAGCATTTAAAGCCATTGAAATGATGATTCAACCAAGAACCTTCAACCTTGAGATCTGGTGTTAATCTAAAAATCCAGAATTACTTTTATTCTAGGTATACATCATTTTATAGGGGAAGGCCCCATTACTATTATTAATATATAACCCTTAGGTGTGAGAAAGTTTAAAAGGAAGGAGGTGGAAATATATTCACTAGAAATGGGAAGAGGCTCTAGATGTTTAATGGGATCATACCTCAATAACTATTGTAGGAGAATACACTCCATCACCCTGATTACAAATGAAGTCATACAAGGTTTCATCATTCCATTAAATTTGATTAATTTTAGTAACTCCATATTAATGTATTTTAAATTAAAAAATTTCATTACATGCATTGAGGATAATAAATCAATTATTTGTTGGGGTAGAATCTTGCTGTCTAGGTTTTTTTCAAATTTTTTCTTTTTTAAGACATTCCAACTACATTAAACAAATGTGCTTCCAGGAGGAAACCCATATATCCCCCCATTGTCCACTTTTCCTCTTGCTCAAATACCAGCATTATTTAATAGTATTACACTATCATTTGTTTTTATTCTTATTTATCTTATACAATAATGATGATTTTGAAAGGATAATAATAATATGTTTGATCCAATAAAAACCACACTAGATATTCAGAAAGAATGAAATGAAGCTGCATTGGGACTACACGTCATGAAGATTAGGTACACATTATGAATAAGTCAGGATAGAACCCCCACATCTGAATTTTATGTACCCACTTGAAAGGGGAGTAATAGTTTCTGTTCTATATTATCTAACATTAAACCCCACATTTTATTTATTTTAGATCATGAATTATAAAAACCATTCCCACACTTGAATTCATGTTTTAAATGACTTATCTTGGAGAAAATATTTTCTTAGGAATAAAGTGATTCCATATTTTAGATTTAAATTTTAATAATATTGATTGATTAAAATGAATAACTGGATTATTAGAAGAAATCATGGATATTGAAATGACAACTCATGATTGAAATAAAATAGTTGATTCCTGTAAATGAAATTTCTTTATCAACATTCAAGATTTTAATTTTGTTAGTTCTTGTGATGTGATTTGTTATTAATAATTATGCCCATAGTGATTTTCAAATGTTATATTTCCAATTCCTAAGTGGATTTCGAGAACAAGTACATCCTATTTATCTTTATCATATTTTGTGACTGCCCATGGGACATGTCACATGACATAACATGTAATAGAACTTATCAAAGTTATGAATATATATAAAAAAATTTAGAATGTTTGAGTAATGTTTTGAAAATACAATATCCTTTAAGACCACCATTACATTAATCCTTCATTATCACATAAATCCATGAATGACCTTTATATAAATGAACCACATTTCATGCCATTTTTATCCATTCCTACCCTACTCATGTTTTTATCTAGATATATTAATGTTGATGTGTGGGGGTAAAGGGAGTCATGGTGGAAGTAGTTATTTACATTGTAAGGAAAATGTGTATGGTTGATTTTTTTGGGTAATGAGATAGTTCATTTGAATAATTCATTGTACTCAAATTTTATTCCCCGCATGAAAAAAATTAACCGAAAAGAATAAAAAGAATAAAATGGTGAAAAATGGTTTGATTTGGGAAAACCAAAAATCACTATTTTATATACTGAAAATAATCTGATATTATATTGTTAGTATATATATGTGTGTTTTGATATAATAATAACGTTTGATAAAAATGAAAATGTAAAAAAATATTTTCAAGATGGTGAAAAAATCATACATTATGCTTTATTTGATCATGAATTGAAAAGTAATTTTTGGGATAATGGATGTCGATACATTGATTTGGATAATCTCATTACACTTATATAATTCATATCATGAATTTTAATTAAGATATTATCCACCACCTTGATCCTAAATTTTTAAAGAATCAAATTTTATCAACCTTATGCCTAATAGTCAATTGAAACATTATTGAAAAGTCGAGATGATTTAATATGTGTTACTCCAAAACAAAGTTGATGAAGTAGTTCACCAAGAGGACTATGTATAAGAAGCATGTATTCATGATATGAGCATAACTCTTCTTGAATTGTATCATGAGAGATGTGAGAAAATATTGAAGTGAGGTAAATAATGACTTTGAATGTTTTATAATAATGAAATGAGGACCCTGAATTAATGAAATGAGATGTTAAATCACTTTTCAATGCGGAAAATTAAAATACATGAATTGATTAATCCTTTGAAAAATTTGAAACTAAATTGATACTTAATGTGGATATTTGGAAGACTGATTTGACGATGAAAATTTTTAGATGTTTATTAATTTGAAATATGAATATTGGTAACATTTTATTCTTATGAATTCCATTGAGAGATCTTATATGTGTGGAAAAGCATGGTTTATGTGCGTGTAGTTTGATAGTGGAAATTTATTTTCATATTTTTTGTATTAATCATGGTAATTAAATGAATAATCCTTCCATTTTTTGAATGATTTGGTTTCTTTTCATGTTTTTTGGAAGGAAATGATGAAATTGTGAAAAAGGAGATTAGTGATAATAAATTGCATACCCATGAAAAAAAACTAGTATTTTAAGAGAGTAGTAGAGAAGGAAATATGATGAAAGAGGGTACTCATCATGTACCATCCATACATGATGTGACCAATTTCAATGAGTCAAAACATCGAATGAGATTCATGTAAGATTCATGGAACATGGTAGAGAAAAACAATGAGATGCACATGTTGTGATCCCCAATTACACATCCTATAAATGGAGATGTATAGAAAATAAATAAATGCAACAGTCATGTGTTTTGGATGAGAAGGCCTATAAATACCGACATCCATCAGCCTTACAATAAAAACGGATCTGGGAGAAATCCAAGGGACGCTCGAGGATGACCACCTTCAGCTATATTTCTTTTAGTTGTTTTATTCCTTACATTAAAAATTCAATACTCTCGCAAATCTTATCACATACCGAATTCATGTAGAGGTAGTTTCATTTGGATGATCAGGAAGAGGGGAGGATATACTAACATGTGTTATTGAGTTCTTGTTCTTGAAATAAATCAAATTATATCTTCTTCCTTATTCGGGTTTCTATTCATTATTCAGTTTTAAATAATGAATGTAGTTTTGTTAGGTTTTTATTCTATTATTATAAATTTCATTGTAAGATGACCGCATACCCCTCCACCAAATTCTAATATGAATAATGTGGTACAAGATTAGGGGGGGTGAGTGCTTGATGGTAGTCACCAAAAGTGTATTCTTCCATGTTGAATATTGATTTATTAGGGAACATCGATTCTATGATAGGGATAGATCTAATTAATCATGAACCCTTATAAAACCCAGTAAACATTGGAAGGAGTATAGTCTAATATAATGTTTTGTATTGGAAAAATGTCATCATAACCATCAGGGTAAGGGAGAGAGAGGACATGGCAGACGAGTCTCTTTCTTATTAGTTAAAGGAAGGAAACAAGATAAATTTGAAAACCATGATAGCACAAAACTAGTTCTAGATAAACCCAATCTGATCAATACCTATATCATATATTAATACCAATCAATTCATGAAGTTTATTTCTCACATAATCATATAAATTAGTTAAAAGCAATCATTTTTGGAAAACCTACAAAAATTGAAAATCTTGTTTTTTGTGCACTCACTTCGAGAGACTACCTACTATCAACTACTATACTATACATATGTAATTAAAATATGGTTTTACAATTTCATATGATATGAGTGCATTGAACATCACATCGTTCACAGTGTGGCAGATCCTTATAAACATTTAATAAAATCAATTTTTAATAACTCATAGGTCAAATAAAAATTTGTTTGAATTCAATCCAAAAATTGATCAAAAAATATCCAAATTGAGAATGAAAAATAATCCAATAGATTTTGAAGATATAAATCTCACCCATTTTAATGATACCTTGAGTGAACACATTGAACCTATAATAATTATTGTAAATCAAAAATGAACCTTATGTGACATCCACACACCTCAATTTGTTGATCAAAATAAGAAACATGCAGTCCCTATAATATAAAATGATTTTGAACTATGAATTAACATGATCCAAGTTCTTCCAAAATTTCCTGGTCTTGCAGATGTAGACACAAATCGATATATCCAAGAACTCACCCATGTCATCTCTGGCATCAAACATTGAGGAGCCGTATAAGAGAATGTGATGTGGAGGGAATTACCCTTCCCTCTAGAGGGAGTAGTGAAGGAATGGTAGTACAATCTACAACCAGGGTAGATCAGTGAGTGGGAAGATATACAAATATGCTTCCTACAACAATTCTCCCCAATATCTATGAGTACTACAACAAAAAAATTATTTATTTTATACATCAATAAACTAGAGAATCCCTTTATGAATACTGGGAAAATTTCAAAAATCTATAAGCAAGATTCCAAAAACAAGAAATGGAAGTGGAAGAATTCCATGTGGGTGTCATCCAAGGATGGCATGATAATGACAGGAATCTACGAGATGACCCATCGGGTGGAGCCCTCATTGACATGTCACCTGTAGATTTTTGATTTCTAATATCAAATATTTCATAATATTCATAGTAGTTTGGAACTCAAGGTACAATCAACCGTGGAATCTATGAGGTGAGAACATCTGATTTTAATGAATTAATTAATAATGAAATGGAATATCTCACCGGTTTAATGAGATAAATAGTTGGGAACCATGTAAAAGAACAATAAGGACCGAATCAAGTATGTGGTTTGATATCTTCAAATTCTCATTACACTGATCAATGGCTATAAATGCAGGGGATAGAATGTTTCCATGCATCCTTTTACAAAAAAACACCATCAACAAACCCTACCAGGGAATGGGTTTCAATAGAACAAATCCATCCCAACTTTTCAGCAACAATATGACAACCTAATAGCATTCCAACAGCCTTATAAGCATCCATTCCAACAAAAACAAACATTTCAACTACCAGCTTTCCAGAGAAAGAATTATGAGAAACCCTCCACATGTGCACCGACAACTGGAGATCAACAACTGGAGACTATTTTTTCATGAAAATAAAAATAAATTAGGCAATATATTTGATAAATTTATAATAATTATTTATTCTATCACCATGAACAAAGTTTAGATTCCATCACAAATAGTTCCCAATCTAATGGATAATGATAGTGTATAACTATTCAGTGATTGAAGGATCTCACACCCCCTGAACAATGTGATGATGATGATTCCATGATACCTCATATACTTATTCCAATGCAACCAAGAGTTGAAGTCGATAATAAAAAATAAGAATAAACAAGGTTCTAGAAGGAATAGATAGAAACACATATTCCAAAACAACAAATGGACCAAAAGGAAATTCCAAAATAATTACCATATGCATTTATTGAGTCAACGAAGGTTCAAGACGAATTAAATCAATGAAAAATTCGAGAAACCAACTAGAATGGTGGTATTAACATCCCACTAGTAGATGAAATCTGAAAAATACCTAAATTTGATTTTTTGAAGGAGCTATGTACTAAGAGAATGAGGCTGGATGGAAATGAATGAATAAACGTTGATAGAAGTGTATCCATGTTGATCACACCACTAATACAACAAAAATTTCAATATCCTAGTACATTCTGTATTCCATGTACTATCAGTTCATTATATTTTATAGATGCACTATAATATCAAGGAGATTCAATAAATGTGATGCCTCGCTCAGAGTTTTCATTTTTCATATCAGATAACTAAAACCATCATGAGTATTGGTACAATTAGAAAACAGATCCAACATTTTCTCAGCAACAATTTTTTATGATCTGCTCATTGGAGTGAGAGTATTAGTCATTCCATATATCGTTTATTTCCTTTAAATGGAGGAATATGATCACCATCCCAATCTCCTATCATCCTAGGGGGACCATTCATAAAAATAAAAAGGAAGATCATAAATGTCAATAAAGGATCTCTGCCAAGGATCTTGGAGACAATAAAATACACATAAAAATTCTTGAAATGATGGAATATCCTTCCAGAAATGACTCAATGTATGAGATTTCCCATTATGAAGTTTTCAACCAATTAAGGAATCATGTATACATCATGACTTCTTATCAGTAGCTGAACAATTTTTATTTGAATTTTATAATTCCCAATAACCTAAAAATTTTGATATCATGTCGGAGGACGTTGTAAAATTTGAATTTTTTGATGATTTTTTAAAAGAGTGCAGGATTATATCAGGGAACACAATCATAGAAGTAGGAAACAATAATGAAATATCAACTCATGAACAACCCACGTGTCTAGAACTAAAGAATTTTCTATTTTATTTGAAGTATGCTTACCTAATGCAAGGATAGAAATTTCTAGTAATCATTGCCAATAAACAATCTCATTTTTAAGAAAAAACACTAATTGAACTTATCAAAAGGAATTCCAAAATTATAGGTTTGAGTTCTGGAGATATTCCTAGAATCAACCCTAAGGTATACTGTCAGATGATATTTTTAGAAAGTGATTTGCAAAAAGTATTACAACCTTAGAGAAGACGAAATCCCAAAATTATAGAGGTTGTAATGCCCCAGCCCCAGTTACCCAGAGTGGGTGAATTATTCCATAACATTGGCATGATCACAAGAAAGATAAAATCTCGAAAGACCGATTGGTTTAGTAGCCTTGTAAACACTAGATATATTCATAAGTCTTACATTACATCATAAAAATGAAAAGTACAATAACATATTTTCTTCATAGTCCACACTCATATCCCCACATACTATCCCTACAGGTCATTCATAAATTACTTCTTCACATCCTGGGAAAAATAAAACATTTAAAGGGGTGAGCTCAAATTCCCAGTAAGGATAACAATATAGCAAAAACATTCATAAATAAGAAAAAAATTTAAGGAAATGTATAACTAAAAAAAATCCTTTTAAACATGATATTAAACATAACATGGAAAAAATAAAATGAAATAATTCAAGTTACTTATTCACATGGATATTCTACTAATCGAATAATCTCATTAAATATAAATAGCCACTTTCATAATGATGGAATGCATAATGCCAGACTATCATAACCACATAGCCAAGGCCTCGTGCCAAGACTACAAATAAGATATTATCAAGGCCTTGTGCCAAGGAACTAGTTTGTCTCATGAGACCTATCGATGCATCGAGGAGCTATAGTGGGCTCCACCCATCACATATTAAGTCTAATGCATTCCCATATGAAAAGTTTTAAACATAACATAAACATTCGTATTAAAACAAGCATACAAAATGTAAATATTTCATCCATAAACCATGAATGGTATAAAAATAACACATCCACAGTCAAACATATCACAAATCCTTCAATACAAAATAGATGTTTTTTATCACAATAAATCAACTTCAAATAAGCGTAAAATCCATCAAAGGATGTTGACATAGATGAAATCAAAACTCTTTCTAGAGAAATATCTCTTTCTATTTTGAAATCATTTAAGAGTAATATATTTATAAAATAAAACATTTTTTTGGAAATATTCTTATAAGCTTTTAAGGGAAGCTTTGACAATTTTATAATGGCATAAAATAGCCGCACCCACTGTATAAGTTAAAAAAGACATTCTTACCTTAATTTTGTTGAATAGGTTAAAAAGAACCTTGTTTGGAAAACGACGGAAATATTTTTTTATAAACCTCTTACATAAAGTCATAAAAGGGTATAAATTACTTTAACATATATTCTAGAAAATTTTAAAAATGTTTTGAAATACATTTTTAAGAAACATGGATGTGGATGATAAAAAGTCCTAGTAGATTATTACGTATAAACAACCTCAGATAATAAAGAGATTGTGAAATAAACCATTACCTTGTACTTTTACTTGGTTGAGGGTAGGTTAACATCTTATATAATGGTGAAATAATTGTTATTAAATTATACATGAATCATATACATTAATATGATATCATATATTATCTTTCATCATTGATTTGTTAATAATATATTAGTATTATCGTTGTTTCGGGTGTTAAATTAATCGTTTTCTTTTATATGTTTTGTTATGTAAGACATGTTTGTTATTGATAGGTTGTATCTTATTCATATCCATAATGATATCAATTCCTTAAACATTATTTTTAAATCATCAAATGACAATTATACTTGAATGGGTACGATGGAGAATGAATCTCATCGTGTTCGTGGAGACGGTAGTCCGTACGTACGCACGAGCGACAATATCATTCTTTTGATATTAAAATAATATATAATTTGATGGTATATCTCATATAAATAATAATAATAATTTTATATTTATTATTTACATTAATTAAAAATCATTATTATACCCATCCAAATAATAATTTATTGAATAACAATTACACCAAAACGTAGAGACGGTATGCCGTACGTACGCATGTATGGAGACATGTTATTAAAAGGTTGGATAGAATACAGAAATATGGTTGTAAAATGTTTATAATAACATCAAAGTATATATAATATACTGGAGTTATTATTTTAGAATGGTAATAACAATGAAAGAAGAAGTGGAAGAAGAAAGGAACTTGAAAAAGGGTAGTGAAATCATTACCTCTTCTTAGGGTTCTTCCTTTTGATTTGATCAAAAGGGCTCCTTAGGTTGGCTTTATGACTAAAGGAAGACCTATAGGATGAAGTGAGGGGATTTGAGAGTGTATTTGGGATGAGGTTGGGCGAACCGAAAGGTTTTTAAGTTGTGAGTTAATGAGAAGGGAGAGTGCCCTTTTATAAGAGGGGTGAGGGGCACCTTAGGAAAATCTAGAAATATTATTTTATAATAAATTCATATTCGGTTTCTAATGGCTCCAAAGTAGATTATTTAAATTTTAAGGTGGTAATAGGTCAAAAACCACTCATCCAATAAAATTTATACAGGTTTGGGTCATTATATTAACCTTATCGTTTAGTTTGAACTCTTAGTTAATTAATTTGACACTTACCATGTCGCTTTGTATTTTTATATTATATAGTTAATAAACATACTATATACCTCCAAAAGATCTTCAAGTGGTCCATTAGTGATACACCTATAATTATATAAGTACTTTTTCTGAACCTTAGATTTTTAGGAATTTAATATCAATTAATAATATAATATTTGTTTTAATAACTCTTTTATGTCTATTTTGACACTATTTGGAAAATTGATTTTTGTGAAAATCATAACAGAATGATTACTTCGAAAAAAGTTAATTAACTTATTCATATGATGTCATATTAACATATAAAATTAGTGTAATTCATAAAAAGTCTCAAATTATATTTATTGGGGTATTTATAATATCAATTATTTTAATTTTTAACTATTATGGTAATTACTGCATCATCATTGGGTCATAAATAAAATAAATTATTTAATGTCTAAAAATTATAAATAAAATATCATTATGTATGAAAATTTTTTAACTTTATAATGAATATTTATAATCGAATTTATCTTATGTGTAGCCCTGTATTAAAAATGTTTTAGTAAATAAACTTTGATTTTAACTCTTTTAAATCTTCTTTGAATTAAATAATAATATATGTCCTAATCTAATCCAAGTGGAAATAAATGATAATATTGTATTCCTAAGGTTGTTTTTGGTCGAATTAAGCCTATCCAAAAGAATTAGGACATGTTTTAGGGTAATATTAATATCATTTTTACCCTTAATTACCCTATTTACTTTTAACCGTGGTAAATAAAAGTAAAAAGTTACTATTCACCAAAAATTATTTTCATCTCAATGAACCACATTTTAGTCCTTGATATTAAACATGTCTCTAGGATTTTCAAAATTCCACTCACAGAAGTGGTAAAATTATGTTTTATGAAAAATTCAGTTTTTTAACTACCACTTAGTGGTTTCATTATTCATCAAAAAATTGAAGTTTTTCAGAACAATGCCAAAATTTCACCCTAAGCTATAAATGATATTCTGAATTAAAAAATGTAGTCTATTTTAAAATATTCCAAACAAATATGTTTCATTAATTAATTTTATAATTAATTCCCATTGTTACAACAAATAGCGTGTTTTTAAGAAACAATATATATCAAAAGATTGACAATTGTTTATGTCCAATTTCAAAGTGAAATTATTTCTAATGAACACCATTAGATAAAATGGTAAAAATATATTCTAAATATACTTTAAAACTACTCAATAATATAATTTATCACTATAAATTATTTCGATTAAAAAAGTTGTTTTTAAGTATTTTTCACTATTCATAATAGCTAGTTTGATTGGTTGTGGTGTGTTAGAACTCGATGTTGCGTACAACATACGCTATCACATTATTCAAAGAGAAGCGTACCGTAGAAGTTTGGGGTGTTAAATTATCTCCTCCATCAAATAATTTCTTCCTCAAAATTTTTAGAATACATCTGCATGAAAAGACTCGGGTGGTTCTTCATCATAAGTTCCTCGGGTTCCCACGTTCCCTCTTCCATCATATGGTTTTTCCACAAAACTTTTACCACACATATTGTTCTATTTCTCAGCACTTGTTCTCTCGTATCAAGAATCTTGACTGGCTCTTCGCAATAAGATAGATCGGGTTCCAGTTCTAATTCCTCATAGGTGAATACATGCGTTGGGTCAGGCATGTATTTCCTCAATAGAGATACGTGGAACACATCGTGAAATTTGGAGAGACGTGGTGGAATTGCCAATCGGTAAGCTACAACCCCAATTCATTCTAGAATTTCGAAAGGTCCCATGTACCTGGGACTCAATTTACCTTTCTTACCAAAACATATGAATCCCTTCCATGGCGATACCTTCAGGAAAACATGATCACCAACTTGAAATTCCAAATCCTTCTTCGATTATTTGCATAGCTCTTCTGCCTACATTGAGATGCTTTGATGTGATTTTGGATTACCTTCACATTTTCCATTGTTTCCTCCACTAGTTCTGGACCTACAAGTTTTTTTTCACCAATGTCATCCCATCAGGTTGGTGTGCGACATCTTTTCCCATATAACGCTTCATATGGTGCCATATAAATACTCGAATGGAATCTATTGTTATAAGAAAATTCTATCAAAGGTAAATATTGATCCCACATACCCTGAAAGTCAAGTGAGAAAGATCTCAACATGTCTTCTAAGGTTTGAATAGTCCGTTCTTATTTTCCGTCTGTCTGAGGGTGGTAGGAAGTGCTCAAATGATGTTCAGTATCCTGGGGTTTCTGAAGAGTCTTCCATAATCTTGAAGTAAAATGGGGATCAAGATCAGAAAAAATCGATAGGGGTACTCCATGAAGTCTCACAACTTCATTAATATATAGTCTTGCTAGACGTTCAAGAGGTAGATATTCTCTTATAGAATGAAAACGTGCTGACTTGGTAAGATGATCAACAATAACCCATATTGCATCATTCCTTCTAGGAGTATTTGGTAGCCCCATGACAAATTCCATCATAATATTGTCCCATTTCAACTCCGGTATGGGAAGAGGTTGCATGACTCCACCAGGCTGTTGCCTTCCAGCTTTCCCTTGTGGACAAACCATACATCTTGACACAAAATCAGCAATTTCCCTTTTCATGTTGTCCCACCAAAAATGTTTCTTCAAATCTCTATACATTTTTCTGCTCCTAGGGTGTATAGAGAAATGGGAACTATGAGAATCATCCTGCAATTCCCTTTTTAGATCAGGTATATTGGGAGCACAATGTCTCTTTCCAAATTTCAAAATTCCTTCTTCATACACAATGTCTCTCAATCTACCATCATTCACAGCTTTAATATTCTTTTGAAATTCTTCATCATCAGTCTCAGAACTCTTAATCCTTTCTAGTAAAGATGGTTTGGAAGCCATTTGAAAAAGCATTGATGTTTCACCTTCCCTCGTTACTCCCATTTCCATCTTCACTAGATCCATGAAAATTGGATCCCTTTCAATTCTCATATTGTTCAAAACTCCATGGTATTTTCTGATCAAAGCATCTGACACCTTGTTTGCATTCCCCGAGTGGTAGTGTATCCTAAAATCATAATCCTTGATTAATTCAAGCCATCTACTTTGCCTCAGGTTGAGTTCTTTTTGTGAGAAAATATACTTCAAACTCTTGTGATCAGTATAAATCACCCATTTTCCACCATAGTGGTAGCACCTCCATATCTTCAAAGAGAAGATCACTGCTGCCAACTCGAGATCATTAGTAGGATAGTTTTGTTCATGAATTTTAAACTATCATGATTCATAGGCAATAACCCTATCATTCTGAATAAGGACACAACCGAGTCCTTTCTTCGATGCATCACTATAAATAACGAACCCATCATTCCCTGATGGTAGAGTCAATATAGGATAATTGTCTAATATTCTATTCAGTTCTTCGAAACATTCTTCACACTCTTTTGTCTAAACAAATTGAACCCCTTTACGTGTGATCTTTGTTAATGGGTAAGCCAACCTGGAAAAATTCTGGATGAAACTTTGATAATAACCTACTAAACCAATAAAACTATGTACCTCAGTTATACTCGTCGGTGTAAGCCATTCATGGATTGCCTTGGTCTTAGAAGGATCAACAGAGATTCCATCTTTAGAGACAATATGGCCATGAAACGAAATCTCTTGAAGCCAGAACTCACACTTGCTAAACATCCTGTATAATTCATGTCTTCTTAGAGTCTTCAGGATAATACGCAAGTGATTTTCATGATCTTCGTAGCTTTTGAAGTATACCAAGATATCATCAATAAATACCACCAAAAATTCATCGAGATATTCCTTGAACACTCTATTCCTCAAATCCATGAATACAGAGGGTGCATTAGTCAATCCAAAAGGCATTACAGTAAACTCATAATGCCCGTACCTGGTTCGAAATGTTGTCTTCAGAATGTCTTCCTTCTTCACACACAACTGATGGTATCCAGATTGAAGGCTAATCTTTGAAAGTATTTAGATCCATGCATTTGGTCAAATAAATCATCAATGCGAGGTAGGGGATACTTGTTCAGTATTGTTATAGCATTGATCTCCCTGTAGTCAATACATAACCTCATAGATCCATCTTTCTTTTTACCAAAAAGAACAGGGCCTCCCCATGGAGAAACACTAGGACAAATAAATCCCTTATTACTCAATTCCTCTATTTGTTTCCTTAGTTCAACTAATTCTAAAGTGGCCGTTATATAAGGGGTCTTCGATATAGGCATTGATCCAGGAATTAAATCGATGGAAAACTCAACTTCTCGTTCTGGAGGATGTCCAGGTAAATCTTCCGGAAACAGATCTACATATTCTTTCACAACAGGTACATCCTCTATTTGAGCATTCCATTCCTGACCCACTGTAATTTCATCCTCTTCCACCCCAATAATTGAATTTAGTTGAGCTACTGGTGGTGGATCTAGATAAGAATTAGGTAGTGACGATTCTTCTCTAAAGATAAGGTGTTCCTGATCATCATCATCAAAAATCATAACCTCCTTCTTATTATAATAAATCTTCGCATCATAGTCCGAAATCCAATCGATGCCGAGGATTATATCAAACTCAATCATATGTATGACGATGAGATCAGCGGATAAGGAAAATTTATGTGCTCTAATGGGGACTGATTCACAAAACATAGTTGCAATGATACTTCCCTTAGGAGTTTTAACTGGAAACTCCCTTGTTAAATCAAATTGGAAATATCTAATTTTCTTAGCAAACTGGGAAGATATGAAACAATGCGATGATCTAGAATAAAATAATTCATTTTCTAAGCTTGAGGAGCCCATTAAATTACCTGTAACCACGTCTTTCTGAGCTTCTACCTTAGCAGTAGTGATAGCATAAGCTTGGCCTTGATCCCTTGGCCTTTTTTGAGGTAAGTTCGCCTGACGCTTAGGACTTTCATTTGCATAATTTCCCATATCCCTGAAATTGTAGCATTGAACATCGGTAGATTCCTTCTTCCCTTTGCAATCACGAGCTTGGTGGCCCTTTTCACCACACTTGTAACAGACACACATTCCCTTCAAGAAAGTACCAGGGTGTTTCTTCCCACATTTTCCATAGGATGGATATTTAACCTTTCCTTTCTTCCCCTTATTTCCATTCCCAGATTGATCAGCAGATCTCTTCTTATCCTGCTTTTCTTTAGAGTCATAAGACTTAGATAATTCCATTTCATTATTGATAGAACATGAGACAATGTCTTCGTACGATGAAAATGATTGTGATACTAATGCTCAATGGAGAAATGGTTTTAACCCTTCAAAGAAACGATCAATATTAATTCTTGGGTTATGTATATAATCTCCAGCAAACCTTGCTGACCTTGTAAAGTTAGCCTCATACTTTGCGACATTCTCATCCTCCTTTTGTCTCAGACTCAGAAATTGCCTTTCCATATCTGCTCGATGGTCACGAGGAAAGTATTTTTCTAAAAATAGATCTTTGTACTCCCTCCATTCCCTATTTGATACATAATCATCATCCTTCATGTCTTGAATCAATGACCACCATTGATCAACATCTCTAATGAGGTGGTAAACTGCCATGATAACTTTTTCCCTTTCAATACTCCCCAAAGCCAGAAATATTTTTTACTAGGGAATTTATCCATTTCTCATCTACTAAGGGATTTTTACTCCCACTAAACGTTGGTGGTTTTTTCCTCATGAATCGATCTAACATTGATCCTCCATGCGGCGGATCAGGGTACTCCATATGGGTAAGGTTATTATTCATAACCTGAGTGAGTTGTCCCAGTATGGTGATTAGTTGATCGGCACCAGTTGCATCCCCAGCTCCACTATAATTATCTTGAACAGGAGGGAAATCCCTACATAGAGTGCGTGCATTGATACAGTTTCCATTTCTTCCACTAGGCACCATTTCTAAACAATGGCATAAATTAGATAAGTTTATGAATCAAAATACATAATCCCATACTTATAAAAAACATAACATAAATTGAACTATTTATGGATATAATTCATAATCATAAAAAAAATTCATTGGGGAATTATATACCCATAAAACCTTCATAATGATTTTTAAATAAAATGTGAGTTATCCTAAGCATATCCCCCGGAAGTGTCGTAACCAAGAGTGCAGCAAGGCCCGTTGTCGTGCACCAGTTCCTATTTGAGTCTAGCTCAAAGCAGTGTTTTCAGGTTTTACCCTTAGGTACATCTGTGGTAGAGCCGCCTCTACCTGCCCGTATCCAGACAGGGATGTATTTCTTGGAAAACTCACAAAATCTCTACAATACAAAAATTCTTGGAAGTTCTTCTATACTAATCCTCAATGTCCATCTTAAATATATGAGCTCTAATCAGAGTTTATCTAAATCAAGCTTCCAAGGTTTGTACTAAAATTCCTCTGATACCAGCTGTAATGCCCCGACCCCAGTTACCCAGAGTCGGTGCATTATTACATAACTTTGGCATGATCACAAGAATGATGAATTCTCGAAAGACCGATTGGTTTAGTAGCATTGGAAACACTATATATATTCATAAGTGTTACATTACATCATAAAAATGAAAACTATAACAAAATATTTTCTTCATAATCGACACTCAAATCCCCACATACTATACCTGCAGGTCATTGATAAATTACATCTTCACATCTTGGGAAAAAATAAAAAATTGAAAGGGGTGAGCTCAAATGCCTAGTAAGGATAACAATATAGCAGAAACTTTCATAAATAAGAATAATCATTTAAGGCAATGTATAACTAAAACAAAAGCCTTTTAAACTTGAAGTTAAACATAGCATGGAAAAAATAAAATGAAATAATTCCATTTACTTATTCACATGGATATTCTATTAATCGAATAATCACATGCAATATCAATAACAACTTTCATAATGATGTAATGCATAATGACAGACTGTCATAACCATATAGCCAAGGACTCTTGCCAATACAACAAATAATATTTTGTCATGGCCTTGTGCCAAGACACTAGTTTGTCTCATGAGACCGACCGATGCATCCAAGAGCTATAGCGGGCTCCACCTGTTACATATTATGTCTAATGCATTCCCATATGAAAAGGTTTAAACATAACATAAACATTTGTATTAAAACTAGCATATAAATGTAAATACGTCATACATAAACCATGAATGGTATAAAAATAACACATCCACAGTCAAGCATATCAAAAAAACTTCAATTCAATATATAATTTTTGTATAATAATAAATCAACTTCAAATAAGCATAAAATCCATCAAAGGATGTTGACATAGATAAAATAAAAACTCTTTTTAAAGAAATATCTCTTTCTATTTTGAAATCATTTAAGAGTCATATATTTATAAAATAAAACATTTTCTTTGGAAATATTCTTATAATATTGAAAGGGAAGCTTTGATGATTTTATAACGGTGGAAAATAGCCACACCCGCCGTATAAGTTAAAAAAACATTCTTGCCTTAATTCTTTCGAAAAGGCTAAAAAGAACCCTGTTTGGAAAATGACGGAATGATTCCTTTATAAACCTCTTATAAAAAGTCAAAAAATGGTATAAATGACTTTATCCCATATTCTAGTAAATAGTAAAAATGTTTTGAAATACATTTTTAAGAAACATGGATGTGGATGATAAAGAAGTCCCAGTAGATTATTACATATAAACAACCTCTAATAATGAAGAGATTGTGAAATAAACCCTTACCTTTACTTTTCCTTGGATGAGGGTAGGTTAAACACGTGTATAATGGTCAAATAATTTTCATTAAATTATACAAGAATCATATACATTAATATGATATCATATATGATCTTTCAACAATGATTTGTTGATAATATCTTAGCATTATCGTTGTTTTGGGTGTTAACTTAATCATTTTATTTTATATTTTTTGTTACATAAGCCATGTTTGTAATGGATAGGTTGTATCATATTCATATCCAGAATGATATAAAGTACTTAAAAATTATTTTTAAATCATAAAATGATAATTATACTTGAATGGATACGATGAAGAATGAATCTCATCGCGTTCGTGGAGACGGTAGTCCGTACGTATGCACGAGCGAAAATATCATTCTTTTGATATTAAAATAATATATAATTGGATGGTATATCTCATTTACAGAATCATTGTCATGTTATATTTAGTATTTACATGAATTACAAATCATTATTATACCCATCCAAAAAATAATTTATTGAATAACAATTACACCACGACGTGGAGACGGTAAGCCGTATGTACGCACGTATGGTGACATGTTATTCAAAGGATGTATATAATACTAAAATATGGTTGTAAAATGTTTATAATAACATCAAAATATATATAATATTCTAGAGTTATTATTTTAGAATGGTAATAACAAGGAAAGAATAAGTGGAAGAAGAAAGGAACTTGAAAAAGGGTGGTGAAATCATTACCACTTTTTCGGGTTCTTCCTTTTGATTTGATCAAAAGTGGTCCTTAGGATTATTTTATTACTAATGTAAGGCCTTTATAATGAAGTGAGGGAAGTATAGAGAGTATTTCGGAAGAGGTTGGCCGAACCAAAAGGCTTTGAATGTGTGAGTTAATGAGAAGGAAGAGTTCCCTTTTATAAGAGGGGTGAGGGGCACCATTGGAAAAGCTAAAAATATTAGTTTATAATTAATTCATATTCGGGTTCTAATGGATCCAAAGTGGATTATTTAAATTTTAAGGTGGGTATAGGTCTAAAAATACTCAACCAATATAATTTAGACTGGTTTGGGTCATTATATTATCCTTATTATTTAGTTTTAACTCTTTGTTAACTAGTTTGACACTTACCATGTCACTTTGTATTTTTATATTATATAGTTAATAAACAAACTATATACCTATAAGAGACCCCAAAGAGGTCCATTAATGAAAAAAATATCATGATATATGTCACTTGGACGAACCTTAGATTTTTAGAAATTTAATATCAATTAATAATATAATATTTGTTTTAAAAACTCTTTTATGTCAATTTTGACACTATTTTGAAAATTGATTTTTGTGAAAATACAAACAGAATGATTAATTCAAAAAAAGTTAATTAAATCATTAAAAACATGTCATATTATGCTATAAAATTATTTTAATTCATAAAAAGTCTAAAATTTTATTTATTTGGGTATTTATAATATCAGTTAGTTTAATTTTTAACTATTATGGTAATTACTACATCATCATTGGGTCATCAATAAATTAAATTATTTAATGTCTAAAAATTATAAATAAAATATCATTATGTAGGAAATGTTTTTATATTTCTAATGAATATTTATAAACTAATTTATCATTTGTGTAACCCTATATTAAAAATCTTTTAGTAAATAAACAATGATTTTAACTCTTTTAACTCTTCATTGAATTAAATAATAATAAATGTCCTAATCTAATCCAACTGGACCTAAATGATAATATTTTATTACTAAGGTTATTTTTTGTCGAATTATGATTATCCATTAGAATTAAGACATGTGTTAGGGTAATATTAATATCATTTTTTCCCTTAATTACCCTATTTACTTTCAACCGTGGTAAATAAAAGTAAAACGTTACTATTCACCAAAAATTATTTTCATCTCAGTGAACCAAATTTTAGTCCTTGATATTAACCGTATCTCTCGGATTTTTGAAATTACACTCACAGAAGCAGTAAAATTATGTTTTATGAAAAATCCAGTTTTTTAAGAACCAGTTAGTGGTTTCACTATTCATAAAAAAAGGAAGTTTTTCCGAACAATGCCAAAATTTCACCCTAAGCTATAATTGATATTCTGAATTCAAAAATAAGGTCTATTTTACAAAATTAAAAAAATATAATTGGCATTAATTAATTTTATAATTAATTCTCGCTGTTACAACAAATATCGTGTTTTTAAGAAACAATATATATCAAATGATTGACAATTGATTATGTCCAACATCAAAATGAAATTAATTATAATGAACACAATTGGATAAAATGGTAAAAATATATTCTAATTATACTTTAAAACTACTCAATAATATTATTTATCACTATAAATTTTTTTGATTAAAAAATTTGTTTTTAAGTATTTTTCACTATTCATAAAAATTGGAATTTCTCAGAAAAATACCAAAAATTCAACTTAGGATAATTTTGATATTCTGAATCAAAAAATGAAGTCCATTTTGAAATATAAAATATATATAATTTCAAAAAAGTAGGTATTACTATTCATAACGACTAGTTTGATTGGTTGTGGTGTGTTAGAACTCCACGTTGCATACAACACACGCTATCACATTATTCAAAGAGAAGCGTATCGTAGAAGCTTGGGATGTTACAGAGGTTGTTATAAACTGATAGATAAATTATTAGTAGCTGACATCATTTACCCAATCTATAATTCTCAATAGGTCCTCCAAATTCATGTTGTCCCCAAAAAATGGGCTCCACCACAGTTAAAAATGAAAATAACGAACTGATCGCCATGAGAGTACAAAAAATCTTGAGTGTATATAGATTATTGGATGCTAAATCATGTCACTAAAAAGGACCACTTTTTTCTTTAGTTCATCGATTAGATGACTGAAAGGATATCTGAAAAACTCTTTCATGGTTTTTAGATGGATTCATTGGATATATTTTAGTACTGATCGCACCACAAGTCTAAGATAAATGACATTCATGTGTTCTTTTGGAATATTATTTTAAAAAATGATTACATTCTAGCTATGAAATGAACCAGGTACATTTCAATGGTGTATGGTGAGTATTTTCTCTAACCACATTGAGGACTTCTTGGTTGTGTTTCTTGATGATTTCTCAGTTTTGTAAATTCATTTGATTATTTCTAAGGAAATTTGAAAAAAATTTAAATCATTCATTTAAAGGATCATTTTATTAAATTTCCAAAAATGTCATTTCATAGTTGAAAAATGAGTAGTTTTGTGGCACATAATTTCATAGAAAGGGATTGATGTTGATAAATCCAAAATTTTCATAATAAATTCATTTCCATATCCATCTTCTTTAAATAATAATAGACTGTTTTTAGGGCATGTAGGATTTTACGGAAGATTCATCAAGCATTTCAGTAATATCTCTATCACTCTCTAGGGATTAAATTTAATGTATGTTGAAATTAATTTTGATTGTACATATAATGAATCCATTGATTAATTTAAGAAAAATATGATAACACCCCCAATAATAAAACCACCCAACTGGGATTATCCTTTCGAGTAACTTTTTAATGCATCCAACCAAGCAGTGGGATCCACTCAATAAAAAAGAATTGACAGGAGTCCTCATGTCATCTCATATGAATCACGAAACTAGGATTCCATAGAAATAAATTACACAACCACTGAGAAGGTGTCCCTTACAGTCATTTTTTCACAAGATAAATTCATGTCATATCTTCTTGGTAATAAAGTTGTTGGTTTTTATGAACATGAAAAAATTAGGTATATAATGAAAAACCCAAATGATAACCCACGGTTAGTGAGATGGATATTATTCTTACAAGTGTTCAATTTGGGAAACAAAGATAAGAATGGGAATATAAAATTAGTGGCTGATCGTCTGAGTTGACTACCCCACACCGCTGAAGCATAAATTCTAAACAAAATCCCACTAAATGATGAGCTTCCTAGATAAGAACTCATCATTTTCAATGGTGAAGTTCCATGGTATGCCAAAATTGTCAAATATTTGGTTACATATTAGGTACCTGGTAATCTATTCTCTCATCATCAATATAAGCTAAAATCCGGGTCAATATTTTACATTTGGGAAGACCCATTTTTATAGAAAGATTGTAATGATCAAATCATAAGAAGACACTTAAAATGAAGTGAAATGGAATCAGTGTTTTAATTTTGTTATAAATATTTTTACGTAGGCCACTTTGGACCTATAAGGATTTCCCAAAAAGATTTAGAATCTACACTCTATTTTCCCACCTTATTCAAGGATCTATATAAATTTTGTAAAAGATGTAAAAAATTCCAATTTTATTGTAATGTATCCAAATGAATAGATATTCATAAAAACCCAAAATCATTTTGTTAATTTTTTTAAGTATGGGCATAGATTTCCTAGGTCCATTCACAAATAACATTTTTCAATTCTTATATACTTTTGGATGTATTATATGATTCATAATGGTTGGAAGAGAATGAAACCAGAATTAAATATGCAAAAGTTGTTTGTCATTTTGACATGGATAACATTTCCTACAGATTTAGAGTTCCTACAAAAATAATCTATGACCAGGGAACTCATTTCTGTAATAGAAAAAATGAATCATTACTGAATATGTATCTGTTACATCATAGAACATCCACACAATACCATCCCTAAACAAATGTCATATTAGAAGTCTCTGTTAGATAAATCAAACCCATTTTGGAGAAGACAGTTAAACCCAACATGAAGGACTATATATAAAGCTTAGAAGATACCTTATGGGAATAAATAATTAATTATATGATACATATTGGGTTGGGCCCCTATAAGTTGATCTATCTAAAGGGTTTCTATCTACCTGTGGAGTTGGAGAATATAGCCTACTGGGCGGTCAGAGAGATGAATCCGTTCCTTTAGAATGATGGGGAAGAGTGAAGACTGTGATTGCATGAGTACAACTAAGTCAGAAGATAATATTTTTAAAAAACAATGATATATTAAGAGAGAAAAGTTATGTTCCATGGAAATATTATTCAACCAATATCCTTCCACCCTAGATATCAAGGGTTTCTCTACAAATCCAAACTTTAGATTATGCAAGGTAAACATCATTCCAAATGGGAAGCCAATTTACTATTATTCATATATACATCTTTTTTGTTGTAAGGATTAAAAATTTGGTGGAAACCTGCTAACTATTAATGTACAAATATTGAAGAGGTTTCATGGTGTCATACCTCCTGAACCAGTGGAGGAGATCACAATTCTTCACCCTCATTACAAATGGAGATCTACCCGGCTGCATCATTCTGTAACAATTTATTAAATACAGTAACTCCATCATTTTGAAACATACATAATTAAAATTTAATTTACATGGATTCAGGACTCTACATCAAGTGAGTGTGGGGGATGGAATCTTGTAAATTAGACTTTCAAAAAAAAAATTTCTCAGTCGATCCTACATCATTAAACAAAAGGGCTTCCTGGAGGCTACCCATGTTTCCCCCCATTGTCCACTTGTCCTCTCAGTCATATATTCTCATCATTGAACAAACATGAACTATAATTTAGTTTTATTCTAATATTTCAAATCCATTAATAAATATTTTTCAAGGTTGAAAACAATTTCATGCCAAAAACCCACATAATAGACATAAAGCAGGAAAAGAATAACAAGTGGGATTACACATCATGAATATTATGTACACGTCATGAATGGGTTAAGACAAAACCTAAACAGCTAAATTTGAAGCATCCTATTTAAAGAGGTGTAAGAGTTCTCTTTTATATTATCCAACATTATTCCCCACATTGTTAGTCTTTTAGAACATTAACTAGAAAACGCATGCCCACATTTGAAATCATGTTTTACTCAACTTATCAAGGAGACCTCAGTTTCTTAAGAATCAAGTGATGCCATGTTATATATTTCATCATTAATAATATTTAATGATTAAAATGAAGAATCATATTATTAAAATGAAGCATGTATATTATAATGATAACACAATATTTTAATTAATTATTTGAATAATGAAAATGAAATTTCCCTATCAAAATGTTTTCATTGTATTTTTTATGTTCATGGGAAGTGATTTGTTATTAATTTTACTGTGAATGATTTTCCGATTTTATATTACACATTCATAAGTTTATTTCTTGACCAAGTATTTCCTATTTATCTTGATCATAATTCTAGAATGATCTGGGCACTTGTCACCTCCCAGAACATGTAATGGAACTTTCAAATGCTATGGCTATGTATGAAAATATTTTAAATGAATGAGGATTCATTTGAAAAGGTATTATCCTTTAAGACCACTTTTACATTAATCCTTCATTATCACATAGAATCCATGACTAAAATTTATAGAAATAATCCACATTTCAAGCCATTTTTATCCATTCCTACCACACTAATGGTATTTTTATGATATATTAATGATAAATTGTGTGGGCAAAGGAAGTCATGGTGGAATGGATTATTTATATTTCATTGAAAACGTGATGGGGTTCTATTTTTTTAGTAATGAGAATTTTCATTTTATTCATTCCTTTTAATAAAATGATTTTCCTCTCTATAAAAATACAATATAAAAGATAAAAAGAAAAAAAGGTAGAATGAATGTGTTTGATTTGGGAAAAATAGAAATAAAAATTTTCCAAATAGATGATCTTCTAATCATATGGGGATATGTGATGTATGTGAGGTTTGATTTAATCCTATATTTTAAAAAATTTGCAAATGTAAGAAAAATATTCAAGGGGGTGAAAAAATCATTTATTATTCTTTATTTGACCATAACCTCACAGGGAGATTTTTGGAAGGTGGGTGTTTCTACATTAAAGAGTAGAGTTTCACTAAACATTTAATTCTAATATAATTCAATTTACTTTAAATATTAGTCTCCTACTTGAGCCTTAATTTTTAAAGCATCAAATCCTACCAACATAATCTATAGTGTCATTTAAACCTTTTTTGCAATGTCCTCTATATTTTATATGCATTTTTCCTTTAAAAACTGGAGAATTTACTTCATAAACAAGACCATGGAAAAAGAGAATGTTAACATGACATGAGCATAATTATTCCTGAATTGTATCCTCTGATATGCGAGAAAAGATTCAAGTGAGGTAAATCATGAATTGAAATATTTATTAATTATGAATTGAGAAGCATGAATTTATGAAATGAGAAGATCCATCATATTTCATAGGGAAAAAATAAAATATATTAATTGATTATTCCTTAAAAAAATGAGGAAATAAATATATAATTCATGTGGATCTTTGAATATTGGTTTTTATATTGAAAATTTATTGATATATATTACATTGAAATTTGAATATTTGTAAAATTCGAGTCCTACGAATTCCAAGTGGAGATCTTATGCTTGAGGACAAGCACAGATTAATTGTTGTGGTATTTGAAAGAGAAAATTTATGTGCATATTTTATATATTAATTTTGATAATAAAATAAATAATATTTCGATTTTTTGAACGATTTGATTCATTTTATGTTTTATGGAAGGAATTGACGATCTCATGAAAAGGGATAAAAAAGTGGGAATTTATGTTCCCGAGGTTGAAACACAAATTTTTTATGAGAGTAGATGAGATGAAAATATGATGAATATGGCCTACATTTCATGTACATTCATTATACAATGTGACTAATGTTAAATAGTAAAATAATGTATGAGATTAGCTAAGGATTCACAGAAAGCAGCGTAGGAAAACACAGATATGTACACATAATGTACCCTAAGTACACATCAAGTACGCAACAACATGAAAAAAAAAATGTTTATTTCATGGGGATTGGATGAGGATCCCTATAAATTCCATCCTTCAGTAGCCTTCCAATAGACACAGTGCTACGATGAAGCCAAGGGATTCTCAAGGACAACCACCGTCATCTTTATTTCTTATATATCAGTTATTCCTTACATTATAATGTATTTATATTCACGAATCATCTCTCTTACTACATTCATGGAATAATTGTTTTTATGAGTGACTGGGAAGAGGGGAGGATGGACCTATTTGTTTTCTTGTGTTATTTTGGTTGAATTAAATAAAATTACATATTCATTCTTATTTTGGTTTCAATTATTAATTTAGTTTTTATTTCTGAATGAGATTGTGGTAGGTTTTGATTCTATTATTATAAATTTCACTGGTCGATGATCACATCTCCCTCCATCAAAATATAATATTTACACAGTGAACAAGATTAGGGTTGGGTGGTGAGTGCTCGATGGTAGTCCTCACATATGTATGCACGCATGTGAAAAATTTGTTTAATATGGAAAAAAATTCTGGGTTATGGATTTATTTAATTAATCATGAAACCATCTGTAGTTGTAGAATCAATGGAAAGAGGATAGAACAATATATGTTTTTGGATAGGAATTTTTTCATCATAACCATCTGCCCAAGGGAGATAGAGTACTCGGTAGATTAATCTCTCTATTATAAATTAAAGGAAGGGAAATGGATAAATTTGAAAACCATGATAGCACATCACTAGGTCTAGTTGAACACAATACGGTCAGTGACATTTTTATATATTATCAAAAATCAATTCAGCATGATTATTTCTCTCATAGTCATTCAAAATAATTGAAACCAACCCTTTCTGGAATATCAACCAAAAGTGACAACCTTTTTTTGAGTGCCCTCATATTTGGGAGACTACCAAGGATCATCTGCTATTCTATACTTAGGTACATAAAATATAATCTTTCCATGCCCCGCAAAAGGAGTGCGTCAAACATGGCACCATTTCTAGGGAGTCAATGCATCAAACCCTTTAAAAAATTATTTTTAATTACCCATAGTTTAAATAGAATTTTTTTCGTATTCGATCCCAAAATTTAATGAACGACAACCAATTTGAGAAATAAAAAACATCGAATAGATTTTGATGAAATCTAACACACTAATCCAAGTGATACCTTTATTGAACACTTTGAACCAATAATGATGGCCTCAAATCACAATCAAACCATGTGAGACATCTGTGTACCTCAATTTGATAATCAAAATTACCAACTTGTAGTCCCTGACCTAGAATATGATATTGAATTGCTGAATAACATGATCTAAGTGCTTCCTAAATTTCATGGTCTTGTAAATGAAGAATCGAATTGATATATCCATGAACTCATCTATGTCTTCTCTAGCTTCAAATATTGGAGATTCTTGAAAACCCAATGAAGTTGAGGGAATTCACCTTCTCATTATATGAATCATCGAAGGAATAGTTGAAAAATATGAAACCAGGGTAGATCAATGACTAGGAAGATCTAAAATGATGCTTCCTAAAATGATTCATACCAAAATCCCATATCACTGTAATGATAACGAAGATTTATGACATAGATCAATCATCTAGAGAAACCCTCTAGAAATACTGGGAATGTTTCAAAAATATCTATGTATGCTTCCCATACCATGAAATGGAAGAGGGCCAATTCCTTCTATGATTATACAAATTATTTCTTGAAAATGACATGAATCTACAAGATGCCTCATCAAGAGGATCCCTTGTTTAAATGTATCCTACTATTATCTATGTTCTGATTGAACATATTTCTCAAACATCATAGCAGTTTGGGACTCGAGGTACGAACATCAATTGAATCCATTAGGTGAGAAAATCTAATTCAGTAGATTCAATTAGAAACAAAATTGGATAACTCACCATGTAACTGAAACAAATAGTGTTGAATCATGTGATCGAACAATAAAGACCAAATCAGGTATGTGGTTTATACTCTTTAAATTATCATTACACTAATAAATTTTTGTATGTGTAGGGGACTGAAAGTTGTGTTGCAGCTTATCAGCAAAGGAAATAACAACTTCAATCACAATCGTGTTAAAGGATTCAATAGAACCAAGACCGACCACCTTTTTAGGAACAATATCAGAAACTGATAGCATTCCAACAGCATTATAAGTATCCCTTTTAACACTAAATAAATTTCCAACCACCACCTTTCAAGTAGAATATTTCTGAGTATTCATCCACATGTAAACCGATCACTGAATTTCAACAGATAAAGACAAGATTTGTGGGAATAAAAGATAAAATGGGCATTCCAGAATATCAACTTTCACGCATTATGGATGATCTCACCAAAAACCATGGTAAGCTTCCATCACAAACATTTCACAAATCATTGGAGAATGTTAGTGCAATCACCACCCAATGTGGGAAGGAGATCACATCATTAAAAAATGTGAGGATGATGATTCCAAGAATCATTCAGAAGTTCTTCTTATGCAACAAAATGATGAAGGAAATAACATAAGGTTAAATAATAAGGCTCAGGATGGAAAGGATAGTAAAACACCTGAAAAATAAAATTGAGAGAAAAAGGATATCTGATCACCTTTACAATGGAATTTGTTGAGTCAAAGAAGGATGGAGAAGAATGAATTCAATGGAATATTCAATAATCCTTCTTGAAAGATGAGATTAACATACCACTACTGGATGAACATTGGAAAATCCCAAAATATAAAAAGTTTTGGAAAGGGATTTGCACCAAAAGAAGAAGTCTTGATGTAAATGAAATACTCAACTTTGGAAGAAGAGACTCAGAATTGAACACACCACTGATACCACAAAAATGCCAAGATCTAGGGACATTATCTATTCCTTGTACTATCAATTCTTTTAAATTTTACGAATGCACTATGTGATTAGTGACATTCAATAAATGTGATATATCACTATATGTTTTCATCATTGCTGGTCAGAGAACTAAAACCAGCTCGAGTGGATGTAAAATTAGCAGACAGATCCACTGTTTTCCTAGCTGGAGTTGTTGAAGGGGTGCTCTTGGGGTTGAGAGAATTAATCATTCCAGAAAATTTTTATTTCCTTTCTATCTGGAAGATCAAGCACCATCCAAATCTCCCATCATCCTCGGGGTACCATTCCTAAAAATAGTTAGGATTATAATCAACGTCCATGAAGAAACACACACCATGGAGCATAAAGACACTACATTCTACATCAAAATTCATGATACGATGAATCATAATTCTTATAATCACTCCCTTTATGTGATCTCCCTTGATAAATTTATCAAACCAATTGAAGACTTGGGTATCCTTCATGGATTTTTATTAATAGGTGAACACTTTTCAATTGAATGTTATAATTCCCATAAACCTGAAAATTTGGATATCATGATGGAGAATGAGGTAAAATCTGACCTTTTCATTGATTTTTTAAAAGGTAGTGAGATTATACCTAATAATATAAACTTATATGTAGGAAACCGAAATGCAATATCCTTGAAAAACCCCCACGTCTTGAACTGAAGCTGTTTCCATGTGATTTGAATTATAAATACCAAATGCAAGGAGAGAAATTTGATGTAATCATTTCCAATAACATATCCCATTCACAAGAACAAACAATGAATGGATTTCTCATATGGAAATTCAAAGATTTGGGATGGATTTTAGATTATATAATTGGAATCAACTATATGGTATGCTCTCAGAAGATATTTTTAAAGAGGGATTCCCGAACAGCTATAAAACATCAGAGAAGATTCAATCCCCCAATTATAGAGGTTGTTAGGAAAGAGATAGAAAAAATATTTATTACTGGCATAATTTACCCAATATTTGGTTCTCAATGGATTATCCCAATTCATGTAGTCCCAAAATATCTGCCAGATCACTGTTCAAATTGAAAAAATGAACTGTTCTACATGAGAGTAAAAAAAACGTGAGAGTGTGTATAGATTATAGGAAGCTAAATCAAGTTACAAAAAAGACCACATTCCAATTTTGTTCATTGATCAGATACTTGAATTTTTATACGACAAAACTAAATTCTGAATTATAGATGGATTATCAGGATATTTTTAGGTACCAATCGCTCCAGATGACCATGAGAAGACGAATGTCACGTGTCCTTTTGGTACAATTGCCTACAAAATGATGTGTTTCGGCTATTCAATACCCCAGGTACATTTCAATGGTGTGTGATGAGTATTTTCTTAGACCTCAATAAGGAATTATTGGAGGGTTTTCTTGATGATTTCATGGTTTTTGTAAATTTATTAGATCATTCCCTGAGAAATTTTGAAATTTTATTAAAAACATGCAATGAAAAGAACCTTGCCTTAAGCTTACAAAAATGTCATTTAAGTTTTGAAAAGGAATAGTGATGAGGAAAATAATTTCACTTAATTGGATTGAGGTTGGTAAATCCAAAGTTTATGTAATAAATTCCTTTCCATGTTCAACATGTTTAATCTAGGTTAGATCACTTTCAGGGAATGCATGATTTTACAGAAGGATCATCAATTATTTGAGTAAGATATCTCTCCATCTATAGATATTACTTTGAAAGGATGCTGAATTTGATTTTGATTGTACATGCACGGAATCAATTTCTGAATTGAAGAAAAGTTAATAAAACCAATAATAATGAAACCACCCAACTAGGGTCAACCGTTCGAGTTATTTTCTGAGGCATCGAACCAAGCGGTGGGATCCAATATATCAAATATAATTGACAAGAGACCTCAATCCATCTCATACGAATGAAGGTCTATGGATTCCACACTAATAAATGACACAACCACTAATAATGAGTTCCTTTCATTAGTTTTTTCACTAGATATATTCTGATCATATCTTATTGGCACTAAATTTGTAGTTTTTTATGATCATGCATCACTTTGTTACTTAATGAAAATTGTGGATGCTAATCAATGGTTGGTGAGATTGATGCTAATCATACAATATTTCAATTTAGAAATCAAAGGTAAAAACAGGATTGAAGAAAAAGGGTCTGATCATCTAAGCTGACTACACAACATAGCTGAAGAAGAAATCCCAAATCAGAACCCAATTAATATTGAGATTCCTAGAGAACAACTCTACATAATCAATGGTGAAGTACCATGGTATCAAATTATTTTATGCTACTTGTTTTCATCTCAGCTACACTATTATCTAAGAATTAGTCAACATAGTAAGCTAAAATCTGAATAAAGATTTTACATTTGGGAATACCCAGTTATGTGGAATGTTTTTAATGATCAAATCATAAGAACATGCTTACCAAGATGTGAAATGGAATCAGTGTTTGAATTCTGTGATAAATTATCCTGTGGAGGACACTTTGGACCTTAGAGGACTACTTGAAATGTTTTAGAATCTGAACTCTATTGTATCACCTTATTCAAGGATGCATATGAATTTGAATAAATATGTGTCAAGTGCCAATTTTCTGGTAATTTCTCCAAATTGCAGGAATGTCCACAAAAACCAATAACCTTTTCTAAAATTTTTAATGGATAGGGAATATATTTCACAGTACCGTTACAAATGTTATTTGGCAATTCATATATTCTATTTCATGTAGACAATTTTTCCAAATGTGTGGATGGTAAAGAAACCAGAAATAAATACTCCAATATTTTTTGTTTTTCATTAGGATTAACATTTTATTTAGTTTTGGAGTCACTGAAGAAATCATCAATTACTAGGGAACACATTATACAAAAGTAAAATTGATGAATTTATGATGAAGTTTGGGGTACATGATATAACATCCCCCCCATTGCATCTTAAAAAAATATCCAAACAGAAGTTTCCTATAGAGATTTATGGAAGTTCTGTAGAAGACTGTTAAAACCAATAGGAATGAGTAAATCCAAAGGATAGATAAAACCTTATGATCTTACAAAACATCATATCACACTCCTATATGGATGATCCCCTATTTATTAATCAATGAAAATAGTTTCCACCAACCTGTGGAGTCAGAGCATAGAGCCTATAGGGCAGTCAGAGAGATGAATCTAGACCTTGAGAAAGATGGGAAAGATAGAAGATTGTAGTTTCATGAGTTAGAGGAAATCGGAAGATAATTTTTTTGAAAATTAAATGATCTATACTGGTAGAACAACGATGTCCCATGAAAAGATGATTCAACCATGATCCTTTTAACTTTTATTTAAATTGTTACTCATAAAATCTAGACATACACTTATATCAGGTAAAATTCATTCTTGATCATATGGCCCCATTAAAATTATTCCTGTATACACCTTTGGTACTGTGCAGATTAAAAAAGAAGGAGGTTGAAACCATTTCACTCTAAATGGGAAGACACTGAAGAATTACCATGGAATCATATACAAGAACTAGTGGAGGATAACAAAATCGTTCACCCTGATTACAAAAGAAGACCAACCATGTTGCATCATACTATTACACTTGATTATAATTATTAACTCCATATTTTTAAAAAACACATAAAAAAATGCCATTTACATGCATTTAGGACACAAAATAAACTATGTTAGCAGGGTGGAATCATTTAGTCTAGGATTTTTCAAAAAAAAATTCTTTGAGACAACAAAATTTAACAAAATAATTTCCAGGAGACAACCCGTGTTCCTCCTTCCTCAATTTTATACTAGTACTCTCTGTCATATACTAGCATGATAGAACAGTCCTGAATAATCAATTGTTTTTAATCATATATTTCAGGTCCATCAATGAAATTATGTTAAGGTTGGAAAAATGTTTGAGCTAAAAAAATGACACAGGAGAGGTGGAAAGCAAGAAATGAAGTTGTAGTGGGATTACACATCGTAAAGATTAGGTTCAATTTGTGAATGGGTCAAAAATAACTAGAATAGATAAATTTGAAGCATCTACATAAAAGGGGAGTAACAATTTATATTCTATATTATCAAACGTTATTCGCCACATCATTTTTCTTTTAGAGAATTGATTAGATAATGCATGCACATACATGGATTCATATTTTACTCGACTAATCTAAGAGACATGAGATTATTAAGAATCTGGTGATGCCAGTTTTTTTATTTCAATGATAATAAGATTTAATGATTAAAATAATGAATTGAATTACTAATATGAAGCATGCATATTGAAATAATGAATATTTATTTGAATAAATTGGTTGATTCATGTAAATTAAATTCAACTACCAATATTCATGATTTGGATTTCTTATGTTCTGGTGAAGTGATTTGTTATTGTTAATCATTCCATGAGTGATAGTCCAATTTTATATATCTAATTCATAAGAGTATTTCTAGACCAAGTACTCCCTATTAATCTTGATAAAATTTCTTGAGTGATCATGTGACTTTCCACCGTCTATAACATGTAATGGAACTTGTCAATGATATGAATGTGTAAAAACATAATTAAAATGATTGGGGAAACTATTTAAAATCCCTTATACTTTAAGACCACCTTTACAGTAATACTTCATTAGCCCATAGATTCATCGAAAGACCATTATAGTAATGAACCACATTTCAATCAATTTTTATATATTCCAACCATACTCTTTGTACTTCCATTATATATTAACGTTTAAATATAGGTATAAATGGAGGCATAATGGAAGGGATTATATACTTTGTAAAGAAGAAGTGTGGGGGTGATATTTTTGGGTAATGATAAAGTTCATTTGAATCATTCATTATACTCAATTGTTTTCCCCTCTAGAAAAAAATAATCAAAAAGAAAAAATAATGAAAAAATAAGAGACAATGAAAATGGGTTTGATTGGGGGAAACAAAAAATTATAATTTTCTATACCGAAGATCTTCTGATCGTATGTGGTTGGGTGATTTATGTGATGTTTTAATTAATCATAACATTCTAAAATGATGAAAAATAAAAAAATCTAAATGGTGCACAAATAATTCTTTATCATTTATTTGATCATGAACTGACTTCGATGTTTGGGGAATGCGGGTGTTTCTTCACTATAGGGGATAATTTCATTACACATTTTCTTTTGATATCATTAATTATTATTACGAGATTAGCCTCATCCTTGGGCCTTAATTTTTAGTGCATAAAATCCTTCCAACCATAAACCTCAGAGTCATTTGATTCTTTATTATGAAGTCATCATTATTTTATTTGTGTTTGGCCATTAAAAAGAGGAGATGATAGTTCATATACATTCATATGAATAAGAAGCATGTTCTCATGATATGATCATAACATGTCTCGAATTGTATCATGAGTGATGGGACAAAAGATTCAAGTGTCGAAAATAATGACTTGGTATGTTTAATAATAATGAATTGAAGAGATTGATTTATTGAAAGGAGAAGTCCCATCATATTCCAATGGGAAAAATTAAAATACATAAATTTATTATTCATTTGAAAAATGAGAAATAAAATTGACTCTTCATGTAAAACATAGAATGTTTGATTTTTCATTGAACATTGTTTGTTTTTTATTACTATAAATTTGAATATTGGTAACATTTATTTCCTCTGAAATCCATGTGGATATCTTATGCTTGAGGAAAAAAATGGATTATGTGAGGGGTATTTAAAAAGGAAAATTTATATGCATATTTTATGGATTAATATGTGTAATTAAATGAAGAGTAAATCCATTTTTTGAATGATTTGATTTGTTTTATGTTTTATGGAAGGAATTAAGGAGCTCTTGAAAAAAGATGAAAAAAGGGGAGAAATTGTGTGCCCTAGGGTGCCAGATGAGAGTTTTAAAAGATAAGTGGAGCTATAAATTTGAATAATGTGGCCAACATGTTGCATACCCTTATTACAGGACATGAACAAAGTCAAATTGTCAAAACAACATATGATATTACCATAGGATTCCACGAACGTGTTGGAGGAAACCATGGAGAAGTACAAGTCATGTACCCCATGTACACAACTTCTACATGGAGACACATAGAAAAGAAATTAAATACAATATTCATAGATTTTGGATGAAAAGTCCTATAAATACAGACCTCTAGTAGCCTTCCAATAGACACAGATCCTGGAGGAAGCCTAGGTATTTGAGGAAAACAACCATCATATTTATATCTTTTATTTCTTTTATTCCTCACATTAAAATGTCACTACTCTCCAAAATCATCTATATTACCCCATCTATGGAGGGGTAATTTCATTTAATTGATCAAGAAGAGGGGAGGCTGGAACAATGTAAGTGATTTAGTTCTTATATTTGAAATGCGTCAAATTCCTTCTTCTTTCTTTTTCTAGATTCAATTATTAATTCCGTTTTAACATCCAATGGCGGTTGTGCTAGTTATTTATTTTTTATTATAAATTGATTTTGTCAATGATTACATCTCCCTACACACAATTCTAATCATTATATGGTTGAAAAAGATTAGGGTCGGGTGCTGAACTATCGTTTCATTAAGTTTTACGGATGAATTATGTGATCTATTCACTTTGATTAATGTGATACCTCACTCAATGATTCCATCATTCCATATCAAAGAACCAAAACCAACTCAAGTGGTGGTGAATTATAAATCAGATCCACCATTTTCCTAGCTATATTTCTTGATGATGTGCTCATGGGGGTGAGAGGATGAATAATTCTTATATAACTTTATGTCTTTTCTATTGAGGAAGTCCATGCACTAGACTAATATCCCATCATCCAATAGAGAACATTCATGAAAACACTAAGTAAAGTCATCAACATCCATGAAGGAACACTCACCATGGAGCTTGGAGACACTAGGATTCACTTCATCATTCTTGATATGATAAATCATCAATCCAGTAATCACTCAATTTATGAGATCTCCCATGATGAAGGTATAGAACCAACTGAAGACTCAGGTATGCTTCCTGACTTTTAATCAGTAGGTGAAAACATTTCTTTTGAATGTTATAATTCCCAAGAACCTGAAAATTCTAATATCATGTTGGAGGATGAGGATAAATTTGAAAATTTCTATGATTTGTTAAAAGAGTGTTAGATTATGCCAGAGAATAATAACTCAGAGGAAGGATAACTAAATGCCATATCATCCCTTGAAAACCCCCATATCAAGAACTGAAGACTTTTCTATTTGTTTTTATGTATGATTATTAAATGGAAGGGATCAAATTTCTAGTAATAATTTCCAATTAACATTCCCATTCACGAGAACAAACCCCGATTGAGATTCTCAAAATGAATTTCAAAGTAGAAAGACGGTGTTTAAGTTATATTTCTAGAATCAAACATATGGTTTTATCGCATATTATATTTTTAGAATGTGATAACCAACTAGTTAGACAACTATAGAGGTCATTAAGAATGAGATAGATAAATTTTTACCAGCTTACATCTCTTAACCAATCTATGATTCTCATTGGGTCTGCCCAATTTAGGTAGTCCCCAAGAAAACTAGCATGACCACTATTAAAAAAGAGAAAAAATGAATTGATCCCCATTAGAGTAAAAAATAGCTGTATAGTGTATATTGATTTCTAGAAGCTAAAAGAAGTTTACAGATAAGACCATTTTCCTATTTTGTTCATCAATCAAATGATGGAATGGTTATCTATAAATACTCATTATAGTTTTTTAGATTGTCTCTCTGGATATTTTCTTGTACCGATCAAACCAGAAGAACATGAGAATATAACCTTCACCTGTACTTTTAGAACAATCACCTAAAAATGATTCCATCCGGGGTATGCAATGCCCAGGTACATATCAACGTTGAATGGTGAGTATATTCTCAGACCACATTGAGGACTGGATAGAGGTGTTTCTTGATTATTTAATTGTTTTTGGAAATTCATTTGATCATTTCTTGGGAAATATTAAAAAAATATTAAAAACATCCATTGAAAAAAACATTGACTTCTATTTTGAAAAAATTCATTTCATGGATGAAAGGGAAATAGTGTTGGTGCAAATAATTTCACAAAAACGGATTGATGTTAATAAATCCAAATTTTACATAATAAATCCCTTTCTATATAAAACATGTTTAAAAAATGTTAGATTGTTTTTAGGGCATGCATGATTTTACAGAAGATTCATCAATGGTTCCAATAAGACATCTCTACCTGTATTGATATTACTTTCAAAAGATGTTGAATTTAATGTTTATATTACATGAAAGGAATCATATGATGAATTGAATAACAAGTTTATAAGAACCCCAATAGTGCAACCACCCAACTGGGATTATTGTTTATAGTTACTTTGTGATACAATCAACCAAGAGGTCAAAGCCTCTATATCACATAGAATTAACAAAAATCCTAATGTCATGTGATACACATCAAGGACTTTGGATTTCACCAAAATAAATTACACAAACATAGATAAGAATTTCCTTGAAATCCTTTCTTCACACGATAAATTACGATCATATCTTCATTTCACTAATGTTGTTGTTTTTTTATCATGTTTCACTTAGGTGCTTAATGAAAAAAATAGATGCTAAACTATGGTGGTTAATATGGATGATTCTCTTACAAGTTTCAAATTTGGATATCAAAAATAATAAGGGGACTATTAATGAATTTTCTGATCATCTGAGTTGACTACCCCACACAACTAGATTAGAAATCCCAAACGAGAACGAACTTAATTATTTGCTTCTTGGAGAACATCTATACACCGTCAATGGTGAAGTTCCATGGTATTACAATTTTTTTTAATTATTTGGTTACATATTACGTACCCTTTCATCAATTATCACATCCAAAACATAAGCTATAATCTGAATCAATATTTTACATTCTGGAATACACATTTTTTAGAATGTTTGAAATGATCAAATCATAAGAAGATGATTAACAATAAGTGAAATGGAATCATTGTATGAATTATATCATAAATTATGTTGTGGAGGACACTATGGACATTCGAGGTCTTCCCAAAAAGTTTCAGAATTCAGACTCTATTGACGCAACTTATACACAGATGCATATGAATTTTGTATGAGTTTTGAAAAATTCCAATTAATTGGTAATGTCTCCAAATTAAATGCAATTCCACAAACCCAAAAACCTTGTGTGAAATTTTTGATGTATGGGAATATATTTTAGGGTAACATTCCCAATTTCAATTGAAACTTATTAGATTCTTTTAGTTAAAGACTATGTATCAACATCGGGGGAAGCGAATGAAACTATAATTGAAGATGCCAAAGTTTTTTGAGATTTATTAGGGAAAACATTTTCCATAGTTTTGGAGTGAAACAAGAAATCATCAATGAAAAGGGAAAAAATATCTGCAATAGGAAAATGGATTTATTGCTGATGAATTATGGGGTAAATCATAGATCATCCACCACATTCTTTCCCCAATCAAATGGCTAAGAAGAAGTCTACAATAGAGAAATAAAATCCATTCTGGAAAAGATTTTTAAACCCAACTAGAATGACTAGAGCCAAAAAATTTATGATACCATATGGGAATAAATAATAGCTTATATAACATTAATATTGATGAGCCCCTATAAATTTATGTATGGAAAGAGTTTCAACCTACCTATGGTGTTGGAGCACAGAGCCTACTGGAAAATCAAAGAGATGCATCTAGACCTTGAGAAATCAAGGAAAGAGAGATGATTGTAGTTTTAGGAGTTAGAGGAAATTATAATATAATATTTTGAAAATTCAATGATCTATAAATATTGAACAATTATGGAACATGGACAGATGATTCCACCAAGAACCTTCAAACCATTATATCATGTGTTACTCTTCATATCCATAATCATGCTTATTCTAGGTAATTTATGTTCCATATGAGAAGGCCCCTTTACTATAATTCATGTATTCCCCTTTGGTGCTGTGTATATTAAAAACTAATGTACTGGAAACCCATTCATTGTAGATTGGAAGAGCCTAATGATGATCCATGGGATTATACCTCAAAACCAGTGTAGATGATCGCACTCCATAACCCTAATTACAAATGAAGTGCTACCATGTTGCATCATTTATTTAAATTTTATTAAATGCAGTTACTCTATCTTTTTGAAACATGAATAAAAAAAATTCCATTTTCATTCATTGAAGAAACTACATAAATTATGTGTGGGGGAGGGAATCTTATAGTCTATTATTTCTGAAATAAATTATTATTTTAATCATTCCAATGAAATTAAACAAAAAGGATTATTGGAGGTGACCCCAATTTTTCCCCCATTATCCTCATGTCATCTTGGTCATATACAAGCATGATTGAACATGACTACAATATCATCTGTTTTTATTCTGATATTTTAGTTCCATTAATTAATACTTTTGAAGGCAGAAGATTTTTTTTTCCAATAAATAACAACCAACATAGGAAGAAAGCAGGAAAAGTAGATGCAGTGGGATTTCACATCGTTGTGATTAGGTACACATTTTGAACGCGCCAAAATAGAACATGCACAGATGATTTTGAATCATCCACATGAATGGGGTGTAATAATTTCATTCTATATTACTTAAATTTATTCCCCAGATTATTAGTCTGTTAGAGAATTAATTAGAAAATGCATTCCCACACTTGAATTCATGTTACCCAAGACCTATCTAGGAGACACAATTTTTATAGGAATCCAGATATTCAATATTTGAGTTATCAATTTTAATAATATCGAATGTTTAAAATGAATAATTGGATTATTAAAATTATGCATCAATATTAAAAAGATATACTATGATTTGAATAAATTTGTTGATTCGTTTAAATGTGATTTCCCTACCAACATTCATGCTATGATTTTCTTTAGTTCATGTGAAGTGATTTTTTATTATTAATCACACCATGAGTGATTTTAGATTGTTGTATTTCTCATTTATGAAAGGATTTTTATACCATGTACTACCTATTTATCTAGAGTATATTTCTTGATTGATCTTGGGACATTTCACCTTCGAAAACATGTAATTGAACTTGTTAAATCATTGAATATATAAAAAATACATTAAATGATTGTGGCATCTTTTGAAAAGCACTTATCATTTAACACCACCATTACATTAATCTTGTATTATCACTATGAACCCATGAATGATCGTAATAATAATGACCCACATTTCAAGCCATTTTTATCTATTCCTACAATAATCATGGTATTTTCATGATATATTAAATATGAAGTGTGGGGGTAAAGGGATTCTTGGTTGAATGGATTATTAAAATTTAAAGGAAAATGTGTCATTGAACAATTTTTTGTGAAATGAGAATGTTCATTTGATTCATTCATTATACTCAATTGATTTTCACCTCTTGAAAAATAATAATTAAAGTAAAAAAATAACAAAAAATAGAGAGAAAAATGGGTTTGATTTTGGAAAACCAAAAATCAAAAATTTCCAAATCGATGATCTTCTATTTATATGTTATTGGTTTATTGAGGTGAGGTTTTATCTAATTATTACATTCAATTAATGATAATGTTAAAAAAAATATTCAAGAGGGTGCGTAAATCATTCATTATGCTTTATTTGATCATGAAATGACTTGGAATTGTGGTGAAATTGGGTGTTTCTTTATTGAAGTGGATAATTTCATCACACAATTACTTTTGATATCATGCAATGTTTTTAATTGAATAGACTCATCCTTGGGCCTTAATTTTTAATGCATCAAATCCTACCAAACTTAAACCATAGAGTCATTTGTATCATTATTGAAATGTCCTCATGATTTTATATGCATTTTTAATTAACAATGTAGGTAATGTAGTTCATTATTAAACCTATTAATAAAGAGAATATTCTCATGATATGAGCATAAATATACTTTATTTGTATCATTAGAGATATGAGAAAATATTCCTGTGAGGTAAATCATGACTTGGAATGTTTAATACTAATGAATTGGGGAGCATGAATTAATGAAATGAGAAGTTCCATAATATTTCAAAGGGGAAAATAAAGTACATGAATTTATTATTTGTTTGAAAATGAAAAATTAAATTGATACTTTTAGTTGATAAATGATTTTTTGATTTTATATTTAAAATTGTTTGATTTTTATTACATTGAAATTTGATTCATGTAAAAAATTTAGTCCTATGAATTCTATGTGGTGAAATTTTGATTCTGGAAAAGCATAGTTTTATTGTGGGGGTGTCTGGAATTGAAAATTTATGAGCATATTTTATGTATTAATTTCATTAATTATTTAACGGATCTTTCTATTTTTTTAAAAAATTTATATGTTTAATGTTTTTATGGTATGAATTGATGAATTCATGAAAATATATCAAAAAGTGGATAAATTTCATGACCAAGGGTGTGATACTAGATTTTTTGGAGAGATGTGTAGATAGAAATATGAATATCGAGTCCTACATATCGTGTACCTTTAGTACAGGACTAGAACATTTTCATATAGTCATAAAATTGTACAATATTCGAACAGGATAAATGGAATGATGTTAGGGGAAACATGAAGAAATACATGTCATGTACACCAATTAAATGTCGTGTACCCAAAGTACATGTCATGTACATGGAGACACATCGAAAAAAAATTAATGTAGCTGTCACGGGTTTAAGATGATAAGGCTCATTAATACTAACCTCCAACAGCCTTCCATCAGACACAAATTCGGGAGGATTCCAAAGGATACTCGAGGCTAACCACTTTCAACTATATCTCTTTTATTTTATTCATTCCTTAATTTACAATGTCACTACTCACCTGAATCATATCACATACCCCATATATGGGGGAAGTTTCATTTGACTGATCAGGAAGAGGGGAGGTTGGACTTATGTGTGTACTTGAGTTCGTGTGCATGAAATGAATCAAGTTACTTCTTCATTCATATTCTGGATTCAATTATTATTTTAATATTAAATTATCAATGTGGATGAGTTTGGTTTTGAATTTGTTATTATAAATTTCTTTGGTAGATGATCATATCTCCCACGGCCCAATTCTAATTTGTATAAAGTGGAAGAAGATTGGGGTTGGTGGTGAGTTCTCGATAGTAGTCAGTACATGTGTATGATTTCATGTGGAATATTTGTATATTCAGGATCAAAATCTATGGGTTTGGGATTTCTCTAATTAATCAAGAATCCCTATGCAACCATACGCACATTGGAAGGAGGATAGACCATGCTATGGTTTTGGATAGGAAAATTATCATCATAAACAACTGGCCAAGGGAGAGAGAGGACTCGACAGATGGATATCTCTCTTATTAGTTAAAGGAAGGAAAATAGATAAATTTGGAAACCATGAAAGAACAACACTAGATCTCTCCTAACCCACATCGATCTCCTTATTTATCATTTTTAACACCAATAAATTCAAGTTGTTTATTTATCTCATAATAATTCAAATTAATTAAAACCAATCATTTTTTAAAAACCTACAAAAAGTGAAAAACTAGTTTTCTGTACACTTCTATTGGGGTGACTACCTAGCTCAACTACTATACTAATATTAGTTAATTACTATTTTTTCTATGACCCACTGTAGGTGAGTGCACCTATCCTTCATAAATTCCATTTAATGTTTGAATGAGTCACATCTCGTTCAGGAGGTCGTAGTCCACACCTCCACAATCAATGTTACCATATTTGAAAAAAATGAAATAAAGGAATCACTGTGTTATATTATAATTTAATTATCATAAATACATAATTAATTTCATATATATCATAAATAGAGATTCCATCATTATTTATATCCTTGAATGTTGTAAATGGAAGAATGAACAACATCATTTCACACAATGGTAGTATTCTGTACACACGAAAGATGATTGAATGTCCCATATGATGAAATTATGGGTTAATGTAGTTATAGAAATAATATAAATATAAATATATGTACATTTAGGATAATTATTTAATTATATAATCATTAAATAATAATAATTTTAATTTATCAAGGAATAAATAAAACCAAAATGTTTGTTATTTAATAGTACCTCTTCTGGAGATATCTTCTTTTGGTTAGCTCCATAGGACTCCCATGGATGGGATTATAAAAACAATAAGGAATATAATAAAAGAATTCGGTAGTTTGGAGGAGATTTTAACTGTGTTTTTTCAAAACAAAATGGTTATGAAGTGTAAATAAAAGGGGAGAAAAGGTTCCCATTTATATGATAATGGAGGTGTACTTTTGGAATTTCTCGAAAGATTAATTTATAATAACTTACATATTAATGATATTTCTTACAATAGTTCATTTATTCTAAAATATGAAATTTTATTGATGAATTATCATAAAACAATAGGCTTTATACGTGTTCTGGTCTAATTTTAAACAAATATACGTTGGATTAGCCCATAGTTTTAATATTTTAATTTAAACTATGATAACAACATGTCAATACTAAACATTTGTATATTTTTACATATAAAGATTAAATTATAGCAAAATTAATAATTTATAATTTTTAAGACAATATATGTTCTTCTTTTTACTAATTTCATATTTTTAAACTTTCTAAACAATTAAATAAAATATTATCATAAAAAAATATCATATTTGTCAATTTCAATAATATTCCTTACTTTGAATTTTAGAAACTATAAAAAAAATATATATTAAGAAATAATTTATCACACCTCTAATATAACATAATTATATATGAAATTATTCTATCACTTAATTTATTTCAAATTTTATTTTTTTTAAATATTTCCAATATCATTTTATTGATTGTTTCATTAATTGAATAATTACTGCATCATCATTGTGTAACACAAAAGGATAAAAATAAATTTCTTTAATTTATATAAAAATTTAATATTTAATAATTATATAAATAGTCATGAATATCATCTATTTTACCCCATATTAAAAATATAATATATAATAAAAGTAAGAGTGTGACTTTTGGACAATATATCTGATTTTAATAATATCTAGGTATTTTTTTGAAGAATTTCCATTAAATAACTAAATTTAGATCATTATATGTTAAGGGTCAAATGAAATTCATAAAATATTATTTTTTAATGTTTTAGGGTATTACCATATTATTTATAATACTGTTTTACCCTTAATTACCATATCTACCCTTAACTTTGGTAATAATAAATAATGATGTTACTAATCAAATAGTTTAAAAATAAAATAAAACTATATAATAAATTGACACCTACTTATTCAAAATCTCGAATCAATTTTTTAAAATTTTAAAAAAATCTGGATAATTTTAATTTAAAATTAACCACCTCAATGGAATGAGAAAACAAGGTTTAAAAAGAACAAATATACTAAAGATAGAAATGTTTTATATCCATATCCTATAAGAAATTATTTAATATGGCATAAATTTGATTATATGATATAAAATTTATATAATTATAATATAAGACCAATAAAAAATTAATTTTACACAACAAATGATTTGAAAAAAAAATATGTTTACAAATAAGATTCAATATTATTCAATATTCATCAAAACTAGAATCTTATCCAAAAAATTTAAAAAAAACTACCAAAGTTAAATTTTTAATGAAGATTCCAAATTATATGATTATGTTATAAAATAAAATATATTATGTTTTCCATATGTTTATTTAAAATATGTAATCCATCAAAATGTGTGAAAAAATCCTTTTTATAAAAAACACTTTTTTATCTGTAAAATAGGATTTGTTCTTAAATCAAGTTTAGATAAAAATTATATTAATGCAAAAAATTATATTTAATATGATATATATATATAATTAATAATATTTATGAAGTGTTCATGGATTATTTTTTGTAATTAAAAACACTTTTTCATATTTTAGTTTTTTAGAAATACATTTCTATTTAATTTTAAAAAAGGATTATAGTCATTTATAGATAAACAGTCAAAGAATTATTTATATTTATATGAAACATAATTTCACAGTTTTGTAAATAATGTTCATACCTTTTATTATACTATCTAGGTAATAATTATATTGATAAAATATTTATAATAATAATATTTTTTTTTGTTGAAACAGTGTCATGCATGTAAAGCAAGTTATGATGGTTTTACATGAAACAAAGGACATGAAAAATAATATCACAATGAAAATATATTTAATAAAAATCTTGGGGTGATACAATCCGTCCCTATGAATCTAGACTTGATTCTAAAAACAGCCTATGTACTTTACATCATAACTAACCGTGGCATCCCCATGGCTATACTATAAACTCGATATCATCACATATGCACCACTATCACAAAAAAATAATATAAACAGGCTTCCAATCAATAAGGAATGTCATTTGTTTTGTATAACCCCTATCTTTGGTTACCAACTCATACATCATGTCTCATCACAATGCTATTAGCTCTTCCCGACTATCAAATAAACCTCATCTCGATAGGGTCCCAAATCATATGAAACACCAATACGTTCATGTCTCAAATATCACAAGGAAACACTTGGGACTATATTACAACATTTGGGTGCACACACACAGATATATATAAATATATTTGTCTTCAGAGGTTAATTTATCAACCCATTATGGAAATAATACTCACTATGCATCTAAATATGAGTCTTACCACTTGAGAATCAGGAGTTATTATATTTAATTATATTTGACAGCCTCAACCCTTGACGATATATTTCATGAAAACTACAATAATATGGTTTGCTGACATAAAATTCAACTAACTATTTATATGGGAAAAACCATATTGGTTTTTATTGACCCGTTAAATAACCTCACCCCATCACATTTTAGAACTAGTAATGTGGAATCATGAGTATATCTTGACCTACATGGGGTCACTATACACCCCTTATGAGAGTTATATGCTTGGTTTTAATCAAGTAACATATCCCTATAGAATACCAATTACATTTAATCAGATAAAACATTCCTTTCTTCAATTGAGTAGATTTACCATAACAAATTATGTTACGAAGCAATATTTTTCAATGGAAACTCCCTTCTAATAAATATGTAATAAAATCACATGAAAACACAACATAAAGAACTACTATATGCTATGTGACCTTTAAACGTATGTTTTTCACTTCTGTATTAGTAATTTTGATAATCTGACATACATGGTTAAAATTAGTATGTTATTTGGAGTCTGATAAAAAAATGTAATTTTGGGTGAATAGTAACCTACCCTTATGAATAGTTACACACTCTTATGAATAGTGGTATAACTTAATGAATAGTATCCTTTTATATGATAATTTAAAAATAATATACAAGTGAAATGTATGATATAACTATATTTTAGAATATGTTAATGAATTTTTTAAAAGTAGTTATCAATAATAAATTATGATTTTAATTAAATATTAAAATAATCATATTTAGAAAATTATTTTTGAAAAATGGACTTCATTTTTGTAATCATAAAGTCAATAAATGGTTACGGTGAATTGTTGGGATTTTTAGGAAATATTTTATTTTTTATGAATAATGAAATACCATAATTTAAAAACCAAGATAAATAGGTTAATTATAGAGTAATGCATGATTTTATGATGATGTAAGACCAATTGGTTCGACATTACATGATAAAATTACAATTTTGGTTCATGGAGGACTCATTGTTCCTTGTCTTGTGGGGAACTAAAAAATTAATGAATTTTAAATTGAGAAATCCCATCTCTCCTCTACTATAAACCCCCTAACCCCAGCTCCCTCTTCTCTTCACATATCTCGAGCCTTGTGCCTTGACAATATTATACCCAAATCTGTCCCCAAGAACCACTCCCAAGTCCAAAAGCTCATAGCCTATTCAAAATTCCAAAACCTATCTCTTTAAGAGGTTCTCAAAGATAGAAGTCTCAAGAGGTAAATTCTCCTTTCCAATGCCTTCATTTATTTTATGATCTTTTCTTTTTGTTTCTTTCTACACCTCCCTTCCACATAGTATTGTGATAAATCCAATAACATACATGTACTTGAATTTTTTATTTATAATGCTATATTTCATTATATTCTCTCCTTTCACCACATGTTATTTTAAAAAAATGAAATCATCGTTTCAGATATGCCAATTTAGCACATTCATGGTCAACAATTTATAAATTTCTAATATAATGTTTATTTCTGGTCATGATGCGATTTTTGTTTTCATTGAATAAGATTATTATATATTTAACATATCATATTTTTATTTTTTAATCCTTTTGTAGATATGGTATTATGTTATAAAGAAAAACAAGTTCTTTGTAATCAAATCCACCGATTAACAAAAACAGATGTCACTATGGTTTTATATAATAGTTCGACTTCAATATAAGTAACGAAATCAAATTTAAACCATGTAATGTCTTGGATATTCACTAACAGAATATAACTTTATTTTTGGACTACCATTGAAATATTTCTTGTTTGTCCAAACTTTAATATAAGTGAACAAATCATTTAAAACCAAGTAAACAAACGAGCCCGGACAAGGAAATTGAACCTCATAAATAATCAAAAATACCATGAATGAACTGAAATTTGTTAAAATAAATCCATTAAATATAAAACAGGTTTTGTATTTATGAATTAATAATCCTAATTTTTTTATTCATGTATCTAATAACATGTGTAGATCATCAAGGGATTTAAGGTAAGCGATCCTCTCTATTTCACTCTTAATAAAGACTGTCTTCTATGCAATAACTTTTTATTCATAAAAGAAAATTATGGGGTATGATTAAACACAAACAAAATAATTCCCTCTTGATTTATAAGGGATTATTAACCCTTTTCCCTCTCAACATTCCCTCTTATTTACAACCAATTCCATACAGATAAACATTAACGAATTCTACCTGAACTTCTATTATTCCTTCAGGTTACTATAACTTTCTTTTTACCAAAATGTAGATGTATTTTATTTTTATTTAAGTCTTATAAATTTTGATTATATGATCTATAAAAATGTTCTATTATCCATCTCTCATTCACTTTCATGGATATACGTGATTTTAAGGGAATCCCTCTTCGATACTTCCCAATAAGCACAATCATTTTAAGGGAACATCCCAAATTTTTACCAAATTTCAAGTGCACTTTATTCTATGTTTTAAGACACCTTTTTGATTTTAAAATCAGTATTTCTTTTATGAATACCTTATTGGTTCAATATTAGATTTATATGATTTTTTTCATCTTTTTTTAAATCTCAATAGTATTTTCCCTAAAACCGCACAAAAATGTTTTGATGCTAATGTTTCTAAAATACATATAATAATATGTTTTCAGTTGTTATTGACATCACATACCATGTTATAGGCCGATTTTACACTTTTAACGTCCATCTATGTTTTAATACCATTCTTTCATGGACACTTTAATGATATGCTCATTGGTTATGCTTTATATCATGATCTTGTTACCCAATTGATTCCATGGGCACCATTATGTTCTTGTATGGTTCATTATGTATGATTTTCTAGATGGAAAGAAAATTTATGTGGTAAAAATATTTATGTGGAAATAATATTCATGAATATTTTGAGATGGATGCGCCCAGATAGTGCTCTAATACATTGGGTAATGCTAAATATAATGAGATGCGATGGGAAACGGGATTGGCGGTTAGCTATGACTCATACTAAAATGGGAAACAAGATTGTCGGTTATCCTTGAACCATACTAAAGATAATTTTTATGATTCTTCCACATTTATATGAATCCATATTTATATGATCACATGCTTATATGATATGATTTTATATGATCCAAGCATTAGATATCATTAAGTCATGCATAAAAATTCATGGGATTAAGACGTATCCTTGTTTCCTTTCACTTACTAGGCCTTTGAACTCATCCCTTTGTTCATGGGTTCCCCAGGGTACCCTATACATATTTAGTGGCTCAATTTAAGTTTGGATCTCATTATAGAGATTAATTAAAGAATTTATTTTAGCTTATATTTTATGTTTTATGCACCTACTCTTTTGACACACTGAACATATTGATTCTTGGTATGTACTCTGATTTATAATTGGTTTTAAAATCAATAAATTTTATATAAAAAAGGATTGGGTAATTATTGTTGGTATCGTCGGATGGTCTAGTTATTTTTGGACATTAGGAATAGAGAACATTTGTGAGAACATTATGGATGAGACTATGTATAATAAAATATTTTTAAATTTTGGTGAGTATTGAGTAAGGCTTTTATCAAAAAAATAGTTCAATGTCTACATACAAGAATGTAGAGGTTTCTATAGCATATATTTACCTTGGAGTGAAAACACTGACAATTTGATTCAGGCAAGACCTAGGGTATCATAGTACACAAAAACTGGCCTTATTTTATTCTTGGTTACCAAAATCCAGGTGTATATGCTCCGGTGGATTCACGTTCTTAATATAAAACATTAATTAGGGATAAAAAAATCATATAAGAATATATGATAACAAATAGATTAAGTATAACATGGATATAATCCTATGGAATCACATGTTAGGATGTACTTCTTCTTTATATGTTTATCCTTTTATGTTCAATGTTTTCTTTTTATGCTCAATAACAAAGAATTCAAGACCTTTAATTATACATTGTTTTTCATATTTAATGGTGGAAATAGAAGAACACGCTCAAAAAATAAATGTGATAGTTAATGTGACGATTTCCCTAATGATATGCTTAATCTGACCGGACTGGGTTCTCCAAACATCATGACAGTAATTTCTCAACTGGGTAGAGTTATGAATAATAACATTAGTTGTGCAGAATACCCTCCTCCTCCAAGGAATGAGAATGTTGTCGTGTAATCTATCATGCAGCAAAGTCCTCCCGTTGTTAGGTGATCTTCAGATCCCCTCATCATGAATCAATGGATTAACTCCATTGAAAAGATATTCTCCATCCTGTAGTTCTCGGAATAATAGAAGGTTGTACTAGTACTCTATCAATTTAAAGGGGAATCTGATCAGTGGTGGACACTGATCAAGAATACAATGTCCCAAGAGGAAATTGATTTCCTTCATTCGGGGGAATTCAAGGGAAATTTTTTAAAAAATATTTTCCTCAATCCCTCCAAATCACGATAGAAATAGATTTCCTCAGACTCAAGTAGAAGGAAGATGATTGCATCGGGGCATATAAATCACTCTTTATAAGACTTTCAAAGAAAAACTATGGCTTTGTCATGAACATAGAAAAAAAAATTCATCACTTCATTAGCAGACTAATGTTGAGCCTATGAAAATAATTGGAGATTCAAGACTTCAACAGTTATGAGGATATTTTCTGTTTTTCCCTCATGGTTAAAATGGATATTGGACACTCACTGTGGTCTCATGGGGCCAATGACAAGAAGCATAAAATGGTGAACAAAATAGATGGTTCATCAAAAAATCCCATGATTCATAGAATCCTGATGTTACCCCTTTCCAAAATTCCTGTAAGAAGCATCCTAGTAAATTTCCGAAGGGAACAATTAATTGCTTCAAATGTGTAGAGATTGATCATATATCCATAAACTTTCAAAGGGATATGAAAAATCCCGCTAATTTTGAAGGAGAAAGGAAGGTTTAGATCAACACTCAGCTGGCTATGCAGTGTTACAACTACAAGGTACATGGGAATTATGCGAACAATTTACCTATGTCGAGGGTTTTTGGAGTCAATCAACAAATGCCTCAATGGAATCTAGGAAGGGATTATCCTATCATTGCTAATGAGGTGGAATCAAATAACGATGTGGTGACAGGTACACTAGTTATTCATTCGAAAGTAGAGAATGTACTATTTGATTCTAGTTCACTTCAATCATTTATATCATGCAAGTTTAGTGGAACTATTCAAAAACCACCTAAAAATTTGGAGGAAATGTTATATGTGAGAATAAAAAAAAGGGAAATCATTAAGTCCATGGTTTATTACTCCTCCCCGATTAATTATTTTGGACTGAACATCCTAGCAAATCATGTCATACATCCATTCGTGGAGTTCGATGCTATCTTGTGAATGGATTGGATGTCTTTATAAAAATCCAACATCAATTTTTTGGAAAGGGATAACACTTTTCACATCCCTAATAATACTAGGATTATTTACAAGTGTAAGGAATAATATGAATCTCCTTTATAATCTTCATATCATGGGAGGATATTATTGTTATATAATAAATCATATCTAGCCCAAGTGATTTAGAAAAAGGAGTGAATCGTGATAGAATACATGCCCATAGTGAGGGATTAAACTAATGTATTCCCTAAAGAGTTGACTAGTTTTCCTCCAAACCGAGAGGTTGAGTTCTCAAGTGAAATTATTCATGAAACTATACCTATATAAAATACACCATATAGAATGGCAGCCTTAGAGCTGGAAGAGCTAAAGAAGCTATTACATGAGAATATGGAATAGTGTTTTATATTCCCGAGTGCTTCACTATGGGGTGTTGAAGTCCTCTTTGTCATGAAGAAGGATGGATTGATGGACCTCTGATTTTATTATCACGAGATCAATAAAATCATGATAAAGAACAAGTATCCCCTACGACTGATAGATGACTTATTCAATCAGCTTTGAGGGGCCAGTTATTTCTCTAAGATAGACCTTCGGTCGGGATATCACCAATTAAATGTGAGGAATGAAGATATTCCCAAGATAGCATTTCAAATGATGTATCAACACTATATGTTCAATGTGATTCCCTTTGGACTCACTAATGCTCTAGAAATTTTCATGGATTAAATGAATAGAGGATTTAGAGATTACCGCACCATATTTGTGGTAGTATTTATTAATGATATTCTAATATACTATAAGAGAAAGGAGGAACATGAGGAGAATTTAAAAACCATGTTAATGACATTGTGAAGGGATATGTTCTATGAAAATTACAGTAAATGTGAGTTCTAGATAGAGGAAGTATCAATTTTGGGGCATGTTTTCACCATCAAAGGGATATTTGTGGACCCTTCCATGACAAAGGAAATTAAAGAGTGGCCTAGGACAACTTTTGTAATGGAGATCTGTAGTTTTTTGGGTCATGCTATGTATTATTGACGATTTGTGAAGAACATTTCATGATTTTCAATCCCAATGAACAAGATTATAGAGAAGGGTGTAATGTTTGTCAGGACACAGGAATGAAAAGATTTTTTCAAGGAGATGAAAAAGAGGCTTATCACTGGGCCCGTACTCACACTCCATACAAATGGAGAACTCTTTTTGGTGTATAGTAACTCTTAAATGAAGGGAGTTGGATGTGTACTAATTCAATATCTCTAAGTGATATCCTATGAATAAAGGAAACTGAAATTCTTTTAGCAAAACTATAATATGCAAGATCTGGAGTTGGAAACAATAATCATTGAATTGAAAATATGTCGGCATGATCTCTATGGGGAGAAGAATGATATATATACAGACCACAAGAGTCTCAAATATATATTCATATAGAAAGATATTAATACGCGATAGTGAATATGGATAGAGCTCACTAAAGATTATGAATTCTCAATCCACTTCCATCCCGGTAAGGAAAACTAGGTGGTAGATGCTCTAAGTATAAATGATGATGCATCTATAATAATGATGATAATTGAAAAGTATCTAATCTTCATTATTTTTCAATGGATGGACATGGAAATCATTAAGGGAGGAACCTCATTAATTCTTTCTCAAATGATTTCTTAATAATCCCTCTGGGAGAAAATAAAGGGGGCTCAAAGAAAATATATGGATATTCAGATAATGGTGGAAGTTGTTAAAAATAGTAAATCCTCCGATTTCAAAATTGGTGAGGAAAGAGTTGTAATATTTGGTTCACAATTATGTTTTACAACCAATACAGTGAAAAAGAAGGAGCTATTGAATGATGCACATAGCTTGACCTTCTCTATCCACCTAGGGAGCACAATGATGTATCGAGATCCCTAGGAAAACATTTGGAGGGACAATATGAAAAGGGAAATTGTTGAATATAAATCAATGTTCAAGGTATGTCTGCAAGTGAAGGATGAGATACAAAAGACTAATTAGACAATACAACCACTACCAATACCAGTATGGAAGTGGGTGTACATTGCCATGTACTTTGTCACTCAATATCAATGGACATCCAAAGTAAACAATTATATATGGGTTGTTACTGATTATCATACAAGGAAAACCCAAATTATAGAGATTTGAGAGGGCTCCTAATTGGATGAACATTCATATATTTATATAAATGATGTGGTAAGGCTGCATGGAGTACCACTATCTTTTGTATCTTATTGTGATATGATATTCACCTCGATGTTCGGAAAAGGTCTCCAGCATGCTCTGAGCACTGAACTGAACATCAGTATGGCCTATCGTCCTCAAACTGATGGCCAGTCAGAGAGAACAATTCAAACACTGACAGACATGTTGAGAGCGTGTTATATGGAATTTAATAGAGGATGGGACTAGCATCATCCATTGGTTGAATTATCCTACCACAATATTTTCCACTCAAGCATCTGAATGGTACTATATGAAACCCTTTATGGGAAATTGTACATAACACCAATGTGTTGATATGACGTCAGTGAACATAATATTATAAGACCTGAAATGGTCAATGAAATGGTGTAGAAGGTGAAAAACATTCAGTTTTATATCAAGGCAGCCCAATGTCAACAAATGAGTTATACAGATAACTTTCAACGAGACATTGAGTTCAAAGTCAAAGACGTGGTATTTCTACTCGTATATACGTGGAAGAAGGCCGTGTGGTTCAGAAAGAAAGGGAAGATAATTCCCAGTTACATAGACCCCATTGAGATCCTTGATCAATTCAGAGTTGTGGCCTATCAACTGGGACTTCCACCTACCATGTCAAAAGTACATGATGTCTTTAATTTATCCCTCTTAAGGAAGTACATACCAAACCCATTATATTTAATCTCTTTAGAGGTGGTACAATTGGAGAATGATCCTTCCAATGAGGAGAAACCAGTGAAGATCTTGGATCATAGAGACAAAGTTCTACGAAACAAGACTACTCATCTGGACATGGTACTACGGAGAAACCATCAGTAAGAAGAGGCCACATGGGAACTCGGGGATAAAATGACGTAAAAGCACCCACACCATTTTTTTTTTCATAAAATGTAAAATGAAATTTCAAGGGAAAAATTTCCTAAGGGTGAATGAATGTAACGACACAATTTTTTTAAATGGAAATTATCTACTTATAGATATATCATAAAATCACATGAAAACACAAAATAATGAACTAGTAAGGGCTATTTTACCTTTAAATATAATTTTGTCACTTCTTTATTTGGAATTTCGAAAATCGTAAATTCACAGTTACAATAAGTAAGTTATTTGGTGACCGATTCAAAAAACATAAATTTTGGTGAATAGTAACATAACTTATGAATAGTAACATACCCTAATGAATTTATATACCCTATTTTATGGTAACCCTACCTATGAAATTATAAAAATAATATTTAAGTTGAAATGACAATATAGTTGTATTTTAGAATTAGTTAATGAATGTTTTAAAACCGGTTTTCAACAATAAATTATAATTTCCATTAAATACTAAAATAATCATTTTAAAGTATTATTTTTTATTAAATCGACATCATTTTTGGATAGTATATTTCTAAAAATGGTTCGGGAGAATTTTTGAGATTTTTCTGGAATACTAGAATTTTCTATGAATATTTAAATACCATATTAATAAATATTAATATAAATATGTTAATTATAAAGTCATGAATCATGTTATATTTATATAATAACTATTCGTTCGGTATCACATGAATAAATTACTATTTATGGTTATAGAAGACTCTCTATTCCTTGAATTGTGGGGAAAAAATAAATTAATGAATTTTATATTGAGAAATCCCATCTCGCTTCCACTATAACCCCCCAATCACTCCCTCTTCTCTTCACTCCTTTCAAGCCTTGATCTTTGCCATTATTTGGCACAAATCTATTCCAAATAACCTCCCCCATATCCAAAATCTCAAATACTCTTCAAAATACCGAAATCTATTCACTTACGAGGTTCTCAAAAGAGGAAGTCTCTTGATGTAAATTCATCTTTCCAATTCCTTTATTTTTTATGATCTTTTTTTTTCATTCCTCATATCCTTTCACCATAATAGTATGATAAATCTATTAAAATACATGTACTGTAATTTTTTCATGCTAATGGGATATTTCATTATCTTCTCTCTTTTCCCACCCTATATTTGAATGAAATGAATGCATAGTTTGAGATATGCAAATTTTCCATATTTAATTACAACATTTTATCAATTTCTAATATAATATTTTATTCTGATAATGAAACCATTTGAGTTATGGTTTAACAAGATTATTAAAATTTTAATATATCCTATTTTTATATTTTTAAAACTATTGTACAAATTTTATTATGTTATTAACTAAAAAATTTTCTCTGTAATCAAATCCAATGATTAACAAAAACAGATGTCAATATGGTTTTATATAATAGTCCAACCTCAATCTATATAACAAAATAAAATTTTAAACCATGTAATCTCTTGGATGTTCACTAATTGAATATAATATCATTTCTAGATAACCAATTCAATCTTTCATGTTTATCCGGACTAGAATAGAAGTGAATTGAACTTTAAAAACCATGTAATCAAATGAGCCTGAACAATGAAATTGAACCTTATAACTAATCACAATTACCATGAATGAACTAAAAGGTATGTAATAAATCAATTAAATATAGAATAGGTTCTTTAATTTTGAATTAATAATCCTAATTTGTTTATTTAGGCCTCTAATAAGAAGTGTATAACATCAACATATTTTAGGGAAGGGGCCGTCCCTATTTCACTCTTAATCAATATTATCCTCTATCCAAAGAATTTTTATGTGTAATAGAAAATGATGGGGTATGTCTATGAACCTTCCCCATACATCCCTCTTGAATTTAAGTTATGATAAACCCATTTTCTCTCTCAACAAACACTCTTAGTACAACTGATACCATGTCGATAAACCGTAATGAATTCTACCCAAACTTCCGTTATTCATTAGTGTTACACATTATTTTTACCAAAATATTTTTTCCTTTATTTTTTTATGTAAATCTTCAAAATTTTGTTTATATGTTCCGAACTCATGTTCCATGATCCATCTATCATTTTCTCATGGGGATATACAGTTTTTATGTGAATCCTTCTTCGTTACTTCCCAAAATGAAAACTCGTTTTAAGCGAACATCCCAAATGTTGATCCAATTTCATGTGCACTCTATCCTATGTTTTATTCCACAATTTTATTTATAAAATAATAATTTTTATTATGAAAACCTTTTTGTCTAATCCTTGTTTTATATGGTAAAGACACAAAATTTTTCATGTAATGTTTTTTTTATATGGAAATATTACGAGCCTGTAAAATTTGACGGCATGCGATTTCGGAGCTTAGATTGCCCGAAATAAATTAATGAACATTTTTCTAGTACGTTTAGTAAATTGTTGAGTGGAATTTTATATCTTTTGAGACAGTGATTGGAATTGAAATTTGAGGACACCGTTTAACTTGCATCGCTGATATTCGGTTATGGGAGCCCTCACCTCGACTGCAGAAGGTCGAGGGTGGAAATTGGATTTTTTGTTTTTTGTGGGATTGATAAAAAATAATAAAATTAAACAATTAACCTTTTTTAATTTTTTTGAAAACATTCATTTGAATCATGGTGGTGGTGACCTCCCGACGTTAAACCGTTTAATTAATGTGATGCAACTCTTGGAACATCCACAATTAATGATACAGTAATAATTGATCAAATTAAGGTGATCTTAATTAAGTTATCTCCTCACCACTTGTGGTTGGTAAAATCATTGGAAGTGGAAGGATATATGGAGGAGAGAACATGGGAGAGCCTTTAGAAAACTTTTGGTGGAAGAACATCCTATAATGATGAATGAACCTCCAGATCAAGAATGAGGAACCGACACTCGAGCTCTGATCAGAAGCGCGTTGCGGAAGCGACAAGCATCGATGTCTCCTTCATTGTCTTAATCTTATTCCTCATTCCATCCTCAATGAATGAATGAGGTATAGGTTTTTATGATTATTATTCATTTATTTATGTTTAATCATTCCTCCCGATATTCATGTTATTGATCTAACACAGAGAAGGTGGTCCAAACGATCATGGACATATCCCTCCACAACCTCGTGGATTGATGTGTTCATCATAAGCGAATCGTTGGGTTGAGAAGAACTCATCCACATCGGGATAGACACTACAAGGATGTTTGTGATTAACATTGAACTATTCGGAATGAATAATGGGCCACCAGATCTCACTTGATGACCCTAGGATGTCCACCGGTGACCGACACTAGTAGGGAACAAGGCGGAGGATGGCACACCGACTGACCACGATGGTGGTGGCGGTGTAACCACGCCACTGGAGGAGGTCATGGCCAGTTGGCAATGTTGGAGGAGGATTGTGTCCGTCACCCTGACCGACTACGTGGAGGCAGGGTGGCATGCATTCGCACCACTAGTAGAGGATAATACCACGGTTGTTGAGATGCGGTAGTACAACAGGGTTCCCAACAACCGATCGACCACGGGAAGACATCAGCGTTTTCATGCCATTGGAAAGGGATCCAGACAGATTTCTGGATGGCCACATCAAACTGAGCAGGACCCGCTCGGCAGGTCCCACATCCTAGAAGGCAGTGCCAGGTGGAACCACTGGGTAGGCCAAAACCGAATGATGCTTGTGCTAATCATAAATCTCGGGGGTGCCTCCCCCCAATGTTGGTTAGGACGAGCCCTTCCATGGAGGGCCACCCTAGCTGCAGGGCGCATTGAAGGGAACCCAAAGGGCTGTGACATGTGGGCCGCACCTAGTGGGCCAACCAAGCAGGTGGGGTCTCCTACTTTTTGGGCTGTTCTAGACTCAAACTGGGCCGGGTCGACCCAAAATCGGTCAGGGCGGGTCGGCCTGACTGAGTAAGACCGGACTCGGGATCATCTGGACCTAGATACGCCTTTAGGCCATATCTTGAGAACTGGGTGCCTGTTCAACAAACCAACAGTGGTGAAGAAATTCTTGCATAGACAAAGTCCTTTTGTTATACTCTAATGGTGTTTTGGATAATGTTGGAGTATGTATGGATTGGAATGAACTGGATCCCAACCAGGCCCTCAAAAAAGAAACTCTAAAAACATAAAAACCCAGAATCTGATTTACATGCTATCCATCACGTTGGGTCCCTTATGAATTGACAGACCTTCATGATACATCATCATGGGATATTGTTACAGTTGAATTATCGACTGATGGATTGAGGAGTAGACCCTTCCAGAATCATGCATGCTTCATGTGAGAACCTTGTGGCTGGTTGTACTTGCAAAATCATTAGATGTTGTGTGGCTCAGCATCTACCATTCCTATGTGGGTCATCTTCAGATCCTATGTGGGTCATCAGAAGATATTGTGAGGGTTATCTTCAGATCCTATGTGAGCCATCTTCACATCATGTGTGGGTCATATTTGATCCTATGTGGGTCAATAGTAGAGCTTATCAATAATTTTATATGATCTAACAATACAGCTAATGATTTGTACTTTCATACATAAGTTATACCTGTTGTGAGTTTATTCTTTTCATATAGGGTACACATCTATGTGGTGATACCTTTGTGGTATTCTTCTGTGTTGGTTTACCATTGTGGTACATACATACGTGGTGTTACCTTTGTGGTATTATTTCCTTCATGGACAATTTTTTCTTTTGTCTATAGAGTTGGCCCTTATGATTCCTCATGAACAATATGGGTTTACATGATAACATAGGTATATGTTTGGGAATATATCTAAGAAGGGTTAATTTTTTCTTAATTCTATGTAATTGTGGACTTGCATTGTTGATTATCCTCTGTGTATTTTGAGAGACCTTAGGGGTCCTCAGGGTCCTTTCAGAGTATTGTTATAGACACCCTTATACGGGATATGCCCACACATTGTTGTGTCTTGTGAAGATGACAGAAAAAATTGATCGAGGAGGAGGGTGCTAGGACTAGAGGTTGATGGGAGGTGGACCATTAGACGAAGCGAACCGCATAGAAGAAAATTCATGATTTTTACCTACACATTGGGTAGGATCCTTGGCAGTTGTTCGCATGATCTGTTTTCAGTATTACTTATACGTTCTAGTTTGGATTGTATTCCCGCCCCTTTACTTATTGTACTCACTCCATTTAATATATAGTTTACATTGTGATTGTTTCTAATGTGTTATTGCATTGTGTGAGTTTGCATATTGATAGGTAATTGCTTCCCAGTTTTTGGGAAATGCCTTTACGGTGCTAGTCGCCTGCCCCTTTCCTATTGAAGGGGATCTTTGGGTAGTCACAACATGGGCCTCGAGGGAAGGGTCATGACGAATTGATATCTAAGAAGTAGGTTTTATTAGAGAACATGGAATTTGATCTTTTGATTTGTCAATGGTGTTATGTTTAATGAGTCTTGTATTCTGTTTGGGGAAATGTAGTACTGGTGCGGTGGCCAACATATCTATACAAAAGGACCCTTACGTATGATTTCTGACACAGTGCACGAAAAAATTGATTGTGTGTCTGTTTTTGTAAAATTTTCATTGCGGTATCTTGGAGTCAACTCACCATGTATAACTTATTGACCATGGTGCACCAGTTTCTTATTATGATTCCCCTATGTAGATAGCCAACTAGGGTTCAAGGCAGAGTATGCAATTAAAGCCCACCGGGTGAAGAGGCTTCAGTGTAGGGACCCCTTTCTGCATTTATACCCTCGGGTGGTGTACCAGTAGAACCACTTCCCATTTGTCATCCTTTTCCACCAGCTACAGCAGTAGAGGGAGCATGCCAGTTGAGGGTCTTGCACAAGTTCCAGTGCCAGAGGCCACTGAGGTTCCAGGGCGAGGTATATCAACAGGGGTTCGAGTACTGGCTGGAGGACGTGGTCATAATTTTTCGACTAATAGGATCACTAGATAATCATATGGTAATCGATGAAGATAGTATTCTTCATGATGCAGTGGGGAGATGGTGGAGCTTGATGCTCTATGTTCACGATGATGTGACTCTCCACTGAGCAGACTTTGAGAGCCTATTCAGGGTAGAGTTCATCCTAGAAATATTACACATTGTGTGTATATAGGAGCTTCTCCACTTGTAGTAGTGAAACATGATTGGGGCTCAATATTCAGTGAGGTTCACTGACCTCTTGTGCTACTCCACTAACATGGTGTGCGACCCATTTTTCAGGGCCCAATCCTTCTATAAGGGGCTCAGAAGGGAGATTAGGGCTTCGATTATTTCACTCAGATTCCCGACGTAGGCTGGGCTATTATTGAGAGTACTCTTAGTGGAGTGATTTCATGAAGAGTAGTCCTCGACAACGTGATCCACCACCAGACATTATGTTACAGATTCATATGTAGATGGAAGCAGAAATATGACGCAAAGGTCTAAGTCGACAAGACTTATATGTGGACGACCGCAGGATACATGGTCAGTTGTGTCAGGCACTCAAGATAGAGCAGGGGAGGCGAGGAGTAGGTTGTGTTACTCAGGCGGTGGGCAGGGACACAAGGCTCATGACTGTTCGACCGGCCATACCGATGACCAGAAGATGGTCGAAGAATATTCTGGGTAGAGGTGAAGATTCAATCGAGGAGGTCTGCAGGTAGTAGGCATACATAGAAGAGGAGAAGGCCGTGTAGTAGTAGGTGCGTGGCGATTTGATGTTCTATCGCTACTATCACCAGGTGGTCCACCCCGACCATAGTAGGTAGGTAGATAGAGATGATCAAAGTACTAGTAAGATGAGGCATAGGACCACATCACTCCATAGGTGATATAAGGTACAATCACTATCTACTCCACCTAATCTATAGTAAATATAGACACAGGTGCCAGTCACTCTATTATTTCCACAGCCCTCCTTCAGAGCTCAGAGATTCTGGTTGAGCTACTGGCTCAATCGTTATAGTTAGAGACACATATGGGATAGAATTACATGATTACACAAAGTTTTCGGTTGTGTGAACTTACTGTAGGTGGTGAGAACATTAGCTGGGGTATTTTAGTAGTGGTGTGGAGGCCTTATGACTTCATCATGGGTATAGATTCATTTTACAAAACCAATTCTTAGATCAATTGTATAATGCCCAATGTGCGATGTTTCTATGAGGATATGACCATGTTTTCCTTCATCTGTGAGAAGGGAACCATTGCAGCACAAGATTTCCTTTCTTGGAAAAGGGTGCAGTTGATCACACATCAGTTGGCTAGACTTTCCCTAGGAGCAGTTGATGTTGAGAATCTGAGATATCCTATAGCGGTGGACCTATACATGCTGAGAGGTGGGATTTTATATTAACTTGTACCCTGGAACAACACTGATATCTACACAAGCTTATTGTATGGATCTTTTATAGCATTGAGAGCTTCAATTACATCTGGAGGACTTGTAGAGGAAGGGGTTAATTATTCCCATTGTTTCTCCTTGGGTAGCCCTGATTTTAATTTTCAAGAAGGCGGATGGGTGTTTGAGACTCTGTGTAGACTATTGGAAACTATTCCAGCTGACCGTGATGAACATGTACCCACTAATGATGATTGATGATCATTTTGAGAAACTGAATAGTGCACAATGGTTTTCGAAGATAGACATATGATCAGTCTATCAATAGCTCCGGGTACGAGATGAGGATGTGCAGAAGATGTCCTTCAGATGTTAGTATGGCCACTACGAGTTCTGCGTTATTCCTTTCGGCGTGAACAACGCCACAGTAGTGTTCATGGGACTCGTGAACATGATTTTACAGCCATACCTCAATCTCTTTCTAGTATCCATCTTCGATGACATTCTAGTTTACTCAGCTTTAGAGGGGGAACATCCCAATTATATGCACATAGTTCAGGACACATTCTAAGAGAACCAGAATTATGTAATGATCTAGAATTTCCAGTTCTAGATCCTAGAAGTTCCCTTACCATGACACATCATCTTGGAGGCTAGGTTTATGTTGGATACAGCGAAGATTGAGGCTGTGGTTCCTTGGGAACCACCCAGGAGTGTGATGGAGGTGCATAGTTTATTTGGTCTGGCCGATTACAACTGGAGGTTTGTGCCTGACTTTTCCAGAGTTGTGGCACTCCTATCAGTGTTGAAGATAAAGGGGAATCCCTTCATGTGGTCATAGAGATTCCAGTGGAGTTTCTAGGAGTTGAGTATAAGACTAACAAATGCCCTCATCTTGATGCTAACGGGGATGGAATTGGGAACGTAGTCTACTGCGACACATCCGGGACTAGGAATGGATGTGTCATGATGCAGGAGAGAGTACTGATCATGTATGGTTCTCAACAGCTAACATATCTTGAGAAAAACTACGCTACCCATGAGCTGGAGGTAGTAGTAGTGGTCTTCGCTTTGAAGATGTGGTGACATTATTTGATGGGCGAACGTTTTACAGTCTACTCTGATCACTGGTGTCTCTTGTATATCTTCATTCAGAAGGACTAGAACTTGAGAGCACGGAATTGTCTTGAGTTCCTCAAGTTCTATGACTTCTAGATATTCTATACTCTTCAGAACGGGATTTTAGTAGTAGATTCACTCGATATGAAATCCGATATACAATTTCTGAGTGAGGAGACCAAGTAGCTAGACTCCTAGTGGTTATCCTACATGGATCGAGTTTGAGAAACTTATCTTTAGTCTTTGACAGTCACTCCCCCACTCCATTAATGAGTTTGGGTGGTGCATCTTGGGAACACTGACTGCGAGGATCAACGTGCTCAGATATCCATAGGACATGCACCTGATTGATTTTCTGAATGTGGGGAGAAGTTCATCCTCTTCACAGTGTGTATTGTGGTACCGGTGGTGCTTCGGGAGGAAGTGTTGAGGGTGCTTCATACACCCCCACTATCGGTACACCTGGGAGTGGAGAAGATGTTCCCGTACCTCCGGTGTCATCACTAGTGGCCAAGAATGACGAATGTATTAGTCGAGTTTGCCTCTAGGTGCCTCACTTGTCAACATGTGAAGGTAGTGCATCAGGTTCTAGCAGGATTAGTTCATCCACATGATGTCCCAGAGTGGGAGTGTGATGGAATATCCATGGATTTTTTGATAGGAAATCCATGCACGTCCAAGGTTCAAGATTCAATCTGGGTGGTCATTGACTGACTCAACATGTCAGCCCACTTCCTACATATCAGAGACAAGGGATCAGTATAGGGCTTGGGATGCCTCTATGTATAGGAGATTGTGTAGCTTCAAGGGGTGACATATAAAATTTCCTCTGATCGTAATGAAAATTTTACTTCCCGGATATGGAAGGGGTTACAGGAGGCATTCATGACACAACATTGATTGAGCATCACCTTCCATCCCTAGAAGGATGGCCAGTCAAAGCGGATCATTTAGACCCTTGAGGACATACTGCATGCTTCCATCCTTGATTTCTGCTGTAGTTGGGGGGATCACATTCCCTTGGTAGAGTTCGCGTACAAAAACATATGTCACTCCAACATTGGTATGGAACCATTCAAGGCTATGTACGGTCGTCCTTTTAGATTACCTCTGGGCTGGACTAACCCCGAAGAGTCAGAACTCATGTTACTAGAGATGGTAAGGGCTACCACGAAGAAGGTGCAGATCATCTAGTAGCAAATAAAGACTGAACATAGCAGGTGGATGTCTTATGATGATAGGAGATATAGACCTCTCATGTTTGGGGATGGTGACTATGTCTTTCTACAGGGGTAACCTCAACTAGGGTTGCTGAGATTTGGACAGGGCGGCATGTTATCTTCATGGTTCATCGAACCCTTTAAGGTCCTCAAAAAAGGTGGCGAGGTATCTTACCACTTATCTCTTCCCCCATAGTTGCACCTGGTGCGTGATGTTTCCAATATATCCCATCTAAGTAGGTATGTGTATGATCCTTCACAAATCATTGACGGGGGAAAGCTAGACATCAAGGAGGGGTGATGTTTTTAGAGGATCCAGTTGAAATTGAGGATCGACCAGAGAGAGTCCTTAATGGGAGATCGATACCTCCGGAGCGCATAAGTTGGAAACACAGGAACCACCAACAGAGCACATGGGAGAAGGAGGCTCAAATTCATTCTCATTACCCCTGCTTATTTCCCTAGATTGTGTTGTGGATTTTAGGGATGCAATGCCCTGAGGTAGGGAGAATGTAAAGACCTGAAATTTTCCATGTAATTTTTATATTATATGGAAATATTTTGAGTCAGAAAAAATTGATGGTACATCATTTTGTGGCCCGGAGTTCCCTGATTAAATTTCTAAACTTCTTTTTAGGTACATTCATTAAACACAGGAGATGCATTTTCAGTCATATCAAACATTGCTCAGAATTGAAATCCGAGGACACCATTGAACTTGCAGTGCCAATATTCACTTAAGGGATCCTTAACCTCAACTGTAAAAGGTGGACGGTGGATGTTGAATTTTCAATTTTTCATGGGAGAGTAATAATAATAATAAAATAAAACAATTAAATTTTATGTTATTTATTTCAAACATCTCATTTGAATCATGGTGGTGGGGACCACCCGACCTTAAACTATTTTTAATGTTATGTAAGACTTGGAATCTCCACAATTTATGAGACAACAATAATTGATTTAATTAACTTGAACTTAATTTATTTGGCTCCTTACCTCTTGTGGTTGGGTAAATCTTTGGAAAAGAAAGGATTTGGGGAGGAGAGAACATGGTAGAGACTTTGGAGAAATCGTGGTGGAAGAACCTCCTCCATGGAGAAAGAACCTCCAGATGAAGAATAAAAATCCAATTCTTGAGCTCGGATTGGAAGCGTGTTTCGGAAGAGACAAGTTTCATTATCTTCTTCATCGTTTTCATCTTCTTCCACATGCCATACTCACCGAATGATCGAGGTAGGAAGAGTTTATGATTGTTCCACATTAATTTACGTTATATCATTCTTCTCAAGCCACATGATATCAATCTAATGTAGAGGATGAAGTCCAATAAAAAACGGCCTGATCCTTGTGCAACCTCATGGATTGATGTGTTCTTCATTGCTGGATCATCGAGTTTAGCGGAACCTAACCACGTCTGGATAGATGCGACAATTATGTCTAAGATGAACATTGAACTCTTCTTATTAATGAATTGCCCACCAGAGCTCACCTAGTCACCATAGGATGTTATCAAACGATAGGTATCGGTGACCATCACCGGTAGGGAACAAGGCGGTGGCCAACACCCAGGTCGGCCACGATGGTTTCCGCGGCACAACCGTTCCCTTAGAGGAGGTCATAGCCCATCAGCCCTGGTAGAGGAGGATGGCAGACGACACGCTGGCCAGCCATGTGGATGTTGGGAGGCGCGTGTCCGCGCCGCTGGTGGAGGAGGAGGTAATGGATATGAAGCCAAAGCAGTGCACTAGGGTGACCGACACCCGGCATGACACAGGAGGACTGCGGCGTCATCATGCCCCAAGAAGGGGAGTCGACTGGATTTCCAGTTGGCCGCAACATGCCGAGCATGACCCGCTCAATAGGTCCCATGTGCTAGAAGGATATGCCCCGTGGCGCTTCTGGGTTGGCCCAAACTGTATGGCCCTTGGGACGTTCGGGAATCCTGGGGGCACCTCCCCCGGGTGTCTGCTTGGGCGGGCCCCACCATGGCAGGCCACCCCGGTGGAGGGCCACATTATCGGCCATGCATCTGGTTCCCAATGGCCCGTACCCCTTTTCAGGCCTGGTCGGACCGTGACCAAGCAGGCTTTGCCGACCACGGTTCGGCCTAGCCAGGTCAGACCCAGACCGGGTCGGGTCGGCCCAGGCTGGGTTGGGCTAGGTTGGTCCGAACGGGTCGGACATGACTCAGACCCAACTGGACCCCTATATGAATTTTTGGCCATATATTAAGAAATTTGAGTCAGTTTTATGAGACATCTATGGTTCCTAATCCTTGGATCAAGAAGGTCCGTTTAGTATTCTCCACTTGTGTTTTGGATAAAGATGGAGTGCGACCGGGTTAAATCGAACCTGAACACAGATGGGCCCTCCAAATAGAAATTCTAATAACATATAGACCGAGCGTCCGATTAACGCGTGGTATATCATGTTGGATCCCTTATGACGTGACAAACCTTCCTGTTACTTCATCGTGGGACTTCGTGGATGTTGAAGTATCTACCGAAGGATTGAGAAGCGGATCCTCCCAGAATTCTTCATGTTTAGTGTTAGAACCTTGTGGCTGGTTGTACATGAAGAATCTTCAGATCCTCTGTGGGTCTTCATTAGATCCTATATGGGTAAACATCAACCAATCCTATGTGGGTCATCTACAGATCTTGTGTGGGTCATCATCATAACCTGTGTTGGTTATCTTCAGATCCTTTGTGGGTCATCTTCAGATCCCGTGTGGGTCATCTTCGATCCTATGTGGGTCAATAATAGATCTTCTTGACTAAGTAATATGATCTTGAAAAATATCTAATCATCTATACTTATGTACTTATGTTATACCTGGTGTGATCTGAGTCTAAAACTTTGTTGTACACTTCTAGGTGGTGATACCTTCGTGGATATTTTCTGTGTGGTGTTACATTTGTGGTACATAACGTCATGGTGTAACCTTTATGGTATTCTTTCCTTCGTGGATATGATTTTCTTTTGGATAAAGAGTTTGGCCTTGGGTTTCCTCATGAACGATATGGGTTTACTAGAAAACTTTGGTATATGTAAGGGCATATACCTATGTAGGGTTTATTGTTGCTTCATGCTTTGTAATTTTTGTCATGCTTTGTGGATTATCCTATGTGGATTCTGATAGACCTTACGGGGTCTCGGGTTCCTTTATGAGTAATGTTATACTCCCCATACATGTTATATGCCCACACCATGTCCATCGTCTTTTGCAGAGAGTGGAAAACATTGTTCAAGGGTGGGGGTGCCAGGACTGGAGGATCCTCGGAGTTGGAACATTAGATGAGATGAACTATGGAGACGATAGTTCGAGACCTATACCTACCCTTCAGTTTGGATCATTGTCGAGTTTTCATAAGAGATGTTTTTAGTTTTATATATTCCTTCCAGATGAAAATCTATTCTAGCACCTTTACATACTGTACTCACTCTATTTACTATATAGTTTACATTGTACTTGTTTCTTGTTGTGTGCTTGTATTATGTGAGTTTCAGGTAAAAAGGCAATGCCTTCTGGGTTTTAGGGATATTACTTTCTAGTACTAGTCGCCATCCCCTGGCCTATGGATGGTGGGCTTTGGGATGTCATGATAGAGGCCCCAGGGGATGGGTTGTGACATAAATAAAAGATTTTTGTCATTTATATTTTAAAAGATCTATAGTATTTTCCTTAAAACCACACTAAAATGTTTTGATTCTAATGTTAATCAAATACATTAATTATATGTTTTAACATCTATTTGACATCACATACCACATCATAATCCTTTTTTAACCTATGAGCGTCCATGTATGTTCTAGTCTCTTTCATTCATGGACAATTTCATGATATGCTCATTGGTTATTATATATGTCATGATTGTTTTACCCAAATCTTACCATGGGTTCTATTATGTTTATCTGTGGTTCATTATGAATTATTAATTATGTTGAATGAATATTTATGTGGTATGAATATTTATGTGGCAAGAATATTCCGGAAAATGTTGAGATGGGTGCAGCTAGATTGTGCTCCAATGCATTGGGTAAAGTTATGTCTCATGAGTTGAGATGTGAAACATGATTGGAAATTATCCTTCACCCATACTAAAAAGGGAAATGGTTTTGGTGGTTATCTTGGACCTGTACCAAAAAAATGTTTTAGGATTCTTCCACATTTATATGATATCATGTTTGTATGATCACTTAATTGTATGATACGATTTTATATTTTCCATTCTTTATATATAATTATGTCATGCCTCCTAACTCATGTTCTTAAGACGTATATTTATGTTTTTACTTACTGGGATATACAGCTCATACCATTGTTCATGTGTTCCCCAGGGTACCCTATGCAAATGTTTGGGCTCGAAGGATGTTATGATCTCATTATAGAGATTAAATTAAAAGTGTTTTTTAGCCCCATTTTTTATGTTTTATTTACCTAGTATTACAAGACACTAGACATAACGATACATGGTGTGTACAATGATGTATACTTAAGCATAAATTCATGAAATGTTATATAAAAAAGGCTCATTTCATTATAAATTATATGGTAAAATGGAATATATGTTTTTTTTGACAAATTAAATAAATAAACCTTCTGTCATTACAGACATAAATTACCCAAAATGAATAATATGTTATGTGAGTCCTAAATACCGATCATGAATCATGTGCATGGGATGATTTTACTCAGTCCATGAGCTAAAAATATAAAAATCACAAATCCAAAAACTCTAGTAAATCTCTCTCAGAGAAATAGTTCAATCATAAATGTCAAAATATAGATTAACATTATCATATACCAAGTAACCTAGAATTTCTAATTGTAAAGGTGTTTGTTGGGAACCAGTTTGTGGTATGTCACATGCACAAACAAATTTCTATATCACAATTCATCCATCACCGTAAACATTAACAAAAAATGGTATTTGATATATCTTTATTACAACCCATAGTTGGATACCACTTATCAGTGTCCCAAACAATGTACCCACATTACCTTTTGTGCACATCCCAATATAGCAGTGGCTCAAGATCAATACTTAGGGACTACATTGTTACCATAGAGAAAATATACACTCGTATCATATAAAAAACATCATAAAAATAACAATGTAATATCAGTCATAAATAATATACTATATGGGAGAAATTATTCACATTCATCCTATATTAAATGAAAAAAATGAGGAATAGATAATCATAGTCATAAAACATAAAACAAAAATTCACTCAACGGTTTGATCACATATAAATGATAAATAAAAAAATAAAAAGAATCTAATGCTCCACTACCATCTTTGAGAATCACATCATCCTAGAACTCAAACCCTATCAGAGCTATCCAAATATATCATGATTTAGTGGGCCTCTTCCTACCAAAAAATACTATTAATGAAATATAATCATTTAGCCTTTTTTGATGGAAATTTGAGCTGGCGATGGGTACAAATCATTTTGACACCACACATGGGCCCCCAAAATTTTCCAGTAAATATAGTGTATGAAAATGTTATATTAATATAATAATTAAAACAAAAGTATTTAGAAGTATAAGTAAATAACAACCTTTGATCCTCAAATACTAACATGATATCAATTGTACCAGTTTATCAAGTGTACGAGTTTAATTAATTCAATGAAATACATGAAAATTTTGTATTAGGGTGTAAAACTATATAGTTAGAGGTACATGAATTTATTCCAATGAGGTAATCATTGGAAATCCATTGTAATAGTTATAAACTGATTAATATATATCCTCCTAGGATATCTATATGTATCATAATGATTAATCCAAGGTAACTACCTATGAATTATATATGGACACAATAGATGAATCTATGGGGATTTCCAAAGGATTTCATACAGACATAAAAAATGATTTCTAGGATAATGAGGATTATGTATTGACCTACAAACCATGTCTAAGGGGACTATATAAGTCATTCAGAAAAATCCAAAGGAAACCCCTTAGATAACCTCCATTGCATTCCACAAGGACCCAAATTTGGATATGATATATCAAGACCTAGAAATACCATAAATTAAATCTTGAATGGAAATAGATCCCTATGATTCATTTCATAATCATAATAATTAGTGGTTAGGGAATCACCCATGGGTGGTATCATATAGTACATCTTATAAGGGTTTTCCAATTAAAAAAACTATCTCACTTAACTAGGATCATCTTCTCTAGGGAAATAATACCCCACATGGTGCAAACTAATTCATTGATAAATAAATAAAGCTGTTAGAAAAATTTAAATTTATTATAAAATTTAAATTAAATATGTGTAAACCACAGAAACACACACTCCTTAAAAACATGATTTTCCATCAACAACACAAACTCAAACATAATCCAAATGAAATATATAACATATATGTTGGATTGTTAACCAATTTGGAAAAATAATAATAATAAACACTATGAAAATTCATTGGGTGATGTAACTTAATCAAAATGTTATGTGTTCATCACAGTGGTCCTTCCTCTATCCATGTTGATTATAATAAAATTAAATTCATAGAACATATGAAATTTCCTAGTTGAAATATTCCACAATATCTTTGTGGTTCACACAAATATTATAAGTGAATAAAGGGAAAATAAAAAAAATCGATGAAAAAAAGGAATTATAAACCATAAATTTCTAAAAAAAATGTCACCATGAACATCCCTATTTATAAAAGATTAATAGATGATAATGTGGGCATGAATCCTAGAGAATGGATTTCTCCTAATGGCTATGGCCCTATCATATTATTGTGTCCAATCCTATAAAAACATATAAACACCCCTATTAAAAAAACTAGAAAGGGCCTCAACTAGGCTTGGTTCCCTTCACCTGACAGCCTCTGTGGCATATCCAATTTCTTTTTCATGTCAAATATCTTTTGGGGAGTTCCTACATACCTAACACACCAATAAACAATGTAGTCATTCCTCCCATATTTACATTTATAGAAGGAACAATATCCACACAAAATGGACAATAACCGAGCACGTGATTGTTCCCTTCTAAATTTTACTAGTTCCATGGGTTCCACCATATTTTTCCCCTTTAGAATTTGTATTATTTTATTCACCCAAGGAAAAAATATATAAGATCATTAAATACCCAGGTCAGTATTCTTACCTTTGGAATCCATCCCTCCAAAATATTGAGAGTCACAGCATATTTCCCACATGGTGGAGAACATGAAGAAAGGATTCCTTACAGTTTCACCTAACCGTTCCTTGACCCTCACATGTGCCATTAAAATAAACACTAATATGTAAAAACATCCGGATACATATCCTTGAGATGTCTTAACACTTAAAATCTCAAATAGAAAACACATTCTCAAAATAAACCCCCCATGAAAACATAAACTTAAAAGTCATTCACAATTTCATAACTCATAATGGGCATTGGTTCATACACTAAAAATATAATTTCTAATGGAAATATTGAAAAAGAGTGTCCTAGATATAAAAATATCATGGTAGATTTATCTTATGATATTCATGTTCAAAAATAATAATGGTTTTAGAGTAAATGATTGAAATGGAAACATTCAAAGGTATGTATAGTTTGTTTTTTAATTCACATATTTTTTTAAAGTTAGGGGAGTACAATATTATTGGACCAAGTGCCCTTCTTGAGAATTAAGATCCAGTATTATAATACAATAAGAAATATTAATTTATATATATTAGGTTGTGCTCATATGTATACAAAAGATTATATCCTCTACAGTTTGAGGATATTCACAGGGTTTTCTTATGACAATCATGATTTATTATAAAACCACATATTCAGATGTTAGGGATGTTATGACACATTGAGGTTGATGAGAGGGTTATTACCCTGGTATAACAATCATCATAAGTTTTTAAGTTTTAAAAATTATATATTCTAATTAACATGGAACATTAGATACCATCCTAAAACTTCTCACATGATCATTATTTACATGTTCATGATTTGGCATCAGAAATCATTCATGGAGAGACTGGTTTGTATTGTGGATCAATGTGAGAAGACTATTTTTTGAAATGTAGTTCCTCTATTATGTGTTCAAGAAATTTAATAATATATATAATATGATAAATTGGAGTGATAATATGATATAAATGAATAATGGGTAGATTGTTTCACCAAGGAGTCTCAATAATGCTCAGGGATTCATCATTGAGATGATATGCTCTAGAGTAGGGTTGTTGTAACAAAATATATTTTAGAGGTCTTAATTCTATCAATAATATTTTAAATCTGATGTATTTTACTCTATTTTTTTATTTCTGATGGTTTTTTTGTGGTAGGAGAACTTGTTTAGGGGAAATGATGTTGTAAAAATGAATTTTACCATGTAGTATATTAAAACTATAGGAAAAATGGGGGACCAAAAATGATTTTGAGTGATAGGATTTGAATACTTAAACTGATTGTAGGACATCATTGTATCTACTTCTCTAGAAATGAATCATTATATAATATTTGTTTTAAAATATAGTCCTACGTATAATTCCATTGGTAAAATTTAATCAAAATAGGTGTTGAGTTGAAACACTCAGTAATGAAAAAATTATCAATATGTATTCAAGGTTTAGATCATAAGCATGAGAAAATCATAGCATGGGGGAAATATATGATTAAAAGAACAAGGTTAAATAAAATTTATCCACATAATAGATAGTCAGTAATCTCAAAAGATTAAAAGTATCATTTGGAAGAAGAGTGATGAATCATTAGACAATATTGATTTAACATGGATCATAACATTGGAATATTACATAGAAATATTTCAAAATAATAAAATTAATCATATGTGACAATATCATTATGAATAAGTCTAAATGAAAATACATCCATGTATAACATCCATAGGATTTGGCTAACCACCCATGCACCTTAATAGTCTGGGGCTCACAACCTCTGTACCCTTGATCATGAGAATACCACCCATGTAACATTGGATTTAGAATACTACATACATATGCATATTTTTAGGATTAAAACCTCTATAAAATTGGGATTGGACATCCCATCTATTTCACTTTGGGCTTCCAATAACCTCATTTAAACCCTTTGGATTCGAATAACCACTGAAGTACCAATTTGAGATCATGAGGTATAAAAATTTACATTGCAGTGGATGGATATACAGGACACCAAAAATATAGTAATGATAAACCACACATTAGTTTTTCAAAAAGTGATGAATAAAACATCATATCATAATGAACTAATGAGAATAAAGTGGATTTTATATCATTTTGAAATTGTTCAGTATGAAATGAAATATATATTTTTATTGGTTGAAATTGATATTTGATTTACCCTAGAGATTTATATAATTAATTCAATTAGAGGGTGACCATGATAATTAATCCATATTATGTAGGTTGTTTGGATATCGTGAGGAAAATGGAAGTAATTTCTTAAACAGAGTTCCTAGAAAATATTTTTATCATCATTATTAAAAGACCAACACATTTTTCACATTCAAAAATTATATTTGAGAAGGGATAATATTTTTAAATAATAAAATAAAAATAATCCCAATTAAAGGTACATTGAAAATAAATAATGTTAAATTAATAAATTTGGAGTAAAGGATAAAATTAGTGAATGTGAAATAAATTATGTTTTTAATATCATACAATATATTTATTCAAACACACATCATTTAATAGACCCAGACATATTCATTTGAAAAGATGTGAAGATAAATATGATTTCCAAAAGAGATAGTACAAATTTTTCTTTCAAAATAGGAAATGATTTTTTGCAACAATAAATATGGTCATTGAAGATAATTATCATTTATAGAGATTGGAAATTATTATTAAAACTATTATATTGTTATGTTGAAAGTAATTTAACTAATAATAATTCTTTTTCAAAATAATATTAATTCACTATAAAATATGGATTAAATAATTTATGACATAGTTATATGACAATATAATTTAATAATTGTAGAATGGATTTAAATAAGAAAGAATGAAACACAATGAATGATATTTCAGGTTACATAATCCCATACAAATGAATGAATCACAACCTATTGAAAGTGAAAACATAAAATAGAACATTAATAACAATGAATAATATAGAATAAAGAAAAAATATTCCATATATTAATTATATATACCCTATAGGAAAAAATTAGTGAATTATACAAAAACATGACTCAAAGTGGGGAGTTTATGTTTAAAAATGATTTCCTTTTTCTTATGTTCTATGAAAGTGGTTTAAACTTCTACAAAATTTACATAAACCTATTTATAAATTATATTATAACCTCATTCATGATTTTAAATTTTAAACTCATTAATTATATATTGTATAGTTGGTTATTATTTTTTCTCGTGATTTGATGTTAATGATTCTGATTTTTTTCAACTTTCTTTGAAATGATGATGTTGATAATTGTTTATCAATATCATGTTCATAACATACATAATATATTCATGTATAAAAATTCGATGTTATAGATCCTATTCATGTTTAACTATTTTTTATAACTATCAAAGATGAACAGGTACCAACCTCATGTGAAACAGAATGTGATATATATATACAATATTTATTCGATTTACATTAGTTTTTGTTAGTTCAGAAAAATAAATAAAATATACATTTTCATTTCATTAGAATAAAATAAAACATTTTTATATTAACAAATGAGACATTTATTATCGTCAAATTTTAATTTCATACCACCATCAATTTTTTTTAATATGATAATTATTATTTGTTATTTCCTCTACAAAAGATACATTAGATATTTTAATATAAGTTAATATACCGACTTATCCCAAACCATTAACCATAACATTAGAGTTTTCACTAAATATGAATGTACCTCCATCATAATAGTTAAATAATAAGAAGATAAATATTTCACAAGTCTTATGCTTTGATAAACAACTATTTGTATACCATGTTATTTTGGAAGTCATCATGTATTCTTCCTACAAAATAAATCACATATATGGTTTTTATTGTATATATTAATGTTTTGTTCCATCTTAATTAGTAGTAAAAGTCTTATGAACCCAAAGATATTTTATAATTTTTTTGTATTTCTATAAAAAATATAGATTAAGTGAAATTAAATTCAATGTATATCCAAAAGACTATGTAAACATTAAAGAACATTCATTTGAATAATGACCTTTAAAGTTACATAAAAACATGTATAATTTGAATTTTTCTCATTTATGGATTTAACAGAAATAATTGTATACATCTTATGAACCTGATTATTATAATAATGAATACATTTACTATATTTTTGATTTTTCATATGTATTATTTTAACAAATTTATCATTGTATCAATCAAAAATAAATAAAATTTATATTAAACAAGTAATTTCTTTCATTCTGGTTTTCATTCACTTTATAAATAACATACAATTCAACTAATATTTTCAAATTTGTACCTGATCTAGAATTTTCCATTTTTTTCATGTTTGAGATGATTACATTTTATTATAATTTTTTCAAAATCAGGAAATACTATTGTAAATATTCTACATTGATCCTAATCATTTTTTAGATTAAATAATTTATTCTAAAATTCTTATATTAATATTTAAACTAAAAAAAATATATAAACATTGTATCTTAAATATTACTTAAAATTGCATCATTATATTATTTTATTTTCATCTATAATATTCTTATTTTGTATTTTCATTTCCCTATAATGAAGAGCCACTCACATGATATCTCTTTGAAATATTTCATTTTGAACAATTAATAACTAAAATTCATTTTCAATATAATATTTAGAACCAGAATAGTAATTATAATTATATTGTACCTAATTTAGAGTAGTATCCATCACACATAGAATAGAATATTATTTTACATAGTCAGGACCAACATAACATGGGTCAGACTCTTCATTAAAATAACATCATATATGACATTCTATTAATTTTTCATTATATTAATTTTTTTTCACATCTTTTTTTTATTGGGAATATTCATATTTAAATGAATACATTTCTAGTAATCACAGAATATTAAATCGTTTACATAATATTTTTTACTTTTACATCTTTTACTACCCTTTGTGATATCCTTTTATGAATATATTTTGAGGTTATTCTTAAAGACTCTCTCACCCTTCTTTTACTTGTAAAATTCCTTGGTGAAATTTAAAATTTCACAGTTTTCACCTTTTTGTAGCTTAAAATCTGATTAAATAAATATAACATTTATATTTGATTAAAATGTTATGTAAATCCTTTTATTGTGGTCATTAGTTTTTTCATTATTCATTTCAAGCTAATATTGATGTAGTGATACAATCAACTCATTCATTGAATATTAAGTGAATTTCTTACAATCTTCAATAAAAACATTCTTTGAATTCCATCTCATTTTTAGATCTCTATGTTGTTGAATATGTATTGTATCAATAATACTCTATAAATATTATTTATTATCAGGATCTCATATTTCATAGTTTTTTTACTATTATTCATAATTTAATTAATTTTTTGGAATATATTTAATGATAATATTATCTTTCCAACGGTTTATAATATTTATTAATATATATTTGAACATTTTTTGAATGTATTCTAGAATCACTATTTATACACTGCAATTTAATGTATAGGCATATCAGATGGTTCTAAAGCCCAATGTTTGAGATAACATGGATGGATCATGTACCCATCATTTTTGGAAAGCATTTTTATCAACCGTACGTTCAGATTGAATCCTAATTTTCAGAAAATGGAAGTATTAATAAACAAACCTATGCTTAAAAAGGAACCTTATATTTATGGTAAAAAATAGGCGCTTCATCTAGACATATTTTGGGATCAAACATATATTTGAATCCCTACATTGGTATTATTATCATCACATAAAGTAACATTATGTTTTTCAATTCAATGATGGAGTTTTAATTAAAGATATTTCCATGATTAACAGTACTATCACAATAGAAGTAAATTTTACATTAATGATATTTTATAACCAATTGATATACTTGTATTTAAATGAGTAAATATTTATTATTTGATATGGATGTTATATCATTACCAGATTGTTTATATTTAAATAAAAATTATTTGTCGAGTGACATTTTTGGATTTTGTCAACCGATGGAAATCAAAGATTTTTATTTAGCATGAATTTTTTTTACTTTCTGGATGACTTTAGGTTGGAAATATTTTTTTTAAAACGTTACTAATAAAAATAATCAAAAAATCGATTGAATAAATAATTTTAAAAGAGGATATCCTTATAAGATATACATGTTTCAACCTAGATCTACAGTGTAAATACATCTTTTGGATTGCAGCTATTCCCACTGAATAGAATTCCCATGAAATATATCTTTAATGATATTCTTTCTTAAAGATAAAAAATATACAATAGTAAGATATTTATTATGTCAATTGCTTATACAACTGTGATCATGAATATGTCAATTCAACTACATCAATCTCTTTTGATATATATGAATTTTCCAACTTGAAATCAGTTGTGGTAGTGTGTCCTCTTCCTAGACTATGATATGGAGAAATGGGTTCCTGATAAAATAATAATAAATCATTGTAAATCCATATTGTATATTGTGTTTAATGCAAGCACTTATTTGTGAGGTTATTTTGATGATGGGGTCATTATATTGGAAATAACCTATCTCATTGATAGGTTGTTGGGGGAGTACGATAAGGGATGTTTATGCCTCAACCCTTAGATAGAATTACCTTTTTCTCATGTACTATTTATTCACGGCTCAAATATGTTATCTATACTAACCTCGGCTTTCCCAGGCTGACATGTCACCTTCCCAATCGACCATGTCACCTCCAAATCATGAAACCAGCTTTACCTTTTGGTCATCCCACGATAGGGTGCACTTATTCCCCGTGATTACTAAACCCCACCATCCAGTTTAGGGTTTCCTCGGTCCACATGTTATCGTCAATGATCAAGAAAACATCCTCCCGTCTCCTCCCTCCATAGTCGGCAGTCCCTCCATGAGCTTCATCTTTCCATTGCACGTCCAAAATTAGTTGAAGAAGCTTATAGTATCAGTTATCTTTCAATCAGTAGTTTTTCCAATCCTCCCTCTAATATTGGGATTCTGTCCTCCACAATCCCATTACCTCCGTGATACCTCATTTATGCCCTCCAACTTAGGGTTTCGCTACATTCGGGGTTTCGTTGCATCCATCACGACCCACTGCAATCGCATATAACTGCCAGCATATAGTTTCCCATCTGTCTTCCATCTCGCAAATCCCATGATTCCTTAGACCATCCATCCATATTACGGTTACCCTACATCCATCGCGACCGATGTCACCCCTTTATGCCTTTTTCGGTTCCCTCCGCCTAAATCCCTCTCCCGCTCGAGGTTTACCAACACTTAAGGATTGAGATGATTTCATTGACTCCCTCCTGACACCCCTCTCTATCCACACCTCCAGCTTCTTCTATGCCTCCGCAGCTAGCTACTCCGCATTTGACTCCTCCGACACCAGCTCTGGATCCTCTGCTAACAGATCCTCTACTTCCGGCTGCTCTGCCTCCCTCAAATTTCAGTCTTCTTGTACGCTATCTTCTGGTGTCCAGTCGGAGAGGCAGTCCATTCACTTGGCTTCCATGCTACCAAGATCACAAGGCGTGGTTCTATATAGTTCTATCCTCATTTGGTAGTCTTCAATGAGAATTTCAGGTATTGAATTTACATTTATAAGGTGAGGATCTCTCAATCATTATTCCAAATTGTTTGAAGGCCATTGAACCATACTTTTGGTGGCTATAGAATGAGAAAAATATCCTCAAGGTGAAGTGTCTGGGCTAGGTTGGATCGTATGTATGCAAAAAAGAAAAAGAAACTATTCTAAGTATGCTATTATTTAATTTCTTATGATATAAAATCTCCAATGGTAACATTTGACACTATTATTTTTTATAAATAGTTATCAATGAGGTCTTCCACCAATATTAGGCTTCCATGGTTTTCAAATTTTTCATTCATTTACCTATTTAGGATTATCTTTATAATTATTACTGATTCATTTTTTTCCTATGTATTGTTTAGTTGATGTTATTTCAATAAAAGATATTTACTACAGTGAGGTTGTGCTCCAGGGTGATGGAATTTTCCTTCAAGAATTTGGGGATGGTTGCATTGAGGGTGCTGCTGGTTTCGCGGGTAAATAATGTATTATTTTGAAAATTCATTTCATTTTTATACCATTTATTTAGAAACTTATGTAATTGATAATAATATTCACTATAAATAAATGTTTTATCATGATGATAATGTGTATATTGTTCAGTTCCTTTTCAAGCAGTGATTTCTGGTTTCACGTGGGGAATTCAAGAGCAGTAATTCCTTTTTGCAATAGTTTCCTTTGAATATTTTATTTACGGGGCCTATGATGACATGTTATTGTTGATTTTTTGATAATGTTATTGATAAAATATTTTAATTGTGAAGTTTTTTGGTTGCATATTCTTAAACATTTTTGGATGGTTTGGTGTTGTAGATGAGAATGAAGCATGCTTTCTTCTACAATTTAGATGGTGGTATTCCACTACGTTGGGAAAATTTTTCTAGAGAGTGTACAGGATTGGGTGAGTTGTACAATATGATTGTGAAATGGCCAGTTCTATATAGTCCCTGATTGATGGAGAGGGTAATTAAATTTCATCTGGTGATATTGGTAAAAAAGTATTCACATGTGTTTTTTCATGGAATTTGAGTTTTGTCTAATTTCACTTGCATATATCTTTTTATCAAGCTATGAATTACCCAATTAATCATGTGGGAGTAGATGATAATGTTGGAACAAATTATAGAATATGTAACTTATTCATTGGTGGATGAAGGGATCCAGCAGCTAAAGCGACAAAAACATCAACTCTATTATTATTCGGGAAATCCAGCTGAACTTGATGTGGTTGTTGTAGAGAGTGATTAAATTGCAGAGGAAATAAAGTTACTCTTCATTTTCTTCCCCTTACGTTCCATTTTTTTAGATTCAGTACCTTTACATAGACTTTCTAATCCCCACACATCCATTTTGTTTTTAGTTTGGTGAGACAGCCTTAGAAATAGAAGAGAAGGGTAAGATCTTGATCATCATTATGTCCAGATACACCAATAGGATTATTGTCGATGCCAGTGTGATGTTAGGATTTTGCAGTTTCAGACTCATCGTAAGTGGTACACATAGGGGGTTTTGGGTCATTAGATGATAGATCACTACAAGTGGTCTTACAAAAATTATGGATTCTCTTATAATGAATCACGTGGTTTGTCCTCTAAACTATATCATTAATGATTATGGGATTTTAATAAACTTATTCAACATAGGGATGACTTGTCTATACTAATTCCATTAATTCAAATTTTTTATTTCTGTAATTGTAGTTAATATTTGTATGAATAAGATAACATATATAGTTATTTTTGGGGACCTTACTTCAAATTTCATTTTTTTACAGGTTGTTTCTTCTGATGAAACCTCCATACTATTTGTTTTAAGTACCCTTAAAATTTCATCTACATACCCAATGGTATGAAATATATAATTTCCTGTATTTTTAAATTATATATTGATAACTAATGTTTTATGCAGTTGTTTTTTTAAATAGATTTATATTTATTAATATTTTTTCACTCCACTTCATATCTATTATATATATTATATGATTGGAATTCTCCACCCACATGTCGCCACTAAATTCATCTTACTTACATGGAAATCTATATGTTATAAAATAAGTGTTGGATTGGTTAACTCTTTTCTCATCACAAAAAAAATTCTTTCATTTTTTAAATTGATTTTTGAAAATTCTTCAAATATATTAATAGTAAAAGCCCTTGAAAAGTATTCTCTCTCAATCCTTACAGAAATTGTACATTGTTTTCCATCTATTAACTTTGAATTAATTTAGAGTCTACTCTATTATTCAAACAGTAGAGGTAAATTGAGATAATCATATAAAATTTTGGAGGACAAGAACCACTAAGTAATTTTTTTGTTGTATCATATTAACATGGTTCCTTGTCTGATGATTTTTTGATCTAAAATACCATTGAGAAAAATACCGTTGCATTTTTTTAGTTTCCAAATCTCTGAGAATTTTTTACTTTATTTCTCAAATTAAACGGTTATTTTTTTACATATATAACAATTTTTATTCTATATAACATTGAGGTATAATGATGCGACTATCAACAAAAATGTGAAAATCATTTTTTTTCAACAAAACATGTCTACAAATAAAAACCCCTATTGATTTTATCATTTAAAATAAGGCTGCTTTTCCATGTTTCAACCCATTATTATTGATTTATATTATCATTTATGATTATCCTACTATATAAATCATACTATTCATTTAGTGTGTGGATTTGAATCAAATAATCTACCCAGTTCCCTTTTCTAAATGTTCTCACTTTATATGGATTAAATCATCTGCATCATTCAACTTCGATTTTTTATTCACTGATGAATAACCTGCTGTTGTATTAGTATCTTCCCCATTTTCAAGTGATTAAGATAAAAACACTAGTATATACACCTAATAATATAATATAATTCACATTAAAAATATATGTGACTCCTCTAATGAAACATCTCTCCATTGTTGATACTCAACAGAATACTGATTTGTATGGTTTTCTTTCCACTCAATCCAGGCTAAAATTTTAGAGATACCTCTATGTTGATATTGATACTCTAATATGGACTCCCATATCCATTGGTATGTTCAATTATAGGTATTATTATAGATAACCATGTGATGGAAACCCTACTATTCACTTATGGTTGCAGATGTTCAAAATTCTTTTTCTCTCTCCCTAACATTTTATGTTGTTATGGAGAACCAAGAAGTGTAGATTACCGGTATATAGACTACTATAGAAAATTGGATTCCATCTTTCTCCTTCATTATACCTATGTCTGCAAGGTGATGAATCAATTTTATAGATATTCCTTTCATGTAGATTATAATGAAGGTTCTGGCAACATATTTAGGTTAAATTTAGAGATAATGTGAACATGGACAGTTTTGATTGATTTGGGACATCCATCATCATATTTGTCTAGATAAATCAAATCCAAGAATTACTGGTCACACTTGTGGCTACTTTCATCGCTTATATCTGGGAGGTAATAAATTCGTATACCTTTGAGAATCTTATACCCTCATTAGAAATAGTGTAGAATGCAGTTTATAGGAAGGTCATGGGAACTTCCAAAACACCGCAGGTTCGTCATGATAGGTTTTCTCAGTAGAAATGACAGGCGAATATGAGGAGGGAATGAATTATATCTATTGTCAAGTTAGGTCTAGGAAACATTATGCATTTTCATTTTTTTTGTTTAACTTTTTTCAGGGATGTATTTTGAATGATTTGTCGGTTTTTATCCAATTTTATCAAAACTACTAAATACCATTCCATAAATAAAAAATGTGATATGATACATTAACATATAAGAAGTATAACTAATATTTCCCATAAATGTATTTAATAGTTACATTAGTAATATTGAATATTTAAAATATTTTGAATTCTTTATCATCTTATTTAATGGTGTATTGAAAATAAAAAACTGGAATGGTTATGAATTCAACTCTAGATGTATTAATAATCATATTAATAGTAAATACATGATAATGATATTTACTCAACAGTTTATATGAAAATTGAAGATGAAAATCTAATTTGATAACAGTATTGAAGTTGAATTGAAAACAGTTAATATCATAGGTAATTACTAGACTGATTATCCTTCCAACATAAAATATTTTTTCTCACTATTAATTATTTATCATGCATGGTAACAGAAATTTATATTGAATATCTATTCATTTACATCTTGTGAATATACATGTAGTTACAAGACTTTCATAGTTCTCATTATTTTATGTTTAACATTGATGGATGAAATATTTGAAAATATATGCAGTTTCTATAAAATGACTTTTTATTTCATATAAATAAATTGAATATTTTCATTCAAGTAGCACGAGATGGTTGTGGTTTACCTGGGGTTATGTCCCGGGATGTGTTTCTTCTGTTGTGATATTTTTTAGGGACAAAATATCAATATCATTAGCATAAAATATACATAAATATTTATATTCAATAGTTAGACAATGACTATATCAACAATGATTTTTTGACAGATGTTTTTTCTAATATTGTTTTATGTGCACCTTATAAAGAGAAGTTTAATTTCAGTTATTTCATGATAATGTGGTTTCACAAGAGTTGAATAGTTTATTTGGATTCGTTATATGGAGTATTTTCACTTGATATATCTAGATAGAATTTGATTTTCCATACGAGGTTCCAAGACTACTGGTGAATTACACTAACATAGAAGTGGTGTTTGGAGCAATGTGTATGATGATGCTTGATACTTATATTGTAAGTGTTGTGGAATCATCATGAAGATGATGGCATATTGATGTATGCTTAAAATTGAATCATATACTCTAATAATTATGAATTGAATACTTATGTTCAAATGAATTGTTTGTTTCTTTTCATCACCTCTCATATTTTGGTTACTAATTGTTTTATTTTTAGATTGATTTATCTCATGATTTTGATGAATAAATATTTATTGAAAGAGTATCCCTAAGTGATTTAAATGAAGACAAATCAACATTTAAGAAGATTCAAAAACATATCTATATTTATTTACTTGATATACTGAATAGATTGAACTATTTTGAATTGATATGTTCAAATTTGTCCTTGAAAAGTATGGATTGATGTTTGAAGATATGATTTTCTTTACTTCGAAGTAGTAAATATTACTTAATAATCTATTTCTTTCTCTTTATATATTTAATTTGTCTTCTTTTTTTAATAACTTTAAATTATAATCATGTTAATTATGATCATTTCGTGCAAATGCATGGGTTGGGTACTAGATACTTACAAAATGGAACATTGTATATCAATATAAATTGAAAAAAAATCTAAAATCCATAATCTATGAAGATTATTGAAATTAATAATTATTCATACTCTTATGCATCATTTTATTACTCTGACATAACAATTGGCAACATATGATATTTTTTTTGATAATGTAGAAAAAGCTCAAGAATGCTAAAAGTACAAGATCTATACAAAGAATGATTCCAATTGTTGATCCTAGAGATATTATGAAAATGATACACACTCCATTATTCAATGGTGATATCTATGTATGTTTGAAATCTTGTATGATCATCAATCTAAAAAAATCATGGATTTAACGTATATATGAAGATCACAACTCCATATGAAATTCATGAGAAACAATACACATGGGATGCTTCTAAAGAAGATGAGTAAAATATAAATTCAAAAGAAATGAATTCTATCATATGTGGATTTGGTTATGAGAAATTTTATCATGTATCTCAATGTCATAATCCATATAATATCTATCAGAAATTTTTTTCTTTTAAAGGATCTGAAAATTATAGTAAAATGTTTCACAATACTACAAAACTAATGTAAGACACCATTATAATGTATGGTCATAAAATCATCACCCAAATGAATGGGATATTGAATTACATTGTCAATGATATTGATCATTTATGAATATTAATTTCTTTAACCTATTAATCACGAAATGCACTCTTGTGATACCCATAAAATGGCATGGGACCTCTATAGATATACAAAAAACATCACTAGTCAATGACTTGTTGAGGGAATAATTAATTGGAATACTAACGATGTACGAATAAGAAATGAATGTAGAAGATGAATGTCATAACATAATAAAAATGGAATAATTTCCCTAAAATTTATATATATGAATAATTAAAAGAAATTTAGAGAATATTTCAAAGTATAAAAATATTCAAACTCTTCAGATTTTGAAAAAGAACTAGCATAGTTCTTCAGAAGATTTAGAACAGTCTATTCGAAAAATTGAGGATTCAAAATATAAATAACTAGAGATAATAAATGATCTTTGTAATAAGATATTATGAATATAAATATATTGTTCCTATTAGACCTAAATTAACAAAGATAGAAGAAAAAATAATAATCATTTAAAAGAAAATCAACTGAAAACTGATTATGAGAATAATGGTAAAAGAGCTATAAAGGCTGATTGGGATTTTTAAGAAAAATCCAACAACTATTACATCAAAAAATTAGAAAAAATATCATAAAATATGAAATCAAACATGTTCTTTATGGATATGGATGAAAATGAGTTATAATCATATTATTATATTATATCTGATTTTTTATTGATTATGTAGAAATTTTATTCTTGTTTTTCAATGTATAAAGAAAAATATGATTCTCTATTTAAATAAAATTATTCTATAAAAAAATTCATAATAGTTATTTTTATTTGAAAATGAAGTAGTGTTAAAGAAACATCAATAATTGAAGAATAGTTTTATAAATATTCATTAAACAACATTAGGCATGAAAGTATAATAATATAATTATTAAATAAAATAGAATCATTTAAAAGTGCAAGTATTATATTAACTAATGGATAAAAAATATATAAACAATTTCCATGGATGGAATTTTATTATAAAAAGAAAATATATAATAAGACGTAAATGATAGAAATAAAATTTACAAAAAAATTATATTGTGAAAATTTCTAAATATTCTACCAGTTTCTATTATTAAAAGAAAAATGATTATTATAATAAATACTAGTTTATAAATCATCAAATAAGATGAATTAATATAGATTTTATTTCAAAAAAATGTATGAAACAATAAATGTAAATTTTGGAAAAATAATTTAAATCTGGATTACTAGATATTTGCATGCTATTACAGCTAGACCAAATTAAATATGGGTACTAAAACAAACTCTTGTTAGAATAATGTTTCATGAAAATTATCGAAATAATAAAAAAAAATATGATATATGGAAAATGGATACTGAGGACAAATTGGTGGATGCTTTTATAACTTTTATAAATAGAAATACATGTATGGAGAACTAGTCACCTTTAAAGACATAGTTATAGTAATGATAGATTTAGATGGATCAGTTAGAGATCAAAAGTCTATATCAATTAACAATGTCCATATATTCAAAACCTATATCAAAAATTGATAATAATTTAAAAAATATATTTTTATTGTTTTTATGTGTATTTTTCTAAAGAATAAATCCCATTTTGGAAGATAAATTCATTAAATTTATAAAACCTTCAATTGAAATAGATTTCAACATGGATCCTAATTTTTTGTGTAAAGAAAATGTGAATAGTTAAACTTTTGAGACAAATAATTCATCGATATTGAAATGAGGAATTTATTTCCCTTATATATATACTTTATAAAAATTTTCTTATAATTTCTAATTTTTTTATATTTTCTAGTAATAAATTTTTATTTGTTGGTTATGTGATGCATGTCAAATTTGATAAAAACAAAAAAAAAATTAAATTAATGGAAAAATTTGATATCTCTAAACAAATATTACTTATCAACATGGAATTTTTTGGACCACCTAGAATAGAATTGTTGGTATAAAAATAAAATGTTTATGTATTAGGTAAATATTTTTTTAGATTTACAATGGGTTATTTTAAAAATATAAAATTTAAGTGTTCACTATTTTTAAATGCATTGGAATAATTTTCAAAAACAAAAATTATTTTAAAATAATTTCATTTATAAGTTATAATGAAAGAGAATTTCTAAATCCTGAATTTAATTATTTTTTCTAAAATAGAGGTATTGACCACACCTTCAATACACAAAGACCTCCAAAAAATGAAATTATTAAAAGAAAAAATAGAACTATTGAAGAGATCTTAAGGACTTTGATTAATAAATATATCCTTCCATCCTATTTTTATGTAGAAACTATATGTAAAAATTTCAAATTCATGAATATATTTTTAATAATATCCTTTATTAAGAATAAACCATATGAAAATTGGAATAATATAATACCATACGTAATGTACATCAAGAATTTGGACCTAAGGTGTATATCTTGAATTGTATGGAAAACAACTGAAAATATGATCTAGTGGATGATGAGGGAATCTTTATATGGTATTACACAACATCTAAAGACTATATATTATATAATAATTAGTTATTTTGAATTTTTATTAATGTTCTTCTTTTGAATAAATTAAATGACAAAAAAGATGAAATTGTTGGATATTTTGAGAACATGAGTTTTGAATCACTTAATTATAATTGGGACCCAAAAAATGAAACATTTTCTAGTATAAAATAAAAATTAAAATAAAATAAACTAAATGTATCAAACCTATAGAGTCTATAATTTTAGTTGATCATCCTTTAGAATTTGTTATAGGAAATCAATATTCTATAGTGAAATCAAGGAGATATGTAGGAATCATAGATGAATTTTATATCCTTATGTCACAATAATAAAATATAGTAACACAATTTTATTTAAAATATTATAATTAGGTATTTTATATGGATGATGTACCTAATTATATCAATATTAATTAATTTGGGAATTGGTGGATAAACCAACCAATAATCTAGTAATTGGAACAAAATATGTTTTTAGAAATAAAACACACTATCTAAGGATAATTACTATAATAAAAATATGGAATAGTAACAAAATGATAGAATCAAGAAGATTCAATAGATTATGATTAATCATTATCCCACGTTTCTAAATTAAAGACCATTAGAATATTGCTAGCTTATGTATCTCATAATAATTTTAAATTATATTATATTGATGTAAAATGATCCTTTTTATATAGAAATTTAGTATAGGATAGTTATATTGAACAACCAAAGGGTTTTAAAACCCCTATATACACAATTATGTTCTCAAACAAACTAAATCACTTTACAGATATAATCCTGAACCCATAGGTTGGTATTAAATATTATGCTCATTTTTTTTGAAAATTTGATGATTAGTAGTATTAGAATATACTAATAAATTTATTAAAATCATGTTTTCATATATATAATGAGGAAAAAAATTATGTAGCTGATTTTATTTTCGTATCAACAAATAATAATATTTTTAATGATTTTTCAAATGTTTCACAAAAAATTATTGGACATAAGTTTGATTGGAGAATTAAATTTAATTATATTTTTTCAAATTTTGCAAAAATATTATAGAAATGAATTTTCTAAAAGAAAATACATTAATTATTTATTATAGTTGTTTGGACTAGAAAAAAATTATTCTTATAAAACTCTCGTGTTTACTAATGTAAAACATTATTTGGTTAAAGCTGGAAAACCAATTGAAAATATGTTATATCGAGGAATTGTGGATACATTAATTTATCATACATCTCATAGACTAGACATAATTTTATCTATGTGTTTATGAATTATATTTCATTCCGCCCAAATTAATCATATATTACTGTTGTTCAAATACTATTTGACATTTAAAAGGGACTATTTTTTCAATCACAAATTTACCGAAAAACATCTGATTTTAATTTAATTGCTTATTCAGATGCTAATTTTCATGATGTAAATAATACAGAAAATAAACATCAGGAACAATTAAAATTTTATGAAAATAAAAAGATTAATGGTCATATTAGATACAACATTCAATTACTCTATCTATATAGAGGTTATAATTTATATATTCTTATAGTTTTTTGTGAAAAAGTTTTTAGTGTAAAATAGAACAAAATACAATCAAGACTTAATTTTAATAATATACATATTATATTGGCTAATAAAATTGAAATATAGATTTCAAAAAATCCAATAATTAATTCCATAAACAAGAATATATATAAAAGGATTAATTTTATAAGATATATTTTTTATAAAATGGATATCTGTTTATAATTTCTAAATACTGAATATCAAATTTGTGAATTTTTTAATACTTACCATCCTGATGCATGTTTTGATTCTCTTATGGGGATGTTATGAAAATTATTAATAAATAAAATAGTTGATAATTAAATTGAGTAACATACCTAGATGATAATGAAATATTTTCAATCGAATTAACTACAATAACACAAAAAACCTACAAAAAGTATCTTATATGTCTAGGATAAAAACATATTCTTTTGAAAATATTTTATTGTCATCTTGTGAAAAGAATAAAGAATGGTCGTTAACTGTAATGGATGAATCCCAAAAATTATAGCACCATGATTAAGATTATTTTTATTCTTTGGTTCTTTCGATAGAATATTCACTCATCATGTATAAAAAATGCAAGAGGATAACTAATGTTTACAATATGTGTTGTAATATACAAAAAACACATTAGATGATTTGAGAAATTAATCTATTCCCAATGAATTATTCAAATTAGTTCAAACGGAGCTACTCAATATCAGATAAAATCCAGATTCTTGGATATATTTTGATGATTTACAATATGAAATATAGGATCATGATGGAAAAATGAATGAAGAATCACCCATAAGATAGATTTTATAGATTTAATGAAATATTTTTAAAATTAGAATGAATCGGTCAGGGTGTTATCAAGTAAATTTAGAGCCTCTCCCTCTACCTTTAAAAAATTAATATATTTAATCAGAATTATTCATGAAATTATTTTCATGATATATGATATAATGTATAGGATTTATTAACATGTGGTCAATAGTGCACCTCTAAATGTGTTGTTAGATAATAAAAAACAACTTTTCATAACGTTAACCCCAAGAAAACCTAGAATCTGACTACTTCTCAATCAGTTATGTGAATGGTTTTCCATGTTTCTTCATACTATGAAAATTATACATGACTTTCTGACTGTCAATATTATTGACAATATTAAAGTGGGATAAAACTCACATGTTTGGATAATGCATTTGGATAACAAACATTTGTATTTTTATAAGGGTATATGGTAGATTTTAAGGATTTGGTTCACGATGTTCTAGCTATACTAGAACTTGAAAACAATTTTATACTTTCCCATAAAACATCCCATAGCACTTCTATTTAAGAAATTTTTATCCTTCAAAACAATAGTGATCATAAACATCATTATAATGATTTTTTTGTTTCTTTGTATTTCTTCTTATCATTATTTCAATACTTTTCAACTACAAAAAATCATGTTTAATTCCAAAAAGGAAAAATATAAAATTTAATTACCATTAAATGATACATTGAATGTGTTTTAATCCATTTTAATATAAATTAATTTTTAAATCACGAAAGGACGATAAAATTGGGTAAACACAACATTCCTATCACTATTTATAGTTTTTGTATCGATCAAATGAAATGAATTTTTCTATGTAAATTGTTTTTCAATAAATTTTATTATGTATATTTTTTAAATATATACGGTTTAATTTATGTTTATAATTCATTTGTTTTCTTTGTTACGTTTTGTGTGTTGTGATCATCAAAAATGAGGAGATTATTCAGCATATATTGCCTCAACAAGACTCTATAAATTATATTAATTTTTATTCAAAAAAAAACACATGTTTTCAATTAATAATGATACCGTAAGTATTTTTGAGGATTATAATTATTGATAATATTATATTATTTATGTGTTATGATATTTTTAATCATTTTTTGGAGATGTTTTAAAAGTATTCTGGAAACACTATTCATACATTATGTTGGTAAGTATAATAATAACATATAGTTCCAAAACCCTATGTTTTAGATAATGCATATGGATCATGTAACCAATTTTGTTGGACATGAATTGTCTTTCAACCAAATTTTTTGTAAGAAATCCTTCATTTGAAAAATAATATTTATAGATAAACAACGCTATTTTTATAAGTATCCTAACATTTACAAAAAAAAATGTATAATCAATCATCCCTATTTTTATGACCAACCATATGTTTTCAAGACCACGTTTGAAGTTTTTTTGTCATAGGAAGGAACAATATATTTGAATATACCAGATTGGAGTTTTAATTAATGACGTTTTCATTATTTAGTATTGTTGTCTCAATGGATGAAAAATCATGATGAAGTTATTTTATCGTCGATTCAAGCACTAGTATTTAGTGGAGTGAATCATTCATATTTCAAAGGTAAGATAAAATTTAATGGTTGATTTAAATATTAATAATCTTTTTTAGGTGACATCTGTTGATCTACTCAACTGTAGAAAATATGATATTATTATATAACTAGAGTGAGTATTTTCACATTTGGGGTGTCTATAATTTCTTCAATATATTTATGAAAAATAAACTACTTCAATGAAAAAAATATAGGTTGAGTCTATTATTTATGAGGTTTCTACAATTTGATGATATACAGGTTTCATCATTGAGCTATTTTGTGACTGATACTATTTGTTTGTTGATATTTATAATGATGATGATTCTTAATAGTGATGTTTTTAATTATATTATTTCTTGAATACATTCATATATGAAAACAAATATCTGTTTTCATCTAGTTCTTAAATCAACTATGATCATCTATATACAATTAAACAGAATCAAAATCTTTTGATTTATAGGAGTATTAGTTTCTCGGACTCAGTCGTGGAAGAGTATCGTCTTCTTAGACCAAGATATAGTGAATCCAATTCCATATAAAAGAACTAAAAGTCTTTGTAATTACCTATTGTAAAAGTTGTCAACTTCATGAACTCATTTGTGAATGTCATATGATAAGAGGACCATTCTAGTGAAAATATCAAAGCTCACAAGGAGATAAATAGTGGAGTGGACTAGGAGATAATTATTCCCCAAACCACTATAAAAATTTCACAATTTTTTTTTACTATTTATTACAAATGACATTACTTATACCAGATGATTATTTATATCAACAAAAATATTAATGAAATCCAAATGCCAAAATATTTCATGATTATCAACAGAGACAATTCTACTCCCTCTTGTTTATCATTGTATTATTCCAACCTTAACATTAGTAGTCTTTAAATAAGATCTTCATTCACCCAAATCTCTCTAAGTGAAACCATATTTCTCAAAATTTTGGTGAATGTATTTGACATATAATTTATGTTTTCTTGAAAATACAATATGAATTATTGAAATTAATCTAGTTGTATAAATTTTTTGTTCTCTGAAACATGTCATTTCCATAATGAGTGACTTTTAAATCCCACTATATGATAGAATTATATTTTTATTATTATATATTACTATAAATAATTATAATTAGATAGAATTATATGTAATACATTACATTGAAATTTAGGACATATTTTGAAGAATCATTTCCAGTGATTGTTTATAAATAAACGTCATAAAATATATATGGTTTTGAAATTATACCCAAATAATAATTACCATCATTTTATAGAAATATCACAATTTCATACTTCTTGTAAAAAAGACACATCCATTATAGTGAGGGGGTCGGATGGTATTCAAAATCTTGAAATATCGACATTCGAGAATAGTGTAGAGGATTGTTTCTATAGAAACATAATTCTATGCTAGTTGTTAGATCAGAAAAAGAAAATGAAATAATTGTACCAAAATATATAAAACAAAACTCCGCTTTGATAAAAATTGTTATGTACCTTGTTATAGTAGTAGTTACAAGAGTTGGAGGGGTGAATAGTTCTTTTTGATATGTCACAAAAAATAAAAATTTATTTGAGTTCGAAAAGAATTTAATGTTTCAGCCGAAGTAAAAGAGACAATATAAGATTTTTTAAAGGGGTTTAGATCATCCTGATCCTAGTCCCCTCTTCAATATCCTCTACTAAATGTGGATAAATTTATTCAATATATCCAAACATTTTAATTGGAGAAGAAAAAAAATTAAGAAAATAATATCATTCTTGTTTAAAAAATATTTATATTATTCATGGAAATTATATGAGTTACAAATTAAATTTCTTTATTCTATGTGTATCATCCCGACCATCCTTTTTATTGGTGGTATAACCCAACGAGTGATTTTGGATGGAAAAATCATAAATTTATCTATAAAAAATAGATTCCAGGACAAATTACAATAGACGAATAACAAAAAAAATTAAAACTGAACAAGTAGAAGAAGATAAAATTTAGAAAATATCATGTACCGTGATCACTTTAGAAGTGTAAGAATAATGTGATGATTATTTTCAATGATCACAGTATAATAGTAGTAAATGACTTTGTGTATTGGTCAATTTTGAATTGTAGTAATTCTATCATTTTATTCTCATCCAATAAATCGTCTTCCCATAAACTTGTTTGAAACCATGAGGAGATCTCCTGAATCATAAACTCAAGATCATGAAGTTCTGTATCCATAACTAATATATGGATAATATATGTTATTTTATGGTAATGATATTATATAACCATTATAATATTTTTTTAAAGTTGTTATGTAAACAATAAAATAAGCATTCGTAATTATTAATGAAATATTAAAATAATACATTTATGATTTTAACTATAACCGTTATAAAAAATTTATAATTGTGAAATAATATAATTAAAGAATAATTATTCGAAAATATAATGATAGTAAAAAGTTAATAAAATATATCATCTTATGAGTAACAGTCTTGAATTCACTAGGGTATATAAAATAAAGGTAAAATTATTTTAACACGCTATTATAGTTATATTTGAACATAAAATGATCAGAATTTAAAAGATAAATCATTTTCAATAACATTAATAAAAAATAAGGAATATAAGTTTTAGAAGAAAGTTTTAACAAATAGTGGGTCATGACCAACCATTGGAAGTGTCTAATAGTGGAAAAATAGATTATGACATACAATATCAATTTTATGAACAAATAAACGGAATATTAAAATAAAAAAAGTAATTATATTGATATTATAAATAAATTTATTGAAGAGAAGAATTAAAAAATTAACTACCATTAGATGTCTAATGTATTATCATGACCCACCATAGGTTTCAAATGGCGAATCATTGAATAATATTTCCAAACCTAAAAAATAAATAACATATGAATATTAAAATTATGAAAATATGAAATTACATAAAAATTTGAGAATAGAATTTTTTAAATAAATTAAAATAGTAAGATTTCCTATCAGTGATTAGGAATATAATTCAAAGAAATAAAAATTCCTAAAAACATATGAAAAGATTCTATGATTAAAAAAGTGAAAGAAATGAATATATACTGTGAAAATGATGATGTATGATAACTCCGATTGTATCTTGAACAACCTTATTCCATGGTGTTGTATAAAAAGACTTTTATTAGGAATAAATTTTTGCACTCAATAAAATAATTGTTCCTATTATAGATCTGATGAATTTCCAATAAATAAACTATATAGTAGAATGATACAACAACAGATAGGAAACACAACCAACCATTTGGTTCCAATAGTGTGTAATAAGACTTGTCATTGATGATATCATATGTGGTTAAATCAGAGAATGTTGATGTACAATGAAGACAATGTATACTCACCTGTGATAACCTAGATAATGGATACTAACTCAATGTATCACACTCCAGGTACATGCTCTCGACTCTAGATCTAGATCCCGACATTATTCCCTTCCAAATTGGGTTTTGTGTTCACCCCACGACAATGGACTTCTCCTCCTATAATGACTTCATCATCTTTTGACATGACCATATTCCTCTTAGGGATTCATTTCCACTATAGTGGAAAAGGTTCCTTTATTCATATCCATATTCACGAGGCTTCCTATTTTCAAGTTCATTCTCTCCGGGTTCTTTTGGTTTTTCCCATTTCCCCTCTTCCATCAAAACACTGCTAATCTAGTCCAACTCAAACAACCCTATCATGGTTGGGTGATACATTTTTTCATATGGGTTTGGGACTCTGGTGGTGGATGTTAGGGAAATGTGGGTCTCACCATTTCTATTGATTCATCCCTTATTTCACTTGATTTTTATAGGGTTTCTCTTTAGGGTTTTCATTGTAATTTCTTATTAGGGTTTAAATATCTATTCCCACTTCCTCATTCTTATTTAATTCAAGGAGATATTTATTTATCTATTTTTTACTTATGGTTTCAATCAATGTGTTTTCTATATAGTTCTATTGCAGTTTATGTTCGTCCTTTCTCATTATCTACTGCTCTGTCCTACTCTTGCATCCTTGTACCTTACTCCTTTCCAGTTTTGTCAGATGCAACAGATTCTAGGGGAGTTTTGGGATGTGTAAAATGATCTGTAATAGTTCTCAGGTGGTGGCACATGTGGTGTATTTCTCTCATTACTATGTTTTTTTAATTTTTTTACTTTATTGATGGATCTCATTCACCCTGGAGGATTTTCTATTTAATAATGGTGTTATACTATGACTTTATGTAGTTGGGAATAAGGTATGTAGACAAGTATCAACATTTAACGATGGATGCTCAATGGACCGCGACATTCATTAGAGGGAAGGTATGGTGTTTGGACTATGATGATGATGGAGTAAATGGATTGGTGATAATGGTAGTGATGATGAAGAAGTGGAATCATGTATGATTTTTATGATGATGAGTAGCATTGGGTGATTTATATGGGCCTATCCGATGTTCAGATGATGTATTGTTGAAAGGAAATGGAATCTGATGTAATGGTTGTGTGTCATGAGGATGTCACATTCACTGAGATGTCTCGTGAACCATGATAGGTGAGGATGAATCTTAATTTTTAATTTTTAATGTTGGAGAAGTGTTGTTTTTGTTCTACCCTTTGTAAATGTTGGGTTACCACTAATCCGTAAATCAGCTTTTTAGAAAATGAAAAAAAACGTATCTGGAAAAACAGTGACTCATCACCCACTATTGATTTTTTATCAATGGAAACTCATCATCAACTCTTGGTTTTTACCAATGGTGACTGGAATGAACCATTTTTACATTCTTACAATGGAAACTCCATGGTCAATGAAAAGATAATGATGAATAAATTAAGGAATATTTTCTCATTTCAATTCTTGAAATTGATTATTAGATAACCGAATAAGTGGAGATAAAGAAACTATATTATCGTGTCATGATACGATAATAATAAACAGCAAATAAAAGATATAATATCAAAATCTTGTTGAAATATGGTCAGAAAAAAAGGATATAATGTAACTATCACATGTGTATTGGTTAATGGGAAAATGTTTTCAGAAGGCCAAGGAAAACAAATTCAATTAGTGAAGGAATAAGATATCAAAACATTATCGTGTGGGATTTGTATGGAGATCAAGTTGAATGAGGAGAAGTGATTTGATAGCTGAGGGGCTTACTGCTTCAATTTTAAAATTAAAACAGATGATCAACAACATTAAAAGATAGTCCCATGTCAAAATAAACTGATGGAATTTGAACAAAATATCAATAAATGATCACTGAACCTTATTTCAGATAATAAACATGAACACATACATAGGTCGTGACCGTATGAGATACATATTACTACCCTTGAACTTGCTCCACCAGAAATACATGTGGGCCCTGATGAGATATGCTTCTCCTAATCTAATCCCAACCTCCATGTTAATCTCCATAATTGGAGGTCCCATAAGGTATGACAACTTGGACCCCCTAAATGTGGATGTATTGTCGATCTAAGGGGGTTTTGAAGAATGGAATTATTTTATAAATACTTAAAATAATAATAATGATAATTAGTAAAATTAATAAAATGAAAATAATCAATATAAAATATTAAAATGTGTTGATGAGAGATATTATTTTCGAAAAAATACTAAATTTAAATAAATTGTATGTTAGTTTAATTTATCAAAAAATTAAAGATCCAATATTTTTAATACCTAATTACAAATAATATCCTTATCAACATCATGATGAAACTCCTCTTGAATTTTATTAAATATTTATGAAATTCCATTAATGTTTTTCACCACTATATATCATTTTGCAGCTCTTTGAATATCCACATGTCCTTGATGTATCACTTCACAAAAATTTTTTTACCTTCACACAACATTATACGAGATATTTGATAAAATATAATACTCTTACGTAGTGATAGATTGTTGTTTTTAACCATCCATAACTTCATTAAACTTATATAAGTTTTCATTAATGAAATCAACTCTTATAATTCCTTGGAATTCCACCTTAACACAACAAATTAAATCATAAATATTTTGAAATTAGTGAAGAAAATCTATTTCGAATGATAAAAAATGAAAATTCATTAAAAATTTAAAAAATGATTGGTCATAAAATATTTAGAAATAAAAAAAGGTCTATTAATAAATTAAACATCTAAAACTCCAATTTAAAATAATAAATGCAATGAATAATAGTTTAAAAAAAATATATATTCCATCATTTATCATTTCAAACATAGTTTCAATGTAAAATATTTGTAGAATTACCAAAAAATGAAGTGTGGAAATGTAATCACTATAATCCATATCAAATTTCTCCTCACATAATATGATTCATTACCATATTCAATCAATTATTCATATTATGTAATATAAAATACGTATAAGGGAAGAAACCTTTTCACGGAATAGATAATTTTTTTGAACTACTATTCCCTACAAAAGTCCATATTTAGTGTTTATTTTGACTTCCCTCTCAAAACCAAATTAGTTCCATGCATTTTTTTTATTTTTCAATAATTATTAAATTTAAAAATTTAAATAATATGAATACACACATCCATTTTAATAAAACTATATTTTTCATACATCTCTTTACCTGTAGTTCAATTTCCATACATAAATGAAGGATCTATCAAAAAATACACACTCAATTAGTTAGATAATTTAGAATTTATTTGGGGGGAAATATATCATCCAATAGAAAATTAATATTAAAAAGTGTTTAACCTATAAAAATGTTTTCCTTTCATAACCCATTTGGCATCATATATAATGAGTTTTTTTCAAATCAAGAAGCTTTTGTTCGATGATAACTAAATGAAATTTGATGAATATTTAACCTAAATAATGTTTTTTATAGTGAAAGGAAAGGTATGTCCCTGATTAAATCTATAGGGGAATAAAAGTTTACATTGTAGAAGTGAAAATGGACTTTAAATTTTACAAAAAAAAATGATTGTCACCTAATATTCCATTGTGATCACTAAAAATAATTAATTCTTAAAAAAATTATTTGTTTCTAATTAAAATAGATTTTATGTTTTTTTTGGAAATATTTATGACCCATAATCCACACATAAAAACCATAAATTTTCTATAATATTGACTTCAATATTTTAGAAAACATTTAATAAATTAGGTTCTAAACAGATTTTTAAATACAATAGCATGATGTATTGATTAGGGTGTTCTAGTGAATCTGAAAATCCATTTTCCACTCATAATAAATCAAATAGACAAAAAAAATAATAAAATTCCCATGATCCTATACATAATACATTAAGTGAAAATGATGGTGTTTCTAGTTCATTATATAATAAATCAAGGTAGGTACAGTGACTAGAAGACTAAAAAACATATATGGTATATGCCTATAAAATTTAGAAAACATAATTAACATTACAAAACAAGAAACATTGTTTTAAAATAAAGATATGTAGTAGTAAAAAAACTAGATGTTAGAAAATAAATACCCTATGAAGTATCCTAATCTTTTTAAATATAGCATAATGAATTTTTATTTCATCATTTAAAAAGATCCGTAAATTCTCAAATATGGTGCCTGCACATTTAAAATAATGTGGAAATAATATTCAGTAAGAAATTATTCAAATAAAAAACAATAACTCTTTATGTTTGTAGTTTTCTGATAATTTTTGATGTATATAACTCCTTTTTTACGTCAAAAATTGCTTAAATTTAATGTTGTAGACAACCTACCACGACCAATTGTTTAGAAAGTCTGTTTACATAACAAAATACTAATTGAGATTATGGTTAATAATTTTTATTTTAATTATTTGAAAAACTATTCCCATAATGAATTAAATCCCTCTATATAGCCACCTCACATGAAAAATCTCTTATTAATTTTCTGAGGTACATTTCCTTAATTGTACGATTTTTTAGATCTCTCATTGTTGGTATTCTGGAGGCATGGTAACTTCACCTTTTTTCATCATGAGGCTAGTGAATCATGTGATCAGTGAAATATTTTCATAGCATATCATCAATAGTGTGGTCAATCCAACCTTTTCTTCTAATGGTTAGTTGATTTATGTTTATATGGTTGATAGATCTCTCACATGGTAATAGTTCATAACTTATGGTGGGTGTGGAACATTATTGATTTTTTTGATGGAAACATATTTATATGGTAATTGACATTTAACATGAACATTTCCTTATGGTAAATCAAGATACTAAATAGACACATCTCATTATTGCCATCCATCTTTCATCATACAATCAATCAAAAAAATTGATGAATTAAAACAAACTTACATTCCATGGTCTCATGGGTTTCCACTCTAATTGCTAACTATTTTAATTCATGGACACATTACGAAATGTTTTTATATAAAATTATTCTTGTAATTAGTCATAGGTATGAATAGTCATTTTAATCCCTAAAAAATATGAAAAAACACCTATTTTTCCAATTATATACCCAAAACATTATTAAAAATAAATATATTTCCACAAAATTTTAAAAATTGACCATTGAAAAACTAGGAGTGTATAAGAAATATTATAAAGCCCAAAGTTTTCCATATGAATGGTGAATCACATAACAATATTAGTCAAATTTTTAGTCTAAAAATTAATAATGTAAAAACATGAAATATCATAGGATTCCCCCTATTTAGGGTCTATTTTATAGTATTCAACCAAAAATAACACTGAAATATATAACAAGATCGGAAAGTGGTTATGAATTATTGATGATTATAATCTCATTGCCTCATGTGAAATTTTAAACTTGTCTCCTAAATGTTTTTAGATTATAAAAATCCTATAGAATACTCTATAAATAGTCTATGGATCGTAGTGTAAGGACTCATACCAATATGGTATATTTTCATATAATATCCCAAAAAAATGAAATGGGATTGATGAAAACCACCAACAGTTATCATCATAATGAATATCAGTAATCCCTAAATTCGACCACGCACTTGATATAAGTAATATCTCTTAATTAGGTTCAACATTTATGAAAAAATACATTTTATCCCAAGAAAACACTAGTGATTTCTACATTATTTTTTCAATATGTTGTATATTACTTGACATTCCCTATGAACCCCAAAATATCTATGATATAAAATTAATCATCTATATTTTTCATTTCATCAAGAAAAAACATGTACTATAGTTTGAGAAATTTAATCATATTCTCAGTTTTAAATCTCTCACAATGATAGAAAATTAAACTTATATAACTTCTATAGAAAATTTAAAAAAATATTGTATTAATCTCAATTTAAAAATACTCAAACAATGGAAAATATGTGAACTTGAATGAATCCATTTTATGACCAAATTGAAGGACATTCTCAGAAATAGATAGATGTCAGCGGTTTCTAGTAGCATGAGAATCATTATTTATAAAATTTAATTATTTGGGATGGAATTTTTATTGTTACATACTAATAATTTTAATATTCATCCAAAAATTTCTAGGTCAAGGGTATATTTGTAAGAAACATTAATGTCACTAGTTTCCCTTTATAATGTTGATGGAAATTTCTCTATGCGTCATCTGTATGAACATCTAAATGAATGTCAATAATTTTATACCTATCATTATATTGGAATATCATAAAATAATAGAATTATTGAATATTTAATATTTATAATAGTGGTAGATTAATCTTGAAAAAATCATTTAATATAACTATCAGTAGATACTATATTTCATCCAAATATGATTATAAATTTTTCAGAATAATAAATATTACGAATAAAAATATTATGGGGAAATTTGAACTACACCATATAGACTAATTGGTTATATATCAATATATAGGGATAGGTGATTGACATATTATCTAATTTTAGATACACATAGATTGGTTTAATTTTCATTTGACCAAAATTCTTAATCAGATAAAAAGGATTAATGTTTTAATAGCACCCATATGACACATGATGTGTAGTTCTACACTTCCACCAATATTTAATTTAATAATAACATCTATTTTCCTTTATGTTAAATGATGTTTCCAAATTATTATGACACTAATGTATTTGGATAGATTTATGATAGCATCTTTATTCTTTTTCTATTTTATTAACCTATAATCTCTTTTGAATTTTTTTATATTATGGAATATTGTTTAAATCATCAAGAAAAGTAATAATAATTATTATGGTTATAAACATCTATAAAAATTACAAATATTCACGTTAGTCATTTTCTTGTATGACCCTATGGGGAAATTAATTGGGTGGTCGAAAATATTTTAAAATAGGTTGACATAACCCATTTATCATAAACACTACATTCATTTTCCCTATTTTATTATCTCCCATTTCATTTCCCATTTCTTTATTTTTCAAGTGGAGATTAATCAATTTCCTCATTTTAATCCATTATTTCATATTTCAGGAATTTTTATATTCCTATTTATTAACTATTGATTGAGTTCAATAATCTATTTCATCTTCTTAGAACTACACCATAACAATTTATTTTGTTTTTTGGATATATATATTAGTGGTAGAAATTATGTTTCTTTTTCATTGGGTTTAGATGTTCTATGTAGTTTTCCTTTCTCTTTTCCTTCTTAACCTCATAAAATATTACTCCAAATGGTTTTTTTATTGTCAATTTTATATAGATGTGATTCTAATTTATTTAAAAACAACCTAATTGATCACTCTAAATGAAAATTTGAAATTTTACCTTGTTTTAAATCATATTTGTTGAGGGGTTATTGTAACCTAGGTAGGTAAAAGGTTATTTACCTACCCCTTGGTCTCTCCAAAATAGATTTAGATAATTTTTTAGCAATTGTTGTTTTTATTTGATAATGGGTCATTGTTCCATTAATTTTGATACCCAGAGTATATAAATTTTATATCCTCATAATGTGGGAAAGGATTTTCAATGGTGGTAAAGTAGTTATTTGATTTACCATATGAACCAAAGTGATTATATTGATCCCTTACTATATTTTCAATGACAACTATAATAGAATTTTGGTTGGATTCAATCCAATCAATGGTTATTTTCCTTAAAGAACGTTCTTACCACATTTGATAATTTTTATTTATAAAATATTTATTTGATAAACAGTTATAGTGAAATGTAATTCTCTAAATGATTATTCATGATTTTTTTTATGATAATGTGTGAGACTATTTTATAAATATTTCACCCAAAAAGGACGAAGCAGTTTGTGGATGGGTGATTGAATAAATAAGTATTTAAATCTATTCTATGTTTTATATGAACCCTATTTATTACTATATAATGAATATGTAATTTATCTACATATATGGTGACGTTTCATGGATAAAACATTTTAAAAAATTCCTGAAATATTAGTAGAATGGGTCAAATGATACATCATCAAAATTATGAAACCAACTCATAACCATATTTTTTAATTAAAAAAGGGATGACCCTCAACATTATATATTAATCACACAACCCATGAAGAGTTATTTGTTATAGAATACTATGAAAACAATTGGTGAAATATAATGAATGCTTGTTGGAATTTCCACTGATGTATGTTATCTTATAAATGTAAAATGATGTGACATCATAGTTCCCCATCCAAGGTTAAATAATTCTTCATTTAGGATTTCTAAAAAAATTTCAGAAAATATATCCATAATTTTTAGAATCTCTTGATCAACGTTTATGGGATAAAATGGATTCATATTCTGATTTAGATATTTTTATTCTTCCACATCTATATAGCCTTTTTTATATTTGTATTTTTTTAATTTATTTATAATGTTTTTAAATTTCAAATATGAAATTATTTAGTTTAGATTAATAATCCCTACTGTGAATTTATGTTTATATTAATAACTGTAAAAAACTGAACACATAAGTGAACATGATAAGATTAATTGATTTCCAATTATGTTAAGATTTTATGATCATCAGTTTTTTTGATGATATTGTTGTTCGGAGTAGATGAATCAATAGGGTGGTGAATTGTGTATCTATAAACGTTTTTTGTTAAAATTGATTCTTTAAAAGAATATTCCCAAATTAAAATATAATCAATGTCAGTTTTTAGTGAATTTATAAAATTAATCAATGTTTAATTAATTTCTCAAAAGATTGATTAGTTCTCAGCTTTACCAAACTAATGATTCATCAAACATTTGATACTAATCCACTAATTCCAAACAGATATAACCACTTGCTAAACTAACTATCAAAGTTCGATTTTGTTTTATTTTAAGTGAATCATAAATATATCAGATTAAAAGAAAATAAAAATACACAACAGATTAAAACCAGAGGATCAGTCTCCAAATGAGACATAGTCCTCTTCAAATGGTGATCACCTTCCACCTAGTAGTTTATATTAATAAACATTTGATCCGCACATTCGATCATGGTTCAAAATAGCACACATGGATGTCTAGGTCACACTTGACCTCTTCCATAGTTATTCATAGGAAAACTAAAAAAAATATCACACATGATCTCTTCCACTTTTCTACGTGGGATAGAAGAGTAAAAGGAGATTATGTGTGAGGATATTTAGTATCATCTAGTTATGCATGAGGGATAGTTTGTTTGAAACAAATTGATGCACACACTACTCAAAATGTAAACAAAAGTTATCAACACAGTTATAAATGGTCAATACAATTTAGAAATATCTGTGTGATATGTTGTGATGCTCCAGACTAAATGTATTTAGTGAAAATGATATTTAATTCCTCTTCGAGATGTTGGATTTAGAAAAGAGTATCGAGGAATTTTTACTCTGGCCTCTAGGTGTGAAAAGGATTAACTATTCGATGATAGGATCTTCAACGCACTTTAGCTGGTCATTTCACTTAATATTAAACTTCTTGTGTACTCAAACATTGTGTTCTTCAATTTGAAATATCTTGCACATTCTCACGGTATGCCTTTATTTTTCTCACGGGGACATTTTTGGGTTGAGATTGTAAACCTTTTATAGTTCAACATTCAGTAGGCATGAAGATATCCTAATGTGCATGTACCTCATACTGTCTACAAATAGTCCAATAGAAAACATTAAATAATGTCAGAAACATTAATTTGTCTAAATTTGACCGTTAAAAATTAAATTTGAATTAATAAATTTGAAATAGTTTTTTGTGACTATTGATGACTCATAAGTATTGCTGAGACATTTTCATCAGTCTGTAATTATTGGTCTATCATCAGTCTTTCATCAGTCATTCATCATTGGTCTACCATCATAGGTCTATCAGCATCGATCTATCAACATCAGTGTGTTGAACATCGGTGTGTTGTACAACCATGGGCCAAACAAGGGTGTGTCCAATATCAGTGTGTCCAACATCAGTGTGTCGAAAATCGGTGTGTCGAACATCGGTGTGTAGAAAATCCATGTGCAGAACTTTGTTGTGTCAAACATCAGTGTGTCAAACATCGGTGTGTGTAACATAGAAGTATAAGTAATCAGTGTTGATCATCTTTGTGTCAAACGTTGTTGTTTCGAACATCGATGTGTTGAACATCGGTGTGTTGATTGAACTATATATTCCAGGGACTCTGAGAAATGTATGAAGTGTCTATCTTAAACTGAACAATGCTATATTAAGTGACATTCAAAAATAAATGTAAATATACACTTGTAAACATATTGAATCATAAATATAGTTTATGATCTTGATGAAATATATTTCAGTGTATGACATAATTTATTTACATATAGATGTTAGATTTCATATAATTATAGTATTTGATTAATTAGAGTATTCATGATTATGAAAAACATTATAGCATAGAGAGTCCAAAAAACTCCCCCTTTTCGATAAAAACAATTTATGGCATACATGAAAATATTTGGAATAAGAAAAACATGAGTCATCATAATTAACTGATTCTGATTATTCAATATGACTAAACATTTCCCTTGTGTGTGTTTTTCTTAATGAGACTCCCCCTAAATTACTAGATCAGATAAAACATAAGTATATATATTTTATTGAGTTCATGCCATGTATTTTATGCTAGAGATTCTCCCCCTAAAATTAATAATGCATGCCTAAAATTTTATCTCCCTTTTGGGATTAGAAAATACATTAATAATTAAAGAAGGAAGGAAAGAAAAATAGTAGAAATAAAATGAGAAACATTGAGAAGACAAAAGGATTTACATTAAGTTTCCAAAGTGAAATCTCAATAAATTAAATAGATAAATCCCTATCAAATAGTAACATCCCCCACTAGGGGTTTGTCTTCTGAGGGGAACTGAAAATATCTGAATGATCAGGAGTAGGATCAGATGGTTAGGAAGTGGAAGAGGGAAGAGGTGGTCTGAAGATTACACCAGGAAAGGAAACACATGTATGTACATTTTCTACAAGGCTATGCCTTCATTATAACAACACCCAATTGGGAGACAGTTCTATAATGACCAATTGAATCTGGGAAAGATCCTAAGAGATAGTCATTAGAGAAGGAGGCCGATATGTATTTCCAATGGAAGCCACAGGTGGAACCACAATTTCTACATCATGAACAAGGGGATATGACTTGAAGAACATGATGAAATCATTGATGATTTGACCACCATATTTCATGGAATTCTAGATTTAAACCTTACTCTCTATGAATTTATTCATCAAGGAGTAAACTCTATCAATTGGGTAACTTTCCTTGAAGTATTCTGTTACTGGAGGAATTCTACGATTTTTATCTAAAAAGTACAATCAATTGATGAGATCATGCTTCGTATGGATCTTGGTAAAGTATTTATCCACATTCTCTCTGATCGATTTCTAAGCAGCAAAGGCTTCATTTGTGCATTTCCTCAACATGTTGAACAAAGGGTTTGTATTCCATTGTACCTTTTTAGTAGTTTCCTTGTCCAAATCATTTTGAATACTCAGAAGTTCCACTTTAAAAACTGCCTTGAGAGATTCCAAATCAGTAAAAACACCGTCCCCACTACTAGAACTAGATGGGACTGTAAGAATATTCAAATGTACTTATTTCAAAATCTTCAAATCTACACATAGTAGATGAGTCAAAAAGATCCTAGGAACTTCCAGTACACCACTAATGGAGGTCTTGAAATTAGAGGTTAGAGAATTTAACACGTTTCTCATCTTCTTTATATCTTCTCACAACAATGTACTATGTCTAATGATGGTTTCCGATGTGGTAATGAGATTTGGTTGAATATATTAGATCATCATCCTTGAAATATTTGATGCATCTACATCTGAAATAATTATTGATGTATAGGATTTACTTATGGAATCAATGGAGGCTCTAACTAACTCCCAGAGATCATTTTTGAAATTCTCTAAACAATCATTTATTACATAGTCACTAGGAACTGTCTGTGCTATTGGGTCTCCACTAAGAGGTGAAACCGGTGGAACAGGTGCAGGAGGTGCTGCTTCAGCTCGAGCCTGTGGAGAAGGAGGAGGAGGCATCCTATCATCATTAGAGTCATATTTTAACCCAAATAGAATAATTCCAATATCATTACTCTACTCGTGAGTACATGTCCATTCTCAGGGGTCCATAGTATCAATCCTGATTACTCTTCCATGAGTCTTTGTTATAACTTCATCTTCATAGACTTTTTTATCATGTCCTCTATCTATAATAACATTTATGGTCATAGGTACCAATTGATCTGATTGTTCTGCATGTTCTCCACCACTTCAACTTCTCCATGAACTTCCCCAATCTGAGGAACCTGGATCTCTATATCTTCCTCATGGAAACCAACCATATGTTCATTGAATTGTGGAATTATTTCTTTCTTTTCTACATTATTATGGAGAGGGATTTACTCATGACTAGTATCCCCATGATCAACAACATCATGTTCAGATGGATTAGCACCATCAGCATCTCCATGTATAGATTCCTCACTGGATATGTAAACAACTTATTGTCCCACATTTAATGAATAACTTGCATGTTCATCATTACCCCCTTTATCATCATCATCATCATCATCATCATCATCATCATCATCATCATCATCATCATCATCATCATCATCATCATCATCATCAACATCATTATAAGCCACATCTAATTGGTTAATATATCCTTCCACACCTGAAACATCTGTCTCTTCCACATCCTCATCACCAAACAATTGTTTCTTGTGGTTAAATCTAATGATGGACTAGATGGTCCATAAGACATGTATTTGGGGCATTCATAAAATTTGGATCACTCATATCATTAAAACAAGATCCTTATTCCCTCGGCAACTCATCCATAGCATCCTCATGAGAATATATTGGTTCCTATCCTAGATTGAGTCCTAGATCAACGTGATTATTTTGTCTAGTAGGATTGTCAATCAGATTGAATTCCTCATATGGCCTTTCCTCATGTCCTACCCAACATTTATTATACAGGTTCTAGAAGATCTTAATTATCTTTAAAATATATTTTTCATGACTGAAACCACTGCATGGACTTATTACTTCATCTCCATATTCCACACATCCCATCATCTTTAACATTATACAGAACATCCTGGGATAGTACTAACATGTTGCCTTCTTTGAAGGCCATATCATATTAGAAAATGGAACTATTACATACCAATAAAGGATCAATTTTATCCCATTTTTCAACAGATATATCCGAAATACATCCTGATACATCGATGAAGAAAAATCACCCTTCATTGGGAAGATTTGTTATCGAATAAACATGAAATGTAACCCTATCTCTCCATCGAATTCACTCGATCTTGTCATCCTAAAATATCCACTTATAGTTAGATCTTTCATAGTATCTTCATACGAAAACAACTTTGTGGAGTTTGGAATATTTTTTGATAATCAGCATTGACACATTCATGAGGAATCTCTAAGCACTCATCCAATTACATAGATGAAAAGGATATCTCTTTTCTCATCACCCATGAATTCATCACTACTTCTTCATCCGACCTATAGATATCCTCAAATGTCGATGAAAATCATGTACTAGATGGGTATAATAAGGCCTTTCATTGTTTGAGAACCATATATTCTACCATTGGTACTCTAGTACTCTCAAAAAAACATTCTTTATAGAAGCAATATTACAAACACTTTTTTCTCAGTTGCAATCACTCTTCTTTCCATGAATGTATTTGCAGTCCTACTAGACTCACCATTCTAATGCTTAACGGATGGTGGGTTTCTTAGTTGTTACATGACACACTTTATTATTTCTATATTGGATGATTTAGATTCCAATGGAGTAGAGCGGTTGAGGGTCAAGAGATAGAGTGACAAAGGGTTTAAGGTTTTATGACTGAGAAAATTTGAAAGGTTGAATTGGATTGTATTTGATTTATCATTTTGAGATTGTAAAATGATAAACAAAAAAATATAAATTTGAAAAAAAATTGAACACAAAATAATCGTTTTATTTAATCCAAAATGAATTATAAAAGTGTCCTCAAATAAATCAGTTTCATAGAATCAGTTTTATACGATCGATTGTCAGGATTGGTTTCAAAGATCAGTTTCATGGATCATTTTCAAGGATCAGTTTCAATGATCGGTTTCAGGGATCGTTTTTAAGGATCATATTTAAGGTCTGTTTTCAAGGAACAATTTTAGGTATTGGTTTTAAGAATCGGTTTCAATGATCGATTTTAGTTTTCGGTTTCAATGATCGATTTCAAGATCGGTTTCGAGGAACAGTTTCAAGGATTGGTTTCAATGATCGGTTTCAAGGATCAGATTTAATGATCAGTTTCAAGGATCAGTTTCAATGATCTATTTCAAGGATTGGTTTCAAGGATCATATAGAATTATCATTCCTATTTCATGTATAATTTAGTTTATTGAATTAGAGTTTAAGGGTTTTATTGAAAATGTCAGATAGCTAATTCTCAGTCCCAATAAGCATATAAGTTTTATTACCTTATTGATAATGATATCTCAAAAAGTGATATCTTAAAACAATAGGTTTTGTTTTAGAATGAGAAATTGGACACTTCTAAATGTTAATAGATCAGGTGTTTTCTCAGTTTATGGGGATAAATCTATATTGAAATCCATGGACTAATAAGGTTTTTTTATTCTCAAAATTTGTTCACGGTTACTACCGGAAGCAATGTGTTCAGCTTCAGGGGTTGATAATGCAACTAAATTGTTCTTTTTACAACACCATGATACTAAAGACATTCCCAATATGTGACATGTTCCAGAATAAATCGTTCTATCTAACATATATCAACCAAAGACAAAATATTATGAACTAACTAAATCAAAAGGTTGTCATTTCAAATAAAACTATCCTAAATTAGTTGTATACATGAGGAATTTGAAATTAATTTTAACAACATTAAAATCCGACTCTTTTGGATTTTCATAAAATCTTTCACACATATTCACACTATTAATAATATCTAACCTACTAATAGTTATGTATAATAAACACCCAATCATTCCTCTATAACCAGTTCGATCAACAGATTTTCCATTTTCATAAAGATCTAACTTACATGTAGAACTCATCGGGGTTTCACAACTCTAAATGCTATCAATGACATATTTTTTCAAATGATATTTAGTGTACTTACATTGATATATGATAATACCTTCAATGTTTGGAAATATTTTAAATTCAGGAAAATATTTATGTTCACGCATCAAACTCATTTCAAACTAGCATTGTATTATATTAGAAAAATTGTTTCATAAAGAATTTTTTGAAGATCCAATGATAAAATCATCTAAAAATATTTGAGCTATTAAAACATATTTTAAAAATAATTTTATAATCAAACTATGAACTTATAGTCCTTTTGTAATGCCTATAGAAATTAGAAAATTACTCATCACTTCATATAAAGCACTTGGAGCATGTTTCAAACTTTATAAAGCTTTAGATAATTTTAACACATGATTTGAAAAATGTGGAATTGTAAAACCTATGGGTTGTTCTATAATAACATCCTCAATTATATAACCATTTATGATTGCACTTTTGACATCCATTTGATAAGGAATAAATTCCACATGTGTTGCATAGGAATCAAAATTATAATTGCATCATGTCTTGTTACTGTTGAAAAGTTCTCTTCATAATAAATTCCCTCTTCTTGATTATATACATGTGTAACCAATATAATTTTTTTCTAACTCTATTTCATACATTATCTATATTATTTCTAAAAACCCATTTGATTTCTATGGTCAATGTATCCTTTGGTCAATCTATATGTTTCCAAAAATTATTTCTTCTAAACTGATTATGTTCTTCATGCATGGATATTACCAAAAATTCAACATTGATTTCATTGTGGTTATTTATATGTTCATGTTGTGTCAAGAAATCTTGATGCTCAACCTAGTTTCTAAAGGATGCTCTAGTTTGTGTTCTTTTATCTAAATCTCCAACAAAAACATCTAAGGGATGATATTTAAGGGCCCTAGTTGGCCTCGAAGAGGAAGGAATAGTTTTTTCAAGTTGGTCAATTTGATCTGGTTCATTATGGCTACAGTCTACTGAATTTCTAGAATTGGATGTTTTCATATATTCTAACACATGATGATTTGAGAGTTTATCATTAATGTTGATATTGGACATATCCTCTTAAATATTTTCCAATGAGGTCTTGGGTTAATGTGAATCACTTTCATCAAATTTGAAATGTATATAATCCATAACCCAAATTGTTTTCTTATTAATGAGTTTATATGATTTTATTGATGTAGAATATCCATGAAATGTTCCTTCCTCTTGTTTGGTTAAAGATTAATCTAAATTATATTTTGGGTTCAGAATAAAAACTCTATATCCAAACACATTAATATAAAAAACATTGGGTTTCATATAATTACAAAACACATATGGAGTTTTCTTAATGAGGGGTTTGATTAAGACTCATTTTAATGTGTAACAAGATGTATTAACTAAATCACACTAGATGTAAATGGGTACGTCATATTCATTATGTATTGGTCATGTAGTTTCTTGTAGGGTTAATTTTTTTCTTTCTACCACACCATTTTGTTGAGGTGTCGTAGGAGAGTATAATCAATGATTATAGCCTTTTTGTAAGAAAAAAGATTCAAAATATTGATTCTCAAACTCACGACCGTGATCTAATCTTATGGATTTAATCTTAAGTCCACATAAATGTTTTATAGTCTAGGTATATATAGTGAATTGAGAACAACTTCACCCTTGTGAGCAAAAAAAATGTCCAGGAATACCTAGAGAAAATATCTACAAGAACATAAATATATATCCTCCCATTGAGACATGAAATTCTAGATGGTCCAATAATATCCATGTGAAAAAAATAATTAATATGAGAAGTAGTAACTTCATTCATTTGTATGAATGATTTCTTATGCAGTTTTCCTTTTTGACATGAATTACACTCCTTGTTCTCTAGAAACTCTAATTTGGGTAGGCCATTAACTAAAACATTCCTAGTAATCTTCTTAAGATATTTTATGTTGCAATGTCCTAGTCTTCTATACAGGAGCTAATAATCTTTGTGGAAAGCATTTAGATAAGAGGTATTCTACAAGGATAGTTTGTTTAGATTTATTTCATATACATTACCATCTATAAAATCAGTATATAAAATGTTATTATTGGCATCAATATCCTGGTTTTTATCGTTTTTTAATTTATCATTAAATATATCATCGTGAAATTGAGATATTCTAAGTAGGTTATACATTAATCCATCATCATACAATACCTTATAAATTGAAATAGATTTTGGGTAACCAATCTATCCTAGGCCGATGAATTTTCCTTTATTATTGTCACCAATTATGAGATGACCTCAATCAATATTGATAAGACATTTAAATCATTAATAATACCCTTACATATGTCTTTAATTGTCACTTTCCACATAACACAACATTTTCTAGAGGTCTTTAGTCTGTCTACCAAAAAATAGTTCATCCAAAAAATGACTTTGGTACGCAATCCAGTCTTGGTCGACATACATTAGAGATATAAATTTTAAGAACCCACAACTGCCTTATGGACATAATATATTTATAAAAGAGAGTGTTTGAAAAATAAACTATGTTTTCCCCTAAAGAATTAAATGTAGTAAAAGAATTCATGGAACTTGAACTTGTTTTAAAATTTTTGTTTTTGAAAAATCTTGGTGATTTTCAAGATTATGATACAAAATATTATTTGGATAAATTACTTTGACCTGGTTGATATCAAATCCCATAAGAATACATAGAGCTATTTCTATTAAAATCATTTGTGTAAAATTATTTTTAACATTGATTAACGTTTCAACATATTTATTAAATTTCACATTAGACACTTTTAACACATTATTCTCTTTATGCAGTTGATCATTTTTCTCCTTTTTAGTTATATGTTCAGATTTTATAGTAACAGTAAGAGCATGATGTTTCAACTATGATTAATTCTTACCATTCATCTCCTTCCATTTTTCTTATTGAATATTTCAATATTCGATTAATTAATCGTTTTTCATATTCACAGAATCACTTTATATTTCATAATAACAAGAATTTTGTATAGGAGAGTAAACGGTTCCCTTAATAGTGTTTTCTATAAAACAAATATTAGCAATATCATCTTTCACATTTTGAGAAGATGAAGATTCCCTAGATCTATCCTCAGAGGAACTCTAGGTGGCCTTCATTTAATTATTATACATTCTATCCTTATTTTCATAATTTTTTATGTATTTCATATTTGGATACGAAAACCCGACATGTCCTTTCCTTTTTTACATTCATATCAAATTATCTCTTCTGAATTATTATTTCTCTTCCAATCCTTTTTTCCCATTTCCCTTATTATCATACTTTACTTTTTTAATTGGTATTTAAGAAAAAATTATTTTTCCTATAGAATTTCATGAATATTCCTCTAACTGGGACATTTATTCATAATTATCTAAAGCTAATTCTTCACTACTGGATGTTTCAATAGAATCTTGAAACTTCTCTTTGACTTTAGCTTTAGATGTAGTTGACGAGAATTCTCTGGACATTCTTTGTGGTTCACCATCTTCTTGATTTACCACAAATTCATATACGTTATTTTTCCAATCCATTCCTTCCCACACATATAATAAATGTATAATGATTCCTAAATAGATACAGATGATCCATGCCATATTTCTGGTATGCATTGTATAATCGTCATAATCAGATCATTAGTTGTAACTTCTATTACTATATAATTAATTGTATTCACAATTTTATTAAACCTAACATAAAAATCAGAAATATATTCATCATGCTTCATTTTGACATTATAATATTTAACAATATAAGTATTTAATCTCATTTCATTATCGTTAGATGTTCCCACATTAGAAACAGATAGAGTGTACGGAATCTCATTTGCAGTTTTACTTTCCGAAATATGGTAAAACTCTTCCACACCTACTGTACAGTGCAGCGCATTCATTTAATTAAAATTATTGTAATAGGCAGTATGGGTAGGTTCATCCCATAGGTTTCTAGCAATTTTAGGAATTGAATATTTACATTCATTAGTAGTCCTGATTTCAAATATCATGCATTCTAGATGTATTTTCATATTAATCTTGCACTGAGAATAATTAGTTCCATTAAAGAAAGGTGTTCAATTGGTAGTATCCCCTTCAAATCTATTATCCATGATATATATTGTAAAAAATTATCAAGGAGATATTAATTTATAAATAATAGAAATTTTGAGATATTTAATAAACCACTATAATCACAGTTAACATGATTTGAAAACGTATTTTAATTCTTAATTCCTCTAATACCAGATGTGGTTTGGAGTAAATGACTTAATAGGGGTGAATTGAGTATTTATAAAAATTTATGTTAAATTTTTTTTCTTTAATCGAATATCCAAAATTTAAATATAAGCATTGTCTATATGTAGTGAATTTATAAATGTTATGAATTTTATGTTAATTTATTAGAAGATTGCTTAGTTCTCATCTATACCGATCTATAGATTAGTCATTCTTTTGAAACTAAAACAGAGATTCAAAATATGTATAAGCAATTTCTAAACAAACTATCTACGTTCAATTTTGTTTTATTTTAAATGAATTATATAAACATCAGAATAAAACATAATACAAATACACAGTGGATAAAAACAAGAGGTTTAGTCTCCAGCTAAGACTTATTCCTCTCCATCTGGTGATCACCTGCCAACATGCATTTTATATTAATAAACATTTGATCCCCACCATGGATCAGGGTCACAACGGTAGATAGGGTTTTATAGGTCACACTTGACCTCTAAAACATTTTTTAATGGGAAAACTAACAAACAAGTCACAAATTATCTCTTCCAATGTTCTATGTGGGATATAAGAGTGAAATGATATTGATTGTGAGGATATTTAGTATCCTCCTATTATGCGCAGGAGACAATATGTGTGAAACAAACTGATGATAAAACTTCTCAATAACTAAACACAATATCACAATAGAGTTTAGAATGAAGAATTGAGTTTAGAAATCTCAATTTGATATGCAATGAAACTCTGGACTCAATGTATAGAGTGAATATGATATTTGAGTCCTCTTCTAGTTTTTGGCTTCAGAACAGAGTATCGCAACCTCTGTATACTACATTACATGTGTCAAAAGGATAATATATGTGATGATTGGATATTCAGTTATCTTTAGAAGGTTTTTATTTATAATATTAAACATATTGTGTACTAAAGATTCATGTTTTTATATTTTTAATATCTTTCGCATTCGCATTGATGGACTTTAATTTTTTCCTGGGACCATTTTTGGTCGAGCTTGTAATCCTTTCATACTTCAAAGTCTAGTAGGCATGAAAATATCCCCACATTCAAGTACCTCGTTCTATCTATGTATAGACCAATAGATAACAACATATAATTTCAGAAACTTTAATTTTTCTAAATATGAACATTATAAATAACTTTTAATTGATAAATTTGAAACATTTATTTATGACTATTAGTGATTCATAAGTATCAGTGAGTCATTTTTATCGGTCTGTCATCATCAGTGAATCATTGGTCTTTCATTGGTCTGTCATCATCGGTCTGTCAGCATTGGTATTTCTGCATTGGAGTGTCATGATCGGTTTGTCGAACATAAATGCATCAAGTGTCGGTGTGTGGAAAATTGGTGTGTTGAACATAGGTGTGTTGGACATCGGTGGGTCGATCATCAATGTGTCGAACATCTGTGTTTCGAACATTAGTGTGTTGAAGGTTAGAGTGTTTAATATCTATGTGTCAAACATCATTTTGTCAAATATCGGTTTTCTGAACATTAGTGTTTCGAACATCGATGGTTCGAACATTGATGGGTCGAACAATGGTATGTTGAACATCACTGTGTCGAACATCATTGTGTCTATTGAACTATCGATTCTAGAGACTCTGAGAAACTTATGATGTGTCTTTCTTACACTGAACAATACTAGATTATGTGAAATAGAAAAATACAAACTATTATAGACCTGTAAAGAAATAGAAGCATAAATATAGTTTATGATAATTTTGAAATATATTGTACTGTATGACATAATTGATTTAGATAGAGATAATAGATTTAATGAAATAATTGAATTTTTTGAATGAAATTATTTGTGATTATGAAACCCATTATAGTATATAGGGTCTAACAAATATTTTAAAAAAATTAATGTTTTTTATATATTTTTTCATTTCTTTAATTATTCAAATATTCATTACCCATGAATGACACCAAATATTGATAAGGATACGGTATGTATTAAAATATTTATTTATATAATTAGTTATTTATAACCCATGAAAAATAGTATATTATTTTATAGTTTTGTAAAGAAATAAATTATTAGGTTCTGTGGCCAATTGATTGAAAAATTAAATCATGTAAATAAAAAAGGACCATAGGTTGATGTAGTGATAGAGAAAATGAAATCTAAAAAATGAAATGTGAGAAAGTCCTAATAGTTGAAAGTGTTATGGGTAATAGAAATGATGGAAATGATGGAAAATATCTATAATATTTCATGGAATAAATAAAACCTAATGAAGTTGTTCAAGTGACTAGATTATAATTCTTTCATTATATAATAATCAACTCTAGATAAAACCCTTATGAATTTATATTTCTAATAGGACAGATAAAGGGGATACTTATTCATGTAGAGGAGCATACTATTATCATTTCAAACTAACTACATTAGTTAAATATTCCATTGAAAAATAATATATAATTTTAAATTATCGTTACATGGCATAGTGTTGAAAATTATCATGATGAAATGAAATATAGATCTCAAGACACAAATTACAATAAACCCTTTATGACTACAACCAAATTGAGAACATTAATGATGATATTAAACCCTTCCAATTTAATTCATTAAATCTATAAAGTTATGCATATTAAATACATAAATATCCACTGTATTCAATTATTTATTCTAATAATATAAATAATGAATATATATGGAAATATGAGAAGAAGATCTGATAATTTAAGAACCTACATCCTTCTACTTGGTCACATTTGGACCCCTACCCAGAGTGTTCTGACACATAAATCAAAAGCTACTAAGACCCTAACCCTAATTGTAATGACTTGGTGGTTACATCATAATATTTTCATTAGATACAATGAACCACATCTTAATGGTTTGAATAGTTTAGTTATTTTTTAAAAATCGATACAAATTAAAATTCCGCATTATATTTGAAAAAATAAATACATTATGGTAATTCATTTTGGAAGACAATTATCCCCATTACAATAACTCTATATATCAGTATTATTCCAATTCTTGGTATCCTAGGGAAAGGAAACATAAGAAATGGGTGATATACAATTCTTAGTAAGGGTATGAATACAATGGAATGAGACATAAAAAATATGGAATAATCTATATTGAAACGAAGAAATCTAAAAAGAAATTCATTTAATAAATAACAAGGAATGAAATAATAAATTTGGGGTATAAATACTGATCAAATTATTCCATAAAAATAATAACATGGGCTTTGAACTTGTCCATGGATTTTGAAACTAATCAAATAATCAGATCGAGTTAGTAAGAAATCACTTATTAGAAACTTATGAATCATAATTATCATGAATGAAATAATAACAAATGAAATTTCTTCCTAATTGAATATATCCAATTGTCCGTATATACTATATACATATAAATAATTGTTGAATATGGAACATGTATAACTGAAGTAAAATTTAGATCTGAAAACCTGTCATCATGTCTTTCCTTTATATGTTAATAATACTCTTATACAATAAATACATATTTATTATAAATATATTATTAAATATATATATATATATATATTAAATTATATTATTTTCTTATAACTATTTATTAAATACATATTAATAATTTTGTATTAATAATACAATTTCATGTGAGAGTTACCTTTTTTATGTATGTTTTGGTTCGATAATTTTTTTCCAATTTTTTTTATCATTGATCTATAATCACGATATTTTTAATCATGTTATTAATATATTATAGTATATTTATATATTTATTTATATTCATCTATAAAAAATTATATATTAAAAAATGAGTTATAATGTTCATGGAGATGGTTTTTTGCATGAATGCATGAATGTTGTTTTTTTATTTTAAAGGACGGAAAGAAAGCAAGTTAAATAATAATAAAATTATAAATAATGATTTTGAAAATTTATATATAAAAAATAATCATTAAATATATATATATATTACCATCCATGTCAAAATAAATATACTAATGTTTATCATTTTTTCGTGGATTTGGTGGCCCACATGTACATATGAGTGGGGTTTTTGTTTTCCAATGGATTAGAAGGTAAGAAGGTAGATTGGATTTTCTAATTCAATAAGTATAATTATTTAATAAATAATATATATATATATATATATATTAAATTCATTATTTTATATAGCTGTTATTGGTGGGGGTGGAAAATGATTTATATTAGTTTGCATAGCAGATATCCATTATATACACAATCGATGGTTTTGAATCCCATTTGTTTGAAAAGATTGAAGTTATTGGGTATTCCATTAAGAAAATGTTATCTCAGTATTCCACATATATGGTTTTAGTTTTTAATTAGACCTTTTATGGATATTATAATGTGTTAAATTAATAAATAAAAATAAATGGCTTGGTTCATAACATTAACACTTCTTCTAAAAACCTCTTATGGATTATACCAAAATCCTTCCTGGATTATTTTTCTGATTAAACGATGGTTTCTAGGACATGATTAGGGAATAATGTATTAGAAAATGGTATTTATTTTATAATCAAAATTTCATTGTAAGTGTGATGTGGAGAAGATATTGGTGTCCTTTCATAAGTTAGGGAGGGGAACTTCTTCGATATTACATTAAAATTAACCAAAAGATTACAAAATGATAATGTTATCTCCAAGAAAAATATTTCCAAATGTTCTTATAATCTAATTATTGAATGGATGACTTATAAATATACCTATATAATATTATTTTTAAAAATTTATTAGTAATAAATTCAATAATACTTTTGTTTTACTACACCCCTTGTACCCTTTACAATATTAACAACCAAAATTATTTTTGTTGTTTATACAATTAATTATAAATAATAATTAAGTATAACATATTAAATATCATTAGTTTTGGTTATTATAAATATGATTCTATTTTTTTCAAATTAAATGCAATGATTGGAAGAATTAATTTTATTTTTAATCCACCGAGGTGATGAAAATCGGTTTTTCAAATCAAAAGTTTTCATATTAAATTTGATTACATAATTAATTTAAATGGCCTCAATTGGATTAATTTTAATAAAATGTTACTAATATCACATTTAAATCAATTTTAAAACAGTATGAGTCTTTTAAAATTAATTAAGTGAAAAGACAGTTGTCAATAAATATCTGTATTTTTACTGTTCATCAAACAATAAATCTTTTGAAGAAAATATCAAAAACTCATTATAAGACGATTTTGACCAGATTATTCCAAAAATTAATTTTAATTTTTCTAATAAATTTCATAATTTTGTCAAAAATAAATTTGTAAAATAATTGTAAAAATGTGGAAAACTTGTTTCTTAAAAAAATAGTTTTAGGCCTTAAAATATATTTCATATTATCAAAAGCGTAGAAAAAAATTTTAAGTGAATAATAAACCATTACATTAGAAAGACAATAAATAAATATTAATAAAATCATTAACCAATAGTGAATAATTAAATTTATTAAAATAAAAACACCTTACATGCATCAATAGTATTTTGAGAAAAAAAACATTTGTCTTACACTGAAATAATTTTTATTTTCATATATAATCAATAGATAGTCATGGAACATATTTTATATAGAACAAAAAATATATATTTTTATCATATAATAAGTCATATTCCTGACCACCATTTTTATATCTATAAAATAATGGTCATATTTAAATAATAATTCTCACATGTTGTTTATTCATGATGTTGATTCTTAGATATGCTATCAAAAATAATATTAATTTTTAAAAAATATTAGTGTATTACATTTTCCGCACCCTAAATAATTATATTCCTTAGAATTTGAACATTTTATTATAAAAATATGGTTTTACATCTTAAATTTTCTTTTTTCAAATCCCAAATCATACAAATATTTAATAAAACATCCTGTTTATATGAGTGATATAAATGATGTAATGAAATTTATAATAGCTTATAATTTGGTTTCCTAAATGGAAAAAATTATTTGGATGTTAATATATGGAAAAATATGAAATGTTTATATAATTATAGATAGTGATGGAGAGAGTTAATCAATATAAATTTTGTGATCAAGAGAAAGTTTTCCTCTAAAAAAATATCATCTGATAAGGTGTGAAAAGGACCATCAATTCATAAAAAATTAAGGTAATAGTATAATTTTTTTGTTTCTCGAAACATTTCGTAAGGTTTATTAATTCCATAAAAACCTATATCAGTAACATAAATAAATGTAATTAATTAATATATTTTTATTTCATAATAACAATTTCATCCTTTCATTATGAGTCAATGAATTTTCAGATAATTTCTTAATCAATTAAATAATATCCTTGTTGAGTTTTTTAATCCTAAATCACTAAAATACACATTTAATGGAATATAAGATCTATAAAATAATGAAAATGAATTCCTTGTATCTAAAAATATTATACAAAATAAAAAATCTTATAAAAAATTATTAAATAATACATTAATTTCTAACACCTCAATAGTTAACCCAAAGTTCAACTAAATCAACTTCATAAATAGTTATCCTTAATAATCCTCCAAAATATGATAGGACATATTCAATATCAAAAACTATAGATGGTTAGTAAATTTACAAAAATAAACTTAACATTAGATTCAAAAAACAACAAAAAATCTTTCATAATGTCATGTATAAAATATGTGTATTACAGAGTCATCATGAATCATTAATGAAGACATGAATGTTTCCAAATATTATTTTTGCTTTTAATCCATAAACAAAATATCATTTTTTCTAATATATTCCCCATTTCCAAAAATTCAGTTAACTACATCAATGACAACAAAAACCTTCAAATCACTAACCAATTATAAGATCACAAGTACTATATGATAGAAATATATTTATATTTATTATTTTAACATCAGTAAAATATTAAGGGTCATATTCCCTCAATATTGTGTTTTACAAAAGGATCATGATTATACTGAATCACTTTTCTTGGTCATTAGTACCATTTATCATATTCTTTCAAATCCTTATAAAAACTGATATAAAACCAAATTATAATGTTTATTTATTATGATACCAGAATATCATCGATAAAATAATTATACAAAAAATAATTCATGAATCAAAATAAAAAAGTACATTATTCTTTTTTGGTATTAGTGAAAACACAATCATTATCAGGATCTATTAGATTCATCAATGTTATATTAGGATTATTAATGGGGAATTAATTTATGTATTGTCTCATATCCTTACAGTTAAAATTCCCAAAATTGATGCTTTCTTTCCTCGCCTATCATACATTATTATAATGGATTTTTTCTTCAATCATGATTAAAACACTCATTTCCATGAAACATGTACCGGGGTGCTTCATTCCATAATTATTAATAAATGTAAATTTATTTTTTCCCTTCTTCCCTATATCCAATTTTCTCTCTTATATCCTCCCATTTTCTTACATTCCCTCAAAAATATAATTCATGATGCATTATTTCTATATCTTCATCACACTTGATACTCTGTCTTCATATGACGAGATAATTCTAGAGACTAGTTCCATCTACATTATTTGATTAATCACATTAAATAAATGGTAAATCATGATCATTGTATAAAATATATAGTATAGATTATTGATTTCATTCCTTGTGAATATGGATTTATAAATTAGAAATATATCATCTACTTTTCTTCTTATAATTATTTAATTTTATTCAATATCAACTCCTTAATTATCAAGGAAATACTTTTCCAAGATTAGTACATATAAATCCATACCCACAATGAATGTTATTTCTTCTTAATCCATAGTAATATTTAATCAGGAACCATCATTTATCTAAACTCATTATGATAGGATTAAATTCATAGAAAACCTTATCTCATTCATTACTACCCAAATGATGAAATATCTTTTCTACGGAACATATCCATTTATTAGAAATAAAATTATTCATAGTCACATTAAATGATGGAGGCATCTAATTAATGAAATTATTTATCATTGTTACAACATATTGTGTGTGAGTAGTCCAATACATATGGCAATAGTTTTTGGACATAATCTAATTTAGCTACCCCAATATAGTCATAATTTATTTAGATTAAATTTTACCTCCATGTCCACCTTCATTATCATTCACAAGAGGGAAATTCCAACATGTACTGTACACATTTATTTAGACTCAATTATTTTAAATAAGAACAATTTATAAGCCATGTTATACTCAATATTATATCATAAAAATAGCAATCATAATTTATATTTTCCAAACTAGTTACACAAATACAATTCATTAAAATATTTTTACACAGATAATACCATAATAATAATCAATATATCAATGAAAATATAATAAAATCATAAAAATATGCTCATATCCTGAATATTTTTTCATACTGAACATGTGTATTAGTCAAATAATATCCCCTAAGATTGTCAGATTAGGTGTGTATAATGGCACATTATGATGCACCTATTTAAAATAAATTCAAAGACTAATACAAAATTTTCAGATTTATTAACACCATATATATCTTTAATAGAGCCACTTGTGCTTGTAATATATTGAATATGATATATTTATAAGAAATAATCATAGGCAAGACCTTAGTGATACAAGATGATTTATCATAAACATAAACATGTCATCAAAGTCAATCAAATATTTATGTTTTCTAATCTATGTTGATCTAAATATATTTCCCATGAAATCTACTAAATATCATTTAATACTGACTTTTAATACACCAAGCCTATTAGCCTAAAATCAGGGATAACATTATTACATTGGCACTAAATAAATGGAATCAGATCCTGAAGGACCACATAGTATTGTAGTATTTGAAATCAATATAGATACTTAAAATACACATTATATATGAAAACATAAATATACATATATATTCTGTTGATAAGTTCATTATTACCTTTATAATATATCTACATATAAATCGTAACACACTTAATGTAATCCCATTAAATGGAAAAAAATAACGGGATGCGATCTAATTCTTAGTAAGGGTATGCATATAAAAAATCCTATCATAAAAAAATAAGTCAAAATCTATATGTTATGTTAAAAAACTAAAACATGTATCATTTATTAAATAACATGTACATAAAGAATAATATGGTTCGAATAACTGATGATCAAATGATTCCACATAAATAATTATGTGAGAATGAACATTATACATAGATATTCTTATTAATCGAATAATAACATGTACATCAATAACTAATCTCGCAATATAGGAATGAATGATGTCAAAAATCATAATCATACCCTTAAGGATTTATTCCACGAAACCCGTACCTCATTTCTCATTTCCTTCATGTGTATTTGTTCATAATATATAATAATTTTATATTTATTATAAATATATTAAAATATAATACTAATATATATACTTACACATATATTTTTATATAAATTTTTATCACAAATTTATTAATAAATATTATAATGAAAACTATTATAAGTGATACATCCTTCATTCTTCACATGTGTTTTTGTTAAGTAGTTTCGGTCCTTTTACATTGATCACAGTTCCATAATATAATTTTTTTTAATGATTTAATAAATATAATAAATATAATTCATAAATTTATTTATATCCATCCATAAAATTTATAAATTGAAAAAATATTTACACCATCCATAGAGATGGTCGGCTGCATATAAGAATGAATGCTGCATTCATTTTTCAATAGATGGAATGAAATTATGGTAAATAATAAATATACAATCGAGAATAATTTATATATTATATATAATTTTTAAATATATTCTTATTACAATACATATTAAAAAACTAAAAAATGTTTCTCATCACTTTAGGGAGGCTATAATCCACATGAATTACCGAATCATGTTATCATTTTCCAATGGATTGGAATGTAAGGAGGTAGATTTGATGTTATAATCATATATGTTTTAAAATTTAATAAATATGTAATTTATATATTAAATCCATTTTATAACCATCTATGAGAGGTGGTGATGGAAAATAAATTACATCAGATAGGGATTTGGTAGTCAGTCGTACACATTATGCATGTGTATATTTCCCATTTCATGGAGGAAGAGGTTGATATATATTATTTAATTAAAATAATAACATCTTAGTAAACATTATATATTATTATTATTATTATTATTCTATAATAGATTTGGAATATTTTATGGAGTTAAAAAAATAAATAAAGTAAAATTTCTTAGTGAATAACATTACATCTTCAATATTCCAAAAGATAAATCCTTCCTATATTATTTTTATAATTAAACCATGGAATCTAGGTCAAGGGGATATAGTTATGAAATATATTTGTGTAGTTAATTATTAAAACTACATTTACGCATGATGAGAACAAGATATGGTTTTGCAATTTATATATGGGGGAGGTTTTCTTTTGAAAATTACACGGAAATTTCTCAAAAAAACTCAAAATGATATATTCTTCCCCATGAAAATTGATTTCCGATTACATTATATTCTAAAAAGGTATAATATCATGTCTAGATATTTATATTAACTATTATTTTGACATGTTTAATTATAAAAAATACTATTATATTTTTATTTAAACACCACACCCCTAGAAAACATGTTGGTACTATAACTGTAGTAATTTATTTCTAAAAATTATAATATTCATTATAAAGAAATTATGTTTCAATTATTATATAATATTAATTATTTTGAATAAAAATATAGAATATGTTTTCGAAATTTTAATGCATTGACATGGTATAATATAATTTAATGTTAAACCCACACACATGATTAAAAAATAGATTTCCAAATGAATTGATTTAATGTGTATAAAATGTTTTTAATTTAACAATGAACATATTTTTTTTATGATAAACAAAATTATATTAATAATAATATAAATAATCTTATATTACATTTTCAATTAATTTTATAAAATATAACACTGTAAATAATATAAATGAAAAGGTAGATTTCAATAGAAATCAGTATTTTTATCTAATAATTGAAAAATTATTCTTCAAAAACTATTCTAAACACTTCAATGTAAGACACATTTTATATTAAAATTTAAAACCTTAATTTTTATTTACATATATAGTTTGTAAAATATGAAGACATTAATTCTAAAAATAACTGTATAAAACATAGCAAAACTACTTTATATAGAAATAATGTTTCAAATCAAATAAAACGATTTAATCATATAGCTTAATTAAAAAATATATTAGATGAATGATAAAAAAATTATTTAACATATAATATATAAATTTATTTGAAATCATTTTAAAATATTTATTAATTTAATATGTTAAGATAAAAAATCATTATACACATGAAACCCATTTATGGTAAAAACATATATTTTGTGCCTCAATTGAATTTTATTATCATTTACAATAAATTTAAAACCTATTAATTATTTATACCAGTTTAAAAAATATAATAATTAAAATATATTTATTATTATTCATATCATCCAATTCAATTTCTATTTTATAACATTCATATTTAAATAATATATTTCATAGGTTGTTTAATCTTGAAGTTGTGGGACATATATTCTCTTGAACCTCATGATCTCATATTGGAATCGAAGGGTGTTACAAAAACACCAAATGTTGTGCTTATAATCATGTGGTTGATTGATTATGATGAAAACTAACAAAATTCAAATTATGCAGGTTTTTATTATAAATCATTCACCCACTCTAGCCTATCATCCATAATCACTAAAATCAGACTCTATCATTTCGTCCATAGACTCTCAATGCTAAACATATAAATGTAGTTGTTATTACATATAGAAATAAAGAGAAGAACCTCATATTTAATGTTCGCCTCATAGATGGTATTGGATTAGGAATCCAGTATCAATAGATGATGGTCATATTCAAACAAAAAATTATATTTGGATCAACAGTAATATTACGAAGATTCCATGAATATACTTAACCTCATTATCCATGATCTCATCCCTGTTGGTATTATGATTTAGATAACCACAAGTTATTTATAATTAATCTATGTATGATTTTAAATTTATAATTGAAACACCAAATGACCTTGATATAACACTTTAAAAAGTCTTGTTGCATCCATGGAACTCACTATTTGAGAATTAAATCACACAACTACCCATACGTGGCCTTAGAATGTTTTTTACACTTATATAACACTAACATTAACATTCCAAGTGTCTTCATGTGTAAAAAATATCTATTATGTATCTATATAATTTTACATTAATCTATTATAAAAAAATCACCAACTTTTAAAAATTAGTGATTAAAATCAATTCCAAATAATATAATTCAACAAATAATGAACCAAGCTGTAGAATTTATTTTATTGAAATATTTTGATATAAAAAATATAACTATCAAAAAATTAAACCAATAAAACCAATTTTATCAAATAACTCAATGAATAATTTTTTATATAAATAATATTAGAAATATTTAATAATTTATCATTTGGAACATAATTTTATTGTTTAAAACACTAAAATACCATAAAAATGATGTAAAAAATATACTAAAATTGGAAACATCATCATCCTCTACTCAAATGAAGATTCAAGTATGTTTTTCTTGATAATATCAAACCAGTAAGTATATTAATTCAATGATAAATAATTCTCATTGAGTATTTATATAATTGTAACAAGAATATAGATTCCGGGGGATACATCATTGTAGTAAAATAATGGATTCATGCCACAATCTCAGGTAAAATAAATTACATTATACCAAGTTTGATGGAATATATTTATGATATACTAAGTAGCCTCCATATTAAGGTATTGTGACTACAATTTTTTGTGACACTTCAGATGTCCAATTACATAATAGAATATTTCATTAATTCCCTAACAAGTTCTATAATGTTTTAGACTAATTAGTTACGCCTAGATTCATATTGTTATTAGAATGAATTTTTCATAATTTCTTGTGGTTATATAATTCATGTAATATGATTGAGAATCATATCTTTTAAGAGAAACATCTATTATATTTTTTTGTCTTGATATATTTATATTTTTATATCCATTGCATTATTATGGAAAAATATTTGGGTACTAATATCATAGTCAATAAAGTAAAAACAATCATTCCATATTATGTGGGTGATGATTTCATTGGTGTGTGGAAAATCCTTCCATTGTAAACCATTTACCAATTTTATTTATCAATGGTAAAATATAGGTTCTTTGTGGTGATAATACTCTAACTCCTTCATTTTATAAGTGAAAAAATGATACTGAGTACTATATTTAAGAGAGAAAGAACCCACAAAAAAATAGATAAAACTAGGTGGAATCACAATATGAGCCACAAGTTTCCCCCTCTAGTATCATGAATAATTTTATGTTGTACATTATTGTATTTTTTTACTTCATATTAAGCATAAAATCAATAACATGTGTGCTGAATTAATTTTCATAGATATCGTAAGTGAACATGAAGAAAAAAATTTCTCTTACAGTCAATTTAAAAATACATTCGTGAAACCACCTCAATTAACAGGGAGGGAAATGGGTCACTCTATTATAAATAAATGAATATTCACCAATATAAAACATGTTTTCCAAAATATATTCTTAATTGATGAATAATAAACATATCAATTTAATTTTTATCACATGATGAAATATCATATTTAGAAGATGTAACTATTTCTAAATTCCACCATTATTCAAATATATGAGTATAATAATTGGTCCCAAATTATCCATGATGATCATTAATAAAAATATGGGGTTTAAGACAGAACATAGTACATCGATAATCAGAATAATGATTATCCTCCCACTTTAAGCAATCATTATTGTGAAAAAAAAGCGATCCTCTCCATATTAAAGAGTTATACCCCTCTAGTATAGTTGATGATCTCTAACATGTCAACCTAATAAAGAAAGATATCTAGAACTCATAATGGTCAACAAGAAATTATGTCTTATTGAAAAATAATAGTACAAAATAATTATAAAAATTTTATTAGATCAAATTTCAAGGAACGATATTAATATTCAAGTAATTTATTCTTGGGTCAGTCTTCACTATCTTGTACTTTCAACTAATAATTCATTTTAAAATGAAGATATATGGAAGATTAATTGGTCCCATGATGGAATGGAATTAATTAACGTAGAGACAATAATGAATTCTCTCTTTACTCAATTTATTTATAGAAGAAGTAGTTATTCAAAATTAGTCCCATTAATAAATGGAATAAAATAATCATAGTTCTTACCAGCATTTTTAATGTTAAATAGATGATGTAAATTGTTAAATATCACACAATAATCATTTAATTTTAAATTTACATTACAAAACACTTTCAATCAATATTCTTTATAGAAAATCACAAATTATGTAACCAAATACAAAAAAGCCATTATGGAGTGGTTTGAACTACATTTATGGATCACCATGGAGTGTATGATCAAAAGGTAATTACATAAATATTTAAAAATTCTATATCCATACATAAAGGGGTATTACACTAAATATATAAAATCATTTAAAAAAACTTGTTTTGTTTAATGGTTTTTTTTATAAACTTATCACAAATGTGTTGGTGAATATTTTTCTTTCTTCAAAGTAAATTTCGGATTTTAATTATAAGATAAACTAAAGATAAATTGATTTACTTAGAATTCAATCTATCCATTGGGAAATTTCATAAAATTATATATTAAAAATAATAATTGAGGTAAATAATGATTATAAATGTCTGATTATTCATATAAACCCACATTAAAAAATACAAGAGTTTGGTTGACTCTGAGACTTCATATCATATATCTATAAATTTATTTCATATCTTTTTGAAAATATATAAATTTTATAAAAATTATTATGAAATGTTAAAATTACAATTTTAATTAGGATATCAATTTTTTTAATTTTCAATGTAATATTTATATCATACTCTATTATTGATGGTAACAATTGAAATTAAACCTCTTATACTATAAATATATACTCTTTACTAGTTCTATGCAACTCTACATAACTAAAAAAGGATGAAGGGAGTTACAGAAGTTATTATTACCATCATTGATCATGCGTTTTTATGTATTTTTTGATACATCATAGTCTTGAAAAGATATCATTCTCTAATATTGGATAAGAAAAATGTCTATCACTATTTTAATCCCTAATAATGTTACTAATTTTCCAATAGTGATATATTAAGATAAATCATCAATAAACCAATAAAAAATACATTTCATGAATTATAGGATGTTATTCCTTCTAAATATGATGACATTTTCATCTCTCAATAAAAAAATGGAATATTCTAATTTAATTTTTACCAGTGCACCAAATAATAAGAAAATTTTTATTGTTCAAAACATTTCCCAAAGTAAACCCCATATTGGTTGGATATACCATTATAACATTAGAAATATATTCTATTGGATAATCTGGAAGATGAATTGGAATAATATTAGGTGACATATAACTCAATCAAGTTAGCATTGTAATTATCTTTAACTCTTATAAAATTTTGTACCCTATACACTAATTCCTAAACATGTATTTTTATACCAGCAAAATGGTATAGTAAGGAGATTTAATCTTCAATCTAGATATTGGATTAGAAATCGTTACCACCAAAATTAAATTCAAAATAGATTCATAAATGATCAAATAAAAAAATATCATGTATACAATCTGAATAGATTAATTGATACCATTAGTTTCATCTACATGAGAATTCATGACATAATTCACCACTAAGTAATTTAAATGTTATATATTATAGTTATGTAGTTCTTAATTTGGAACATTGATAAAATTAACTATAACTATGTCAATAAATGAACATGATGAAATAATTATCCCCAAGGAACATCACAATTTTATGGCCCCATTTGTTAAAACGTTGATAGAGGAATTGGATGAAATAAACACTATAATTACTCTGATAAAATCTATATCACCCAATGTAAATTTTATTAAAAATTGTAAATTATAACTCGTTAACTACTATATAACTTGGTCATTATAATTAATCCAAGTTTTATTATCACATTTAATTATAATTTAGTTTTATTAATTTGATCTTCCATTTTATGACCTTTTTTTAATCTAATTTCCATAATCTTGAAGTGTTCGGTGTGACCAAAATGAATTGTTCTTAAAAATTTAGGTATAATGAAAAAATATCTCAATTTGAATTTAATTTATTAAACTAAAAAATGAATGTTCAACTTCTATTAAATTAATTTGTAATTTTAAAATCATATATATATATATATATGTAATGAATTTTATTTTATTGTGTCTTTTAATTTATATTTGTTAAAAATTCAAATTTTTTCATAGTTTGGATATAATTTGGATTAAATTTGTATATTTATATTTAAACCCCATTTTAAACATATTATTATTTGTTTATATTTAAATATATATTTTAAAAAAATTTATATATATGAAATTTGAGTACATTAATAAGTCATTAGGTTTGATAACTAATATGGGTTATGGGCCTTGATAGTTGTTGGGATATCACAAATCCATTATGTTCAGTAGATCATTATTAGAAGAAAATGGGAATAATTATCTAATATTCACTTTTAAAACTAGTAGGGAAACTTAAATTATCATAATAAATTTATATTAACACTATAAAATTCAACATGGTCTGATTTGGATAATAAAATAATATGAAATCATAGATAATAGTTATCTATAATGGATCATTTTTAACAAAATAGATATAATTTATGTATAAACATGGTTAAATATTTTCCTAATGTCATGATTTTATTTATGTATGAGTGTTTAATGTGAATTTGTGGGACCTATGGGTTGATTCTTGGTGTGTCCCCATGTTTGATCTAATATATATTACATCAATGTCATCATAATAAAAAAATTAAAAGTTAAATATTTTTTATTTTAATGTTGGTAACCATAAATATGTAATATAGATATTTTTTCCATTATGGGATCCTATGTGTGAATAATATCACAAGGTTGGAGAGATATATTAGATTGATTTAATGATGTTTATCTAGTACTACTGCATGAACAAGGAATATGTAACATGTAAAGTTCTATATAATGATTAATTCTCTTAGTAATAGATTAATTTTTAAAATGTGTTTTAGGATCACCCTATAGAGGCCAATTATTTTTAACATCATATAAAATATAAAATTTCAAACCATGATAGGGTGAACCATCCTATATCTTATTATAGAGTTTTATGGTGAAGTTAATATAATGATAACAGTCATATATTGTGTGGTTTCCTATGATATGACCCGCCTAGGTTTCAATGTAATGTATAACTAGATGAAGGATGTGTTACACTGTTGTGATGTAGATATTCTCTGATGATAGGTCGGGGTGACACAATGTTATGTGACGTAGGAAATCCATAGTGCGGGGTCCTAAGATCATTTTTTATGGTTCTCCAAGTAGAGAATTTATTATTATGTGACTAGAGGGGATATATAGTGAAGGTGAACCTAGAGGGTCATTACACTATGAATTGTTCTGTAATTATGTAACACATGTCAATGTAATATTTTACATTAATTAATTGAATTATTTTAATCGTTTAGAGATTAGTTAAAAATAATTTATTATCTTTCTTATAAAAAACACTAATAGATATTCTCTCCCTTTTCCTCCAACATCATGTGACATCACCTTCATTCTATAATTTATTCCAATTATTTTAATCTTATGGTATCTTCACTTGTGAGTTTTCTCTCCTTTTAGGTTTTTTCTTTTTTATCCTACTATTTTGTAGAATTAGTTCTGTTATATAAATTTATTATTATTATTTTTGGATTTTATAATTATTTCATGAATAATCCCATTTATGAATGAAAAAACTAACTATATTGAATAATAATTTTCATATAGTAATAATTTAATGGATTCATAATCTATAATTAGTGTTCATCCCTATTTTTGTTTTGAATGATGTACAATCATACTGATCTATTATAATCATGATTTGAATGTAAATTTAATGGTTCTTTAATGTATTTACAATCCAACTGAAATTAATTATGGAATAGATCAACCATTATCAATTCAAATTCTTATTTCATGTCTACCATGGAAGGTGGGGCTTAATAAAATGGAATTAAATAATTGAAGGGAAACCTCTGTAATTCCCTTAATTGAAATTATAATGCAGTGATATATACATAGATTCTATAGGATTTTCCCTTAATTTGTTATTTTTTCATTTTGTCTTTTATCATGATGATTTCTCTAAGAATGTATAAATAGAGGTATCTGGGAGAAACTGTTGCTGGATGATTATTTTGGACTTATAATTATATTCATAATTATTCCATTATGACTCCCATAGTAATAATCTTATGCCTATGAATTCAGCAATTTTTCATGATAATAAATTATGAAAAAAGGTGTTTGTATTTAAATAATGAAATGTTATTATGTCCTAAAATAAAATTATTATGACTAGATAATTCTATATAAAATGGTTATGGGTTAGGAAATTATCAAACGAGAAATAAATTATTAGTGTGATTTGATACCACATGAGGGAGACATTAAAAACTCAATTTTTGTGTTGATATTATAGGTTACCTAGGGTAGTCACCAATTTGAAAAAAAATATTGATGATTTGTGATGTTATTAATCATTGATAGTACACAGGGTGGACATGTATATTACCTAAATGCATTGATGATGTGTGTTTTTATTACTAATGTGTTATGGAAATTATTTTTGGATTATCTCTGACATATAATGAAACATAATTTTATTTTTTATGATAAGTGAGATAATACATATCACACCAAGACACTAAAATTCCATATATTTTTATTAATATATTTATTAATTCCATTTTCCATGAATATACTATCTAATTTCACTCAAAATTATAGAATATATGGATTCAATATTGGGTGCATGATGGGAATATAGTTAGTAAAAACCCATATACAGACCATAAAAACATGAAATAATTCATTAGAGGTTAATTACATCATCTAAACATAGTATATTTAACCATGAGGCCCATTTATGTTGATACTCACAGGTGTCTATATAGTGGCGAACAATTTGTTAAACAGTTCTTCACCACCACCTGATCGAATAATATTATATTATTTTTATAAATTCCTATTCAACCTCTCCCTATTCAAGACTCCTTTTAGCCTCTCTAACCTCCCACTCACATGTCCTAACATATAACGATCCCTATATGAATCCCAATTTTATAATATATGGTATTTGTTGGATAAACATTATCTATTGGTGTATTTCTAATGTTTTAGAGGATCATTTATTCTTATATTCTCTTCTCCTTCCTCTCATGGTTATTTTTTCCTTCTCTATGGTCAGTATTTTTCAAACACTTTGTGGGGATTTTTATTAACATCTCCTGCTTCTTGATTTTAGTGATTTTGAATTTATCATTATGTTTATCCATTATATTTTTTGAAAGGTTCACATAATCCATATCTTGTTTGAAGTGTGTTTTCTCTTTGAGAAACTCATTACATTTGGATGATTTATTTATTTGGATTTATGATAATTTTGTTTGAATAAAATTTGTAATTAATTCCATTAGCAATGTATTTGTATTTTTCTAAAACAAACCATTGTGTATCATAATGTTTTGGTTTTATAAGAATCGCACCCAGTCCATTAGTAATTATCTTTTTGAAAAAATTGAATGTTGCTGAATGATTAAACCCAATAATAATGTAGAAAAATGTATTATTTTTAAGAAAGATATTTTACTAAATTAGTTAATTGGACTGAAATGTATCATATTAAGATCATTATACCCATCAACTACATATTCATATCATTAGATCGATAATAATCAGATGAAAAAATTCGTGTATGTTGAATGTTTTTCCTTGACGTAATCAGATAATGAATGTGGTAGCTGAGTTAGAAATATCAATGTTGTGGAATGATAATTTTTTCTTATTTCAGAGTAGTTTTAATGTAAGACTATGAAGTTAGGAGTTAGAATGTTTTAATACTATATAAGAAAAATTAGATGATTCTTTTTAGATCATGGAGTTATCAAAATTCATCAAATTTATCTACATAAAAGAAATGAATAAATGGAGTAATCATAATTGTTATATCGATTCCATAAATCCTGTCACAATTTTCCAATGAGTAATGCAAGTTGAAGATTAATGTTTGTCAATTTTGTTGAGAGGAGTTGTCCTCCGAAACCCATTATCATAATGATGAATATATCATAATGTGGATTCCATCATTATAAAAATCCATCAGAGGATGAATCATTATGAATGGATAAAAATGGTGATGTTTGAATAATTTTAGGATTGAGGTATGGTGATTCCATCGAAATAATATTTCCATTCTAATAATAATTCCTTCGTTATGAGGATTATATCAGACTAAGATCCAAAAGATACTTATTCATGTCATGCTGAGAAGGAAATATAATTTTTGATGAATTTGTGAAATAAATTTATTTGAAATTGATTAGAAGGAAATTGAGGTTGGGAATGAAATATATTAGTAATTAGCTGATTATGCAGAAGAATCTTAAAGAAGATTCTAGATGTTTTGATGAGAGTTGAAGTGGTAAAAATTTAAATTCAATTTGGCATAAATCTTGGAGAAATATACGGAAAATTGAAGAAGTTAATGTTTTTTAATGTGATATTCTTTTGAGGTTTTAAATTAGCGGAAGTGGGTAATGTTTTCATTTTTCGCAATTTTTTTTTCAAGTAGACTATAAATACTTTCTCAGGTGATTTAATCATTTTCATATTTTATGAAATAAATGTAATGTGTTAAATAAATCAAGTGAAAGTCATTTTCAACTAAAGATCATGCGAGGAGGATCAGAAAACTGAATGATTTTATACTATATTGAGTAATATGATATTGACACGATTGTATTGAGTGGATCAAATTGAGAAATATAATATTGACAATAAGTAAAGAGTTTTCATTTTTCATATTGAGAATGAGTTCATTGTATTTAGTCTATCGTATTGAGAGAATCAGATCTAGTCTCATAAAATAAATTGAATTGGATCTATACATAGTGTATTAATAGAATCATAACCATACACATCATATTTAGAGAATCAAATCAAAACATATTACATAAAAAAAATTAGATCCAACGAAATTGTGCTAAGGATTCGAACTGTGAAATTATGTAGTTGTTAAAAAAAAGTATTAATTATTTTATTTGAATCAATTTCATTATATGTAAATATTTTAAACTAATATAATTAGAATAATATTTCTTTCTAGGACATGTAAGGTCCCTAAGAAGTGTTAGAAAAAGTAGTATTTACTTCATCACAGAAACCGAATTTCATAGACCCATGAGAGTGGATTTGGAAAGGATGTAAGTTATCACCCTAAGGATAAACCTTATAAATATTCCCTGAATTACCATCTTCACTTTTTTTTCATACATTACTATTTACTAATACTTGACAAGGGAATAAATAATAATAGGTTTTTGGGGTTAAGTTTCTAAAACTGTTGAGACATTGAAGAAGTGAACAAATGATTCAACCACCTCCCCACCATCTTACTTGTTATTAACTCATTTGAAAATAAAATTGGTTTTAGAAGAAAGGATCACTTTTTTAATAATTATTATGGATAATATCAATTCAGTCAATATTTGAGTAATTGATATATTTGATGGGAAAAATATAGACATGAAAAATATGATGATTTCATATCTCATGACTATTGGCCTTGATGTGTGTGTTGATTCTATTATTGATTTTACATATATATCGATTGATTCTATTATGAGATTTGATGATTTGGGTAATAAATAAGTTGGTGGAAAGGCTATAAATTTAATCCTTATTTTCTAATCTGATAAATTAAATCAGAACGTTATAGGTCAAAAATCCTTCAACAATTCTGCGGGAAAAGATAGAATTTATTTTCAAAGGGAATAATAATGTTACCAAAGAAATACTACCAATTTTGAATAGTAATTATAAAGATATTAGAATAAGATATGAAGAATCCTCTATTGAACATCTCACTAGAGTAAATGAAACTGTTTTCCCCATCAGGGGATTCATAGATATCCAAGAATATTCTAAAATTGTTAAAAAACTATTTAAAAATATCCAAGACATGTTTAATTGTAAAATTTAATCATTATAAGATGATTATAATATGCCTATGGTTGAATTCCATAACATTTTTTTATTATAAAATGTGAACAAACTCCAATGTTTAATAATAATAGGATTGATGTGTTGGATTTTGAAAAATTGAGATAGGTGAAAATTAAATATGTTAATGATGTTGAATCTCATGACTGATATGGAAAAGAGGATTATGATTTGAATGATAAAATAATTTTTCTTGTGTACAAGAAAAATATAATAAGAAGTAGAAAGTATGGAGGTAATATTAATTTATAATATTTTGAGTGTTGTGGAAACCGAAAAATTGGTATGAGTTTCCCTAAGAATAAATTTGGATACTATTAAGATGATTCAGATGAAAAACCTAAATGGAAGTAGTGGAACAAAAATGATAATACAAAAATCATCCTACAAATACAAGAATAATTTCACTAGAAACAAAAAAATAAAATTGATTTTTAATTTTTAAATGCAAACAAATGAAAACATTTCTTTTAAATATAAACATTCAAAATTAAAGAAACATCATTAAAAAATTTGAGAAAACAAATAATTCTTTAGATGTTGAAAAATTTGGTGAAGAATATTATATATATTATTGAATTCCTTGGGAAAAAGAAAAATATAGTGAAAAAAATTGAGGTAATGAAGAAATATTGTGATGAATATATTGAAGGAAGAATATATGACATCATGTTGGGGGATGAATAAATTTAGGAGACTTGACATTACAAACTATGTATTTTTTTATAGGAAGGATGTTTGAGAATCTTATTAAGAAGATTAAATCGATGAATAACATGTTTACAAGATATAGTCTAATAAATTTGAGTCCAAAATTACCCTGAGGAAGATGAATGAAATATTCAACATAGCGTCAAATATAAATATTGAGTCTGCTAATATTGCTATGTAGGATCAATATGAGATTCATTGAAATCTTCTATCTCCATTATTAATGTTTCATCAGATTATTTTAACACATTAGTTTCATGAACGAAGTATTGGGAATTATTGGGTTAATGAATAATGTGAGAAACCTATAAAATCTATAAAATCATAATACCCAACTCAAAAGGGAAGATAATTTATGTCCAAAGTATGAATGATTCGAATTAAACTATCAACATCAAAAAAAATTAAAAAGTTAAAGACCATATTTCACATAATGATCAGGATTTTATTATTATTTTTGGTGTCATGGAATCAATACAAAGAGGGAATATAATTGTTGGTGCAACATTTCCTTTACTCAAAGAGAATTTGAGAAAAATGTAAGAAATAATAAAATTATAATGTGAAACATTCCTAATATACAAAACATTAAAAAAGTGAATTCTCAATATTTTACAAACATAGAAATAAGAAATCAATTATATTGTATCGAATATGTTAGTGCAAGATGTGATAATGTTATTCATTATGAAAAAAAATGTATGTCACTCCTTCATGAACAAGTTTCTTACAATGCAAAAGAAAAGGATATTTGAAATATGAATGTTTTCCAAAGATACTTTTTTGACAGAGCCTTGAATTAATGTAAAAGTAATAATCAAACGATATATAACAGTGTTTTTATTAACATATGAATATTTGAATAAAAATGATGAAACATTTAGAATGCCATGATGGAGAACCAATAACCTTGGGTAATGATAGTTACATTAAAATCAATGTAATTGGAACAACTATTATTGATGTGGAAAATTTGAAATATAAGGATGTCTTATTTATTGAGGGAATAAAACATAACATACATAGTGTAATTCAAATTTTTTTTTATTAAATATAATTTTTTTTATAAAATATTTTTGTATCGTAAAATGTGTTCAAGATGGAAAAGTTATTATAAAAGGAGAAAAAACCTGTTGGAATCAATAACCAATTATATAATTCAACAAATCCTTTTACTTGAGTGATTATGATAAAAATATTGTGGAATTGAAAACATGGGAACCATGGAAAGAAATTTATGTACAAACATTCTATTTTTGTTGTCATCAGAGACATTCTATAATTTAAAATAAGGGACTATGATGTTTTTATAAATTATCCAAAATTTAATATAACTAAAAAAAAGTAATAAAAGTGTTGAGATTCAATCTAGTAGACCACATTATCATATTCTATTTCATTTATGTGGGTTGATAAGACATAAATATATAGAAATAGATTTATCTATTATCACTTATATTTATTTTTCACTCGGACAACAAACATCATGTTCATAAAGATCATGTTAGAGGGTATTGGATTGATCTAATTCTTTAGAAATTATGTTAATAAAGAAATAGGGGTTCCCAAAAAAAAATTTTATAATAAATAAAGATACTTAATTTAAAATTTATACTTTTGAAACATATATGTTAAATCATGCAATCAAAAATTAGAATAATTCTCCATATACTCCACACAATAATAGAGTTGTAGAAATAAAGAATATATTTTTTTGGAAATGAGATATAGTTTGATAATAGAATAAAAAAATTCAAAAATCTATTTGAGATAAGTTGTTAGTAATTTTGTACATGTTAAAAATATAAGTTCATTGAGAACATAAACCATCATTAATCTTTACGAAATATTGTATAACAAAATTTCTTCATTGAAATACTTTAATGTTTTTGGATGTCCATGTTTTCCTAAAATCAAAAAACCAGATATGGGAAAGTTTGATGAAAAGGGTGGGGAAGTAACTTTTAAGGTTTATTCACGAAATATATGAACCTACAAATGTTGTAACAAATGGTTTCAAAAGTATGGGTAATATTATGTTTTAAAAGTTCATGAAAATAAAAAATCCTTATCATTTTATTGATATTTAGTGGGTGGATAAACTAGATATTTCCAACAATAGTTAAAGTATTTCAGAACATCATTATAATGATATAGAAAAATCATGTTATAAGTAATGTTAAATTGGGAATGAATCGTTGATTTTTTATAATTTACAAAAACATGTTTAGACTGACAATATTATTTGAAAAAATAAGGCTCCAGTCTAGAGAAGAACAATATTGAGATTACATAATTACAATTTATTTCTCTCAAAAGTTGAACCAGATTCATTTTCAGATTATATTCAACATAAAAAATGTTTTGACTCTATGAATGACGAGTTGTATCACATTGAAAAATTAAACAAGGGGAACTTCTGTCATGGGAAGAAAAAATATGTTATTAGATCCTTGTGGGTTTATAAAAAAAGTTAAATGAACATTGATAAGATTTAAGAAACAAATCTAGACTTGTTTGTAAAAGCTATGAATAGGTGGAAGGTATTTATTGTGAAGAAACTTTTTCCCATGTTGAATGATTATAAACTATTAGAATGTTTATTTCCAAGGTCAGACATCAGAATTTCAATTTTTATCTTATGGATGTAATGTAATATTTATTAAATGGTGATATTAAGGATGAAGTATACATTAAAAAATCTTTTGGGTTTTCTACATGATTAGGATGAAAACAATGTTTTTAAATGGGAGATCTATTTTTATGAGTTGAAACAAGATCTACATTATTGGTATTAAAAAAAATTTAATGTGTTTGTGAATGTAAATTGTGTTAAATTGAATTTGTGAAAAAAAAATTGTGTGAAATATTTTGACTCCATATATCTAATATTAGTTGTTTAAGTGGATGATATGTTTTTTTCCTTGGGATGGAAAAATGTTTTTAAAAAATTTTCTAATGAATTGAAAACTTTTATTGAAATTTTATTATTGTGTGTGTTAATTTTTCTCCTCTGCATACAAGATCAACAAAAAGAAAAATATATTTTCCAATCTCATGAAAAGTATTCCAGGGAATTGGAAAATAAGTTTGGGATTGATTATTTAAAATAAGATTAAACTCCTATTTTTGTGAGCACAAATTTGAGTAATGATGAATTTAGAATAAGTGTGAATCATAATTTCCTTTAGAAGATTATATCAAGACACCATAACATTACATCATCAAAAATTTTTATTGTTTATGCCGTGAATTTTTTTCTAGATATCAAGGGAACATAAATGAATCTCATTGTTGGTAGAAAAGATTTTCTTGAGATATTTCAATGTAATAACATCACATGTGTTATAGTACAAAATAAATTGTGGGATGATGATTCATGGTTATACTGATGCTTATTGGGATGGAGATTATAATGATATAAAATAAACCACATTAGGATAATTTTTCTAGGGAGAATGTTTTCTGAGTAACCATAGAGTGAGTAAATGTTTTGTAACATTGAGAAATGATTAATCAGAATGTATTGCAGCTAGTCAAACTTGTACTAATATTTGTATGGATTAATTCTTATTTGAATGATTTCAAATTAAAGCCTAGTAATACATTGAATAGTTATTGTGATAGCCAGGGTGTAATTGATATTTCTAGAAATCGATTCCAACATTCAAGATCAAAATTCAATGACATAATGTTTTACATTATAAAAGAGAAAGTAATTGCAGGATATTTTTTACTGGAATACATTTTAAAATTGTATCCTATTGTTGATATTTTTTCAAAATAAATTCATATTGAAAGGATTATGGAATTGAACCTTAGACATCATGTTTAGCCTCCTCCCATTTACTCCTAAACCACATAAGGATGAACCCCCATGGTGCTTTGGATTATGTTTATAAAATAGAATAGAATGTAGAAATATTATACATTTTATGAAGATTTTATTTATCATTATGAAATCAATATGAAGTAGGGAGTTTTTACTAATTCTTTTTAAATGAATCTAAAGCTACGTTAATCATATAATGGCAGTGATAAAAATAATACTAACAGTATAAAACATAAAAGTGAGGCAGATTTAATCATTATACAGACACAATATTTTAATAACACCGATAAATTGTATTCCAAAAAAACATTACTTTATCTAGTAGTGCATTTTATGGAAACTCATATTTTAGAAATGTTAGGTTTTGATAAAATTTATAAAATTCAATTTATTTGAAAATGAAGAGTTGTGAAAAAATATAAGAGTTGTGGAATTTGGTAACGAGGGTTATCCAAAAAAATGGAGATTGAAGAACCTTTTTGAATAATTTTTTTAACAATTTTATTTTATTTTTTGACTACTAACAATTTTTGTAAAAATGTTTCTATTTTTCTAGAATCAAACCCTATTCATTCATAATGAGCTCTGTAATAATGATGAAAATTTCTGAATGTTTATAACCAAACATAAAGGTGGGGAAATGTTTTTTAAACAAATTTTCTTTCAGGATTCATATAATCAGACTCAGTAGCATTAGATTCATGTCATCATATAAATGAACATCAGAATCAGATCATTGGATCCATAAGAAGACAAGGATGAAAGTTTTGTTTTCAAAAAGAATTCCCTTTCCAGAATCAGATAAATAAATAATTTGATGAGTTAGAAAGACCAAATATACTAAGTGAATATGTATTATTATTTCTAAGGAGATTTTAAGGAATATAATATAGAATTTTGTTATATGGTTTGATTAATTTTTCTATAAAATCAAATGATGATTTTTTGATCATAGTGTTCTCAAATATAATGAAAACTATCTTGATAAAATATATTGTGGAAGTGAAGGAATTGTAATGATTGTATCCATTCTAGAAATAAATATTATGTTTCCCAATAATTAATAGATGATGATTTTTCAAACTATCAATTTTTTTAGTGGATATATCCTTAGATACACATGATATTAATAAGGAATCCATTGAAATTGGTATTCAATCATTATGAGATATCCATCAATGGAAAAAACATCAACAAGTAAGAATAATTGGGATGTTTGATTAATATAAAAGTTATTGTATAGATATTCCATAATAATGGGAATTTCATCATTATTATAATTCTATCATTATGGGGATTTCATTACACTCAGATGATAATGAAATAGATTCTACTGATATGATAATTAAAAATAATTTTGATGACTCTAGGAAGGAAACTGATGTTGAGAATAAAAAATATTTTTAATGTGTTGATTATGATGATGACTAAAAATAAGATTCTATATGTTTTGTGAAGATTTGAAGAGGTAAATTAAGAAATTTAATTTGTTTAAATCATGGTGAAACATAATGATGATTAATTAAGACAATGGTGAATATTAAATAGAAGATATTTTTTTTACTTTTTAAATTTGAGGAAGCTGAATTTTTTTTCAAGTTTCCTACATCAATTATTTAAGTCATCTACAAAATGTTTCACTGATCATTATAAAATTTTCATCTTTAAAGGAATTGGAAATGAAGAAAACAGAGTAAATCGAGTGAATTTTATTTCCGGGAAAATATACCATCAGGAAGATCAAGAGACTGAATGTTTTTTTACCGATTTGAGAAATATCAATTTAAGTTTATCAGAATGAGAATGGTCATACATTGCATTGAGAAATGTTTTATTTTTGTAGATTTATAATTGTATCATTGTATTTAATCCATCATATTGAGAGAATTATATCCAGACTCATTTTATTGAGATAACTTAATCCAGACTCATTATATTTAGAAAATAATATCCAAACTCCTCATATGAAGAGAATCAAATCAAATCTCATCATTTGAAAAAACCATCATTAATAAAATTAGAATAAGGATTCTGACAGGAAATTTTTTGTGTAGTTTAAAAAAAATTATTTTTTATTTTTTTGGAAAAATTTTGTTATAATAAATTATTATAGACTAAAAAGAGTTAGTATAATCTTTTCTATCGGGAGATAGGTGGTTTTAATGGTTGTTAGCATAGGTTTTATACACTTCATCATAATATTTGATTTTCATAGACCCATGATAGTGCCAATGGGAAGTATGTGGGTTCCAAATTTGAGTAATAAACTTAGAAATATTTTTGGATTTACATGCTTTACTACTTTTTCATACATGATTATTTACTAAAAGTTGATACGGAAATAAATCTTCATAGGATGAAGGAGTCACGATTCTAAATGTTTTGAAACTTATGAAATGTGAACAACTGATTAACCCCCCCCCCCCCCAACTCAATTAATATATGGTCATTTGGAATATAAATTAGTAATATAGTAAATTTTCCCTTGTTGAATCCTTATATTTGATATTATAAATTCATTCAATATTATAGAAATTACTACATTTGATGGAATACATTATTACAAATGAAAATATAAGATGATTCTATATCTCCATTCTCTTTGACTTGATGTAGTTGATGTCACTACTATTGATTATCTGTAGAGACTCGGGCTTGATGTAGAGTTAAATTACATTACATTTTCTGAATACATAATACATAGCAAAAATAGACACCCATGAACCGTAATAGTTTAGTTTCTTTGGATACATGGAACATAATATTCTAATCATGGTGAATAACCTTCAACAAATATCATAAATATCTTCTCCTTTTATTCTTACATAAAAACATTCATTATGTCCTAGGGAAAAGAAGTCATAGAATGGGTGAGCTCGAATGCTTAGTAAGGGTAAACATGGATAATATAAAATAATCAATAAATATTTTAACGTAAAAACATGAACATAAAATATAATCATAAAAATCAGGAGAAATGACATAAAACATGCCAATATATAATGCATGGATCATAAAAGACCATTAATCCTAATAAAAAATAGCGTTGAAATAAAACATGGAGTTGTGTAAAACCATTAAGCACAAAATATGATTTCCATAATAGCCAAGGAATTGCTTCCAAGACCATTATAGTGGACGAATTCCATTATTGAACTGGATTTACATGTCATTCCAACCAAGTATTATTAAACCATATTTATTTGTTATTCTAGAAATGTATATCTTATGAGATATAAATCATTACCCAATTCATTTGAGTGATAAATAGTTCCTACCCTTCTCATAAAGAAGTATTTTTTTTGTTTGCCAAAAAATAAACATAAATCAATAATCATAACTCAATGAATAAAATGGGTTTCATAAAAATCATCCCATCATAACATAATCAATATATAATAAATGTATAACATTTCATCATAAGAAAAGTGAAAACCTATAAATAATAGAGACATTATACATGAAATATAATCATATTAAATAATTTTATCATATATAGAAAATGGTTTTGAAAAAACATTTGAAATGAATTCTTGAGGAAAATATCCTTTATTCTTCAAATTGATTTTATTTTCTCAAAATGACATGCAATTTTAAAAGAAAATAATTTTTGTAGAAAATAATCATGAAATCGTGTAGAGGAAGATTCATGGAAATGAGGCGTTATGAAACAGTAAAAACCAGTTCATGCCGTATATGTTAAAAAACATTCTCCACGTACTTTTACCAGAAAAGTAAAAAAGTACATCGTATGGTTTATAAAAGAAAGATTCATTCCCTAATACATAGTAGAACTCAATAAGTGGTAAACATGACTTTAATTATACATAGATGAATAGTAAAGACATTATGAATTTTTTTCTATAAAATATGGACATATATGAAAAATATAACTCTAGTAAATACTTACTAATAAAAAATCCCAGATAAGAACGAGATTGGAATAATTATCCCATTACTTATGGCCAATTTGTTCTGTATCTATCCAAGAATCATATATAGTGTGTTTAAAAATATTATTAACCTGTAACAGAACTGTAATAATATTTTTTATATCATATATGATTCACTTACAACTTTATATTACCTGTTCATTCATCAATTCCATGTTAAATAATTGTTTTGGGTAAACTCGTTTCATTTTTCATACGTGTTTTGAATTGTAATAATTCATATGATTACTTATATCATGATTACTAATGTACATAATGAAAAACATTATTTATATATAATATATATTCAGAATATAATATATATATATATATTAGATCAATAAATGGAATGAAATACACCTTTCATGGAGACAATAGGCTCTACGTATGCATGAATGCTATTTAAATTTCTTTATTAAATTTAATGTAACTATGTAAATAACATATACATAAATCCAGTATTATTATTATGTCATAAATTTCATAATTATTTATTATATATACTTTATAATCAATCTTGAATGGTTAACATTGAGAGTGAATCTCGTCGCGTTGTGGAGATGGTAAACTGTACGTACGCACGAGCGATGATATCATTCCCATTATTATTGAATGGAATTGGAGTGGATTATATAATAACTAAAAATATGTATTTTGTTAAAATAATAATGTATATTTATTATTTCCACCATTATACACATCCATGTATGGTGGTGGTGGAAAACAGATTACACCAGTGTGTGGAGACTCTAAGCCGTATGCACGCACACGCAATGATTTAGTTTTTGATAGGTTGGATATAAAGTGAAATAGTGTTATTTCATATTTATAATAACATATCATTATAGTATTAATATTGATTTTAATACGTTATATTGAAACAACTAAATAATATGAAGTAGAAGAAGAATGAAAATTTAGTGAATCATTAAATGTGATTACCTCTTCCTCGATGTGCCTCTTTTAATAATACTCTTATGGCACTAGATTTCATCTTTTAAGAATTCCAGAACCTCTATAATATAACAATAGATATTTATAAGTGGAATTGGAAGGGTTTGGCTGAGATTGATGGCTAAAACTTTAGTGAAGAGAAGAGCGAGGGAGTTCCCATTTACAAGAGAGGAGAGGAGCACTTTTAGAAACCTCAAAAATATTAATTTATAATAAACTCAAACCCCACATAAAAACGTCCAAAATGACAAAAATTCAATGATGATATGAGATAGGGTTGCAATATAATCAGGAAATAAAATTTAGATATGTTGGGAAATTATTGTAAACCTTATCAATTTGATTTATCCTTATTTAATCTACTTAATATTATTTGTGGAAATAATATTATAAATTTAAAATGGTTATAAATACTTACTCATGTGTTTTTAATTGTCCATAATTGGATAATTTATGACATTTTAGACCATATAAATTACAATTTATAATTTTTAAATATTTATTATATTTTTAAACAATTTAATAATATGTTATGTTTATAAAATATCAATAGTGTCAATTTTGACAGTATTCATTTATTTGAATTTAAATAAAATCCACACAGTAGATATATTCAAACCAAAATATTTAATAGATTCCTATCATGTCATATTTATCTATAAAATTTGTGGAGCTCATTAATTATTTCATTAATGTTTATTTTAATATTTTTAATAACATTTCATTGATAACTATCTTAATAAAATAATTACTACAACATTTTTGTATATTTATTTAATAGACTTATTTGTTGCATAAAAATTAAAAATAAAATACTATGAAAAGGTTATATTGATTATATTTCAAAATAATACTTTTTTTCTAATTTATCATCTAAAACACCCAACTTTTAAAATGATATGTTTATTAAATTATGAAGGTGACAACTTTGGCATCATTTAGAATAAAATAATATAAATGTCATAATCTATTTTAAAATTTTCCAAATGGTCCAAAAGGAGACCCTTATATAATTAGGGTGTATATATACCTGACCAATAATGTTTGGTGAGGTTTCCTGTCCTTTTGGTGGGTATTATTATTTTAATAAAAATAATATTATTGATTTGACACAAAATAAATAATTTCTGCATCAATAATGTATAAGAAATTAATTAAATTATATATTTTTTTAAAATTACAAATAAATTACCACGATTAATATAAACACTTTATCATTCAAACGACTATTTATAATAGAAATTATATTTTGGATAAACTTATATTTAAAATAATTTAATTAATAAAGTTTGAGTGGGATGTATTTAACTTTCCTTTAGATAAAAATAACTAAAGGACTTATTATCATCCGAGTGGGTTCCAATAGAAAAAATTTCTATCCAAGTATGTTTAAGAGATAAATATAATAAACCAATGACGTCAAGGCAAGTGTTAGTGTATTTTTATAATATTATTTTAACCTTTAATTACCTGATTTTCCTTTAACTGTGGTAAATAAAAATTACCATAGTTACTATTCATAACGCCAAAAAAAAAGTAGAATATTAAAATAATTTGGACCTACTGATTCAAAATATGGAATCTATTTTACCAAATTCAATACATAGAAGATGCAGTATTTAATTTAAAATTAATCCTGCTGTTGATAAAACATGTTTTAAATGTAAAAACATTGCAAAAGATTGAAATGTTTTCACCTATGAATTCATTGTAAACATAATTATAAGGACATATATTATATTAAATGGTAAAAATATAGTATATTTATACATTAAAACAAATAAATATTATAATTTTACCATATAAATTATAACGATGAAAAAAGTTGTTTTTAATTAAAATTTAGCATATTTTTACAACTCATAAACATATGCAGGTTATCAAAATAATGTCCAAAATTTATAAAACATAAATATTTATATCCTGATTCAAAATAAAAATTTATATTTTTTAAATTTAAATTATATAATTTTCAAAAATATTATTTAAAATGGGTTCTCTATAAAAAGACGGCAAAACAACATTTTTTAATAAATACTTCCTTTATATGAAAAATTAATTTTGTTCTCATACCATGTTCTAGAAAATCTAAAAAAAAAATATAATGTTATAAAATAAAAAATATGGTTAATACAAATCATAATGGCTAGTTTAAATTAAAATTATAACAATATATCATTATTTAGTAAAAAACAGTATTGCATACAACACAGTCTATTGAGGATGGCCACTCTTGTGTGTTACACAAGCCATGTATATAGTTTTTTATACTACAAACTAATCTTGGTGTAGCGTAAAAAATTATATCAAAGAAATTAAAAGGAATATATATCAAAAAATCGTAGGGTGTTATATTCTACCCCCCCTTAAAATGAATTTCTACCTTGTAATTCATCATTGTTATAAATGGTTTACTATTTGAAATATTATTTCATAGAAATCCACATCGTAAAAAGGAATACTAAAAATTATTTTTAAAAATTGATGTACTATATATAATGGTTACCCAATGTAACTCAACACTGGGTTTCCACATAGTAAAATGTTGCTGACAATATGGATATGGAATAGAAATCTAATCATCATGTTCTGATGGGGAGTGGTAGAGAAAATGGTTATGAAAAATACAACATTCACAAATCCATAAATTTGTGATGATCTATGGTACGATCTGATTCATCGGATAAGAGGGAACCTGGACACCATTTTTAGTTTTAAAGTTCATTTTCATAGAGTTGATGAATTTTTTCATAAGGAAAAATACACACTTTATTTCAGTGTGAAATCATCATTGGCCATTCCATGAACAATTTCCAATTTATCTCATATTTGAAGAAATGATGTTGAATTTTTCGTTCTTGAAGTATCAACAGTTCATGCAATAGAATGATAGGTCATTCCATCTGTCTCTACCAAAAAAAGGATACCATAGTATATTAAATATACATAAGTCCATATATAGTGAGGTTAATTGTATATGGTTAAAAAATGTACCTATACCTCATCAATCATACCAATAATAAAATAAAACTTATTTCTACAAACCAGGAACATCATGTAGGACAATGTTAGGCGATAAAGGCCTATCAGACTTTGGTTGTGGGTACGATTCCAACAACCTTGTCTGACGTGATGGTTTGTCACCCATCCTAATGGTTGTCCTTTTTCTAATACTATACTATTACAACATTCTAGAAAGAATATCAAAAATTTATGGCCTTAAACAATACTATCAGATGGCTATCTTAATCTATTCCAATCTATTGGTTAATCCAAAATATATCTGTCCAATCTCACCATATAAATAAAAATATTACAAGAGATGCCATCAACCTTGAATGTGAATACCATAATTTATCCCCCATAAATCATAAGACATATATTGATGGTCATATTCCAATCATGTGAATACCTTAATCATGTATTCTCTTGAAACATGAATTACCATATAACCTTAGTGAAAACATGAATATTGTCAAAAGTTAACACATTTCACATACTGAAATCCCAAAATTTCTATATACTCAAACCATGATATCACTTCATCCTTATATCAATCATGAACTCATTAATACTATCAAACATATTATTTTCTAATTATCCCTTCATAATCCACATATTACAAGATTTCCAAAAATATTTCAACCACTTTTCATAGATACTGGTACCATACAATTATTTAAAACCCTAATAAACCAATACATTGATATCCCAATATTCCATGATACTAAAAATGAGATTCCACAACAATATTTTGGAATCCCATTACATAAACGCATATTCATTCCACTAATTCGTTTTCATATTCAACATCGCCAATAGTGGTCGTATGTTACTTCCCTTTGTCCATTTCCTTAAGAGGTTGTTGATGTCGATCATAATTAACCCTCAGATTATGGAATTGGTTAGCATAATTCCATATTTACTTGCACATGTAGCATTGAAGTGTTCATGGTACATTCTCTGAAGCCTTTTTTCTATTCATATCATTAGCTACATTTTTACTATTACAACGACACTCAGCTACTTGATGACCTTATTTTCCACCACTAAAACATTTTCCAGTCCCTTTATGATAATCTCAACTATGCTTCTTTCCTCACATTGAGAATAATGAACCATTTGACTTCTATTCACCATTTTTATTAGATTTTTCAATCAACTCCATCTTTCATTTATTTTCAAAACCAAGAGATGGATATGTAACACCATCTTCCAGTTCTACATTGATTGCACAACACACAATTTCATCCTGGCTACAAAATTATCTTATAGCCAATGCCCTTCGAAGACTTGATTTTAAGCCATTGAAGAATATATCAACTATAATTTCAGGTATCATGATAATTCCAAAGGCATACCATGGAAGCCTTGTTAAATTAGCATCGTATATACCCATAGATTCATTATCCTTTTTCTTAAGCTCAAGGAACTACTTTTCGATCTTCTTCCAGTGAATTAGAAGAATGTACTTATAGAAAAATAAGTTCTTAAACTTATCCCATTCTAATGATTCAATTTCATCTTGGGGCCTCATATTATTAATTAGATTCCACCACTAGTCTACTTCAATGTCTAAATTTTAATCAACCAGAATGAATTTTTCATGTTCCGAATAGCGATGAATGGAAAATATCATTTCAATGGTACTGGTCCATTGTTCAGAAAAAAGTGGATCAGAAGACCAATTGATTGAAGGTGGATGTTTCCTCTTGAAGGACTCAATAGGGTATTGTTCCCTTATTTTCTAATTTGGATGTCCAAAATGATTCATAACTTGTGTAAGTATAACAATAATATTTTTTACTCTATCTCCCATAACATTGGTTTGTTCAGGAGGACAATCATTGCATTTTCTATTACATTTATCCATATACTTCCATTAGGTTCTAGCCATCGTATAAAACCCAAAAATAATAGTGTGAGTTGAAAAAATCTTTCTAGTAAAACAACATAATAAAGGGGAGTACATTAAATATCTAACATCTTAGGTTTAATTCTAAGATCATTACAATAATTATATGCCTATAACCAATAATTATACTTAACTTTATGGACATTACAAGACATACCTTAGAAATATATCTTGGGATCTCAATATAGTTTTCGCATCCTAGTTTCCAATGGTTAGCTAAACATTTCCTCGGATACCAACTATGGTGACCAGATCTTGACATACATGGAAATTACATTACTTTTGCAGAATACTTAATACATAACAAAAATTGACACCCTAGGACCATAATAGTTTAGTTTATTTGGAATCTATGAATATAATCTTCTAATCATGGTGAAAGATCTTCAAAATCTCTCATAAAGATATTCCACTTTTTTTCTTACCTAATGCCTTTATTTATGTCATGGAGAAAAGAAAAAATAAAAAGGGTGAGCTCGAATGATCCGTAACGTTAAACATGGAGAATATAAAACAATCCACAAATATTTGAAAATAAAAACATGAACATAAAATTTAAACATCAAAATTTTTAGCAATGACATAGAACATGGAAATACGTAAGGTATCGATCAGAAAGGACCATTAATAATGATAAAATAGCTTGGAAAAAAACATGGAGTTGTGGAAAACCATTAAGGACATAATATGATTTCCATAGTAGCCAAGGTATTACTGCCAAGACCATCAAATTGGATGAAGTCTATTACTAAAATAGATTTACTTCCTATTCCAACCCTGTATTACTGATCTAGATTTACTTGCCATTCCATCAATGTCTATAAAAAGAGATATAAAAATTTACCCAATTCATTGGAGGGGGAAATAACTCCCACCCATCTTATAATGAAATAATTATTTCATGTTCCACAAAATAAACATAAATCACTCTTCATAACCTAATGAATAAATTGGGTTTCATAAACATATTCACATGATAATATATTCCATCTAGAACAAATGGAAATCATTTCATCGTATGAAAAATGATCCCATTAAAATAATAGAGACATTATACTAGAAACCCCAAAAATATTAAATAATGTCATATTAGATGGAAAATAGTTTTGATAAAACACTTGAAATGAATTATGGAGGAAAATATCCTTTCTACTTCAAATTCAATTTCTTTTCACAAAATTCCATAAAATTTTAAAAGAAATGGATTTTGTTGAAAATAATCATGAAATCATGTAGATTATTCATCCTGGAAATAAGGCATTATGAAACCATAAAAATATGTTCCTTCCATATAATTTAAAAAAACATTCTCCTCACACTTTACCAGGAAAAGAAATAAATCACCTCGTATTGTAAAAAAAGACAGATTCCTTCCATAATACAAAATACAATTCATAAAGGGATAAACCCGACATAAAAAATAAATATAAGAATAATAAAAACATTATGAAAACATTTATTATAAAACATGGACATAGATGATAAATATTACCCCAGTAAATAATTATGAATAAACCATCTCGGATAAGAACGAGATTGGAATAATTATCCCTTACCTTATGTCTAATTTTTTCTGAATATGTCTAAGACTCTTGTATTGTTGGATTAAACATATTATTAACTTATAATAGAACCATAATAATATTTATGATATCACATATGATGCACTGACGACATTATAATACCCTTTTATATGTCAATTCCATGTTAAAGAAGTGTTTTGGGTAAAATCGTTTCATTTGTAGTACACATTATGAATTTTAATTATTCATATGATTACATAGATCATGATTACATACTTTCAAAATGTAAAACATGATTCATATATAATTTATATTCAGAATATAATATATATATATATATAACAGAATGATAAATGGAATGAAATACACCGTTCATTGAGATGATAGGCCCTATGTACGCATGATTATTGTTTTCGTTTCCTTATTAAATTGACTAGAAGTAGGAAAATAACATATAAATAAATACAGTATCATTATAAAGTCATATATTTCATGATTATTTTTTATACATAGTTTATAATAATTCTTTAATAGTTAACATGGATAATGAATCACATCACATAGTGGGGACTGTAATCCATACGTCCACACGAGCGATGATATCATTCCCATAATTGTTGAATGGAATTAGAGTGGATGATATAATATCTCAGAATCAGTATGATGTTACAAAAATAATATATTGTTATTATTTCAACCATTATACCCATCCAATTATGGTGGTGGTGGAATAACATATTACACCACAACATGGAGATGGTAAGCCATGCGTGCGCACACACAATGATTTTGTTTTTGGTAGGATGGATATAAGGTGAAATAATGTTGTTTCATAATTATAATAACATATCAGTATATTAGTGATACTTATGTTATTAATTTATAATGAAAAAACTAAAGAAGAGAAAGTAGAAGAATAAATAAACAAGAAATAATTGGTAGAATAGATTACATCTTCCTCAACATGCCTATTTTAAACGTCCTCTTAGGGCACCATAGTTGGTCTTTTGAGAAGTCCAGAAACTCTATAATATAACTAGAGAGGTTGATAAGAGGAATTGATAGGGGTTGGCCAATCTTGTTGGCTTAAAATGGAGTGAAGAGAAGAGGGAGGGGTCCCCTTTTATAAAAATGGAGAGGGGCACTTTTGGAAACCTCAAAAGTATTAATTTATAATAAACTCAAAACCCATATAAAAACCTAAAAAATGACTCAAATTAGCATATGAGATGAGATAGGGTAGTAATATCATCAAAAAATAAAATTTAGACTTGTTGGGAAATTATTTAAAACCTTATAAATTTGATTTATCTTTATTTAATTTATTTAATCTCATTTGTGCGAATAATATTCTAAATTTTAAATGGTTATAAATACATACATATGTGTTGTGAATTTTCCATAATTCGATACTTTATGAAATTTTGGACCATATAAATTTCAATTTTTAATTTTTAAATATTTTTTTGATTTTTAAACAATTTAATAATATTTTACTTTTATAAAATATCAATAGTGTCAACTTTGATACTATTCATTTATTTGAATTTAAATAAAATACACATAAAAGATATGTTCAAAGAAAAATATTTAATAAATTACTAAATATCATATTTATCTATAAAATTAGTGGATCACATTAGTTAGTTCATTTAATATTTATTTTAATTTCTTTAAAAAAATTATTTGATATTTCTATTAATAAAATAATTACTACAACATTTTCGTACAATTATTTAATATATTTATTTTTTGAATAAAAATTAAATATAAAATACTATGATAAATTTAAATATATTTTATTTCACAAGAATACTTATAGTTGAATTTAACTTCTAAAACACCCAAATTTTAAAATGATATGTTTATTAAATTATGAAGGTGACAACTTTGAAATCATTTAAAATAAAATAATATAAATATCATAATCTATTTTATAAAATTCGATATGGTCCACAAGTCTGCCCTTGGATGATTAGGGTATATATATACTCGACCAATAAGTTTTGGTCAAGTTTAGGGTCCTTTTGGTGGGTGTTATTATTTTAAAAAAACTATATTATTGATTTTTCACAAAATAACTAATTTTTGCATCATTAATGTATAATCTATTAATGTAACTATTTATTTATTAAAAATTACATATAAATTTCTATGTTGTTTAAAAAAATTTATATTTCAAATTAGTATTTATAATTGAATTTATGTTTTGTATAACCTTATATTAAAAATAATTTAATTAATAAAGTTTGAGTGAGACATAATTAACTTTCTTATAAATAAAATAAATTAAAGGTCTTAATATAATCCAATTGGGTTCCATTAGATTCCATTTCGACCCGAGTATGTTTAAGAGAGAAATATAATCAACAAATGACCTCATGAAAAGTGTTAGTGTAATTTTATAATATTATTTTTACCATTAATTACCTGATTTTCCATTAATTGTGGTAAATTAAATTTACCATAGTTACTATTCATAATGCCCAAAAATAAAAAGTATCCTATTAACAGAATTTAGTTCTAATAATTCCAAATATGGAATCCATTTTTCCAAATTAAATACAAAGATGTTGCAGTATTTAATTTGAAATAAATCCCGCAGTTGAGAAAAAGTGTTTTAAAAGTTAAAACATTTCAAAAGATTGAAATGTTATTACCTATGAATTCAATGTAAAATTAATGATAATTACTTATATTATATTAAATGGTAATAATATATTCTATTTATACACTAAATCCATTCAATATAATATTTTAACCATATAAATTATCTCGATGAAGAAAGTTGTTTTTAATTAAAATTTAGCGTATTTTTACTATTCATCAAAATATGAACGTTATGAGAATAATGTCAAAATTTTATCTAACATGTATTTTTTATATCCTAAATAAAAATAAAAATATAACATTGTCAAACTGAACTTATAAACTTGTCAAAATTTTGATTTAAAATGGGTGTGCCATAAAAAGACCGCAAAACTGATTTTTTTTTTGCAAAATACTTCCTTTATACGAAAAATTGATTTTATTCCCATACCATGTTCTAAAAAATGTGTAAGATGAATTATAATGCTATAAAATTCAAAATTTTGTTAATACTATTAATAACAGCTAGTTCATAAGAATATTATAACAATATATCGTTGTATAGTAAAACTCAGTATTGTGTACAACACACACAATTGAGGATTGTCGCTCTAGCGTCTAACACAAGCCAAGTATACTATTGTGTATACTGTAAGTTAATCTCAGTGTAGCATACAACGTAAAATATCAATGAAATTAAAAATAAAGTATTTCATAAAATCTTAGGGTGTTACATTGTTTAACAATTCATATTGAGTCCCATATGATGTTTTCTATTAAGAGAAATGTAGAAGCCAATGGATAGGATAAAAATTAAATACTTATTCCTTTATCAGTGAATGTTTATCAGAAGGTTATGGGTTTTAATACCCCAAAAATTATGTGGGACTAGAATTATATTATTTATGAAGGTAATAATAATGCGATGAATGAAAAGATACAAATTTGTAATAGTATATATTTTGAAATAATAATATGACATAGGGAAACTATTGATGAAAACATCAACAAAGTAAATTATGTAGTCTTCAACATCATTGGAATTAGATATGTCTAGGAAGATATAACAATTTTGAATAAACCTATGAGAAAATTTCAAAACATGTTTGAATCGAAAATTACATATTCATAAGATAAGGTTGATTTACCTCTTGATGAATTCAGTAAATTTATTATTTTTTATGAAATGAGATCAAATCATGTTGTTAAAAAGAAAACTAAAGATGAAATGGATTTTGAAGCTATTATAACATTTAAAATTCAAATTTTTTTTATGTAGATCCTTATGACCCAATAGGTAAAGAAGATGATGAGATTAATGATAAATTTACATATCTTTTATACAAGAACTATCTAATAAGAAACAAAATGTAAGGAGGTAAAATTTCCATCAAATGGTTATATGTGGGGGAATTGGAAACATTGTTGTGAATTTCAATAACAAAAATTTTGGTAATATTAATATTATTCCAATGAACACCCATGATGGAAGATGTGAAACCAAAATAATAAGAATAAAAGAAATCCAGAAAATATATAAAGATATTTAAAGGGAAAAAATGTATTTCAATTAATAATGTTAAATCAAACTAAACTGAAACAATTATTTTAAAGATGGGTTTACTAAAAAATTTAGAACATTCATTGCAAAAGATTAAAAAATTAATAATTCCATAGAGATTGAAACGGTGGGGAATAATATTTTAGATTGTTTCAACTTCGAATAGAAATTATTCCATGTCTTGATAAAAAAACAGTAAAGAATGAAACATGTGTATTGAGGAAATATTTTTAAGAATTATTTAGTGGTATAAAATATTTTACCATGAAGGAGGACAAATATATTTAAGAAATCCGATGTTGCACAATAGTAATATCTAAAAAGAGAATGATGGTTGAAGATCTCAGTTTGAATATTGAATCTAAGGAAGAATAAGTTAAAAAATTTTAATAAAAAAATTGGGTCTGTATGTATATAGAGGAAGAAGAATGAAAACATCAAAAAATCCATGGTAGAAAATTGTGACACTTCTAATGTTGCGGATAAGGATCAATATAAGAATCAAGTGAAATATTATCTCACCAAAATTAATCATACATCTGATTATTTTATCATTTTTGTTTTTCAAAAAAAATTTGGGAAATCATGGATAGAAATATTCTTTGAGAACCCTATAAATTTTATAAAATGTGAATACCCACTGCAAAGTAAACATGTTCTATGTCCTGAATATTAAGGATCGGAAATAATATATGATCCACAAAAAATTCTATAAATGAAACCATATTTCAAAATAAAATCATTGAATGATGGTTATTGATGGTGTTTTGGAATCTATGGTAATAAGGCACATAATTGATGGAAAAACATATCCTAACATTGAAAAAGGAATTAGAAATGTGGAAAAATTGTAAAAGTAGAGTAAGAAAATTTCTTATGTTATATAATGTTCAAAAATGTGAATTATGAAGATGTTAAAAAAATTGAAATAGTAAATAAGTTTGAATATCTAGAACAATGTTTCATAAGATGTGATAATGTAGGTCATCATGCCAAAAAAATATTGGACACTTCTTCTCGAACCATTTGTTTTACAATTGAAAATAAAATGTTGTTTTGAAGAAGAATGTTACATAAGAATATTTTATTATTGAGATAGCCTTGGATAAAAGTAAAATAAACAAACCATGGATATTTGAAAATGGTTTTTTTCACATAAAATAGGTTATATGAAAATCATGAACATATTGAAATTTATGATGGAAGAGTAGTTACCTATTGCAATTGTAGTTCCTTAAAATTTATAAGAATCAGAACGATTGAGATTGAAGTAGAGAAATTGAAATCTGAAAATGTTTTATTAGATGATGGGATAAAATATATCTTATAACGTGTAAGTTAATTTTGTGATAATTTAAAATATGTTGGTTTTATAAAATGTTTTTGTATCATAAAATGTACGAAAGTTGGAAAATATATTATAAAATAAGAAAGAACCACTAGAAATATAATACAAATAAGAGAATTCAACAAATCTCGTTACTTGAATGATAAAGAAGAAATATAATTGTGGCACTAATGACATAAAATACTTGGACCAAAAATTTATTGATAAAATTTCAAAGGATGATACTGTCAAAAAATTATAATAATTTAATAGATGATAAGATGTTGTTTGTGTAGCTTGTCCAAAACAGAGTATGACTATCAAAAGTTATAAAATTATGAATTACAATCTACCTGGCCACATTTAATTATTCCTTACAATTTATGTGGTATGATGTGAAATCAATCGTCAAAAAGTTAATTATACATTATCCATTTAATTGAAAATTTCAATTAGGTGAAAAATATCATGTTTATGAAGCACCAGTCAGAGGATATATAAATCATAAAATTCGTTAGAAAAGGTGTTGTGAATGAAATGGGTGTCTCTATTATATGTTTGAGATCATATAATGGTATAGAACTTACACGAAATAAATTTCACACAAATAAAAGATAGAATGGATTCATAAATTAGTTAAATAATCCTTATACTCCACCACAAAATAGAGAAGCATAAATAAAAACTATAATTTTAGAGGATATGGGAATAATAATTTTTCAAGAATATAGACATAAAAAATTATGTAGGATTGAAGCTGTTAGTACTTTTTTAGATGTTCAAAATTGATGTTTTCTGAGACCAAAAACCAATTTGAATCTTGATGTAATGATTTATAACAAAAAAACACAATTGAGATACTAAAATGTTTTTGGACTTCTATGCTTCATAAAAATAAAAAATATACATTTGGGAATGATTGATGTGAACTCTAAAGAAGCATATTTTACGGGTTGTGGATCAAATAGAAGAAGATGCCATTTTTAGAACAAACATTTAAAAAATTTGTTCAATCCTATGATATGAATGTAATTGAAAATAAAAATTAATTAACAAAAGTTGTTAATAATAATGATGAAGATAAACTCGATATTTACAATAATTGTAATTGTATATCAAAATATAACTATCAGGATTCATAAAATTCAAGTGTTTAAGAAATTTCAATCAGGAATGAAAATTTGAAATTTCATACATTACGAAAACATGTTGAGTCCAAAAATTATAAATGGAAATCAAAAGAATCAAATCAAAACAAGAATCATGTTGAGAATAAATAATAAAAATTCAATTATCTCGAAATTTGAACTATAGTAATTTTCATAAACTATTCAATAATAATATTGAGTGGATTCTATGAATGGATAATTGGATCATATTGAAAAGAATGAATCATGGGAACTTGATTCATGACCAGTAAGTAGGAAAATTTAACAAAACCAAGTGGGTTTTTAGAAATAAGTTATATGTACATTGATAAATTTCATGAAACCATTCCAGGAATTTTTTTAAAGTCTATGAACAGGTGGAAGGTCTGGATATTTAACATTAATTTTCACTAGTTTCAAGATTAGAAAATATTCGAATATTTAATTTAGTGATGCACTTTAGAAAAAAAATAATTTTGATATGGATGTAGTTTTATCTTTCTATAATTGGTGATATCGAAGAAAATGTTGCATTGAAGAACCATGTTGGTTTCCACATGATGATGATGAGAATAGAATTTATGAATTGAACAAAATTTGTATTGAATGTAACAACCTCCACGTGCTTGTTATTCATAACTTGAAAATTGGTTGAGATTGATAAATTTTTCTAATGGAAATTTTAATAGCAACATATATTTGAAATATGATGACTCTAGATCACTATTATTAATATTTTATGTGGATGATTTAATTTTTCTGTGGATATAGGCTATGGTTGTAAAATATTTTCAATAGAAATCCTGATTTTTTTTTAAATGAAAATGTTTGGATTATTAAATTAATTCCATTTATTAGAAGTTCATAAAAATAAAAAATATATTTTCTAATCTCAATAATATTATTCTATGGAATTTTTAATGATGCTTGGTATGAATGAATAAAAACATGTTTCATATCCTACTCTAGTGAGCATAAGGTTGAGTGAATATGGATCCATAATATGTGTAAATCAAAATGTCTTTTTGAAGCTTATCGGAATTATTCTTTACCATAAATCCTTAGGGACTGACATTGTTTATGTTGTGACTTTTCATGCTATGTATCAAAGGAACCTGAAAGAATCACATCTATTATTAGGATGATGGATTCTATGATATTTGAAAGGAACAAAATCACCTGGGTTTTTATAGAAAACAAATTGTGAGATTATGTTTCATGGTTATACTAGTGATGATAGGGATATAGATTTTAATGATAGAGAATCAACCATAAGATGAACATTTTTATTGTCTAAATATTTTGTGACTTTTGATAGTAAGAAAATTTGTTCAGTAACATTGATGATTGTTGAATATATATATGTTGACACTACTCATTATTGTACTCAAATGTTATGGTCTAATATTTATAATGAATATTTTAAATTAAATATTTAAAATCCATTAAAGACACTTTGTGATAATCAGGTGTCAATTAATCATTCTAATAATATTGTCCAACATTCTAGATCAAAACACATTGATATAAATTTTTACTTTATAAAAGATACGTTGCTGCTATAGTTGATTTTCTTGAATTAATTTCATTAATGTATCATATTGATGATAAATTTACAAATTAAATTAAAAAATAATAAATTGAGGAATTCAGGATTGAAATTATTGTTTATCATCCTCACTTGTCTTCCTAATCATCATAGTGGTGATCCCCCACTGTTCATGGGATTACATAGGCAAGGCGGGAGAGAATGTAATAAAATTGTTCTTTATAAAAGTTTTTACTTATCTTTCATAAATGAATATGATGTAGGATGTTTTTACATATCTTTCTTAAATCAATTTGAAGTTATGGTAATCATATGATATGAGTGGGAAAATGAAAACCGAGAGATTAAAAGATAAAAGTGATGGGGAGTTTATCATTACATGGTTGAAAAATTTTCATGTCACTAAGGGATGGAATTCCATAAGAAATTAATTTATCTAGTGTTGTGGTTTCAGAAACACTATTTTTGGAAAGGATATATTTTTATGAAATTAAGAAATAATTATATGTATAAAAAATATGTGTTGTTGAAAACAATGAGATTACTAAAAGTTGTGAATGAGGCCTGTTAAAAAATTAAAAAGGGGATATTGAAGAACCATTGTGAGAAATTTTTTTAAAACTGATTATCTTTCTGTAAAAAAACTAATATTTTTTTATAAGAATGTTTTTTAGGAATTTGATAAAGTCCATTCGTAATGGAATTTGTAAGAATATTTAATGTTTCTAAATAATTAGTCTCGAACCTAAATGAGAAGACTTGTTTTTTAGGAATGTTTTTTCAAGAGATTGAAAATCGTTATTACTAGCTTCTGATTCAGATCGTCTGTTCAATCGAAATAGAATATAGAACATTACTTCCCGAAGAATCGAAGGTAGAAATTGTTTTTTTAAATGATTCATTTCCCATAATTAGATAATGAAAAATGTTTGTAATATAGAATGATAAAATTTTATTAGTAGGGAAGTCTCCTTTTTTTCTGAAGTGTTTGAAGTATGTTTGTGAAGTCACGAGTTAGAAGATTTCAATTATTTCTAAACAAAATTAAGAAGATTCTATTATGATCCTAGACTTAAAAAATATCATGAAAAATATCATGTTAAATGTTTTTAATGAAATAGATGAATTGTACTGGTTGTAACAGTTCTATAAATAATGAAAATGTGTTCCAATGAGTATTAACTGATGCGTTTTGAAGATTATCAATGTTAACGCTTGGAGTTATAATTATATACACACTATCATAATGAGGAATCCATCACAATAAGGATTCCATCAATAAAAAATATCTATCAGTGGTAGAATAATTAATATATATGAATAATGTTTATGTTAGAATAATTTTAGAGTTATATTATCAAGACTCTATCGTAATGGGAATTCCATCATAATGGGAATTCCATCATAACGATAATTCCATAAGTTTTAGGATTCCATTATACTTATCTATAAAATAAACAGATTCATAATTAAATGAGAATGATTAAAAAATCATAATGTCTCTAAGAATGAAAAATAATTCAAAATCATTGAGAAGGAAACAATAGATGAGAAGGAAACAAATTCAGAATGATCAGATTACAAAGAAGAATCAAAAATAAGATTCTAGAATATTTTGGAAGAGTTGATGTTCTCAGATATAAAATTAATTTTTTGAAAAATATTAGTGAAATTAAAGGATGATTGAAGGAGTTGAGTTATATGTTAAAATGAGAGATATTTTCCTTGTTTATAAATTTGAGGAAGTGAAGATTTTTTTCTTGTATCCTACATTTATTAGGTTTTACCTATAAATAAATTATCAGATCATTAATTCATTAAGAACATTCATTAAATCAAAAAATGAGGACAACTAAGGAAATGAATTCAAATTAATTTTTAGCGAGAGTTATTGTGAGGAGGATCAGATAGACAAATGTTTTTCTACTAGATTGAGGAAGATCATATTGAGTACATCATGATGAGAATGATCGTATTGTATATATGAGCAAATTTAGAGATATCAAGATTGAGAATGGGTTCATCGTATTTATTCCACCATATTAAGAGAATTAGATCCAAGCTCATAAAATTGAGAGAATTAGATGCATACTTATTGTATTGAGGGAATCATATCCAGAATCATCATAGTGATAAAATCAAATCTATACTCATCGTATTGAAAAATCAAATCCAACCAAATTAGACTGAAAATTCAGACTGAGTAATTAAGGAGTAGTTTGAATAATTATTTATTATATTTTGGATAAATTTTATTGTAATTAAACATTTTAATCTAATATGAGTCAATATAATCTTTCTTTTTAGGAGATATAAGGTGTCTAATGGGAGTTTTCACATGTTTTATTCCCTTCTTCTTAATAGTGGATTTACATAGACCTATGATAGTGTTTGTGGAAAAGGATATAGTTTCTCACAAAGAGGTAGAACATTAAAAATATTGAGTTCTTTAAATTTTTTTACAACTTTTGAATCAATGAGTATTTACAAAAATTTTATAATGAAATAAATTTTAATAGGTTTTACTGGATAAGTTTCTAAAGGTTTTGAAACTTTTAAAAAGTGAACAAACTGATTCAACCCCCATCTTAGTTGTTACTCGATCCATTGGGGATTCAATTTTAATTTTTAACGATCCTTAGTTTGAGTGTTTATTTGTTATTCTTAAAATAAATCTATTTTATTTAGATTTCATAGAGATTGAAATAGTTTCTATGTTTTTATTTTTTTTCAAATATATTTTCTATGATTCACACATGAATTTAACTTTAAATAATTTTTTATTTGAATTTTTAATTTTTATCAAACCTAAAGATGTGTATTTTTGCATCTAAAAAACCTAAAATGCTGATTTTTTAAATTTTTTATAATTTTAAAATTATATTTTTTGTGATTTGGTATTTAAAGTAGTATTCATGATTTTTATTTTAAAAATTATTTGAGTATCATAATAAAATAAATATTATGGTAATTATATAATTGCGATTCATTTTAATTTGAAATTTTCATTTCAAATACCATATCCATATATGGTTTTGAAATTAATTTCTTGATTTGGATTTATTAAACGTGTATCATGGTATTGTTATAACTCTATGGTAGGGATTTCAATAAAATCAGGTGAATATGGTGTTTATATATTTTATATAATCATGTGATTACAAATATTATTTATTTACATACCTATTCATTATTGGTCATGGGATATATACTACATGGATAGGATAATATAGAACATATGTTGTCATTTCCACTAGTTTAGTGTGTCACCATGACACTTCTATTATGAATTTTTTTCAACATTCTAGCTTACTAGGTGTAATTCCATAACTTTTAATGTCATTTCACTAGATAGTCCAATATATAGTATGAATATATTTGTCCCCATGACATTACCGACATTCATATTGTAATTTTTTTGTGATATTATTATTAATTTTTCTACCTTTCCCACACTACTACAATTACAATTAAAATTGAGTACCATTTTTTATTTTTTCAATGTTTTTATTCCCTAATTTATATTTTATATTTTTTATATCTATTGTTATTGGTTATTTCATTTAATGTTTATATAAAACTACATTGTTAATCTTTACGTGTCTAGTTGTTTTTTCAAATTAATCTTGTAATTGTTTTAAAAATCTAGTTATTTCCCATTTTTGTTTTTCAATTGAATTTCAATGTTTTCTTATAAAATGGAATATTATAATATTATTGTTAATATTTGTTCCCCTATATTCTTCTGGTTATGGGTTGGTGTTACGTCATGACGATGATAGTAGATTACCAACATAATTTTTTTAGTGTTTTTTTATTTTATTTTCTTCAATATATATTGTCTAATAAATCATTCCAATATATTAAACCATTATTTTGGAATTTTATTTTAATTTATGTTATAGATATTTAATTTTCTATAGGGATTGGTTTTGCGTTATTTTTTCAAAATTATATAGAATATAATATGGGGGTTTTGTATACATATGACATATGTATGGGTCCTAATAAATTCAAAGGATGTTTTTATTTTAAATTTTATATTGTTTTTTATAGTATATATAACAAAAATTATTTTGTTTTTTCTTTGGTTATTGGGTTCATCCTTGTAAGATCGATAATGTTCCGCAGGTAGTGTCTCAGGTTAGATTGAGGGCCTAGTTCAGGGTTCATTGGGTTGGTTTGTAATAAAGGGGTATAAATGCATCATTTCTCAAGAGGTACATGGTTTTTAGTTCATTAGTAATTATTTTATCGAGTCAATTATATTGGATTTTTATGTTCTTGGGAATGTGAATTTGTTTCTATAATATTATATATTGCACAAGATCTCCATGTGCATTGAGTTATTAGGCGTGTTTGGGATTGTTTTCTGAAAATTTATTTTGTTATTCATTCATTATGCTATTTTTAAATTCTCAAGAATTATTTTTTGGTTGATATTTCTTTTCTGTAGGTTTGTTTCAGATATTTTTTTTGATGAAAATGGGAGAAGAAATGGAGTTTAACCATAAGATCAAAAGTTTCAGAAAACCATTTTGTGCCCATGAACATGGTTTTATTTAAGGATATCTATTTTAGTTGCATGTTTAAAACAATATCCACCAAAATATGTGGAATGAATATTCTATGAAATTTTCCCCACATTAATCCTGGTTTAGACCCCATATTGTTATTGATTTATTAAAGGTATATTTTTATACTAGTTTGGATGAATATAAGAGATTTTAATGATGTTTTATATACTTTTGTAAAATTTTACTATTATATGACACTAAATATTTTCTTTAATAGGAAAATATTACATTTTGGAAGTGATAATATGTAAGAACCTGAATCATTGTTTAGGTATGTTTTTCTTTTTTTCAGGAGTTTTTAAGAAAAAAATAAACTTTCTGGAAATTTTTTATGTACACGTCATGTACTTTCTGAGTACACGTTGTGTACCCTTTTCCCGCTCGAAGCCGTGTGCTGGCCATGTCCGGGCCACACACAAGGTGTGTAAGGGTGAGGTGGAGGCCGGTTAAAGCGGAGTATGGAAAATTGAAGTACACATTGTGTATTTTCTTCCTTTTCATTAAACGGACCTGTGTCGTGCCTAACCCCCGATTTCATCTTCTCCTCTAGTTTTCATCTGCCCGAGAGCGACCGTTCAGCCAGATCTTCAACGAGCTCCAGCCTCTTCGTCCGTTCTCTGATACGAGCGCGGTTTAATGTGTTGGAATCGCAGTGGTGAGATCTCCCTTCTGCTTGAGTCTTGTCTCTTGATTTCTCATAGTTTTCAATTTATCGTAGGTTGAGCATTTTGTGCGTTTTCTCAGACCTATGTCATTCTAAGGGGAATCTGTCTTCGTCGTTCACGTATATCGATCTCCTTGGATCGAGGTGGGTGGTTTGTGCCTTTCTGTAGAGTGTTGATGGATATTTTGTGTAAATTCCACCAATTCATTTGAACGGGGAATTGGGGGTTTCCTGTATTTTCCCTTATTTTTGCCTACTTTCCTTGATTGCATAAGTAGATGTATTTTCCTGTGAATATGGTCGTTTTTACTGTACTCTTGTTGTTTACCATGCTTCGTTTCCTATTTGGCATTTTTTCGGTTGCCATGCCTAGTTGTAGGATAGTGGAACTGTTGCTTTGTTATGTTGTTGAGCCTTAGAATGATATCCAAGAAGTTCTTGAGGTTTACTTGGATGATGCACACGTGCTGATCATGTTTAGTTTCACCCAGGACTGTGAGAACCTAGAGTAGTAGACCAAATGGAGAATTGAAGGAAGGGCATCTCCAGAGTGTCTTTTAATTATGATGTGAGACCACATGGAGAATTGACATTGATTGCTTCCACAAAGAGTCTGTATTTCCTTGACGTGGGACACATGGGGAATAGACGTTGAGCGCTTCCCTAGAGAGCCTTTAGCACAATACGAGACTATAGGGGGAATTGATGGTGAGTGCTTCCCCAGAGATTCTATTAATTTTCATAGCTGATCCAGAGGGGTGAGACTGTGTGTGCCTCCTAGAGGGTTTCCAGTACTTATAGGTTGAACCATAGGGGTTAGGCTGTGAGAGCTACCTAGAGGGTTACCTGTTTTCTTCTTGTTGTTGGTCGTTTACTTGTGTACATTATTGTTAGAACTGTAGTTTGTAGCTGCTTGTGTTTTCCTGTTTACTACTTCTTATCTTATTTAATTCCATATATTCATTGACTGTGAGGCACATATCTTTGGGGGATTTCCTAATGGGATTGTATCGCCCACCCTGTTTGGGCCATGCTTTTGGACCCAAGCAGACTATGTTGTTGCAGGTACAGATAAGGGAAATCACCCTTCTACTTCAGGTTCTTGATTGCGTTGGTGCTGGAGAGCATGGGACCGAGCTGGGGCTGTGATGCTGAGCATTTTATTTTGTTTTTCATTTGCACTTTTTTTCGGTTGTATTCCAGCACGTTGTTGGGTTTGCTTCTTTCCATAGATACTGGTACCTGCTGCATCTTTGTCTCATTGATATATATATTCATTGCTTCTGTTGTTTGGTATCTGTTGTTATGCATGTAGTTACAGCTTCCATTGTTGACTGTTGTTTTTCTATTGTATACCTTACAAAATGAGGGCATAGTTTACCCACCGAATCACCAGGGCCCTCGCGGCTAGTCAAAAGCCTCTGACGTTCGGGGAAATGCACTTGAGGTCATGTGGAGAATTGGGTATGGGACACCAGTGGAGGGGCTCCGGATTCGGGTCATTAAAAAGTGATATCAGAGGAGCTCTTTTCTCTTGCATTAATATTTGGATACTTTAGCCAAGGATAGGATGAACTCAGTACATGGTATTAAGATGTACTCGAGAGTAGCTAACCATTGTTTAGGAAAAATCCATACTACGTCATTAATTGCAGTTTGCTGGTTTTTAGTTTTTATGGTTGATATGTTTTCAGGTAGAGTGATTTTGCATGACTTGTGCGGTTAATGTTTTTATATATCAGTTCTACCCGATGATATGAGGGTATTCCATCTCATGCATCATATAGAATCTTCTATAAATCACATGACATGAATTCTTTCCATGCAATCTAGGGTGCATTAACGATTGCATGCAGTTATGATAGCCTTCGTGTAGATTATGCCTGTTGTTGTGATAGATTCTTGATAGAATCCCTACTATTATGTAAGAGAGTTGTAGTTATCCCATTTATGTGACTACATGAGATGCCATGTGTTGATTCGCGGGGAGTATGGGCCCTCACAAATCAAAATTTGTCACCTGTTTGCCTTATTTTTAGTGTTTCTAGAGTTCTGTGCAGTTTCTGAGCTACACCCAGAAAAACCCAGAATACACGACATGTACTTTTTGGATACACGTCGTGTAGTTTTCAGGCCGTGTCACTGACCGTGTGAGCAGAACACAGTGTCGTGGAAGTAACTTTATGAACACGCCGTGTATTGTAGGTACACGAAATGTAGTAATCAGTTGTGTATCTGGCCGTGTCACTAACAACATGGGTCAGGGAAGCTCGAGTAGCACACACTGTGTTGTAATAGAACACGCTTTGTAGTACCTTCCAGGCACCCGACCGTGTCACGAACAACACGGGTCGGTGTGACCTTCTTTCAGACACATTATGTTGTTCTTGGAGCATGCAGTGTAGTCTTCCCAGGTACCCGTCCGTGTCACGAACAACACGGGATGATGTCACCTTGCCTATACACGCCGTGTTTGTTCGGAACACGCAATGTAAGTTTCAGCCGTGTAGACGGCCATGAGATTAATAACACGGTCCGCCGAAGCATTTTCCACTACACTCCATCTCCGCTGGGAACACGCCGTGTAGTCTGAGTTTATGAAAACCGTGTGGGTTAGCCATGTACAGAGACTCGGGTAGGGGAACAGTTTCCAAGTACATTCCGTGTGTGGGTGAAACACGCCGTGTAGTTTTAGGTGTATACGAATTATAGGGAAAGAGTACACTCCCATGTCAGTGGATTAAGAAGACACACCAAGTAGTTTTTATACACGTCGTGTAGTTGAGTTTTGTAAACATGTGTGTTTTCTTTCCCTTGTTTCCATTTTTTTCTCTTCTGTTCTCTGTCCTTGTTTTCCTGATCTAAGGTGTGATTTTGATCTTTCAGAGCTATGCCTCTGAGAGGTCCTCTGGTCGTACGTCTGTCGTCAGGAAGTAATCAAACTCCAGATAGGGTTGATCAGGGACTTCCTCCCGATCCACCAGTCGGGCCAACCTTGGTACCGACTCTTATACCATTTTTAGTTGATGATGTGCAGTTCAGGGAAGGTTTAATGAGGATGATGTAGGCCTTCCAGGGAGCGCCGCCTCATGCCATGACTATGGAAGACGTTACGTGAGTTTTTCAACACCATCATCCCCCCACGTTCTCAGGGGGGAAGGAGGTCCTCAGGCTGCAGAGTCAGGTCTGGAAGCCATACTGACAAATTTCGACCATCTGGAGACACCTCCATAGAGGCGGGTCAATCTCTCCAACTACATGCTCCGAGACTCCTCCAAGAGGTGGTGGGACGTGATCTCACAGGGGGTTCAACAGATTTTTATGGCTTGGGAGGAGTTCCAGTGCGTGTTCTATGACTACTTCTACCCAAAGACCCTGAGGGTCGATCGAGCCCGGTAGTTCAGGATCTTAGAGCAGGGTACTCTTTTTGTCATTTAGTATTCCTCTCGCTTCACTGAGCTGCAGTGTTTCACACCCCTCTGGGATGGAAGTGGGGTGTTCTTAGCAAGGAAGTATAAGGATGGCCTTCGGAGGTAGATCCGCTCACAAGTGAACATCTTCCAGTTGACTTCCATCACTTCCATCATCAACCAGGCACTGATTGCGGGTGAAATCTGAGAGACTCTGGAGCTGCGAACCATGGCGGTTCTGCTCCCAAAGCTAGTCTTCCTCCAGATGATAGCATGCAGTGTTGTAGAGAGACTACGCGGTGACCTGAGGAATAGTGATTCATCTTCATGCAGCCAGGTGACATGCTACCCGTGTGGCTGGTCAGAGAACACGAGGCCGCGGTGCCAGAGGGACCCCGTGGAGTGCCAATCTTACAGTAAGATGGGTCACCGTCAGCGTTTCTTCAAGGTTTTCACCCCAGCAGCTGGTGACCGGGGTTGTTCCATGACTCCTCGTTCAAGAGTAGCCCCAACAGTCTCTCACCATTCAGGGAACTAGAGTCTTCTGGTTGTTCGGGCCGAGGTGGAGCTCGAGGTTGTGGCGGTCAGCCACCAGTCCCTAAGAACCATCAGGGAGGTTCAGCTAAGATTGGTCAGTCAGAGTCGTAGGGCCGCTGTGCTGGCTAGTCTTTCGCCGTTGAGTAGACCTATTCAGAGCAGGATCCCAACCCTTCTACAGTTCGATGTATGGTCTTAGTAGCCTCAGTTTTATCTTTATCTCTTTTCAATACTGGTGTTACACATAGCTTTATCTCGGTTGCTATCGTGGTGATCCTTTGGCTCTGCATATTTTCTTTTGCCGACTCATTAACACTATAAAAACCTTTTGGGTCCAGAAAACTTTGTGTATGCCAGTGTGGAGAGTGCCCTCTTGAGGTTGCAGGATATCGCTTCTTATGGGATCTCTATGCCTTAGAGATGACAGGCTATGATTTCATCCTTGGCATGGACTGGTTGATTCCCTCCCAGGTAGTCTTCGACTGCTATCTCCGTAGAGTTAGTGTCGTCTCACCAGAGGGTGAATATTTTCTATATAAAGGCGAATGGGACGTTCGGGCGAGTCGGGCAGGACTCGAGCATCTTGGGTTAGGAGGGGTGACGACCCATATTGCTAGTCATTACCTGGATGATCAGGGGACTCCATAATTGGACTTTCCTCCAGTAGTGGATCGCATCAGGGACGTCTTTCCAGAGGACTTTTTAGGATTGCCTCCAGAGTGTGAGGTAGACTTCTCTATTGAGCTCCTTCTAGGAGCGGAACCAGTGTCCATTCCTCCATATAAGATGGCTACACCTGAGTTGCAGGAGCTCAAGAATCATTTGGAGGAGCTACATGATAAGGGATTCATCTGACCCATTACTTCTCTATGGGGTTCACCTGTCCTATTTGCAAAGAAGGAAGACGGTACCCTTCGGCTTTGTGTGGATTATCGGAAGATGAACAAGATGACTGTCAAGAACCGATATCCTTTTCAGAGGATCCATGACCTTTTTTATTATCTTCGAGGAGCCCTGGTGTTCTCGAAGATTGAGTTGAGATCCAGTTATCATCAGTTGCATGTTTGACCATCATATATACCTATGACAACCTTCAGGAGCAGGTATGGTCTATAAAAGTATACAATTATGTTCTTCGGTCTCACGAACGCGCCGACAGTTTTCATGGTACTGATGAACTGAGTGTTCCATCCTTATTTGGACTCTCTCGTCGTGGTCTTCATGGATGATATCTTGGTGTACTCTCACGCTCGACATGACCATGCTACCCATCTTGAGATCGTTTTGAGTAAACAGAGAGAGCATCGACTTTATGCTAAACTCTCAAATTGACACTTTTGGATGGATCAGATTCACTTCTTAGGTTAAGTCATCTCAGAGGCAGGAGTATCAGTGGACCCAGAGAAAGTGAGAGCTATAGTTTACTAGGAGCATCCGAAGAACGTATTTGAGGTAAGAAGATTTATAGGGCTGGCTGGATACTATAGATGCTTCATTCAGGACTATTCTCGTCTAGAAACACCTTTGACAGGTCTGACCAAGAAGGGGTCAAAGTTCTTATGGTCAGATTATTCTGAGTCATCCTTTCTGGAGCTGAAAAGGAGGTTGACATCAGCGCCGATACTAGTCTTTCTAGAGCCAGGTAAGAGCTACACTATTTACTATGATGCTTCAGGTATCGGGCTGGGAGCTGTGCTTATGCAGGGAGATGGAGTTGTTGCGTATGGGTCTCAGAAGTTGAGGCCACATGAGAGGAACTACCCTACGCACGATCTGGAGTTGGCAGCTATTGTTCATACCTTGCGCTATTGGAGACACTATCTGCTGGGATAGCACTTTGTGGTCCTCAGTGACCACAAGAGTCTCAAGTACATCTTCACACAGCGTGATCTGAATCTGAGGCAGTGCAGGTGGGTCGAGTATCATCAGTCTTTTAATTTCGAGCTTGCCTAAATTCCAGGAAAGGGAAACGTAGTGGAGGACGCTTTGGATAGTAGAACTCGGATTCAGGCAGTTCAGGGGGCCAACAGTGAGTGGAAGCTCATGGATCTGTTCTTTGAGATGCATCTGGAGGTGCATGACAGACAAGGATAGACTTTCCTATCTTCTGTAGATTTTCCCTCTACAGTTATCAATCAGGTACGAATGAGGCGGCTATCAAAATCAGAAAGCTTAGTCCTGCGGGAGGGGGATTCAGGCGATGACCTTCTTCCTAGATGGACAGTGGGAGAGGATGAGATCTTGCATTTCTAGGGACACATATGGGTGCCAACAGACATACGCGAGGAGATGATGTGGGATTTTCATTCCTCTATTTGGGAAGTTCATCCTGGCGTCACCAAGATGTATCAGGATCTTCATCGCCAGTACTGGTGGCCAGGTATGAAGAAAGATGTTGCTAGTTTTGGCATGAGATGTTCTACTTGTCAGCAGGTTAAAGCAGAGCATCAGTGACTAGCAGGCCTTTTACAGCAGTAACCCATTCTGGAGAGGAAGTGGAATGATGTTGCAATTGAATTTTTGACCATATTGACTAGGACGCCTCTGGGAAACGATGATGTTTGGGTTGTCATCGACAGGATCACAAAGGTTTCTCACTTCTTGCTAAAAAAGGAGACTGTTAGTGTTGATGATCTGGGATGAATTTAAATCTGAGAGATCATTCGTCTGCATGGAGTTCCACACTCCATTATTTCAGACAGGGATGCGCGCTTTACCTCTCGGTTCTGGCAGGGACTTTTGAAGGCCTTGGGCACACAAGTACTTTTGAGTACAGTATACCATCCCTAGACTAATGGTCAGTCCGAGCACAAAATCCAGGTGCTTGAGGATATGCTTCGAGCCTACATTCTAGACGTTGGTGGTTCTTGGGAGAAGCATATTCCTCTGGTGTAGTTCGCATGCAACAACAGTTTACATGAGACCATTCAGATAGCACCATACGAGGCTTCGTACGGTAGGCCATTCCGATCAGCCTTATGCTGGCTGGAGCTAGGAGAGGAATCTTTTCTAGGACCTCCTCTTGTTCAGGAGACATAGAGAAGATAGAGATGATTCGGAAGAGGATGGCTATAAAACAGTCTCCACAGCAGTCTTATGCTGATCAGCGGAGACGACCTCTGGAGTTCGAGGTTGGGGATCAGGTTTTCCTGCGTGTCACACCGAGGCTGGGACACAAGAGGATTTAGAGATAGGTTAAGCTTTCAACGTGGTACGTCGGGCCATTTGAGGTCTTGGAGAGAGTGGGGCCAGTCGCCTATCGGTTTCAGCTACCTCAGAGGTACTGGGCCATGCATGACGTCTTCCACATCTCTCAGCTCCGACGTCACTTTTCAGACTCGTCTCATGTCCTCCATCCAGAGGAGGGTTAACTTTAAGCTAATGCATCATTTGAGGAGCATCCAATCTAGATTGTCGATTTTAGTAAAAATGTTCTCCATGGGGGGTCTGTTCCTCTTGTACGAGTGTTATGGAAGCATGGGCGAGAACAAGACGAGACCTGGGATAGGGAGGCTGATGTATGATCGCAGTGGCCGGAACTATTCAGGGATTCTTCTTTTACGCCCAGTTAGGGAAATTCAGGGATGAATTTATTTAATGGGGGATGTATGTAAGAACCCGGATCTTCGTTCATGTATGTTTTTCCTTTTTTCTGGATTTTTTAAGAAAAAAATAAATGTTTTGGAAATTTTTGATGTACACACTGTGTACTTTCTAAGTACACGTCGTGTACCTTTTTCCCTCTCGAAGCCGTGTGCTAGCCATGTTAGGGCCACACACATGGTGTGTAAGGGTGAGGTGGAGGCTGGGTAAAGAGGAGTACGAAAAACTTAAGTACACGCCGTGTACTGAAGAAGTACGCGCCGTTTAATTTTTTTACTAAACGGATCGGTGTCATGCCTAACCCACAATTTCATCATCTTCTCCAGTTTTCGTCTGCCCGAGAGCGATCGTATGGCCGGATCTTCGATGATCACCTGCCTCTTCATCCGTTCTCCGATTCGAGCACGGATGATTTCATTGGAATCGCAACAGTGAGCTCTACCTTCTGCTTGAGTCTTGTCTCTTGATTTCTCCTGGTTTTCATGTTATCATAGGTTGATATTTTTGTCCGTTTTCTCAGATCTACATCATTCAAAGGGGAATCTGTCGTCATCGTTCACGAATACCGATCTCCTAGGATCGAGGTGGGTGGATTGTGCCTTTTGGTAGAGATTTGATGTATATTTTATGAAAATTCCACCAATTCCATTGAATGGTGAATCGGGGGTTTCTTGTTTCAGCCCTGATTTTTTCCTTCTTTGCTTGATTACTTTAGTAGATGTATTTTCCTGTGAATATGATAGTTTTTACTGTACTTTGGATTTTTTCCATGCTTGTTTTCTTGATTAGAATTTTTACGGTTTCCATGCCTAGTTATAGGATAGTGGAACTGTTTCTTTGTTATGTTGTTGATCCTTAGAATGATAGCCATGTAGTTCTTGAGGTTTACATAGATGATGCATGCGCGCTGAGCATTTTAGTTTCACTCAGGGCTGAGAGAACATAGAGTAGTAGACCAAAGAGAGAATTGATGGAAGGGCTCCTCCAGAGTGTCTTTTAATTACGATGCGAGACGACAAGAGGAAATGACGCTGAGCGCTTACTCAAAGAGTCTATAGTTCCTCGATGTAGGCCATAGGGGGAATAGAAATTGAGTGCTTCTCCAGAGATCCTTTAGCACGATACAAAACTATAGGGGGAATTGAAAGTCAGTGCTTCCCCAGAGAGTCTATTAATTTTCATTACTGAACCAGAGGGGTGAGACTGCGTGTGCCTCTTAGATGGTTGCAAGTACTTATATGTTGAACCATAGGGTTAGGCTGTAAGAGCTACCAAGAGGGTTACCTATTTTCTTCTTGTTTCTGGTTGTTTACTTGTGTACTTTATTGTTAGAACTATGGTTTGTAGCTACTTGTGTTTTCATGTTTACTACATCTTGTCTTATTTACTGCCATATACTCATTGACTATTAGGCACAGATCATTGAGTGATTGCCTACTAGGATTGTATCTCACATCCTATTTGGCCAATGCTATTGGGCCCAAGTAGACTATGTTTTTGCTGGTATAGATAAGGGAAAGTGCCCTTCTACTTCAGGTTCTTGATTGCACTAGAGATGAAGAGCATGGGACCGAGCTGGGGCTTGCGATGCTGAGGAGTTTATTTTGTTTTTACTTTTCACTTGTTTTCGGTTGTATTCTAGCACGTTTTTGTGTTTCCTTCTTTCCATATATACTGGTACCTGCTGTATCTTTTTCATCATTGCTATATATATTCATTGCTTCCGCTGTTTGGTTTCTGTTGTTATGCATGTTGATACTGCTTCCACTGTTGACTATTGTTTTTCTACTGTATACCTTATCAAATGAGGGCATTGTTTCACCACCGACTCACCAAGGCCCTAACTGCTAGTCGGTAGCCTCTGGAATTCGGGGAAAAGCGCTTGAGGTCATGTGGTGAACCAGGTACGGGGCACCAGTGAAGGGGCTCTGGATTCGGGTCGTTACATAATAGATTATTAAAAATTAAATTAAAATGGGTAAATGGTATTGGTTATCTAAATAGTTCTTGTAAGGGATTTATGACATGGAAATTAAATTTGTTCTTGTTTTTAAAATTGAAACACAATTTTTTTAATATAAATTTAAATGAATGTGATATTTGGATTTTCAAAATGATTTCTATCGGGGAGGGATGTGTTTTAAAATTTTAATTTTAATTTTATATTGAATATGAAATGTTGATAAAATATTTGGTTATTATAAAAAACTATATAAATAATTTTTAGTCAAATATGGATAGATATATGAATTTAGGACTTAAAAAATAGCGTTAAATTGTTAATGACTAATTTAGACAATTGAGGAATCAACTATAGTGGGAAAAATTAATTACTTTTTTGGTAAGATGTGTTAATGAATTTAAATATGAACTTAAATATGAATATTTCATTTTGAGAACAATCTTATGGCTTTGGAAAGAAATGATCCATCAATTTTGATTGGTATTTTTATTTTATCAATCTTCCATTATAATTTCTTTATATGAGTTATTTTTATAAAATTTTGGTTTCTTAGCTAGGAATGAGTAAAATTATAGTCCATTATTCATTTAAATATTTCATGATTCTTTATCTTCTAGTATTCATCTATGAAAATGTGTTGGGTGTATTTTTAATTTCATATTTTGTGATATTTCATGAATTAGTTTTATATGGTTTGTGAGGTATGATCCTTATATTTAAGGGATATGGGAAATATATAGGTGGAGTGGTGAATATAAATTTTTATTAATATTTCATCCCTTCATGAGATTTGTTGATTTATCATTAATAGAATTTTTATAGGTGTATTTTTTCAACTATAGACAGTTGTTTAAGACTCAATGAATGTGCATCTCTTGAGGGTGACCTTTATATAGACCCTTATTTTGAGGAGTTATCAACATTTACAACTTCACATTAAAGTGTGTTCGGTGGGGATATGCTGGTCAAATTATTTTCTAGTGGTCATATATGAAAGGGTAGTGAAATTACATCTATTAGATTTTGTTTGGGTTCTATATATAATTTTATGAATTAAAATATTTTCTAATAAATTAATTATATAAAGAAGTGTACGATCTATCCATCCTTGATTATACATTCTATTATAGTGAATATCAATATATATTTTTTAAATATTTTTGTCTTGAAATTTAGTGGTATATTATTAGTGAATGTTTTTGGTGGTTTGTGGAGACATTCATTTTTAATCCTCCCCCACATAGACTTTATTCATCTGTTTCCACTCTCTCTTTATTTGATCAATGATATTCAATTATTAGCACTCATTACTATTTGAATTTTGAATAAATATATGTGTGCTGAAATCAATAAATTGATATATCCTCTATTTATGGATTCGGTTGAGACACCTTGATCTAGAGTTTCATGGTAGTTGTGGAATTTCATATAGTGTATCCAATTGATTCCTTGGGTCATAGTGTTATTAGAATCCTGATGGGAAGGAGACCGAGTATTAGTTTTAGTTATTCCTTTAATTATAACAAGTAATTTCATTATTTGTGATTTGGATATAAAACTAATATTATATTTTTTATTTTGTTGATTAGGTTTTATGATTTGATTACACCAACCTCATTTTATTTTGAAAACTCTGTTCTCCCTTATTTGTCTATTTTGGTTTAAAATGTACATTAATATAATTTAATAAATTTATGTGGATGAATGTGTTTTTAGGGATAATGTTCACAACTGTATCTTTATTTCTGTTATTATTTTATTAATCAAGATATATCAATCATTATTATTGAATTATAGGTCAACATTCATTTAACATTTTTATATTTATTATTTCATTTATTCAATAATGGTTAATACAGGCCATGTGGATGCACTGGAAAAATTTTCATTTTATTTTATAGATCATTATCATGGTTGGTGACTAGATTACCAAACCATGAGGTAAAACAATGCAGCGTCAATAGTGTTTCAAATGAGGATTGCTGGAATGATTCTTGGTTTGGTAAACCATAAATCCAAACCATGTGACCTTTCAAGATTTTCATTATATATATAATTTGGTATTATACCCCTCCATGTTTATTGCATATATTTTAATCACCCCCACTCTCATGAGCTAGATGACATTGATCTAATTTCGACTACCCCTTGCTTCCTCTATGGTTTTTTTCATATTATCCTTAGATACCTAGTGGCATTATCATGGTTAAAGGTCCATTTTCCTATATTTATATTCTAATCCGTCAATTACTTATTATTACATTTTTACCACATTATTAGAGGAAATCCTTGATAGGGTATATCCAAATTTATTTTTTAATGTTATGGTGTGAGGATGATTCTTTAGGTGTTTCTTTTCCTATATCTGAAGGGTTTAAAACTTCCATTCTTTGATTAAGGTAGATTTACCCCACATATAACACATATGATTTATAACAATTATATGTTTTTATGAATAAAATATTTTTTTGAGACCTTCAACATGCATGTTTAGTAATTTCTGAAAAAATAAGATGTGTTTTTTTAATTTTTTGGGAAATAGAAATATTTTCACTTTATTCAACTAGTTTACATCTAGTTTTAAATTTTTTTTGTATGTATTGTGTTTTATGAACATTATGATTGTAATTTAAATTCAATTTTCTGACCCATTATCCATGTTTTAGCATCCAAAATAATAAATAATGTGAAATATTCATAACAATGTGTTTATTTGGATTAATTCATGATTTTTTTTTCTTTTTCCTAAGTGTTTAGTTTATTTGGTCTTTAATGTAATTTTCAAATTGTATTTCATAAACGTAGTTTTTTTTCTCAATGAATATAAAAACTATGTCCATGATGAAATTGAGTTCCATTTTAATCTGAATGTATAATTTCATGGATTTTACAATGTTTTTATTTGGAAATGAATTTCATGATTTTGTTTTCCCAAAGAGGTACCAATGTTTAGTTTTTAATTTCTAAAGGGGATTTCATGAACAAAATGTGATTGTGGTTTTTTAATGTTTTGGAATTTCATTTGATTTCCTATATTGTTAATTTACTCACCTTAATTATAAAATTCATGAGAACTCCGGATATTGCATTGGAAAACCGGAAACAGATGAGGTATTTTCCACTTGTTTTGTGTGACTTTATAACTAGTGAACTAGTTTAGGTCATACCACCACTATCCCAAAGATGTATTTATATATAATCAATAGTATAAGGGTATTTCAAAAACATATATAATTATTTCACTTGGACATGATAAATTTAGATTACCTAGCGATAAATCTGGACTCATACCATTTTATTTCATTCCATTATCAACATTTTTAAATTTGTTAATTGTGTGGCCTCTATTTTTTTTACAATTTACTATTTATTTGGAGTACCTTTTGATAATAATTTTCTAGTATTTATTCTCTCATCAGTATACATTATTTCTAGTTTAATATATAACATATTAATGGAAATATAATTTTTTATCCCCCATATTGAAAATATATTATCATTTTTATAAATTTATTTTAAGGTAAACATATAATAATTTAGTTTGAAATAAAGGTTTTCATATTTCCTAGATTTCAAATTAATTTATGGGTTTTATAAATTTGGTATCTATTTGGAAATTTCTATTCATTAGTATTCATTCATCGGGAATATTTTTTAAAAAAATTTTATTTTGAAAAATAATATAATTATTTTATTTATATATATTATAAAAAGGATTCTACCTTTATAATTTTATTCCCAAATTTTAAATAATATATATTATATTTAATTATCCATTTCTTTTTTAAATAATAAGGTTCTAATATGTCATTAAATTAGTTTGGATTTATAGTTAAATTATTCTAGAAACTTTCATAATATGATTAGTGTTATAGGATATATGGTGACCATGGGCCACATTGAGATCTTCAGTTTTGTGTATTTTTATTTTTGTTTATTTGGTATCATGTATTTATTTTCCATTTGGAACTACTTGTATCCTAAAAAAATCATGTTGAATTGAAATATTTTTTATGTTATCAATATTTCTTATATTTTTATGTTTTTTTGTCCATTTTTTAAATTTTTTTTTATTTCAATCTTGTTATTTGGTTTTCATAGACGTACAATTGATAAAAAAATCATTACTAATTCAATTAGATTTATTATTATATATATTATTATGTTTTATGGAAGAAATAATACCCTTTTTCATATATTTTATTCCATGGTTATCATTTATGTCCTATGCTAATCTAAAATGGACATTAGTTTATTATAAAGGTACCATTAGGGGCTTGATTTAGTGGAATCTTTGCATTGGTCATGGAATTTCCTATGGAGAAAACCAATCTAACTTGTTTAGATTGATAAGCGGAGATGTGTTTGCAGTTGTGAGATAACACTCTGGGAGGGAACAACCTCTATTATTAGTGATTATTGATATACCTTTTGATATACTATGTTATATGATATCCATGATAGGTTACTATAAACCCCATGGGGACGAATGTTTTACAATGTTCTAAATGATATTAAATAATAATTCTATTGGATAAATATCCTACCTATATGGATTAAGGATGTGTTATGTGATAGATAATGTGAGATGGTACTTAGAGCATGAACCTATGCTACCTAATAATTTTGATTATGGGAGTACTAATTTAATCTTTGAGTCTATAATATTGGAATAAACATTTTTTAGTATTGAGGATTTATACTGTGGGATATGATTATTGATCAAAGTTAGTACCAAGGGTGGGAAAAAATACATCCCTAGAAGGGTTCTGATTTTAATTTTATTTTATTATACATGATGTTACAAGGTATTGGTTCATATATGTTTTTTGAAACAATAATGTTGGTATGATGTGGATATGGGATAATTTACGTTGAATAAACATATAGTGGATTTAGTCAAGGAATCAAAAACCAAAATCATGCTTGGCATGACCCATTAAATTTATAGTTAATGAAAACATCATAATAATGAACCATTTCTTTATTTAAATGTTTGGGTGTCCATACCAATAAAGAATTTCATGCCTTTGAACAATAATAACAATCTTATTTCCATGATCATACACTTTATATATTATTTTTGATACCAACTATATATTTCATGACAAAATTATCAATATTCAAATGACATAATGAAAAATTATCAATTCATATATCCCGAATACATTTTTAGTTTAAACTATATTACATTTATAAACACAATAAAAAAACTAGTTCCATGTTAATTTTATCAAACATAGATATTTTTATATTATAATGAATGTACTATATAATGAATCGTCAATATATGTTAAAAAATATTACACATGATAAATCTCTATAATCAAATAATATTTACTAATTTACTTCATGAAATTGTCAATAGAAACATAACAAATTATTGATCTTGAACACATAGAAATTGAAGCATATAACTGGATATTTCAAAAGAATAAAAATATTTTAGATTATATTTCATGAATATGTAATATAAATAATTACATTATAAATTAAAATAGGGTGTATTATCTATATGTGATAATTAATGAAAACATGGATGAGAATAATTATTCATATCATACTGATGAAACAATTTATTGAAAATATAAAATATATGTATTCAAAACCTTGTATTGGGTCATTATATTTATATGGGGTTAGGTATAATCCCATAACCATGTTTTTTTCTCTCATTAGACTATTCAATCGATCTTGGGAAACTAAATTATGGGCACCGATCATCAATTTTTAATATACCATGAATTCAACATTAGTGTCTGAATGATATTTGCTGCCATTTCGTAAGGAACCCCAATAATAAAAACTAAATTTATCTATATATATAATAATAATTAATTTTAATATCTAATAATCCAACATTAGTAGTCTTAAATCAATAAAAATGTTAATACATCCCTTGAAAATAAATTATCCTTCCTTCAAGTGGAAAATCCTCCTAATCCAATTTTTTAATGATGAAATGTTATATTCTATATGTTAATGACTATAAATTTGTGTCAATGATATAAAAACATGATTATAAAAAATCCAGATAAACTAAATAGATGGTTTAAAGAAACACATCTTTAGTGAAAAAATGGAATCATTTAATTGTATTGACATTAATGAAAACTTCCTCATTAAAATAATTTTCATATATGTGTCACAAAAGTGGGGCTCCAGAATATAATTGGTGGAAAAAATGATTTCATATTAATTATATATATATATATATATATTAGTGGATAAATAATGTTACTTATAACCAATTATGGTATATTATTTTTAAAATTATAAGTGAAATGGAAGGTAAAACATATAATATATTTTAGAACACATTTCTAAAATTGACATAAAAATAATACATTGCTAATATAAGGGAAAATTTTGAAAATGTGGTGTAATATATTTTAAAGACTTATACCTTGAAAAATAAATTCAATTAACGGTGTAACTACCTGGACCCGGCCAGCCACATGAACAGTGCCAAACGGGTTGGGTGTTACTGCCTTAGGCACACTTCCCCAGAATGCCAAAGGCTGTCGACTAGCAGCGAGGGTCTGAATAGGTATAGTGGGGAGGATATGCCCTCTCAGAGGAATTAAAGGTACTGGTCCAAGTGTTAAACTAAAATATGCAGCAGAAATAAATGACTCAGCAGACTCGAACTAGACCCACAAAGCGGAAGCACATCCAATATCAATAAATAGCGGATGCAATTTAGAAACAACAGCAGTAAAAAGTAAATAGTACATCATCCCAACAATCAGCTGAAATAACTGTTAAAACAACCAATCATACATCCAAGAATGTTATATGAATAAATATACATACAATGACGCCAATGGATAACCTGCAGTAGTTACAATATTAAGTAAACATGTTGATGTAAGAAAAATAAAACCAAAGAAGTAACTCCTATACGGCATAATCTCAAGGTCCATACCATCTCCATGAAACAACACTAAGGTCCAGCTCCTGAGGCTGACCCCCTACGTGGACACAATTTGATAAAGTCTACGCGTGTCCTGAAGGGCCTGTGTAGGATGTGTGACAAGTTTCATTAGGATACCACACAAGGGTTCTTACCTAAAATAAGTGTTTAGGAAGTCATTCTTATATATGAAAATAGGAATAATACAATTCCCATACGTAAACACAAACTTCAGTAGTGCTCAACAGCCACCAGGAAGTGTCACCTACTTCGACCAGTACCGGAATCTCTAGATGTAACCCGACACCACGTGCCACCTGACACCATGTGTCTCAAGAACCTTTTTCCCAAAGGCATGCCCAACAATCGCAACCCAGCTCGGAAGCTCAGCTTTCCCATGGCACAACATCTGGAGGAACAATGATACCTGTCCTCAATGAATAACCGAAGTGGCAGCGATGGCTTCCCGCAAATCACGGTGAGCCTCTTCCCCCAACCTGACCGCCTCAAAGCTGTCTCCAGAAGTCTCCTCACCTTCCACGTGGCTTCCTATGGCAATCACCCCAAACCAAAATACCTATCCGCAATTATCGGGGGCCTCTACCCAACGAGTGGTCGTACCACATCATCTCGAAGTCTATCTATGTGAACACTACCCAAAAGTACCCGGGGAGAGGTAATCACCTCATCATGTCTCAAGACACAACACTTTTGACACCTAGTGTCCATGTGAACCTGTCGCTCAAGTCTGATGGCCTCGCCATCCAAGTAACCCGGGCCAAGCCCAACCTGATATTCCGACTGCCTCAACCACCATCCATGACTCCGAATCCTGTGGTAGAAACCACCCAATGTAACCCGAGCCAAAGCCCCAACATGTGATCCTCATCACTCAACAAATATCCGGGCCATGTCCAACACAATGAGCAGTTCAACACAGATAAAATCACACATTAAAAAACTATAATCAAGAATTTCATGGAACAGGAAATTACTAAACAATTACTTGCAGTAACTTATTCCAAACCATACCAGTAACAAAGGTCATAAATGAAATAAAAAATTACTAGCATGATATAACAAATAAATCTCAGCAGTTAAATCAAACAGCAACAAAAGTAGTCCAAAATCAGCAGTTTAAATACTGGTCCAAAACATACCCATTTCGGCACCCCCAGTCGAATTGCCCCAAATGAGCCATGACTACTCACCCAACATTGCTCTAGCACAACAAGGGTCAGGGAATACCTAGAGGCATCCCACAATGCAGATAATTAATTAACAACAAATAAACAGGATTTTCTGAACACCCGACATCACCCCCAGAGGCTTCAACACCAAATTGTCTATGAAAAAACTAAAGAAGTTATGCACCACTCACATAGTACTCTTACTGTGACACTCCATTGATTTCATCCTCTGAATCAGACTTAATCGCGGTAGATCTTCATTTTCATCAAATATGGAAATTCTGTTCGGATGGAATCTGTAGAGGAATAGGTGAGGGATCAAAGAAGAAGAAGGGTGCGCGGGGTTAGCCTTTCTGATGCGGTCCAACTGCCACAGAAGGATCGAAGAATGGAGGTAGTATGATGATTCTGGAAGGGTTTGTGTTTTTTGGAGGTTCTCGGACGAACTGTTCATCTAAAGGGGAAGAAGAAGAGATTTCTGGGAATGAGACATGATGACTCATCGACCGCTCATATGAAAATAAAAGTACACGACGTGTATTTCCAAAGTACATGCCCTATAGATGTGTTTCTGTACTCTGACTTAAGCAGAGTCCGCCACATGGCTTGGACCGTGTACATGGTCATCACATAGCCAGGGTCTCGGCCGCTACACGAGACAAAGAAACACGACGTGTCAAGGAAGACTACATGCCATATAGATGGATGTTTACACCTGGACACCACATGACATTTACTTGGCCTCACATAGTTAAGGGATACACGGCGTGTCTATAAATACACACAGTGTAGTAAGAAACTTCTCCATGGTCTTCACCAGGCATGTCCTCTGCGAGCACATGGCTGGTCACTCAGGTAACTCATACACGGCGTGTACTTAAAGTACACGGTGTGTAGTCTGGAAATTTTTAGAAACTACCTAGATTTTCAAGACTTCTCAAACACCAGTCAAAATTTCTAAATAGGGTTGTAATTTGACCTGTTTCTAAAAACTCAGGTTCTTACAAACTCCCCACCTTAACGTAGCTCGTCCCCGAGCTACCGAAAGAAACCCGGAGATGGCACCGAACACACCCACACCGGTTAAACAACCCGGACTACCCCGGTCTCAAGGTTCTGGTGAAATTCTTAAAAGGGATCCCCACCTTAGGAATTCCCTAATCGGTCTCAACCCGAACAAAGCTCAAGAAAAACAAATAAACAGGCAAGCCCCAACACCCTATTTCCCAGACCCATGGTCCTCCCGTGACGCATCATCACCCCTGCACCTCCTTGGTGCTCACATGTCGCTTCTGACACCCAATTTAACCCTCACCACATAGGTGTCCGCCTCTCTAAGGTCCTAAATCTAATATATTCTCAAATCAAGCCTAGTGCCATTCACCTCAAGTAAATGGGCATCCACGATGCCCCGATGCCCACGACACCTCAAGTAACCTGCATCTTTGATGCTCCTAATGTCATGCATCTAAAGTATAAAATAAAATATATCACACATCTGATATGATTCCATCCTCACTAACTAGTCTCTAGTAAGTCCACAAGTAACCTTTGAAACTCGTGTACTCAACCGGACATGCCTCAAGAGGCCATGCAAAAATAAGGAAAGGAAAAATCACGGCCACACCCGCGGTGTACCTGCCACCGTCGTCAGCTCTCCAGCCTGCTCGATCCCTGGTAGCTCCATAGCGTGCACCTGGCTTGAATCACGACTGCCTGATGCGTGACCTCCCTGGGATGCTTCTCCAGTAACTGGCCACAAAACCCTCAGCTAGGTACCGCTATCCCTGTCACATCCCCTGCGTGTAGCTGAACCTCGGCTACCTTCTCCTGGTAATGAACCAGAACCAACTCCTGATGCCACAGTCTGTCCTGGTCCCTGCCTTCCGGCTGTCTAAGAAGGCTGCCGGCAAAACCACTCTAGATGTCCGACCTGTCCACACGCCCGACACTCCTTCGGAGGCCCATCGCACTGAGCCTGAACATGTCCCTACTATACACACTGAAAGACAACCATAGCTGAACTGCCACAGGGTGGTCTAGCTAGATCCTTGGCATGCCCAACCTGCTGGAACTCATCTCTCCCTTGCTTACAGCTGTCCGGACCATCACCTGATGCAGTCACCCTGCCGAAATGAGATTTCTCTCTCTCGTTTCCCTCGGCAATGAGTGCCTGGTTCACCACCTTGGAAAAGGAACCCAGCCTGAAGATGCTTACCTGAACCTGAATGGCGTGTCGTAAACCATCCTCAAAGCACCTCAACCTAGCTGAATCATTGCTCAACATACCAGGCGAAAAATGGGAAAACTCTTTGAAGGTAGCTGCGTAGTCCATAACGGACATATCTCTCTGTTGAAGACTCAAGAACTCTGGAGCTCTCTTCGCCCTCAGCATATCTGGGTAAAAGTGCTCAATGAAGCTATCCTTGATGTCCATCCAAGCGAGTCCCTCATGCCTATGAGCATGTACCTATAATTCCCACCAACGCTTCACCAGTTCTCTTAGCATGTACGTCGCCAACTTGACCCTCCACCCTGGAAGCGTCTCTAGCTGCTCAAAGATCATCTGCATGCTCTCTATCCAATTCTCTACCGCATGAGGACCACCGCCACCCTGAAAAAGTGGCAGGTGATACGACTGGAACTCCCGCGTTAGATTCACCATAGAAGGCTTTGTACCATGCGCGCCTCTGTCAATCCCCTGCAAGACACGTACTAGGCTTGCTCGGAGGTGCTCGTCAAGCCACGGCCCGAACGATGCCAAACCCGGCTGTTGTCCTTCCTGGACTGGATCCTGAACCTGGTCATGTATCTAACCATGTACTTGCGGCTCATGCTCTGCCTGTACCGAATTTTGAACCTGATCTTGTGGCACTGTATCCTCTCTCGCCTGACGCTCCATCATGTCGTGAATGAGTGACCCACTGAATACCATAAATAGGTATACATCCCACATATATATATAAAAATAAATTCTCCGCGGATAAGGAAATCCGTAAAGAGGCAGTCTATAACAACTACCGTTACTCTCCCCTATCGCAACCCATACCCTCGGCATCCCGACCTCACGACCTCCTTACCCGCCCTCAACAGAGCCATGTATCAATAGTACCTCAGGACATGCCCGTCCGGACAACCAACCTTTCCTCAATCCCAGCGACCAAATCGCCCAATCCTGGTAGTTACACTACCTCAACCATAGTACCTGCCTGCTCTCATAAGAGCCAGACCCATATGTCCTGCACATGCAATTCTACAGAAAACAATGCATGGAACACACATTTCAATAAACAAGAAATTCTATCAGGAGTTTTACCAATTCGCATTTCAGAGCATACAAATCATGGAAATTGATTTTTATTCACATGGTATTATCACTTCACAAAGCATACATGCAGTTATGAAATTGAAATACCCTAAAATGTGCCTATCAAAATCCATGCAAGCAACCCTTTCCATACCGGCCAAGGTTTACATATCATAATCAATAACACCGAACAACAAGTGAGCCACCGAAGTGGAAATCATATCAACTATAATTTGAGAAAAAAAGAAAACAACGATTCCCTCCCCCAGCAACTCAATCCATCCATCGTACATGGGGCTGCTGGCACCCAAGCACAAGTTCAAAAATCATGTTCCAACAACAACCTATATCTAGTCTACCATATCCCAAATAGTAAAACCAGAAGAAATAAAAAGAGATGTCTCAAACTCATTAGTAGCCAGCAAAGCAATGCTACTAAATCCTTGTCACGAATCCCTCTGATACAACTTCGTAAAGACCCGGACCCAGCTAGCCACCCGAACTGTGCCGAACGGGTCAGGTGTTACTACCTTAGTCGCACCTCCCCTAAATTCCAATGGATGCTGACTAGTAGCGAGGGTCTGAATAGGTATAGTGGGGAGGATATTCCCTCTCATAGGAATTAATGGTACTGGTCCAAGTGTTAAACTAAAATATGCAGTGGAAATAAATGACTCATCAGACTCGAACTAGACCCGCCGAGCGGAAGCACATCCAATATCAATAAACTGCGGAAGCAATATAGAAACAACAGCAGTGGAAAGTAAACAGTACATCATGCCATCAATCAACTGCAATAACTTCTAATACAACCAGGCATGCATCCAAGAAAGTTATATGAATCAATATACATTCAACGACGCCAATGGAGAACCAGTAGTAGGTACAATATAATGTAAACATGTTGATGCAAGAAAAAGAAAACTAAAGAAGTAACTCAAGTACAGCGCAACCTCAAGGTCCATACCAAATCCATGCAACAACACTAAGGTCCATCTCCTGAGGCTGACCCCCTACCTGCACGCAATTTCATAAAGTCTACACGCGTCCCGAAGGGCCCATGTAGGGTGTGAGACAAGTCTCAGTAGGATACCAACGAAGGGTGAGTAAATAATATTAGTGTTTAGGCAGACATGCTTATATAAGAAAATAGTGATAGTACAATGCCCAAAAATAAACACAAACTTCACTGGTGCTCAACAGCCACCAGGAAGTGTCACCTACTTCGGCCAGCGCTGGAATCTATGGATGTAACCCAGAACCACGTTCCACCTGACACCATGTGTCTCGAGTAACGGCGTCCCGAACGCACGCCCAACAATCGTAACCCAGCTCCGCAGATCAACCTTCCAATGGCACAACATCCGAAGGAACAACGATACCTGTCCTCAATAAATAACCGGAGGGACAGCGATGTTTGCCCTCACATCATGGCGAGCCTCTGCCCCCAACCTGACTGCCTCAAAGCTGTCTCCCGAAGGCTCTTCACCTTCCACATGCCTTCCTATGGCAAGTACCCCCAAACCAAAGTCCTTAACCGCAACTATCAGGAGCATATACCCAGCGAGGGGTCGTACCACCGCATCTCGAAGTCTATATGTGTGCACACTACTCAAAAGTACCCGGTGAGAGGTAATCACCTCATCATGTCCCAATCCACAACACTTCTAAAACCTCGTGTCACTGCGAACCTGTCACTCAAGTCTGATGGCCTCGCCATCCATGTAACTCGGGCTAAGCCCAACCTGATAGTCCGACTTCCTCAACCGACGTCCTTGACGCTCAATCCCATGGTAGCAACAACCCAACGTAACATGAGCCAAAGCCCCAACCAGTGATCCTCATCACTCAACAAATATATAGGCCACACCCAACACAACGAGCAGTTCAACATAGATAAAATCACACATTGCATAATTATACTCAATAATTTCTTGGAACTGGCAATTACTAAAAAATTACATTCACTAACATACGCCAAACCATACCAGTACCTAATGCCTTAAATGCCATAAACAATTACTAGCATGCTCTAACAAATCAAACTCAGCAGTTTAATCCAACATCAACTAAATCAGTCCAAAATCAATAGTTTAAATACTTGTCCAAAACATATGCATTTCTGCACCCCCGGCCGAATTGCCCCAAACAAGCCATGAATTCTCACCCGGCCTTGCTCTAACAAAAAAAGGGTCAGGGAATACCCAGAGGTATCCCACATTGTAGACAATTAATTAAAAAAATAAATAGGGTTTCACACAACACCAGATGTCACGCTTGGAGGTCGCAACCCCAAATTGTCTACGAAAACACGAAAGAAGGTATGCACAACCCACCTCGTACTCGTACGGTGACACTGATTTGATTTCAGCCTTTGAATCGTACCGAATCTCCGTAGATCTGCGTTTCCATCAAATACAACAATTCCATTCAGATGGAATTTTTGGAGGAATAGGCAAGGGATCAAAGACGAAGAAGGGTGCATGGGGTTAGCCTTTCTGATGCGGTCACGCTGCCACCGACGGATCGAATAACGGAGCTCGTATGATGATTCTAGAAGGTTTTGTGTTTTTTAGAGGTTCTTAGATTAACTGTTCATCCATAGGGGAAGAAAAAGAGAATTCTAGGAATAAGACGTGACGGCCCCTCGATCGCTCAAATAAAAATAAACATACACGACGTGTATTCCCAAAGTACACACCGTGTAGATGTGTTTCCGTACTCTGACTTAAGCGGAGTCCAGCACAAGGGTTGGACCGTGTACACAGTCAACACATGAACAGGGTCCCAGCCACTACACATGACAAAGATACACGGCGTGTCAAGGAAGACTACACGCCTTGTAGATGGATGTTTACAACTAAACACCACACGACATGTACTTGGACTCACATGGGAAAGGGATACACGACGTGTCTATAAATACACGTCGTGTAGTAATAAAATTCTACACCATCTTCACACGGCATGTACTCAGAAAGCACACGGCCGGTCACTCAGGTAACTCATACACAGCCTGTACTTAAAGTACATGATGTGTAGTCTAAAAATTTCCAGAAACTGCCCAATTTTTAGAGACTTCTCAAAAACCAGTCAAAAAGTTTAAACAGGGTTGGAATTTGTCCCGTTTCTAAAAAATCAGGTTCTTACAAATGGATCCTTGATATGATATAATGATTACCTTTTCAAAATTAAGGGATAAATTTCAATCATATAAAATTTTATGGAATATCACTTTAATTATTTCCAAAATACCAATGTTCAAAACTATAATTGTGTGATGTGAAAAAAATTATTAATTAATTTCAAAAACAATTATTAACCATATTGATATAATAAATAAAATATCATAAAATACTAGTGTTTATGATCATATTAATGGAATAATGATCTTAATGATTTCATAATATAACACATGGAAATTATACTTGAATTATCATTTTGCCTTACCGAAAATGTACTTCTTGAAGTATATAAATATTAAAAAATGGTGTTTTATACTGTAGAAATTTGAAAAATGAAAATAACTCCTAATATAATCATGTTTTATAATGTAACCAAATTATAATAAATAATTAAAATTGAAACGATCTTAACTCAGGGAATGAAAATTCAGTTATAAAAATGTCTTATAATATTTGTAACAAATGAGTAAAAGTTAGTTTGTTTAGAGAAACACATTAAGTTAGAATTTTCCATTAATATAAAAATATATGATAACAATATATAAATGTGTGGGGAATATACCATTAAAAGGAAAACATTATTCGCAACATAATAACATCTCATGGAATTAGAATTTGAGTCATAGAACCCTTTGAGTGTGAGTTAAATTTTAATTACAACCCTTAGAGAAATTAGGCTTTTAATTTGAGCCTAAAATAACATGTATAAAAGGGAATTAATTATATTATATCTCAAATTTAAATTAAATACTCCATATAAACTCAATTAGGTGAGTAATAGACAATATGTATAAAAGGGGGGAATTTTTTAATAAATCTGTTACCTCGGTCTGGAGACATTCTACACTTTCACCAAAGGTCCAGAATAGTTGAATTAAATTGATTATGTACATACTAAATAACATTATTCCTAACTATATCCATATAAAATACTCATTTTTAATTATTCAATAATATATATGAGTTATTTTTTAACTAATTTCATCACTATGAGTATGTAATAATTATCACTTTGAACTATCATAAAAAGGTCATGTTGATATCCATTGTTATATAAATTAAATCATTCTTAGAGGTTTTAAGTAATATAATATATGTTATATGACATTTTACAAACCTATAATTTCATTTAGTGGAATTTTTTCGTATGATGCATGATGATGATATCTATGACCATCATGATTATGTAACACATTGTGAATGTATGTTGATTTATTAATAATTATACTAAAATTATTATTTCATCAAATAAATGAAAATAAAACATTATATATATATAATATTTTACTATTAAATGTGTTATTAGTTTCATACATCATATAAATATGTAGTATTTTTATTGTATGTGGTTAAATCAACCCAACTATAAACCTTCCATGATTAACAAATGATTATGAGGTGGTTTCTTTTTAATGTAATTATTAAAATCATAGTGATATTATTGGGTTCTTATTAGATTGATATATCATATTTCAAATAATGTATATAAAGGAGATAATTTATTTAACTTCATTACTAAAAATTAAGTGATCATTTTCCCCTTAGTTTTTTTTTTGATTTAAATGATTGAAATAATTATGATCATTTGTTGATCATATCATTTGTATAAAGACCATTATTTAAAACTAGAATGATAATTTTATAATAAAAATGATATTTATCAAATATACACATTTTCATAACCATCTATATATGGTTTTGAAGAAAATAAAAAATAGATATTAGTCATTCAATGGAGGTTGTATTCTACACGTACGCATGATTGATTATTTCATTTTATGTAGAATGAGATAAATATATGGTATATTTTATTATTTTATAATATATTATATTTTATAAATTTAATAATATTTTAATAAATTTAATTTTTGGGCTCATAGAGTAATTTTTTTATGTAGAATGAAACATGCTGTTCTGTGTATGCTGTTTTCCACAGAGATACAAATAGATGTTGTTCCCTCATTTCCTAAGGGAAATGGGGAAATTTGATTAATTATTATCTCCCCTTAATAATAAATTTTATTATATAAAAAATAATTATTTCATTACATATGTATTTGAACAATAAAATTGGAATGTTACAATATATCCCAAATATGTTAGTTAAAAATGATAACTCATGTTGAGAAAATTGATATTTCCATTGAAAATCCCTTGGAAATGGGTTGAATAATATACTCTTTATTGACTAGTTGGTAAAAATACAAAAAATAGGATTATATATGTAGGATGAATATATATTTTTAGATGTTAATTGATTATTTAGAGTTGTATTGAAGGGGTTTTCAGATTCCATTTTTATTTGAGGTGGGACTCACATTTTGCTAAATATATTCTCTTAATATAAAGGGAAAACATTTTAAAAATGTCTTGTCACTCCAAAAAAAGAAATATAATTCAGTATAAGGTGATATAAGATCATTAATTTCACAAAAATGCAATTAGAAAAATATTTATAAATTGTTTCAATCCATTTACCCTGAGTATTTTACTTTTTACATTCAATTTTCTTTCACAGTAAATATATTTCTCCTAAAAAACCTAATATGTATCCCTTAAGATAAGGTTGAAATTACTTTAAAATTCTGAACGTCTTAACAATAATATAAAAAAAATTATTTTAATTTATTTTATCGATGAGATAGAAATATATTTTTAATAAGTTGTTACATTTATGTTAAATATTTGAAAATATTAGTTACAATTTTATTTAAAAATATTTGTTTTTAATTAAAAATTAATATTTTAAAATATGTTTTATTTCCTATAAAAATATATTAGTCAATAAAAATTCTTCATAAATTTAATTTTAATATAATGTAATTGTTAAGCAAGAAATGTCATGATATATAAAAAAAGAATATTTCACCATCACTAAAAAATTGTTATTTTAGAAAGAAAATAATTTTATTGTTATGTTAATATGATTAATCCAAAAGTGATTCTCATTTCATCATATTGAAATTATAAATATTTAATATTTTAATTTTAAAATAAAAACTATGATATAATGGAAATAATTTTTATTGGAAATTAGCTTATAATAAAATATATTTGTCTCATTCATATATATGACTGTTTATTATTTAAATTTGTATTATAAAAATATTCATATTAAATACATTTTATAATAATTAATTAAATGTTTCGTCAAATTTATATGCATGTAGTATAAAATTACAAAATTTAGAAATGTATATTTCATTGAATAATTAGACCGTACTAGTCATTTTAGATATACAAGTTGAATTTCATTCACATTAAAAGTCACCTTTGTATCATTTTAATAATTATTTCATAAATAAATTATGCATATTCATTCCTAATAATTAATAAACAATGATTTAATAGTTTAATCCCCTCATTATTTTATTTTTAATTATATTTATGGTCAATAAGAAATCGAACTCATTAACTTATTTTAACATAATAATTTATCAAAATTAAAACTTAATATATTCTCCAACATTAAATAAGTTGTTTCCACTAAATCTAACTCATATTATTTGAGTAATTATTTATAGGGAACTCATTATTAAAATTTCACCACTATATGATCATACATTAATTTATGTTGTGGAATGAAAAATATACATATGAAAATTATTATAAGTTATTTATTAAGAGGGATAATGAATTCCCAATGTCACATTAAATTCTAATTAGGGAAGAATCATCAGAACCATAACTAAAAACATTCGAATAAACCTAAAAATTATAATATGATAATCCAACATCTATTGTTTTATATTTATTATTCAATATAGTATATTTTGTGATAATTTTTATTCCATATTACACTAGTAAATAGGGAGTTAAAACTTAATATATTTTTCATTTGTAGATGTTAAACATGATTTTAATTGTTCACATTATAGTTCGTGACTATTTCTATTATTATCATACATAGTGGAACACTTAGTAACAAATTTACCAACTCTATTTCAATTTTTTAAAAATTATTTTCGCATCATCACTCTTTACCTTACACTTGTGTGATTGATGTCATTCATCTACACCCATATAGAATATAACTATCTCATTAAGAAAATTCCCCCCTCATGAATCTTCCCTAATTTATTTACATGTAATAAATTGAATGTTTTTCAATCCTTAACATAGTGACATGAATTTCAATGTGATACAATCATTATATACATTGGTGTGTTTGTTACTTCAACTATGTTAACATTATAAATCAGGATTCTTGGAAGCTTGACCATAATAGTCACATGATATCTCTATCCATCCCCTATCCCACTATGGTTTTCATTGGGATAGTTTCTACACTATCTATGTAATTCATTAAAAAATGGAATCATTTTAGATGTATCCATTAATAAAAACAAAAAATTGAACATGTGAATTAATTGATACAAGGAAAGTATAACATATAACCATTGGAAATTTTTTCCTCATGATATCTTACTCTAGTACATAATGAAGTTAGTCTATATTTTTACACACTCAACTTATATTAGACTCAGGGGACATTGTACCAGAATTTGTTTAATCGAAATCATTCTTAATTCATTGAATGTAAACTTTTTTTGGGTTCTCTCATATTTGTAAACATAATTTTGTAAATTGGTCTATCAAATAACCATGAACAATCATAAAATTTTATAATATAATAAAAAATTAACTTATATAAACTTAAAACCCATTTTATCTTTAAGCATGGACACCAAATATTAATTTACAAACACGATAACCTATAAATCTCAAATTTGAATTCATGATTTTCATGGTATCCTTCTCATTTGGTAATCTAAGATAAAACATATAAAATAAATTATAATGGATCATAAATAGAATATGAATTTACAAAATCATATCCCCCAGGATTAAAAAACCATGTGTGTAGCCTGACCACTTTTTCATGGAGCAGGTGACCTTTGAGTTGATACCCAATATGCCCATGTCATGGTCATTCCCTCAAGGTATATCTTTACCAGAGCCTCCAACAAGATTTAATATATATATATATATGGATTTATTTTCATAGATTATATATTAATCTCTACATAAAAATATTATCCTGATTTTATCCACTATAAAGAATTATTATTTTGACATATCCCTAGAGTTTTTACAATATTTTATTTATCCAAATACTCAAATAAAATTCAATTATTTCCTTAATGGTAACTTCTAAACAATTATGAATTGTTATATATGAAATTTACATTCTTATAAACATTAACATATCATCCCATTAATTATCCTAAATAAACTTCTAATCACTATTTTGTCTTTACTGAAATATAATAATACATATGGATCCCTAGATCCATAATATCAATTTTAGTTTCTTATCCAAATACTTCACATACAAGATTTTATAGAATCTATATATTCTTAGACATAACATTCCATATTTACATGGGAAAATGAAAATATTTTTTCACATACATTATCAATACTCTTATGGTATATAAATTTATAGAATTGGGAAAATTAATGAAATACGAAAGAGAATATTATTTTTATCAATAATGTATTTCTATATTATATATAAATTTAATTAATCCATTATTAATATTTAACATTTACAAAAAATTATTACATATTTACTATAATTATAAACATTTCACATGTACATCATTACCTCATAATATAGAGAATATAAACATACGATTTAATGACCTAACATAAAAAATAACATTATCTATATATTTTAAATATATTTCAATTCGTTAAATTCCCATTGATCTTTTAGATTTATTATTTTATAATGTTATTCCATAACTCATAAATATCAAGAAACAACATACAATGTTGGAACATCTAGAATAAGACCATTTTTTCCTAAACAGATCACTTTTTACACAAAAAAACAACAAGATTTCTTCATCAAACTTCATTATATTTAACTTGGATTCATTATTATTATTACACATCTTTATAACCTGTGAAAAAATAAAAAACATGGTATTCCCATAAAAAACTCAGTAAGTTATAAAAAAATGAGGAAATATACAAATTTTTCATCGATACCTATAAGAATATGAAACGATTTCATGACAATCATCTCTCCCATATATACATACATTGTGACACATGAGATCTCAATTAATAATAATAAATCATATATATAAACCATAAATGTGTATTTTGGAATTAATTACATATATTATATCCTTCCATGGCTTCTTTATGATTTTAACTCCCATGGATACCGTACAATGTAATTATCACAACTACCTTATATTGTAACTAATGCAGTTACACATGGAGTAACCATACTGATGATCTCCATATTTCACATAGCCAATGCACTGGAGGGAGATAATCATAGCTCCCTATATCCTAAAAAATTCCCAATAACAATAAAATAATCATGAAAAATTATTAATTTCATAAATACATTTCCTTTTAATTTTAAAAAATTAATATTTTAAAAGAGTCTCTTTAATGGATGGTCCTTTAAAATATCAAATAGTTGATGTGGGAAATTAATATAATTGAAGAAATATGTGTATAATCATAAAAAAAACATAATAAAAAATAAAATAAACAAAAATTCATCCCAAAAATTATATTAATATCAAATAATTAATAATGTACAAGGTTAACGAAAATAATGGATATTTGGATAAAAATTATCTTACATCGGGTTGGTCTTATTTCAAACATAATAAAGTAGCCAGTATATCATTTACAAGGTTTTTCATAATATTTATAGAAATATATTAATTTCCATAACACCTTAAATGATCATTTTATAACATCATCTGACCCATTTATTAATAATATTTTGTTATTTAGATTTTTCGGGTGTGTTCTTTACATGATTTCCATGGTCGGTTCATAACATATTTTCTTGTAAAAAGGTTGAGAATCTCCACATGTGGAATGAGATAGCGATAATTATTTTCCATAATATTAAATAATGAAATAAAGTTTTTATGTTAATTATTTTTAAGATGAATCATTAGATAATTCATTAGTGATATTTGTTAAGATCATTTTATTGGTTCTTCGATAATCATGAACATGTTTCATCATATAAAATTAATATTATGTGTATAATTTAATTATAGAACATAATAGAGTTCAATTAATACACATTAAAATATTTTTAAACCATAAAAAATATTTTTACAATGATATTTGAAGGAATTAATGGATGTTTATGACACATCATCCATGATGACGGTAAATAAACAAATCACTCTTAGTGTTTTTATATTTATAATAAGATGAATAGGAGAGGCAGAATGATGAAGATTTTTTTGATAAACATAAAAATAATAAAATAATATATATAATACTAGATAATTTATTCCTCCTAGGTAGGTGGTGGTGAAGACAATATAAGAATATAAAATAATTGAAAATTAATCACATGAAAATGAAAGAGGATCTTTTACTCTTGATTTCTTCTATATGAGATCCTTTTTGAGGCCATTGGTTTGGGCCTTTTGATAAGATCATATGGTCTTCAACGTGGGTAAGAGACTTGGTAATGGTATTGGGTAGAATTTATAACATTATCAAAGATTGATAATTGTTAGAGGAATAAGGGATTGATGGTTTTATTTATACAGAATGTGAGGGAGATTTAAATAAATTTCAAAGGACTCCTCATTAGTTGTATATGCAAACACATGGGAATGATCATTATTTTATCCAATGGTATTTACCACTTGGGACAACTCAAATAATATTTTAATCATCAATATTCATCAATAATGATTACAACATTATATAATCATTATAATGTCAATAAACACATGAAAACTTAAAACAATATTTTTACAATTCCCCAAAAATTCTACTATCATAGAAAAATACCAAAAAATAATAAAAAATTTATCATATGTTGAATTAAACATTAAACTCAATTTTTTAAATTTTTTTCAAAATATAATTATATTTATTATTAAATATATCAATTTTTAATTAAAAATATAAAACATTTAAAAATGTAACTCATTTTATATGTCCTTGAAAAATTAATCAAGGTCTCATTATCTTATAAACATAAGAAAATAAAATTAATATATGATTTATTAGTCATAACTGTGATATTACTATTCATATTAAAATTCATAAGAAGAAGTTACTATTAACCAAAAATCAAGTTAATACTATCAAAATCCATATAATTTACGAATCAAAACTGTAGATGACTTTTTTCGGAAATTCAAAACATATAAGTGAAAAATTATGTTTGACAGCTAGTTTATTAATATATATTGAAAAAAAATTCATGAATTAAAATTTATATTTAAAACCATTGGGTGTTATATTCTCCCCACCTTCTAGAAATAGAATACATGAAATTTTATTTACTTATTAAACATGTTGGGGTGCCTTTCCTCCAGAGAATTTTCAGATTCGCATGTTGCGTCTTCAACCACATGGTTTCTCCACAAAATCATTACCTGGTGGATTAACTTATTCTTTAAAAATTTTACTCCACTATTGATAATGTGAAAACGTTTCTCTTCATATGAATGATTCTCTTCTAGATGTACTACATATGGGATCAACATATGTGATGGATCTGGATCAAACATCCACAACATTGAAAGATGAAAGGAATTGTGTACCAGAGATATACTTAGAGGAAAGACTACTCGGATGGTTATTGGTACTTCATTATCCATGATTTAATAAGGTCCAATGAAACAAAAAATTAGCTTTCCTTTCATTCAAAAATTCATAACAATTTCCATGCTGACATTCTATGAAAAACAAGATCACCTACCTCAAAACAAAAGAGTTGCCTCTTGTTATCTGCATAACTTTTCTACCTACTCTAATCTATCCTCATTTGTTGATGAATTATCTACACATTTTCAGCCAAATGCTCTAGTAATTCTCGTCCCATCATTTTCTATTCCTTAACTTCATCCCAAAAAGATGGAGTTCAACACTACATCCACTATATTGCCTCATAAGGTTCCATATGCATCCATTAATGAAATATTTTGTGATAGGAAAACAAAACAAATGAAATATGATAATCCTAATTTCCTTGGTAGACCATTGAACATTCTTGAAGCATATCCACCAATGTTTGAATCATCAGTTCTATATTCCCATCTGATTGATGATGGAAATCTATATTGAAATTTAATTTTGTTACCAACTGCTTATAAAATCCTTTCAAAAAGATTGATGTGAACATGGGATCATGGTGAGATACATTTGAAAGAGAAACACCCTATAACAAGAAATTCTATTTATGTTACAACCGATAAAGCTAATCTAGATAAATAATATCTCAAATAATAAGGAAATGATATGATTTAGTCAATCGATCAACAATAACTGTGATTTCATTGTTACATTGATAAGTCTTTGGTTTTCCCAAAATAAAGACAATTGATATATTTTCCCGTTTCAACTATGGCATTGGTAAAGGCTGATGCATCACCTTCAGTAACATCCACACATCCTTAAAATATTGAAATGTTAAACATTTCATGGTAACAATCTAAAATATCTCTATTCATTCAATCCTAAAAGAAATAATCTCGATGGTCTATTTGCATCTTCATACTAGCATGTTGAACAAATACCAGGAAACAATGAGCTTCACACAACAATTCTTTCATCAGCTGAGAATCACAAGTCACACATAATCCATTTCTAATTCTCAGAACACATTCATTATTAGTGTTACATTTTGGAAACATACCCATTTTAATAAAATTTACTGTTTTTCGACTCATGGAATCTAACACTTAGTTTGATTTTCTAAGATTGGAATTGATTGTGAAATCATAGTACTTTATCAATTCAATCCATCTTCTCTGACTCATGTTTAATTTCTTTAGGGTGAATATATTATTTATACTTTTGTGGTTTTATATATTTTACATTTGGATCTATATAAATGATGCCTCAAAAATTTTCAAGAAAAAAACAAAGATGCTAATTCCAAATTATATGTGGGATAATATAACTCATTATTTTTTAGTTTTCTTAAAGCATATGAAATTTCCATATTATTATGCATCAGAACAAAACAATGTCCCTTTAATAAAAATTCACATTAGATGACAAACTCACCATTTATGAATGGTAGGGTCATAACCGAAGCATTCAGAAATCTCCTTTTCAATTATGGAAAACAATCATCAAATTCTTTTATCCATGTTAATTTAACCCCTTTTAGAATTAACATAGTAAATGGACTAGATAACCACGATAATATTTCAAAAAACCTCTAAAAATAGTTTAACAAACAAACAAAAATATAAATCTCGGTTATATTTGTGTGTCATGGCCATTCTTCAAAAACTTTTGTTTTAGTAGGAAAAAATGTTATGTAATATTAATGAAAATTATTTCAACCAATATTCACAATTTATGAATCGTCCACATAGATTATTTTCATTTCTCGGTTGGAAAAAATCCTTAGATGTTTTTCATCCATTTATATACTTCTAGAATACTCCAAAATGACTTCATGAAACTTAACCAAAAATGTATCCAAGAGCTCATGAAATAATCTATTTGTAAGATCTATGAATAAAATATGGGCATTAGTTAACCCAAAATGCATAAAAACTAATTCATAATGACTTTATATTATTCGAAAAACCATTTTTGGAATTTCGTATTATTTATCCTTTAGTATATGGTACCAAGGTCACTAGTTAGTCGTTGAAAAATACTATCCTCCCTGGATCTAATCAAATAATTCATAGATATGAGGAAAATGTTAAATATTATTAATAGTAATGTTATTTAATTCACTATAATCAATTTAATGATGCATGGAACCATCTTACTATTTAATGATAAAATTAGGATCTCACCATAGTGATGTGTATGGTCTAAGGATTCCATTATAATGATACTCCTAAAATTGATTTTTCAATTCAGGATGTTTTTTTGTTTCATTTGATAAGTGTGATTTGAAATTGTCTTTTCTTCATGAACTAAGTCAATCGGAAATTCATCATTATGATTAGGTATAACACCAAGTAACTCATCAGTAAATACATCAATGTATTCATTTACCACCGACACATCATTAATCTGAATATTTCCCTTATATTCAACAGCATGAGCAAGATAATTTTCGTTTCCATTTCCAACAGCTTATCAAAGGGATGAAAGGTTATGAATTTTATGGGTTAATTATTTTAGAATAACTAAATTTCATTCTACAAAAAAATTTATCTAGCTCTATAATAAATCATTTCTTGGTAAAGAGTAATCTAATATGTACCTAAATTTACATCAAAATCTAATAAGGAAAAAAAATTGGTAATTAATTTCCACATTTAATGATAGGAAGATACTTAACATGATTTTCATTCTGTAACATTCCACCTATTGTTTTAACAAAAACTTTAGGCTCCTGATTGGCATCCAAAAGTCCCAGGATCAAATCTGGGCAGGGGAGAATTCCCGAGTACTGTAGCAGGGTGCTGTAGAAGCACTGTAACAGGTCTTTATAGCAGTACAACAGTAGTGGCGGAATGTAGCAGTGGAAGCACTGTAGCGGCGGAGGTACTGTAGTAGACCACAATAACGGCGGTGGTACTGTAGCATGAACTGTAGATGTGTGGGTACTATAGCAGAACTATTCATTGAGGTGTCTTTATGCGAAAAAATGGGCTTTCTAGCCCTATATACAGGAAACTTGGCCTTGGGCCTTCGGGCTATGGAATGGGTCACCCTATACCATGTCTAAAGAGGTCATTGGTTTAATAATAAATTGAGGCTTCGACCCCAACATTTAAAAAAAATATATGAGTAAATAAACAAGTTACCTGATAATAGTACATTGGATTACTCGAATGCTTATTTCCATCATATGTCATTGATTGATTTTTACCCACCACATTCTATATAGATCTATTCTTCTATTTTTTTAAAATGTAAAAGCTGCCATCAGAAGACTCTATTAATAGCCTCTCAACACATCAGATAAGTTTCTCATACCTTTTGAATTCTTGGGTGGCCAATTCCCTTCTATATCATGGCTTTAATCCAATGTAAATGCAGTTGATTTTTCTATCAAGACCCTGAATATGATTTGGAGCATTAATTTCTATTTGGGTGATGTTCTCTTCCCATACAACCACCAAATCTTCCACATTTTCCCTCTATTAAATTAATTGATTCTCTATCATATATTGAAACCCCTGAGTAAAATATTTTTAAATGAAAAAACATTTAAATTTATCCCACTCAAGGGATTAAATATTATCTCTATCCCTGTTATTCATGACCACTAAACAATGCTAGAGAGCTCCACCTTTGAAACATTAAATGGAAATAAAAATATTTTTTTCATCTGAACATTCCATAACAACGAATATCTTTTCCAGGTAATTAATCCGTCCTTTAGCTACTACTATGTCAGATGATCCACTGAAAGAAAGAGCATACTACCTCATAAACATTTCCACTATCATCATGAAAAATTGTGATGGCTCTGGTTGTTCACATGAATGGACTACACCTCCTTTTATTATCTTTTTAGTCTAATCCATTGCTATCTCAAACTACTTTGTTCTTATTCCATCCATTCCAAGTTGTGGGTTTATAATGATATTAGCCTCTCAGTTCCTCCCATCTTCAGTTTCTCATTCTTCATTTGAAAACCCATTCTGAACAGACATATCGTATATTAAGAAATATGTTATCATTTAAATTCAACAACATTTTAACATATATAGAAGGTAATAATCATTTATGGTATAATGTTAACATAATATTAACACATGATGTTATCCAAATTGTGCTCTGACACAAACTATAAATACCCGACCATAAATATAACATATCAATATATTTAAACAATATTACCGTTTATTTCATTCCCAATGGTCTTTTAATGTTAGTTTTTTATAAAATTTGGAAATAAATCATAATTAGAATCCCAAAACATATAATGTATGTACAACTAAAATAATTTCATTTTTTCCAAGACATAAAACATTTAACACAAAACAACAACATGAATTCATTAGAAAACATTATAACATTTGACATGACTTTTTTATTTCTATTACACTTCTTTATAACCCATGAAAAAATTAACAGAACTATTTATGAGTATAATGATCTTAGTAAGGGATATAAAAAGAAGGAATGAAACTTTTATTCCACGAAAACTTATAACCAAATGAAACCATTTACCAAAAAACACGATTCTCACCCATATATACTTATATTTTAGAACATGATATCTCCATTAAACATTAAGGAACATATATATATATATATAACCATAAAGTTATATTGGGGTATTACATATTTATATTTTTACCCTTCTGGCCTTGTTATGATTTGTAACACTCACTACTAACTTACATTGTAATGCTCACATATACCTCATAGTGTAAATACTATAGTTACAGTTAGCGTTACAAAACGACTGACCACTAACATACAAATACACAATAAATTAAAGGGAGATATAATTCCCACCATTCATCATAAAAATTAACCATGAACCTGAAAAAAATGAAATAACATGAATAATTTCATAAAAACATGAGTTTAGAATTTCACAAAATAGAATTTTAAAATAGATTTAAAAGGGAATGGCCATTAAAAATTTCATATTATTGATGTTAAAAATTAATAAAATGATTGGAATATGTGTATACAGTGTAAATAAAATTAATTTCACATAATATAAAAACAATTCACTACAAAAATAATCATAATATCGTATAATTAATAATGAATACAGTTAACCCAATGAATGGAAATTGGTTTATGAATTCCATTACATATGGTTCATCTTACTTAAAACATGACTAAAACACTTGTATAATGGGTAAAATGGTGTTATTAATAATTTGAAAAAACACATTAATTTTTACAACACAATAAATGATCATTTTATGACATCAACTGACCCATTTATTAATAATAATTTCATATTTATATTGTTTTTGGGGCATTATTTACATAATTTGCATCGATAGTTTGTAATAGATTTTGTTTTAAAAAGGAATAGAATATAATGAAGTGGAATGAGATTGTAATAATATGTCTCTAGAATTCAATATTATTCTATAAATCATATTTATATTGTATGAGGATGAATCATTAAATAAATCCTTATTGATATTTTTTGAGATCATTTTGCCAGTTATTTGATAATAAAGAAATTGTTTCATTATATACCATTTATATTATCGGAATAAGTAAATTAAAAAACATAATATAGGTTATATAATACACATTAAAATATGTTTAAACCACAAATATGGTTTTACAACCATATTTTTCATATCTAATGGAAATTGAATACACATCATCCACAATGTCGGTAAATCGACACATCACAGGCGGTGTTTTAATTTTTAGTATAAGATGATGAGGAGTGGAAAAATGATGATGATATTTTACATAAACATGATAAGAGTATAGATTATATATAATATTGTATCTTTACTGCCTCTTGGTTATTTTTAGGTGAAGCTAGTATTAGAATAAAAAAATTAAAACAAAACACAAGAAAAAGAAAGAGGGTCATTACCTCTTGAACTTTTTCCCTTGAGATCCTACTTATTCCCTTTGGGTATGGCCTTTAGGTGAGTCCAGAAGGACTAAGAAGTATGGAAGAGACATTGGAAGAGTATTTGTAAGAATATAGTAAATTTTAAATTCTTTAGATGTGTGAGAGTAAGAGAGGGGTGATAGTGCTTTATATAGTGAATGTATGAGGGTTTTATATTAATTTCAAAGACACCCCATTAGTTGTATTTGAAAAAACCATGGGATTGACCATGGTTTTTCTAATGGTATTGTCCACCTGGGACACCTTATAAAATCTTATAATCCGAAGTTGTTTACCAAAATTATTACATCGTTATTACATCAATATTATGTCATTTAAAACCCCAAAACATAAAATGGTATTTTTACTATTCAATTAAAATCAGCTATCTCTGACAAATACCAAAAAAACCCATAACCCTTTTTTGATTTACAGATGTCAAAAATAAACTCAATTTTATTAAATTATTTTTCAAAATATGATTAATTTAATTTTTAAATAAAATCATATTTTATTTTGAAAATAACATTTTTAAAAATATAACTCATTTTATACCACCTTGATTAATTAATAAAGATCTCATTATCTCATAAACAAAATGAAATAAAAGAATAATTTTATTTTCTATTCTTAAGGGTCATATTACTACTCATATTAATATTTTTAAGGGTATGTTACTATTCAATAAAAAAAGTTTGTTCTTTCAGACTCCAGATAACATAATGATCACTACTGTAGAATACCATTTTTCGAAATTCTATGAATTGAAATGAAAAAAATTATGTTTAATGGATAATTTATAACTATCTACTAAAAACTAGTTTCATTAATTGAAAATTATTTTTAAAACAATGGGGTGTTACATATGAAATGGGTGATCTAAAATTCTCATTAAAGAAAACCTTTAACTGAATAAGTCAAAAAATTAATCATAAATACATAACATATAAGGAATAAATAATTTTTATAATTAACAAGTAGACAAAACTGATAGCTTTATATATCCGTGTAAATAAAATAAATCATGAAACCAATTAATTTTCTATCTCAAACAGTTGGAATGAAAAATATCAGATATCAAAAACATAAATACAATGCCTTGTTCAATGGAATTTTATAGATATCTATAGAGGCCAACACTAAAGAAAAAGATATTGGGTCTTATGAGACCTTTTGATGCATTTAGGGGATATTTAATTTCTGATCCCACTCATCAGATATTTTAGTCCAACGTACTTACCATAAGAGTCAAAAGGAAACATGAAAACATTGCCTATAGAACCTCTAGATAAATAAATACCTAGCTATCAATATATAAGAAAAATATTGAATTTTAATATTGAATAAAAAATATTTAATAGTGAATAATAATCATTAATATATATACAATGATAGAAAATAAATAAACGTTCTTTCTATTTTAACATCCCTCGGTCATAATTTTATAAACTAAGAAGTTCACACTATATTGGGTGATGAGTATATTGTTAAATATGTGATATAATATCATGATAATAATCCATATTGTGAAATATGATCAATGGTTGTAAATGAATACATCCTCTATCTAAAAATGAAAATAAAGATGGGTTTCTTTATAAATTAAGACACCCTTACAAAAATAATGCTCCAAATACTATCATAAAAGAAGGGATTAGAAATCAAATTGATTCATACCATGATATCAATGTACTAAATGATATATATGTGTGTGTGTGTTTAAATCATGAAACATAACCTCCATTGGGAAAAATATTTTTTCTAAATGATAAGAAAAATGAAAGAAAAAACAAATATAATTTTTTTTATATTGAACTGAAATTTAAATATATTGGTCTTGTTCATAGGTTACTTTTCAAAAGGCGACATGAATTATTTATAAAAAAAATAACACTGAAATATATGATGAATTAATAATCCATGAAATTAAATAATTATTTACATTGGGAAATGAGGTGAGGATGTAAAAACATATTAAATTGAATGAAAATCTATTATATTATTTAAAAAATACCATTATTTTAAACAAGCATAAATAGAAGAATAATGAAAAATTGTTCTATTTTAACATATTTTCTAAACCCATCGAGGTAGGGAAAAAATATTATAAAATAATTTTTTGGGAATAACCTAAAAACTAAACAATGATGTTCATGTTGAAACAAAATAACTTAGGGAAGGAAGACTTGAATTACCAAAACCCATTACATGAAACATAATCTTTGTTACAATAAATATTCACAAAAACAAATATGTGGTATAAATTTAAATAAATAAAATAACATAAAACAAATTTCATTTTTAAAATTTAAACAATTTATATGAAATAATTATAATAGAAATAATAATATCTTAATTAATTAATATTGAGATAATAAAAACCTAACAAATAAGAAAAAATATGACTCAAAATCTATTTGATGAAAATGAATTAATTATTCATAGTATCTAACTTGAATAAAAAATATGTAAATAAAAAATTTTCATCCATTATAATTTAAATAACCATTAAAATAAGCACATTGTAAGAGATATAAAAAAAATCAGGGAATTAATATTTGAAACAATGACCACTTACAACATGAGTAACATTTTTTCCAAAATACTCTGAAGGAGTGGAATAATAATTTGAATATTAAGTATCATTAAAAATATGTTATTCATGATAATAAATCTCAAATATGTAGTTTATATTTTTTGAAAATTAAATTATGTTATTAATATCCATCATTTCTCAAATAGATGATTTTGTGATTAAACCCCTTAAAATAATCTTGACTTATTTTATAACTGTACAAAATAATATGATTAATAAAATTTTGTTCATTAAATATATACCCATGATGCAAATTCATAACTATAACCATAGACACTCAAAATAAATTATAATTATATATATAATTATATATAAGTTATCTATTACCAATTTTCAGTAATTTGTGTAAGTTATTTATATCAGTTAGAACTAGTTTAATAAAATTGGTGTAGGTATATTTTATTTTAAAAAATTTATTTATTATTTGATCATATAATCTATTATAATATAAGTTAAAAAATATACTATTTTGATGTAATTTTAATTCAACCTAGTTTTTTACTATCCTCAAGGTTGAAATCAGCAATGTTAATGTTTCAACGATTCCTTATGATCGAAGGGAAGAATCTTATATAATAGGTTATATATTCATAAAACCATACCATTAATAAAACCACTTATATATTTATAACATATTATTACAGTAAATATTTCCACATATACATCTATGATATAAATGAATAGTATTGTTCAAATAGGTTCTAAAAAAGACCCAATCACGAACCTACATTGATTAATAAATGATAATGATGTGGTTTAGTTGTAATATCATTTTTAAAAAAGAATAATGTTATTAATTTTTTAAATTGTATGATATAGTTTAATCATAATGAATTATATATTTTAGAAAAATTATATGAATTAATTAAATGGAAAAAATAAGTAATTTTCTTTATAGTATGCTCATTTTAAATGATTGAATTAACAATGATAATTTATTGATCAGGTCAAAAATATTTTCTCCAATATTCCATATAAAAGTAATAATGATATGTTAAAAACTATTTATTCACTAAAACAATTATTAGAAATACCCATGTAAGGTGGGGGTTATAAGAATAATATAAATTAATTTTTCCCATAAGATAATGACCACAAATTATAATGTTCAAGGATTATGTTTTCCATGATCTTATAGAAATGATAAATATTTTTTACCATTTTATAGTCTAAAATATGTTATATAACTAATAATTATTTATTAAATTTAACATTAGTATATTACATTTATGGTGGTGATGTGATATGAAACATGAATTTTTTAGAGGTGGTAGTCCATGAACAATTATGGGCTTCCTTTCAAATTTTATTATTGGAAAAAGGGATATGGTGATTAATTAATATTAAGATATCCTAATAATATTTAGTATATTACCACAATAGTAATAATTACATAGTTATTTGAAAACAATAATTGTAATGTTAAAATATAAAAGAAAGAAATTGAATTAAAAATTGGTACTAGCATTTAAAACTTTTATATTTATTAGGAAGATTAATTAGAAATAGAGAGAAATGGAAAAATTATTCCTTCCAAAAACAAAATTTATAGGAATTGTATTATTGGGTGTTGAAAATGGTTTTTTCTAAATAAATATAATTTTTATATTTCTATTTAATGGGTATAGAGAGGTCACTTTTATATGTTCTAGGGGTGTAATTTTTGTAAATATTTCAAATTAATATAGTGGGAATGCATTTTAAAATTGTCAAGTATATCGACAAACTAGAAGTGAAAAATTATAATGTAATATATGGTAAATATTTTGTGATACACTAAATTAAAAACACTCTATTAATATGTTTTAATTTTGATTCCACTTGAATTAATACTTTTTCTAGTTAAGAGTTTTTTGTGATACTAGTTTTTATCACATGTCAAAGAATATTATTTTTCCAAAATTATGTTGGGTATTATTAGATTATTTTGCCCCACATATTTATAGATAATATGAATTTCATTTATATCAATTTAGAAATATTAAAAATACTCAATTAAATAATGATTTCTGATGTACCAAAAACAAATTATATGAATATATTATATATTTCATAATAAAAAAAATATTATTTTGATATAAAAATAATATTATAAAATTTATAAATAATGTTATAAAACATATATTACATCATGAAAAAATTATATGATGATTTATGTAATTATTATTTCAATTTTATTTATTAAAAGTCAAAATATTTTTTTAAAGGAACTTTTCATTATTCAGAGAAAAATAAATTATCTTCATAGAGTCCAAAGAATCATAATATTATATTATGTATATTAATCCAAAATTGATGATAATTTAGAAAAATTTAAATTCTCTATTTAATAAATATATATATTAAATAAAATATTGAGAAATAATTAATAACTACATTTATTATAAGTCATATATTTAGAATCATAACCCATTCCATTAATTTTTCATATAATATAATAATTAAATTATTTTTTATGAGTTATTAAAATAAAATATATGTCATAGTAAATTATAATATACTAAATAAAATTAAAATGTATACATCATAATGAGAAAATATTTATAAAAATAATTTAATCTCTTTAAATGATTATAGTTTTCAATTTAGAAATACTTATTTAATTTTGTTTTTATAAAATATATCTATTATTATCGTTATATAAATATTAAATAAATCTATAAATAATAATAATTTCCACTAATTTAACAGTTACGATTTAATGGTCTAAACATATCATGGTTTTCTTTTAGTTCAGTTTTTTGTGTGGTTGAAGAAATAAAATTTATTGAAAACATTAATGGAAATAACATATAAAAAGTTAATGGTGTCAAAAAATTACTCTATGAAAAAAATTTGGTTAGTGTAAAATTTTTAATCATACTCATCATTATATATGAATCAGTCCATCATTAGTTCAGGTACTGTTTTTATAGATTATCCTAGAAAACCCTATTAATCAATATATGTGAATTGTATTGATTATTTTATTCTTGATTAATTAATGGAATACTAATATCTAGATTGTATATATTTTAGGTTATTTCGATCATTACACCATTAGGGAAATGATATTATGTTATTCAGATGTTCAAATAGTGTGACATAGTGATTGGTGGTATGATATTCATGTTGTAACCTATAGTCACGTAGAAAACCAGGAGTTGTTGGGGAGGTGAATTAATGTATATTGAATTTCAATTAATGTTTTTAAGAAACATTCAAATTTTATTACTATTTACGATCACATGTTGAACCAATCATGACTATTCAATGATTTATAAAAATAATAAATAACGTGAACTCATGATTTTATTTTGTTCACCCGTAAGTGAAAACATCAAAGGAGACAATAAATACGATGTAATAACATATAAATTAATTACTAATTTACAAAAATATTATCATAGAATTTTATAAAATCTGAAAAACAATTTTTTTTGATATAATATTCCCTTATTTATTGAACTACGTTCATGAGAGATAAAAATATATTTTTGTAATGAAAGATAGTCACAAAAGATAATAATCAAAATATTCCAAAACAAAGGGAATGTTTGTTCCCCCTGTTTTTCTAGTATTGAATCTACATATTTCAGTGAAATACAAATATGATTAATATTCCCTTTCTGATATTCACATAAAACCTTACTACTCAATCATTATAATATGATATGTTAAAATATGTTCACTCTTGATACATTATTTCTGGGAAATCAAGAAAATATCTCAATATTCTCAATATGTGATAATCTATGCGATATGGATTACACTATATAATATGTTTTCTATATCGACATACTATATAAATTTCAAATATTAAACTCAAAATATAACCATTTATTTAAACTATTGTATTTTTTTTTATCCCATTCAGAGACATATATTAAATCACTATAATAAAATTTTAATAGGAAGTTATTAGTTGGTTTTTAAACTGCCAAAACATAAATGGTTGAAAATATATTAATTTATGATAGAATCCATCAGAAAAATAATTATAGGTGTTGCATTTTCCTTCAAAGCTAAACTAATTGGTTTCTACTCTAACATATATAAAAAATTAGATGAGTCAAAACATAGAATAATACGTTGAATTAAAAACCTTATTCAAGTGAAAACCATATAGATTCATAATAAATGATAGTGTTATAATATTTTCATTCCCCAATTTCACTACTTGTTTTAATCCACTTGGTTGACTTGCATTTGTTTCATTAAAGTGAACTCCATTTTATTTGATCATATAAATTTTCATGAGTCTTTCTAGTGGTCTATCCATTCTCCTCATGGGGTGTAGTATGTATCTTTAGAAACAATGAAAATCAGACAAACATATTTAATAGGATAAAACATTTATCTTGTTTGGTAAAGTGAAAATGAAAATATTAAATAATAATAATAACCATTATAAATTTATTACATACATTATAAACCTAAAAAATTATTTATCAAATGTTTATGAAATCTTCATTCTTCATATATCATCTCCAGTCACAGTGCACCACATGAGGTCAAAGAATGAGGGACTATTCAGAAGTTGGGAAATGAAATTCTGAAATATATAATCATTAAATGAATAATACCACAATAAATTGAATTTCTTTTTCCTGTAACATATAGGACACAATAATATATAGAATATAAATTTTATTTGCAAGACATAATATCATATATATGGTGTTATTTTGAGGAATATTCACATTTAATTTTAGTCTTTTATTAATTCCATAATTTACTATATGATTTTAGATTTTTTGTTTTGTTTTTTTGAATAATAGAAATATGTTCATGGTTGAATCATGGTGTGGGTGAATAGTGTGTTATCCCACTACAAACCATAAACCATGGAAAATAGAGTTGTCCGTGTCAGACAACCATCTGCAAATATGTGTGATTCTTCTAGGATCACCATGATACCAGGACAATGAATATGTCAAATAACCATGTCTTGGTTCATTTTAAAGCTCCTCTTCAATGGAAACCACGTGTCCATTTTCTTATATGATAGTGGTGTCACATTATTGGCTCATGTTTTGAAAAATCATGTGGCCAAACCATGTGGTCTTCTATAAATTAATTATATTTAATATCTTAAACTACCCTTTCAAATTTTAACAATCACCCCCCTTTATCACAAAATTTAACCCCCTCTACCATAGTAATACCTCCTTATCCCACTTCTCACCCTTGTGCTATAATTTTTTGGTGATTTGGATTCGTATCTTTATGAAAACATAAAATAATTTCAATATCTCCTTGTCTCTTCCCATCATTAGGTATCTTCTCTGTTATTCTCTATGTTCACTTTTCTAAAGCAATGTTGTTTAACCTATTATAATTTTAATATTAATTTTATGGGATTTATATTTTTTTCTTGGAGTCATCATTCCCATAATGGATATCCTCTTGGTTCGGTTTGTGATTTCCACCCACAATTATGAAAATATCATGGAAAATGTAAGTGGCTTCATTAGTTGATATTATTTGTGATTTTACTATTCTTTCAGTATTTTCAAAATGGGGTTTACGAATTTTATTGGTGGTGAGAAAGGTATATTCCATGTTTTTTTGTACGGGGTCAATTTTTTATGCTAATATTCATGTTCATAAATGGGTTTTTGTAGAGTGTAGTTTTAGTTATTAGAATTGTGATTATAAAAAAGTTATTTAACTTGTTATAAGGATTGGAATATATAATATGTGAATCTTTATTATTGAAGTAGGAAGAATAAGCCTAGTACACAAGTTTAGTTACTGGGGATGATGCCTGGTATCCCTTATTTGATCATGTCAAAACAGTGACTAAACATTCATGATTGGGACTGGTTGGATTAAGTAGGAGACACACCATCATGTCCACATTTTGATCACCAAGAGTATTATAATCCTATAACCTATCTATACTTGGATACATATCAATTTCCCATACAAAATTTATAATTTCTATTCTTTCAGATTTTTATATTAATATCCTCTTTAATGTTAATATATGTTTTTAATTAAATTGTCTTTTTCATTACATAAAAACCCATCATGTTCATTTACAATTTAATGAGATTACTTGTAGAATACTTAGAAACAACCTACTATAAAATTTAGCTCACACCCTACAAAAACACATGGGTGTTTTCATACCCTATTTTTTTATTCTGGAAATGAAATGACTTACTATGGTGGCGATGATGATTTTTAAGTGCAAATAGTTTCTTCTAAGACAAGTGTTAGAGGAGGTGGGATATGGGATTATACCGACTTGGTGCATGGATGAATTTTTTTCTAATATTCATCGTTGCATTTTTGGTTATTTTGTTATTTGGATTTATATTAATAATGATTAACTCAAGATTGAAGCATTTCCATTGATCACTTATGTTATAGATGTTGGTTAGGATGTGATGTAGTTGTTTTTTTATTATTGGTTAATTATTTTTTGGGAAAAACTATTCCCAAAGGTATTACTCAATTACAAGAAACTTGATTCTATATCATGGGGATTGGGAACCCACTTTGGGTCATTCCAAAGGAATGTTTCGGTTTTTGGATAGATGGAATCCCAAACCAGTTTGTGAAAATGTTTTATTTGAGTGTGTTTTAACTATTATTATGGTCATGTTTTTTTAGGAAGGCCAGATTAATAGAATCTAGGAAATTTGGGGGTTGATGTAATGGTAGTGTGTGTGTTTTCATACCCACACACCTCGTCACATGACATAGGAAACCATGGGAGATTAGGTATTTTGATTGACTAATCCATTAAGTGACATTAATAGGTTTAATAATGTGTATTGACAAAAATACGCGGTAAATAATTTCATAACATTTATAGTGTTTGTTATTATTTTATATTTATTTATGTGGATGATTAAATCATGTAAATTTTTAAAAATATTCTTGACGGTTTATTTATTATTTAATTTCGTTGTTAATTGATGTGGTATCACGCATCCATAGAGACCACATTTGAAATTGCAGGAAGATGTTGGAAAGAATTTTATCACACTATTTGATCAAATAATAGTAAAATCAGTGGATTCAGATTTTAATGATTTGGATTTGGGAGTAAGCTCTAGTACATTACTGGTTGGGTAAATATAATAAAGTTATTAAATGAAAAAAAGATAATGAGTTACTTAAGAACATAAATCCATCATTACGGGGTTTCCTAGACTCCAATAAGAAAAAAGATTTTGTGAATAAATATTTATAGGTTATTTTAGTTTCTTGAAGCTTCTGATGTAGTCGAGGTGAAATGAGTATTCTTCATATTGGGAGGACACAATCATATCTTGTGGGATATAGTGGTTTTGAAGAGAAAATTGAGAAAATTTGTCTTACAAATTACCAGGATTTTTTTAATAAGAAGTATTTCCCTGAGTAAATGGGACTCTTTTAGCCCTATGGGTTTCTGAATCTATTTATGGGATTTTGGATTGTGCTTGAATATTAAAACAAATTTATAGATCTAGTCTCTTTCATACCCTATTTATTATATAACACAATGGAAATGGTTCAACATTTTTAAATGCGGTTGTGTTTAGATATTTTATTCTAGGTTATCTTAATTAATATGAAGACATATTCTAAGGTGGATGACTGATCTCTAATGGTGGATATTGACCGATTCTTGAAAAATATTATTTCATCACAATCAAGGATGAATTTATGAGTGTTTCTAACATTCTTTTTATCTCTACATCGTCCTTCTATGCCTCTTTAATCATTACTTATATAGATGGTTGAGAATTCATTTATGAAAGATAAAATATCTCCCCTTACATTAAAATTTCATGATCATTCATTTAAAAATCCATAAATATTGGATCTTTCATGATCCTCTTTTGGGATAAGCTAGCATGGCCTTGTTGACATAATTCATATTCCACCATGTTTTATTTCCCATGGTTTTAAATAATTTTGAAGTCGTAATCATTAATCAACTATGATGATCCTCTTTAGATCATATTCACCTAATTTTCCGTGAAAATATACATTAAACATTTATGATCAGTATAAATATCACAACTTTAACCATAAAGATAATTCCTCCATATAATTAAGGCAATGATTACTGTAGCTATCTCCAAATCATTAGTTGGCTACTTTTTCTAATGAATTATCAAATATCATGAGGCATAATTTATCACCATATCCTTTTTCAGGAGAACACATCCTATCCCCTTAATGGATGCATTATTTTAGGTCACAAACCATTCTCCAATATAATGAAGTGTGAGCATAAGTGAGCTAGCTAACCAACTTTTTAACTCTTTCAAATTATGTTCACACTATTTTGTCCAAATGAACTTAACTCCTTTTCGAGTCAACATAGTGAGTGGATTTGATAATATTGGGAAATATTTCTAAATACCTCTATTATATCATTCCAATGAAAGAAAATATTGGATCTCAGTTGCTATTGTTGTTCTCGACCATCTTTCAATAACTTCTGTTTTTTCTAAATCCACAAATATCCCCTCTCTTGTGATTATATGACCCAAAAATGAATCTTTTTGAAGCCAAAATTCAGACATGGTAAATTTGAAATGATTTTTATCCTTTCTCAGGGACATTAGTACAATTCTCATGTGATCTTCATGTTCTTAAATTCTCATTGAATAAATAATTATATCACTTATAAAGACTACCACAAATTGATCAAGATAGTCTCTACAGACTCTATTCATTAGATCTATGAGGATAGAAGGAGAATTTGTATGACCAAAAGGAATCACTATAAATTCATAGTTTACATACCTTGTACAGAACACTTTTTTGGTTTATCCTTCTTTCTGGGCCTTAATTGTTGATACCCAGAACAAATATCAATCTTGGAAAAGTATTGAGCTCCACGAAGATAGTCAAATAAGTCATCAATGCAGGGAAGATGATATTTTTTCATGATAATGATGTTGTTATGTTCTAGATAATCAATGAAGAGTCACATTGATAGATCCTTCTTCTTACTTAATAGATTACAAAATTCCCAATGTGATTTAAAAAGGAAAACGAATCACTTTTGAAGATTCTATTAGAGTTTTGTCTTCAATTCCTACATCTCGATTCGAGCCATTCTATATGGTGTATTTAAAATATACATAACTCCTGTTATGAGGTCAATTGATAACTCAACATCACAATTGGGTGGAAGACCTTGAAACTCAGTTAGAAAGAAATCATCATCCCCCCATACAATGGGAATATTTATGATCTTTAGTTTTTCCCAAATTATTTGAGAAAAATATCAATCATTTATTGAAATCAAGATTCATAAGATCGATGATATATCCACAAAATGGTTATCAATAAACATACACTAATAGATGATCATATATTGATCTAGAATATGAATTGAGACTTCACTAATTTTGAAATTTAAATTAGATCATACTAAATAAATATAATCCAAGAAAAAAATCACATTATATTCCACTATTGGAATAATAAAAAGATTTGGAGGAACTACCTTCCCAGAATATTCAATTAGGGAAGAAATGTAAATTTTTTATGTGACCTTTGGGCCATTAAAAGTAATTACATCTAAATAAACATCTAATTGTTGATGTAAAATGGTGATACCAATAGAAAATTCATTGGAAATAAAATAGTGGTTGGATATAGAGTCAAATAAAACATTTTCTACTTTAGAGTGTATGGAATGTGTGCATTTCACCACTTCATTATCATACTCCATGTCATCGATAGTAATTACATGTGACATTCCCTTGTCTTTGGCCTTATGATTTATTTATGTCGATCATCATCAATATCCCTTGGATTTGTACATTGATTCACATAATGCCTCATTTCCTGGCACTTGTAACATTGATATTTTGGAGGTTCATTCTATGTATCCTTTTCTTTGTTTGCATCATTAAACATCCTTTTCCCATCAATTTGGCATTCAATTTCCCAATTAAATTCATTTCCACTCTTAAAATATATACTAGTTCCTTTAATACAATTCTCTATATATTTTTTCCAGACTTAGTGCCTATGGGAAAACTCGTCTTCTTTTTAGTGTGGTCTTTATATTTTCCTTTGAATTCCATTTTACTCATCCTATAAAACCTGTATGACTGATGGGTTACTCCAATATCTATATCAACCTTGAGAGAACATTGAACAATTTCCTTTTAGTTATTGAAGTCCCTTATGGCTAATGCCCATTATAGACTTGGTTTAAAGCCACTAGAGAATCGATCACTCTCACTCTTAGGTTGGATAAATATTCTAGAAACGTACCTTGCAAGTCTTTTAAAATATTCTTTATAGTTATAAAGGATTCATCAACCTTTTTCATAAGTTCATGTAACTCTTTAACTGTCATTTTTTCAAGAATATGAAGAATATACTTACTTATAAATAACTCCATGTACTCGTCTCATTATATGAACTCAGTTTCATCTCTTTGCCCCATATTCTTGATATGATTCCATTGTTGATCAGCTTTACTATCCAAAAAAATATAATGCTAAGATGACTTTATCATGTTCATAAAATTGTAGAACTAAGAAAATATTTTCGATGATAATGATCCAATATCCAGCCACTATTGTGTCAGAAGACATGATGAAGGATGGTGGACACTGCCTCATTAAGGATTCAACATAATTTTTCTTCTTCTAGTGCTCGATTGGATGTCTTTCATAATTCATATCTTGAGAATGTGGTGTGATCATGGCTACAAGATTGTTCATTCAATATCCCATTACATTTAGTTTCACAAAGGGACAATCATTGCATTTCTTGTCACATTCATCATTAATGTGTTTCATTCAGGTTCCATCCATTAACTATAACCAACAATAATATTGTGAGAAACACTAATTATAAAGGAAAAAACCACATAATCAAAAATAAAATTTCAATTTACCACAAATTAGGTTTTATCAGATGTTATTCATGGACATTTCTAAAACTTGAGGAATTTATCATATTCTTAGACATATCCTTATAGTTCTTACTAAGGATTTATTATCCTAGTTTCCTAAGTTAATCTATACAATTTCTCTGATACCAACTATAAAAACCCATACATTACATACATTAATATTACTTTAGAATTGATGTATATTTTTACAACATATAACAAAACCATAATTGGACCATATAGGTATAATGCCATTAGAAACCTAGAACCATAGAAAACTAGTTTATAAAACATATAGATTATGTCCCCATTATTTCATTGTGACTAGACTCTTTTTGTAATATCATAATTAATACCCTTCTTCTTGACCTGGAGTATACAAACACCTAAAAGTGTGAGTTTAATGATCATTAATAGTAAAAAAATGAGATATTAATCATATAAATCATTTGAAAATCACAACCTATAGATATGGTATCATAATATAATTCCATGGGATAAATCATAGAAGTAAAATGTAATCCCAATAATCATAAAATAATACATGATAATTTGGGGCATAAAAAATGAAACATATAATATCATTTCATATTAGTCAAGGCTCTTTTCCAAGACCATAAAAAAAAGAACATTACTGAACTGAGTTTTCTCCTCATTCGAGTCCTATATTACTGAACATGATTAACTTCTCGTTCCATCCATTTATATCTTATTAGATATAAAACATTACTCAATTAAATGAAGGGAGTTATAGGTCCCAACCATATCATAATCAAACCATTCTTTTCTATGCCATAGAAACCTAACAACTGTCACCATAACATAACCAATAAAGTAAAATTTGATTCTTAATTATCCTTCCATCATAATCGATATTAAACTAATGCATTTCTTAAATAAAATTACATCATAAAAACATTAATATTATAATAATAACAGTGATAGTGACAAAAATTTATGTAATCTTTGATGTAAAATAATTTTGATAAAACACATGAGCTTCATTCATGATTTAAATATCATTTCTTTTTCAAAAAAAAATTTGTTTCTCTAATTTTCGTTCAATTTTAAATGGAAAAAGTTTAGTTGAACGTACACATTTAATTGTGGAGTGGAAGATTGATGTAATTAAGGTGTTATGAATATGTAAAACCCCATTCATGCTCTATAAGATAAAAAACATTCTCCTCATAATTATTTCGTAAAAGTAAAAAAGTACCATGTCCAGTAAAAAATAAAGATTCCATCTATAGAACATTGTAAAATTCAAAAATGATAAAAAATTTCATTAAATATTCATAGAATAGTTGTAAAAAAAATTGAAATAAAATTTAAAAATCATCGATGTGGATGATATATATATATAATGTTAATACTTATGAATAGTCAATCTCGGATAAAATGAGATTTCAAATGTTATCCATTAACTTAAGTCTGATATGATTTGTGAGAATCCAAACCACTTATATAATGATTTAAATAATGTTACCAATTTATTCCAAAATCATAGTCTTTTTTATGAAAACATTTATGATCATCTTATAATCAGTTTGAAAGTAAGGCCTCTATTAATCTTTATTCAAATATTAACAGCTCTATGTTCTTATGTATGTTTTGTTAGATAATTCCATATTCCCCTTATTATGATATAGTTATATAATTTAAGACATTTTATTATTATAATATATATCATATATATTCATTTATATTATTTATTAAATCTTGATTTAATTAATATTATGTAGAATTAATCACATCACACCGTGGTCACGGTAAGTCATACGTACACATGAGCGACAAAATCGTTCCAAAAATAGTTGATTTGTATTGAAGTTGATAGTTTATAGTATCTCATAATTAATTTAACATTGTAATAACCATATATAGTTATTATTTCCACCATTAAACCCATCCATGTATGGTGGCGGTGAGGAACAGTTTACACCTGGGTGTTGAGGCGGTATGTCATACGTACACATGCGTGGGAATTTAAGTTTTTGTAGGATGGATAGAATGTGAAATATGGTAGTTTAATATTTATAAAAACATATCAGTATATTATTTATACAATTTCATTACTTTATAATGAAACAACTTAGTAATATTATAAAGAAGAAGAAATAAATTTGAAATAATCGGTAGAAGAGATTACCACTTCCACGATGTGCCCTCTTTAAATTTTTTCTTTTTTGAACTACAGATAAAATTTTTAGAAAAATTGATCATAAATAATGTAACTAGGAAAGTATATAATAGAAACAGGCAGGTGATGGATGAGCTAGAAGGCTCCAAATGGAGTGAAGAAGAGAGGGATGAGGGTCCCTTTTAAAACAGAGGACATCAGCGCATTAGGAAAATCCAAAAAATGTTAATTTATAATAAATTGAAATTATACTAAAAATGGTCCAAAAAATTATTAATTCAAAGAGAAGATTATTTTTTTCAGATACCCAGTATTTAATAATATTTAAAAAAGTTTAGAATGTTGTTTTATCCCTATATTTTTTTAACATTTATATTAATGTTTTTAATCATACTGTGATATCATGTTATTTACACATTGGGGGTTAATTTAATTACCATATCATGTCAGACATCCCAAAAAAATTTATTTATGAAAAGTTTGGACTTATATAATGTCACGACCTGCCTTCACCAAAAGGAGGGAAGGGTCCGCAGGTTTCCAGGCCCTTCCTTCTTTAAGTTGAAGGAGAGATAATGACCCCCGAAACCCTCCTTCAATAGGTCCCGGAGTGGCGACTAGCACTAAGGGTATAGGAAATTCTCGCAAATGGAAGGCATTACCCTTTTTATTTTATAGGTTCGAAAGATAAGGAGGAGAAAACCCAAAAACACTATGGTAGAAAGAAAAGTAAAGCCCAAAAGTAAACCATTCCCACATGCATGGTTCAAAAGTGAAATCCACAAAGTGTAAAAAGGTGACTACAAGGTAAGTACCAAAAGAAAAGGAGAACAACTGCAACGGCTGCAAAAGTACGAGCTAGTAAGGTCCTGCGTGATCCCCGAAGTCCTCCTGGAAACCTGAAAGCAGTTTTATGTACGTAGGGTGAGCATACAAGTACACTCAGTGGGGAAAACCAAGACTCTCGTGCACAAGTGGGGGAACGTACTAATGTCCCGTGAGAAAAGAGAAGAACCAGAAACTAACAAGGCAACTATCCATCCCAGGCCTCACCCAGGCTCGCTCCCCAAATAACGCAAGTCATGTAATATATATATAAGAGCACATCGATGTTTGGGTACCCCGCGCCACTTTCCCACTGGTTATTGAGACATCCTACGCATCAGACCAATCCCACCATTCTTACCGCAGTCCCACTGCCACGCCCGCCCGCACACACCTGGGCCACAACCACACTCAGTCCCACTACAGAATCCCGCCCGCACACACCTGGGCCTCAACTACACGCAGTCCCACTGCCGAATCCCGCCCGCACACACCTGGGCCTCAACTGTCATATGTAACCATGCCTGCAAACACCTAGGCCAGAGCAACCACCGCCACGCCCGAATACACCTGGGCCTCATCCCGAAGACACTTGGGAAACCACCTTCCGCACACACCTGGCCAACCACCACAACACCCCGCCCGGAGGTTCTTGGGCTAATAATGGACTTCAGGCCATCACAGCCTGCCCGAAGATACTTGGGCTATCCGGGAAAGGGAGCAGAAAAGGAGCTAATAACCAGCCACTAAGGATAGTGTTGGGAAAAACACCCTTCCCCCATAAATGGGGGTGTTCGGCACTGAGTGCTCAACTTGGGTGGGGCGCGAATAAGAAACAAAAAGCTACAAGTATAGATATAGGTAACAAACACTCACCCAAAGCTTAGGTTTTCCTAGCCAACCTACAGAACACACCACTGCACCCAAGTCACAGTTCACGACCCATGCCCACAAAACCATTTGTCCCATTCTTGTCCCACGTTCAGTCAAAATGTTCAATTAATTTTAAGCACTACCGGGAAACTACCATAAGCATAACCAAGGAAAGCGTCAAAAGCAAGGATCAACCAAAACACTCACACCCGGTTTTGTTAACAGAGGATCTCTCCCCAATTTGTGATATTTTAAGTAACCACCCGGATTTAAAACTCACAACCACCAAATCCATACCAACATGAGATCCCATCCCCAAATTCACACAGCCACCGAGAGTATAAACAGAACAGGGGATCCCATCCCCTCCCACATTTCCAGCAATCGGCCCGAAAGGAAGACAACCAACCACCGCTACCAACACAAGTCAGGAATTTTCAGATTTAAACGACTTAACAGACTCCAGTTATCACAGAAAGGTTGATCCTGGTGCTTTCAATTATTCAGCCGGATATATGTGATTAACCAATGTCACAGCAGGAGTTCACAAATTCAGCAACCCATTTAAAACATCATGAGGGGATTTATCAGTGCACATACAACGACCACCAACGACCTCAATTTTCAGAAAACATAAACCAGCACAACTAAAAAGGATGATCACAAGATAAGGCATAAACAATGATCACAACCCCTTCCCCTTCTTTAACCATATATTATCTTCATTTAAAGGCTCAACCATTTCTCATGAGAAAAAAAGATAACACCCACCCCGCATGATACACAGAAGTGAGAGACGAAAGAAATTCCCTACTTGTTGATAGATGATCGATGTTTAGGCCGGGGGCGCGGAACTTTACGGATAACGACGCGGCGGTCCCAATGCACCAGAAGAGCCACGATCGAAGAAGGGGGGAAACCACGGCCTAACCCTTAATTTATAAGAGCCGGGAACGGTTGAGATAAAAACGCTGATCCGCGTAAGATGTGGAAGTTGTGGGTTGACCACGCGGCTTGACTCATCATTAAAGGTGCAGAGTGGTTTAAACCGACTCATGAGCCGATTCAGTATTTAATTAAACTTTTGTGCGCGTTACTGGAACAACTTGTCATGGCCGGGTGACGTCGGCCGGTTCCGCCGATCAGTCACACCGATCGGTCTCACCGATCGGTCGCACCGATCTGTCTCACCGATAGGTCTCACCGATAGGTCTCACCAATCGGTCTCACCGATCGGTCTCACCGATCGGTCTCACCGATCGGTCCCACCGATCAGTCACACCGATCCGTACCCCTTAATGATCCGGATTTTGGCAAAGGAAGGGACCAAGGGGGGTCTGGGTCATCACATAAGATACCTCTTAAACGATTCTTATCCTCGAGAATCACAACAAACCAGAAGGAAGGAGAGGGTCCGAACAACCATCTTCGAAAGATACCTCTTAGGAGTGAACCTCTGCTAACTAAAAACACTCTCATGACAAGAACTAAGCAACATACCACGCCAAACAGCCCGGTCATGCGGGTTTGGGGAGCTCCCCTCCCCCATGTCAAGATATTATCCGCTTAGGGCGGCACTGACTCGCCCGCATGAGTTCAATCGCATCTGCCTTAATGCGTCTTGATTAGGGGTCGGGTTCCCTCTTCCCTTTAGCCGGGGCTTTTCACACACAACAGAGGAAAGGAACTAGTACATTTCATAGCCAAAAAGGTCAAACGTTCTACCACAGCAGGTACAAAAGGAACAAAGCTCAAAACAACTCGGGGTATTGGGCACGCATCTGTGCTTCCCTTTCCGACGTACTCTCCTCGAGCCCGCCATGTCTCCACAACACACAAACCAAGGGAATAGCTCGCCCACGAAGCTCCTTCTCCTTGCGATCCTCGATCATCACTGGTTTTTCCACAAAGGTTGCGTCGTCCTCGATGTACAGTTCACCCCAATCAAGGACATGTGAAACATCGTGCAGATAACGACGGAGCTGGGCTACGTGAAAGACATCATGTATCCTTAGCAGCGGCGGAGGTAACGCTAGCTGATAAGCCACTTCGCCGACCCGCCGTAACACTTCGAAGGGTCCGACGAATCTGGGGGAAAGCTTACCCCCCTTGCCGAACCTCCGTTGTCCACGCCGCGGGGAGACCTTCATGAACACGTGGTCTCCAACCTCAAACTCCAAGGGCCTTCTCCTGGTATCATCATACGACTTCTGTCGATCCTGGGCCGCCTTCATCCTTTCCCGTATGAGCTGAATCATCTCGGTCGTGTTCTGAACTACCTCCGGGCCAAGGATGCCTACCTCTCCTACTTCGTTCCAACACACAGGTGAACGGCATGGCCTCCCGTACAGAGCCTCAAACGGGGCCATACCGATGGTAGAGTGGTAGCTATTATTGTAGGAAAACTCTACTAGAGGCAAGTATCGCACCCATGACTCTCCTGAGTCCAGAACACATGCCCGTAGCATATCCTCCAAGGTCTGGACGGTTCGCTCCATTTTTCCATCTGTCTGGGGATGTAAAGCAGTGCTAAGGCGTAACTGGGTGCCAAACGCATGCTGCAATTCTCTCCAGATTCGTGAGGTAAACCGTGCATCCCTATCCGAGACTATAGACCTCGGAACTCCATGCAACCGCACAACCTCATTCACATACTTCCGTGCCAAAGCATCCACAATACTTGACTCCCTGATTTCCAGAAAGTGAGCTGATTTCGTCAACCTGTCCACCACCACCCAAATGGCGTCACACCCTCCTTGGACATTGGGTAGTCCCGTGAGGAAATCCATTGAGATGTCATCCCACTTCCACTCGGGAACAGCTAAAGGCTGCAGTAGGCCGCCTGGAACCCGGTGTTCAGCCTTCACTTGCTGACATACTAAGCATTTGGCCACGAATTCTGCCACCGCTCGCTTAACTCCGGGCCACCAGAACTGCCTTTTCAGCCCCTGGTACATCTTGGTAACTCCTGGGTGCACTGCCAGGGGTGAGTTGTGGGACTCACTGAGAACCTTGCCACGCATCACTATTTGAACAAACAACCTTTTCTGGAAAAGCATCCGGTGCTGACCATCCTCTGTCCATTCTCTCGGAGCATCACCCTGGTCATCCCGATCACGCATCACTTCGCACTCGGGGTCTCCCCACTGAGACTCCTCCACTTGTCGAAACAGAGACGACTGCACTATCATCTGATATAGGCAGCCTCTGCCACTATCCATCTTTGCATCCAGGTGTAAGGAAGCCAACTCCTCCATTGCCTCCCAGGCATTTGCCGACTCTCGGACCGCATCCTTCTGCGTCCTCCTGCTCAAGGCATCGACCACCACATTTCCCATTCCCTCAGTATAAGAGATTTCAAAGTCGATGTCCTGGAGGAACTCCACCCATCTCCGTTGTCGCAAGTTCAAGTCCCGCTGGGAGAAGATGTACTTTAAGCTTTTGTGATCTGTGAATACCACAATGCATTCCCCGATGAGGTAGTGCCGCCATAACTTTAGCGCAAAAACGACCGCTGCAAGCTCCAGGTCATGGGTGGCATAGTTATGCTCATGGGTGCATAACTGCCTGGACCCGTAAGAGATCACCCCTTGTTGCTGCATCAACACGCATCCTAGGCCCTGTCCTGAAGCATCACAAAATACCTCATAGGCCATCCCTTCTTCTGGTAATCTCAACACTATGGCACTAACCAGCTTTTCTTTTAGGTAGCTGAAGGACGACTTGCATTGCTCGCTCCACACGAAAACCTGGTCCTTCTTGGTCAAAGCCGTTAAAGGGGCTGCTACTCGGGAGAAGTTGGGTACAAATCTCCGGTAGTAACCTGCCAGTCCGAGGAAGCTCCGGACTTCCGCCACATTCTTGGGTGCTGCCCAAGAAACAACTGCCTCAACCTTTGATGGGTCGACCGCTACCCCCCGCTCAGACACCACATGCCCGAGGAAGTGCACTTCTCGTGTCCAGAACTTGCACTTTGACAACTTCCCGTAGAGCTGGTGCTGTCGGAGGACTTCCAAAACTGTCCTCAGGTGCTCTGCATGGTCCTTTTCTGACCTTGAATAGATCAGGATATTGTCGATGAATACCACCACAAAACGATCCCTATACTCCCGAAAGATTGAGTTTATAAGCCCCATGAACACGGCCGGGGCGTTCGTAACACCAAAGGGCATGACCACGAACTCGAAGTGCCCATACCTGCACCTGAACGCCGTCTTCGGGACGTCGCTATCCTTTACCCTCAGCTGGTGGTATCCAGATCACAGGTCGATCTTCGAGAACCATCCTGCCCCCTTCACCTGTTCAAAAAGATCATCTATCCTCGGAAGAGGGTAGCGATTCTTGATCATTACCTGATTCAGCCTCCTGTAATCGATGCAAAACCTGAGGACACCATCTGCCTTCTTTGCGAACAAGACTGGAGCACCCCACGGTGACGCACTTGGACGAACATAACCCCTCTTCATCAGATCGTCAATCTGTATCCGCAACTCCCATAGCTCCGAAGGTGCCATCCGGTAAGGAGCCATCGAGATGGGTCGAGAGCCGGGCTGCAGGTCTATCCAGAACTCGATATCACGCCGAGGGGGTAGAGTCGTCACCTCCTCAGGAAAGACGTCCATAAATTCACAAACGATCTCTGGTACTTCCACCATTTCTGCATCTACTGATTCTATCGTCAGTTCGGTCAACAAGGAGAGGAGAGGTTCCTCCCTCCTGTTTCCCTTCGGACAGCTCCGCTCCCCGGTGAAAGTAACACGCTGGCCGTCCAAACCGGAGAACACCACCCTTATTTGGAAACAGTCGATGACGGAGCACACAGAATATAGCCAGTCGATGCCTAGGATGACATCGTACGGCTGAATCTGTAGCAGAAGGAGATCCCTAACCGACTGATGTGGCCCTAACATCAGTCTACATCCCCGACAAACGAACAGCAAGTCGGTCTGACCTCCAACTGGTGTGCTCAACACCAGGGGCACTGGAAGTCTCTCGGCATCTAGACCCAAGGCGCGGGCTAGACTGGGTGCAACAAAGGAGTGCGAAGCTCCGGTATCGAACAGAGAATAAGCAAGAGTGCTAAACACACTGATCGTACCTCGAACAACCTCTGGCCCTGCTGGAACTATTGCTTCTACGGCGTGTAACTGTCCATGACCAGCTCCCCTGCCCCTCGGCTATCGGCCACCTCCCCGACCACGCCCTGGTCGGGGTCCCTGGGGAGCGCCCTAAGGTTGGCCTCCCCCTCCTATGTCTGCCTACGGAGGAGCGGGAGCTTGCTGTCCCTGCTGCTGCTGCCGGAAGGGTCTGGCTGGAAACTGCTACTGAGGCGGATGCTGGGGATGACTGCCACTGCTGTACTGCACCCGATCGGGGCACTGACTCCGGAGATGTCCAGGGCTCCCGCAGATGAAGCACCGTGGTCCCGAGCCTGAAGGAAAAGAACGTGGGCCCGGGGATCGAAACTGAAATTGTTGCGGCCTGCTCCCTGCGGGTCGGAACCTGGAGGGTCCCGATGCTGGAGGCCTGGTGCTGACGGATTTCCCCTTCGATGGTCACAGCTGGATCCCTTCTCGTGACACTTCGCCCAGAGCGTGCATCCTTTCCACCACTTCGGCCTTCTTCTGAACCTCTAAGTATGTCGGAAGGGTAAAGTGGGTAACAACATACTGGAGGGAGGGTCAGAGCGCCTCCTCAAAGCGTCTTGCCCGAGACTCCTCATCGGGAAAGAGGTCCGGAGCAAAACGCATGAGGTCATTGAACTTGATTCCAAGTTCCCTCACGGACATGCTCCCCTGCTGGAGGGAGAGTAGCTCCTACCTCTTCTCCACCTTCATTGTCGAGGAGAGAAACTCCGCCCGGAACTCCTTCTCAAAATCTGCCCAGGAAACCTCAGACACTTTCCTACTCCCCAGGTGAAGCATCCACCACTGACGTGCCGCTCCTCGCATCTGGCTAACAGCCAGAGGAACCCAGTACTCGGTCGGGGCCCGAATCAGGCCGAAGGCTATGACTAGCTCCTCTAGCCAGCCTTCCGTCTTCATATCAGAGGTGCTGCCCTCATACTTCTCGAGGGCCTGTCGCTGGAAGGCTCGAAGAGTCTTCTGCCACTGGTCGTCCTCTTCCTCTCGATCAGCTCTCTGCCGATTGGCCAAAGTAGTCTCAGGAGTCTCAATCGCCTGTACCACACGTGGTCGCCTTCCAGGTGCCATAGCTACAAGGTAAACAAGGAATGCCTAAGCCCAAGTAGTGCAGAATATCGTTCTTAAAACTTCTTAAGATTTAATTTATTCTTAATTCCCAAAACATCCCAGAAACACAAGAACACAAGTCATTATGATGCATGTACCTTTCCTAGGGTTTCTACCCCGCAATCAGTGTGGCATCACTTGGTCGTTCGGTAGGCCCAGAGTCCTTGCATCGGATCACGGGGGGCCCTAAAATCCCGTGTCCTAGCCGGTCTTCCATGGCCTAATTCACGCTCCAAGGTCTCCCAACTCTGTTGCCTTACCATCCCATGCAATCCTCACTATTCCTAACTCCAGACTCCATCCTATCTCTCAACCTCCGCCTCTGATACCATTCTGTCACGACCCGCCTTCACCAAAAGGAGGGAAGGGTCTGTAGGTTGCTAGGCCCTTCCTTCTTTAAGTTGAAGGAGAGATAATGACCCCTGAAACCCGCCTTCAATAGGTCACGGAGTGGCGACTAGCACCAAGGGTATAGGAAATTCTCCCAAATGGAAGGCATTACCCTTTTTATATTATAGGTTCGAAAGATAAGGTGGAGAAAACCCAACAACACCATGGTAGAAAGAAAAGTAAAGCCGAAAAGTAATCCATTCCCACATGCATGGTTCAAAAGTGAAAGCCACAAAGTGCACAAAGGTGACTACAAGGTAAGTACCAAAAGAAAAGGAGAACAACTGCAACGGCTGCAAATGTCCGAGCTAGTAAGGTCCTGCGTGATCCCCGAAGTCCTCCTGGAAACCCGAAAGCAGTTTTATGTACGTAGGGTGAGCATACAAGTACACTCAGTGGGGAAAACCAAGACTCTCGTGCACAAGTGGGGGAACATACTAAAGTCCCGTGAGAAAAGAGAAGAACCAGAAACTAACAAGGCAACTATCCATCCCAGGCCTCACCAAGGCTCGCTCCCCAAATAACGCAAGTCAAGTAATATATATATATATAAGATCACATCGATGTTTGGGTACCCCGTGCCACTTTCCCACTGGTTATTGAGACATCCTACGCATCGGACCAATCCCGCCATTCTTACCGCAGTCCCACTGCCAAACCCGCCCGCACACACCTGGGCCACAACCACACGCAGTCCCACTGCCGAATCCCGCCCGCACACACCTGGGCCTCAACTACACGTAGTCCCACTGCCGAATCCCGCCCGCAAACACCTGGGCCTCAACTGTCATATGTAACCATGCCTGCAAACACCTAGGCCAGAGAAACCACCGCCACGCCCGAAGACACCTGGGCCTCATCCCGAAGACACTTGGGAAACCACCTGCCGCACACACCTGGCCAACCACCACAACACCCCGCCCGGAGGTTCTTGGGCTAATAATGGACTTCAGGCCATCACAGCCTGCCCGAAGATACATGGGCTATCCGGGAAAGGGAGCAAAAAAGGAGATAATAACCAGCCACTAAGGATAGTGTTGGGAAAAACACCCTTCCCCCATAAATGGGGGTGTTCGGCACTGAGTGCTCAACTTGGGTGGGGCGCGAATAACAAACACAAAGCTACAAGTATAGATATAGGTAACAAACACTCACCCAAAGCTTAGGTTTTCCTAGACAACCTACAGAACACACCACTGCACCCAAGTCACAGTTCACGACCCATGCCCACAAAACCATTTGTCCCATTCTTGTCCCACATTCAGTCAAAATGTTCAATTAATTTTAAGCACTACTGGGCAACTACCATAAGCATAACCAAGGAAAGTGTCAAAAGCAAGGATCAACCAAAACACTCACACCCGGTTCTGTTAACAGAGGATCTCTCCCCAATTTGTGATATTTTAAGTAACCACCCGGATTTAAAACTCACAACCACCAAATCCATACCAACAGGAGATCCCATCCCCGAATTCACACAGCCACCGAGAGTATAAACAGTATAGGGGATCCCATCCCCTCCCACATTTCCAGCAATTGGCCCGAAAGGAAGACAACCAACCACCGCTACCAACACAAGTCAGGAATTTTCAGATTTAAACGACTTAACACACTCCAGTTATCACAGAAAGGTTGGTCCTGGTGCTTTCAATTATTCAGCCAGATATACGTGATTAACCAATTTCACAGCAGGAGTTCACAAATTCAGCAACCCATTTAAAATATCACGAGGGGATTTATCAGTTCACATACAACGACCACCAACGGCCTCAATTTTCAGAAAACATAAACCAGCACAACTAAAAATGATGATCACAAGATAAGGCATAAACAACGATCACCACCCCTTCCCCTTCTTTAACCAGTTATTATCTTCATTTAAAGGCTCAACCATTTCTCATGAGAACAAAAGATAACGCCCACCCCGCATGATACACAGAAGTGAGAGACGAAAGAAATTCCCTACGTGTTGATAGATGATCGACGTTTAGGCTTGGCGCGCGGAACATTATGGATAATGACGCGGAGGCCCCGATGCACCAGAAGAGCCACGATCGAAAAAGGGCGGAAACCACGGCCTAACCCTTAATTTATAAGAGCCGGGAACGGTTGAGATAAAAACGCCGAACCGCGTAAGGCGTGGAATTCGTGGGTTGACCACGCGGCTTGACTCATCATTAAAGGTGCTGAGTGGTTTAAACCGACTCATGAGCCGATTCAGTATTTAATTAAACATTTGTGCGCGTTACTGGAACAACTTGGCAAGGCCGGGTGACGTCGGCCGGTTCCGCCGATCAGTCACACCGATCGGTCTCACCGATCGGTCGCACCGATCCGTACCCCTTAAGGATCCATATTTTGGGAAAGGAAGGGACCAAGGGGGGTCTGGGTCATCACATATAATCCATTCATATATCTCTTATATTTTTATGAATTTTAAATCATTTAATATAGTATTTTAGGTTTTATGTTTTAAATTGTGTCAATTTTGGACACTATTCATTCATGACTTTTTACAGATTCATAGAAACCTTATTACATAAAAAAATAAGGCATTACCTCAATGATAATATGTCAATTTCTCCCAGAAAATATTTGGATGACATCAAAAAACAACATATTACTTTTGTTTTATTATTTATAAATAAATTTATTTAATTCATTCATTAATGAGGTAATGACTACATCATATTGGAGTCATAAATAATACTATTTATATAATATCTAAAAATTTTAAATTTAAAACCATGATGTAGGAAATATTTTTATATTACTAATTAATATTTATAAGAATCTAGATCAGTTATATAAACATATATTATAATTTATTTTGTAAAAATTATATGTTTAGGTTATAAATATCATAAATTAAATTAATTTATATAATATGTCATTTTCTCATCCATGTGAATCCATGGGGTACAAAATTAGACCCATGGATGCCCATGGTATAATATATTTTATGAAATATTATTAGGAAACGATTTCAGGTAGTATTATATTATTAAATTATTAATTTTTACTCTTATATTCCAAATTTACATTTTAACAAGGGTAAATAAAATTATTACTGAACCTACTATTCGTAATTTCCAAAAATAAAATTTACCTATTCACAATCATTAGACCTTATAATTCTATATATGAAATACATTCTCCCCAATTAAAAACATTGAAGTAGTAGTAATTGATTCAATATTAATCTTGTTGTTGAAATGAGAAAATATGCTTTAAAAGTAAAAACATTGCAAAGAATGAAAATTTTTTCCATATGAATTCAATGTAAAAATAATGATAATTACTTAAATTATATTAAATGGGAAAGCTATATTATATTTATAATTTTAAAAAATTCAATATTATAATTTAACCATATAAATTATCTCTATTAAAAAAGTTGTTTTCAATTAAAATTTATCGTATTTTTAATATTCATCAAAAAATGTATGTTATCAAAAAAATATCAATAATATTTCCTAAGTAAGATTCTATATCCTATATAAAAATAACATGTTCATGTTTTCATATATAAATTATTAATGTTCCAAAATATTAATTTGAAATGGGTTCTCCATTCAATGTTATAAAATTGACCATTTTTAAAAAAAATAGGTTCTTATACATAAAATGGATTTATTCATACCTATGAATAAAATATAAAATTTATGAATATAAAAAAATTATTATGTATATAGAGAATAAATATCAATAATCTCATAAAAAATGTAATTAATTAAAAAAATTAAAAATATCAAATTTATTTATATTTTTCCTAAATAATTAATAGCTAAAGAATTCATAATGAATTTTCATATGTTAGTTTCAATTATTCTTGCTAATATAACAACAAGGCTATAATGGTAAATTTATGTTATGGGAATATCATGGTTTTTTTAATCTCATGATTGTGTGAAAATCAAGCTACTAAAGGCTAAAAATTATTTAATGAAAATATTTTATAATAACTTGCAGGTGTTACAACCAGGCACACTGTTGTATTCTAATTGATCTCTTTCTTCATATTATCCCACCAATAATGATATCAGTGATCTCGATACATATTTGTGCATCTTGGGTGAAAGGAGAAATCAGAACTATGTGCATCATCAAAAAATTCATTCTTTAACTTCAAATTTGATGGAACCCATTGTCGTGACCCAAATCTCACAATTCCTTCTTCATTAACATTGAAATAAAAGAATTTAACTTTTCTCATAGTTTCCAGTTTTTTTCTGAAATCCCACATCATGGTTTTGAGCATCCTGTAAAAATTCCAAAAGAGATGGTTATAAAATCAATTATGAAATAATTGATGAGGTTTCCAATATTTATGATTCCCATGTCCATATTCATAAAATCTATTAAAATTGGATCCTATCTATTCTCATCAGTGATAGAATCACTGGGTCATTTCTACTTAGAGCATCTGACACAATGTTCGATTTCCCCAAGTCTTAATGGATTCAGAAGACCTGGTTTTTGATCAGCTCTTACCATCATTGTTTGTTTATGTTCAACTCCTTCTGTGTGAATATAGAAATTAGGATTTTCTCATCTGTATATATTTAACACATCTCCCCAAATAAGTAATTCCACAAAATTTTCAAATTGAAGATTAGTGCATCCCACTCCAGATCATGTGTTGGATAGTTTTTATCATGAACATTCAATTGACTATATGAATAGGAAATAAATTAGACATTTTGCATCAACACATAGACCAATACATTCTTCAAAGAATAATATAATACCACAAAAAGTTATCCACTTGTGGGTAGTGAGAGAACGAGTGTAGTGATAATCCTCTTTTTCAATACATTGACTCTCTCTTGGCATTCATCACAACAAGAAAACATCATCCAATTCCGTGTTATATTGGTAAGAGGGTTTGAAAATCATGATAAATTTCCCCATTTTCCGAAAAAATATCCAACTAACCCATAGAAGCTACAGATATTCTCAACCGATGTTGGGCTTGGACATCCCTATATTTTATCTATCATGGTGGGATCCACAGATATCCCATTCCTTGAAGTCATATGACATAAGAAAGAGACTTACTTCCACCAGAACTCACACTATTTGTACTTTTCATAGTGATTCATGTTTCACATGGTCTCTAGTACAGTGTATAGATCCTCCTCATGATCCTCCATGGTTATGAAGTTTTTTATAATATCATTTAAAAATACTAAAAAAATATTCATCTTATTCTCAAAACACTCTATTTATAAAGTCAATAATGATTGATGAAATATTTTTGATTCTGAAGGGAATTACTATGAATTCATAGTGCATTTATTTTTTATGAAAATAAGTATTGGCGATATCCACCTTCTTCACACTTACATGGTAATATCTCGACCACAAATCCACCTTGGAGAATTATTGTGATACACATAGCTGATCGAATAAGTCATCAATTTGTCATAGGGGATTATTGTTCTTTATCATGATTTTTTATCTTGTGTTAATCAATGAAAAGGTTCATTGACCCATCCTTCATATTTATGAAGAGGACTAGTGCACTCCATGGTAAAGAACATTGGAGTATAAACCCTTTATCAAAATTCTTTTGCAGTTCTTTCTATAACTCCTCAAGCACCAACAACATCCATTATATATAGATTCTTTGATATTTTAAATTCCCCAAGTGTATGGTCAATAGATAATTCATCATATCTTTTATGAGGAATACTAGGATTTTCCTCGTGAAACATTTCAGATAATTCCCTCACAACGTGCATGTGTTCAAGAATAGTTTCTTCCTTAGAGTCAATCGTCAATGAAAGATTCGCATGCTCGTTGGGACGTAACATAAATTCTTTAGATGATGGTGCTAAGGAAGATTTATCCTATCCTTGGACTTTTACAGAATCTAGGGTCGATTCGTGATATGGAGCGTGATTTCCCTCTAACAAAAATTGATGTTGGATATATACAGGGAATGCCAATCTATACTAAGAATTGCATAAAATTATACTAAAGGGATTATGATGAGGTTTTATGAGAAGTTATAAAAAAAATTTGATAGGGGATGAGTTATATTCAAGAGTAATACTGATTTCCCCATTTTCCATTCTCACAAATATCTTTACTACCATGATTTGTTGTGGTGTTGAAATTGTTCTTCAATATTTTCAGGATATAAAATAATGTGAAGAAAAAGAATAAAAAATTATGTATACTATTATTGATTAAAAACCAGCATACATATCCCCACGTCATTGTAGGGGTTTTCATTGGTGGTAATGATAAAAAAATCTCACCCTTTCTACCTTGGAGGTTGTTGGATGCCTTTGAAAACCCATTTCTTTTGGCACATGCTTTCAAAGTGCCCATTTTTTTGTAGTTAAAGAAATGAACAATGTATTGATGGTATAATGGATTATTCCTCTCCTCTATCATAGCAGTGTGTTTTTCTTGCTAATTTTTAATGGCCAGGTTCCCTTCTCTTCCACACCTAAATTATTTCCTTGTCGCCTACATGCAATTTTTGGGGTGATTCATTCCACACCATTGGCATGTGGGGTGTAGAAATTTCATAACACCGTTAGATTTATCTATCACACCACCAAAATTAAATTCCACCTTCTTCTTATTATCCCCATGATACCCCTGAGAATCTCTGATCTCCATTTAAACATTGAGGGAACATCAGACAATTTCCTTATAGGTATCAAAGTCACAGATCACTAGGGATTTTCTTAAGCTTGTTTTTATCCCACTAAAGTAGTGGTAATCCTTGAATTCAAGGATATCCATTATCTACATCCCAACATATATTAATAGGGGTGCTTTTTATTCCCATAATAATGTTTTATACTAATCTTATGAATTTAATGAAGCTTATCTCTCAGGAGTGTCCTAACCAAGAGTGCAGCATGGCCCATTGTCGTGCAATAGTTACAGATCATGTCTATCTTAAATCCATGTTTTTGGGATTTACCACTAGATACATCTATGTTCTAGATCCACATATACATGTTTGTATCCAAACATGGTTGTTTTTCTTGATAAATCACTTACTCTATATTCACCAAAATTTACAGATGTTTTTACGAGGTTTATTTTTACATCTACGGATTTCACCAGGGTTTTCTAATCCTAATCCCAAAAATAACTAAACCTTTCATCTAATACCAACTATAAAAACCGTGCTCATTATTACACACATAAACAAGATTAATTACATAAAAATGAACTTATGAAACTCTAAGGATTGAGAGGTATAGTGTCTGGGATAATGATGAACATTACCTATAATTTTTTTACATAAAACACAACATCTTTATAGAAAACATATTTTACATAACCACAATTGTCCTTCATACATAGAATTTCATGGGATAACCAGAAGACATTCTTAAGAAAAAGGTGAGCCATACAATCTTATAAGGGAGTAAAAAATAAATAAAATGATGAATATAGTACATGTTAGTCAATTTCTATATCGATGTATCATAAATAAAAATTAACATAAAGGCATTATATATCATGATTATCATTAATTGAAATACGGAAACAACATTTTACATGTTATTATCATGTGACAAGGTTCATTTAAAATGGAGCATGAGTAAAACCTCATTTCACTTGCATTATCATGTCTAAACCCTCATTGCACTTGATTTATCATGATACTAATCTTACCCAATGCAATGGAGTCCTATCAGAGTGCAACCTTTATAAAAATTTCAATTCACACATAAGTGTGCCCCATTGATCATATAACAAGGAGTCCTTAAATATCATAATTTATTCCATGACGAAGGAATGTGGAATACTTATCAGATTGTATCATTTAATATTTATATATTTATAAAGGTGAATATCCTTGATAGAGAAATGGGTATGCAATCCACTCATGCGATGATTTTGCCATGGAAATTTTGTGTGTAACTAGCAGCATAATGACGTCGAATTAAAATCCTAAAATGTTTTGATGAGAGGGAAAGGGGTATCTCATTATTTATTCATGAAATGGACAGTAATGAGGCATAGGAACACAATATCCATACATATATAACATAATTTAAAAGCATAAAATAATAGAATTTATTTAATGTAAAAGATGTGAGAGAAATTCCTTATAGAATTCAGCATGGTAATTGGTGTACATGGGGGGAATTAATTAGAAACAAAGTGGTCTATCTAAATTTAAATATAATGAGTACTATATGGGGTATTATTGAAATTACACCCCAATATTTTTAATTGAATATAATTCGGTATGACAAAAAAAATAAATTTCGAAAAAATGAGATTAGAAGAAATACCTTACCTCGAAGTGTGATCCCAATTTCTTGGGAGAGGCTTGAGAGAGGATTCTAGTAAACATGGGATACCTTGGATGGATTCTAGAGAGATTAGGGATGACGAAGATCAAAATTAAATGGTTTTAAATGAAGAGTAATGTGAGATTTATTGGTTTAATATAGAAAATGATATCGAATTCTTTATTATTTATTTTTTGGACGCTACATATTAATCTAAACAAGAACACAATTCATCCAATGGTTTTGGACCATTGTTTTTCCCAAAGTTGCATAGAAAACATTATTTTATTTGGAAAATGTCGGAACTTATTAAATTAGTAGGATTTCATAAATGGATGTGAGTCACACACTCAAGGAATACATTTTATAATGTAAAAATATTTTTTTTGTCACGGAGGGTCCAGTAAGGCATCATGAAATTAATCAAAAAATATAAAATCGCATTATTTTAAGTGTAAAAAATATATTGATCGACATCACTTTAATATTATTTTATTATATCACAATTGGGTGAATATGATGTCATAAAACACAATATTTATTTAAATGATATTTACTTTTTTCACCAAATTTGAACTCTCAGAAAATTATGAAAAATTTATGGTTTGATATTTTGGATGTCCTGAATCCAAAAATAATATTCATTTTTTCAAAAAATATTTCTAATTATTTTTATTTTTTTTTAAATAAAAATCAACTTTTATAAAAAATCATGGGTTTTGACAAAAATAGCTTTCAAACCATAATAAAATGAGCATTGTATTCCTAAATATTATATGATAACTTATATTTAATAAAATGTAATTTAGTAAAAATATTTTATTAAAATATTATTTAATTTAAAAAAATCCATTATTTTATTAAATTATATTTTTAATAAAATATTAACTAAAAATACTATGTGTTATTTAAAACCCATTTACAATGTAACAATAATTAAATGAATTTACATTCGTTTTCTATAAAAATAAAATTACCATAATCATTGTAATAGGTTCATATTAAATAACACTTCATTACACACGCATAAGAACTAAGTTTAAGGTGTGTGATGGTGATAGATTATTCTAGTGACTCAAATAACATCGCTCTGGTGGTAATCTGTATTAATATCCACTTCTCCCATAGGTGGTCCCGTTCTATAAAAACATGTTAAACTCTGTCATGGGACTATTCAGGAGAGAATCCTAGTGATGATACCACCTTTATAAGCTCTGGAAAATGGGCTTCCTGTGGAGACATTCTACTAGATGAGGCCATCACTTCCTTTGTCTAAGTAAATTGGATTTGATAAAACAATATATTTATACTAATCATGTGATTGTTATTCAATTAATATATTAGAAATTATAAAAATTCATAAAGAAATTTAGAAATGGAAAAATGTAAAACCAAGGAAGTGCATATTTCTTATGTATCCATTTTACATAATAAAACATTTAATCAGATCAAGAGGAATTTTAATTAATAAATGTTTTTGTCATTACAAAGATAATAATTGTATGTTAAGGTTGTCTTATTCACCAATGACCCTATATTAGTCTAGGGATTTCCTCCCATGTACCCTATAGTTTTTGGCTAAGGATGTAAATGTATGTACCCTCTTTTTTTAAGCTTAGGACAACCACCTTTGCACCCTCTTGTTGTTGGATTACAATAACCTCCAATCTACTCTCTTGTTTTAGGATTAAGATAACCTCCCTTGTACCCAATTGTGGTAATCTAAAGATGGCCTCCAATGAACCATTTGAGATCTTATAATAGTTATCAATTTACAATTAATTGGAGGGATATATAGATCCTACCTTTTACGTAATTTAATCATAATTATATAATTTTTAATTATGATATGAAATGGTTTCATAAACATATAATCATAATATATCTCATAGAAATGTAAGGGGATTCAAATAAATAAATCCATAAAGTCATTAATCACTATTTAAAAATAAAAATGAATCATATTTAATGATCATATCCCTGGAAATATATTAATAATACAAACAGATGTCATCTTACTTGTAAAATAATTTTGAATGGACATTTTAAAATATTTCATAGGGAAAAATAATCTCATCTTTGAATAATGATTTTAAAATCAGAAATCATTTATCAATATCAATAAATTTAGTATAACCTTGAAAACATATAAATAAATAATTTAAAACATTTTAAAAATTATTAAAATCCATTAACGTGAAATTTCATAAAATATAATTTAAAAAACATTAAAAAACTTTTTGAAATAATTTTTTTTGAAGGAACAGAAATTTTCAACCGAAGAAAGAGTAACATTTTATAAAATTAATAACATAATAAAAATAACTATATTCATGATAAAAAATGTAAATTATAAGAATGTAAACCACATAAACAAATATAGGTGCATAAGATAACAAGTTTCTTAAAGAAGAAAAATTGAGGAATAATTACATTTCCAATCTGGTTACATTTTAATTATAAAACCCATCAAATAGAGATCATAAAAGGGATATGTAAAAAATTAAATTTAAGTATTGTTATCATATAATACATTAATAGGATGTATATTAACCAAAAAAGGAATAATAGTTGAATAGGTCTTATGTCATGTAGAAATAATAGTGAGACTAGAAACTCTCTTACCTTATGTCTTGACCCTCGTCATACTCATGAAAAAAATCCTATGTAAAAAAATATAATTTTATTATAAATATATTTTATGACTATATTAAATTATATGCTACAATTAAATATTTATATATAGACTTATATTATCTTTTTATTAACAATTCAATCTTAAAAGTACATTTGTGTATTAAAATATTTTTTTCTCATGTGTTTTGATTTGTTATAATTTTTTTGTACTAATAGTTATATAAGGATCTCTCAATATCCAGATTGATTACCGTAAAATAAATTTCATATATATTATATATATATTTATAATAATATATAAAATAGAGAAATATAAAATGAAATACATTATTCATAGAGATGGTAGGTCATATGTACGAATAAACATTGATTCAATTTCTTACTGTATTGAAGGAGAGAAATAAAATTACATATATATATATATATTATAATTATAGTTTATTTATCATATCAAATATATAATATATATTCCCAAATCCCATACTTAATAAATTAATGTAATGATTGAATGAATAATATCACTTTAAAAAGGTGGTAGGCCATACCTCCTCAAATGATATTATTGTATTTCGAAAAAATAGAAGGGAAAAATAAATATTTTATAAAAAAAATATCAAATAGAATAAATACATAATAAATATCATATATATTATATAAAAATAAAAATTTCATCATTATTTCCAACCATTAATGGTGGAAATTGTATAATGAATGACATCGCTTCATGAGATGGTAGTTTGTCATACATGAGAACGATTATTGAGTATCCCATTTGATGAATGTTTATGTAATTATTGGTCAGAACCCTAATATGAAAAATATAATTATGTTGATAATAATAATAATATTATATATACATAAATAGAAAATCATAAACAAGGTTCATGGAATAAATAAATAAATAATATCTTCATTGATTAACGTTGCCTCTTCTTCATATATCACTTTTTGGTTTGAACCAAAGGATCAACTTTTTTGGATTTAATCCTACTATAAGGATTATAGGATAAAGGTATGGATGATATTAGGATATATAAAAAGGGTTGGTATCCACAACATTGGTTTTGAAATTTGAAGAGTCGGTATGTAGGGCAGCCTTTTTAAAAGATAGAGCTGGGCACTTTTTGAATTTCATGAAATATTAATTTATAATAAATAAAATATAAATAAAAATACTTCCAAAATTCTATAGATTTGAAGATTAAATTTAATATGGTGATAATATCTTCCAATAATATATCTTATATATGTTTTCATGATATATGAAACCTTATAATTTGGCTCAAACCATAATTAAACTATTTTAATATTAATTACGGTAGTATTTTATCGTCCTTAATATGATGTAATTATTTAAATATAATTTTTAAATTGGACTATAAAAAGTCAATTTATAATACATCAGATGATATATTATCCCCATTATCTTTTTTTAATTTTTTTATTATTTTAAATTAATTTTATATCATATTATTTTCATAAAATATCTTAAGTGTCACTTTTGATATTATTCATTACATTGACATTAAAATTTTCAAGAAAAAAATATAAATTTTAAAAAATATTTTAATAAAATCATAATATAACATAATAACATATAAAATTGTTTTATCACAAAATTAAGTAAATTATATTTATTTTAATATTTTTAATGTCATTTAATTGAGTATTTCATTAATTAAATAATTACTCCATCATCATTGTATTTTTATTTACGATAATTATTTATTAACTAAAAAATAAAAATAATATTAATGATGTATATAAAATCATTAAAATATTAAAAATATATATATAGTCAACTATATCTTTTATTTTACCTCATACTAAAAATATTATACTTATTAAATGTAATAGTGTAAAATTTTTGTCACTCTCTATTATTTTAATAATATCAAAGGAATATTAATTAATTAATGTAAATTAAATAATTAAATTTATATATTACTGATTTAATCTAAAATTAACTTTATAAAAGAATTTTTTTTCCTTTTTTTAGTGTTGTTTTATAATATTTATAAAATTATTTTTACCCTCAAGTACCTGATTTAAGATTTATCTTGGTAATAAAAATTATTAAAGTTACTATTAATATTATCAAAAAAATAAAATGGACCTATTAACTATATTTGGAAATTATTATTCAAAAAATGGAATCCATTTTTAAATATTCTAAACACATAATTGGATAAATATTATATTAAAATTATCCCTGATGATGGATGAGAAAACATGTTTTTAATCTGAAAACATTCAGCATATTGAAATGTTTATATATCCAAATCCAAGATTAAAATTATTAATCTGACCTAAATTATATTATATGATATAAAATCATTTAATTATTCTATATAAAAAAACCCATTAATATAACACTATAAATATTTTTGAATAAATAGATATTTTAAATTAAAATTCAATATTTTCATTATTCAATAAAATATGAAATTTGATAGAAAAATTAAAAAAAAAATTAAAATTTAATTTTCATTTCCAAATTTTCAAAAATTAATTTTACTTTATAAATATATTAATAATTTTTTAAAAATGGAATTTATACAAGTACACCATCGTAAGGTGACAAAACACCCTTTTTTTGAAATAATCTTCTTTTACCCATAAAATTGGATTTGTTCTTATATAATGTCTAGAAAACACATAAGATGAATTTTTAAAATTATATTAAGAAATATATATATATATATATATATATCATTCTTATAATCCAATAAGGGTGATTTTTTTATTTAATTATGAAAAATAAACTTGTGCACATTAAATAATTTTATATTCAGAAATAAATTTCCATTTATTTTAAAAATATTTTTACATTCATTAATTATTATTATGTCAAAGAATTATATATTACCCTATAAACCATAATTTTTTAATTTTTTAATCTTATTCATACCCAACATTATAAACGTTCTGTTATAAGTGTCTTATTTAAATAAATATAATCATAATGTAATGTTTCATTGAAACTATGTGTTTCATAGAACTCAATCTAAGTATGTTTTTCTTGTAACACATTTAATAAATGAAATAAAATAATAAAAAAATATTTTATAAAATTACTTGGTTTGACCTTCTACCCACATTTAAAATTATAATTTTTCCTTGAAATTTGTTAGGTTCGTTAATGTGTTAATACATTAATTTAACTTTTATACCAAGACACATCGTAAAAATATAAACTACAACTTCTATAAAAAATTAACATTTGAAACGAAATGTATACTCATTATAACTAATAACATTGTTTCCACATGAGAGAAAATAAATGGAATGTGAAAATAAGTACATGTAATAGAAATCTAACTCTTATTTTCTGATGGAGTTTTATTGATAACATGCTTAGAATAATGTTAATGATCACAAATACATAACCCCTAGAGGCTTGAAATATGTCTTTGATTTAATAAAAAATATGAAAATGGGAATAAATATAATTGAAAACACAATATTCTTAAATTGGTATAAATTTCTTTACAATTTTAACATACATTATTTCTAGACAAACTCACCCTTTTATGCTTGATCAATTACCCCTTCATCTGTAATTAAAATGATGGTGGGTGAATGCATCATTCCAGGAGTGTTAACAGATCATGAGATTCCTAAATATAATTATAGTTTATTCCATATATCATTATGAAAATAAGAATGTCATCACACATTATGAAATGTTCATAAATCCTTATATTTTATGAATATAAATTGATCTATAAAACCTCATATGATGTAATACATAATCAATCGAATACATTGTAAAACATATTACACCTCTGAAAGATGAAAGCCCAGAACATAATAAATAAGGTCATTGAAATTTTCGAAATTAGATTTCCATTTATCCCATATATATTATAATGTAGTGTTCGGATGTAACATTCCAAACCTGTGAATACCATCATCATGTATTTTCTTGAAAAATGGTAATTAAAATAAATCTGTATTGAAAAAATACATTATTTCTTATTCCTAAGATTTCTATAAATATTCCAAAATTACAAAAATGTATTAATATAAATCCATGATAGAATAAACAACTTTTCCAAAAACTAAATACCCAGTCCAAGGTAATTAGTACTATCCAAATTAAATTTAATATTAGTCATACCATTTTTCATCCATCATTATCTCAACATTATGAACATATTAATTGTTATGTTTGACATATTATAATGTTTCATATGAATATTATCATTCTATTAGATCACATTTCAATGTCATCAGCCCCATTCAATATATCCATTTCAATACTGAATGAAAAAATTATAATCAAAATAATTATATATTTCCTACTTAGTGTACCATAACCATTTAATTTCAAAATATATATATTTCAATCTTAAAAATTTATTTTTATACCATTATTCAGGATTCATCATCTTATTCTTCCCTATAATTTTAAATATAATTCATTTATTATGTTTCTTCAACATAAATATAATCATGATTCTTCTGTTAAATGTAAATAATACTATAAGAACATCCCACACCATTGACATGACCTCAATAGTTTCTTTATCTGCAAAAGTATAAACAGAACTCAAACAACCTTTCTAATTATATAAATGATACATTTACATAGGAAATATATTTTTATAATAATCATACATTCTACTTTTGGATAATATTTATTTTAACATATATCCTTCTTTTTCTTGCTATAGAGTATGACCAGAAAGCATAACATGATAAACAGATAACATAGATGAAAAGATTAATATCATGAAAAATTAATATTAGGAAGAAGAAATCAATACAAAAAATTTAAATTATATGATTAATTAGTCCTATCCTTATAGACATCTTAGACATACACTAGTAAATTTCCCAAGGAGTCTCACTAAATATTTCTCATTATGGATTTCATTGTTTGACTAAACCATTATTCTAATACTGACTATAATGAAAAATTATTTTCTTACATGGTTATTAAATTTATTTAGATGAATATTTATTACATTATATAAATACATGTCCATGGACCATAATAACATAATTCCATTGGAATATGGTAACATATTTTTCAAATTTTTTCAAATATCTAAAAATTTCCCATAAAGATATTCTCCTTTTGTAAACAAACTTAAAACCTTTCATTATAACCCATGGAAAGGAAACATAATAAAGGGTGATCTTAGATGCATATTAAGGTTAAACATTTATGATATGTAAGAATAAGATGAGAATAATTGAATTAAAATTAGAGAATAACATTTGGAAATCATAACCAGCATGTAAATGGTTATTATATTGAATCATAGAATTAGCGATTGCAAGTTCATAAGATATGATTAATAAGATAATAAATTTAAATAATCCATGAATGTTAAAAATGGCATAAACCATGGAATTTTTGGAATATAAATAATCAGAAAATATCTTACATTAATTATTCAAACCCCATCATTCGTAGTATTTTCAGCTTAGGATAAACAAACGAACCCTGACATCTGTCTTGGGATGACCTCATCTATACCTTCTAATTTTATGATTAGTTTGAAATAATATGTAATCTCATGTTATGGGATTATTATGAAATCTTTTTACATGCATTAGTTGACCTCCCAAATCCTCTCTTTTTGAAGGCTTAGAATGACCTCCCATGTATTATCTTGTTACATGCACATAATGGATTCCTGTGTACCATTTTAGATCAAGGAACATTTATCATTTACCAATGAATTGGAGTGAGATTTAGATCCCACCTATCACATAATGAAATCATAAATATATATGATATGATATTAAATCATTCATCATGATAGAAAACATGAAAATAAATTGGTTTCATAAACATTTTATAATAGAATGACCCCTTTAATATAATATAGATTCATATAAATTATTACCTAAAAATATAAACTATTAAGTTAAAAAATGACTCGTATCCTTTTATCACATACCCTATAAGACATGATAAGTAGCCATATATTTTATCGAATATAGAAAATAATTTAGAATTATCTTTTTAAATAATTTATAGAGGAAAACATCCTATCCTAATTGAAAAATTATTTTAAAATCAAAAAACAATTATACAACAGTTTTCATTGAAAATAACAATTAAAACATATTAAATAATATATGAACTCATTCTAAACATCTTTTTAATCCATTTTCTTGTAAATTATTAAATAAATATTTAAAACACATTTAAAACATTTTTAGAAATCAATGATTTGATGGAACCCAGATTTACAACTGAAGATGGATTAACATTTCATTAAGGTAAAAATGCCATGAAAATAACTATATTCATGATAAAACATGTCAAATTTAATTTTATATATCTTTTAAAATAATATATGGTCATAACATATCATCTATCACCAAAAAGGAAAATTCTGATAAAATTACCATAATCATTTAATAACTTTTGAACCATAAACCCTATGAATTTGAGATTATAAAATGGATATGTAAAAGCCATAAATTTATGTAAAAATATAATAAATTTAACTATATTTCCATATACACACCACACAAAATAAATGACTATTCAATATGGCATAAGCCTCACAGAAATGATAGTGAGTATAGATGTCTTCTATCCATGTGTCTTGACTCTCATAGTACTCCTAAAAGCCACATTTATAATAAAGATAAATTTATTACACATATATTACATAACAATATTAAATTATATAATACAATATATTATTTACATACATATTTCCATTACCTTTGTATTAATAGTTCCATCTTAAATTTACCTTTCAAGAAATAACACCTTCTTTTTGTATTTTTTTGATTTGATAAATTCATGGTCCTCTTACTTATATCATAATTTAATAATATACATAATTATAACCATGATATAAATAAAATATATTTATTTATATTATTCTATAATATATACAATATTAAAATTAAATACACCATTTGGGGATACGGTAGCTCATACGTACACATGAATGTTGTTTCCATTTTCATTTTGTATAGAATGAAAGAAAAAATGAAAAATATTTATATATATTATCATTAATGTTGAATTAATACTTTATATATATAATATAGATTACATAAAACCATATTTAATAATTTTCATGTAATTTTTTAATGAATCACATTGCTTTGAGGAGGAAGTAGTCCACACATCCAAAAAAAAGTTGTAGTATTTGTAAAAAAATGAAATCATTGAAAGTATTTTATTATATAAAAATTTAATTATCATAAATACAATATATATATAATAAATATCATATAAAAAATATAAATTTTATCATTATTTAAAACCATGGATGTTGGCAATGGAAGAACAAACAACATCAGTTTGTGAGGTGTTAGTCCACCGTACACTTGAAATATGATTGAATATCACATTTGTTTAATGTGTGTGTGATTGTTGTTCAAAATCATAATATAGAAAATTATAAGAACATTTAGGATACATATTTTATTATATAATCATTAAAATAATACAACTTATTGAGATCAAAGATGAAATAAAATAAAATTGCTTGTTGATGAATATTACTTCTTCTTCCAATATATCCTTTTGGTTTGCACCAAAGGACTCTCCTGGATGGATTTATATCCAAATGATGGATTCTATAAAAATTATTGGGTATTTAGGAAGGTATTTTATAAATTTATTTCCAATATAAATTGGATATTATGTGTGAAGAAAAGATAAGAAGTGGTTCCCAAATATGTGAGAATGGAGGGGTACTTTTGGAATGTCTCAAAAGATTAACTTAAAAAAACATACATCTCAATAAAAATACCTACTATAGTCCATTAATTCTAATATATGATATTATAAGAATGAAATATAATATACCAAGAGATTTTAGACATATTTGGATCAAATTTTATACCTTATACATTTGATTTACACATAGTTACCATATTTTAATTTAAACTTTGGTAAAAAAATTCAATACTAAAAGGCTGTATTTTGTAACATATAATATGTCAATTGGACCATAAATGAATAATTTATTATTTTTATGACCATAAAATATCCTCTTTTTACATGTTTAATATTTTTATGATTTCTAAATAATAAAATAAATATTATTTTAAAATTTTAAATATTTTTCAATTTTGACTCTATTAATATTATTGACTTTTAGAAACTAAGGAAAACAATATATATTAAATAAATAATTTAGAACTAATAAAATATATCATAAAAATATAGGAAATTATTTTTTCACCTAAATTATGTAATTTTTTTTATTAAAATATTTCTAAAACCAATTTATTTATTATTTTATTAAATAAATAATTACTACAAGATCATTGTATAATAACTTATGATAAATTTTTCGTGACAAATTTTTTTTAAAAATAAATTTTTTTTATAACAAATTTATATTTACTTAATATATATATTGTTGAGAATATCATCTATTTATCCCTATATTAATAAAATTATACATATTAAATGTAAGCGGGTGCATTTTACCAATCTCTATGATTTTAATGATATCTAATTCACTTGGTATTGGAAAATTTCCATTAAATAATGAAATTTAGAACCTTATATGTTAAAGATTGAAATAAATTAATAAAATAATATTTTTTAATGTTTTAGGGTAGTATTCTATTATTTAAAATATTTTTCCCCTTAATTACCAGATTTACCATAAACCTTAATAATAAATATTATTGATGTTTCTACTCAAATTAAACAAAAATAAAAGAAACCTTTATAATTAATATATAAATTATTATTCAAAATATAGAATCAATTTTCAAAAATTCAAAACACAATTTGGAAAAACTTATTTTAAAATTAAACACACTGACTGAATGAAAAAATAAGGTTTTAAAGTAAAAATGTACAAAAGATCAAAATGTTTTATGTCCAAATACGAGGTGAAAATGATTAAAAGGAAATTAATTTTATATATGATATAGAATTTATCAAATTATAATACAAAACCAATCAACAATTTAATTTAACAATATATATTATTGAGAATAAAAATATGTTATCAATTAAAATTATGTGTTATTCACTATTCATCAAAATATAAAACATATCAGAAAAGTAAAAAAATCATCCAATGTAAATATTGATATATTAACTCAAAATAATATCATTATTTTCTAAAATATAATTTATTAAATTTTCAAATAGTATATTTAAAACAAGTAATCCATTCCATAATGTGAACACTAGATTTTCACTAAAATAGTTTTATGCGTATAATTGGATTTTTTGTTATGTTAGGTCTAGTAACAAAATATGAATGTCAAAAATGAGATTGAATATTATATATATATAATTAATAAAATCCAAGAATATTGGATTATTTATTTATTGGTATACACAAATTTTTTCAATATTATGTAGTTATTCAAAAAAATATTTCTATTTATTAATAGAAGGGTTTAACATTATTTTATAATCAAATGATAAAAAATTTATTTACATTTGGGTAAAAAATATTTTCCTAATTTATTAGATCATGTTCATGCCTAACATTCTAAAACCAATTTTATAATTTTCTTTGTATAAATATTTATAATAGTAAAATAACGTTTTGTAGAAACATACAATTCCATGTAACACAAAATATTTTAGTAATATATGAATCACAAGGCATAAAAAAATTACAACGAATACATATATAAAAACGTTTATGGGAGTTAATAACTATATCTCTGAAACTAGTCATGACTCAAAAAACACCCTATGTACATTACATTATAAATGACCAATGAATCCCCTTTACTTTTTCGTATACACGATATCTTCTGCAATGGACCAATGATATAACCGAATCATTTAATCATGCTTCATTTATATAAGGAATACCATATGTTTTGGATAACCTATATCTCAGGTTACCCTCTAATATATCATGTCTTATCATAGTGCTATTATTTCTTCCCTAATATCACATAAACCATGTCTCACCAAGGTCCCAAATTACATAAAACACCAATATGATCATGTCTCAAATATCACAAGGAATCTCTGGAGAAATCATGTAAAAATTAGGGTCCACACACACACAGATATATATATATATATCTGTTACCAAAAGATAATTTATCAGCTCATTCTGAAATAATAGTCGCAGTGCATCTACATATGAGCCTATCCCATTGAAGACCATAAAATATTATGTTTAAATATATATTATAGCCTCAAGACATGATGATCTATGTCATGAAAACTATATTAATATAGCTCGGTGACGTAAAATTCCACTAATAATCTATATGGGAAAAATTATTTTTGATTTTTTAATAATTAAATTACCTCACATAATTTACATTTCAGAAGTAGTAAAAATGGATAAACTAATTTTATTAACATAGAGGGTTCACTATACACATATTAATGGAGTTAATTCATGGTTTTAAGTAAGGAACATATCCATGTATAAACCATATTACATTAAATTATATGAAATGTTTCATTTTTCAACTGAGTAAAGTTCCACTATAAAATTAAAAGATAAAATTTCATATAAATTTTTTAAACATTTAATAATTGACCCTATATCATCAGTGACATCATTTACTCAAAAAGAATAATAGTTTATGTTAGTCCTATATTCTAATAATGATCCATGTGCATGGTCTGATTTCAATCCATCCATAAGATAAAAATCCATAAAACAGATGTCCAAAAACTCTTAGGAACCAATCTAGGTGAAATCATTCAATCATAAAAGTGAAAATTCACAATAATAGTATTATATACCAAGTAACCTATAATTTATATTTGGAATGTAGTTTTTTGAGTACCTTTTTCTAGCCCACCACATGCATGAACACATTTCTATATCTAATGTTATCCATTACCCTAAATATTAGTAACAAATTAGGTATTTGATATAAAATTATAACATCCCTTACATGGATACCGCTGATCCATGTCCCAAATGGAGTCATCACATGCCCTTTTGTTCACACCCTCATATCGTTGATGCTCCTGAAAAATAGTGAGGTTCTGTTATGATTCCATGGGGAGAATATAAACATCGATTAGAGAAAAAATATCTTAAAATAACCATTCAATATTCTTCATAAATAATATATTATGTGGAACAAATAAATCACAGTCAGGCTGTATAAAATGAAAACCCGAAGAATACAAAATCATATTCATAAAATATGAAACAACAAATTACCAACTCGCTTGATCGCATATTCACGATAAATAAAATATCCCAAGGAAAATAATGCTTCACTAAAATCCATGAGCATCAAATCATCATAGTCCCCAGACCCTACGAGAGTCATCACACTCGATCATGTTTTTTGGGCCTCTTATATTCAAAACTCATGATTATTGAAATATAACCATGTAGCTGTAGTAACCTAGGATTTTGGTATGTAACTCTTTTGTGTGGATTTAAATAGTTATAAAGTAAAGGGTAACGAATGAGAGAGTCGGGAGAACATGGAATGTGTTATGATGAAAAAGGGGAAGTCGCATGGGTGGCACACGGTTTGTATAAACCATGTGCCAAACTGTGGATAGTGGGTCTTAGAGGTAGTGGATTCCACACGGGTGGCACACAGTTTTCCTAACCGTGCGTCCAAACCATGTGAGAAGGGTGACTAAGGCAGTAGCTAACGCATGGTTAGGGCACGGTTTTTTAAACCGTTTGAACCAACCATGCATGCACTTAAATGTGATCCTTAAATTGCGGATCTCTCGCATTTTTTCCCTAAATTCCTCATTTATGCTTCTAAGAAGCCCTAACTTGGGATTTTTGTTATCCTTAGGTCAAGTAGGGTTCTCCCATCATTCTAGAGGAGGTCTGAAGGCTTATCTTAATCAATCAAAGCCAGATTCTTGAGGTATGTGATCATTGTTGTTGGTTTCTTAGATCCAATTCTCCTCTTCTTTCGGTTTCTTAGATATACGCTCATTATGGGTATATCTAATTATATGTATGCCAACTATGATGGGGTTTGGTCTTGGTTGTGTTAGGAGAAGATATATAAAGAGGATCCTTGGTGAATCATCCCAGTTTTCTTGAGAGTTCTTCGACTGTTTTGGTTTTCATCAAAACCTTTGAGGTAGGAGGCTTCACTCTGGACTCCTCTTACTAGAATTGATTGGCATAGTTTTATATTGGTTTGTTGGAATGGATTTTACTCTGAAAAGCATGGAATAAATCTTCTTTAGTGATGACTTGTGGTTTTATTGAAATTGTGAAATCTTGGTGAATTGTTGTGAAAATTGATTTGGCTTCTTGAATATAAAAAGTTGATGTTAAATTATGGATTTGAAGAAATGGTAAATGGTTCAATGAAAAATGGGTTTTCAATAAGAAGAGTGTTTTATTGAAATGGTTTGAGATTGAAATGTCTTTGAGGGAATTCGTTTTCTATAAAAAGGGAGTTTTATTGAAATGGAATGGTTTGAGATTGAAATGTCTTTGAGGGAATTAGTTTTCTATAAAAAGGGAGTTTTATTGAAATGGATTTGAATTGAAATGGTTTAATTTTAGGTGGTTTTGATGTAAATGGGTTTCAATAAAAATGTGTTTTTATTGACAGGGTGTTTTGGCATGGCTGATGGGAATATGGGGTTTCTGTTCATATTGCATGTATGGGGCTTGGTTGAAATATTACCTTGTGCTCAGTTATGAAAGGGTTAATGGCACATTGAAAATAGTGGGCTTGGTAGAAATATGGAATTATGCTCGGTGCCAAAGGGATAATGGAACATGGGGAAGGAGTGTGTTTATATTGCATTCCGGGAGGATAATGGTTAGGGGTCTCCCTCATCAATGTTGGGATGGATACGGGTTTGAGCTCTCCCCAATCAAGAATTCATGTTCATTTGTGTTGGATTAGGTTAAGAAGTCTCCCCCATCATGGTTGGGATGGATAAGGGTTAGGGATTCACCCCTCTTCCAAGTAGCATGCATTGTTGGTTTCATAGTTCTGTGGAAATGGTTGGGAATGTCAAAAAGGAATGTTTGTAAAATGGTTCTTAAGTTTGTTTGGTTATTTTTGTAGAAAAATAACTTGCTGAAAAAATTGGATTCAATTGCTCCTAGAATTACTTTGGTTATGTATGGTTATGGAAACATGTTTATATTTACTTATAAACTACTTTTGAGAAAATGTATTATATAAAATGTTTTAATAGAAATGTGGCTAACTCTTCTATCCTAGATGCGTGAGTAGGGAAGTCATTGGAGAAAACCTATTGATTTTTATACTCCCCCCAGCTTTGAAACATTGGTGATTTTGCAGATGTTGTATTCTGGGACACAGGTAATGGTAAAGCATCTTATTACTAGTGGATTGAGGTGATTTTTGGGAGATATTTTGGAGATTGGTGTAAGTGGAGCATGGATTTGGGGTGTCTTTTGAGTGTCTTGGTTCATAAATCCGTTGTTTACTTTGATGCTCGGTTTGGACTTCCTCTATTATATACATGATGTGGTTTGAAATAAATTATGTTGTTTAGTTTTAATTCTTCTGTTCATGAATCATATAGGGAATTTTGTATATGATTGGTTGGTTTATGGGCTATTTCTTAAAGGGTAAATCATCCCCCAACTTATATATGAAACCCTTCGGCATTTATTGCTATCCTTTGGCGTCTTGGGGATGTTTCTTAAGGACTAGTAATGACTCATCATTCTCTCAATCTAGTGAGAATTGGTAGGTCCTTAAAAAAAATGTATCAGCTTGTTCGGTCCTTGCATAACAATTATTCATCAGTGTTCTTGTTCTTGGAGTTGAAATTCATTATTTTTAATACCTTAGGTAAAAATCATAGACATGATTAGGATTGTCAGAATTTGAATTGTATAGCATAAAAGGATGTAGCTAACCTGTTTATGCTAAACTTCAAGTTACCAGGGTGTTGGGAACAGAAGTGTTTTAGATACACTTCAAGAATGTTGGAAATCTCATTTTCATGGGTTTATCCAATGAGAGGAGCATGACATGCATTATAGAGGAAGGGCTTCCCACTAGGATTTAATATCTCATTGTGAGTAATGAGTAAGGATTTTGTGAAAGGTGCGAATTTTTTAAAAATGCAGAAATTGATTTCAAGAGAATGATTTTGAAAACATGGTGTTTGGTTTATTTTGAAAATGGGTTTATTTTCAAAAGGCATGAGAAATGTTTTCCAAAAATTTTAAACATGGGAAAATATGTTTTTCAAAACAATGTTGTGATAGTTGATGTGATAGAATTTCAAATAATAAGCCATCAGTTCCTAGTGACTAAAATTTACAGGGTTTTTCATTGGTTTTGGAAATGGAACCTGGTAGGCGTCTTAGAAACCAGTTGGAAGAGGATAGTGAGAATGTGTTTGCACCTGAACCACAGGTGAATCAACAGTTCGTCCAGAGAATCGCTCATGTTTTTAAAACCATTGAATTGGGACTGCAACCAGATACTTTGTTTACGATATCTGTCACTACATAAAATCCAAGTGGAGGAAGTACAATTATCATTACTAGAGGATCTGAGAACTCTAACACTAAGAGAAAGAGGGAATCAGACACCTTTTATCAAGAAGTAATAACACATCAGAATCATACAATAATATTTTTATAACTTCCTTAAAGACCCAAGTATAAGCCAGGATGTTTCCATTGTGGAAATATGAGCCACATCAAGCGGTATTGTAAGGAACAACCTCAAAACGTTCATAATTGTAACAATATGGAACATCTTCAGTGCTTTTACAGTAATTCCCTGAGGTTGGGTGTCCATGAACACCCTATAAAGGGAATTGTCAGTAAGGAAATAAAGATCAGAGAATGGAAATCATGCATCTTCTTGGATATAAGAAAATTGTGGTGGATGATCAGTCAGGACCATCTAGAGTGTGAGGTATGGCCCTTTTAATTTCCACGTTGATGCAAGCATTTTTTGATACGGGTGCTCCCCATTCCTTCATTGCTTCTCATGCCGTTTATTTTCTATGTTTAAAACTGGAAATAATATCTTCTATTTTGAAAATGAAACTCTTCTTAGTGAAAGACAATGTCATGCCTTTGTGTGTAGAGCATGTTCTATAACTATTGATGGAGTTTAGTTAAAAGGGGACTTCATGATGTTGGACATGATGTCTATGACGTAATCTTATCTATGGATTAGTTGGAAATGTTTAAGGCTCACATCAACTGTTATAGGAGAACGGTTAGTTTCATGACTAATGACGGCTTCGACCATCTCTTCATAGGTGAGAGGATGATAAATAAATGTGCAATGAGCTTGTTGGGACCAATGGTGGGAACGATCTCTTACTGTAATACAGCGTTGACTTTGGCATCAAAGAAAGTGATCGAGGAAATGATTTTTCCAGCTGTCGTGGATCAATTTCTATATTTCTTTCCCATGAACTTCTCATTGTTACCACCTATAGGGGAAGTGGAGTTTACAATTGATCTCCTTCTGGGGACTAGTCCTATTTCCCTTCCATCTTATAGGATGGCTCCAATAGAGTTGCAGAAATTGAAAGTGTAGTTAGACGAGTTGTAAAGCAAGCGATTCATTCAATCAAGTACATCTCCATGGGTAGCACCGTTTTTGTGCGTGAAAAACGCATATGTAACTCTTACGATGTGTGTTGATTATCATAAGCTTAACCAAGTTATGATAAAGAATATATATCCACTTCCATGCATTGATGATCTGTTCGATCTATTAAGGGGAGCTCAGTGGTCCTCTAAGATTGACTTGCGATCAGGATATCACCAGTTGCAAGTTCGGATGGAGGATATTCAATAGTCAGCTTTCAGAAGCAGATATGGACACTATGAATATGTAGTCATCCATTTCGGTCTAACGAATGCACTAGTGGTCTTCATGGGATTGATGAATCAGATATTTCAGTGATATATGGATTCTTTTGTTGTGGTGTTTTTGGAAGATATTTTGGTCTATTAGAAAACATGGTATGATCATGTGGAGCACCTGGAAATAGTGTTACATATCTTTGGAGATCATCATTGGTATCCCAAATTATCAAAGTGTGATTTTTGGATACAAGAAGTACATTTCTATGGCCATGTCATTTCTATGAAAGGTGTTTCTATTGATCCTGAAAAGATAGAATCCATTACCTTTTGGAAACCACCAAATAATTTGTTCGAGATATGATGTTTTATTGGTCTAGCTGGTTACTACCGAGGCTTTCTGTGTTATTTCTCCTGACTAGTGTCATAAATGATAACTCTGACAAAGAATAATTCTCCATTCCAATGGAAAGAAGAATGTCATAAGTCTTTCCCAGAAATGAAGGTTCGTCTTGCATCTGCACCCATATTGATCTTTCCTGAATCAGGACAGGGGTATTTGGTTTATTGTGATGCTTCATGAATATGTTTGGGTTGTGTTATCATGCAAGGAGACCATGTGGTTGCTTATGGTTCAAGGCATATGAGGCTACATGAGAATAATTACCCAACACATGATTTGTAGTTAGCTGTAATTATGCATGATTTGAAAACCTAGAGACATAATATATTTGGTGCGAAATTTACTGTGTTTACGGATCTAAAAAGCATGAAACACATTTTCTCATAGCGAGATTTGAATTTGAGGAAAAGGAGGTGGATGGAGTAACTCTAGATGTTTGAATTTTACTTGATGTACAAACCATGAAAAAGGAATTCGGTGGAGTATACATTGAGTAGAAAGTAATATACTATGTTAGCGAAAGAACCATCAGATGAATGGCAGTTGATGTTGGTCTTAGCCGACATGCATGTGGAATATGAAAATCGAGGTGATGTTGTAGTTTTCTTTTCAGCTACGCTTGTTCTTGACTTAGTAAAAATGATCAATGATGTATGAAAATCTGATGCATAATGTCTATAGAAATGTTCAAAACTAAATGGTGGGGAAACCATTGATGGCAATAATCTTGATTGGGGTTCAGTTTTTTGTTTCAGAGATCGGATGGTTGTATCTATTGTTTGTCAGGAACAACTACTTCATGCTTACCACCAATCAAGATGTGTTGTACATTCATGTACACAGAAGATGTATAAGTCATTGAATGTGTGGTTTTGGTGGATCAGCATGAAGAGGAAGGTGGCCAAGTTCGTCTCGCGGTACATAACTTGTCAGCAGGTTAAAGCAGAGCAACAAGGACTAGCTGTTATGTTAAAGTATTTATCTATCCCAGTGTGGAAATGGGATCAAAATGCAATGGATTTTGTTAATGGTCTTCTAAGAATGATCTGGAAACCCGATTCTATTTGGGAAATAGTGGGTCGTCTAACCAGGTCTGCACATTTCATCCCAATTTGTGAAACTCATACGATGATGATCATTTAAAATTCTATTTCAAAGATGTGGTAAAGAGGCATGGTTTACCCGTGTCTATAGTCTGAGATTGAGATCTGAGGTTCACATCTCATTTCTGGAAATCATTATAGGTTGCCCTCAGATGTTAGTTGATTATGATCACAACGTATCATCCTCAGAAAGATGGTCATTCTGAGAGGATGATACAAACATTGGATGATTTGTTGCGTGCTTGTGTAATGGATTTTGGTGGCTCATGGGAGGAGAATATACCCTTAGTGGAGTTCTCAAACAATAATAGCTATCAATCCTTGATACATATGGCTCCGTTTGAAAAATTGTATGCGATTCCTTGTCGTTCTCCACTATTCTGTGTAGAAACTGGCGAAACTTCACTAGTTGGGCTGAGTCTTATCCAAGAATCAATGGATAAATTCAGTAGGTTAGAAAGAGGATGGAGACGGCTCGGAGTAGTCAAAAATCTTATGTAGTTCCCCATCGAAGACCATTGTCGTTCGTTGTGGTTGATCATGTCTTCTTAAGGATCTCTCCAAGGCTTGGACATTGTCATTTCGGCAAGCAGGGAAAGTTATCTCCAAGATACATTGGCCCTTTTGAGATACTAGAACCGGGTGGAGAGGTGGAATATCGGTTGGTATTACCACCACATTTTAGTTCAGTGCATAATGTTTTCCATGAATCTCAGTTGAAAAAGTATTAGCCTGATCCTGACCAGGTGATCAGATGGGATCACCTAGACCTAGAGCCAGATGCTTCATTGATACATATCTCAATAAAAATTGTGGATAGGCAAGAGAAAGTCTTTCATGGAAAAAATATCGGTCTAATGTGTGATTTATGGCTGCATGGTCCGATTCCAGAAGAGAATTGGGAACTTGAAAATGAAATGAAAGAGCTGTGGCCGGAACTCTTTCAGGTTGGTGATGATTTTCTACATTCCAGGGAAGGAATGACCAATGGTGGGGAGAATGTAGTACACTCGGTTTCGGTTATGTGGCCTTTTCTTGAATTTTTTAATGGTTATAATTTTAGGGGTGACGAATGGGAGAGTTGGGAGAACATGGAATACGTTTCGAGGTGAAATGGGAAGTCGCACGGGCAGCGCAGGGTTTGTCTAAACTGAGAAGCCAAACCGTGAGTACTTGGTCTTGGAGGCAGTGGCTCCCTCATGGGTGGCACACGGTTTGTCTAACCATGCATCCAAACCATGCGATAACGGTGACTGAGGCAGTATCTAACGCACGGTTAGTGCAAAGTTTGTCAAACTGTGTGAACTAACCGTGCATGCACTTAAATGAGATCCTTTAATTGTGGATATCACATGTTATTGCCTCTAAATGCTGCATTTAAACTCCTAAGAAGCCCTAATTCGTGATTTTGGTTCTCTTAAGTTCAAGGAGGGTTCTCCCATCATTCTGGAGTTAGTCTGAAGGCTTCTCATGATGAATTGAAGTCGGATTCTTGAGGTATGTGATAGTTCTTGTTTGGTTTCTTAGATCTACTTAGATATACTTCTCATCTTCTCTCAGTTTCATAGATCTACACCCGTTATGGGTAGATATATGTGTGTGGATACCAAATATTACGAGATTTGGTCTTAGTTCTGTCAGGAGAAGAGATCTATGGAGGAACCTTGGTGAATCGACCCAGTTTTCTTGAGCATTCTTTGACTGTTGTGGTTTTCGTCAAAACATTTGAGGTAGGAGGCTTCACTCTCAACTCTTCATGATAGATTTATTGTCTTATTTTTAAATAGTTTTTTTTTAATTTGATTTGATTGTGAAAATCATGGAATAAATTTTCTTTAGTGATGATTTAAGGTTTTGTTGAAATTGTGAAATCTTAGTGAATTGTTGTGCAATGTGATTTTTCTTCTTGAATTTAAAATATTTATTTTAAATTATGGATTTTCTGAAATTGTAAATGGATTGATGAAAAATGGTTTTTCAATAAAAGGGGTATTTTATTGAAATGGTTTTATATTGAAATGACTTTTATGGAATTGGTTTTCAAAAAAGGGAGTTTTATTGAAATTGTTTGGAATTGAAACGGTTTTGAAGGAAATGGTTTTCAATAAAAAGGTTTTTTTATTGAAAGGGTATTGTGGCATGACTGATGAAAATATGTGGTGTTTGTTCATATGTCATGTATGGGACATGGTTTAAATATGATCTTGTGCTCAATTCCAGAGGGTTAATGGACCATGGGAAATACGGGGCTTGGTTGAAATATGACATTGTGCTCGGTGCCAATGGGATAATGGAACATGGGGAAGGTGTGTGTTCATATAGAATTCGGGATGGATATGGGTTACAAGTCTCCCCCATCAGTGTTGGGATGGATAAGGGTTAGGTTCCTCCCCTGTCATGAATTCATGTGCATTTGGGTTGGATAAGGGTAAGAGGTCTCCCCCATCATAGTTAGGATGGATAAGGGTTAGGAATTCTCCCATCTTCTAGGTAGCATGCATGCTTGGATGCATGGGTTTGAGGAAATTTTTGGTTATTCCAAAAATGAATGTTTTTGAAATGGTTCTTAATCTTGTGTGGTTATTTTTATGGAAAAATTACATGCTGGAAAAATTGGTTTCAATTTCATTGGGAATGCCTTTGGTTATGGATAGTTTTCGAAACATTTTTATATTTAGTTATAAACTGCTATTGTGAAAAAGTTTTATATAAATAATTTTTATCTAAATGTTGCTAAATCTTCTATCCTAGTTGTGTGAGTAGGGAGATCATTGGGGAAAACCTACTGATTTTTATACTCACCCCGGCTTTGGCACTTTGGTGATTTTGCAGATGTTGTATTCCGGGACACAGGTAACACTAAAGCATCTTATTGCTATAGGATTTAGGTGATTCTTGGGAGATATTGTGGAGATTGGTACTTGTGGAGCACAAAGTCGTGGTGTCTTTTGAGTGTCTTGTATCATAAATACATTGTGTACTTTGATGATTGGTTTGGTATTCTACTATTGTATATATGATGTGGTTTGACATAAATTAATCTGTTTAGTTGAAATTCTATTGTTCATGCTTCATATACTGAATGATGGTATGCTTGGTTGGTTTATCTGTTATTTCATAAAGGGTAAATAATTCCTAGACTTGTATTTGAAACACTTCGGAAATTATTTTCAGCCATTGGCATCTTGGGGATATATCTTAAGGCCTAGTAATGAATCGTTGTGCTATTAAGACATTGATAATTGGAGGGTCATTACAGTAGCCATGTTTGATATTAATTGGTGCTGGATTTGGGTAAAAATTTGTAAAAAACCACCAATGATCCCACAAATGTTACCAGTCAATATAGTGTATGATTATGTGAGACTCTCATAATAGTTAAGGCAAATATGAATAGTAGTATAATTAAATAACCACCTTTGATCCTCGAATACTAACCCGAGATCCACTATACAGGTATTAAAAATTGATTGAGTTTCAATAATTCTATTATATACCCCATAATTTAGTATTAGGACAAAAAAATATATAGTAGAAACTAGATGAATCTTTTCTAATGAGGTAATCATAAAAAATCCATCATTTTTCTCATAAAATTTTTACTATGTATCCTCCCAGGATATCCCTGTGTATATTAAGGTTGAATCCCAGGTAACTAACTTTTAATTCAATATCAGCTCAAAAGTTGAATATATGGTCTTTTTCCATGGAATTGGTATAGACCAGAAGGTTGATTTCTAGCATGTTTTTCATTATATATTGACATACAAACCATTTCCAAGGGGACTACAAAAGGAAATTTGATCAACCCATCGTAAAACCCTAAAATTACCTCCCAATAATTCCACATGAACCCAAAATTTTAATATTATGTATATAGACCTATAAATTCAATAAATGTCATATTTTATGGGATCAATACCATCTGATTCATCTCATAATCATAAAAATATGTATTTAGTGAGTACAAATAGGGTCGTCTCAGAAAATACATATCATAAGGGTTGGCCATTTCAAAAATCCATATCACATCACTAGACCCAAACTACCTAGAGAATAAACAACCGCACATGGTCATAAAAAATGCATTGATATATAAATAAACTAGTTTGAATAATTTTTATTGTATATTCAAATTTAATTTAATATGTTAAAACCCTAAAACGTCCATTGGAAACATCCACTGCTAAAAACCGTGAGTATCATTTCCCACCACAAACTCAAACCTAATTGACTTTAAATATATAACATATATGTTAGATTTAATAAAAAAAATTGAAAACATTTAGGGAATACCTCTATGAAAATTCATTGGGTGATGCACCTTAAAAATAATTCCAAGTGTTCGTCACAATGGTTTTTCCACTATCCATGTTGAGTATATTAAAAATAAATTCAATGAATTTATTCGATGGCATGGTGGAAATAATAACCCAAAACTTCACAGTTCACACTAATATTAATTTATTTAATGTCAAATAAAAAAATAAATGTTAAAAGGGGAATAATTAACCATAAATTGCTTTTAAAAATATAACCAGTTACATCCCATGATCTGAAAGATTAATAGATGATAATGGGGAGATGAATATGAAAAAATGTTCATCTCTAAAACCTATTATCCCTTTAATATAATGGTGTTCAATATTATAAAAATATATGACCAACCCTATAAAAAATCATGGAAGGGCCTCACCTAGGCTTGGTTCGCTTCACAAGATAGTCTCTCTGGAATAATCTCTGCCAATGTCATATGGAAACTCCTTGGGGATTTACCGTGTACTATACACACCTAGAAAGAATTGTATTGTGCCTCACATATATCAAATATGTTAGGGATCATTATCCACCCAAAACGGACAACAACCTATAACCTAAGTGACCCCTTCATTAATTTTTAGGTTACACATGTCCCGCTATATATTATTTTCCCTATCCTATTTTTATAATTTTCTATACCTAGGGAATACATATATCTAATCAAAAAAATATAGGTCCCTATTCTCACCTATGTAATCCACCCCTTCACAATGTTGAGTGTCACACCATAGTACCCCCAAGGTGCAGAACATGGAGCTAATATTCATATTAGGTCCACCTAACAATTTTTTAACACTCACACATGACCTGAAAATACAATCTAGTCCTTAAAACACAACCAAAACAAATCCTTGAGATTTACTAACTTAAAAAATATAAAATAGATTACTGATTCATAAAATAAACCCCCGATAAAAATCTAAAAAATAATATTCTTTCACAATTTCATAACTCTGAAATGGGATTAGGTCTTACACATAAAATATAATTTCAAAATGAAATATTCAATATGAGTGACCTATAATTAAAAATATCATTGTTGATTTATCATATTATTTTATTTTTATTCAACAATAATTGTTTTCATTAATTGATTCATATTATAACATAGTAAGACCTACGTGGTATGTATTTTCATTTACTTCATTGTTTGTTAGAGGCATCAGAGTATAATATTATTGTATCTTGTGTCAGTCATGAGTATTAAGATCCAGTTTAATTAGATAATAAATGATTTTAAATTATACAGAGTATGTTTTCTTCAAATACATACAATAGTTTCTATCCAATATTGTTTGAGAACTACAGGGAAAATACCATATACCAATGGTTTGGAACCATTGGTATAGGCCTCCAAACCGTTGGTTTAGCCTACACCAATGGTTTGGAGAACCGTTTCCATGTAAGCCGTGGGGACTGGTCTATACCAATGGTTTTGGGATAACCATTAGTATATACCTATACCAACGGTTTACAAAACCATTGTTATAAAAAATATGAAAATCTATACTTATGGTTCCATAAAACCGTTGGTATACGTAATTTAAAAAACAATCATTCAGTTGGTTTTGATCCCAGCACCTCCCGTTTGTGATTGAACGACCTAACCACTATCCTAACTTACTTTTTTGAAAATAATTTCATAAATATATATATATATATATATGTATTATCATAGGTATCTTAAATTTTGATTTATTTAATGTCATATGTAAGTATATTCCCTTCAAAATACATGTACCCATAAAAATGTTCTCAAAATCGTTGGTACAGACCTATACCAACAGTTTTGAGAACTCTGGGTATAGGTTCACTGATTTTGGGACCTATACCAATGGTTTTGGAGAAACCGTTGATATAGGTGGGGACCTATACCAATAATTTGGCCAAAACCATTGGTATAGGGTCTCTATATTGGACCTATTCCAATAGTTTTCTCAAAACCGATGGTATAAGTACAAATTAGAGAACTGTACCAATGGTTTTCCCTAAACTGTTGGTATAGCTCCATATATGTGACCTATACCAATGGTTTTGGCCAAACCATTTGTATAGGTCCAAATTAGTGAACTATACAAATGGTTTTCCCATAACCGTTGGTATAGATCACATTTCTAGTTTTGTAGGTTAGTGGTTGTGTTTTATTTTGAGTTTAATGATTTATTGGACAACCCCATCTTCAGATTTAGTGGTTGTTAGGGCACATTGAGGTTCATAAGAGGGCTATTACCATGGTATACCAATCACCATAAGATTTTATGTGTTATGCATTATATATTAAAATTATTATGTATTAGTACATACCATCCTGACACATATCACGTGATCATTAATTATAAGTTCAAGCTAGAGAATCATAAACCATTCATGGATAAATAGGTTAGTATTCTGGATTAAAGTGAGAAGACTATTTTGAGATTGATATTTGTTTTGGGATGTGTTCCAGTGATGTAAACTATATATAGGATGTGAAATGGGAGTATATTATAATATTTATGAATAATTTGTGGAGTATTTAAAAATTTATTCTCAATAATGTGTAGGGATTCATTTTTGGGATGAGATACATTATGGTTGGGTGGTTGTAACAACACATATTTTAGAGGACTAAATTTAATCATTAATATTTTAAATATCTTGTATTTTAGTCTATTGTGGATCTTGGTGTGTTTTTTGGTAGTATGAGAACTTGTTTAGTGGTAATGATATAGTGATAGATAAATTTCCCATATAGAAGATTACCATTGTAAGTCAAATGGGTGGTCACTGCTATTTTTCAGTGGTAATTAGTGACAACTGAAACTAATAAAAGTAAGTCATTTCCTCAACATCTCCAATAATTAAACTCTATATAATATTTTTTCTCAATACGGTCCTCTATATAATTAATTTGGTATATGGAAAGAAAAAAAGTGTTGAGAAAAAACACTGAGTAATGAAAAAAAGATCAATATGTATTCATGGATTAGATAATAATCCTGAAAACATAGTTTCATGAGAGAAATATATATTTAAAATAACATGGAAAAATAAATATTTTCTATATTATAGAAGAGAAGTTATCCCAAAAGATTAAAAATATTATACAGAAGTAGCGTGTAGAATCATTAGACAATAATGTTTAACAATGATCATAAAATCGGTATAAAACATAGAAATATATTGTAAGAATAAAAATAATCACAAGAAATAATAACATTAAAAATACATCCAAATTAAAACATATCCTTATATTACATACACATGATTTGGATAACCACCCCTATACATTACAAGGATTGGTCTCACAACCTGTGTACCCTTGACATGGACTTACCACCCATGTACCCATGGTCTTTGGCTTACTACATACATACCCATGTTTTTAGGATTAAACCAACATTATGATTGGGATTGGTTATACCACCAATGTATTTTTAGGCTTCAAATAACATCATGTGAACCCTCTGGCCTAGGATAACCATTATATACCCTTTTGAGATCAGGATATATTAATATTTCCAATGTAGTGGATTGATATATAAGACGGACCCACATAATAATGATAAACCATGCATATTTTTTTCCATATGTGATTTATAAAACATCATATCGTAATGAACTCATGATGATAATTTGGATTTTATAGCATTTTCAAATGTATTGAATGAAATGAAATCAATATTAACATTGGATGAAATTGAGATTCAATTTACCATATATATTGTTATCATTAATTCAATTATAGGATTACTAATAAAATTAATGAATAATATATATGTTTTTCGGAGATCGCAGGGAAAATTGAATTAATTTCAGAAGAAATGTTTTAGAAATGTTTTTTATAATCATTATAAAATGGCCAACATAGATGTGACCTTCAGAAATAATATTCAAGAATGGAGAATATTTTTATATCATCACATTTAAATAAACCCCAATAATGGTTTATTGAATTTTAATAATTTTTAATTTATAATTTAGTGGTAAAGGATAAATTAAATGAATTGGAAATTAATACCCTTTTTAATATCTAAAACTATACTTATTGAAAAACAAATAATTTAATATTATTAAAAAGTTTCATTCAAAAAGAGGAGTATATATATATGAGGTTCAAATTAGATAATACAAATTTTTGTTTCAAATTAATTTAAGTTTTGTGTAACACCCCAAGCTTCTACGGTACGTTTCCCTTTGAATAATGTGATAGCGTGTGTTGTACGCAACCTCGAGTTCTAACACACACCACAACTAATTAAACTAGCCGTTTTGAATAGTAATACCTAATTTTTGAAATTATATATATTTTATATTTGAAAATGGACTTCATTTTTGGACTCGGAATATCGAATTTAGCCTAAGGTGAAATTTTGGTACTTTTCGGATAACTTTCATATTTTGATGAATAGTGAAAATTACTAAATTTTAATTAAAAACAACTTTTTTAATCAAAATAATTAATAGTGATAAATTATGAATTTTAGTAGTTTTAAAGTATATTTAGAATATATTTTTACCATTTAATATAATGTTGGTCATTGGACATAATTTTACAATTAAACCGAACATAAACAAGTGTCAATCTTTTGATAGTTATTATCTCTTAAAAACACGCTTTTTGTTTTGACAGCGGGAATTAATTTTAAATTAATTTCTGCCACTTCTGTGTTTTGAATTTAGGAAAATGGATTCCATATTTGGAATCAGGATGTTCAAATTGTGTAAAAAGGTAACTTTTATTTTTAGACATTTTGAATAATTACTGCGGTAAATATTTTATTTACCATGGTTAAGGGTAAATCCGGTAAATAAGGGTTAAAAAAATAATATTATAATAATACTAAATTACCCTAAAAACGTGTCTTAACCCTATTGGTTGATAGATGGTCGACCATGTACATCTTTGTGTCAATTTTGGGACCCCATGGATCCACTTGTAAGTGATAATGACACTTTATTTTAATTTAGTTAAAATGAATACAAAAATGACACAAGCATATATCTTTTAGAAAAACAATTTTTACATAGGGTTATATATGTTGGATTTTAGATTATAAATATTCATTAGAAAGCTAAAAAGATTTCCTACATAATTATATTTTATATATAATTTTTAGACATTAAAGAATTTATTTTATTTATGACACAATGATGATGCAGTAATTACTAAAATAGTAAAAAATTAACATAATTGATATTATAAATACCCAAATAAATATAATATGAAACTTTTAATGAATTACACTAATTTTCTAGGATAATAGGATATATTAGGATTGATTTAATTGACTTTTTTCGAAGTAATCAATCTGTTATGAGTTTCACAAAAATCAACTATTGAATAGTGTCAAAATTAACATAAAAGAGTTCTTAAAACAAATATTATATTATTAATTGATATTAAATTCCTAAAAATCTAAGGTTCGGCCAAGAGACTTATATTATGATAGGTTAATTATTAATGGACCACTTGGGGGTCGCTTGTATGTATATGGTAAGTCTATTAACCATATAATATAAAAATACAAAGAGACATTGTAAAAGTGAAACTAATTAACTTAGAGTTAATACTTAAAGATAAGGTTAATATAAGTACCCAAACCTGTCTAAATTCTATTGGTTGAGTTTTTTTCGACCTATCCCCACCTTAGCCTTTGAATAGTCAATTTTGGTGCCATTAGAAACCGAATATGAATTTATTATAAAATACTATTTCTAGCTTTTCCAAAGGTGCCCCTCACCCCTCTTATAAAAAGGCACTCCTCCTTCTCATTTCTTCACACCTTCAAAGCCTTTTGGTTCGGCCAAACTCTGCCCAAATACTCTCCCAACATCCCTCACTACAACCTAGAGGCCTTAGTTTGATCAGAAAGCCAACCTAAGGAGCCCTTTTGATCAAATCAAAAGGAAGAACCCGAAGAAGAGGTAATGATTTCACCACCCTTTTCTAAGTTCATTTCTTCTTCCACTTCTTCTTCCTTTGTTCTTACCATTCTGAAATAATAACTCCAGTATCTCACATATACTGTGATGTTATTATAAATATGGTACAATCATATTCAATATTCTATCCACCCTTTGAATAACATGTCACCATACGTGCGTACGTACGGCTTACCGTCTCCACGTCGTGGTGTAATTGTTATTCAATATAATATTATTTGGATGGGTATAATAATGATGTGTAACTCATGTAAATAATAAAAATAACATGTTAATGATTCTGTATATATGATATACCATCCATTTATATATTATTTAAATATCAAAAGAATGATATTGTCGCTCGTGCGTACGTACGGACTACCGTCTCCACGAACGCGATGAGATTCATTCTCCATCGTATCCATTCAAGTATAATTATCATTTGATGATTTAAAAATGATGTTTAAGGACTGTATATCATTCTGGATATGAATAAGATACAACAACCATGGCTTATGTAACAAAACATATAAAATAAAATGAGTAAGTTAACTCCAGAAACGACAATAATTCTAAGATATTATTAACAAATCAATGTTAAAAGATTATATATGATATCATATTAATATATATGATTCTTGTATAATTTAATAACAACTATTTCACCATTATACAGGAGGTTAACCTACCCCAACCAAGGAAAAGTACAAGGTAAGGGTTATTTCACAATCTCTTCATTATCCGAGGTTGTTTATTTGTAATAATCTACTGGGTTCTCTTTATCATCCACATCCATGTTTCTTCAAAATGTATTTCAAAACATTTTTATTATTTACAAGAATATGGGTTAATGTTATTTATACCCTTGTTTGACTTTTTATAAGAGGTTTATAAAGGAATCTTTCCGTCTTTTTCAAAACAAGGTCATTTTTAACCTTTTCGACAGGATTAAGGTAAGAACGTTTTTTTTAAACTTATACGGCGGGTGCGGCTAATTTCCACCGTTATAAAATCTTCAAAACTTCCCTTACAATCTTATAAGAATATTTTCAAAGAAAATGTTTTATTTTATATGGATCTTAAATTATTTCAAAATAAAAGGAGATATTTCTTTAAAAAGAATTTTGATTTCATCTATGTCAACATCCTTTGATGGATTTTAAGATTATTTGAAGTTGATTTATTATGATACAAAACTTCTATATTGTATTGAAGGTTTTGTGATATGTTTGACTGTGGATGTGCTATTTTTATACCATTCATAGTTTATGGTGAAAGTATTGACATTTCGTATGCTAGTTTTAATACGAATGTTTATGTTATGTTTAAACCTTTTCATATGGGAATGCATTGGACTGAATATGTGACGGGTGGAGCCCGCTATAGCTCCTCGATGCATCGGTAGGTCTCATGAGACAAACTAGTGTCTTGGCACAAGGCCTTGACAAAATCTTATTTGTAGTCTTGGCACGAGGCCTTGGCTATGTGGTTATGATAGTCTGGCATTATGCATTCCAACATTATGAAAGTGGTTATTGATTTTTGCATGTGATTATTCATTTAGTAGAATATCCATGTGAATAAGTAAATGGAATTATTTCATTTATGTCATACCATGTTGAAAGTTCGTATTTAAAAGGCTTTTGTTTTAGATATACATTGCCTTAAATATTTATTCTTATTTATGAAAGTTTCCACTTTATTGTTATCCTTATTGGGCATTTGAGCTCACCCCTTTTTTTTATGTTTTATTTTTCCCAGGATGTGAAGAAGTAAGTTATGAATGACCTGCAGGGATTTTATGAGGGGTTAATAGTGTGGATTGTGGAAACATTATGTTGTTGTATTAGTTTTTTATTTTATGATGTAATGTAAAACTTATGAATATATCTAGTGTTTCCAAGGCTACTAAACCAATCGGTCTTTCGAGATTTGATCTTTCTTGTGATCATGCCAATGTTATGTAATTAATGCACCGACTCTGGGTAGCTGGGGTCGGGGCGTTACATTTTGTTTTTGAAATAATAAATATGGACATGTATTTTATTAATCCTTTAAAGATATTGGTAATTATTCTTTAAAATGTCATATTTTTAGGAAGATTGAAATTCAATAAACAATATTCTTTTCAATAATGTATATTAACCTGAAAGGAAGGTGTAAATAATGTATAACATATTCATATTAGAATACAACTCAATTATTATAGAATGGATTTCTAGATGAATGGATGCATCTCAATGAAAGAGTGTTGAGGTTACGAAATCCCATACATATTTTTGAATCAAAACCCATTGATAGATAAAACATTAAATAAAACATTAATAGTAATTAATAAAATAAAATCAATATAAAATATTCCAGATAGGAATTATGGATACCATATAAAAAAATATGTGCATTATAAAAAACCTATTTCAAATTGGTGAGTTTAAATTGAAAAATTATTTCCATTCACTGAAGTTCAATAAATACACATTTTTCCTTTAGTAAATTAACCATAAAAATGGTTATAAATTATATTATAACCACATTATTATATTCTAAAGTTTAAAATAATTTATTATAATCATTTATTATATATTTATTAGTTGGTTAATATTTATTCTCATCATCGTATTATGTGATTCCGATTTTCTAGCACATGCTTTGTAATTTTGATGTTGATACTTGTTCAAAGATACCAAGTTAATCATCCCTGGAAGATATGATTTATTTGAATAATTATACAATAAGGACTTATAATGTTTAAATCTCACTCCATGAGAGTTCAATTTATAATTCATAAAAATTAAATCATTGACGAGATTCTATTAATTATTTTAATGATTAAATGGTGGAATATTAATAATGATTTTAAATGTTAATATTATATTTCAAAAAACATAAAAAAATTACTTAATAATTAATATCTAATATTACCAATAATTTTCTTTCAATATTAATTAAATATTTTAATTTATTGAATCGTTCAGGTTGGTTGTTAATGAACCCATAAATACAACATGAAATAATTCATAGATAATTAAGACTAAAAATTTATTTAGTTATTATATTTTTATTAAAGTATAATAATGAAATTATTTTGGTTTAATTATTATGATGAAACATAATTTTTAATTGGTAGAGGAGAATTATGATTGATTAACAGCTATTAGAGAGAACGGAGAAATCGTATATATGATTGATATATAAATTTTAAGAGATTAAATTTATAATGGTAAATTATATTTATGAATAATAAATTGATTAATTTATCATCAAAGAATGTTAAAACACTCATAAATATCATATTAATTTATGAAATAAATTTTTATATTTAATATATTAAATATGGTTAAGAAAAATGAAATACTTTATTCATAGAGGCAGTAGTCATCAAATAACATATGTGACAATTACATTTTTTTAATGGACTGGAGGGAGATATAACATTATTGAGAAATTATTATAAAAACATTTTTAATAATAAATATAAAAATTTAATAATATTATAAGGTATATAATAGTTTTGGATGAGTGTGGATAAAAAAAATAGAGAGGATTATGATTGGGAGTGGGTAATACACATGTTGAGAGTTTTAATAGACTATTATAGGATCCGTCAAAAATGATGGACATGAAAAAAAACATGCTTTAATGCAGGTTTAAAAATTGTTAATATATTTCTCGGAGAATTACTAAATTTTATGGTTCAAGTGTAATTCAAATGGTATGTTTTTCTTGAAGCGGGGAGAACTTAGATCCTTTTGAAGTGAAATAGAGGGAATTTCCCTTGGAATTTTCTGTTTAGTAATAGGTGAAGATGGAATCACATTGGAGTTTGATGATTTACATGTGGAAATGTTTCTAACAAATTTTTGTATGCATTTAAAAAATAAAAAATTTATTTTATAAGGTCTATATAGGTTTCAAACATAAAAAAATCAAGCCACAATATGTTGAAAATTTTTACACTCATTAACCTTAATAAAATATTTTTCATAGGTAATTATTTTCATAATAAAATTTTAAAATAACCCATATTAAAATAAATTACCTGATGAATTGGGAATTTTACTCCATTTAATTAAATAAAATATTTAATTTTGGATATATATTTATTAATTAAAAATTAATATATAGAAAATTTGTTCTAAAGAATATTTTTATTATACATTACATTTTTTCATTCATATTTTTCAATTAAAATTTAAATTAGATTTATTTATATATTTAATCATAAAATTTGATTAATTTTTTAATACTAAAATATTTATTTTATTTAGGAATTTTTATGAAAATTATTCTTTGAAAATTACCATTTTTTAAAATCATGTTAATTAATTAAAACCTCTAATACTTATTTAGATTACTAAAAAAGAAATACCCATTATAAACATATCTGAATATGAATACTCTAAATAATAAAACCATTTTATAAAATTAAAATTTTGGAGTTATTTAATTTAATTATAGTATATGTTCAGATAATATATAAAAATGATTAAAATATATATTTAGGCAAGAAATAAATTTTTTTTATTAAATTAATTATAATAAACATTTGATGATTGATAATTTATTTGACTTTTTATAATAATAATATATTTTCCTTAAAAGTGTCCCTTATTTTGGAATATATTTCTTAATATTACACATCATTTTAGAAAAAAAATTATTGGAAAATGTCCCTTTTTTATTACATAAAATTACCCAAAATTGAAATAAAATAAATAAGTTATGTTATAAAATTTTCACATAATATCTATATTAATAATTAAAAATTTCATTGATAGTATTATAAAATAAATTAATAATTATAATTTTTTTGTAGAAAAATATTCTTATAATTACTTATTTTAGTTATGTAATATATTTTTTTCATTATTTAATAATTTTAAAATATAATAATTAAATTTTATACAAAAAATATGAAACATTAGTATAACTATTGGTTACATGTATATAAAACAAATATATTCTCAATGACCATATTATTGATGACTTTTTTTCCAATGACCATGTTTATAACAGTTTGTCTGGTTTCTATATATATCCTTACAAAAATTACTCATTAATTCTATTATCACATATGAAAGCATTATTACAATACGATATGAATTGTTTTAATAATTACTTATCTTTATATGATTTGTTTCTCACATATGTTTCTGTTCAACAAAGGGTGACTCTTAACGGTGAAGAAGATAATGGTGATTTCCTAGATATAAGATATTATTATTTCCAATTCATTAGCAGTATTAAAATTATACACATTTAAGATATATAATCATCTATCATATATAATAATTAAGTTTGTATATGTTTTCCATAATATACTAGAAAAATGAATAAATTTTTTAAAGTCTACTTCATATCTTGTATGAATCATTTCCAAATCAATTATATTTCTATTGAATAAATATAAAAACATACATTAAAATTATAGACATATATTTAATAGAAGGATTATATTCCCTTAACCTATGGTTGTAACATTTAGGGTATAGGTATACCCCTTTGGTTATTACACATTGATATAATGGACCTTGATGGCCTTTCTCTTGACTTCATGTATGTGGAAACCTATACCAAGAATCCCGTTGTTGGTTCCCTTGGACTATATGATATTAAATCAACCCTAAATTTGGGTTTGTATGCTTATTTGATATGGTAATGATGTATATTGATATTTTTTATTAGGAATCACCCATTTTGGCCATTTATTCTACCATATAACCATTGTATAGTTGAATTGGATCGGGGTAAGTGTTCCTCCCCCACTACGTTTAGAAATGGGTAGTATATTGCATGATAATGATTACGAAAATGGTTTATTATATATGAAACAATATTTTTAAATTTATTATTTCCGTATATTTAATTACAACTATAAAAATAAATTTTTTATTTATGGGTTAGTATTTTTTATCACTAACTCATGATTTTAGATTTTTAAGATGAAGGACATCGTGCCCTTTGTTTCATTTTTTCTGATTGGGGTTCACTTCTATGTGGTAATTTGTTTTGATTCATAGTAAATTATTATTTCATATAAACATCCAATGATGTTATTTTTTTATGGAAGGGGAAACGTTTCACTTAATAGGATGGTAATTTTATCATGAGATTCTCATATTTATGTGATGTAGCCCCGGACTATGGTTTCTTTTCCCACTCATGTTTATGCTTATGGTTATATAAATTATTTCCTCTATTGAAGTTGTGATTTTGATGTGATTTATGTTTGTGTATGTTGTTATGAAAATATTGTGCCAATATGGTTAAATGTATCACTAGGGTTTATTGATATGATATTGGTGATTATGATATCATAGGGATGAAATACCATCATCTATTCATTTTCTTGGGATAGTTTTCAAAAATATCATGTTTCATTTTATAATTGTATGTAATTACTATATTCTATTATCTATGATGTGATTCATATTCAAATTTTATGTGATATGTTAAAAAACACCTTATAACTAGTCAATAATGATTTGGCCACCCTCATGTGGTTGTGTAGTACCTTTAGTAGTGACGTTTTTCTTATTGGTGACATTTCCTGTATATTTTTATGTTCATGAATATGACACCTTTTATGAACATTCTAAAACTAGATTAGTTTAGGGACATAATTAGTTTTGGACTAATGAGTTGTACTCACACCTTTTTCATGCACCATGGTACCCATGTAATCTTCAGTGTTCATGATCTTGGTAGAGGAACGATCCTAGTTATTAATAGTTGAGTTATAGAGATTTATATAATCTCAAAAACTGGACTATTCCTCCAATCAAGTCTTGTTTTATGTCAAATCTAATATATATATTACTTTTGAGCATTCTATCAAATTATCTTCCTAAATTATTTTTTTTCATATTTATATATGATTTTGTGAATTATACCTTCCCATATTTTATATCATGTATGATTTAATTAATATATATGGAATTTACCTTTGATTTTTTACATTTATATTCATATTTATATGATTATTGTTATAATATTACATGAACTATAATTTATTCATATATATTCTTAAGTTGTTATAGTTACCTATAAATTTAATTGATAGTTATTACATTGTTATAGAAGAATATTAATTACATAACATTATGATCCTTTCTAGAAATGAAAAAGTTTAGTTTATTTTGAAACTAGATAAATGTTATTATTTTTTCGTTAAATATGTTCAAAATCACACACAATGAACTTCCATCATAGTTTAATACTTAGAAATACCCTATGTAAAATGATTCTTTTTAACCTATGTAAATGAAGCATTAGAATGATTGAGATGAAATGATCAGTAAGGTTAAACAAGAGAGATATCAATTACCCATAAATCATAACACGAGAATAAGGGTATGGTAACATGATATTAAAATTTCAAAATCATACCCCTCCTGTCAATTATCCTAATTATGAATCATGGAATAATATCGGTCGTTCATAAGACATGAATCATAATGGGATCAACGAACATGATCAATGAGATATTAAGATAATCATATTACATAATTTTTTTGCAAAAACATTATAATAGAAGATAAAATATTCAATCAATGATCATTTCAATTATTAAAATATTATATAAAAATTAGTCTATATTACATTGAATTCATAATCATGGTTCACTCCCTGGACTATCAGAATTTATAATTTCCTTTTACAAAACATGGTAGACTCCCCATTTCGGTCATTATAATCTCTAGAGATACCGATCATTACCCAATATTTTTTAGTAAAATATAATTATTTGGAAACCCTTTACCTAAAAATTTTCAATTTATATGTGTGTCACAAGATCACATATCATTCATCATATATCATAATCTATTGAATGAAAATGTGTTCTAAAAAATTTCATTATTTTTATTAAAACATTAACCACGGAAAATAAAGAAGATTCAAAAAAATCCGCCAATTATAATAATAAACGATATAATGAAATAAAAAAGAATATATCAACAGATCATATCCTTATTAAATCATATGATACATAAAACTATGTTATGTTTAATAAAAAAAATTTAGTGTTTACATAGGTTATTTCTTGAGGAAAATACCCTTCCTAGTTTAAAATACCAAATTTTTTGTTAGATACCATAATTTTCAAGGAATCTACTTCATAGGGATTTGGATGAACAAATTTTAGCTGGGGTGTACTAAAATACCTATCCATGGTTGTTGAGTCACTTTTTGTGGATATAGATCATTTTATGGGTAAAATGATATAAGGTTTTGGGATGTATGTTTATTATAATTAATGTAGTCTCAGAATAAATATGCAAGGTATTACAATGGTTTTATATGTTTCAGAATAATTGGGAGGTGGTTCACTAATTTCATGTAGAATTTATGATGAGAAATTCTTTCTAGAAAATTTTACATTACGAGTGATTTAAAATATTTGAAACTGGTGTCAGGAAGAATCCTGGAAAAATTTCTATGAGAGAAAATTTACATGTTGGGATACAAGTTCAAGACGTAAAATGAAAGATTAGTCTTATTCAAAAAGAAGGTGACATGATTTCAAGGTATAATATTAATCAATAAATTCAAATTGTGAAAGGGTTTCACATTATAAATATCCCGTGATAAGCTACATTAAACCATGTTGTGCATTTGATTTTATTTCATCTACCATTCAGCCTTGAATCTGAAAACCTAGGGCGACACTATGAGATTTTGTGTTATTCCTTCCATTCTAGAAATAGTGATTTGGAAATTAATATTTTGTCAATTTCTTCTCTTTGTATTTCCCCTCTGCTCTATTTATTAACAATTAATATGGTGTAATATTTTAACCACTATTGAACTGATTTTTGAACTTCTATGATCTAGGTGTATCATTTTCATATTGTTTACATTCATTATTTAATGGGATACCCTGTCAAATTTATTTCTTTGACCATAGGATAAATATATGGTCTCTAAAAAATCTCTGATTTTATTGCATTTTTGTACTAATGTTAAATGTTATGATATTGCGCCAAATCAATGATTTCATTAATTAACCTAATATTTATTGATGATAATCCTGTTATTTGAATACTCCATAGATAAATTTGGATCTAATACTCTTGTGATATTTATTGTGTATACCTATAGGGTGATCCTATCCATGAATAATGAATAACTTGTTAATGCCTTAAATTATTATTTATTATTACATAATACCTCAGGTGATTGATTGTGATAGATTCACCATGGAAAATGTATTAATTGATTATTGAAATTTTATTAGATAACTGCTATGTGATTTTTGTATGCACTTCAATTAAAACATATTATGTTATAATTTAATTAATTAATGTACAATTGATATTAAAATGGAACATGGAAGAATTGACCAATTTGACTTTTTTTATTTTATCTCTTAATTTGGTAATTATGAATTTTTTTGTGAGTTATCATGAAATTATTAAATAATGGGAGTTTCATGATGATTTTGAATTTATAACATAAATGGATCTAACCAATGATTCTAAATTTCATATATAAAGTGATTTTTCTAGTGATACCAAAATTATTATATAATTGGATTTATTTTATTATAGTTAAATACCTAAATAAGTAGATTCCCCATGTAATGACTTAATTATTATAAATCTTGAAAAGGTCATGTGATTATGTCATGAAAATGAGGATATGGTTGGAATGTTTATGCTATATTATTATAGATATTTTTTAATGATGTTAAATAAGCTTGATTTTTGAATAATATTATTAGTTTAATTAATAATTATAATTATCACTTTATTTCCCACACTTATTTTCATAAATAGTGTCATTAAACTAATATCTTTTACCCAAATCCTATTTGTCTCTTCTTTTGGCACCTGATAAAATTACATATGTGTAGGTTTGTATAAGAAAAAATGACCTTCTAACATGAGGGGCTGGAGCTTAATGAATGAATCGAACAATGATTCAAGACTTGGGTCTTTTGATTTTAATTTTGTTACTTTATCAAATTAAATATATGATACCCATAATGAAATATAGTTACATTCTAAAATTAAATTTCATGGTTCATTATTATATGTTTATTTTTGTTTGTAATTTATCATATTGTTGTAAGATATATTGGTTCTTTAATTTACATTATTCTGTTATTTGTTTGTTTGAGTTGTGATATAACTATTTACCATGGGGTATAGTCTCCCTAAATTGTTAACTACACACCCTATACTATTCCTAATCCTTTGACATATAGGGTGTGGTTCTTGAGATCAACTAACCAACACGATCATTCCAAGTAAGTGAGTGTTGGATTGTGGGATGTAATAAAGTGTTATCAAAAGTATTGGATACTTTTTATTTTCTATTTCATTACTATTAGGAAATGTTTGTACAAATACTAATATGTTTTGAGGATTGGTAATGATCATGTGAATAAGAGTAACTAACAAATGTCTAAGGAAAAATTTGGGTACTTTTAGATTGTATTTTTTTTATGTTGTTCAATTGTTATGATTGATGTTACATTAGCTCGGGATATTAAAATTTTGTGTGATGTTATTGTTTATACTCACCTCATGTGATTCAATTTTTTTGTGATGTTATTCTTTATACCATATAAATAAAAATACATGAACTTTTATATCATGATATTCAACCTGTTTAACTATTTTTTGAGATAATGTGAGAATGCGGTTATCTATTATTTTTACCTATTGTGTTAGAAATTAATTTAATACAATTTTTAAGGATTTAATTTGACTATTAGATAAAATTTATCCTCATTGTCTTTAAATTGAGAATTTTGACTACGAATATTAACCCATTCCAAATGCTGCTAAACTAGATATTTATATAGCTCTTAATGATCAAATGGAGTTTCATATTTTGGAATGATTCACGAGGGTCTTTGGATCCATGTAAAGGGAGAATCTTCACACCATTCCTCGGATGTCTATGCTGGAAAGAGATTTTCAGTTGTATCATCCTCCTATATTAACTAGGGAGGTAATCCCCCGTGTAATTGATTTCTATAATGAGTTAATTCAAAAAATCGTCCAGAATATCCAAACCCACATATATAATATGGTGAATCATCCTACATAAATTTATCATTTACCGTGAAATATTTTCTGGGACATTGTAGAGAATATTATGAAGTAAGTAGAGTTATCCATTAAGGGCTTTGAGGAAATATTTATGAGTCACTTTTGTCTAGAACCATTGAGGGACGAGAAGGATCATGAGTTTATAAACGCAATATAGGACGGATTATCAGAAAATGTCCACATAGAATACTTTAATGAACAACAGTGATTTTCTATATCATTATAGTTCAATGATATTTAACAAGAGAGGAATTTATATAATGGGATTCACTATGAGATTAGTCCACATGTGAATAATTTTTTCTTGAGTATGCTTCCAAGTGTGGTTAATCTGGTTCTTATCATAAAGGGGAATCTAAGAGATTCCTTGAGAAGTTTTCATGATTATTCTATAAGGAATACTGGGATTTTTTTTGGTGGTAAGAAAAACTAAAATGAATGTTATCACCATGTGAACAATGTTCAAAGTAGTAAGGGAAGTAGGTTGTCATCTCAAGATGTGGTTTAATGTAGTGTTATATGTGTTGAAATTTAAGACACAATAATACTTAGAAAATTATGCCTACATTGGATTTCTATTGTTGTGGTAGTATAGAACACCTATGGATAATTTTTGTGGTCTTGTAGGAGTGTAATTGAGGTAGGGGTCGGGATAGTTACCAGATTCTGGGAATTGCACAAAAACCCCAAAAATAAACCCGTAGTTGGAGTTCGCAATATCATCATGTTAAGGATCATGAAATGGTAAAAAATTATAGATCTAGAAGTACTATGAAGAGGGAATATGACATGGGTGCCAGACTGCAACCCATGGTAGAGGTTCAGGCCAACTACTCACTATACAGTCTACTCTATTATGTTTGGAGTTAGTAACATCAACGTTCAGACATATCATGGTTGTATCAAATACCTTATCCAATATTTAAATAATATAATAGAATCATATATCATTACATATTAATTTTTTATTTTTTTGGAAATAGTGGACGACGTTTTAACCATCAATGCCCCATTAGTTTTGTGGTATGAGAATATAAAAAGATTCAAGAAATGTCCAATATAAATTGGTTATCACTGTAACTTTTTTAAACCATTTGTGATGGAAATGACTAGTTTAGATTATATTATAGGTTTCAATAATCTATTTTTATAAATGGATTATGTTAATTGTTATCAGTTCATAATTACTTTTTAATTCCAAAATGAGGTAGTTATTTTAACCATAGTGAGTGGGATATTTAGGCAAGACGAATGGGAAGAATTTGGTGTAGATTTGTATTTATAAAATATTATGTATAATTAATTTCTAAAAATAATGATTGAATGAAATATTTTAATTTTATTCGAGTGGTATCCCATTAAAGGATGTATTTCATGACAAGTTCAATGGGTTTCCACCTGAGCTCGATATCGAGTTCACAATCGAGTTTGTGCCAGGAGTCGTGCTAGTTTCAATTCCACCTTTTAGGATACAACCAGAAGAGATTAATTTATTGAATGTTTTGTTATATGATCTACTAAGATAATGGAAATATATTTCATATTGTATCTCTATTGGTAATACTAGTTATTTTCTTTATGAACGATATTGGGACATTGTGCTTTTGGGTAGATTATTTGAGATTTAACCAGACGATAGTCATGAACTGGTATCCTCCTCCAAGAATTGATTATATATTCAGTAATCTATGAGAGACAAATTTATTATTTTTTAATTATTTGTAATTATGAAAACACTATTTGAATGTGAGACCATAATAAATACCACATGATTCATTTTGGAGAACTTATGACTTCTATGTGTTTAATGTGATGTCATTCAATCTATCAAAATCAAATGAAATATGATTGGCCATTATAAATCTGATCAATCATTATTTCATGAATTAATTTGGGGTATTATTTTTATAATATATTAATTCAATTCCCAAAATAGTATGACTAGACCCATCGTATTTTGGAATCCAAGAGTATGTTGAGATCGAATCATCATTACACTAGGCTAAGAAAATGAGGTTTCTAAATTGATAAATATAACATTATATGCCCATGGAATATAAGAGTTCAGAATGTTTGTGGAACAAGATAAGGTTTTAGTTGTGGAATCTTATATTATTTCAAGGAATGTCTTCAAGATTCATATTATTATTTGTTTAGCAAGTTATTAATGGAATTTCATGTTTTAATTCTCCCATATAGAAGCACTGATGTCTGGGATGAACATAAAAGAAGTGATGTTTATTTCATCATATGATTTTTATATAGCATTTAAATAGATAAATATTCGAATAACCTTAACACATACCCTCACCTTGGTTATTCCATGTAGGGAATATACTATTCATTCTAATGGATTCCGAGATTGACTTGTAGAAGTTCTGAGACAACAGGAATGAGTGGTATTTTATAGATCCAAATAGTTGATATCTCATGGTAGAAATTATCATACATAATATTTTTGAGTTAGATATGATGGTACATCTCCTGATATAATGTATAAGCTATATATTGGGTAAAATTATTGTGGTGTATATAGAAAACAAGAGTTATAGGTACTTATTTTCTCAGTGGGAAAAAAACCAGTGAAGAGGATATTGTTCATGTATCTACAGTGTTTCTATATTAATTTGGATTGTACAATGGGTAAATTTCACAACTTTCATTTAGAATTAGGCGATAAGATGTCGACATCGGTAGTGCAAGACTAGTTATATGAGTTTCAGATGAGGAAAGTCTTTGCAGACATTAATCTAGAAGATATGGAATCCTAGGGATGAGTAGAATAGGATTATTCATCTATTATTAATCTTCATCATGGTATAATCAATATAAATTTGTTAAAATATCTATATGTAATTTCTATTAGGGAGAACATAAATTCTTGGGATCCTCTATTAGGATAGTATCTTGGAAGTGGAAATGTTCTTCTATTCTGGGGTCAATTATTGGTTCCTATGGGATTATGCTTGTAGAAGATAAGAGAATTTTATTTTTAAATATGGTAAGTACCTAAAAGATTTAAAAATATGAATTGTGATATCTATATATAGTATTTTCTATCATGAATGAAAATGTTGGTATAATGATTAATGGAGAGATTCTTTACCAGCGAGTAGGAGAATGGTTAGGCATAAAGGCCTACTGGGATGTTGCTACCTATTCCCATTCTAGAGTTGATATTGGATAATTTCACTATGTATTTTTTATGCAATTTACAAGGAAAATTGGAAGGAATGATATTGTATTGGTGATAATAGGTCAAGTGTCATAGTAATACCACTTTTTCCTTTTAGGAAGACTTTCACTAGTGATGATCTGTATAGTCTTAACATGCAAAAGATAGTTATATTTCATGGTGTTCTAATGTTAATCATTTTGGATAATGATCCTTGTATCATTATTCTATTATATAAGGATTATTATTACCCTTTAAGACTTTATCTTCTTCTGAGAACAAACTACTATCCTCATCCTGATAGTCAATCAAATAGATGATTTATATTCAAGAAGATATATAAAGACACTATTTTTTTTGTTGTTCATGGGAGAGAAATTTAAAACTCATAGAGTCTTCATAATATAATAGTATTCTTTTGTAGATCCAAAATAACACCATTGTAAGATTATTTGGAATCACATTTCATTAACCTCATTGTTGTTTTATGTTAGTTTGGCTGGTTCTTATTTGATGTATTCTTGTATATGAGACCTCTGAGTAGGTTTAGTTGATTCAGAGGTAGCTTGTGACCATGCATAGTTAGCCAAAATCTTACGTTGACCATTAGGGATGCCATATGGAGTTTAAGGTGTGACATTGTTCTTTACTTCTCGTGTCACCAATGTTGGGGAAATGCCATATTAGGAAACAAGGGAAGTTAATTACATGTTTTTATGAAATTTGAGATAGTGGAAATGATTAATCTAGTTGTGTACCAACTGGTCCTTCCCTGATGAAAATATCAATCCCTAATATTTTTCATGTTTCACAGCAAGAGATATATTATCCAGAAAGTTATGATTTAATATATATTTATCAAGTCAATATTGGTGAATATGAATCATTTTAAGAGTATATGATAGAAATTATGGACCATTATGACATGCATATCTGGGGAATTAATGCACCATTTGAAAGAGTGTAGTGGTGGAATGGTCATTTTCATGATGGGGTATATGAGATGGAATATGATATCCTTGAATAGTAGAAGAAATTGTTCAACAAGAACCCATAATGATTATTAGAGTACTTCAAGGTTGAACTCTTATATATTGGGGAGGGTATAAGATCATATATTTTCTTAGTACATCCCTCATTTAGGATTGGTAGAATATATTTCACCTGGGTTTTAATTCATGTATAATACTTGGTGGTCGAGTTCCTTTTTGGAAATGGGGTGTATTTTCTAGGGAAGTGACCTAATGTGTGCTACTATATGTATTTAGGAATTATTTGACTCCATGTATAAATGTGATAAGGGATTACAATTGGTTTCTATGGTTTTTATGTATTCAATAGAAATTATGTATTTTCATATATCTGCTGGGTTGAGAGATTTCTATTGGACACTATAACAACATGAATGGTTTACCTGACTTGAAATTTCTATCATGAAGATTCTAGTAGCTGATTTAGGTCATTAATGATTACACATCATGAAACTGATTTACATCATCATCTATTTGAATATAGTTATTTTAACATGACGTAATTTTTTTTCATTTTATATTATAATTTGATAAATTCACTTTTGGTAATGGTGTCACATCACGAATATCTTGTAACCATTAGTTTTAATTCAGAATGTTCATATGTCTTTATTGAATCTATCAATTAGCCTTTTCTCTGAAACGCTATTGTTAATACAAAAAACCATGGATAATTCCTTCCATTTTATATATCTTCATTGAGCATTTATTCTTTATTGAATTTAATTAATTTGGAATTCCCACTCTTCCATTTGTCCTTCATTATAGTTTTCTAATATCATGACCACAATTTATCCAGGTTTGGATCATATGCGATCTTGGTTTTTCCTTGTGTCCACCTTCACCATTATTCATCATTGGTGTTACACATTCATAACAATTTATTTTATCACTAGATAAAGGTCGGTGGTCTAAAATAAATCCATGTGGAGTACTTTATTTTTAATAAGTGTGTTCAATATTATTAGACTGTTCCCACCCAACATTCTAATTTATTAATGAAATAATTGTTCGTCATAATCATGTGTTTGGACTACTCATTGGATCACTTTTGTTCAAATAGTGTTGTGAACAAGATTGTAGTGACTTGTTGGGTGATCCTAAACTGGAACAATAATGAATTTTATAATATCTAATCATATGATTAATCATTTCATGTGACCTTAGTAGATTTCATGTGATAGATTCACCTTGGAAAATAGAATAAATTTTACACAAATGGATGACAAAAATTGACAAATTATGTGTGTGTGATCTGGAATGAATAATTATGAAGATATAATTTTATGACTGAATTGGAAATTGATTGATAAATGGTAGTTTACAAAATTAATCGTTGGTACATTTGATATTATTTTGTGTTTTTTTCTATTATGATTTGTATTGGGAGTTCTGATTAATCGATTATATAATGATATTTTCTTAGTGATGTTGATGTTCATATATAATGGTCTTTACATAGTGAGGTTGAAATAATTAAATAAAAAAATTTGTATGATGACATTGAAAAGTTTATATAAAAGGATTAATTCAGTTATGACAAAATAACTATATAAATGTATTTTACTAGTTCTGCTCAAATTCCTATTCTTCATGAATAAAATATTTGATTATGATATAAACATTTGTTTATAGATGACACGGTTGTGCTACATGCTCAGATATATCTGGTCATAGTTCCATTGTAGGTTGATTTTTGTATCATATTAATTGATAATTTAATACTCATGATTATCTCTATATTGAATGCACATATTATCAGACTGCGGTTTTCAAATATGGTGTTTTCCACCTAATATGTTTTACTAACCCACTATTTGGGCCACTGTGTGGTTACTAGGATGATTACATATATACCAGTTTAGAGTTGGGAAAAGGACTTTGTTGTTGATAATTGCATATTGGATGGGTTAGATCTTCATGATAGGACTATCACAAGATTTGGGACATAGGAATTTTGAGTTGATTTAGGCAATGTTTGAATTTTATATATAATATTTCTACTAAAAAATATTGTTACATTTCAACCTAATATTACATACTTCATTATTATATGGTTTACTTGGTTCATCCTTTATCTTGTTGTTGTATGAACTAATATTTCTACAATTTAAATTACATTGATATTTATTTATTTCAATTGGGTTTCCACACCATACAAAGGGGTATAGTCTCCCCATAATGTTCCCTGCAATCTACAGCTAGTCAATAGCCACTGGATTATGGGGAGGTGTGCCTGAGTTTTAGTCACCAACTAGATTTGTCCACATGAGATAGTTCAAAATTGGGGGACGTCACAATTACAATATAATTTTTCATCCAAAAATTATGGAATACATTTTCATTTAAAACTAAATTGAAAAAATGTAAGGTAATCTTAAAATAATATTGTTGTGTGATGGTGGGAATTTTTTTTCCATGTCATAATCATTAAAAAATGATTTTTTCAGCTATTTAGAAAAACAAAATTTGTTCATAAAATGACATGATTAATATATTAAAAACTATTTATGAAAATTAAAACATTTTTAATATTTATTCCAAAAATAATCGAATAATAGTGAAAAAATCATGATCTTTTTAGTAATCACTAATAAGAAAGAAAATTTTTTCTATCTAAAAGAGTAGAAATAATATCTTGTTTTCATTGAAATTTTATTTCAAATACTTTTATGTTACCATGAAAAATAATATGGTCATAAAAATTAATTTTCCGATGAATAACATGTTTTGAAAAAATAAAGGTACTTTTTAGATATATAACAAATAATTTCCTCATTGGAAGTTCAAATATAAACAGTCTCGATTAATGTCGGATTGATATATAAATATCCTACTTGAAGTAAACATTTATATAAAAGCACTATAAAAACCTATTTAATTAATTCAAATTTATTATAATTATATAAAAAATCATAAGAAATATAATATCATAATTTATCAACATATAACATATTAAACCAAATTTATAAAAAACCTTATATTAAAATAATCATTTCCATGAGTTAACAATTTCATTTTTCTGAGAGTTTCTATTTTAATGATAAATTCCTTGTACCTTGATCTTTATTGCGTTATCTATAATATTTTATTACTAATATTAATATCATATATGTTATATAATTATATATATATATATATTGATTAATTTTTAAAATGTACATTTATAAAAATTATTATCATTATTCATGGAGATGGTAAGTCTTTCTTAATCATGAATGATGTTTTCATTTTCCAAAAAATCAATGAATGAAATATAAATATTATTTTATCATTATAAAACAATAATAATATAATAAAATACATATGTATACATTAAATTTATCATTATTAACATCAATGTAAAATATAAATGGGAAATAAATTATACTGCTTCATGTACCTTGTAGTCCATGCATATGCATAAGAGAAACATTAATTATCTATCATATTGGTAGCTAAAATAGAATATATGATATTATAATTATTAAAGAAAATTATTAAATATATATTATATTAAAACTTTATAACTATAAAAATAACCATCAATGAAAAATGATCAGGTAAAATTAATTTTATTACTGTATGGAGGTGGTATTCCACACATAGGAATCCACAATACATTCAAATCCCATTTAATAGAAAATGTGATCAATAAAGGTGGTTCCATAATCATTAATAAATTTAATTATATTTACTATATATATATTTATATTAGGAATAATAACATATATTTTGAGAATTTATAAAAAATTTAAATTGAAAGAGGCTAAGGAGGGTGATTACATCTCCATTGATTGGCCACTTTTAGATCTTTTATTAAGAACCATTAGAATATTCTTGTATCATGATCATAACCTATTATTTATGGATAGGTAATTTTAGAAGGAAATTTTTTTTTCTGTGGTCATGATTGATGCAAAATGTAGTTTGAATAATAGAAATGATTGGTTTTCCTTTATAACTGGGTGAGGTGACAAATTAAATTTATTAAATGATTGGATTATTATAATGTAATAATCAAGAAAAATTATTCTAGATATAAATATATTCTAATTTTAAACATTATGATGATTAAATATACAAATTAACATGTATTTAGATAACATTAACTTGAAAAAATACCCTTATCTCTAAGTTTAACACCTCAGTAAACTTGTTTGAATGTTAGTTGTGATGAGATTTTATTACTCTTTTTATATTTTATTATGAAAAAAATGAATGATGGATAATTAAAAAATTAGTAAATTATGTTTATAAATATCAAATAAATGGTATTTAATTAAAGTCATTTATGTGGAATAATTTACTATAAAATTAAAACCATGAAGCACAAAAAAATGAATTTTCACGTACTATTGATTTTTTATGAATAAAATGTTATCAACCAAAATCCAACATATATTTAATTATAATGTAATCTATTGACCATTAATTATATAAATAAACTAATTAGAAAATTAACCAAATTTAAAATAATAATTTACCTTTATATATTCATTAAATGAAAAGGAAATATTTCAATAAAAATCATTCTATTCACTCTTCATTGAAAAATCTATCTTATCATAAAAATATAAAAAAATGACATTGAGATATTTTTGGCATGATTATTTCAAAAATATTTACAATTTTTTCAATCAAATTTTCTAAATGTGGTAAATTATAATTATATTATTTTCCAAAAAAATAAATTAAAACCTTTTTAAAGAAAAATGTATTTTTAAATCCTATAATGACATTAATTAAAGCACAGTACTTTTTTATTAGTATATTTGATTTATATAAATAATGTGCATTGTTTTAAAAACTAATTTATTAGTGTTAATATCAATAATTCAATGTCTTGATTATAATGATAATTTCCATCATTGTTCATTTTTATTTGAGTTTTCATTTATCATAATTTGTTGAAGAAAGTATATTTATTTAAAGATAAATATATCATTTAATATTATTGGGATATATTAAAACCTTCATAAAATGAATTTATCTACTGAAATATTATTTGTTTGATTACAAATATTGAATGAGTATGAAATTTAACACATCCAAGGTTTCCCAAGTAAATTTTTGTAATTTATAATTCTTCTATAGATAATTTACATGTGATTAGTTCTATTTTATGATAGTTTATATCTATGATCTTTATTTTGTACTAGAAATTAATTATATGAAATTCAATTCTCATATATTAAAACCATTATGTTTTTCATTTGAGATAGATTACATATTTATGTCAATAGGATAGATACAAGGAATACGTTAGGTAGTTGGGAAAGGTTCGGAAGAAGTTCAAGAGACAATTCACCATACATACTCGATCAAGAAACTCATATAATCCAATTTACCTATGTATTATTATTCTATTATTTATAGATATCATAATACTATATCATGGGAAAATTCAAAGGAATTTCATATCAATATTTTAAAATCCCATATTTCGTTGATGGATGTTGGAATCAGTTTTTAAGTCGATTCTGAGATGCCTTAATGGGCTACAGAAGGGTTATCCCTTTCTCTTCCACTTAATATGATTTAATATATATGAATAGATTTAATTCTCTAACATCATACCATAACACTGGAGTTCTAAACTTATTTCAATAAAGGGATTTATAAGGATCCACTCGAATTCTCTTGTGATAGCTATTAATGTATGAAAAATTCACTGTTGGAAGGTATTGATCCAAACCACCATCAAAATCCAATGAATAACATATAAAGATATCTTCTAGGATTTTAATGGTTCTCTTATCCCGAATGTATATCAAATGATGATAAGTAGTTCTAGAAATCAACTATGAATGGATATATTTTTTGAAGTCATCAAGATAACATTAGCTAAACTATAGATCCCGATTAGATAAAATAGAATTTGGGGATATTTGAAACATTAACACATAATTAATGTATATTATGGGATATTATAATATGGGAAATATTAATTGATAATAAAAAATGGTATTGAATTTTTAATTATTTTGACTAGACTAAAAATATTATTATATCCTCTAGGTGATTTTGGGACTTCGATAACAAAATTAATGGTGTCATATTCCATTTTACATTCTGATATGTTTAATAATTATAACAACAAATTAAAATTATAATTCATGAACATAAATTAGTGACATATCAAGTACTGGGATTAATATTTCTATAATTTCTCTCTTCATGTTTCCAAAACCAAAATACTCTCTCAAATCCCTATACATCTCCATACATGAATCATGAATAGGGAATGATGAAATATGAGCATCATTAAACAACTCATTATTAAGATTTTCCATGTATGAGACAAATAAATGATTATTGAAAAATATCATTATATCCCAATAAATATGAACTTAGGAACATTTCATACATGATTTTTCAAATCAATTTATTACTTTTATTAGTTTTTAATTATCACATAGATAGAGGGATTAACAAAAATTTGTTCAAGATAATATTTCTCCCCTTTATTAAATATTACCAAATCAATCATTTATAAATCATGAAATATTCTATATTTTGTGATAGTCATTATATAAAAGATAGAATTGTCGTTTTACCTAAATAATCACCCACCTTTTTCTCTTTTAGGGGAATGTATTTTATTGACAGGTCATAATCATTAATCAAATCTAATCACAATCTCAAAAACATATTTATGTCTTTATAATGTTATATATATTTTGAAATTTTAATACTATAATATATGTCAAATATATATCTTAATGATAATTCCATCATATGGTTAATTAAAAAATTATTGTAACTAGCTCCAAATCACGAGTTGGGGAATTTTTCTCCTGATTATTAAATTTTCCTGAGGTATCAGCTATCAATGTATCATTCCCAATAAGAATGAATCTCATTCCATTCTTCAATACATAACTAAAGATCACGAACCCTTATCTACTATAGTGTTGTGTTTGCATAGGTGAAATAACTAACATCCACTACAATTCTTTAAAAATTGCCTCTTATTCATCCTCCCAATGGAACATGTATCCATTCCATGTTATCTTTGGGATATGAATAGTTAGCAATGATAAAGTTTCTACAATGTATCTATAATTTAATTACACTAAATGAAAAGTATGGATCGTAGTCATAGGGGTTAGTCTAGTTTATAATTCTACATTTTTCATCATTGATGGATCCAGTGATATACCCTATCTTGTGGTTATATGTCCCAAAAATGATACCTTTTTGTCCATAATTTACACATGGTTATGTTTTTCATACCGCATATCCTTTATTAGGATCTTAAAAAAATCATGATGTTTTCTCCATGTTCTTCATTACACTTGGAATATATATGATGTTTTATTATAAATACTACAAAAAACCAGTCAATGTAATGTTTAAAAAAATTCCTTAAAACCATGAAGATAGTGGGGGAATTAGTATGTAGAAATGAAATCATTATAAATTCATAGTGCCAATTCTCAACCAGAAGGATTTTATTACTATATATTCACTTTTTCCCCAAAACATATAGTATCATTTTTAAGATCATTATTACAATGATATCGGTATCCTTATACATAATTTAACATATTATAAATATGAATTTTAGTAAACTTATTCATTATTATGACCATTGGAATCTATTGAAAATCAATGAAAAGACACATCGGTCCTTCATTCATATAAGAAAATTAATTAGTGAACCCTATGGTGACTAACATATCTCAACAAATACCTTATGTAGATTATCATACATTTACATCATTAATTATTGTTGCACAATAATGAATATTTTATTTAGATTCTTTAATAAATCTATTGCACTGGGTATGAGTTTTTCTAATCAATTTAACGATTCAGAGGAATACTGGGAGACTCTTCTAAAATAACATCAAGAAACTACAATAAAAATGGAATATCTTAGATGTGCATTTTCTCCCTGACTATTTATGATAAATACCTCTTTTTAGTGGGAATAAAGACCTATGTAATTGATTTAATTTTCATTTTATCTTCATAATTATAATCGCATTGACAGATGAACATGTATTGGTTTAGAATTAAAATGTTACTCCCCTTACATATAAATTTATATGTGATTTATATTATGCAATATAACTCATTACAAAAAATTTTTTTGTGTATGTATAAGAGGAGAATAATAAAATTTATTAGTAGCATATTTCTATTAATATAAAAGAAAAACAAATTAGAGACTTCAGTTTTCTTCGTAATACCATTGTGATTTGTCACTAATAATTCAATATCAAGTCATTAGGGTAGTATTTAAATTGTTTATTATTATTATTTAGATATAAAATTATGTGATGTTATAGAATAAAATAATACACTATCAGTTCTATAGTGCATATCATTGTAGATTTCAGCACATCATCATCAGACACCCATCAACAATATTGATCGTGTGATATTTCCCTTTGTTTCTGGGATTAAGAACATTCTAACATAGGTCACCATAATTAACCATCAAATTTTAGAATATATTAGAATATGTACCATTATTCTTACATGCTAATGTCTGGATTGTGGTGGGTGCATTTTTAGGTTCATTATGCCCATCATTTACTATCTCATTCTTCATGTCACATTGGAATTTGACTCTCAATGACCTACTTTCAACAGATAGAACATTTAATAATCTCCTTAAGAAAAAATAGACAATGTTTCCATCCACATATTTGAAATAAAAAAAATACATCTTCTTATCTTCTTGGTTTTTAATATTAGAATTTTGCTTTGAATTCCATCATTCTATTTCATTTATAACCATGAGATTTATGATTACCTCTAATATATATTTCTATATTGATAGTTTATAAAATGATTTCATTATATCTACTAAATTACCATTTCTAAATACCCTCCTATGTATTCTAATTTAGTGTATAATTAATAATTCTTAATGTCAGGATCAATGATAATAAATAAAAAATAATTAGTTTGTATTGAAATTTTTTCCAAATAGGTACAAATTGATTCACCATCCTTGTTATTATAATCAGGAATTACATCACTACTTTTCTATTAATAATATAAGGAATGTATTTATTAAAAAAAAAATTCTTATACTCTTAACACACCATGTAATAAATTCATTCCCATTCCCTAATGTTTTTGATAAGTGTCCAACATTGACATGCTTTACCTTCTAAATGATAAGCATCCAAAATAAAATTTTCATATTTCAAACACTATGGAATGGAAAATAATTTTTCTGTAATATTGATCCATCACTCATCAACTAAAGGATCATTATATTCAAACAAATAGGGATTATGTTTCCTCCTCATGGTTGGTACTTTTTATTCCAATTAGATGGAAAAGGCAGAAAATAATGTTTGTTCAATAATAAAAATAACAATTAGTATTTTTAATATTCTGAATCTTTTATTTTATGATTAATACAATTTCTTTTTTATAGGTAGAATAAGAAATAAAATTAAAGATATCTGGTAGGAGGAATACATCTCCTTCAGTTGGTATCCTTTGTATCCTTCTTAAAGACCCATGGAATTGTATTTTGATAGGAAACAAACTCTCTTTAATGAATTGGTATTTATAGAAGATAATTTTTTATGATTTCGTTGAACTACGAGGATCATTGTTGTGTATTGAAGAGAAAAGGAGGGGGTTTTTTGGTAAGTTGTAAAGGGAACACACAAGGAATTTCATAATATATTAAAATAAAGTTATGACATACTCATGAAAAATAATTCCAAATCATAATAGATTATATGGTGATATAGGATCAAGTTTAAATATTTATATCCAATAGTATTTTAATATTTTTAATTTTAAAAGACACCATTATCTCTTTATTTAACCCCCCCCACCTCAAAAACTCTATTTAACCTCAACCGTAATGAAAATTTATTTGTTTTCACTATTCATTATCAACAAAACCAAAACTTTCCTATTTAAAAAATTGACAAATTATAATTACCAATATGGAATCCATTTTTTCAAATTCAATTCACTTATTTTTAAAAATTTAATTTAAAACTAAACTCACAAAATTTGATGAATTGTTTTTTTCAATAAAAATGAATCCATAATAACTTTTTCCACCAAAATAACATAAAATTATTTATTCTGACGATAATTAGATAATTTATAATATTAATTAACATATTTTACCACTAAAACCATTTAAATATAATAATCCTTTAAAATTATTTATAATAAATTAATATTTTCAATAAAAATTAGTATTTTTTGTTGTTTATTTATAACTGTATCTTTAATGAAAATTCCCAAAATTTCATAGTATGATAACATTATATTTCTTATTCGAAAAAATGAAGTTTATATTCTAAAATAACCTTTCTAAAATTGGAAGGTATTAATTTTATTATTTTCTATAAAAATAAATAATAATAAAAATCATGAAAAAATTATATATTTAAATATTATAAATCTTTAAAAAAATTAGTGTTTATCATTATATTTTATTTATCTAAAAAATTTATAATTAATATTAAAAATTATATTTTTTCTTCATAGCTCCAATTTAACAACTTTTTTTATAAAAATATACTATTTTAGATTTAATTAAGAAAATAGTTTACTAGTGTCGAATATTTTTGAATAAAATAGAATTATTTTAGGAGAAATATATCATTATATATCATATTGTTGAAGAGGTGTCATCTCTCCACTTGTTAATAGTCCCTTGTCGATGTTTTCTATACTATAGTATATGTTGTGGTGTTTTGAGGTGTGTATTACTTGGTTTTCTCACAATATAGTTTAACCAGATTAGGAATAATATAATAAACAAGAAATTAACAATTGAGAATAAAATCAGAGATAGAATTGGTCTAAAAATGTTTAGCTTTAAAGGATTAATATTGTTTCCCATGGAATTAATGGATTATGCAATCTGGGAAAATCATAATAAAATAAAGGATCACAAATCATGAAAATATATATATAAACGTGATAAAAATTTGAAAACAAAAAAATAATGTAGTGGTCATGAAAGTAGTCTCTTTTAGTTATCATTCAAGAGAAGACAAAACTATATTTAAAATTGAAAACTTATTGGTCATTCCATTAAACCATAAAATGATATATATTTATTATTTTAAGAAATGAGTTATTTATTGGAAATAATAATGATAAAATAACATTATAGATGCATAAAAACATTAGAATAATTTTGGAAAAAATTAAATATATAGTGGAATGGATTCCCTTTTATGATTCATTATGATTGAAATGAAGATAAATTTAAAAGGGAATCATAATGGAAATTATATCCCAATTATATGGAATATATATATATATCTTATTAGAAATGAATATCATTATAAATGTAGAAAGTGGAAGAGAAAGAGATGTTGAATTATACAGAACATGACATCTATAATGGGAAAGCGTGGTAATGAACATAAAATAAACACTTACCCTATCTTTTTACATTCTTTAGATACTTCGATAAAATTATAAATACAAATATTTATATTTAGTTACTTTATTTGGATAATTTAACAACTGAATTTTTCTATCCCATGGGATAAATATAGAAGGGTTTTGAATTGAACTTCCAATAAAATTTCAATAATTGGTTTTAACAAAATAATTACCCAATAATTTAATATTAATTATTAGTTATAAAAAATGTTAACTTTATATAATTTAATCTTTTTTAATTCTTATGAGAAGCTGAATAATAGATTAATTAGAATAATCTGGAAAAATATTATTATTTTTGAAACTAATATACTATTTTTAAACACTTTATATTAGATACCAATTTATCTTGGCATTGGATATTTAGTTTAGTTCAATATAATTCAAATAGAAACTATTTTATTTTGAGAAGATATTAAATATATTTAAAAGGAAGTAAATGTTTCACAAAAACATTTGAACAATAGAAATTGTCAAGGGTTTCAGCCTCCAACTATGATTTACTCTACTCCTCTTGGCACTCAAAAATACCAAATAGTTTATTATATACTAAACTGACCCATAACCTAGTTCTTGTTTTACAAAAAAGACACAGAGATCAATCTAGAATAAAATTCTATTCTACATTATTACATGTGATAAAACAAATACTAGTAACAGATGATCTCCTCCATAGATGTTTTTGGGAATACATATAAATAATATTAAGAATTTGTGTCATCAACACTCTAATTTATTATTGGATATCATCTATTACAAGTATAAATAGTTTTAATAAACACTTCTAAAAATTAATTTATGAACAAAATGTTAAAATATTTTAGATTATTCAATTTAGTTCTATTTAGTGTGAATGGAATTAGGTGCATAAGAATCTATAAGGATCATTATGAGATGCCTACAAAAGGATTTCATGGAAAGTGTTTTAAAAAAGAGTTTCATAATTATTTTGTAAATAATTTTTCCTATATCCGTTTTTTATATGGTATCATTTCACCCTTTCATGTATCCAACCTAAAATCACACACTTTTATCAGCACAAACCCGGGATTAATTTTCAATATATATCATTTTTTAAAACATAATTAACCATTGAAAAATATTAATAAAATAATTTGGATCCTCAAAATGAAATTCATATCTAGAATAATTGAATTTGACTTTATGTATACCGTGGATTGGTTTTTTAATAACCTTTCATAAGACCACATGATTGTTTACCAACATTAAATGAAAAAAAATCACATTACCAAATTATTTTTAAATATAAATCTGTATAGCCATGGATGATCCACTATGGGTACAAGCATGGACAATAAAACCTTGATCTAGATGTATCAGTCTCTGATGATATATCACTAGAATCAGAGTCCATATAAAAAACGATTATTTGACAGTAGAAATGTTTCAACTCTTGGTTTAGCACCACAACATTTTATCGGTAGTCACTGGTAAATTTTACTTGAAGTAGCATCATTCATGTATGTGTATAGTTGTGGATTTTACATCAATAGAACATATATAAATGGTAAATTCTGGTGGTATGTATGCATTAAGTGAGAATATATTGATAGGATTGGTAGAAAGAAAACTGTTCCATGCGATGGTAGTAGTACTTTGTGGTAAATCCATTCCACTATAGAACAAAATGAATATAGGATAGAATAAATGGTGATAGATCATTTCAACTAATGGTAGATCAACATATAACTAAATTTTCACAAGTTTTCCAAAATATAATTTACTGACATAAATAATTAAAATTATTTGAAATGTAAAAAACATAATTATAGATCATTAAAATAATTTGGAACTGGACGAACACAATAGTATCCAACATTTTAATGATCATAATTCATGGAATTTAGAGACCATATATAAATAGTTAACATATGAAATAGATTAATAGAATATAATATAGTTATCTCATTTAATCCATGTGATTCATAGATAAAACATTACCCCAAACAAGTAATTTTGTGATATTCCATTTTATTACTAATATATAATTCCATTTAAGTGCTCCCAATTTTGGGATTAACAATTAGGTAAATATGAATGATGGATAAATCATAAAAATAAATGACGATTAATAAAAATATATTTTTTAATTATTCAGAAAAAGTCAAATTTCCCGTCATATAAAGGATAAAAATTATTTTTCTATCAAATCCTAATCTAAATATGAGGAATCATCATTCTTTCAAAGAGTTGTTGTATCCAATATCTTATTTCCTTTTCTAGTGAAAATATGGATGATAAAGGTATAGTGTGAGGTTCATGTGGATGAAATAAAATTCTGAGAACTATCAATGTTCTATCATGTCTTATATATTCAGTAGGTGAGACACCAAAAGGCCTCACTACAACAGGAGTAATCTGTATAGGTATAGAGTGTTGTGTCGAAATGGATCCAATCAAAGGAATATCATGCTGTGGATCTAAACGATATATCATTATGGAGATGGTTTTCTCTTAAAGGGTTCCATCATCTCAATAAATTTATTGATAATTATGCCACCATGCTACTTGATACTAGGTGATTTAACCAAATAATATATAAATATCTTGAAAAATGAGCCCAAGATTTCAGTTGTCTAACTTTCTCATTGATTGAATGTATAATAGGAGGAATTATTAGGATTTTACCCAAATGAATAAAATGATTATTTAATTCATGATTTGTATTAACCAATGATATATAATAATTTATATCCATATTGATATTTTATATATCACTCCTTACCACGTTAAAACATTCTCTAATCAATTTTTTAATATTCCCACCAAGTAGATTTATCTGATTACATTATTATTGATAAGAAAAATAATAACCACTCCTATAATCATATATGTCTTATCTAATAATGGATCTAATAGTATCATTACCAATCTTGTAATGTCCATGTGAAATCCCACCCATACTAATTGGATTTAGTAGGCGGAAAGAATGTTAATTGGACTTAAGAAACATACCCTTGGTGCTGAGGGATGGAAATAAATTAAATGGGAAACCAACCCATTGGGGTTGATTTTTAATTAGGTTAAATAATCAATCCAAACAAACATTCCATAACAAAAACAACTCAATCTAATTTCATTCATATTAATATAAAAATAAAATGGCATACCACAATAGAAGATAACAACAATTAATGTCCAAATAGAAAGTCAAACCCAACAAAACTCAACGAATCCAAAGTCATAACACCATAGCTCTATAAAAACACCAAGCTCAAACTGCATAAAACAACCCATATATCACGGTGGAACATTAAATTTTCATGATACATTAAATTTTCATGTATCCCAATAAAAAATATTGACCAAAACCCCAATGTGAAAATTTAAGGGTGTGTAATGAAACTTTGTAGGCTATCCCTAAATGATTCAATTACACATGACACTAGGATATAACTAGTTAGAACTTTCATATAAAAAATTTATATTAAACAATTAAAAAAATTTTATCACATAACAAAAACAATTTCTATTAAAAATAGTTTTCCAAATAATTTTTTTGCAGGGAAGAATCTAAGTGTGTTCTTATATAGAATTTCATATTATGATTTTGGGATTTCCCATTCCAATCCACAAACCCATTCATTAACACATTCAAAGTTCATTATGACAGTTTATACTCATGAATGGTTTATACTTAATCCACCAAGTCATCAAACAGTAATTAAGTACCTTGTTTCACTACACCATTAGCACTGATAACCAATTCATATTTAAACTGGTCCCTATAAAATGAAATATGAATACAAAATAAAAAAAAATGGAAATATATTCCAAAACCATATAAAAATATTCATTATTAAATGATTTTAATCCATAAAAATATCATTAAATCCCATTCCAGCAAACCAATTAAATTTTGGATACATTATATTGAAAACACTTTTCCCAACATTAAATGAAAAAAAATTTAAAATTTACTTTTTAATATTAACTATCAAACCACATTACAAAACCATTCCAAAATACTACAAACTCTCACTAAATAAGGTTTACACAAAGCATTGCACCTCAATATCACATTAAATCTCAATAAATTGTATAAATTTGAAATTATTATTTCATTCTCTAATAAGAGGATTCAATAGTGATACAACTTTACTTTAGAATTATGAAAAAATGAAGAACCTCACAAATACACCCACACAACATGGTTGAAACTCCAAAAAACCACCATATATATCCTCCCTGAACATGGAAAAGGCCAAATATAATGATTCCTAACAAAAACAACGACAAAAATATCCATAGTAGACTAGATCTATGAAATTGGGAGTGTTAATAATTATTATCTAAAACAAATGATGAAAAACTATCATAAATGATGACTTAGCCTAGGAATGATGCATTAACTACCTAAAAAACCCTCGACAGTGCTTCTAATTTGATGACGAAGGGTTCCACAACCTTTGGGAGGAATTAATATTTGGTTAATGTTGATTTGGAGAAACATAGTGGAGTTAATACTTAATCAAGACCCAGATCAACCTTTAATGAACTTTTTTTAACTGTTCATGGTTAGCCGCATATTTATGAAAAACATGATTATCTTTCACCATGATCTACATTAAGGAGGATATCACATAGTTATACAACATGGATAGGTAAACTGTGCAAAAAATATTACAAATACCATGGTCCCACAATTCAATGATTCTCCTAGGATGCCCCATGGTTTGGAAAACTAGTGAACCTAAATGTGTTTCTATTACATAGCCCCTGTCTCATTTTTCCCAGTTTTCTATAGGAATGTAATGGGTTTTAATAAATGTTCAATAGTCATTAAACATTAGAAAAACTCTAAAAAATCCAAATTTCTTTCAGAATCTCCCAATATTCATAAAAACTCTTAAATATTTGAAAAACATAATGAATGTATCACATTATTAAAAAAATTGGGTGTTATATTCTCCAACCATTGTCCTTTCTATCCCCATAATGTAGAAAACAAACATTTCTCTAAATGTTTCCTTTTTATTGCTTTACTGTTTCATTTTCTCCATTCCCATGTCACATTCTGAATCTGGACATGTTTTCCTAAAACCCATAATATATCGATTCATTTCCCATGATAGACATCGTATTGACTATCAACAATTTTCACTGGAACATGTACCAATGAAGTTTCTGGCACTAGTTAAACATGTTCTCATTTAATCATATAGATTGGATCAGTTTGATACATTTTAAATTGATATACATGAAATAAGTTATTCACTATACCGAACCATGGTTTTATGTACAATAAATATGTCCCCTCAACAACCATTACATGTATCTTTAGGGGCATATGTATCTATGATATAACATTCCCTTACTTCTAAAATGAAATTTAAAATGTGTTGGAGAGAACCTAAAGAACACATGATCACTCACCTTGAATGAAAAAGGCCGTCAATGATGGTCCACAAAAATTTTTTGATGAATTTATTTCCATTCCATTCTCTTCTTCATTGACTAAATCTTCTATGTTGTATTTTGGATGAGGCTCGCAAAACCAATTAAGTATCACTTGTTTCCACCAAAAAAAGAGGATTATGAAAAGGATTCCAAAACAATATGTCATGTTTTTATATGATAACTCCACTAATAGTATGTGATCCTCCAACGAGACACAAAAATCCATCATAGAAACCTGCAACATGTCTTCCAAAAGTTTTTTCATCATTTCAAATTTTCCATCCATATGAGGATGATATGTCATTCTCATGGTCATCTAAATTCCAAGGTATTTCTCTATGTATATCTAGAAATGGTACATAAAACTGGGATCTGTATCCAATATTTTCGAATCTGGTACTCCATTCTACTTTTTGACACATCATATTTAGATTTTATACAAGTCCCAAGCCTTATGAGATTCATGAATTGGGATGAAATAATATGAAATTAGGATATTATCCATTATCACCCCTCAAAATAGTATTTATGAATCATTCTTGGGAGACCTATCAAGAAATCCATATATATCATCTCCCAATTCAATAAGGGAATAGGATAATAACATTACATATGATCTATTCTCTAGTTATCTACCTTAATCTTCTGAAAATATAAGTATCACAAAACTAACCCTTCTACAATCCTTTCCATACACACAAACCCAAACTATTCCTTCAATGCCTTAAATTTTTTTTATTCCTTGATGAACTATCAAAATCAAATGGTAGTAAGTATAAAATGTTGCTATTTACAATAAATTGGAAAAACCATATGATTTAAAAAAAAATCTAAACAACCATCAAGATTCCAAGCCTCAATGATCTCCCCGCCATTGATTTTTTACCTCATTGAAACACATACTAAATCTAAAGAATGTATAACTTAACTATTTTCAAAAAATTCATGAATGAATTAAAATTTAATTAAACCAACAATATAGCCTTGGTCTTCACATTCATAGTTCATTTCTAGTATCAATAACATCAACTTCCACAAATCTACAGCTTCTCATTCCAAAGATAATATTAATGTATTCATAATTAATCGTCTACCATAATTTCATTAACCATTTAAAACATTTTTTCATAATAAAATATATATTGATACTCCATCCATCTACGTTGACTTAATTTTAAAACCATTTGTGAGAAAATATGTTACATGCACTTATGATCCATAAATATTGGGAATTTATCACCAATTCTATAACAAGGCCACCCCTTCTAATCATTGTGTAAGGAAACTAACTCCAAATCATTTTTTGGGTAATTTTAATCATGCAATAATAACTATCTTAATATATAAGAAACAAAAAGTTCTCCCTCCATGAGAACACATTCTAACCTAGATCCCAATGCATTACAATATACTATGTAACATTGTCCAGATTATGGAAAATCAAGAATGGTGCTAATGTAAGGCCAACACTAGAATCTTCCAAATACATACAATCTTCACTTCATCAGAATTTTTAATATTTATAGTTCAAATATTTCATCAGAAAAACCAGTCAAGGGAAATGATGAAAAAATCATCCATAATAACCAGCTTGACCAATGAAACTCCATATATCGAAGTAATTCTTACGTGGATTCAAACATATTATAGCTTCTATAATTTCCGAATACATAAGTACCATGTATTTCAGAGATTACAAGGTCAGAAAAAGAATACCCCTTTTATAAAAAAATAACTAATTGATAGTTTGGAATATCGAAGATGGTCATGATTGATTCCCAACACTAACTCCAAATGTTCCACATTCAATACCCCAGTCCATGAATACACCAACATACCATCCATAAATACTACAAAAAAGACTCCATATGAGACTAAAATATCAGATTCATATTTTTTAATGTTCAAGCATTGAAGCATCATAATATTAGAAAACATAGTTACAAGGTTCAGAAGGAAGGAATTTTTTATTTATCTTGTCGAAGAATAGTGGGCATGTCATTTATTTTTATAGAGAGGTGAGTGTATGTTTCTTCAGTGGTTCAATGTCTAAGGGATAGTCAGTAAGTCAGCTGGCCTCACGATAGACTTGTGTTATAATATAATTCATAGAAGCCAGACTATCAAGACACTTTATCCTTTTCCCTATGATATTTCCAGTGAGATGAATCTGACCCATTCTCATTGCATGCACAATAGTGGTTGAGTCACTTTAAAACTAGATATTATTACGATTATGTTATTGAGAAACCTCAACTACCTTTATAAGAGCCATCATTTAAGCTTCTAGACTGGTGGCCAATCTGCATGATCCATGAATTCCTACAGAATGGAAGCAATATTGTAGGATAGGAACATATGATTAAGATCATCACAGTGTTGTTGACACAACGGACACCTGGAGCATAGGTAAATACCAACTCATTGCATGAAAAATTCCATCGGAATTTTGTTCCTATAGAGGTTCTATGACAGTGTGAATCTGGAAGGATGAAGTGAATTTTTTTGAAACTCATAACTCCAATATTTCTTCCACGTAGAAGATGAATGTAAAAGCCCATGGATTAATGAATCCCATTTGTACACAGTTCCCCATTCAGAATATCGTTTGTGCCCAGAAAATCATAGGAAGAGACTTTGAGAGCTATATGAGGTTACTGTGAATTCAATTGCTTAAGATGTTCTTTAATAATGGAATTTAAATCTATATCATATTCTTGAGTTCTGACATTATCAATCAAAGGTGAACATGCTCAGTTAGCCATACAGAATTTCAGATTGGAGTAAGTAGTAACCAAAATGTTAGAGTGCATATCAATTTATTAGAAAATCTTTTTAGGCCTGTCCACACCAAGGATTATATGTAATCATTCCACCCTTCAATCACCCTAGAGAGAAATTTTTTTCTGGATAATTTATGGGAATGAGATTTTTCGTTAATAAGTCTCCATATAAAATGTATTTGAAGAGATTTATTTAAGAGCTCGATGTTTTTAAAGCCAGGACCCCACTTTCTATGTGTTAAGGAACATTTCTTCCACGGTCTATAATAACTTTTTGTTCAAGAATGATACAACTCCACACAATGTTTCTCAATAGATAATTAATAGGCTTGATGGTGGAGGTAATCCAGGAAAACATTGTGAAAGAGTAGAAATGTTTTAAGAGAATCAAATGCTTAACTAAACAGAGTCTTCCCTCCATTGAAAGTGATTTACCTTTCCAAGTGGATAGGGTTCTTCTAAATTAACACACCTCTTCAACAATTTAATAGGGGAAAGGCCTTCTATGAAACATAGGGAGTCCATGATATGTAAATGGTAGGGACCCCTATTTTATACTGAGCTCATGATTCATTTTGTGCTTCCTAGAAGAATAGATACTTTTTCCAATGAAAATAATTGAGTTTCTCAAGTTGAATTCCTATCCAGAGGACTTTTAATAATTGATAAGTGTGTGATTGATGATTTGAATATTATTCATCTCTCCCTGAGTGAAATGAATAATGTCATCATCAAATTGTAGATGAGTGGGGGTGATATACATGTTTCTGCTTACATTTTTTTGATTTCTCATTTGCATAAATTATCAGTAATCACTTGACAAATATAATCTTCAGAAAAAAAGAAAAAATAATTGAAGATAGAGGGTCTCCTTGATTCACTATTTAAGGGAATTTTAAATATCATTCTAGTGATCCATTAATAATAATGGATATGTTTTTAGAGCTAATCAGATTGTGAATCCAATGAATGAATCTTGTGATAAAGACAAATTCATGTAAAATTTGACCAATTAAGCCCCAATCAATGGTATCAAAGGCATTTCTAATTTTGATTTAGAGTGAAATATTTCTACCCCATGTAGTCTTTGAAGGGTATTAATGCATTTAGAGGTAGTCGGAAGGATATCTTGGATTTTTTTACACTTTACAAAAAAAAATTTATTCCATGAACTTTTTCATGAAGAGATATGGGTAAAACGATAAGTAGGGATTTTGGTATTGATTTTGTAGATAGTATTGATCAAAGACACTAACCGAAATTGACCAATATAACATGCGTTATTCACCTATTGGAGTAAGGAGATAAATTGTGCATTAAGGATAAGAAAGAGAGAACCATCAGTGAAAAAGTATTAACCAATTTACAAATATCCTATTGTATAACATCCAATAAATGTTTGATGAAGTGTTTTGTGAGGTCATCTGGTCTCGGTGAGCTTCATTTATTCAGCCGGAGAACCACTTCCATAATTTCAAAATCTGTTGGCATCGAAATGAGAGTCTTGTTATCATTTTTAGTGACAAACATTGGGATGTTTCTGCCCTTAATTTCTACGAACATATAGAGACATTAAAGATATCCTTTTAAAAGGAATCAATATGATTTGATAGTCTTTTCCTATCATCATGTGCAGTGTCTATGTTCTTCAAAAGAGAGAGAGGCATGTTGCCTTTCTTGGCTCTTTGAAGTGAATTGAAAAATTCATTATTCCTATCTCCATCTATTAGCCATTTATCCTTGAAAAATTCTTTTTTAATATTATCTCGTATGAATGAAAGAATGATCACATATTCATAATTCCATTTATACTCCTGAAACATGTCTTTGGAATATACTCATTCCAAACCTATACTAGGTAATATACTAATCAGAAGACAATTTTATAGAACTATTGAGATCCCCTAAATTGATTAAAAATATCATTATTGTGGGTATGTTGATACCTATTCCTTATAGTAAATTTGTTATGCTTATGATAACTGACACACAATAATGTATTTCCAACCATCTTTTTGAAAAACATGATCAGTGCTACCTAGGGTGGTGTGCTTAGCTAAATGATCCCTTTTCGTTCAAGATCTTCCATATAAAAATAAAATTCCAATCATTAATTTTGATCCGTAAGAGAATATAGAAGGTAAATATAATAGTTTCTTTGTATTATATCAATCACAAATTCCTTTCATTTTTGCGTGGAATCCTTGAGAATTTTTTAGGAAATATATATAGAAACTGATCCAAACCCCTAAAAAACTACTATATTCAATCAATTACATTGATTATAAGGTAAATGATTTCTACTAGAATGATATTGTTCCAATATCTGGTTCTAACAATCCCATTTCATTTTCATTTTAATTTTATTCACCTTTAATGATATTCTCGACATCATCAATTGTCATGAAACTAACCATTTTGGAATAATAGTTGTTGTGAGACATGAACATTGTAAACCAATACCTATATAGGATTACATAATATACATATATTTAATTCACTAATAAATAAAATATCAACTCATATCCATCTAATGATATAGAACAATTACTACACACAAAGTCTCTACATTATCTTTGACCCAATGGAGTTTGATGTTTTTATATCCAAAGCATCATCTAAACACTTTAACCTTGAAAATATATTGAATGAGAAAAAATAATGAAATGTGTACTCATATCAAACAAATCCTTCATAAGGTTTGAATTTAAAAGAATCAATTCTCACACCATTGCTGGTCTAGAGTGATCATCCACCATCATCTTCTCTACTACATATAACTGCATACACTCTTCACTTGGTTCATTGTTTTCCTATTGAGATTACCCTTGGTGAGGTGTTATGGTACTCCTAGAATCACCATTTAATTCCATATTCTATTGAGGATTATTATTCTACTGACCTCATCCTATCAAATAATATGAAACATGTGCCACCTGAGAAGTGTCATGAACACCCAAAATTTGAGCAATGCGACAATAGTGCTGATGATTCTCCATTTTGATGCAATTATGGAATGCTCATGGAATTTAAGTAAACTATATTATAAAAATCTTTATATTCATAGAGTAGATCTCCATCCTCATCCCCTCTTCTATGATTCAATCCATCAAGGAATCTCTAGATGTTTTTTTAAAGTGTAGTGTCTTGTTCAAAGACCAAAACACAATTTATTAATAATCAAAAATAAGGGAACTACAATAGTCTAAAAGATGGAATTTTATTAAAATCTCTTTTATAAAGAGGAAGATGGTCTAAATGGAGATTATTAACCCACGTAATGCACTGGTCAATACCTTTGTTAACAAGAGAATCATCCACCATGTATGCTTCCTAGTAGGAATGAGTGGTAATATATCTGATTTCCCGAAGAGAGTCCATGCATTTCATCCAGCGAGAAGTAATGCTCTAGGAAAGGTGGATTACACCACTCCAAATTACTTGGAAAATGGTGGTAGAGTCACATTAAATCCAAATGCCTTTCCACCCTTTCCTTTGAACATCATCAATAGCCTGGATCACTTCCTTCATCTCAACCTCTATAGAAGTGGTGCTAGCGCATCCTCCAAAGAAACACCCAAGACATCGGCCTAGATAATCCCTGTAGACAACACCAAAACCTGTTGCACCTGAGTTCCCTTTTGAAGGTCAATCCATGTTTATTTTTACCAAACCATGAATAGGGGCTCTCCAGAACACCTTAATAGATTGACATGACCTTTAGTAGAGTCCAAAAACATGAAGAAGTATGAGAATCATAAAATCTTCAACAGATTTGTTTCAAAAATCATTTTGCATCGAAGAGGCATCCCTGATAGCATATAGAATTCTCACGTGACCTGAATTGAGATTGAGTGAGTTCTTATTATGTAAAATTTCATTACGATCATACCAGACAACATGGAGGAGCTCGGAAACAGCCATAAGGAAAAGGTTCCTGATTTTCTTCAAGGCATTAAGCTCCATAAAACATTTCAAATGAGTAAGAATGGAGCCAGAATAGATCCATCTGCAATCAATCATGTCAGTAATAAAATTCCAAAGTGCAGAGGCTGTAGCACAGGATAGGAAAATATGGTTGGTATCAACTCTATGATGATGAAACATATGGAATTTAGAAAAAATATGAATGCCAAAGGTTTTAAGGCACACATCTATAGGAACGTGATGGTGTGAAATCCTCCAAACAAGAATAAGTATAGAGGGCTTGATCCAATTCTTATCAAAATGTTTGAACCACCCAAAAATATTTTTAGAAGAAGGAAAATTCTGTTTATGATGGTAGATTTTGTTTTTGAAAAATTCATCAAAATCCTCCCACCCAATGCCATGTTCTAATTTATTCCAGATTGCTTAATCCCACCCCTTTACTCCTTGATCCTCCAAAATATACAACACCATTTTGAATTTCTGCTCTGCTAGTGGTGTAATGGATTTATGGATTTGAACAATCATTTTCAATAAAACATTTACATTTTTTTGAATCACAGATAATGATGCATGGATTGTTTTTTTTTGAACATAATGGAATGATCCACATTCTTTGATTCATCCCTCATATTCCCTATATCAACAATTTAAATAGCTTGGACTATACTGTAACCAAGTTGTTCATTCACCGACGGATCAAGAGAAAACACATTGTCTAATACTTCCTAATTTTGATTTATCTGACACCTACTAGGTTCCATTTTCATTATAGACAGCATGTACCATATGTCTCACTCTATAGAAACTAAAATCTTAACAATTTAGAAATATGTCACTTCAGAACTATCAAAAGTATTATTTACAAATTTAAACCATTTTATGGAAAATATTTACAATATATTGAAAATAAAAATATTTTCAATATATCATAACCATTCAATTTTCAAAATCATACATTTGAAAACATTTTCTAAATTTTTCAAAAATAAAAAAGTCCATAAAATCATTACTGAAAATGAGATATGCCCTCCAAGTGGGAATAACTTAAAAAATTCATTTCTTGCTTCAATCGTTAGCTAAAACCAAGAAAATTAGATTACACCTCCTATAACATGCTACAAAACACTTATTTACCTAACTCAAAAGTAACATTAATTTATGTATAAAATGGATAGATTAGTCTTTTTATTCTCTAGACATAAAATTCCATCAACCCTACTCTTTCTACCATCCCAAGTCATGAAATAAACCAGAATGAATTTCAACTCCGTGACTAACAGAATTGATGAAAACATATTATTCAAGAACCGAACAAGATGATACTACTTGTAAAATAATAGTCCTCTTCATTTTCAGGATATGGTAGAAGGAATGTTACTTTGACATAGGTGACATCACCAAGGCACCCAAGGAATGTAATAAACTCCATGGGCTTCAAAAAAATTGGGGGATGGTTTTCCTTTTTGAGAAATAATATACCCAACCAAACATTCAAAAACTAAAAATACTACATTATTCATAATAACAATGTAAAAAAACATAATTTTTTCCATTCATATTAAAATCAAACTACAATAGTGTACTATAATGGAAGACAATAAATATCAAAGTATACAGTGGAATAAAAACCCAGAAAAACTCACTCACTCCAAATACATAACTACACAGCTCTAAATGATCTTCATGCTCCGACACTACAAAATATCCAAAGTATAATGATGCACCACTGAAGAAGGTTGATGAATTACCTCTACCTTTTAAATGATGAAAAACATCTGAAAATCAAAAAATATCCAATTTATGGGTGAGTAATGATACTCTATATGATTTCCTAAAATGAATTCCCTAATCCTGACACCATGACAGAACAATTAATAAAATTCATACAAATAATTATATAAAAAAATATTAAACAGTTTAGAAGAAAAATAACTATTTCTAATATAAATAGTTTCCCAAACAAAAATAGTTTTCTTTGGATGAAACTGACCGTGTTCTTTTACACCATTTCATATTCCCTTATTAGCAAAAAACATTCCAATCCACAAACCCTTGAATCCAAACATACATTCTTCCTTGTGATAGTTCCATACTCACAAGATATTTCTCACCAATAGCCCAAATCTCCACATGGTATATATGTCCCATATGCCATTAAACCTCTGGGATAGAATACAAAGTCATATTTTAGCCTGGAATAAAAAAATAAAATATGAAAACACAACTAACAATTATATAGAATCATTCTAATACCTTGGGAAAACAATCACAATCCAAAAATTTCCATAAACCCAATCATTTAATGAAAACACATTTCCTTGAAATCATAATCAAAAAACCATTTTTAATATCAAAATATTATAATCAATTATCAATTCACATTATATAACAATTCAATAATTTCAAAACAAACAATATATATGTTTTTTTGCAAATATTCCTACCACATTATGAAAATAAATTTAAAATTAATTTTAATAATGTGAAATGAATCCTTCGTGTAAATATAATATGATCAAAGTGTGAATCCACCTAGCTTGAGAATTATGTAATAAAAGAAAAACCTCCCAAAACACCCAAAAACCCATGTTGAATGTCCAAAAAAACCATCCTTAGTTCTGTTCCCCTAAATTCAACATGGAAATATATTAAAATTATTGACATAAAAAACCATATATCTAACCATCATGGACTAGATCTGTGAAACTGAGCAAGTGGACAATGTATATCTAAGAAAAACCACGAAAAACATGAATAAAGAGGTCTTACCAGGTGGGTAGGGCTTCAAAAAACTAAGAAACACCTCAGGATCACATCCAATATGATTGGGATGGGTTCTATAGCTATTGGGAGGAAGAAATATAATGTTATGGTCAATTTATAGAATACATAAATGATTAAAAAATAGAATCATAAGAGGTACAATTTTTTAGAATCTTGTTTTTAAAATGTGTATGGTAAGTAATATGGTTAGTCAAAAATGTAAGCTAATAGTGCCTTAGGAACTACCTCATATAAGAAATCCCACAGTTTTTCGACACGTCCAGACATTCCATATGTCAAATGTTAAAAACATTATCCCACATAGCACAATTTATCCTATTTTTCCACACATTTTTTGAAAACTCTGCACTGAAACATGTGCCTTCGCCTTAGAACATGTCTCATAGTGCACAGTTCCTTTAAGAGTATCACTATTTTCAATACACATTCCCCAATTGTGATCCTTTCAAAAATACTAAAATCATTCCTAAATTATTCATAACCCTCCCGAACATCACCTAAAAACATTAAATACTAATAAATTATAAATAAAAGGTTCCATTCATGAAACTGGGGGGTAGTGCAAGAGGAGGAGGTTATGTAATTTGACTGGAAGAACAATATATAGGTAGTGCCTATGATATATATAGAATATATATCAGTGTCTGAATAATAATCTCCTCTTCATGAGGGATAAAACATTACCTATATGATATAAAACCTTATTTCTCAATTTTTAGTTCATTAATTTTTATAATCAGCATAGTTTGGATGTGAGAAATGACCATTGAGAATAATGAAAAGGTATTAGTTTAACTCTGATTATTTTCATGGGGAGGTGTGGATATTAGCATCCAAATGAGATATGAAAATAAACAAGTATTAAATGAATACAAAACATCTTAATTAACATAATTTGGATGCAGAGTTGTACAAGGGGGATGTGATACAATCATCCATTTGTAAGGTAAGGAATCCTCCTCATGTACAGTCTCATCACTATAGTAACCCAATGGAATAACATATAATATGTCTTCCAAATATATTAATTCATTGAAGGATCCCTTAGGATCCTTCAAACTAATAGATCTATAATTTCATCTATGATTCGGTGGATTACACTTATTTTCACCCTTACAACCTTCGTTATCATTATTTTAATGATCGCATCATAGTCTAGGTAAGGTATAACTATCATCTTATATGTTGAAGACCAATCCCACTTAATAATCTTCAACATCTTCAAACATGGATGAAACAACTCATTCAACTATTATACAATATTCCTGGTTATGTGATACATTCCGAATAGAACTGGGAATGACTTATACAATAGACTCACCTGAATTTGAACCACTCTTAGAATAATTGGTCTATTTTTTCTTATATCCATAATTACCACCATTATATTCATCTAAAACCTCATCTACTTATTTTTAATCTATTAAATGAAAACTTATATGAAAAAATTTATTTAAATATTGTTTTTTCTTTTGATTCATGACATTCTTGAGGTAGTATGCCTATATTAGGAAGGGAAAAAGGAGGGCTTGATGACCCCAAGGATACATAGGCACTTTTGAGAACATTAATGCCATATCATCTTTTATTGATATAGTATAAGGCTCCTCTCCATCCAACAAAATTTCATTACAACCATTAGCCTTTATAGAATCTTCATAGAATTACATCAATATATCACTAAGTCACATGGCACCAAACCAAGATCAGATACATATCTTGGTCTAGAAGGGAGATCCATAGTATTGAATGATTCATAAATGTTCTCATTATATTCCAAAAAATTCATTAAATAAGGTTCCAACATTAACTTCATTCATTTATTAGTTTCATGACTCAGGAAAAAATGTCCACAAACAGTTATATTCTCTTTACCTTCATGATCAAACCATTGTCTTCAAACAAAGAAGATATCATCTTAGTATAAAACAATGAATTTGAACTAGATTATTTCATAAAAATCATAATAATATATAATATTAGATATCATTGTAGGTTAATATTATCTTCTCTATTCTTAATATATTAGAAAAATATATATATATATACCACAAAATAAAAAAGTCCCCCATCACTTGAGAAGAAATATCATTGGTAAACATGATCAAAAAATATAAATCCCCACCTAATTCCACTACATCTAGTCTCTAAACAACCAAATTCCTATTAAGAACTATAAGAACATAATAAATTATAAAATATTCCCAAATTGGAAATAAACCTTGATAATCCTCATATATACCTCAACGAGAAACATTCAACCATTCAGACCACTTCAATGATGATAATATAATATTTATTCCATCTAGGAATTTCATAATCACCTATTTCATTTCCCAGAATATATGTTATAAAAATATATAGAACATGATAAACAACTTAGGTCATATTTTTTAGTCCCTCTCTATGATCCCTTCGATCTGTCACAGACCGATATTACTTTTTTGCACAAGTGACTTATGTGAGACTAACCATTCAACATTTGTTTCTATTTTAGTGACCAGAACCCCAGATGATTTATTAATATTCGTTTTCTCTATTTGAAAACAACATCACCCTATAGATTTATACAATATAAGTTTCTCATTGGAAAAAATAGTTGTATTTTTCAAATGAACCAATTTTAAAACATCCATAAGTGAAAGGTCGAAATCATAGAAGGGTCGAGAGAGAAAGGGAGAGGGAATGGTGCATAGAAGGAGGTTCACATGCGATGTATATAATCATATTCATTTTTATAGAATTATATTACATAGAGATTAAAAAATAGAAACAAATTATATAATAATAGTAAACTTCAATACAAATAATAATTTTTTTTCAAAGACGGTAATGGTAGAAAAATGGAACAATATTACAAATGATAGTATGTCCCAAAAATTGTTCTCATGGTATCCTGAAATGATATATTCCAAGAGTAATATAATAATAGTATCTTTCCTATGGTTTTACAGATATAGTAGTAAAAAATAGTTTTATACCAATGGTGGATCCTTATAGTAGTGAGAGTCAAGGTAACATAGCTAATAGAACATATATAACTATAGAATTGAAAAATGAACATGTATAATGGTATCAATGATAATGGTATAATGAGAAATTTGTATTTTATGTTTTATCTTTTTAGTAGCATGACCAATGGTTGATGAAATGATTTTTCATCATATTGGTAGGTCATTGAAAATAGTATTAGTATAGAGAATTTACAATTATAAGTAACATAAAATTAATAGTAAATGATTAATAATAGTTTATTATTATATGATTATTCAAGATAAAACATATTCTATAAATGGTCAATGTATAGGTTAATATTATAGAAATATGATGCTAAATTCCAGAAAATATATGATCACAATTTTGAAAATTATTCCTCATAATGTGATGGCTTATATCAATATTTATATTCCGATAAATAGATATAGATTTCTCAGATATATTTTTTAACAATATTATTATCACATTTTATAGGGATATGTGAAGTTATATATCCCTAGTCTAGTAATTTTTATATTATCTAGTGAATATTTAATAACCTGACACCAGAAATATTGGAGTTAGTTAATTAATTTATTACATTGGCATATATACATTCTTTAAATCCCAAGGTACCAAAAAGTTTAAATGTTTTGGGAATAAACATTACATACATGATACCATTATAACATAAAAAAAAATCATGATACATGAAAAAATTAAATGATCAACATCCTTGATAACTTATTCAAATATTTATTCTTCATAATCTATTGAATGAAAACAAATGGGTGAGATAAAATGATTAGTAAGGGATAATAAATTGTAATTTATATTTAATCTATGTGAGCAATAAAAATTCCAAATTAAATAACTGATAACACATGCCATTCAAAAAACTAGTTAATGCATAATAAACATGGAAATGATAGAAACTAAAACACAAGCAATTTAATCAATAAACTCTAAATGAAATGAATTCATATATATTTTGAAAAAACTATACCAAGTATATTAAAAAAATTAATATGAAATTATTAATTATACATCTCATATTTACCAAGAACATGACACCTTTCATGTCCGGAAAAGATAGTTAAAACAATTCTGATTTGTCCTAATGATTCATCTTAAGTGAGTAAAAATACATGAATGAGATTTCATTAATAGGTCACCAACCCATAGGGATTATATTAAATGGTCCCCAAACTTTTTATTTAATTTCATGATAATTCCTCATCTACCTAATAAACCATTTCATTCAAAAAAATATTCCTTAATAGAATATATCGGTATGGAATAGAAGAGACATATTTATAAATAATTCCCTAGTTAATCTTATAACGGAAAAGTGAACACATTATATAAATATGCTATATGTTTTATGAAATAATAATATCCACCATCCAATAATGTTTAAATATACGTAAATATCCAATAAAAATTATTAAAATGATGTTATTTTCTAATGAATATGTTTACAATCACAAAATAAAATAAGATTGAAAGGGAAAATTTTTACCACCGTGAAATTTTCAAGATAAATCTCTTGTATGAGACAATTAAATATAAATCATAATATTCCATGATGCATGAGTGAATAATTATATTAAATTATTAATTGGTAGTACATACAATATAATTAATTCAATTTTTGTATCGTAACAAATAAGTCTCAATTGAATGTAAATTAAGACGAAAAACCTTAAATTATATTTCTTTTAGAGTGAACATACATTAAAATCATATATAATGGTTTTAAGAAAGGAAATTCTTTTTTAATAACCATATTAAAATTTATTATATCATATATGATCCTCTTAAATTATCTTATTTCACTTTTTTTAGTATTCAATCCTTATTTTCAATATTTCGGGTGTAAATTACCTTGTGTCTTGGCTGTGTTTTGAATTTATTTCATGTTATTCCTATCATGGTTTAATATTCTACATAATGAAAATAAATATTTAAATATAATGTATATTCAATATTTTTGTATTTATAATAATCGCAATATTATGTTATAAGAAAAGAAATGCATTGTTCATTGATATTGTGGGTCATACGTACACAAGAGTGTTACTTTATTTAATTGTCATATTAATAGAGTGAAAATTAAATTATATATATATTATAATTATAGTAAAATATTTATTTCACATTTTGAAAATATTTTTATTGAATCTTTCATTTATACATGCACCTTATAATGTGAACAACTAACATTTCTATGAGGGGGTGGTAGTGTAGACTTCCATAACTGATGTTATTATATTCTAATAAAAATAGAGTGCATACAGTTATTCATTTCTAAAAAACTAATAACATTATGACTTTATAAATATCCTATATATCAAATATAAATAATTTTTACATCATAATTCCCACCCATTAGTGGTGGTATTGAAAAAATGAATCACATCCTTTAGCGAGGTAGTAGTTCACTCTGCACATAAATGGTAAATAAATAACCCATTTGATTATTGTGTGTGTAAGGGTAGGAATAAAAATAAGATATAAAAAAATATTTTTATATTTAGGAAATTAATTTTATTATCTATTCATCAAATAGTAACATTGTATGTGTAGGAGAATGAAAATAAAACAATAGAGCTTGAGGAAGGATGTAACCACTTCTATGGGTAACTTCTTTTGGTTTGCAACAAAGGGTTTCCTTGGATGTATTTATACCCAATGGTTAAATTATAAAATTAGGGGACATATTTTAGGATATTGTTGGAGCATATGTTTTATAATAAAAACTGATTGAGAGGAATGAATATGTTGGAGGGGTGGGTTCCTTTTTTTAGTGGATGAGGAGTGATAATATCGTTAATTATTGAAAAGGGATTCCACCCACATTTTTAAATGATAGATTTGTTCCAATAATAGAAAAAATATTAAATATAGGATACGGCCAAAATATGTATATATTTTAACTTTTCAATAAGTTTCTCGGACATTTTGGAAAATCATATTTGGGTTTAGCCCTTTTTTAATATAATTTCTCCCCTAATCATTGTAATAAATTTTAAACGTTAACACTAATTTTTTTTAAAAAAACTAACTTAAATTATTATAAAAAATAAATTTTTTTATTTATAAATATTTAATTCACCATCAAAATTCAAATTACATATGTTGAAGAGATTAATTTAAAATTAATCCCACATACTACATGAATATGAGTGATTTTATTGTAAACATGTGCAAACCTTGGCTATGTTTTTATACACAATTTCACGGTAAAATTTATTTAAAATACATATATAGGGTAAAATGATAAATTATTAATATAATGCGACATTAGAACTAATTTTAAATATAATTTATCCTTTTAAATATATTAGATGAAAAAGAAGTTTTGAAATAAAATTCGATTTTTTCACTTTCCATCATAAAATGACACATTCATAGAAAATTATAAAAAATTCACCCTAACCCAATTTGATGTTTTTTTTAAAAAGATTTTTATTATTACATGTTAAATTTTGAAAAGTGTAAAATTGTTTATTTAATATTTTTTTTCCATTATATGTTTGTAAAACTGTAATTATATAATATGGGTTTTTAGGCATTAATTTTTTTTGTTTTATCGAATGTCCATATAATATATTTGATGATTAAAAAAATACCTTATTATATAGATAAAATATAAATTTACTCTATGAATTATATAATATTTTAATAATTTAATTGATTTTTCAAAACATTATTTAATAGTGTTTTGTTTAAACAGATTGTTGAGTGTTTTTTAAACTAATTTATTACTGCTTGTCTAGCTTGAAATAAAAATAATTAAATTTATTATAAAGGATTATATGGTAATTTATTAGGGTTCATATTTCTTCCATCCAAAAAAAATTGCCCCACACAATTTTTGTGGGAATTCCCTTCAAAGATGATGTGGGTTGTTCTCCTTTGTTGAATCCTTTGGTTCCCATGATTCCTCATCGATTTTGAAATTTCTTCAAGGTAACATTACGAGAAGAATGAAAAACATTCTTCATACAATATCTCATTTACAAATAATTTTGATGGGTTATCCACAATATGAAAGGTCAGTTTCCACACCAATTTCATCCTTGGTGATCACATGAGTTGGGTGTGGTATGTAATTCCATAACAAATATATATGAAACATATAGTGTACTTTTTAAAGATTTAGATGCTTGGTAAAATGATAAGTGGAAACTTAAACTATTTTAAGAATATCAGAAGGTATGATGTACATGGGACTAATTTTCCCATTCTTATTGAACCTCAACATGTATTCCATTATTTTAATCATTATTTTAGATTGTGTATCAATTTTAGGAAGGTTTGATGTTCTCATATGAATCTCATTTTCCAGAGCCCTTAGAATAATTTTCTATACAATAGTTTTATATCATTTTTATTGATATAAAACCATTGATAGTGGTGCATCATTAATACTTACAACATAATTAATATATATCCTTGTGAGGCTCTCAAGAGGCACATATTCCCTATTATCAACGAAAGTTTCCGACTTGGAATGTTTATCAACAATTACCCCTATAGGATCATTCTTTGTAGGAGTTCTTGATATTCTCATGATTAATTCCATGTTAATTTCATCCCATTTAGATAGAGTAATTTAAGAGGTTTTTATACTCCATTAGGCTGTTTCCATAGATCATTCACCCATTTACAAACAAAACAAATGGACACAAAATCTTCAATTTCATGCATCATGTAATTATACCAAAAATTGTTCATCATGTACCTATACATATTTATGCCACTATATTGCAAATAGATATTTTATCTATGAGAATAATCCCACAATTATGTTTTCTAATCAGGTATAAATGGAACACATATCCTATTTCTAAACATCAGAACACCATATTCACAATGAAAGTCTTCCAAAAATCTATTACTGACAACATTAATTATCTCTTGAACATTCTCATCATCAGATTGAAATTTTTTATCCCCTCCATCAATTATTTTTTCTCAATCCTTATTTTGTTTTGAAGCCCCTGATCTTTAATAACCAATGTATCTGCTACCTTATATTTTTTTCCTGGGTGGTAGTGTATTGATCAATCATAATCCATGAGTATCTTGAGCCATATCCTTTTTCTCGTGTTGAGATCATAGTATGATAATACTTATTTTTGGATTTTATGATCCATGTATATCTCTCATCTTTCATAGTAGAGATAATGAATCCATATTTTCTCTGCAAATATTCCACAATCTATCTCATGATCATGTGTTCAATAAATATATTCTTGATTCTTTAATTATCGTAATTCTAGTACAATAACATTATCATTTATAATTTGGACATAAGATATACTCTTATTTGTTACATTACTATATATGACAAAACCATCACATAAAAATTATAGAGTAAAAATCAAAGCATAGACTAATCATCTCATTATTTCATGAAAAAATTATATGTATTCCTTTTTCCAAGAAAAAAATTACCTTTTCATGTCAAATGCATTCATGGGTTTAAAAATAGAGTAAATTATGAATGAATACCAAATATTACCGTTCCAAACAATTGTTATTATGTTCCTTAGTTTTGTTTATGGATCTAATTAATTTTATAACTACATTTGCCTTTGTTGGATCAACTTATATTTTATCCATGGAGAAAATAAGATAAATAAATAAAACTTAATGAATATAAAAAACAATCATAATAAATTTTCCACATAACTATTCCCATATAATAGACGTAATAATGATCCACAAATGGTTCTCACGGTCCTCAAAGATTTTAGAATAAAATAGAATAGCTTTAATGAATACCACAACAAATACGTCGAGATATTCCAGGAATAATCTATTCATCTGGTCCAAAAAAAACAGTGGGAAAATTAGTCAAACAAAATAGAATAACTATAAACTCATAATTTCCCTACACCATATAAAATGTTTTCTTCGTAATTAATTCTCTCATTACTCGCAATTGGTGATACTTGAAACAATGATCTATATTTGCAAAATATTGTGCTCTGTGAAGCTGATCCCACAAGTCAACAATATAAGGCAGAGTATAGTTGTTCTTTATTATAATGTCATGGAATTCTCTATAATCAATGAACTGCCTCCAGGATTATTATTTCTTCTTAAAAAAGATAACTAGGCAACCCATGGAATTTCCCCAGGTAAAATATATTAGTTACAAACCATATCTTCTAGTCCTTTGTTCTACTAAAATAATTCCAAAGTAACCATTATATAGGTTGTTTTTGATATTATCCTTTCATTTGGGATTATATCAATGGAATATGAAAAATCTTGTTATTGAATATTTACAAATAGATCCTCCCTCAATAGTTTTGTGTATTCTTTTACAATTGGAGAACCCTCAATTTGGATAATACTTTCTCGATCCCTAAATGTTGTTCTATATTATTCACTAATAATTTCGTTCAATATATTTACATTGTATATATAAAAGAGTTCCACGATTCATTATCAAATAAGGAATTGGATAAATTTGAATATAGTATTAATGTACCTTATATTGCATTATTCTATAGTTCTACCATGACTATAGTGATCATGTGTGCTTCACCATCATCCCATGTATTCTTTTGTGGTAGATTCTCATGATTCATTTAGAATTAATTTGACTAATTCCTCATATCCATATATTTGAAACATTAAATTACTATTTTCTACTTCATTTCCATACATTTCATAATATGATAAGAATTTTTCTCCACACTTATAATAGACTATCAATCCCTTAATATATTTATTAGTGTTATTTTTAGCATAGTTTTCTCATGTTGGGAATTATTTTCGTCCATTATTATTATTTTTCACAATCCATTTTTCATTATGTTTAGAATACATATTCTTCTCATGGATTTATTTAAATATATAGGATCAAAATAATTCAGTCTCTATTTTGATGGTACATAAAAATTTCTGTTCATATGATCAAAAATTTGGAGAAACTAGATCCCTTCAGAGACTTTTTGAGTCCATTAAAGAAGTGGTTAGTCTTACAATCAGTGTTTCATAAATCATATATTTAATACCTAGATATCCATTCAATGTTACCTTCATAATATGGAACAATGTCTTTTTATTTTAAGAAGATAAGGATCATTCTCTTCATATCAATTTTGTGATAATGATGTTTGTATTTATCAAATAATGTCCCATTAAAAGTCATATAATCCATTAGTTTTATTTCTTCTTCCACGAAATATTTTTTGATCGAGGAAATCAATTTTTCAAAATAACATTTGATAATGTAGACATCACATTTATCATTTTCCATTTCACTACACCTTATTATCATTAATATCAATCTCAAGAGACTCAATCCTTTTCCTAGCTACCGTTGTATTTGTACTCCCATTATATGATGGGGGAATAAATCACATAAAGTGATCTTGATTAGGATATTATCTCCCCAGAATAGGTTTCTCCTATTATGCATGGTAATTTTCCATAACCTGCATAAACATCTCTAGAATAGCCACAATTTTCTCTATTATAATACTAGATATATTCATTTCCTCGGCTAGGAAATCTCTATATTTTCTCTATGTAATGTTACCATTATTCCATTTAGGAATCATTTATAATCAATGGTTTATATTGGAATAGCTCAAAAAATCATAATGTATATTTCCAAACATGGTATAGAATCTAACATTAATGTACACTCTAGAAAGCGTAGAATTATAAACTTGTGTTTCTTTTAGGACACCTGTAATGCCCCAACCCCAGTTACCCAGAGTTGGTGCATAATTACATATCATTGGCAAGATCACAATGAAATCAGGTCCTGAAATACCGATGAGTTTACTATTATTGGAAACAAAATTCTTACATTAGTTCAACATAACTACATGAAAATAAATACAACACTAATTTATTCCATTAGAGACATCCAATTCTCTTAGATTATGCCTGCAAGTCACTCATAAAAAACTTCTACATATCCTGAGAAAATGATACATAAGAATGAGGTGAGCTAAAATGCTCTATAAGGGTAAGTAATTCAGTGGATGATAACATAAATATTAATCAAGGTGAACAATTGAAAACTCTAGACTTTACAAATAATAAACACGAACACTTTTATGGCGGGAATATGATCTGAGTAAATAATTCCATAATAAAACATAATCATGGTTATTATACAAGTCGAATGAAAACATGAACCATCAATATAATTTTTAAAATTACAGAATGAATAATGCCAGACATTGTGAAACATTTTTGTCAAGGCCTTAGTTAAGACATCTAAAATTGATTAAGGCCCCGGCCAAAACCATATATCAAATTGGGAAGGGCTTCGACCAATTCCACATCATGTTGTCTCATTTGACCTATTGATGCATCGGGGAGCTATAGAGGGCTCCACACGTCACATACTAAGTCCAATACATTCCTCATATGAAAGGGTTGAAACATAACATAAACATTCTTATTAAAATATCATACAAAATTTCAATACAATAACCATAAACCATGAATGGTATAAAAATAAAACATCCATAGTCAAACATATCATAACACATTTAATACAATATATAAGATTGTATTATAACAAATCAGCTTTCAAACAAGTGCAAAATCCATCAATGGTTGTTGAAATTAATGAAATCCAAAGTAATTGAGAGATATATCACATTCTATTTTAAAATCATTTAAAAATTACATAACTATATAAGAAAACATTTATTTTGAAAATATTCTTATATGATTGTATGAGATTCTTCGAAGATGTTATAACGGCAGAAAATAGCCGCACTCTCTGAATAAATTCAAAAAAATTCTTACCATAATATTTTCGAAAAGGCCATAAAGTAATTTTTTTAGAAAATGACATAAATATTTCTTTCAAACCATTTTATAAAAAATTAAACAAGGGCATAAATGAATTTAATCCATAGTATAGTAAATAGTAATAATGTTTTGAAATACACTTTTAAGAAACATGGATGTTGATGATAAAGAGGTCATAGTAGATACATACGTAAAAACAACCTCAGATAATAAAGAGATTGTATAATTAACCTTTACCTTGTACATTTCATAGGTCAACGGTACGTTAAAATTTTTTGTAATAGTTAAATCATTGTTATTAAATTTTATAAGAACCATATACATAATTATGATATCATATATTATCTTCTAATATTGAATTGTTAATAATATTTACGTATAATCATCGTTTCGAGTGTTAAATGATTCATTTTCCTTTATATTCATTATTAAGTGAGTCATTTTTTTCTATGGATGGGATGTATCTTATTCATATCCTGAATGAAATCAACTCTTTAAACTATATTTTTAATCATCAAATGAAAATTAGTCTTGAATGGTTACGATGGGGAAATAATCTCACCGCGTTCGTGGAGACGGTAATCCTTACGTATGCATGAGAGACAATATAATTCTTTTGATATTAAAATAGATTGTAAATAGATGGTATATCATATATAAAAAATAACTAACATGTTGTATTTTTTATTTATATAAATTAAACATCATTAGTATACCAATCTAATAATAATGTATTGAAGAACAACTATACCACGACATTGAGATGGTAAGTCGTATGTACTCATGTATGATTGTCATGGATGGGATGTATATTATTCATATCTAGAAATAAATAAAATCTTTAAACATTATTTTTAATCATCAAATGTAAATTAGTCATTAATGGTTATGATGAGGAATGAATATCATCGTGTATGTGGAGACGGTAATCCATACATACACACGAGCGACAATATCATTATTTGGATATTAAAATAATATGTAAATAGATGTTATATCATATATAAATCATTATTAACATGTTATATTTATTATTTATACCAATTATACCTCATTATTATACACCTCTAAAAATAATGTATTTAATAACAAAAATACCACGACGTGGAGACGGTAAGCCATACGTACGCCCGTATGGTGACATGGTCATTCATTTGATGGATAGAATAAAGAATATATTTGTACCATTTTTATAATAACATCATAGTATATAGATGATAATGGAGTTATTATTTTAAATTTGTAACATCTAATAATGTTTAAGTGGAAGAAGAAAAGAACATGAATGAGGTAGTGAGATATTTAACTCTTCTTCGAATTTTTCATTTTGATATGATAAAAAGGGCTCCATCAGTTGGCTTTCTAATAAAACTAATGCCTCTAGGGTGAATGGAGGAAATTTTAGTGGATATTTGGTTAGGGGTTGGCTGAGTTAAATGGATTTGATGGTGTGAATTTGAGAGGAGGGTAATTACCCTATAATAAGAGGGGATAGGGGCATCTTAGGAAAGGACTAAAATATTATTTTATAATAAACACATTTTCATTGAATAATTACTCCAGAATTATTTATTTCGACGATAAGGTGGGTATGGGTGGAAATACACTCAACGAGTAGGTTTTATACAGGTTTGGGTCACTATATTAACCTTATCATTTATATTTAACTTTTACTTAAATAGTTGGACATTTACCATGTCTCTTTGTATTTTTATATTTTATGGATAATAAAATCACTATAAACTTACAAGAGAACCCAAAGTGGTTCAATAATGATACACCTTTTATTATATAAATATTTTGGCCGAACCATAGATTTTTAGGATTATTATATAAACAAATAATATTTTATTTGTCTTAAAAACTCATTTATGTCAATTATGACATTATTTGAAAATTGATTTTTTCAAAAGTCCTAACAACTTTATTAATTAGAAATAAATTCATATGATCAATACTAACTTGTCATATTAACAAATAAAATTAGATTAATTAATCAAAAATCTTAATATACATTTATTTGGATATTTATTATATCAATTATTTTAATATTTCTTTATTAAGTTAAGTATTGCATCAAAATTGATTCACAAATAAATTAAATTATTTAATGTCAAACAAATTATAAATAAAATTTCATTATGTATGAAATATTATTAGCTTTCTAATGAATGATTATAGTCAAATTTATTTTTATGTATAACCCTATATTTTAAGTGGTTTAGTTATTACTCTTTGAATTTAACACTTATAAATCTTCATTGAATTAACTAATAATAAATCTCCAAATCTAATCCAAGTGACCCTAAAGGATCATATTTTATTCCTAATATTGTTTTGGGTCGAGTTACACTTATCCAATAGAATTACAACATGTGTTAGGGTAAGTATATTCTAATTTTTACCCTTAATTACCCTATTTACTTTTAACCGTGTTAAATATAATTAAAAAGTTACTATTCACCAAAAAATATATTTATCTTATTGATCCAAATTTTTCTTAATGATATCAACATAGAAACTCATATTTTCGAAATTCCACTCAGAGAAGCAGTAAAATTATGTTTAATGCGAATTTGAAAATTTTCCTAGGACGTGCGTAAAAGACGGTGAAAAGTTCAATAAAATTTTATTTATATAATATAATTACAAAATGACTCTAATGAATGAAATTGAACATATATAGGTATTATGTTTCTATTTTGGCCTAAAATAAATTTAAATAAAATAATTAATTATTTTAAAAAGTTGGTTTTAAACAAGAACGCAATGTATTTTACTATTAAAAAAAATTGATTGTTTTCAGAAAAATATAAAAAAATCACACTATGCTAATTTTGATATTCCGAATTCCAAAATGAATCCCATTTTAAAAAATAAAATTTATAAAATTTCAAAAATTGGTTATTACTAATCATAACTGCTAGTTTGATTGGTCGCGGTGTGTTAGAATCTCGAAGTTGCGTATAATGCAAGCTATTTCATTATTTAATGGGAAAAATATTGTGGAATATTGGGGTGTTACATTATCCCATCCTTCAAATTATTTAGTCCTTGAAATTTATATAATATTAATTCATACAAAAATTCTGGTGGTTCTTCATTATATGTTACTCATGTTCCCAGGTTTCCTCTTCCAACATATGGTTTCTCCATAGAACAATTATCAGATGAGTCGTCCAGTTTCTCAGCCCTTGTTCTCTTGTATCAAGAATCGTGACAGGCTCTTTGCAATAAGACATATCAGGTTCCATTTATAATTCCTCTTAGATGAGTACATGCGTTGAGTCAGGCATGTATTTTCTCAACAGTTATACGTGGAACACATCGTGATCTTTGGAGAGACTTTGAGGCATTTCCAAACGGTAAGCTACATCCCCAATTCGTTCTAGAATTTCAAAAAGTCTGATGTACCTGGGATTCAATTTACCCTTCTTACCAAATCATATAATTCCCTTCCATGTAGATACCGTCATGAAATAATGATCTCTCACCTGAAATAAAAAATCTTTCCTTTTGTTATCATCATAGCTATTCTGCCTACTTTGAGCTTATTTGACGTGGGTTTGGATTACCTTCACATTTTCAATTGTTTCCTCAACATGTTATGGGCCTACGAGTTTTATTTCACAAACAACATTCCAACATGTTGGTGTGCGACATCTGGTTCCATATAATGCTCCATATGGTTTCATCTGAATACTTGAATGGAAGCTATTGTTATAGAAAAATTCTACCAGAGGTAAATATTTATCCCACATACCTTGAGTGTCATGTCAACATGATATCAACATGTATTCTATGGTTTTAATAGTCTGTTCTAATTTTCCCTTATTTTAAGGGTGGTAGGTCGTGCTCAAATGAAGTTCAATATCCGGGTCTTTCTAAAAACATTTCAAGAATCATGGTGTAAAACAAGGATCACGATTAGAAACAATCGATAGGGGTACTCCATAAAGTCTTACAACTCTATTAATATATATTCTTTCGAGACTTTCAATTGTTAAATATTCTCTTATTGTAAGAAAATATGTTGACATGGTAAAATGATCAACAATGACCCATATTTCATCATTCCTTCTAGGAGTCTTTGGTCGTCCCATGAAAAAGACCATGATAATATTATCTCATTTTCACTCTGGTATTGGAAGAGATTTCATGACTCCTCCAGGATGTTGCCTACCAGCTTTCACAAGTTGATAAACCATACATCTTGGCACAAAATTAGCAATCTCCATCTTCCTATTGTCCCACCAAAAATGTTCCTTCAAATCTCTATACATCATAGTGCTACAAGGGTGTATAAAAAAATATGATCTACGAGCATTATCTAACAATTCAATTTTCATATTAGGTATATCTGGAACACAAAACCTTTTCCCAAATATTAAAATCCCATCTTCATTTATGAAGTCACTCAATATCCTTCCATTCAAAAAATTAATGTTCTTTTGAAACTCCTCTTCATGAGTCCGAGAACTCTTTATCTATTATTGTAATGAAGGTTTGACAACCACTTGAAAATTAATTGATGTTTCACCTACCATGATTATTCCCATATCCATATTTACTAGATCCTTCTAAATAGGATCCTTTTAAAATCTCATCTTGTTCAAAACTCCATGATCCTTTATACTGAAAGAATATTCCACCTTATTTGACTTCCTTGGGAGGTAGTGTATAGTGTAATCATATTCCTTGAGTAGTCCAATCCTTCACCTTTGCCTCATGTTGAGTTCTTTTTTTGAAAAAATGTGCTTTAAAGTCTTGTGATCAGTATATATCTCAAATTTTTCACCATTGAGACAATGTCTCCATATATTCAAAGCAATGATTAAATCTTCTAACTCAAGATCATGAGTAGGATATTTTAGATCATGAATTTTTAGCTATTGAGATTCATAGGAAATAACTCTATCATTATGCATAAGGACACAACTATTTCCTTTCTTTGACGCAACACTATAAATAACAAACTCATCATTCCCCGATGGTACACTCATGCTATGAGCATTGACTAATATTTTTTTAGTTATTAAAAAAATTCTTCAAATTTGTTTGTCCAAATAAGTTTAACCCCCTTACATGTGAGATTTATTAATGGGTTACCCAACTGGAAAAAATTATGGACGAAACATCGATAATAAGTTGCTAAACCAATAAAACTACATACCTCAATTATACTCGTTGGTGCTGCCAATTCTTGTATTTACTTTTTTATTGAAGGATCAATAGAGATTCCATCCTTAGAGACTATATGGCCAAGATATGAAATCTCCTGAATCAAGAATTCATACTTGCAAAATTTCCCATATTATTCATTTCTTCTATAAGTATTTAGAATAAATCACAAGTAATTTTAATGATCTTCATATCTTTTTAAATATACCAAGATATCATAAATAATACCACTACAATGTCATAAAGATATTCCTTGAAAACTCTATTCATTGGATCCAAGAAAACAGAGGGTGTATTAGTCAGCACAAAAGGCATTAATCTAAACTTGTAATGTCAGTACCTAGTTTGAAATACTGAATTTGGAATGTCTTCCTTCTTCACAAAAAACTGTTGGTATCTAGATCGAAGGTCAATCTTTGAAAAATATTGAGATCCAGGAAGTTGGTTGAATAAATCATCAATGTGAGGTAGGGGATAAATATTCTTTTTTTATAGCATTGATCTCCATGTAGTCAATGCACAACCTCATATATCCATCTTTCTTCATAACCAAATGGATAGGGGATCACCATGGAGAAACACTAGGGGGAATAAATCCCTTATTACTCAATTCCTCTAGTTGTTTCTTTATTTACACTAATTCCACAGTGGTAATTTTATATATGGTCTTCGATATGGGCCTTGAACAAGGAATTAAATCAATTAAAGACTCAAATTCTCATTCTCGAAGATGTCTAGGTAAATCTTCTAGAAACACATCAGCATATTCTTAAACAATAGGTACATCCTCTATTTGAACATTCTATTCCTTACCCACAGTTATTTAATTATCTTCCCCCCCAATAATTGAATTTAGTTGAGCTGCTAGTGGTAGATCTAGATAAGACTGAGGTGGTGACATTTCTGCAATACAGATAAGGTACTCCTTATCATCATCCAAAATTGTAACCTCTTACTTATTATTATATATTTTCAAAGCATGGTCTGAAAGCCAATCCATTTCAAGGATTATATAAAATTCAATCATGGGTATGACAATGGGATCTGCAGATAAAAAACATTTACGTGACTTAATAGGGACTGATTCACAAAAAAATGGTGCAATGATACTTCCCATAAGAGTTTTGATGGGAAACTCACATGTTAAATCAAATTGGAAATATCTAATTTTCTTTGAAAACTGGGAAGATATGAAACAATGCGATGATCTAAAATCCAATAAAGCAATTTCTAAACATGAGGAACCCATTTAATTACCTGACAACACATCTATTGATGCTTCAACCTTAGCAATAGTGATAGAATAATCTTTTCCTTGATGCCATGTACTTTTTTAAGGTATGTTTCTCTAATTCAAATGACATTCATTTGCATAATGTCTCATCTCTATGTAATTGTATCATTAAACATTGGTATTTTCTTTCATTACCTTTCAATCAATAGCATGATGGCCTTTCAATACACATTTGAAGCATACTCCATTTCCTTTTAGACATGCACCAGGTTTCTTCCTTCCACAATTATCATAGGGTGGAAATTCAATGCTTCCCTTCACCCATGATACCTTATTTCCTTTCCTAGAGTGTTTATAAAATCTATTCTTCTCTTACATTGCTTTAATGTTGAAGACTTAGAGAATCGTTTTCTGCCTTTATAGCACAAGAGACAATATCTTCATATGATGAAAGGGATCTTGATTCTATTGCTCGACAGAGAATTGGTTTTAACCCATCAATGAAATGGTCAATATTACTACTTGGATTATGTATCTAATATTTAGCTTTCCTTGATAATCTTGTAAATACAACCTCATTCTTTTCAACATTATCATCCTCATTTTACCTCATACTCAAAAATTGCCTTTCCATAACCGGTCGATGGTCATGAGGAATGTATTTTTCTTTGGAAATTTCATTAAACTCCCTCCATTACATAATGAACACTTCTTTATCTTCCGTTGTGTCTTGAATCATTAACCACTATTGATAAACATCTCCGTTGAGGCAATAAACTACCATGAAATCCTTTTCCCTTTCACTATTCCCCAAAGTTTGAAATATTTTCTCTAAGTAATTTATCCATTTATCAAACACTAAATGTATTTTTTACTCCCATTGAATCTTTGTGGATCATTCATCATGAAACGGTCTATCATTGATCCATCATGGGGTAGATTAGGGTGCCCCATACGCATAAGGTTATTATTCATAACCTGGGTGAGTTGTCCCAATATAGTGATAAGTTGATCAACACCAGTTGAATCACCCGATCTACTTTGATTATCTTTAGTATGAGGGAAATCCATACATTGATTACGTGTGTTGATATGATTTTCATTCCTTCCACGAGGCTCCATTTCTAAAAAATCGCATAAACATGATTAGTTTATGAATCGTAATACATAATTCCAAAATCGTAAAACACTTAACATAAATTGAAGAGTTTATGGTTATAATCCATAATCATAAAAAAATTGTGGAAGTATATACTCATAAATCTTTTATAATAGTTTGTGATGAAAAAGAGAATTATCCAATGTTTATCCCCCAAGAGTGTTGTAACCAAGAGTACAACATGGCCCGTTGTCGTGCACTAGTTCCTGTTTGAGTCTAGCTCAATGCAGTATTTTCGGGTTTCACCCCTAGGTACATCTATTCCAGAGCCGCCACTACCAGCTCGTATCTAGACAAGGATTTATTGTTTTTAAAACTCACAAAATCAGTATAGTAAAAAAAATCTAGGAATTTCGTCTATACTAAACCTCAAAGTCTATCTTAGGATAATGTTTTCTTATCAGTGTTTTTCAAAATTTAGTTTCCATTTTTTGTACTAAACTACCTATGATACCAACTAACACACCACAACCCTAGTTTCCTAGGGCTAGTGCATTATTACGTAGAATTGGAATGATCAGAATAAAATCATTTCCCAAAAGACCGATCAGTTTAGTATTATTGGAACCATGATTCATACATAAGTTCTACATTACAATATGAAAAATAAATATAACACTAATTTATTCCATTAAAAACATCTAAGACTCCTGGATTATGCATGGAGGTCACTAATATCTAACATCTTTATATAATGGGTAAATGAAACATAATAAAGGCTATGATTAAACGCTCAGAAAGGGTAAGGAATACAACAGATAATAACATAACTATTAAGTGTGGTGAATAATTAATAACTCATTCCTTTAAAAATAAAAAACATGAACACTATTATTGCAGGAATATGAGCTGAGTAAATAATTCCATAATAAAACATAATCAATAGTATTCAACAAGTCGAATGACCACATGATCCATCAATATTATTTTCAAAATGAGGTAATGTATAATGCCATATATTCTGATACATTTTTTCAAGTCCTCGGCCATGATATCTAAAAATGATTAGAGCCTTGTCAAAAACCATATATCATATTTGGAAAGGCCTCACCCTATTCCACGACTAGTTTTCTTATTAGACCTACTGATTCATAGAGGAGCTATAGCAGGCTCCACCCATCACTTATTAATTCAAATACATTCCTCATATGAAAAGGTTGAAACATAACATAAACATTCATATTAAAACTAGCATATGAAATGTCAATAAATTAACCATAAAACATGAATGGTATAAAATAACACATCTATAGTCAAACATATTAGTACACATTCAATACAATATGGTAGATTTTATTATAACAAATCAACTTTCAAACAAGTGAAAAATCCATCAATGGATGTTGACATAGTTCAAATCAAACTACTTCTGAGATGTATCTATTTCTATTTTGAAATAATTTAAAAGTAACATAATTATAGAAGAAAAAAATAATTTTGAAAATATTCTTATAAGATTTTAAGGGAATCTTTAATGATGTTATAATATATGAAAATAGCCACACCCACCGTATAAGTTAAAGAAAAAATTCTCAACATAATTTTGTCAAAATGTTCCAAAAGTATCATGTTTAGAAAACGATGTAAAGATTCATTTATAACCATTTTAAAAAATTAAAATAAGGGAAAAAATTTCTTTGACCCGTAGTATATTAAACCGTAAAAATGTTTTGAAATACACTTTTATGAAACATGGATGTGGACGATAAAGAGGTCCCATTAGATACTTACGTAAAAACAACCTTGGATAACAAAGAGATTGTAGTATTAACCCTACCTTGTACATTTCCTTGGTCGAGGGATGTTAAAATACTATATAATAGTTAATTAATTGTTATTAAATTATACAAGATCCATATACATAATTATGATATCATATATGATATTCTAATAGTTCATTGATAATAATATTTTAGTATTATTGTCGTTTTGGGTGTTAACTGATTCGTTTTAATTTAAATTATTTGTTACATGAGTCATGTTTGTCATGGATGGTATGTATATTATTCATATCCATAATTATTTCATCTCTTTAAAAATTATTTTTAATCATCAAATGAAATTTAATCTTGAATTGTTACCCTAGGGAATGAATTTCATCGCATTTGTGGAGACCGTAATCCGTACGTATGGACGAGCGACAATATAAATCTTTTGATATTAATATAGTATGTAAATATATGATATATCATATATAAAGAATCATTAACTTGTTATATTTATTATTTATATCAATTATAAATCATTATTATACCCTTCTAAAAATAATGTACTGAATTACAACTATACCACTAAGTGGAGACTATAAGTCGTACATACGCACGTATCATGACTTTTTCATTCATATGATGGATTGAATAATGAATATGGTTGTACCATTTTTATAATAACATCAAAATAAATATAATTTACTGGAGTTATTAATTTAGAATGGAAACAACAAAGAAAGAGTAAGTGGAAGAAGATATGAACATGAAAGAGGTGGTGAGATATTTTCCTCTTCTTCAGGTTCTTCCTTTTGATTAGATCAAAATGGATGCATAGGTTAGATTCCTTATAAACATAAGGCATCTAGGATTATGTTATAAAATTTTATGCAGGGTTTTATCGAGCCAATTTTCTTTTATGGTGTGAATTAGGGATAAGGGGAAGTGACCTTTTATAAGAGGGGTGAAGGGAACATTAGAAAATGATTGAAATATTATTTTATAATAAAATAATTTTAGTTTTATAATGGATAAAAAATGATTTATTTCAAGAATAAAGTGGGGATGGGTCTAAATCCACTCAACAAATAAGTTTTAGACAGGTTTGGGTCACTGTATTAACCTTATTATCTCGATTTAACTCTTAGTTAAATAGTTTGACATTACCATGTCTCATCGAATTTTTATATTATATTGTTACGAAACATACTATAAACATCAAAGAGAACCCAAAGTGGTTAATTAGTGATACACCAATCATTATATAAGTCTTTTTACTGATCCATTGATTTTTATGATTATTATATCAACCAATAATATGTATATTTTTTAAAAAAAACTCATTTTTGTTAATTTTGACATTATTTAATAATTGATTTTTGTTAAAGTCCTAACAAATTTATTACTTCGAAAAAAATTCATATGGTCAATCTCAAAATTTCATATTAACCTTTAAAATTATTGCAATTTATAAAAAATATTAAATTACATTTATTGTAATATTTATTATATCAATTATATTAATATTTCATTATTATGGTAATTAATGCGTCATCAGTGTGTCATAAATAAATGGAATTATTTAATGACTAAAAATTATAAATAAAATCTCATTATTTAGTTAATATTTTTATATTTGTAATGAATATTTATTGTCGAATTTATCTTATGTATATCGCAATATTATATATCATTTAGTTACTAATATTTGAATTGAACACTTTTAACTCTTCTTTGTATTAAATAATAATAAATGACCTAATCTAATACAAGTGGACCGAAAGGAAAATATTTTATTACTAAGGTTGTTTTTTGTCGAATTACACTTATCCAATTGAATAATGACATGTGTTAGGGTAGGAATAATATCATTTTTACCATTAATTACCCAATTTACTTTTAACCGTAGTAAATAAAAGTAAACAGTTACTATTCATCAAAAATATTTTTTTTCTTATTAAACCACATTTTTTTACTAATATCAAATCTTTCTCTCAGATTTTAGAAATTCCACTCATAGGAGTGGTTAAATTATATTTTATGTGAATTTGAAAATTCCCCTAGGAGGTGGGTAAAAGACGGTGAACAGTTCAATACAATTTTATATATATAATATTATTACAAAATGACCCCAAATAATTACATTGAACATAAATAAATATATATATTATCTATATTGACTTAAAATAAATTTTAATAAAATAATTAATTTTTTAATAAATTTGATTTTAAACAAAAACGCAATGTTTTTCACTATTCGTCAAAAATTGAATGTTTTTAGAAAATTACCAAAATTTCACCATAGGTTTATTTTGATATTCTGAATTCAAAAATGAAGTCCATTTTGAAAAATAAATTTTATAAAATTTCAACAAGTGTGTATTACTATTCATAATGGCTAGTTTGATTGGTTGCGGTGTGGTATAATCTCAAAGTTGCGTACAAAGCAAGCTATTGCATTATTCAAAAGGAAACATACCTTGGATGCTTGGTGTGTTACCACACAGTTATTTTAAAATCATTCATAATGATTTTTATTGAAAATGTGAATTATAATATGCATATCAACCCAAAGTGTCAAACTGAGAGCATAGAAAGGCTAGTTTTCATGTTCCAGGTTACGCTATGTTAATCCCAACACTAATTTTATGAGTTATTTCCCCTATTTACATCTGGTCAAAACAAAATCAACATGCAGTATATAGAATGTATTGTATTCCTTGGTAAACATACACAATATCTTCCATAAAAATACTGTAGTATTTTTTATGTCATTTTTGTCAAATTATACCTTTGGGGTATGTTACCTAATTTATGTTTTCTAAATTTATTTTTCATGGATGCTACTAAAATTCATTTGATATGAAATATAATGACACAACACCGAAACTCCCAGAGTAGGTAAATTATATAATTAAATTAGCATAGATAGATGATTAATATGATTAGTGACTGTACGAGTTAGTTATTATTAAAAACTATAATACATACATGATACCCATATAACATTGAGAAAAATAAAAAAAAACTTGATACATTATGAAATGAAATGAACATCTTCCATGAAATATTACTAAATATTTTTCTTCAAAACCTAAGGAAAGGAAAATAAACAAATTCAAGCTCAAATGATCTTAATGGGACTGTAATGTTGGAGGAATAACGAATTTATGAGTTTAGGTTAACATGTAAAGTTATAAAATAGACAACACATTTCAATTAAATAACTATTTAAGGCATAGTCAACATGCTAAGGTGAGAAACTGAAACACAATCCATTCAATCAATAAACTGAGAATGAAATCCATCCATAAATATATAAATACTGTAATATCATGGATAATAATAAAAAATTAGTAGAAAATTATAAATTATTGGAATTTAGGTTTCTTTAGAACACGATAAATTTTCTATCAAGAAAAGACATTTTAAACAATTATGATTTCCTAAATAGATTCCTCTCACGAGACTACTGATTCATTGAGGGTATTTCATTGAATAATTCAAATCCCACAGGGAATCCATTTACAATTTACAAAGCGATTTATTTAATTTCCTAATAATCCCTCATATATTGAATAATCAATTTAAATCCAAATCAATATTCCTTATCAAAAATGTATTCATATTGAATAGAAGATACATATTTAACAAAAATTCCCTAGTTAATCAAATAAATGTCATAGTTAACATCATATATAAATATATTATATTTTTTTAGGAATTTATATTATCCATATCTCTATAATGTTGATATTTATGGAATTAACTAATAAAAATTATTACAATAATGTGATTATCTCATAATAAATTTTACAATCATTAAAGTATGCTATATTTTAATTGTAGCTTTTAACCCTTGGGAATTTTCAAGTTAAACCCTTTGGGTCAAATAATAAAACAAAAACATAATCTACAACAATTTTGGAGTTAATAGAGATAATAAATAACTAAGGGGAAATATACACAACATAATAAATTTAATTGTTATATTGTAAATAATCAGTCAAAATTGATTGAAAATTTAGAAAAAACCCTTTCAATGTGTTTCATTTTTGTGAACAATCATTAAAATTATCTATAATAGTTTTAATAATGTTAATAATTCTTTACAAAACCATAATAATAGTTATGATATCATATATGATCCACTTATAATATCTTGTTACCCATTTTTCATAATCATTCATTATTTTCACTATTTCAGGTGTTAATTTCATAGTTTCCCAAGTATGGGTTGACTTGTTACTTATTATTCCTATCATGGATTCATAATCTCTAAATTTTAAATCAAGTTGTAAATATAATATATATTATTTTATTATGTATTTATATTAATAAACAATATTTTTATATTATAAATGTAATGTAATGTTTGTGGGGATGGTAGGCAATACGTACAGATGAACACAACATTCATTTCATTGTCATATTAAAATAACGAAAAGTTAAATATATATATATATACTTATACTATAATTATAGTATAATATTTATTTCATATATATATAATATTTTTATTGAATCCATGCCTTATAAAATCTATATATAACGTGAAGGAATCATTTCACTTTTAGTAGGTGGTAGTCTACAATTCCACAAATGATGTTATCGAATTCATAAAAAATAGACTGCATAGATTGATATGTCAAAAATGTATTTTTGAATCATATTTAAATTATAAATATCATATATATCATGTATAAATAATATTTCCATCATAATTCCCACCAAAGAGATGTGTTAAAGGAAAAAATGAACGAAATCAATTTCTAAGCCAGTAGTTCATCTTGCCATTAGTATTGTAAAATCATTTATATTTACATGGAAGTGTATGTAATTGTATGATAGACACATAGTATAAAACATATTAGTATATTTTGTATATTATTGTTTTATTTTAATAATGTATCAAAAATATTTGATGGGGTGGAGAATGGAATTAAAACAAAAGATCATAAAGATGTTACCTATTCTTTGTGTATCACCTTTTACATTGCACAAAAAGGCTTCCTTGGATGGATTTATTCACAAAGAAAGGATTAAATAATACGTTTAGTGATTTTTGGAATTTATTTTATTTGAATTTGGTCAATATAAAGGTATTTAGTGGTGTGAATAAGTTTGATGGGTGAGTACCTTTTTATATAGGTGGAGTAGTGGGATTCAATGAAATTTTAGAATTGGGAATTCCACCTATGTTTTTCTAGTGTTTACTGGGACCAATATTTGAATTCATTCTATAAAAGGTACAAGAAGATTGAAATATGAACATCTAATGTATGATGGAGAAGTTTATTTTACGTTTTGGCTCATAAGATTAAGGTTTGGTGCTTCGTTAAGCTAATTTTTCTCATAATCATTAAAATTAATTTTATTCACTCTCACTTCTATTTCAGATCAAAAAATAATATTAAAAATTAAAAATTATAAAATATACAGATTTTGAATATAGAATACATTTTTTCAAATCCAAATTAAAAAACATATAGAAATTAATTTAAAAATGACCCCATAGATGGCATGAAAAAGTGGGATTTTAATGTGAAAACATCCAGATGTTTACTAACATTTTATAACCAATTTCATAGTGAAATTGATACTAATTAAAAAAATTAGATTAATTGATAAATAATTTATATAATTATAATTTAAAACTAATATAAAATTTAATTTAATACTCTAAATTAATTTAATCCATCACATTAGAAATAAAATTCTCTATTTTTCACTATTCATCAGGAAACGAATCTTCATTGAAAATTATAAAAAATTCACCCTACACAAATTTTGATGACTTTTTAAAAAAAATTAATTCTATAATGTTATATTAAATTTATTATATTGTAGAATATTTTATTTTAAATTGGGTTTTCTTAAAAATGGTGTAAAAGTTTCTTAATAAAATATTGTGTTCTATGCATAAAATTGTGTAATTCAATATCCTATGCCTATAAAATATATTGGATGAATATAAATATTATTTTATTATATATATATATATACGACATAATGATTTAATAGTTAAATTTATTAAGAGTTTTATAATTTAATAGGTTGTGGAAAACATAACGAAATAGTTTTTTTCTTTAGACCTGGAGTTGCACCTATTGCAAACAATCTCAATATTGAATTTTTTGAAGCCAATAAACAAAATTAAATTTATTCCAAAATAAAAAAATTTATGGACATGGTTTTCTATATAATATTCGAATAAAACCTTAGTAGAACTACATACTAATCATCAATTTTTTGTTATCATAATAAGTTATATTTCAGACTAAACTAGGTGACCAGAGACATTCTTTAAGGGTGACATGCTTCAGTGGTGGTTTTTCTACACGACATAAAACCACCAATATCTATATCTAAATGACTAACGAATTCAAAAATATTATTTTAGAAAAAAATATTCATATTTTTGATATATTAGTTAGATTTTTAAAAACTCTTTTAACATTAACTAAGTGTAATTATTTTGGATTTTCTTAAAAATGAGCATACAAGGACACACTAAAAATTTAATCATTTGGATAGTAGTAGATTATAATAAGCTTCCAATTATACCTCTATATGTATTTTAATCAACTGGTTTTTTAGTTTCATCATGATATAACATACAATCAATACTGATGGGATTATCACCACCCATAATTCTATCCATACCAAAATATTTACATTTATTAATTTAAAACAATTCATTTTTTATTTGAAAAAATATAAAAACCATGGTAGAATTTATTTTCACCCATTATAATTATTCAAAATTAAAATTTCATCATTTTTGAAAACTCAACACTCAATTAATTTCTTTAAGATCCAAAAATATTATCATTAATATAAAATTTTAATTCAAAACCATATTTTTAAATTTTTTTAATAAACTAATTATTCAGAGCTATTACTATTTATGTACTTTTGAAATTATAAATGAGTTGATACTATAATTCCTAGATCTAGTGTATTTTTTAAACCTCTTAAATATTTTCATTATTTATAAAAAATATTTAGAATTTGAGGGAATTGAAATCTAGGGGTTTTTTAAAAACATCATAAATAATTTAACCTTTTATGAATGTACTCATGGAATCAATTTGATATATTATTAAATCCAAATGACTTTCATAGGAAATAAACATTCTTATGGTTTCAATAATATCTAGAAGATAATTTTTATCATCACACTCATTACTAATTTCTAAACTATAATCTTGGGAAACCAATGTAGCATTGTTTTTAATTTTTTTCTTACCTCAATTGCCATGATTCTCAACAACCATTTAGTACCAATAGTTAAGTGTTTCTTGGGCCTCTCAAATAGTTCACAGAATCTATTTTTTCAATTTGATTAAACTTTTATTTTAATTAAATTACCTATAATACATCATATGTTATTTCTATGATTTTTTTATGTTCGTTTATTTGATACGAAATATTTTTTAATGTGGGTTCTAATATAAGTTTATGTATGAGTTCATTTATAAAAATATCCTACAAATTCATTAATTGGACAATAACTATGAGTATTAATATCTTATGAAGATATGTATTTGGAAATTCATTATCTACTATAGGTTTGGGATCAGGTTGTACACTTAAACGTGATGAGTAATTTATATATGTTGTTATAGGATTATCTTTATTTTTAACACATATGGTCGTATTTTTAAATGGAATCCTCTAGATTCCTTATAATTGTCCTATGATATTTTGTATATGTTTCATCAAACATTACATGTAAAAACTCTTCCAAAATCCCATTACTTTTATCAAACACCCCATATGATTCACGGGTCATAGAATATCCAAGTAAATTTCAATCTTCACTTTAGGATTAAAACATGTCTAAATTAACATTTATTTTTGGAATAAATACATAACAACCAAAATATAAGGTTATTAAATATTGAATTCCTTCCATTTAATAATTAAAAAGAACTATTATTTAAAATAGGTGAAATTTAATATATATAAATTTTATAAAAATATATATTCATCGATTATTACCAAAAATAAATTTGGGAAACATTCTATTTGATCATGGTTGAGGAAATTTCATAAAGGGTTCTATTTTTCTCCCTATAACACCATTTTTCTATATGGTATTATGAGTATAAAAGTAATAATTATAGAAATGATTCCACGTAATGATTTAAACACTTGATCTGTAATCTCACCAACATGATCAATTGTAATCTTCTAAAAAATATTGCCATGGAGATTCACAAAAAAATTTAAAATATCTAGAAATATAATAAAGAGCATAACATTTTTTAAAAAAGGAAAAATAGTTTTGTATAATTTTTCAGTATAATATATTTATTTTTATTTACTTATTAACATATATGTCAAGAGGGTTTAAGAAAATCAATGTAGATTAACTCTAAAGGTTGATAAGTTTTATCTTCATTCATTGGTTTTACAGAGATTTTATTTGGATTTAAATTTTGATAACAATTGCATACTTTGTCTATTGGAAATTATAGTTTTGGTAGATCATAAACTAAACCAACCATTGTTAGCATTCAATTTGAGTGAATATTTAATTAGACTTGTGTCTTATTAAAAATGCAATTTGATTTTCAAATTTAATTTAAATATTAATCATTATAGGAAAATAAGTAATTTAAATATACATCTTATGAAGTTTCATTTCATATAATTTAAAAACCTAAATAATTAATTTAATCAAAAGAAATTGCATGAATTTTATAGAAACATGATATGAAAAACATCATCAAACTGTTATTAATTTACATGCATATTATAGTTTAATCCCTCAAAAAATAAAACCTTATAAATTTAAATAATACTATACTTTCTAATTTGATTGAGAGTAATTTTCTTCCCACTGGAATTGTAACCAAATGAGTCATTTCCACCATCAAATCTAATCTGATTTTTGGAGATCAAGATGTGTCCAATAATATATATGAAGCATCAACTATAAATATATTATAATTCATTAAAATAATGTTTCACAATGGATTCCTAAAAAATCATTTATTTATAAGTTATTTTTCATACCTATATTTTCATGGGTTCAAATGTTTTAGTGATAAGTGATTTAGGAATATATTATTGTTTATCTTATTTCCTATAATAGGACTTAAGATATTGAAAAAAAAAGTTATCTATATTATGTATTATTCAATTATTACTACTAAATAAGTTAATTGAATAAAAAATTCTGAAAAAATTATTTTCATAAATCCTTCTCTACCGAGGATGATATAAAATTATAGTCGTATAATTATATAATGTTTTTTTTTTCAAAATTATGTTTTATTATTTTCTTTCAATTTTTACATCTCCCTAAGTATTTTTTGAATTTCTCATTCGAAAATTTTAGATCGATATTTAATTTAATAATTTGGGAATTCTTTTCTTTTTCAAATGTCATATATCTACATAGAATTTCGTTTTAATATTCCATTGATCATAATTTTTTCCATTTAAATGAGAAGAAATACGAGTGTATGTTCCTACTTTTCTATTATTATCCATTAAAAATTAAATTTATATAAAATAAAAATTCAATGCCTTTAAATAGAACTATAAATTTATTAAATGATACTTTCTAAAAAATGTTAAACTGATTCAAAATGTTGGACTTGGTGGAAAACTCAAGATAGGGGTGAATATATTTTACAATTAAATTTCTAGTAAAAACTATTAAGTAACATATATCCCCTAATTAAAAAGAAATATATAGCTAACAAAATAATATATTTATATAATTTGACCTTTTAAAAATATTCTCAAAAGAAAGATCATTTCTCCATTGAAATTCTATAGAAAATATTATAATTAATGAAACTATAATAATCATATAAAACATAGTATAAAAATCACTAATTTATGATAATGATCATAATTTAGCATTGATAAATAAAATTAAGATAGAAACCGGTTGTTTAATATAAAAAAAGAAAGATAAAGAGATGTAAATGAGTTACATAAAATTTAAAACAACAGAATTTATTATGTGTTTAATTGATTAGATTATACTTAATCATCTCCATATAAAATCACCTTCCACATAGATGTTTGTTATAAAATATGCTGATCCACATATTTTATTTGGTTTTAGAAACAAAATCATAAAAACTTTTATAAAAAAAAAGAACCATTCATAGTTATTCATGAGATATAATTTGTGTAGTCACACATGAAAACTTCTATGTTAGTTAATGGGAACATATTTGAAGAAATTATGAGATATTTTAAATAAATCTCTTTTTTAGTACATCATATTGTGTTTTACTAATTTACTGTGTAGTAAAAAACATAACTCAAAAGTTTTATATTCATACAAATAGAAAATTTTAGATATTTTTTAATGGGGTGAATCTAAACCTGAATGATATTAGATTCATAGGTGTCTCTAAAGATCATTGGTAGTATCCTCCATAATTCATTCAAATCATCTGCAGTGAATAATATTATCATAAATACCTTTCCAATTTTTTTTTCAATCACAATTTTTTGACAATATATTTTTTCACACTATTCATGTATTCACCATCTATCTTGGCCCTTTAATCATTATAGATGAGTTGTATCCATTAAATATATAACATTGTATAAGATTCAATTATACATTGAATTGTTTTTAAAAAAATATAGATCCTCATACAAATTTGAATATAAGGATACCAAATTTGTATTTATTTATTAAAAGGATATATTTATGAAAAATAATTATTAAAAACCCATGCTTCTATCCAAAATTAAATTCATAAACTATCTATTGGAAAATTAATTTTGAAATTAATTGTAGAATCCAATGTATCTTCATTAGATACATATGTCCTAACAAATGCATCTTGAACTAATGATAATATCCACTTATGTTATATCATTTGAGGTACAATCTCTGAGTAGAAAATTATTTGATAGTCAAAATGAAGTGTTGGTAGTAGTTATATAGAATGCTGGTAGTATAATATAGTAGTATATCATCTTGGATTTATCATAGTTCATTTATATAATTAATGGTAGATTTTTCAAGATGGTTGCATCAAGTGATGGTTGATACTGGTAGTTGTAGTTCTCGATGGAAAAAACATTCTATAGTAAGGGTTTTAAATGGAAGAAGTAACATGTAACTATAGAAGTTCTTAGTAGTATCCCAATTAAATGGTTTCACAACATGATTTAAAATAGTTTAATAGGCCGTAGATCTTTCTAATATGTGGTAGAACAACACTTATATAAATATTCACATATTTAACCAAAATAAGATTTTCTGTCAGAAAAAATTATAAATATTACAAACATAAAAAAGATTTATGATCATTAATAAAAGGAAATCCTAGACTTACCACATTTTATCTCTTATTGTACATGTTTTCATATTTATTGATTTATTAAGTTTATTTTTTAACCATTTATCATTTCAACCATGTTCATTTCATGGATCCAAAATCACATAAATGTATGGTAATATTTTAATGTCAGTATTTATTTGTTCAAAAGGACCCATAAATTCATGTATCTTTTTTCTATCATTCCAAAATTGATGTCGTTGAATATTTTATTAGGTGGTTAAAATTCCAAGAACTATCCCCCAACAATATAATTTGTAATCGTTAAAAATGACTATGATTATTTTCATTTAATTTCATTATTACTATTTCTATATTATAAATTTGAATAATATGAATAATTTTATTTTATTTTTATATCTTATTAATTAATATAATTAATTTTAATTAAAATTAATTAAATCCATCTGAGAAAAATTAAATATCATCATTCACATAGGTATTGTAAAACATCCACAAGTAAAATCATATTGTTAAAATCATTTTATGTTATATAGGTTAAATTATTTATCATAGTGTTTTATAAAAACATTAAATTATATTAGTTAATTTTTTGAGGATACTTTTATTGAGTAATTATTATTTTTTGAATTGGAAATGGAATTAAATAAATGAAACAATGATTTTCATACCAGTACTTATCACAATGAGTTGTCTCTATTGGATTGATCCTAAATTCATTAGAAGTGAGTATTATGGTCACATCAGGGTAATGGTGATGTGTTTAAGGGAGTATTGAATTATATTTGGTCAGATATTTGTGAATGAATTGGATTTTTGATGTTAGGATAAATGGGTGGAGAAGGGTTATTTAAATAGTTACGGTGGAGTGGTATTTTTAAATTTATATTAATTATTTAATATTTTTGTCCAATTTATAGGAATAGTGATTATTAAACTTATTTTTCATGTTTATTATTAATAAAAAATGTTTTTTGATTATCATTCAATCCAAATAAAACACCAAATTTCCCCTTGGGAATTATTAATAAAATACAAAATTAAAAAATTGGTTTCAATGAAATAAAATAATAATTTGGGTTCAAAATATCATAAATATGATTATAAACATTATTTATTAAATTTAAATGGTATAATTTTTTCCTTGAATTTATTTAATCTCTTGAAAACTTTTAAATAAATTTCTTATTCATATTTGTAGTGTGATGATGTAGAAATTGTTATTGTATTGGTAATTAATTTATTTTATAATTATTCAATAAAAATAAATTATTTTTGAATGAAAATCATGCAATCATAATTTTAGAATTATGATTCCAGAAAAAGAATAAATTTTTATAAAAATAAAACCATATGTACAAAGAAAATAATTATTTAAATAATGACAGATAGTAAATTGAAAATATAGTTTTTTCATGAATAATTTATTTTCCTTTTACCAAGTGTGATTTAATTTCTATTTTTTGTTATTCTTAATTATAACATGATTAATTGTTATTTAATATATATATATATATTATAATAAGTAATTTCTAAATTTTAAAATTAAATATTAATTTATATTTTACATAATATATTAAATTTTACATTATTATAATTCAAACATATTTTTATATTATTTTGTATTATTTGATATTTATTTTTATGGAATTATAACCTTAATAATTAGAATTTTTTATATATTAGTATATATTTTTTTTGGATTTTTACTATTACAACAAATTTGGTTACCATTTAAATTGTCACTTTTTATTCCCCATGGTCAAAAATTATTCCAATTGTCTAATAATCATTATATTTCCTATTAATATTTATCATTTCCAATATTATTCACTCAAAAATTTATCAATAAAAGGTATTTATAATTATTTTTAAAATAAAAATCTTTCTTCTTATTGATACTTTTTTAATTCTTTTCACAACCATGATTATTTTAGGGGACAACAACATACCAAAATATAATGAAATATAATGTTGATTTATTTTATTTCCTTATGATCATTCCCCCCATATTATTTTAAATTATACATATTATTAATAAATTATCTTTTATGTTATATATTAATGTCCTAAAATAATCAATCTCATTTGTATGATTTATACTAGAAATAATATGCTATATATATTTAAGGTGGGAATTCTTCATATTTTAATATTCTGGGTCATTATATTTTTCACTCCATAAATTGTAACATTAAAATTTAAAATAAAACACTAAGACATAAATAGTCATGGGTTATATTATTTTATTCAATACTCATGTTATCATGTTTCTTCTTTATTTATATTATTTCTCTATAGTATATTAACTATATAAGGTGTCAGGTTTCATATAAAAGTTTCTCTACAATCCATGATTATGACCATTTGGTCCCCATAATATAGGTCAAACTCTAAATATACCACATATGAATTTAATACAAATGTCAGATATAGTATGTAATTTTTTAAGAGTGATATGTGGAACCCGTTATGTACTTGAGACATGTTCTGTGGAAGGGATTGTCAATATGGTACAACCCAAATACAATCGAGAATATCCAAAAGGTCTATGTTCCACTGAAATATCATTACCACACAAAAACCTCAAAATTCTCTTTAATAATGATTTATAAGAAATACTGCATTTACAATATCAATCTTTAGGTCTTATAGATTATTATTAACATAGCCATTTATCGAGTCAATGTTTGTATAATGTGTTTCATAAGGGTTGGTATCTTTGAAAACATATATTACACATTATTTTTACATAATATCTTCATTTCCCCATTTTTATCCTAAAATATTGGGGGTGCTATACCACAAAACGGTTTTCTTATAGAGTCATCATAATTATTGAGTTGTTATATTGTTGTAAAATATTTTAATTAAAATATTTTGTTGATCATAAGAGCATTAAAATTATAATTTCAAATATCTGAGCACCCCATCTATAATTTGAATGGCCCTTTTAAATTAAACATATTCATGGGGTTGATTTATTATACTAAACATAATCTATCTGTTCAATTACATCATGATTTTCCTCCAAACATTTAGGATATCCCAGGAACACAATCTAACATAATCGATAGTGGTGTAATATAAAATATCACCACTTATCAGATATATATCACAATAATTAAACTAGAAAATAATATTTCATGTATGATGAGGAAGTAGACAGACATTGTAAGAGGATTGACAACAATACATAAAACATTCCATCTCTTAGATATATTAGTAGGTCCCCTAAAATATTCCATGGTTATTTCCTCCAATTAAATATTTATATAGGTAATGGTTTCATCCGCCCCTTATAATTTTAACAATATTTTAATAAATTTTGGAACTAAAATAAATTAAATCTATATTAAGTAATCTCTTACTTCCTATTACTGTACCATAACTACTCATAGAGGTCTCATTGTGATTAGTTTGTGGATATTGAATTTTTTCTTATGATAATCATATAACAATGGAATATTTATCATTAGAATATGTGGTGGAAAAAATTATTTCTCATTTAATGAATAATTTCTATATAAATATTGAATCATTGTATTTTACCCTTCCCTATTTAATCAACATTATTATATAATCTGAGATTGCCTTTTAATTCCATATCAATCCAATATAAGATAGATATTTGTGTACAAATATAATCATGTTTGGTTATTATTACATCATTTATGATTACCATGTCGATCCATTTCATGTCTTAGAATATTGGGTCATTTTCAATACTCACCATGTATATGGTTATAGGACCCATTTTTCATAGGTAATCTAGAACACTGTGTACTATTCTTGGATGCTAATGTATTTAGATATCATAGTCACCAATTATCTCTAACCATATTTTTTGATGAATATTGATATATTATATAGTGAATATATACATTTTACATTTTTAGTAGTATATTTATCTTGTTTTTATCTATTGAGATGTTTTAATCAATTATTTTTGGAAAATATTATCATTACGAACAATAAATTAAGAGTTGGGAAATTTTTCCCATGACCCTTAAAATAACCTAAGTCATAATAGATCACTTTATATTTTATCATGATTTGAAAATCAATTACATTATTAAATAGAAAACCATTGATCAGAACTACCTTTCCACATGAGTTTATTGAGAGTTGAGGGGATATATATTGTATTTTCTTATGCTCCACAATGAAACCTTCAAATTTTTATGTCCATACAAACATAAACCTTTTTATCCTATCAGGGCCAGTGGGATTGATAATCTAGAAAAATATGGCTCACAAACTATCAATATTACCAATCTAATCCAAGGAAATTATAGGTCTCCATAACATATTTTTATATACGTCATTCATCAATAACATTACTATTTTTTGTATTATTAAATATTCTTTATCATATGATAAATTATAAAAAATATATGATAAATTATCAATTATAATGTCACATTTAATTTAATTTTCTTTAAAAAATTATTTCACAATGTATTTAATTAAACATTGACTTATTTTTTAAATTATTTCATGATTTTGGAAAAAATGAGAATATCAACTATAAGGATCCCCAAAAAATGGTCAAGTTTACCTACAATGATTCTATTCATAAAATAGATGATGATTAATAGATAATTAGTGAGTTTAAATTGAATCACTTTCAACTCATATGGTCTATATATTATATGTAATGAATCCTTGATAATATCTTTATTTTTTAGAATCATTTAATGATATATTGACCCAAAATCCAATTTAGAGAAGTATTTATCCACACATAGTAGTATAAATAGTAGATCAATCCGTGGTGTAAGATAAATATTATTTATTTTTATTATGTTAATATTGTGATAATTAATTTACAGATGAATTGAACCACACATTATCTTATTAAAAATACCTCAGTAAAACTATTAAGATGAAATGTGTTGTTTAAAACCTTTTAAAACTATTATTGAAGTTTATTATTAATATTATTATGAAAATACTGTCATTTTATATATATATATACTATTATATTGGTATATCTCATTTAATATTTTCTATACATAACTCTGCATCTTGATTAAGGGGAATATTAGAGAAAAATGTATAGAATACATCTCCATATTCTATTTACTAGAATTTCATCAAAGAAGAACCCTGACTTTTCCTCAATTAGTTTAGATAGATATTATAACTTATAAGGAAATAATATCTATTCAATCGATGTATTTTCTATAGCATTTTCATATTTTTCCGTGAATTGTTATATTATTCTAGGATGGTTTGGGATATTGAATGAGATCTCTCTCTTGATATTTTATATTTAATATTTATAATGACAAATAGTCTATTTATAATATAGTATAAAATTATACCAAAGGGAGCATAATTATGATTTATAGAATATTACCCACTATTAATATCAATTGTACCAGATCTATATTGTTAAGATACAATAATTTAACAAATTTTTACTCACATGTAGATCTTGCTCCATGTCCTGAAATGGGGATTGGATATACCTAAATAACATTCTTGATATTAAAAAATGTATAATGTTATAATCAAATAATACATTAAATTTTTTTTATTGAATTATTAGTGAACCATTCTCTCCATTTTTATTCTAATTATAATTATTTATTATAAACAAAAAAATGATAATGGTATAATTACAAGACAATAAGTATATAAAATGAGAATATTGAAATTAGAATGAACTAACCATATATATCACATAAAACATTTTATTTGAGTTCTTTAGTCTCAATAAAGGTTATTAGGTTGTATTTATTTTTATGTTCTCTAGCACAATTCACAAAAATAAATATACCTTTCTGTAATACTATCTATAAAACCTATATCTCATACTCATATTATTCCAACATTCTAAACATAATTATCCATAAAATACTCTTATATATCTAGAGGTAAAATATCATTGGGAAATTAGGTACATCATAAAAAAATAACATTATCATTTATTTTCATATTTATACATTTCTCTTAAATATTACCATAATCATATTACTTCATTAGATAAACATCAGAAATACATACAATAATGGCTGATCAATAAATCCATGTATGTGTGTATATTAATATATACAATGAGTGAGATAGAAAAATAGAAATTAATCATAAAAATAATCTATAATGGGAATGAAAAAAAACATTACATGGAATCGTGGCACAAAATTCATGATGATAGAAGAACATAGAAATCATTTTAATAATAATAATGATTCACCCTCATAAAGAATTCTAGATGTCATGTCTCAATACCATTATAACATAACATAATGTGTTATGGTAAAACCCTATGAATCATAAACTGTATATCAGGATATGAATGAATTCTACAATATTTTGTAAGGATAAATAATCGTGATCCCAATCAGCATATTAAAACATCATGCATATATATTCCATATATAAAAGAAACATATATTAGGAATGAACATCAATTAAAATAATAAGAAATAAATGTGTAACATAATATATTCATAAATCATTAACCACTGAGGTATCATATAAGAATTCATTAAAATAAAGGATTAAAGAACAATTTACCTTATAATAATTATAAGGATTCACTAAATGAATCAATGTAAAGGGGAATATAAAGGAATAGACATACATGGATAATATAAGAAATATAAACCTTAATTGATATAAATTATGTAAAATAAAACATTAGAATGTCAATATGATAGAGATATGGGTTGATAGTGAACATTTTATCTAATAAAAGGTATAATGGTAAAGGAACCATTATCCCAGGTCATGACTTGCTTCAGTTACTCCAATAAATCCCTAAATATTATTTTTTTAATACATAAATTACATTATTATGAACTATATCATATTAATTACATATCATATTATATATTATTATCTTCTTTTTTCATTTATTAATTTAATATTTTTCATGACGGTCTCTACAACCTTATATAGTTCATAATTTTAAAATGGATTTAGTTTAATTATATATTTCAAGGGAACATTAAAAATGGTTTTATAAAGACCAAAATAAACATGTATTAACATGATACATCGGCCTAAAAATACAAAAATATGGCTTGTTGGGTATTCTGAATCACCACTAACTAGAGACTAGTTCTTTATAATCAGTATATATACTATAGGTAATGATTTCACCTAATAAAATAATGACTATAAAATGACTTATACATTGAAACCTGGCATAATCACCCCATAATTCATACACTCACACATTTAAAATAATAATTTCTTAAAAACGACAAATATAAATATACACAATAACATGATTATACAAAAAAATCATTAATGATATAATAAACTGTAACCACACAACCCAACATATAAATAGCAAAACATTCATAAAAAATAACAATAAAAAACATCATAAAAAATAAATTAATGTTGATATAGAGGGATATGGGAGGTGAACTAGAAATATATAACTAAAAGGAGACCATGAAACATCCATATTAACAGGCCAGGATAATAAGCTTCACCTTCCTCTTCGATGACACCCAACTAAATTGATAAGGATCATATTCTATATACAATATGTAGTCATCTGTGATGTGAAGCATAGCTCATAAGATTTATATAGCAACATTTTGTGTGTAGTCATCTGTGTAGTCATCTGTGTGTATTATCCAACAATTTTTTCCCAATTTGACCCAAAAACCTTAACACTCAGTTTACCCTACCATATTGATCAATTAGAAATCCCCTATGAGAATAAAATAATAAATGTGGGACCTATTATAGGGAATATCTTCAGGACGATTAAATTTCTCTTATATTGATTTCCTTCATAGATACACAATGACTCTCATGATCTATGATTATATAAGAGATATAAAATTTGTGATATATCAATACTATAATTGTATCAATTATCATAACTCAATATCAAATAAAAATCCTCTAATAGATGAATCCCCTTTACATTATAAAAATGATGAAATAATAATAGTAACATGTTATAATAATCCATAGACATTTTACATTATTGAAAACATTCATTTCAAAATAACGATACAGAGGGTGTCACTTCATGAGAAACACAACATTAATGTATAATTTTTTTAACTTTTATAAAAGGAATCAAACTATGAAATACACAATAAATAAAATAAAATTAAATTCTATAAAACATAACCCAATCATTATTAAAAAAATGCAAGAAATTAATTTGGTGAAGATTATTACAATGAAGTAAGATAATTCTAAGGTGTCCAAATGGATCACTAAACATTGAAAACATGGAAAATATGATGTTAAATAAATTAAATTTATAATAATTAAATCCATAAAAAAGTTTATTTATTCATAAATAATGTTGGATGGAATTTTGAAAAAATAATTATGTTTATTTTTTACTATGACTTTATAAATACATTATGTCATGAAATTCATTTTTAAATATAAATAACCATATAAAAGTAGTTAAAAATATTTATCCAAATAATAAATATATAAGATAACACTATCTCGGTTAAAAAAGCATTTGAATTGGGTAATCATTCTGGGTTTCAAATTCAAAAAAATTGATGTAACCACCAATTGGATATAGAGTAAGTGGAGTGTATATGAATAAATCATTTTAAATGATTTGAAAAGAACTAATAAATTAATATTTTAATCACAAAAATTATGAACTGCCTCTAAATTCTATGTTAGGATAATCCCAGGCCACCAAGGATAGGGGAAACTAGAATGGAAATGAAGTGGGAAGTAGAAATTAAAATGTTAGAAGTTGAATTGATTTGAGATAATAAAATTTAATATCTTCCCTAAATGTGATGTAAAAAATATTTATAATGAAACTAGAGTAAGAGGTTTCTTATGTAATAATTTTAGGAGGATATTTCGACTTTTCAGAGATAAATGGGAAGAAAAAACTTTAACATCAATCCCTCTTAATATTAAATATGTTTAATTTTCAATCGATATGGGTATCAAAAACTGTATTAGAGATCTTAAAAGTTTCTTATGAAACATACATCCCCCTAGAGGGTATCGCTATAGGTTCAATTATAAAATGGTCCATGTCTATGTATGCGCCCGTATAAATTTTAGTCCTTCACACATAAAATGAAACTCCAAAACACTGACAAACATTCATTAATTAATCGTATTATAATTGAAAAATTAATCAATTATAGAACAACCTTTCAATAGAAATTCTAAACCATTCCAAAAGGTTGAAACATGGGATATGGTGTGACATATAATCCCACAATAAAAAAATTTCACCATCATAAATTCCCAAATTAATCTATAGAATATATCAAATATAATTTTAATAATAATTTCATATACTCCAAACAATGGAATAACACATAATGGAATCATTTATTAATTATCACCCAAATGTTTTTTCTCACTACCATTTTTCCATTTAACTATTTTAGTAAATAATTTATCACATAAATAAGTCACTAAAACTGAAAAAAATCTAAATATTATAAAATTTAGTTAATCTAATCCATGGACGTACAATGCTAGAGAATAATCAATATCACATTATCCAGTAACACCAAAATGTCATCACAGATTAAAATTATAAACCCTTTCCATAATATAAATCTTTTTTTAAAAAATAAGATTTATAAAACCATGGAATTAAAATCATATCCCCTTTAAAGGACCACATAAAATCATTTTGAATGTGATTCATTATTTTAATACAAAATACATCATATCATCAGAATCACCATTTTAAACCAAAATTAGAACTAAATTCATTATGATTTAAACATATAAAGATACTCAAATATAATACAAAATTTAATTTCTCCAAAAATAATAATTCAACGCACACAAACTATCATAAATTTGATGTGTTAATCAAATAAAAAATGGAAAAATAAGAAATGTCAAACTAAAAAACACATTGGAATTATTTTAAAAACTATTTAAGCAAATATAACGTTCAAAATATCACAATTGGAAATATGAAAACTCTGAAAATATCCCAATATGGATAAAATGTATAATAAATAATTAAATAAGTTCCAAAAATAAATAATAAAACAAACTGATATCGTGATTCCAAAAAGTATAAGACATTTAATACACCAATGATTTTTATTTCTCTTAAAAGAATGAAAATTATTTTAAATAATAAATTAGGATATCATTCCGTTATTAAAGTTATTTTTTTGAAGTATTTAAATTTAATTGAACTAGATACAAAAAATAACTTGATATTAAGAAAATATAAGTGAAAATTTCTAAAATAAAGAATTAATCACTAGATTTTAATCAATATACAATGGATATATTATTTCCACTAAATAAATAAAACAATTATGAAGAACATTACTAATTATGGTTTTCAAAAAATTTAAATATTAAAAAACAATTTATTTAAAATTTTATTCAAAACATAATCATTTGTATCCATGAGATTATTGATTAATAAATTCGTAAAAAATATATATAAAAAGATAAATTCTGAAAAATAAATCTTATTATATAATAAAATTATACCTTCAATTGATTAAAAGGATTATAATAATGAGATAAATAAAACTAGATATATCAAAAACACAATGAAGTTTATACACACGATATTTATAATATAATAATAATAATCAATAAAATGGATTGAAAATCCATTTTCGACAAGGTTTAAATGGGTTTAAGTTGCTTATCTCAATCAATGAAATATATTTAATTATGATTAAATTGACATAATATGTGATATATTTTATAGCCTCTTACTACTAATAAAACAATAGTTAATTATGATCAAAAACCAGAAACCGCCAAAACTTTATTGAATCACACAACGAAATTCCATTTCAAATTTACACAATTGTAATAAATAGACCATTTAATAAAATAAATACATTTATTCAAATGCGATCCATTTTAGAGAAAAGTATTTACATAACATTAGAAAACAATAAAATCCAAAACACAATAATATCCCAAATTTAAATCCAAAGTTCTATTATCCAAAAATATTCAATTTAAAACCCTTTATTAAAACCATTTTTTAGTTATAATATACCAATATCATGTCTAAATTCAAATTCCATTCTCCATAAATTGTAAAATCAAACTTTTATAAATCCATCATAAATGTCATGAATAATAGAAGTTAAGAATATGGGGAAATAAAAAAATTCAGTCCCACATGTAATATAAGGAAACACACATTCAATAGACAAAATGAATGTAAAATTAACAATATAAATAATTCCAACCAAAATCTTCATTTCATGATTGGTTACTATACATGAAATAAATTACAATCATTAAATATAGTAGTTTTCTAAATTTGACCTTCGAAATAAACCATAAATCATAACACCACTATAAATTGTTAACAAAAAATAATTTCAAAAAACACTTTATAGTTACAATGATTACTTTTATAAGTTTTTTTCAATAACTCACCATCATAATGACATCCAAAACCACCCTGATTAAATATTTACAATATCCCATGTAGATAATTTCATATTAATAATAAACATTATTAAATTTAATTTGAATTAAAATTAAAATGATCAATATAAATTATAAAAAATTAATAGAGATTAATAAGAAACATTAATGACTAATAATATAATAAATCATAGTAAAAAAAACACGAATATTATTAATGACATAAGTGAACTGTTTAATGTCTTGAAATAATGTATGTGAAATATACAAGTTCCTCTTACATCCTTTTTACTCGTTTAAATTGCATAAAAAGGGGGTAATAATGTGAAACCAAAACCTAAAAGACTAATCTCGGACATCCCGTATTTACTCAAGGCATGGTACTAAATAATATTGTATTGAAACAACATAAAATAAACCCATTCAGGTTTGATGATCATATCACATGTCTACCATGGATTCCCAAATAACATAAAAACTTGTCTCTGATGCCATTCTATTTCAAAAATTCAAATTCAAACCTTCAATTTCACTCTATATAGCGAGATATAAATCTCAGGGGGACTTCCCAATCACCACAGGCTATAAAATATAACTACGGGAATCATGATATACACCATTGGGATTAATTTTCCAGATAAAACAACAAAGATAAATGAACTTATTCCTATATTCCTAACGGTACCACCCCCTAAGTTAACGAATCACACCTGTCAAATATAAAATTTCTAAAAAATGAACTAACCAAATGTTACATAATAACAATAATAAAACTGTAATAAATAAACAAATCAGTACCAAGAACCAAACATCCATAAATATACACAACCCAACATTAATAAAAATTTATAGATACAAATAAAATATAATAAAATTGAAAGAGATTTATATATGGGATAATACATGTGGTTAATTAAAAATAAATAATTATACGGAATCCTAGAATTATATATATCCACATGAAAATTTGAAAATATTTAATTACCACCTCCATGAAATTCAAAACAAAATATATCAATCATGTAATATATTTAACATGTAGTCATCCAAAAATTAAATAATAGATCCTAGTTGATGAAAAAGACTTTTTCATTATGTATTTGGTAATTAATTAATACTAGAAGGTATCCTCCGAATTCCCTATTCATATACTTTGTAAGTAATTCATTTCATACTAGTTTGAAATAAAACTATAAATGAATTATTTTACATTTAATTAAATAAGTAACACTGTGATGTTATATATAATAAAAAAAGTAATGGGAAAACAATATTGTAATGTTAAATTTAATAATCATTATATTTTATAAAGAAAGTCTAACCAACATTATAATGAAAACCACTTTTATACCCACATTTGGAAAATACCCATATTTATAGAAATATTAAGGAAAATACATGAGTTCAATAATATAGAAAATTATTTAATAAAATAATAATATATTCATATATTTTAAGGCTTACAAAATATTACTTAAAATACTAGTGGAATTAACGTCAATATGGGAAGAATAAATCAATTATTTAAGAAAAAACCTTCACTCGTGCAGAAAATGAAATTACATTCACACAATAATTTGAACATACATTCGGGTAATAAAAATGAAAATATAAAAATTTACCAATAATTATAAATTATAAGAATCAAAATAATATAAATTTTGTATATTTTAATAAAATTAAAATAATAAAAAATATAATCACAATACATTTTTTAATTGTTGGGGCCGAAACCTCATTTATTATTTAATGCAAAGAAAAGACTTCTATTAATTGGGTAGACGGACACCCATTACATATCTTGAATGCCCATTGGGAATTTAGACCATTAAATGGCCTATAGGCCCAAATGTTTCTCCCAAGGCCAATTCTATGAATAATAATACTACAGTACTCTACCTGATACATCAATTCGCAGTATATACCACTCCTACAGTACCCCACCACTACTAGAGTGACTTGACACCGCTATAGTGCCAGCTGTTGCTACAGTTCCACAAATGCTACTGTACCAGTACTGTATAACCCTTATTTCATTTGAACACCAACATGACATGTGTACATTCTAATAATAATAATAATTGTATAGATCAAATTGGTGTTCTTGATGAAATTCAACTTCCCTGACACACAATTTTACAATCTGGACGTTTTTGAGGGGAATTGTCATGTGAATATGAATTTTCAATCTTGAATCACTTAAGAGAGTGTCACTTGAAACCGAGATAAATACTCATATAATGACTCTCCACATAGCTTCTTAAGTCCCCACAGGACTTATAAATGGATCTAGGATATAAAATTGAAGAAATGTTGTTGTAGAAATAATAATCCATGATAATAACTTGAATTCCCCTTAAAAATCCAGAATAGAGTCATCCATCATCCATTATAATAATAATGAAAAAATTATAATAATAGAATAACATATTCATTCAAATTAAAATTTCATATAACATAATAATTTCATGAAAACAATAAATTAGGGATCACTAAAAATTAGATTACACAACCATGTATCAATAAATTCATTAAAATATTCATTAAAAAGGATAAAACCATGAAATACAACATAGTTTTAATCAAATTATACACTTTCAAACACAACAAAACACTTCTTAAACAGGGAAGATGCCATTGTGGTGATAATTCTAATAAAAAATTGATTCAATTTTATATTCACAAAATAAGTTCATTATATTTTTAAACCATAGAATAAACAGGATGAGAAATCATTATAGTTAATAAGACTACATTGCATAAAATAAACACTATCATTGTAATAAAAAAATTACTGTTTTTTATTTTCAAAAACACTTGGTGAGCTTAACATTCATATAAGTAACAATAAAGCCCTTAAAATATTGGACCCCAATTTAAAATAATTGAAAACATAGATGAAAAAAATTTGAAATCATATCCTTTTAATTAATAATTAAAATAAATTCATCATAGTTATATTTTTTAATGTTGTATAAACTCATGGATTAAAATTCAAAGGAAATGGATAGATCCACTAACTGAATTTGAATTAAATGGAGAGTAGATGACTCAATATTTTATAAAGAACTATGGAACCCCCATAATGAATATAAATAACAAAAATTAAGTGGCTCACAAAAAAAATATTAATCATAAAACCCTAGTATTCATGGTTAGTGGAAAGTAAGAACAAGAGGAGAAGGGAATAAGATGATGAATTGATAAGATTAAAAGAGAATTTGTCCATGGACCTTATACATATCTCATGAAAATGAAGAAAAATCAAATATATAAAGTATGTAGGAACAATAAATCATAAGGAATATATAATGGATGGGTTTATTTTATTGTGAATAGGGGAAATTTTATTAAAAAATGTGCCCCAATATTTTAACATATTTAGATTTTAAAATATTCATGGGTAGCATGCATGAGCTCGAGACCATTCATGTTTCCCATGTGACCCAATACTCCCATGTGGGGTATCCCCATAGTCTCTAATGAAAATTTCCATTCTTTTTTATATTTACTATATATTTTTCAAACCCATTCATCCTACCAATTCAAAAAAATTACTAACATATTTTAAACTATCCAATTATGTGTGAAAACTATATCCAATTACCATGGTGTCATTTCGTTGATGTTATTATCCATTAAAATAAAAAATCATCAAGAAATTATGTGACACATAATCTCATAAATATTTTTGGTATATATTTAATATCATTGTATATGAGATGGATTTAATTATATCAGTTTATGTTTATAATTCATTGAATCTTACTAATAGTCATGTTTTTGTAGTTTAAATAGACAAAAAATGTAATTTAATTTCATCATTATGATAGCCAAATTTCCATTAATAGATATAGAAATAATTTTATTTTATTTTTATTGTATATCAAATCATAATATGAAATCTGAATAATATTTATGAAGTTGATATGGGTAATAACAATATATCATTTTTTACATAGTTAGAATTAAACTAAAATTTATGAAACAATGTTTCTAAAATGGTATTAAAATGAACATGTAAATATGATGGTATTAATATTTAATAAAAAAATTAATTTCTAATAAATAAAATATTTTAAGCTAACATTTAATGAACATTTAATTTTATAGAATGGTTAAGGGGAGAATATATTAGGAAATATTTTTTTCAAACCTATACTTTTCAACTTTACTGGCCTTATTTGTATTGAGTCTAAATACTACATAGGAATGAATTGTGGTCACACAAGGGGATTAGGTATGTGACTCAAGAGTGTAAAGGTGTATTTGTGTAGATAATTTTCAAAATAAAAAACAATTAACATAGAATAAAGGTTAGGATGATGGATTTTTATATATCCAATGGTAGGGGTATTCCAGATTAATGTTTCCAATATTTTATCTTGTATAATAAGGAATAGGAATAGTTTTCATCCATATAACATTTATTGGTTTATGATTAAACAATGGTGAATTTTTAGATATTAAAACAAATTTAAAGATGAACGGTATTCTATAAACACATAATTAATGGCAACGAATTGTAAACATATATATTTAGAATAAATTATAACATAAGATTTAAATTTAATGATGGATTTTTTTATATTCAAAAAAATCCTTAAAGTACATTATTTTAATCCTAAAATAAATTTTCATTCATTATTTTTTTTACAAATTATTGAATAATATTCATTTCATGATGATTTTATAAAATTTATTGTATTCTTAAAAATTTTATTTTTTACGACAGGCCAAAATTGAATATTTCTATAAATATCCAAATAAAATAACACTATTATAATTTTATATTCTAGATACCAAAAAAGAATTTTTATTAAATCAAAATCCCAAATATAAAATTTTTAATTTTTTCTGCAATGTCATATGATAAAAAAAGAATTTTTATTGAATAAATACATTTTCTTTTTCCATGACTATTGACATTTAAATTTATTTATTATTAATTATTATATGATCTATAGATATTTATAATATTTATTTTAAACAAAATGTGTTTTAAAATTTGATAATTAAATAGTTAAAAAATTACTCATTATCTAAAAAGTGGTATTATAAAAATTTAAAAGTATTTTTAAATTTTGTTACATGAATTAATACTTAATTTTATAAAATAATAAAATTTATAAATATTTATTTTTATCGATTTAAAAAATTATTTTTAAGAACTTTGATTTTCTCATTTGTATGGTAACTATAACAATTGTATATTATTGTTATCAATGTTCTAATACTATTCAAACAATTATATAATCACTACACTTGCTATAAATACTTATAATTTCCATAATTATTCATTCACTAATTTTTTCAAACAACATTTTTTATTAAATTTCGAATCTTGTTTTCAATTGTTTATTTTACTTTTTAAATTTTTTCTTCAATGATAATTTTATCAGATTGAGATATACCAAAATATAATATTGAATTTTTGTTATTTAAATGTGTTTAATTTCACATTGTAATATGTTATATATTATGGGGTATATTCATACTAAATATATATTTTTTATTTTGATTTAATAAAATGATTTTACCTAACTTGTTATTTATACTTTTCACCATTACTTAATTAAATAAAAAGGGAAAATTTATCATATTTAAAATTATCATGTCCTTATATTCTTCCACCCCACCCCATTAAAAATTTCATCCTTGAAATTTCCATGAAAATATTGAAAAATAAATAAATGAGTTTTCACTTATTTTATTACATCGTTAGTTTCCCATGATTCATCTTCTTAATTATGAATTCTCCTTTGTATTCTAAAAATATGAGGGGATTTTTTATATAACATTGTCTCTTCAATAAAATAATTACACAAGATACTCATCATACGAGACATCATAATCTAATTGTTCCATTTTATGGGATGGGAAACAAATATTTTATAGTCCAAACAAGATCAATAATCTCAAACATGCTTACATACCTTTAATATTTCCTTACATTCATCACAGTCCACATAATTCTATTCCACAGACAAATTATAAAAAGAAATTTATCTCCAATTTCAATCTCTATATATAAAAAAAATCTAATCATATTTATTCTTTCAATTCTAACCTACTCTAATGTGTTTTTGAATTTCCGGGATCATATCTATTATCTATTCTATAAGTAATGATAAAAAAATTTATTTACTAAAACTACATCCCAACATGTGGTAGTTTTATATTTCATCTTATATGAGTATTTATATTGTTTTATCCTACTATTTTATTGGAAGAATATTTTTTATGAGAAATTTATTGAAGGATATTTTAGTTCTAAAATTACATTAATTTATATTGAGAATTGATAAGTATATAATCAGGATTTTTAACAATGCATTCAAATTGAACACATGATTGACGATGATAATCTATAATACAGTTCAATATTGTTATTAAGGACTTCTAAAAGCTCTAAATAAATTTTAAGTGAACCATAGATCTCAAACTCTGATAATTAGTAGTGTTGGTCCCTATATACTCCCCAATTCCATGATAAATATCACAAAAATTTGATCGAGTGAAAATTCGTCATTATTACGGATGAATTGATATGTTTTTTAATATGAACCACAAAAAAAATATAATTTTTCAACATATATGTAATAATAACTCTTATGTGTTTTTCCATAGTGGATTACTAACATTTATATATAGGTATGGGTAATAGGTTTTCATCCCTTAAAACAATTGATATTTTGACATAAATTACTAATATACTAAAAATATCATTGTATATTCCAAAATTAAATTCTATATCCAAATATAAGTTCTCATGGATATCTCTATACATCATTTTTATTCCTAGGTTAACAGATAATCTTTATCATTGAGAATCATCGAATATATCAATATTTACCACAATATCAAATAGTACCGAAAATCATACCCCATTCGTTACAGATCAATCTTAATAAATGTTGACTAATATTATTAATCCCATCCATAATTATTCCACTATATTCATCATATAAATTGAACAATTTTATGTCTCTACAATATCATCTATTATATATTCATGAGTAATCATTTATGTAGGGTATGTTATTTCTCCTTCCTTTTTTCTTCACATCTCAATCCTTTGAATGCCTAATAAAATTCAGTCCATTAAAACATGTATCAGGGATTAGTTTTCAACATATTTTCTACATAGACAATTTTCCAATTTTATCATTTTTATATGGTAATGTATTGACAATTAATATTCATTGATCAGATCTATCATCATCATTTCAAAAATTTGATCACTATTTTGGTGAATATTTGGTTTGGCCTTTTCAGGTAAGTATACATGTCACAAATTTTTGATAAAGATAATTTCTTCATTATCATAATAACTGATTACTAATGATAACACTAAGTCATTATTCTAGTAATTTTTCTCATAAACAATAAACACTCATAATTCCTAGGCTATCACATTATCATTTTATATAAGTAAACAAACCATGAATTTCATTAGATAATCCCTATAAATAAAAAATCATTACCCACTTAGGGGTAAGAGATTAATGGTTCTGTTACATAAAATTATTCCAACTCCATTAACTTGACCTCATTTTTACTTTTCTTGAAAAAAATTACAACATTATGAGTTAGCATGGTCAGTGAGTTTTACAATCATTAGAAATATAAAAAAAAGTAATCTCTAAAGAAATTATTAATAAATTCCATTGTGATTTTTAAAACATTAATGAGTTTTAAATACATAAATATGAACTTATTGTGTCCATATCTTCCACATATGTGATTCTTATGAAGATCATATTTTTCCCCATTATTTAACAATATCCCATTCAAAGATATATGTTATACAATTCCTGATCCCATAAGAGTTAGTAAAATAAGTCATGAATCTATGTTAGAGGATATCTCTTATTATTATAATCTAATTATGATTTTTATTGTAAAATCATAGATGTTTTGAACCATTATTCTTCTTCCCAATGTGGAATTGTCACTCTATATAGAAGCACTAAGGAATATAAAATCCATGTATATGAATTCTACTTGTTTCAAAAACATATATTGTATTTTATTCAAGGATATTCTATAGGGATTATTTTATATAGGTAAAGATTCCAAAAAAATGTTATATTGGGAAATAATATTTATGATTGTAGAGGAAAAATATAATATTTATCCATATCTTATTCATCAAATGACAACATTATCCATTATTTTAAAGGATTTTCAAAACATGTTTCCTAATTCTTCACATCAATAGTTGATATTTTCTCTATACAAGGACAACAATTCCATTTCTAAAAAGTCATCAAAATCAAGAATATGTATCATAAATAAATTTGGGGGATGATTATCTAAAACAATATTTATTGGAAAAAAGTTATATACTTGAGATGAAATGACTATACCATTTAGGGTATTCAATTATATATAAACCATTTTTTAATATGTTGTTCTTTAATATTTATATATAATATTTATTACACAAAAAATGTTTACAGATATAATGAAATAATATATTTTTCTAATGGATAATAATCATACCATTCACCATTTTATTATAATTTTCATTAGTTATTAAAAAAATGAAATATATAGCTATAAATATATATATTATATGAATTAAAATGTTAAATAGTGAACTTCTAATTAATAACATATAAATAAAATTATAAATCCAATGATTTACATCAGAATTTTTAGTCATATTATTTTTAGTGTATCTTCAATTTGATTTTATGAACTAGTAATTAAAAATAGATGGAAGTTTCTTCAATTACATAAATAATGTACTAAATCACATAAAAATATTATTATATAATAATTAAAAATATTATCCAAAAAATATTACTATAAATCTATAGCTTCGCATCATTGGATAATTTCATTCATCCTTAAATATCATTAAAATAATAATCTAGTAATTTATGTTTATTTTCACAAAAGTATAATAGATATTTCTATAATTTTAATACTACAATGGATATTATAGGGACATACATAAATAAGGGGTTATACATAAATATTAAAAATATTATAAACTAGGATATTCATGGGATAGTATATAAAAATATTAGGTCAGAGTAATATGAAGATAACATAAGGGGCGTGAATTATGTATTTTCTAAAATATCGATTGAATCTAGTTTATAAAAGTGATTTAGTATTATGATGATATGAAACATCCTTTTTTATATTTTAAATTAGTAGTGGATAAATAGAAATAATTTAGGTTGAATTTTTTTTGTGTTTTTGGGCACAAAACCCTCTAGTTCACTATACCAACACTCTCTCTATGAATGTACTGAATTTAACTTGAATGTTCCTCTTACCACTAGAACTTGATATATAATACTAATTGGGGTAATTTTTCAACTTAATAATATTGATAAAACCATTCTCGTTCTTTTAATGGTAACAAATTATCCATATCTTAGTACATTAAGAGAACAAATCACCACAACTGAGTACAAGTAGCTGATACTCCAATATATCTAAATAGTTTGATTTGTTGATTGTTTGAGTTGATCATCATAATTATAGAAACAAAATTGATAGTATATGGGTCATTTTCATTAGAAATAAAATAATTCATGAAATAAATACTCGGAATGAACCATGGTTGAAAAATATCATCAAATATAGTTGAAAAAAATGTAGTAGTAATCTTACTGCAGTATGAGGATGAAATATGTATTTCTCCAAAGTGTATCCTATTTTAAAAATTAAAAGATAAAACAAATCATTTCAATAGGACTATAAAGATATTCACACGAATACATTCTCATGATTATATGTGTATATGTATATATACCAAAATTATTTTGGTAGAAAATATATTGTAGTCCACATGCTTTGGTATTCTGGATCCAAAGAAAACTCCTAAATAATATGGAAATCCAAATTCAAATATTCCAGAAAAGATTTGAAAATTCCATTAATAATAGAAGAGATTTTATCTATTGATTATGGTTTCAATGAATACATTGTAATGAAAAATGAATCTGTCGTAGAGAATCTATTTTTTCTTGTAAAACTAAAATGATCGTTTCATGAATCTCATCTTATATTGAGGCATTAAAACTCAATTGCTGGAATCCTAATGTATTAATCAGGTTTTAACGATCACAAATCCTATTCAGTATATAAACCATGTTAACTCTATGTAATCTATCTCACATCAAATGCAGTGTTTCTTAGTAAATGATATTCTATGCTCATAAGTGCTATACAATTATTTTGTTACTATATATAATATTTTGATTCACATTCAAATGATTTCTCTAAATAATGATTATGTTTACTTCATTCCAAAGTTATCACTTCTTATGTATGAATGTAGATATTTACCTATGTCTAAGACACCATGACATCTAGACAATGTGACATCCAGACACCGTAATATCCAGACACTGTGACATCCAAACACCATGAAAAGCTGACACCGTGTACAAGCAGACATCCTGACATCCTGACATTGTGACCATGAGACACCATGACCATGAGACACCATGACAATGAGACATCATTAATGTGGGACACCGCCAACAAGAAAAAACCATAACCACAACACACCGTGACCAATCGAGACACTAAGTGATGGAGACACCGTTTACGAGACATATTGCGACATTGTTTCTTATTTTTTTTGTCGTCTTTCAATATATTCATTAACAGTCATATTTGAAGATTTTAAATGGACCAAAATAATTATTATTTATTTATAGACATGTAATCTGATAGTACGATGTATGAGGTACATAATAAATGCAACCTATCGGCTCAAACATAGGCACTCCATGATAAAATAGTAATGCACAGAATCAAAGAATAGTGACATGATACTGAAAATCAAAACAATCTATAGGATGTGAGCATGAAAACAAAATGCACATAGATAATTCATTAATAATGATTTTTCTCATGCAACTCAAAACTGTTGAAGAACACAAAACGCGTACTTGAATCCCAAAATCGAGATCAAATACACACTATCAAATATCACGAAGAACACTAGATAGATATGTCTAACTTGCGACACGTTTTTTCTGTATGAGGACTTGATTTCTGCATCTGCTTCATCTCTGAAGTCCAGAGTGGCAATGAATAAAAATTAGTGCACATCTAAAACTATCTTAATATTACATCCCTGTTGTGTATCAATTTATTAACTTTCGATCAGTGTGTGTATCTGTATAACAACACACTCTGTCACATTCATTACACTGAAGGATACAAAATTTCCTTAATCAAACATCCTTTTACACATGTGTATACCCACAGATAAGTATGGAAGTGGTACCTGTGTGGCCTGGATGTTTGTACCCACAAAGAACAATGGAAGAGATCCCTGTGTGACCTAGAAAGTCGTATGTATTGTTTTTAACCCCGATCCATGGTGTGGATCATGTTTATTTATATAAACTTCTTGATGTTAGGTGATCACCAAGTTCAGTGGATTAGGTGTTTCCCTGAGACTAAACTACTTGTTTCACAACCACTGTGCTGGTTAATTTAGTCTAATCTATTGTTATACTTTACTCTATATTTCTAAAATCTCTAAATTTACATTTATTTTTACTCTTGGAAAGAAGTTATAATTGTATACTCTTAGTAGTATAGATTTAAAAGTAATATTAATAACTGATCTTATGACTACTGAGAACTAATCAATCTTCTATGTAGTTATTTAAACTGTAAAACACTTATAAATGTATAACCTTGATTAACTGGGCTGTATTTATGCTTTTTGTGAAAAACTTTTAGAAATACTTCTTAATCAAATTTTTTTATAGATACTCAATTCACCCCCTTCATGAGTAGTCTACTCCGACCAACATTTCATATCAGTGGATTTTCATTAACACTCTGTTTATCCTTATTCAACAGTGATTGTAGTTGTACATTGACTATCTGTAAATTTCTATTAGTTCTAGATTTCTAGCTCTTTAGAATTATTTATGTATTATGTACAATAGATTGGAAGGTTGTACAACCAATAGACCATCATTCATTAATGGAACCAACTGTGCTCAGTGGGAAATTAAATTGAAAATGCATTTAGAGAGTATGGGTTTTGAAATATGGTCATCAAATATAGTTTAATATTAGATTCCTACAACTGATAGAATCACATGGGATGAACCAATCAAAACTTCCTACAATAAAAATTACAATTATATGAATGATTTACAGTGTATTTTAATAGATGTGGAATTCAATGAAATTTATGCTGTTAAAACATCCCAGTAAATTTAGGATACCATGTATGTCTCTCATGAAGAAGCATCTAGGGTAATAGAAATAAGACATAATACTTATACTATTCAATATGATAACTTTAAAATTAAAATTGTTGATCCTATCACTGACATGTATCTTTATTTCAATGAGATTGTTCGCACAATGATTTCTCTTGGACGAGAAGTAACTGATATTGAAAAAATCATGAGAATTATCACATGTCTGCCTAAAAGTTGGAGAGGAACCTCTGTATCAATTAGAGAATCATGTAACATCAAAAAGATACCTATTAATGAACTCATTGTGAAACTGATGATTTATGAAGAATGGATGAATTTCTACAAGGAAGTAGAGGTTGATCCAAAGAGTAAATCTATTGCATTCATGACCACTACCTCTAAATACAATGACATAGGGAAATTTGAAGCTTCTGTAGAAAGTACCAGTAGTAAAAATTCATCACCTGAAAGTGATGAGGAGATGAATCAATTAGCAAAAAGAATCAAGAAATTTTATAAGAAGAAGAAAATTCTACAAATTTATATATTCAAGGGAAAATATGACCAAAATGAAGTTGGAAGACGGATCGGAAAAGATATGACAAGACAGAACAGATTGTCTACTATGAATGTAAGCATAAAGGCCATTTAATGGTTGACTGTCCAAAGATCAAGTAAAAAAAGAGATATGTTGAAAAGGAAAAGAATTATAAAAAGGATATAAAGGAAACCTCCACTGCTTCTGAGTACAGTTCAAGCGACTCAAAAACATCACATGATGAACAAGAAAACAAAGCCAATATGTATTTTATTACAAACACATCTTAGGTAACACTAGACTCTGCTGTACATAATTCATACTATTCCGTTGATGAGAGTGAATCTGAAAATATGAATAATGAAGAAATGTTTGAATACTATAACATTATTGAATAAACATGAAAATAATTAAAAGACAAATATAAATCATTGATGAAACAATATCCTCTTACTGTGAATACTAAATATGAACTCACAACTGAAAAAGAGGAAAATGCACTTCTTCTTGGAGAGAAGAACGAATTAAAAATGTCTAATAAGAAATTCAAGAATGACTTATAAACTATTAACAATGGTAAAAATATCTTCATTCAAATTATAGGAAAAATACACCAAAATAAAACACTGACATTGGTTACCAACCTGGAAAATAAATCATGGTAGAACATATTTTGTTTCTAAATCGAGGACATAATGATTTACTCACAGTTCTAGAAAAAAATAAACAAATTCAATTTATAATAAACATTCTAATGTTTCATGTTTTTTCGGGACCAAAGAGTGTACATTTATCAAATACGTTACTTAATTCATATAGGAATCCTATGAGGCAGATATGGGTTCCTAGTGTACTTATTACTAATATTACTGGACCCAAATAATTATGGGTACCAAAATCTATTTTTTCCTAATCATTTTGAAGGAATGATTATTAAAGAGTTCCTTTAAAATTTTCTGGTACTTGGACAGTGGATGTTCATAACACATGATAGGAAACTACTCATTCTTCAAGAACCTAAAAAAATAGTTGGAGAACATGTCACATTTGGTGACAATTCCAAAGGAAAGATTATTGGCCTTAGCCAAATCGATAATTCTAACATAGTATTGATTTCCAATTTACTATTTATTGATGGATTAAAATACAATCTACATAGTATCTCACAATTATGTGATGATGGATTTCACGTTATATTTGAAAACGATTCTTGTAATGTATATAATTTAAAAGATAAATTATTGTTTTCTGCGTTAAGAAAAGAAAATGTTTACTATGTTAACATAGGTTCCCTAGGTTCTCAGAATTCTTCAATCTTTAATGTATTTCTTATAAAGAGTAATGGATATAGAATTAGTGACTAAGACACTGTAATATTTACTCCCTTAAAAATATAACTATAAAAATCTTAGTTAGTGACATACCAAAACTTGAGTTTCCAAATGACAAGGTGTGTAATCCCTGTCAAAAGGTAAAACAACACAAAATTTACTTCATAACAAAGAACTATGTGTCAACTTCTATACCTATCAAACTGGTTCACATGGATTTATTTGGAGCATATAGACATTCTATTTTAAATTGGATGCACTATTTTAGTGTTCTTGAAGATGAGTTACATAGATATACATGGACCTTTTTTCAAGAGCACAAAAGTGAAACCTACTATTATTTTACTAAATATGCCTAGTCTGTGGAAAATATTTGTAGACATTGAATTTAATCCTAAAGAACTGATCAATGACCTTGAGATTGAAAATCAAGACTTTTAATCTTTTACCTCACAAAATGGTTATAGTCAAAATTTATCTACCCCTAGAACACCTCAAAAAAATAGAGTTGTAGAAAGAATAAATATAACCTTAAAAGAGATTTCTAGAACAATTCTTAGTGAATATAACCTACCTATTTATTTTTGTGTTGGTGCTATCAATATAGAATTCAATATAATCAATAGGGTTTTGATTAGACCTATTCTTAAAAGGACTCCTTTTGAGTTATGGAACAATCTAAAACCCAAGGTTAACTACATCAATGTTTTTTGTGGAGAAGTCGATATTCGTAATACTAAAGAAAAATCATGATAAATTTGAATCCAATTGTGATGAAGGTATCATATTAGGATATTCCATGTCTAGTAAAGAATATAATGTGTTCACTAAAATAAATAAATTTGTGCATGAATTTGTCCATGTAAAATTTGATGAAACAGATCCACAAGAGACTAAAACCATTCTAGAGAACCTGGACGATTATGTATCAAATCTGAACATTATTCCAAAATCATCAAACAATTATATGAATGATTATATGAAAACACCTAGTTTTGAAAATTCATTAGACTCGAGTCATAATGTACCTAAACCTATTGATGAACAAGAAATCCCTAGTTCCTCATTTTCTAGGTTGGACAGAACTCATAAGAACCATCTTTTAAATGTTGTTGTAGGAGACCTAGATAAAGGAACTCATACTATAGCTTTTCATAGAGATAAGGTTGAATATCAAGCCTTTTTTCATTACATGAACCTAAAACAATTAATGAATCCATCAATGATAAATTTTGGGTGATGGCTATGCAAGAAGAACATAATCAGTTGGAAATGAACAATGTTTGGAAACTTGTTGAAATAACTAAGGAAATATTAACCATAGGAACTAAATTGGTGTTTAGAAATAAGGTAGATGAAGCTGGTAACATAGTTAGAAACAATGCTATATTGGTTACACAATGATAGAGTTAGGAAAAAGTAATTGACTATGAGGAGACTTTTTCACTAATATCTAGACATCAAGCCATCAGAATCATACATTCTTATGCTGCACATTGGAATTTAAAACTATATAAAATGGATCATAAGAGTGCACTCTTAAATGGTTATATAGATGAGGTTGTCTTTGTTGAACAATCCCTTGTTTTTTAGACTCCCATTTTCAAAATCATATTTCTAGATTATCAAATGCATTATATGGTTTAGAACAAGCTCCAAGATCATAGTATGATAGGTTAAGTACATTTCTAATTTGGAAAGGTTTTATAAAAGGAATAGACGATCCTACCCTATTTATAAAACAAATTTCCACTGATGTTTTAGATGTTAAAATCTATGTACATGACATTAATTTGGGATCATCAAAAAATTATTAACAAGTTTATTTTTCTAAAATGATGCATAATGAATTTGAAATGAGTTTAATGGGTGAACTAAAATTCTTTCTCAGATTTCAAAACATTCAAAATAGTGATGGTATTATTTTAACTCAATGTAAATATACTAGTGTTCATCAAAAACAATTTGGATTGGATATCACTAAAAGTAGTGACACACCCATGAGTACCACATGTAAGTTGGATATTTATGAAGTTGGAAAATATGTTAATCAGACAACATATAGTGGAATGATAGAATTCTAACTGTACTTAACTATTAGTCGACCTAACATAATGTTTATTGTTTATATATATTCCTGTTTTCATGAAAATCCAAAGGAATATCATTTTAAATGTTGTAAAGAGATTTTTCAAATACCTCAAGCATACACCAAATCTAGGACTGTTCTATCCAAGAGGACAATCATTGGAATTAGTTAGTTATTCTGATGCTGACTTCAATTGGGTGTAAGTTATATAGAAAAATCACCCATGGAACATGTCACTTTTTAGGAAACTCACATGTATCATGGTGTTGTAAGAAACAATGTTTTGTTTCATTATCTACTGCAGAAGATGAATACATAGCTGCTGGCAATTGATGTGCACAATTCATGGGGATGAAACAAACATGACTAGATTGTGGATATCAATTCAAGAATGTACCTATAAATTGCGACAACAAAAGTGAAATTAACATCTCAAAAAATATTTTTTCACATTCTAGGAAAATGAATATTGATTTAAGACATCAATTTTTGAGATATCATTATAAAAAATGTGATATCACGTTGGAATTCATTGGAACTGAATATCTACTTGATGATATATTCACCAAACCACTAAATCCTGAAAGAATAGACTATATCATAAATGAATTAGGTATGATAAATATAATGTAAATTTCTTATTGATTTATGTTTTATAGGATTATGTCTTACAATATTATATCATAATATTTCATTGTTATTGTCTCACAGTTAGTATTTCATGATTACAATTTGATAATCACTGTCTCACATTAATGTTCAGTGCATCTCTCACTGTAAATATCTGTCACTCTCTCACCATAAAATTCATTCATATTATCACTAGTAATTCATTCACTGTCTCACTATAAAGACCTAATATGGTCTCACTGTAACGATTCTCTATGATTTTTTTTACAAAGTAATAACTATATCACTGTAACTATTCATTTCACCTTTTTTATTTTCCCATGCTTTTACTTTTGCCGTTTTGGTATACCTAAATGATAAATTTAAGGAAGTGTCACTTATCCTTCACTTGAGCATTCTTCAAATCACTCAATTTGTAACTCTTCCTCAACCCTTAAACCCTACTGACTCTCGAACCTACGGGGAATGCCCAGGATGAAATTCCCTTCATCGTCGACTCTTGAGAAACATAGCTCAAAAAAGAAGAATATAGCACCCTTGCTGGCACCAAAAGGTCCTCTAAATCCTAATCTGCTGTACTAAGTAGTAGAACATGATATATTGATCTTCCCCACATGGATTCTATTGAGTAAGTCTTTATTTCCAAATTTTTTAAAATAGAAATGTGTGTTTTAATGGTTTTCGAAGTATGATATATCTATCTACCCTAAGTTAATGGATTAATTTTGTTAGCACGTAGAGTTATCCTTTGTTCTGAAGATGGTTTTTCTATGAGAAGCTAGATAAATAGCTAGAAATACACAATATCTTTGAGGTTGTGGGATTAATGGCTTTGGATACCTCATGAAAGCATCTGGGAGTACTATAAGAGAGTACCTACACCTTCTTATGAATTCATTATGTTAGAAGATTCTTTGAAATGCATAACTGGGAATGGCACCAAGAGGATTTCCATTACTACACAACTGGATAAAGATTCTAGCCATTTTTTTATGTTTATATATAACGATATTATCCCTAGAAAATAGATTTTTAAAAAAACAATATCAGCATATGTTTCTGATTCATCTTCTGAAAAATGGTCATAAGATCAACCATTGTGAGTATGTCATACACTATAGGATTGAGCTGATCAAAACCACATCAAAGTCAACCTCCATGCTTTATTCATTCCTTATCTCAGTCATGCTTCATGCTAATGGTATGGATGGACCTAATGAAGATTTTATCAAGGACTGTGAGTTTTAAATTTCAAAAGTCATTATAAAGAGGTTGAAAATCAATTGGAATCCTTGGAAAAAGGAATGGGTGGAAAAAAACAATGATATAATTTATGAAAAGATCAATTAAATGGAATATCCCTGAAGACCAAAAGATATATCTGACCCTTGTTTGGAACCAGTTGAAGTTGTTGATTATTCGAAAGAAGAATAAGTAGAGGATGATGTGCCTCTATGGAAACTGTTTTTGATAAGGAAGACCGTACTCTTGTCCCTTAAGTACTAAGTAAATAAAGGAATTCCCTTCTTCTAATGATGTTGTTCATCTAGAATATCAACCCATTGATGAAACACAATCTATTTTCAATGAAACTGATAAAAATTCTATAAAAGAACCAATAGAAGAAGAATTATCTATTATGCAAGAATCTAACATTAAAGAACCCATAGTGGAACATTATGTTCATGAAGTCATTCATTCAGATTTGGAAATGGTGGGTCTAGCTTTTCAGTTGGCTAGATAGGAAATGGGTGAGGAACTAAGAGAAGATTTCATGGAATTAGATCAATACCCTAAGCCTGTTAGTCTTGAGAAGGATGCAACTATTGAGGGGGAGATACCCCCAAAACTATAACCTATTGAACCACCATACATGATTGATACAATCCTTTTAGACTCTCATTATAAGTTCCACAAATTTTATGATGTGGATGATACCCATGAAGTATCATTAAAAGGCCATGGCCTTTATACTAAGATCCTATTGAAATCATTCTGATGAATAAGAACTTGAGCCTCTATCAGTCCCTATATCTGAACCTTCACCAGAACAACCATCATTTTTGACTAAAAATGATCTAAAATATTTTGGAGGTACACTTTTGGCTGGAGTTGAAAACCACATGAATACCCAACATGCTCTTATAACACATATAAGTGAGATAGATGAATCACTGTTGTTCGAAAATTTATTTAGAAGATTCAACACAAAATGCTTCATATGATTCAGGAATTCATAGTTGAAAATAGACTTTTTAGTGATGAAGTGAATACTCTAAAAGGTATGATTAATGAAAATAAGAAAGAGATGAATTCAAGATTAGAGCTTGATTTTCAACATGTAGAGCCTATTGTTCCTCAAAACCAACAGAAAATTCCCTTTCTTATTCAACAAAAGATAGCTTCTTTTGCTGAACAAGTCATAGAAAGGAACAAACAGATTGTGAAAGAGATGCAAGAGCTTGTTTTTAATCTTATTAAACTCACCAGTGAGTATACGGGGTTCCTTCAAAAAGTGCTAAATCAACAGAAATCTCTTACCTCAACTGTCACTACTTCTATGTCATTTGGAAAATCATCTCAATCTTCCTTAGACAGTGACGTACAAAAAAACTGTGGTCAAAGAAGAACATCATATAGTGAATAGTGGTTTCAAAAAAGATTCTCTATATATTTCTATCATGAATAGAGTAAATTTTCATAATTAGTTCAAAATCCATTCTAAATATTCTAATGATGCTCATCATGAAATTTTAATGAAAGTGGATTTCTACTTCAAGCGATTCTTCTCAAAGACTAACATGACAAATCATTTCAAATATCTTGTAGAAAATATGAGGATTCCTCCTGTTACTCAAGATTTCAAGAATCAAGTCCTAATGCTCATTGAGTTCACTCATATGATGGATATGTTTATGGAAAACAAGGATGATTTTGAGAAATATATGATGTATGGTGGAGAGATCCTTGCAGATTATATCATGTTTCTGATGCTCTATCTTCAAGTACAGATTATAGCCATTGTTGCTCCTTTAGATACCCCTCTGAGACCTGGTTTACCTACTTTCACTTCTACCCTATCCTCCACTTCCTTGTTTACTGGTCAAGCACTAATTTTGATCAGGCATGTTATCCTTGATCAACAAATTCCTTGATCTTCTACTACACATGATCAGGCTCCCTCTGTATTTGAATGTTTACCTTTACCTTCTCTATCAAACATATCACTCCCTTCTTCTACATCACACTCTACTCCCATGGCATCCTCTTCTACTGCAGCTGCTGCTAAGGGAAAAGGCAAGACCAACCAGTGACTAAGTACACTGCCTACACTATTTTTGTTGGAATTTTGTTTCATTTGTTTTAATTTTTGAAATGGTACACTTTATCTAATACATTATTCACTTTTCTTGTCTCTTTTTTCATTCTTTTTCTTGTTTCTTTTTGATAATCCATAAAGGGGGAGAAATATGGGAGTAATATATGTGTAGAAAACACTCACTCTATCTATGTTATATACACATTTGAACTATGTTGTTAGAACAAATATTCAAACTAATTTTACAAGATTTTTGATCATCAAAATGGGGGAGATTGTTGGAATCCTCAGGTACTAATCTTGTTTTAGTGATCAAAAATCATATTCAGTCTATTAACCATGTTAACACTATGTAATCTATATTACATAAAATGCACAGTTTCTTAGTAAAATCTATATAGAGCTCTTATATTCTATAGACTCAATTTGGTTATTATATAGTATCTTTTGATTCACTTTGTAATTATTTCTTAGACAAACGATTAGGTTTAATTCATTCCATAAATATCACAGCTTATGTCGGAATAAAAATATTTTCCTTAGTCTGAGACACCGTGAAATCTAGACACAATGACTTCCAGACACAGTGAAATCTAGACACTGTGACATCAGACATCGTGAACAAGCATACACCATAATCAAGCAGACACTATGTCATCCAGACAATGTGACAATGACACACCATGACCATGAGCAACTGTGACCATGAGACACCATGACCATGACACACGATGATCAGGAAGACACCGTAACGACATGAAACTATGACATATCCATTCACCTTGTGAAGGATACACTGTTTCGATGACATACTATGACACCATTTCTTAATATGTTTTGTCTCCTTTCAATTTAATCTATAACTGTCATATTTGAATATTTTAAATGCACTAACATAATTAATATTCCATATTTTTCATGTCATCTAACAGTACTTGGTACATAATACAAGCAACCTGTCGGCTCAAACACGTACACACCAAGATAAGAGAGTGATGACCAAATACAAAGAATTATGGAATGATACTGGAATGTGAAACAAGGTGGTGGGAAGTAGCATGACAACAGAAAACACATAGATAATTATTGAATAAAGAATTGTCTCATGAAACTCAACATTGCGGAAGAACACACGTAGCATACTTGAATCCTAGAATCGTGAACATTTTCACCCTGCCAAACATCATGAATAACACAATCTCGATCCATCTAACTTGTGACACTATGTTTTCCATATGTGGACATTATTTCTGCATCTGCTTCATTTTAGAAGTCCAGACCTGCATAGACTAACACTCATAGTACTTCTATATTTGTCTCAAAATTTATGCTCTATTTTGTTTCATTTTATTAACATTCGAAATGTGTGTATATAAATATAACAACACACTATATCTCCTACATTTCATTATAGGATACATGGTATCTTTATTCAATCATCGTTTTACACTTGTGTATACCCACTGATAAGAGTAGAAGAGGTCCCTATGTGGCCTGGTTGTTCGTACGCATGAAGAACTATGGATGATGTCCCTGTGTGACCTGGGTAGTCCAGTGTACTATTATTAACCACGATCCAGGGTATTGATCATGTTTATTTTTATAAACTGTTTAGGGGCAAGTGATCATCAAGTGGAGTGGATTAGCTCTTAGCATGCGACTGAACCATGTGTTTCATATCCATTGTACATCTTAATTTAGTATTCTTTATTTTACTAAATTACTTTATAATTTAGAAATCTCTAAATTCACTCTGATAGTTACTCTTGGAAAGAAGTTATAATTTAATTGGCATATTATAATAGATTCAAAAGTAATATTAGTAACAAATCTTAACATTACCGAGAACTAATCAATATTCTATGAAGTTATTTATACAGTCTAACACTTATAACAGTATAACCTTCATAAACTGGTATATATTTTACCTTTTGGGGAAAACCTTTTCAAAATACTTATTAACCAAAAATTGTTATCGATACTCAATCCACCAACCTCTTTTGTAATATACTCCGACCAACATCCACTTATTTTCATCCTTCCATGACTTGTTCACTTCCAAGCATAGCATTGGTCAACCATACGTTCAATATCCACTACATTTGGTACAAATTTTGTTTCGAGATTCCATCATAGGGTTTATATTCCATACATTTTTAATTCCTCCAACCGTAGGTTTGATGATCTATATGTTAAATATCTATCATATTGAAGCTGATCCATACTAAAATTGTTCATCTTAGCATAAGGATGATGATCCATACATTCATTTATCAAACATAGGGTTTAAAAAGTGCTTCTATAACACATCCGGTTGGTTTTCATTCCATAAATGATATACATAAAATCATGATATATATTCTTGAAACATACTTAACAAAAAATTATTATAAAACAAACAAGGGTATTTCTGAGCATCAAAATCATGATATATTACAATGTATTTTTGAGATGGTACATTCCCAAAAATCTCCCATTTTTTATGATAATAGATCATATAATGTAATTTACTAAAAACTTATGATTTATAAACACTAATATGATTAAATAATTTTATTTCACGGTATTATTTTTATGGAGATAAATAAACACAAGTCAATTGTAAATGTTTTGTTAACGAAATTTTCAATGATTTTCTCTATAAAAAATATGTAATGATGTGATTCGAAAATAATCCCCCAATATTTGTGATAGAAAAAATATTGTTTAAAATAATAATGGATATAAACCATATTTAATATAGAGTTGAACTGGTAATGATTGTTATAGTATACTGGTAATAGAAATAAGATTCCTAATGTGGAAGTGTAAATTTGAACATAAATAACACAATAATAAAATAATTAATGAATATAAAAATTACAAATATAATAGTAATGTAATATAAATTTAATGATAATTTTTTATTGAGATATTATCATTACATCCCACAGTTAACATAATAATTTTTCAAAATTTTGGGCTCCGATTATATTGGTGTTCTTATTCAAAATATCCATTGGTGGTAGGTGTAGTGGGATGAGGAAATTATTAAACAACACCATGAATATGAAAATCATTACTAAAAGGCTATAAAGATGATTTTTAAACAAAATTTACCACTAATAAATTATATTGTATTAATACTACACAACCTTCTTTCTTTAAATTAAATTAACCTTGACAAAATCATTGATTAATTCTTCATACTAAATGAATGCAGTCAACTTATCTCTGATTTGATAAATGACTAACCTGAACTAGTATTCCATAGATGTCATATGACTTGTAAAATCTCTCTAATTATCCAAGAGAATATTCAATGGAGTACTATAATATTTAATATTGTGAAATATGTTATTCAGTTGAGCAAATATTAATGAAATTTCATCAAATCTCTTTATCAGTTCTGGTGGAGGCTTTTGTGATGGAGTGATTGAAACAAAATAACTATCCCTAATAGGCTAAAATTCTCTTCATAACATTAGTTTCAGATCATTAAAATCATATTTAATCACCGATTATTCCTTTAAATATCAATATTATCTTGATAATTATCTTCTGAATTCATCTTGATCTCCCATATACTTAAAACATTATTTAACATCATTGAGATGATATTGATGTTCCTCAAATCAACTCTTTCACTAAAGGACGTATATTATCTTGAACAATCTTCCTCTAAATATCTAATTCTTGTCAAAAAGATACATTCAAGATTAACATGAGAATACACTTATGAATCATTGTTCCATCATAAGAGTAATAAGACAATATAGAAAAATATATTTTATATTGTCCTACTAGCATTATAGCCAAACATGGATCATTAGGACCTTATGATTATACTCACAATTGAGATCCTTATGAATCTAAAGAATCATGAACAACGAGTGATATGTATATAGGGTAAGGGGCATCTTTTCTATGTAGTTTTTCTTTATGAGCCTCATGATAAATACTTTCATCCACATGATCCTCAAAGTCAATTTCATTTATTGCTTCATCCACATCATTGGAATATTTTCTATTATTCATAATATAAAAAAATTGACCCTCTTCAGGTATTAAGTTTTTCCTCTTCATCATGCAGTATTTTGGATAAACCAACTGATTGTCTCATCCTCTTCTCCCTATAAGAATAATCCATGAACATTTTTTTGTTCCAATCCAATAGGTAAAAGTCTATTGTAGTAGTTTATCTTGAATTATACCATTTTCTTAACAGTGAAAACAATTAATTTTTTTTTTGATGAAATCTATATCTGAAAGGCATATTTATGATTTTTACCTTTCTGAACAAAAAATGAATGTCTTATTCCATAATAAATGAATCCCATCTTTTATTCATTGATTTATAAATGAATAAAATATCTTAACCCAAGTCGATAGAAAAAGAACATAATTTAGTATATAAATAAAAATAGAAAATACATGTCTACATAACAGACATTCTCTATCTCATTTATTATCAGTAAAATTCTATATTAAATATTCTTTATCATGACATTTCGATGAGGGGTAAGGCCTTTTTCATTATATTCGTGATATATCTTATTCTAAACAAAGAAAACTTAATCTCCTCTGAATTATATTTTTCATCACATATATTACTAAAATCAAAATGAATATCATCCTCATGGGGATAGCACAAAAACTAGAAATATCTAGTAATAAAAGATAAAATTCATTATCATGGATCTAAGAGATTATAGAGTCTTTATTGACTCCTAAAATGAATATTGAAATTCTATAGATCACTATCACATTAATTTCAAAAATAAGGGGAGTGTTACTATCTAAAAAATAAAAATATAATACAAGAAATATAATTTATATTTTTAATGAAAGAATTGTATCATTTAAATACTACAAATCTATATTTTTAACTTGATGATGTTTATGATATTTCACTGCAGGTAAGTTGGTGAACACAAATTTGAATCTTCAATTATTCCTGTTGATTCCATTTCAAAAGAATTCAATATTTAAGGTTTGAAGGATTAGGGTTTTAGAATATTGGAATGAAAAGATCTCTATAAAATGAATGGAAGTGATGGAGTGGGATATGAGGGAGAAGGTTGAAAATTTTATTCTGTCGATTGAGAATGTAATCCTAAATTTTTTATTTGAAAAGATGAATTAAAAAAAATTAATATGAAATTATTTTCACAATTATAAAAGCAAAAAAAAATATTTCGTATAATTAAAAATAATTAGTCATTTAAACTAAAATAAAATTAATGAGAATAAAAAAGATCACCCATAATTTATTATTAAATGTCCTAAACTCCACCTAAATAAAATAAAAACATGATGTGGGATGTTTTTTAGTAAACATATCAGCTAATTAACATTTTTTATTTAAAAATTATAATGTTATATCCTTTTTAGGAACATCATATCATAAAAAATGATGTATGATAACAATATTTTTAGTCCTAGAATAATTATAGGATTTTTTTTAATATAGTAATATAACATGTGTTATCCCATAAAATAGGAATATTATTAAAATTTATTTCAAAATCCCATAGAGTGTTTTTCATCGACTACACATGTGCAAAGAAAATGATAGTAAAAATATTCTTCATTGTTTATTGATAGGGAACCTGAATGTTGTTTCATACTCAACCATGATTATAATGATTTTCCAAAAAAGTGATAGATTCATGAGCTAATTTTTTTTCAAATATATTACTTCCAAAGGTAGAATATGAATATGAAATAAATTTAAAATTATATGTTTTGGGTTAAATAAGATATTGAATAATATTTCCTTTTAAAATATTTAAAATTCATTTAACAAATATATGATTGGATTATTTTGGATTTTGCAGAAATACAGAATAAAACCCTACAGAAAGCATAATGTATAGTCTACTAGAAGTAATATATAATATAATACCACTAATTTAACTATATAACTATTTATCGACATCTTTTAAAGCTCCATCAAAATCAATGTTTATATTGGTACACATATGAGTTGAATAAGTTTTATTTTTTCATGTCCAGTCATTTTCAATAAATAAATAATATTATTCCTATGATATAAAACATTTCAGTAATATATATGATAAATTTGAAATCCTAAAAAAATTATCTCTCACATAATACATATTTAAAATAATTTTACATTGTAATTGATAAATCAGTACAATGTTTTTTTTTGAAGAACTGAAAATAACATAATACACATAAATTTATTTTAATGAAATATTTAAACAAGAATTTTTCATAAAATGTGTTGGATCTTCCAATCCAATAGTAAATCCTTTTTTCGAATAAATGTACTTAATTATTCATACTATTGTCTAGGTTCTTGTTCAAGGTCATACATATCTTTAGTTATATTGAAAACTGAAATTGGTTTATGGGGGTTTCAAAATCTAGGGGTTATTTTAAATAAATTACCTCGATTAAATAAACATTTTAAAAAGTATAATTTAACATCCATATGAAATAATTTTAAAATAAAATGAGATGTATAAGCTAAATGAATTAAAAATGATTAGAATATAGATACGTGGGAAAATGATTCATCACAATCTATACCTTTTTCCTGATTAAATCCATTAGCATCCAATATTTTTTTCTAGTTATGATCCCTATTCTATCCTGTTTATTCCAAAATATCATTTTGTTTCCATTTACAAGATAATCTGATGATCTTTTTACAAATTCCAAAAATTCATTTCTTCTAAATTGTGTTAGTTCTTCTTGAATTTCTAATGACCAAATTTCATCTTATAATGTTTCTTCAATCAATTAATCTTCTATATAAGATATAATGGTTGGGAATTAAACAAGGAATTCTATATTTTGTGTAGTTATAATATTCATGTCTAGGTATCCTACAAGAGTTTCTAAAATATAGTTTTTTAATCTTCTATTCTATCATGGGATGGGACTTTCAGGTTCATCAATTTCATGTTCTTTTGAACTGAAGTGTATTTTATTTATATCATTTTCAAAATTTGTTTTAGTGGTGTCAAGGTTAATTGTATCAAATGAGTCCATAAATTTATCTATTTGGTCTTCCTCTTTAATTAAATTGTTAGTTTTAAAAAAATTAAGATGAACTAATCCATCAATAATACTTGAATTCATACTAAAAACTCTATAGATATTAGAAGTGTCAAAATATCCTAATATTATTCCATTATCATATTTTGGATCGAATTTAAATATATTTTCTTTTATATTCAATATATAAAACATGAAAATAAATACATAAATGTTCATTACATTAGATTTTCTGTTATTCTAATGTTCATCAGGTGACATTTTAATTATAAGGATGATTAAAACACTATTCATGACATATTAGGCTATTCTTATAGCTTCTTCCCATAAGTTTGTAGGTGGACTATATTCATTCAATATAGTCTTTCCATTCCACGAATAGATCTGTTTCTAAATTCAATATTACAATTTTTTGAGTTGTTCGTGGTGTGGGGAAGGTGCGTTCAATACATCTGTTTGAGGAAAAAATATTTAAATTCATGATTTTAAAATTCACTACAATGATAAGTTTTGAATGAAATTATTCTTAAAGATTTTTTATTTAGAAAAATTTTGCAATCAAATTTCAAAAAAAAATTAATACTTCGCTTATGAGTTCTAATAAATAAGTACATATAAATCTAAAAAATTCATCAACTAAAACATTGACATATAATATAACATCCAAAACATGTTACGATGGATTTTCCAAAAAAAACCATATGTATAAGTTTTAATAGTTTAGATTTATCTATTTGTTTATTTGATTTTAATGAATATTTTTGTTGTTTCCCAATTTACATTTATCACATAATTTATCATTTTCAAACATAAGACTATGAAAATGAAATAAAATTATTCTTATATAATTTTGTAAATAATATATATTTCAATGTCCATATATTCTATGCCAATTCAATAACTCAAATTTTATAGCTATTAAACAATAATTATTAAGTTTATAAAAAGAATTTAATTCCAAAGTATAAAATTTGTAGTTCTACATTCCAAAAAATTATGTAGTCTTTTATTAAAAATATTGTTGGAATTTTTAGAGAAATAAATATAAAATACATCATCACAATTTTGAGAAATTCTAACCATTTCATTCAATAATATTTATACCTAGAGTAAATTATAGATTTAGACAGTCTTTTGATCTCTAATAGTTACAACTCCATTAATCATTCCATTTACATTGTCATAATTAGTTACTAGAAATTCATACATTATAGTCAGTGTACTGAAATTTTTTAAGTCTCCACTCTTCTGTCTTACTTAGCCACTATCCATATTCCATGTGGATATTATATTTCTCGGGCCTTTTTCTTGATAAGTTAATTAATCATGATTTTCTTTTGGTGCCCCTATTTTCTAGGGTCCAGTATTATGAGGAATAAATGATCTAGGGATCTATATCTTTGTTATCCTTAAAATTTTGGAATGATCACCTTTAGAAATATTTTTCAAAAAAATCATTTTTAATAACACTAAATTAACGATCCCACAAGTAAAAATTATTAGTGTAATTACTATAATTTCTAAAATAATATCATGTATGGTTTTTTGAATTGGTAAAAAATAATTATTTTATATTTTAGTTTTTCTACATTTTCATCCTATTCAAAATATTTATCTTTTAAAAAAATTATTTCCATGAATCTCATTCAGATTATTTTCACCCTTGTTAAAAACAAGACAAACAATTTTATAAGATTCTACTTCATCAGAAAATTATTTTCTCCATTTTTCTTGATTAATATTATTTTATGTGGATGAGTTTAGTTTTTCAATTACATCATATGTTTTAGAAAAATTTCTCTTTCACCTAAAACAACATTATTTATATTTTTTAATGATGTGTCTTTCTTTATTAATGAATCTTATTTCACTTTTATAATAGTAAAGTATTAAGATTATTTATCTTGTGATAAACTACAATTTTGAAAATCATAAGAGTAATGTCATTGTACCTTTTCATCATCCATGTCTATAAATCACACGTTGGATTCCCATTAATGGTTCTTGTTTCTAGTATCATATTAGAAAAAGATATATTAGTCTTAAAATACTCTCCACATATCTTACATAGATATTGTATAATTATTCTCATAATCTTCATTCATCTGTAATTTATTTTATATCATTATTCTTTCATCATTTAATCAGGGGAAGTTGGGTCTGATGTGACCTAATTGTTGGCATTCATATAATCATACTTTATAAGGATTTATGTTGTCCTTCTTAAAGAATTTTATAAAGACTCTTTTTTCATTTATAATTTTATGATTTTTCTGCCTAGGTCAGCCAGTTCTATTTTAGAATCTGAGGAGTTTAAATTTCTTATGTATTTTTACTTCAATTTTTTTCAATTATTCTTCTATGATGTCACTTTTAGTGAAATATTTTCCCTTTTACTAACTTGTGATCCTTATCTCCATCATTGATTTCAACTTCATAGATCATCAACGATTACATCAATTCATTCAATTTCAAAATCACTATAGTTGATGACTGACGAATAGCTACAGATATGCCATTCCATTTTGAGGGTAGTACTATATGTACATTTTGAGATTTTTGTAATAGAATTATTGTATATTCAAAGGAAATAATATTTTTTACAATCGGTGTTAACTATTCATTAAATTGAGAGAAGATCTCTCCATCAAACATTCCAAATTTATCGAAATTGAGTTTTGATGTTGCATATGTCTTTTTTTGATGTTATCTATTTGAACATACAAAATTTTAATATTTTTACTCATCTCATTGGTAGTAAGAATGATTGAAACTCAGTTTAATTCATCAGGTCCAAGTCTACAGATAATACCAATCATTGCTTTTGAGTTGATGTTATATTCAGCTTCTATTTCAATAGTCTAGGATTATGGTTTTTCTAAAATCACAAAAGGACTAATGATCTATTTATAGTCTCTAAGGACTATATTTTTCAGATATATGATCATAAAAAATTTCCAGAATCTATAGTTGTCACCATTATAATATAGAGCACGAATCATGTACATTTTTCTTTTGGATAATCCATTCCTTTCTTCTCTATGTAGAACTGATTCTTTAAAGATATCTATATATTTTATTCCAAATACCCAAATATAATACAAATTATTATTTTGGAATAATAATTTGTTAAAACAAGTGGGGGTGAATTTTTCCTTTTCTAAAATCTCGATTGATTCTGGTTTGTAAATCTGATTTCAATTTATGAAGACTTAAAACATCATATTTTATATGAAATATAATCATTGAATAAATAGAAAGAATTGACCCAAAAATTTTATAGTGGTTCGAGTAACAAATATCCCCATGGTCACTAAACCAATTGTCTCTCTGTGATCATATTTAGTCTCAGTAGAATGGTCCTATTATCATTAGATGTTAAAAACCTAACTAAGTGCAAGTAGTTGACACCATTAAAAGATCACTAGAAAGAGCCATATATATTTTTTATAGGGAACTGGTAATCCACATATTAGTACATAATGTTGACACTTCACTACAACTGAGTACAAGTAGTAGATACTACAATATTTCTAATGTATTTTATTAGTTAATTGTTCAAGTTAATATTCTCAATTGCAGCATCAACAACTGATAATAGATTGATCTTATTCTTCTTCAGAAATGATAGTCCTCAATAAATAAAAATTATAAAGTGATCCCAACTATAAATGATCCTGAAATTGTCTATCAAAATTTTGATGTAGTAATTTTAGAGCATTATGATGTTGAAATATGTATGTCTCAAAAGCTTAGCCTCTTCATAAAATTAACAGATTCAAACGATCATTGAACGATCATTGTACAGATATTCAAATGAATAAAATGTTATATGTATATGTGTGTATGTATATATTAAAAATGAATTTTGATTGAATACATAAAGCAGAAATAATTATTTGGTATTCTATATCCATGATAGCCACATAATTATTGTGGAATTCAAATTACAAAAGTCTAGAGGAGAGTCGTAAAGTACCTTAAGAATTAAAGTGATTTTTTCTGTTGATTGCGATTATTTGAATAAAACATAATGAGAATTAAATAAGTCATAGAGAATATTTCATTTAGAATATAAAATTTTCTAGTCCATTAAATAAATCTCAGATTATGTTCTGGCTTTAAAACTCCACTATTGATTTTTCAAACAAGGAGTTCAACTGCATAGCATATGGTTCTTTCGAGTAGCGTAGGGATCTTTTTCATATCATTGGGTTATTTTGTGTAGCTTATTATTCCATTGCAGAGTGTTGGGTTCATTTTTATAGACTAGATTTCCTTATCCATACATTCATCTACACATAACTTAATGGAAAATGTAACATAGGACTGTGAATCCATACATTCATCCTTCCAATGCAAGGTTGATTCTAAATGTATCATTGATTAAACATATGTTCAATCTCCATGATGTTGGGTATATATTCCAAACATTTTTCTATCCTCATAAAATCTGATTTTTGTTCCATGTGTTTAATATTTTGCATAGGAATGATGATCCATACAAAAACTGGTCAACGTTGCGGAGGGATGATGATCTATACATTTATTTACAAAATGTATGGTTTGAATAGTGTTTATATTAAACATCTCATATATTTATATTTCATCAATGATATATAAAAAATCATGATATATATTAAAGATTCATACTTAATGAAACATTATTTGATAACAATCCAGGGAATTTGAGAGCACCAAAATCATCTTATATTAAATATTATTAGTGAGATAATACATGCCAAACAAAGAGATCCAGTAATCGTAACAAGGAATATATAAATGGAGGTATCATAAACCATCATATACAAACATACCATAAATGAGAATATATCACAAGATATTACAAATTTATGTAATAATATGAATTTTTCATAATATAAATCATTTAATAGGTTATGGATCACTACCTGTATTATAGAACAAATGTTATGGGCTCACTATTCATGAATCCCACATAGTATCACAAGATATGAGAGAATTAACCAATTGATTTTTTGGATTAATAATTTTTCCCACTTCTCATAAAACTACATCATGAATATGTGTTCCACTTATAAATAAAATGTACATTAATCATAAAAACTAAAAAACCCTGTGAGAATGTAATGGATAAAAAAACTAGTCTATAAATCATTAACAATTAAGGTGTCATGTTGGATCAAATGATAATAAGGGATTAAGGTATCTTAGAAATTAATAATCAAAAAAGGATCATTCTTTATTAAAATATATATCAAATTAAAGGAAAATCCATATGTCAATTGGAATGATATATTGTAAAATTGAACTCATTTATTGAATATTTATGAATATTGGAAAATTGTTTTCAAAGGATATTAGATCATATAGTTTCCATAAATCAAATATAAATATTCATTTTTAATAAAAATAAAAGGGGATTTATTTGGGACTCATTGATAGATAATATTATTTATAATATTAGATCATCATAAGGATTATATGTTAGAAGGATACAAAAACTGGTTTATATTCCCATAGAATGTTTTTAAGCTTCGACTTACGAAAAAATTAAAATTGGATATAAATTGATTTTATTTTTGAAAAAAATTAAGAAATTATAATATCAATTGACATAAAATTTTCTCATTTTATTGTTTGGAATTGATTGATATATATATATATATTGTGATAGAGAACATATCATCAATAATGAATAAAATAAGGTAATAATGAGAAATGAACACTTACATTGATCCATCAATTTCATGGTACATTATCTTAAATTAATAGATAGTATTGTTTAATCAATTGATTAAATTACTAGATGAATAAATCATGAATAAAAAATTATTAAGGGTCCTTAAAAAATAAAATAAATTTTTTTTTATTCTAATATATATGGAATATAAGAAAGTTCTAAAAAATAGTTTTTTATGTAGTGTTCACTCTATGAAATATCACATGGTTCCTTCATGAAGCAACTAAAAATTTTATGTGAACCGTATATATTTGATATTAACTAAAAAATTATATGTTTGAATGATGGTCAAAGAGAACCACCTTCACCTTGTTGTTCAAAATTGAAATAATTAACCAACTATGTGATGCATCATATCATAAAAAATAAATAATAGTTTCTATATATATAATAGACATAATATATAAATATGCAAGTTGGAACACTAGATATTATATAAGGAGAATGATAATTTAAAAAAATTAACTGGCCTCTATCCCATCACACTCAATCTGAAATACCTAATCCACGACCTTCAAAACAGAAAAAACATAACCATATGCCCATCTCTAAGAAGAAAATATTCCTTAAAAGGCACATTAATGATCTACCCACATATGTTTAATCCAATAATTTCTAAATCGGTATAGTTGAATATAATTACCCCTTTAGGAATCCAAATTTCCATAATATATTGAATGTTTATAAAATTCAATTAATGGTCATGTAATAAATATAAGGTTTAAAATTATTCCATTGATGGAAATACACCCAGAATCATTAAATAAAATAAACATTCAATGAAACACATAATGTAATCATATTCTATCCATTTCACTATGACACTAAACCTCATGTACATCAGCCAATGGTGTAATTATGTCAATTGGAGTCACACAATAAGAAATATCATCATATAATGTAATGTAAATAGCTAGTAGAGTGAATAAATGAAATCTATCAAGGAATGAATTCATAGTATTAATCCACATTATATAAAAAACTATTCATATACCATACTGATCAAAGTATGGGATCATAGTATCCATCATATATCATAATACAATCCCTCAACCATTGGTAAGGTCTGAAAGTTATGACTCGTGTTTACTAGCCTGTGTATAATAATTGATCTAAGGGTATCCTTTAAAAACCATATTCTCCCATGATTTTATCCACACCAAGAGAATGAATATATCATTTATAATCATAATCCATAATTTAATATTAGGTGTTTTTTAGTTGAAAGGTCACCAGTAAACGTCCCAAAAAAATTAACCATCAACATTGGGGAATGACCCATGGCGAAAGATGAACAATGACATTACTAGGTGGTTAACATGAGTTATCAAACATCCTAGATAAAAAAACAAGGGATCATGGGAGGTATTATCTATTAAAAAACTCTCACACAATCAAATATATTTGTCTTAGGGTAGGGACCATGGATTAATCTAATCAAATCCATTACTCGGGGGTTAAAATACAAAAAAAAATATTTCTGAAATCATACACCATTATTCTGCGATGAGTATCATATGGAGTAAATAACAAGAATAAATGAAAAATAACTATGGAGTATAAAAAAGGGAAATTTTCCCACTAAAATATCCAAATAATAAAATAATCATAGACATAACCCTTTTATTCTATCATAGAAAAATCTCATGGTTATTCTAATTTCCCTTTTTATACATTGACCAACTTAATAATCAGGGATTTATCACTTGACAATTTATTCAAAACTATTTCATATCCCAACCATCAATTACTCCTAAACAACCAACATAATTTCTAATTTTCCTTAGTGGGAAAACTAACCATACATCCTAATATTGGGCATTATTCCATATATTATATTAAATTTTACTCTTATATACACTCTATAGAGTCAATTACATCAATTAAACCCCACCCAACCTCTTTAATGCTAATAAAAGCACATTATCATGCCATTTAACACAACTGCATACATGACAATTCATAAATAAGTAGATAAATGACATAAAATGTTATGTAATTACTATAAAATTGTTAATCATAATGAAATTATAAAAAATTAAAAACAATAATTTGGATGAACTGAAAGCATAAGTGCTTCTAAAAATAATGTATTTCCCTCATTAGGTTAACTGGACCAAAAAAACCAAACAATATTATCTTACATTATATTAAAACATATGTAAATAATTTTTATCAATAATTTATAAATGGAATATTATGAAATATTTACTTCTGATTGAAACTGTTATAAATTTTCAAAGCAAATGTTATTTAAAAACTGTAGAAGTTTTTCAAAAACCCATTTAAAAAATAAACTTCATCAATAATCCAATTAACCTCAATAATATATTTTAAATCATTTTCATAAGGAATATAATTTTCATCCATAACATATTTTTAAATTCCCATTTAGAAAAAAACCATCATATCTTGGGAAACTGACTAATCCCACCGATGAATTCCCAATGATATACACTAGTACATTTTATTCCAAACTAACACCAGAGATGTGTCTAAATGGCATTATATTCCTTGTTTACTTTTACGAAGACTTGAGATTATTTAAATTTATGGAGAAATATATCACATGGCATGATATATGATATAATTAGTTATAGTAATCTCACAGAAATATAAAATCACAAATTGATCAAATGGATTATTAATGCAAAGGCACCCTACCTCATTATAATAAATAATTATAAACATTGAAAATGCTAAGATTATACGACTCTAATATGAAAAACTAATTTTATATAGAATAATTAATACACTTTTTTGGGAACAGAAAATTGAAAGTGAATAAAACCTATTGGAAACCTGAAAGAAATACACATATTATGTTAGCCTTACATATGGATACTCCCTTTAATAGAAGAAAATAATATATATCATCAATCAATAGAGATCTAAGCAATTGTGAAAATAAGAATAAATAAATAATCAATTTCATTCATAATATATTCTAACTAAAAATTACTTTAAACCCACGAAATATTTCATGAAAACATATCATCGATATTTTAATAAATTTGATCAGAAGTTATAGAATTCATGTTTTTGATAACATTGATGCCCATACCTATCATGGAAATTACCAATTCATTTATCCCTTATTTATAAGAATGAACTTTATATATAACCACTTGGGTACCCTTATGAATTATCCATTAATATTCCCTTAGTCTGGAAGCCTTGAATATAAATGGTGACTATTGTCAGATGAATGTATCATTTATTAAATATCACTAATTATAACCCTTATATAAGGGATAGCCCTGATTAATCGAATAAATGAACATCAAATCTCATTGGGAACCTCTAGGACATATCCAAATTTCACTTCCTAAAGACCCTTACATATTAGGGAAATGAAAATTGTATATCACTGGCATACTCTAAGAAATATCCTAATTTCACATCAAAAGGAGCCCTGCATATCTATGAAATTACATTATGGAATCAACCATTCTTATAAAAAAAATATGTATTAGGGAATTATCATTACATATAAAACCATTTTAATGAAAATTAGTCTTTTTCATCAGATAATAACTCTTATGTATTGTCATGTATTCATGTAAATGACTCTTATGTGTCCAAGGGTATTCCAATACTTTCCCAAATTTACCAAAAATAACATTATATTAATTATAAATTATATAAGGATACTCATATGTCTGATAGGGTAATCCCAAAAGCAATATATATTCCAACTAATAGGAGTTCCCTTACATATCCAGAAAAGATACTCATACATATTTCTACTACCCTTATGTACCACCCATAAAATTCATAAACAATCGGAGTCTTACATATCATCCTAAGGGACCACTACCTATCACCAATAAAAACTCAACAACACTATGTATCATCCATGAGGGCCTTTAAGTATCAAAAATAAAAATTCATAGGCAGGGGGAACCTTACATATCTCTCCCTATTGACCTTTAAAAATGTGAGTATGAAATTGTTTTCTCAAAGTTCTGTAATCCTTGACAAAATCATAGCCACTAACATACCCTAGTAGTACCCAACATAAAAAAATGGATTTTTCCTAGAATATAATATAACACCACAAGCCACAAAAATTCATCCATAGAATTCTCAACCACCTCATGTATTTTAAAACACCTCCATCATATGGATAATTGTAGAGATTCATCCTAGATAATGGTTCAAATCCTGAGACTCAATTCTCAACCTTCAATGACATGCTTGACAGTCACATGAGCACCTAAATTATTTTTAGGGCCTCCTTACACATATAAAAAATTTCATAAATATATTATAATATGAATAATACTATTCACAAAACCATTTCATAGATAATCACTAACCATACACACACAAAAAATTATTCAATTAATTATGACCTATATATTTTAATTTATTAGAAACTCCCTACTATAAGACATCTCATAAATATGGGTAAGTATGAAATGGTTCCATCATCCCATTCATTTTAAAAAATTTGATAAAACATTAATTCTCAATTCTAAACTAGAAATGACGTACCTCAACCACCCATGCATCAAAATTAAATATATTATTCATCACTAAAAATACCTCATTGATCTAAATCATAATAGATGTATCCAGAAATACACTCAAAATACAATTTCCATCGTAGCACATCAAAATCCATGAAAACTGATAATTTATTCCTTCTCTAGTTGATTTACCATAGATACTCTCAATGTCACTAGTAATGTATATTTTTATTTCACGATCATGATGCCATTATTTTTATAGGCATCTCATAATCATTCATGTTCCCAATAAATTTCTTAAACCTAATGACTAATGTTATTCTATATTTGTATTCCAAAAAATATTAAATCTATTTTCATACTCAACCCATGAGAACAAAAAATTCTAATCATACTTTGTCTTGATTTATACAACAATATTCCTTAATCCCAAAGAAGAAAATTGGATCCACCCAATAACGTATCCTAATCCTAAATATGGTATTCAACATAGAACATCAAAAATAATATTTATCCTCTAACTAGTGTCTTCATTACAATTAATACATCCATTGAATAGTTTCTCTACACCCATGACCCATCCAAGATGAGGGTCATACATCGTTGAACAATTCAAATATCCCTGCTATATGAGTATGCATAGGATTTACATTTTTATACAAAACACATGATCTACACGACTCATGTATTATAAATTATAGATCATAATGACATTATTTCACCATCCTTCTCATACCAACCCAAAACATTGAGATATTTCTAAATACCACCAATCAATCCCAAGAAAGAAATGTGTTAAATAAATATTCATCTCTTTGATTATGGTGATTCCCACATTAAGACTCCACTCATAATTTCTAACTCCATATAATTGTTATCCCTACTATATGAAGCACTGACAACTACCAAAATCAATCTATTCCAACTAGGGATCTTACTAATCCCCCATCAAAATACATGATCCCAAAATCATTTATCCATACCACAAGTATAAAAAAGACTTCAATCTCAATGAAAATCCATAAAAATATTTGAATATAAAAATCTATCACCTAGTCCACCACTATTATATGAATAAAAATAATGAGAACATGGCATACACTAGAAACCTTTTATTTTCCCCAACTCATACCAAACTTATACATACACACAAAACTCATATAGAAGTTTTCAACAAACATGGCACACATACCAAGAACATAATTCAAAAAATTTGGTCACACATGGTGAAGTCATTTTAATATTTGAAGCCCAGTCAATAGAGGCATCATCTACATATTTAACAATGTTCAAAACATTTTTTAAAAGTAAAATCTCTCTAATGATTCCAAAAATACCATAGTAATCCAAGGTATATAAATTTACTCTCATGAAAGACACCAGCCTTGATAGTTATTTATTTTCCAAAAAACAATATTTTATTCAATATCTAATTGAAATACAATTTCAAAATAACAATAATTCATTAAATTTTTTAATATACATAATATTAAAATAATTTTATAAATCACCATATATATATATATATTTATATATTTTTCCAAGTAAAACATTCATTTTAATAAATTTCATACAATCCTTTATCAAGAACATGATTTTTATTACATAAATTGAGGTTTTACCAACAACTAACAATGTAAAAAGCATTAAATTATTGAAAGAAAACAATCAAAATTAGATATTAATAAAAAACGGCACTAAAAAATATTATTTAAATCACCCTTAATAATGTAATCATGAAGACATAAAATATATTATAATTTTTATTATTTAATTATGATTTCCAATGAGGATATATTTCATTAAAACCCACTCATAAACACATTTCTCATGTTATAATAATTCAAAAATAATTATGTGCGAACAAGGTCACTGGATTTCAGTTAACACCTTTGACACATCCATTATCCCATGTATCCTGTATTTTGAGTATTAGTATAACAAATCTTTCATCATAGGATTTATATCACTAACACTAGAATAAAATGAAAAAATTGGTTTCAAACAAATCTATGTGGTCTAAAAATGATACCAGTCTACCTTCTAATCCCTAAAAACCAAACATCACATCTATCAAGAACATTATCTTCCCCAAACAAGCTATGATACCACATTAGAATATTCAATCTCAAATATCATGAATGAAACCCATGTGGGGAAGATAGAAAACATGATTCATGAATCATAACACTCCAGAGGCCATTGTCTAGGTGTGAGGGCCTAAAACAGTCATGGTGAGACTATTCACTCTAAAATATCGCTTGGGTCATGCCCATGACAACAATTATTTCATCTTGATTTATCTATATAACAGAAAAACTCAAAACATTTGTGCTTGGAATGGGAGGCACGATCCCCCACACGAAATGTTGTAATAAATAATTAAACCAAAAAATTATTATTTGAAATATGATAAATTAATGATATCAAATATAGTAATATAATATAAATCATATGAAAATAATCATTTTGAGAAACTGAAAAGTACTTAAAGAGAAAATAATGATACAATAAACTAACCTGTCACTTGAGAAACTCATATAATCTAATCTATTGAATCTATTCCCTCCATAACCTAAGAGATTAATCCATGTGTACATTAACAATAAGTATATATATCTTAGAAAAATCATAATTTTTTACACACAGACATCGAATCCCATGTTGTATATATTAGTAGAGTTGATTTCAATGAACCCATGGGATTCCCCTATCCTTAAAATATTGAATGTTATAGTGATCGAATTGATTTTAATTAAATAATTATATAGAGTATAAATAATAAAAATGAAACATACCCACCATGAATTATAACATATAAAAAATTTAATAAAAAGTTTATCTGGTCATCATGTGCCAACTGGACAATTATGACACCTGAACACACTTATTTTGGCCAATTCTTCTAATATTTTAATTAGGATAACTTCATAATAAATTCCATAATGGAAATATATATTAATATCAAATCCCATGAATGAAGGAAACTCATCTTGGATATAATAATATCAATCCCATGTATATTATACACCCATTAAAAAGAATAATGTTTTGATGGGGGAATCTCAGTAGCCAACTTCTTACACTAGTTGAACCACCAAAATAAGTAAATGTCCAATTAAAACATAAAATTTCCAGTAGTCAACATAAAAATATATATCAAATAAAAATATCTCAATATCCAACCTCACATAATATTTGAACCATAGAAACATGATTTAGGTATCCTAAAAAATTGTATATGTCAACATCATTGGAAACAACCAAAAGAGGGAATATCAAAAATTAACAACATGTATAAACCGAACCACCACCTATGGTTTTTTCACATGGAATGTTCCAAAACTCGTCATAAAATTTTGGGTCTCATGGACATTCATACAAGCATTGTAAATAATAAGAGATCTGACGAGGGTATATTTATATTCAATCACTCGTAGAAGCTAAATTATCCACATTGGTGTAGTTTCAATAGAGTAAGCATAAAACAACCACTACCTATGGATCCAATTTGTAATCACATAAAATCCTTAATAAAAACCATTCACTCATGATTGGTTAAAATACATACTACATAATAACAACATTAAAAATTAATTATGTTATGAAAACAATGGAAAAAAATAAAAATTCAGCTAAAAATAATGGAACACAAATGTATGGGCTATAAAAATAAATTACATGATTTAAAATTATTTTAATATTTATTGAATCTATTATAATATAATTTTTTTTTCATTTTTTTCAATTATTAAATATATATTTTTATATTTCCATCATCTATAGGATGTTTGGTTCATGGTTCCCAAACCTCTTTGATGTAGTGATAATGGTCGAATGTCATTTTCCATGGTTTTTATATCCTAAAAACGACATTTGGAAAATGGTACATATCATTATAAAATTTAAGGGGTAGTGATAATTATTATATGGGTACAATTGATATAATTTTCTATGGTATGACCTTTTTTATGGTTATAATTAAAATTATTAGTTATATTTGATTAAAATATTATAATTCATTTTTATTATTCAATAATAATATAAATTATGGAATTTTATTATTAAATTATAATCATTCATAAAATAAATTTTTAATAAAATCCCTTAATGATGTAATTAGAAAAATAATATTTCACCCTTTATATTTCTAGTCTAAAACCACCATGGATGAAATGATGATATTAATAAGGGCTTAAAATTTAAAATAACCTACTGGATAATAAAATTTTATAAAAACCATTTTTTATATTAAATCATAAATAGTAATTATACTTTTAGGTTTTAGTTTACATTATATAAAGTGATAGTAAGAATTTTAATCTTATCATTGGTTTATCAACACTCACCTTGCACCTTGAGTAAACTCCTTTCGACTAAACCTAAATCATTACAATTAAGGACTTTTAGTCCTAATAGAGAACTATAAATGTGTATAGTGGTGTTTATTTTGTGTCTTGGGTGGATTAATTAAAAATATGTATTCTGGATGTGATGAGATATGGGTGGATGTGGGGGTATTTCTATATCCAACATGATTGGTATTTTAGAATACAGTGCTGGTTATCATAACTTTTAAGCTATATACAATAAATATAATTTATTTATATAGATTATATATTCGAATGATTAAAAAAATAGAGATCGTTGAACGGATTGTCAAAAACAATTACATATATTCCAAGATTCATAATTAGTTTTGTATTTGAATAATGTATAACTTACAAATTAAAATTTAAAATATAGTTGTAAAGTTATAATTTAGAATTTCAATTTATTGTTATAATCCTTATGTAATATTTTTGTTATGAAAGAAATTCAATAATAATTTTAGTTTTATTTTATCGTGATTATTTCAAAAACTTTATTGTATTCATAAAAATTGTATTATTTACTATTCCCCAAGAAATGAACATTTCTAAAAATTAATAAAAAATAAGCCTAAGATAATTACAACAAGATTGTTCTGAAACATAATTATAATTTATTATATTAAAATCAAAAATATTATATTTTTTAAAAATTGTAATATAATAATTGGAAACAAATAATTTTATATTTGAATTAATATTTCCTCTTTTTCCACATCTGATTAAATTTATGTTTGGTAACGTTTCAATTTATTATGGGACTGATATTGATTTATTATGTATATTTTAGACTAAATAGGTTTCAAAATTCTATAGATCAAAAATAAATATTCTTTTTCTGGATAAATTTAATATTACATTTTAAAATTTAAAAAATATTTTAAAATTATTTATTGTAATTGAGAATTAATTTTTATAGAATAATAATATTTATATTACCTTTTTTAACTATGTGTAGATCATAATATTTAGTAAATTTACTATTCTCATTATTTTGGTTTCCATTTCAATGGGATGTTATTATTCTAAATGGTTATATACTATCCAAAAATTTATATGTAATTTTAATGGCAATGTAATCATTAGAATTTCAATAAATATTTTTCATGTCCTTCATTTTTCATTTATTTATGCATTATTAAATGTAATTTATAATTTTTTAATTCCAATATTAAACTTAATTGATTTTTTGTTTTTTTCTTGTCCATGATAATGGGGCCACAATCTACCTGAATATCGAGTTCTTATTTTATAATTTTCTAATATTTATTTACTGATTGTAATATTTTAAATTATATGGATTTTATTCATAATCATATCTAATGTTTTATATTGATATAAAAAATGATATTTTTTATATGTATAATTTATACAATACATTATACCCCAGAAATAATTGAGATGGAATGTTTTCTTATCATTGATTATTGGTCATTACATATTGTGTATTAAATCATTACACATATTATTGAAATCATGGTGTCTTTTATTTGAGACAAATAATAAAATTAATTCCTGATTTGGGCTCGTATTTAATTATATCATTGTTAATATGTTATTTTTTCCCTTGATGATGGTAGATTTATTTTTGTATATAATAATAAAGAATTGTATATACAAATTAATTTCTTGTACATTATATATCCCCATTAGAGATTTTATATCTTTGGTTTAGCATATTATTATAATAAAATGATTCCTTATCAAATATAGTTTATTACTATAATTTAATCTAGTATTATTCACCAAAACATATTAATGATAGTTTATACTTACACACTAAATAGTGATTGATAAAAATTATAATAGTGATTAACTCATATCCTCCATAAAGGATTAAATATTTATCTTAGAAATTGACTGCATTAAGATGTTTTATAGGGATTAATTGATAATTAGAATACCACTAGATGATAGTAAAAGGAATACACTTCCTAAAATAAATAATTTTTATGTCATTTTGGGAATTGTTAACTTGTAGTGACTCTTTATGGAGGTATAAATGAACATAATTTATTTAGTGGACTGAAACATTGTATGTAACATCAACACATGGATCATTTTATGGTGGTGTGAATCAATTATATATTTATTTACATTAAGACATAGGAGGTCTGTATAGAACACATAATTTTGGTATTGATAAATTTTTTGGAAGAATCATGATAATGGTAAGATGTAAATGGGTCATGTTAATACATTTACATTTTATTTCCTTAGACATTATTTCATTGAACATGGTTTCATTACCAATCCTTCAATGATTTCTCTAGTATTAAGTTTTTTTTTATTTTACTATGATGGAATCATCATTTTGGAGTCTCTAATACAACATTATAGATAAATTTTATATTTTATAACTCAAACTAACACTAATAGAAATTTTCTAAAAAATTGTATCTAATATGTTGAACCTGCAAGGAAAAAGGATGACCAATTTTGAAATTAACTATTATTATTATATATTATTAAAGAAAATATTTAAATTTATATTATAAACTAAAAAAATTATTTATGTAGAAATAATTAAATTAAATTAAAAAATCAATGCCAACATGTGGTATTAATTTCGTAAAAATAATTAAATCTTTATCAAAATAAAATAAAATAAAGTGTTACATAATTACAATAATATTCTACATTTTTTCAGTTACAATCTTCTTTGATTTTTTCTTAGAACATGGTGGATGATTCTTGTTTAATGGTGGAGAGACTTTATTAGGTTAAATTATCAATATTTAAGTGATATATGTTTTCTTAAATTAATATAGTTTTTGTATGTACATTTTAAATGGTTTATGAAGGATTTACGTTGTTCGGATTGGTTCAAATGTGTTCATTCATTTATTAATTATATAGTTTGATAAATGATCACTAAATTATTATATATTATGAATATTTTACAAGAAATGTAAATTCACAAGATGATGACATGACCCAGTGGAAGGTATTAAATAGTTAAACATTGTATAAAACTTTCACATCATATAAAAGCCAAACTGGGTTAAATATTAAACCATGGAGATGAATTTTTAGGTATATTTACTTGATTGAAAAATACACATTGTTAAATCATTACAAACAATGTATGTTTCGGCCTCAATACTTTCATTACCCATCTACATCTATAAGTACAACATTCATTAATGAGAATCCCTCTACTCATGACCCAAAAACAATTTCTAGGAAATTTTTGGACCCTTTGATTCATTATAGATGTTCTTTATCTATATCAGATCCCTCATGAGTTCTTCATAATCACTTTTACCCTCTCTTCTATAGTTCTCCATTTATAAGTTTGAAATGTTTCGAAAAATGATATGATATCATTTAACCAAGATGTTGCTAGATCTATGTTTTCTTCATTGATCTCTATCAACTTCATTTATATTGGTGTTAACCATTTTTGGGTTTCTAAATCACCCGATAAAGGTAGGGAGTCTAAACACAACACTATGGTCTATTTAATTTGAATGTATGTGTAATGTTGTTATTGGACCAACATCACATGCATACTAATTAATAAAATCCTCAATTGGATTCTTCCTTATATCCCCTGGATTGAATTTATAACAACTTGGATCAAAAATACCTATTGGGGGAGTGAACCATTGAATTTAAATGTAAATAGGCCAATGATATAAAGAGTGTTAAGCCTAATAGGATTGATAAATGTGATTTTTCCACATATAATAACTTTTGTAATTGATTTCACGCTATTGTTTTTTTATTAATAAATTTTATATAAATTAAATTATAATGGAAAGATAAATAATGATTTTCATAATTTACTATTTTTTCATGTCATGTGATATTGGGATATCCTTGATATTATGATTTGTAGTGCTAAATTCTATAATGGTTATATTGTTCAACTAAAGTCAAATCCCATGTTGTAATGATAATATTGTGTAGGCTCATCCTAGTCCCATGTTGTAATGATTTTTTTTATTATACTTACTCTATCACTATGTTGTAAACTTTATATTAATAGGGATCTTCTTCGTCCCATGTTGTAATGCATACATTGTGAAATCAATGACAATTTTGTTGATCAAATATTTATATAATGGGATTTAATATGATTTGTAAAAAAAATTCAATAGATATATTGATATGTTTGGCATGGTCCGTTAATATTCTATTATATGTTCTATTGTTATTCTTATGAAGGATGATGTATGTAGTGTTTTAATTGATTAATTAATGCACCTTTTTGTCATGTTGTTACATGCACTTATTATCTGACTTTTTCTTTTAGAAATTATCAAGTCTTCATATTGAGTTTTACTCACACTATATTTTGAAAACATTTTGGTACATGATTATATAACATGGATTCATGTTTGGACAAGGTAAGAGGACCTTATAGAAGATTTTCCCATTACTGGATGGGATTATGTTATGATATGGGTCCAACATTTGGTTTTAGATCGGTGTCTTTCAGGATTATTCTGATTCAGATGATTATTTTTATTATATGGTTTTTATTTTTACATTTCTATATTTATTATCACGTCATTAGTGGGTTTATTATTATTTTTTATTTCTTCATTTTTTCATTCACTTTCTTGTTGTTTAATAAATGTTTTAAGATGATCATTGTTACTCTGATATTATTATTATTATTTAATTATTCTTAAATGTTATGACTCTATATTAGGGGGTATAGTATCACCACTATATTCATCTCTCCCATACTTCTAGTGGGTATCCTATAGTGTATGTGGAGGAACACTAGGGGTCTCAAAATAAATCATTTTTGGAAATGTGAGTGAGTACCAGATTTGTGAAATTACACAATGGTATCAGAGTAGTAGGTTCTTATTTTCTATTTCATTACTATTATGGAAAGGTAGAAATGATACATGGATCATTAATGACCTCATAATGAACTTGTTCATGAATTATTTAACCTATGTGCAGGGAAAAAATTACATCTTATAGATGGGATTGTCATTTATATTTAATAGATTTTATTTCACAATGGTTGATTCCCATGTTCTGTGATTCTATTGATTCATGATGATATTGTTTGTTAAGATTCTACTTGAGGCTTGGTTTGGTGTGTAGTGATTATGAATTCACCATGAAATTAATATAGGGATATAGATTGAACATCATTTTTCATGGTAGGTAAATATTTATTACAAGTGTTATATAATTTCCATAATGAACCATGATATGTGAAATAATATAAATTTGATTAATGGAGTGAAATGATCAATTATTTCTTTCTAAAACACATTTAATCACTATTTAGAGAGACCAAAATTTGTGGTTATCAATTGTTTTTGGCTATTGATATTTAATTTGTATTTATAAAATGTTCTTTGAGTTGTGTTTATATTGTGTATAAAATCCCACCTCATTATTTTTCATGTTGTTCATCATGAAAATGGAAATTGGAATGCTCTAACCATACCAGAACCAAATCTTCCCTTTCCTGATGAGGATCATTTGGATTTTCAGCTTTATGAAATCTTCTTGAGGTTCATGAAATCCATATAAATGGATATTGTTTATATAATTTTCGTAATGACCATATTTTTTTGAATAATATTTGTTTTATGATTATGTGTGTTATATTATTTTCAATTCAATATAAATTTATCTCTTTAATAATGAAGTTGGAATAATATGAAATGTGATCATCAAGTTTTCCCCATTATATGACCATTATTCAATTACGAACTTTTATCAATTTTATATTTGGAAACTATAATCTTAATAAACATTTTAACGTTATAATTATAGTTTATAAGTAGAAATGAAAAGTGAAAATTAATTCAAAAAAGAGAGTCAATGTCCTCATCAAGCATAGTCTTTCCATAAGATGACAATTTTTTGAAACATTGAAAGGATGCAGCATCATTGGGCTTCCCTTTGGACCATGCCCAAGAAAAGCTTCACGATGTTAACCTTGAATGAAATTTCTTATGTTATAAGATCAGGTTAATGAAAATTATTACTCAGGAAATATTATTTGAGTTGTCCCATGAATCTTTCTTAATTGTACACCTAAACCATAGGTGGTGTGTGGGAGTAATATGGGGTAATGTGTCAAGGAATTAGTAAAATAATTTTTCATCCCTTTGTATAAATAAATTTTCTATTTCATTAACAATGTTATGGGTTTAGTTTTTCATAAAAATATGATGAATATGATAAATTTTTTTCCCCAAATGAAATTATACTTTTTTAAAAAAAGATATAAATATTTATAATAAACTATGATATTATAAATATTAATTATTTCAAATAAATAATATGATCAAAAAAAATATTTAACTTTTAAATATAAAATAATATTTTTTCAAGATTGAGATATTTTTCATTGCATTTCACTATGAATTTACAGTATGCTATTATTTTTAATAAATAAGAATGTTATATTTGAAATATAAATATATCATAATTAGTGAATTATTATAATAAAATAATAAAAAATATTTTAACCACCACATCAAAATTGGGTGAGGGTGAATTTATTAGAATTTTCTAAAATATATTACTTTTACATGAATAGTAAATATTTTGTTTTATTTTTTCAATATGTTTAAATAATAATTATGTATTATGAAATATAAAATACTAGTAGACTCTTCTTGATTAAAATTATATATTGGGTGTCCCATGTGGAAAATAACATAGTGAAATACTGTGGAAAAGATTGTGTTTTTTCAAATTCCCCCACCGAGGTGTCCATGAAAGTTAATAAAAAAATTTATCATTATATTGAATATATAACAAACCCATTTATCCATTTAAATTCATTCCCAATTCATCCTAAACTATTTTCTTATAGTTTTACCTCACATGGAGTCCACTCAATGTGTCTCTAATACCCCATGCTCCCAATCATAGTGTTTAAGGATTAACTCTTCAAGGAAAGAGAAATCTTTACTTCTCTTTTCCTTTAAAGATTAATTTTTTTGTGGTATGTCTTTCCAATTTATTATTTTGATTCTCTATCCATTTTATTATATCCATTTACTATATTTAGTGTTTTTTATAAAATAGATATGATTTACCATCTCTTTTTAATGTTGTCGAAAACAATATTTCTCACTTGTTATGTGGCGGAATTTTCATTTCAAAATTTCACTATATTTCTCATGAAATTATCTTATTTTCTCTTTTCAGTACCCAATAATCAGTTTTTTACAAGGTAATTCTCTAATAATTAATAATTATATATTTTATTCTAGTATTGACATATATTAAATCCACCATCACTTTTTGGGGATTAATAATGTCAAAAATATCTTTTCAGTAAGCAGCATTTTTAAAAATGCCATGATTTTGGTAGGAACTCATTTATTTAATTCTCCACAAGATATTTATGAAAAGTATAATTATGATATATGTGTCTAACATTATTTAAGACATATAAACTGTTTTCCCTAGTAGTGTTATTTTTCATTGTGTAATGAAATTTAATCACTGGAGAAGACATGTTTAATGATACCGTAGTAAATAACCCTGGTAATTTTTATAACACGCTTGTGATAAAAAATCATAATATATTATTGAATGACTCCTTAAAATGTTGTAACCATATTTACATGTTATGATTCATGTTACTTTTAATATCATATGCTTTTCCTTTTCTTATACCATAATGATATTCATTAAGTAATCAATTATTCCAATGATCACTGGTAAATTATTTACCTTGCATTACCTTACTGGGCATTATGCTCACCTATTCATTTGATGTTTTTCACTAGGTTATCAGATGTAGTAAATTTACTTATGATGAACCTATGATGATTCTTTTTGTGTGTGTTATAAAAATTTATTTTGATTTCAAATATTATGTACAATGTATCCAAGAAACTAAATATTATAAGATCTTTAGTTCCATACGATGTAATTAAATGTATATATAATAAAATATCTGGATTCCATAGATGTTAAAAATGATAGCTTTGATTTAATGAAAATAATTATTTTAATACTTCAAGAAGAACCCTATAGATATTTTTAAATATAGGAAAATAACTATATAACTCAACGATATATTAAGAATGCGCTTCTATAGAAAAGAGATCCATGTCTGGATACAAACTGGTAAATGTGGATTTAGAATAGATATGCATAGGGGTAATAAATCTAACATGGTGATATAGACATGACTAATTTTAAGCATGGTAAATGCCAATAAGGTTTGTTGTCCTCCTTGTTTGACACCCCCCGGGGGATATGTTTTGTTTCTCACATTACTTTTGTTAACCATTAGGAATGATTTATAGAAAATCTAATTATTATTAAGGAATAAATTAGTTCAAAATGATGATATAAAAAATTAAATTACTTTAGAATTACAATTTTAATAAATGAAACATGATTATAACAATTTTGTCTTCTTTTATAAAAGGGTAGGAAATAATAGAAATCATGTAAATGGTGAGCGCAACGGACCCAGAGTAGATGGTATTCTGAGTGGAGCCATAATGGATAACTTCATAGATTGATAAATCATATAGCTTGAGTTATAATAAATAAGTTGAATAAAGCTGAGATTTTATATTCACCTTGAAGGGAACAACATTTCATTGAGTGCTTTATGCATTAAGGACTACATTTTTTCCGTGGATCTACTAACCAATTGATTGTTGAATAGTGGATAAAAAATATAGAAACGATATTTACAATAGTCTATTATATAGAACAAGGTCAATTCACCCATGATGTGTACCACTTTGAGGAATAAGATGATCAATGTTGGACACTGGTTAAGTACACGATGACAATACTGGAGATTAATGTTATGAAGAGATAAGAATTTAGGGGAACTATTTTAATAAATTATTTCCCACAAACAATGAGAATGAAAATGGTGATTTAATAGTTATAAATGAGGAAGAATTAAAATTATTTTTTGGGAACCTATGATATTAACATAACAAGACAATCCCACTACACCTCTATATTTTTCATAGATCATGTTGGGATGATTAATATATTCTTTGGTGGACAAATACCCTATCTAGAGAAGATTGTAGTCATCTAAGTCTATGAAAACCATGGAAAGAATATGCGGATGTCTATGAATGCTTAAATGTATTTCCGAGAGACCCATTGGTCCCATTGATCTAATTAAATGAATAGAATTTTGGATTCAAATAAAGGGACGGTCTTCAGTTGAGGAATGAGAAGAAAGCATGTGAAAAATTTCACATGAAACAAAATTAAGGAGAATCATTAGGGGAACTAAATGATTTGCAATGGGAAAGTGTAAAATTGTGGATGAGAAGTTAATATTTCTCAAAACTATTGTAGTGATGTGAATCCATAAATTATTTATACTAACGACAAATAGATGAACATATAGGCCCAATATAAAGGCTATTGATTCATGTATGGAAGGATTAGGAACACTTCCAATCACTATCCAAATATGATGTTAATGGAGAAGATTCATCATCCACCACAATATTGGACAAGGGATAAAGGTTAGGCTTTTTATATCATCAAATATAATGTTGAAGCTCCAAATGATGTTGTGGAAGATACTCTCATTGTTCTCTCAAAGATATAAAGTACATTGTTTGATTATTGATCAATGAATTCTATTATTTCTTCCATGTTTACAAATAATATAGAATCAATCCAAAAACATCTTGAAGTATATTTATCGATCAACACTCTATGAGGAATTATCCAAGAATAAACATAGAATAAAAACTCTATTATTCACTTTGGAGGGAACAATATCAATTCAAATATATTAGTTATTCCCATGTTGGAATTTGAAATTAAACATGGGATGGATTGGTTCTGAATGTATAATGTTAATAAAAATTATAGAAGAAAGTAAATCTCAATAGTAATGAATAGAAAACCCAAAAAAAAATTTAATTGAGATATATCTTGATAAGATTATTTTCTAGAAGCACCACATATTGCTGCCATTTTAGTCATGATCTATGAAGATGAAGAAGGAAATGAAGGTATACAAAAAAAGAATGGTTCCACTATTCAAGATAACATTGGTTCATTTCATAAAGAGTTAATTAGACATATCATAGGAAGAGAGGTAGGGTTATCCATTGAACACATCTGTAAATCCATGGAGGTATAAAAAACTCCATATAGAAGGAAAAAATGTAGAGCATGAGGATGTAAAGAAACAACTAAAAGATCATTTTGAAAAGGGGTTTATCTAGCCAAGTGTGTCTCCAAGGGGAGAACTTGTTACCTTTGAGAGGAATAAGGATGGATCAATGCAGTCATGCATTGAATATAGTGAACAATATAGAATCATTGTGAACAACAAGTACCTCATCCAAAGAATTAATGATTTATTTAACCACATTCATAGGGGATAATTCTTCACTATGATTGGACTTCAACCTAATAGTCATAAATTTATGGTGAATAAAGATGTTTTTACAATGACCTCCAACCTATAAAGAGGTGGTAATTTTGATATTGTTTTTATATTCTTTGACTTGACTAATTCTCATAAAAGTTTTCTAGATTGGATGAGCAGAGTCTTTAAGGTCTACCTTGGAAACATTGTTTCAGTTTTCATTGATGATAATATGATATATTCTAAATGTCATGAGGATCCTATGTATAATATAATGGTTATATTAAATACTATATTTGTGGTTATACTATTTAAAATTATCTTAAAATTTGAATTTTGGTTAAAATAAGTTTCTTTTGGGGAACATTGTCACCATTGAAGGATTTTCAGTTTATCATGATAAGAAAAAAGTTATGGAGGAGTGGCCTCAACCTACAATAGTAACAGAGAATCGTTATTTACAACGATTAATGTGATATTATAGGATGTTTGTGACAAAAATTCATAGTATTCTAATCCAATAACCAAGTTAACATGAAAAGACATCAAGTTCACCTAGACAAAGGAGTTTGAATAGTGTTTATATGATATGAATAAGAGATTGGTTAGGGAAACTGTATTAAATCTACCCTCTATCAGATATGGATTATTTATTTTTATTAATTAATATATAAAACATCATGGGAAATTATTTATGAAAAATGATAGGGTGATTTATTATACATCTCTATATTTGAAGCCTCCTAAGAAGAACAATCATATGCAATACGCAGAGATGGATTTGGTTTTCCTCACTGAAGATATGGAGGAACTATTATTATTGAGAGAAATATGTTATATACACCTACCCTAAGGGTTTAAATATATTTTCACACAAAATAAATTGATAATTACACATAGGATATGGGTTGATGTTCATAAATACTATGGTTGTGAAATTTATTATCATCCCAGAAAAGAAAATGAAGTTGTTGATGCATTACGTAGGAAAACCCTAGTCATGATGAAAATGATGAGGATTAAAAGATATTATTTTATAAATTATATTGTAAAAATTCACATAATAATGATATGGATAAGTATATTATCAACCCTATCGCAATGGATTTATGAACCATCATTACTAGAGATGTTCTAGATGTCCAAAAGAGAAGATCCATCGTTATATAAAAAGATTGAGGCTATAAAAAATGTGATGTTTCATTAGTTGATTATTAATAACGAATTTTTAATGTCATTTTTTAAAAGACTATGTGTTCCATATATACCATAATTAATGTAGGAGTTCAAAGATGAAGCTCATACCTCTATATTCTCTGTACATCTAAGAACCACTAACATGTATAGGGACCTTCGTGATCATAATTGGTGTGAAAACATGAATATGAATATTGATGACTATACCAAAATGTTATTGTGTGTCATTATGATAATTTTGAGATACAACTTCTTAAATTGGTATTACAACCACTAACCAAACCATCCTGGAAGGGGGACAAAATCAATATGGATTTTTTCACAGGTCTCTTGAAAAAAAAACAACAGAAACAATGTGTTAAGTGGATTCTCCCACTAAGACATATCATTTTTTTATATTTTTAATAATATTTACCTCTAAAAAAACATTAAATTATTTATGTAAAGGATGTGGTAATTTTACATGGGGTGCCACACTCCATTATATTAGATCATGATCCAAGGTTTGCAACAAAAGTTTTGAGAAGTATTCTATATCCTCTTAGAACCAAATTGATTTTCAGTATCACCTATCACCCCAAGATGATTTGTAAGCTGAAAAGACTATTCAAATACTCGATGACATAATGATAACCTGAAAATGTAATTTAAAGGTGGATGTGATCAGCAAACCCCCTAATTTGTGTTCTCATACAACAACATCTTCCATTAGAGTATTCAAATGGAACCATTTGAAGATATATATAGTATGTGATGTTGAACTCCCACTGGTTGGGATAAAGGCAGTGATATATAGATTCTTGGGCATCATCTTGTTATATAGGTGATAGAAAAATGTCCATACCATCCATCAATACATAATGGCTGTTGAGAGTCAGTGGCAGAGCTGTGCTGAAAACCATCGGTGGAACGTGGAGTTTGATTTTATTTAAATGTTCAAAGCTAAATGTCACCTTGTATGAGAGTCATGTAGTTTGGGAATAAATATAATATTATAAAAATGTACATTGGCCCATATTAAATCCTTTACTAGATAATAGAAATGGCCAATTGGTTTTCACATCATCTGAATCTCGCTCATGTACATTTATTTTTCCACATATCTCTTTTGAGTAAGTAAATAACTGACCATTAAAATGCACTAAATCTAGAGGATGTACCACCAGAACATGAACTCTCTTATGAGGAGTATCTAGTGGAGATCATGGAACATATGGAAAATTTTCTAAGAAACAAGACAAGCCACCTTTTTTTATAAAATCATATAACATTAATGACAAAGATCAGCAGAAGTACATGTGCGAATCCACGAAGGGAAAATGTCTAGAGAGAATTGGTTAGTACCAAATGGGCCTGAGGACGCCAGCTGATGGGCCGTGTTGTTTCATTCCCTTCTAGTGAATTATAAGGTGTACAATTAGAATCATTGGAGAAGTGAGAGAATTCTCCTGATAATGGTGCCCAACGCCTGGAGTCATCCATCGTTGTGATTGATAGCATCGATTACAGAAAGATATTCACACTCAATGATGATTTCACCCCATCAACAATCAATAGCGAGAATCATACCAGCAAGGATAGAGTTGGCTTCAGTGACTGCCGGTTCCCAGAATGCCTAATGTGGTTCATACTTAGAAGCAAGGATTTTACCCAGAAGATTTCATGAAAGGAGGCTGAGGGCAACAAGCCTGGCTTTTAGAAGCGATGCATCCACATTATTCTTAAGAATCCCTTCCATTGGGTGATTCTAGTTAATGGTAGGGGAGGGGGAGACACCCAACATAGAACCTCTGTTTTGGCCTTCCGAACCTTCAATCTAAGAAGTATCTCGATCAATCCAGAATTTGGGGGGTCTGTGGATGTGATGAAAAACAGCGTTGTTGCGCTAGACCCAAATAATCCATGCCAATGTGCAGAGTGAACCAACATCTGCCAGGGAGAGAGAGGAGCACCAAAGCGTTAAAAGATCAGGAAGGTCAGAGACCAATGCCAGCAAAGCTGCAGAATCCGGGGCCCATTGATTCCAGATTTCCTTATCTCCTGGGAAGAAAATGATAGCGTGTAGAGGTGTTTCGGGAGTGTTCGGACAGAAAGGGAAAAAGGCGGTACATGCGTATGTGTAAAAATGAAAAGGCTCATTGTTGGGAGAGTGCTAGTACAAACCTACCACCAAAATTAAGGAATTTTTGGGGGGACGTTGAGCGACCAAATTGATTTCCAAGGCCCCTCATCCCTGCCAACTCGGTGGATTCCAAGAACATGTTTGTAGCTGGATCTCACCGTGTAATCGCCTGAAATGTCATTGATCTAGAAGAGATGGTCAGGGCCTATGTCTGGTACCTAGGGGATGCTAAGGATAATTATTTGATCTATTTAATTAAACCATTCAATGATCTTTTAGTGACAAACATTCTTAATTGGGGATGAATGTAATGTCCATAACATTTTTAATAGTATATATATCTTGAAAATGTGATTTATATATTTATGTACTCAACATAGATGTTTCATATTAATAATGAACGAAGTGGAATTTAAAATGTAAACATCATGTTTCCAAAATAATTTGAAAATTGGTCAATTATGACCATTGGTCAATATGACTGCTGGAAACTATACTGCTGCATTTTTTTAACATTATAATTATTTTTTATAAATACAATAGATAATGTAAAATTAATGCATAAAGAAGAGTAGATGTCCTCATCTAGTAGAGTCATGTCATTCAATGCCCATTTTTCAGAGCTTTGGAAGGATGTAGCTTCCCTATAAATCAATATGAACCAATCCAAATCCGATTTTCAAAATGATATGCATGAATGATGTCACCTATAGGAGAAGTTCAAGTTAGTGGAAATTACTGCTCGGGCGATGTTATCGAAGATACCCCTAGAATCTACCATCGTTGCACACCTCAACCTTAGGTCATATGTGGTTGTTATAATGGTTATGTTTAGATTCCATAGTTACATAATTTGTTATAAAATTTTGTAAATTAAACTATTTTCCATCTATTTTGTTTTCATTTTAGTTTTTTATAAAAATATGTCAAATTTGTTAAATTGATTTTTCAGAAAAAAAAATTACTTTTCCAAAAATATATAAATAATTATAATGATCTAAGATATTATCAATAATAAATATTACAATTAAATAGTATGATTAAAACACTCATACTTCAATTTTTTTTGAAAAAATAATTTTATTTCTTAATGGGTCATAAATTTTACTATGCATTTTACAAAGCATTTTCAATCCACTCTTATTTTTATTAAATAAGGGAATATACATTTAAAAGATTAATTTATCATATTTTTATAATTATTATGATGAAATAATTAAATTTTTTTAAATAATAACTTCTAAAAAAAGCTTACCGTGAATATAATAGAATTTTCTAAACCAAAATTCTTGTAATAGTAAAAAAACGGTTCGACTTTCAGGGTATCCGTAAATCATAATGATGTAATATGTAATATAAAATTTTTTCAGAGAATTTTTTATTAAAATAATAGATTATTTTTCAAAATTTTCCAATAATAATGAAAAATATCATAGGTAATTCCATGGATCTTCAAATAACACTATCGAGGTGACTAATGAAATTAATAAAAAAAATTCCTCACATTTTCAATAAATACCAACCAATTTTCCCTTATATATCATTCCCTATTATTCTTCCACATGGATATGATTTTTCCCTCTCATGGAGTCCTCAAAATGTGCCCTTGGGAACCAAAGGTCATAATCATTATATTTTAGAGTTTCTCTTCAAGGTAAGGGAAATCACAAATTCTTTATTCCTTTCAGGTTCAATTTTTTTGTGGTATGTATTTCGAATTTCCATTAATTGATCTTATATAAATTTTGTTTTATCATTTTATTCTCTTTACAGTTTTTAATTATTTTTATACCATTTTCCCCTCTCTTTTTAACGTTTTCTAAAACCATGTTTCTTAGTCGTTATGTAGTCCAATTGTTTTCTCAGAATTTCTCTTTTTTTCTCAGGATATTCACTTATTTTCATTTGAGATTACCCAAACCTCTTTATTATCATTTTTTTATTCAAATATATTTAAAAATGATCTATTTAATTGTTTTATCTACATACATTAAACACACTCTCCCATTTTGTTGGTATATAATGACATTAGGATCATGTATTTGAGCACTATTTTTTTAAAAAAATGTCATGATTTTGATATGAAATTCATTTATTTTATTCTCCCTCAGTTTTTTATGAAATATTTTCTATGATCTATATTGATCATATTAATTAATACATATGACGGTTTTTCTCTGAAATCACTCAAATTATGTGGGTAATGTGTTTAATCTCTAGAGATTATGGTTTACGATACCTTGGAGAATAACCATTTTAATTGTAATCAAAATTCAATGATAAAACATTTCAATATTAATTCGAAGGACACATTTTTATTTTTTAAACACATTTAAATGTTATTATTCATGTTATTTTTACTTCCATATGACCCTTTCTCCTTTTCTCATGCCTTTAGGGTTTTCTTCTAGTTATCAATAATTATAATGATCACTTGTAAACTATTTTTTATTTCTCTTACTAGGCCTTTGCTCACCCATTCCTTTTCTGTATGTCCACAAGTTATGAGATGTGTTAATTATACTTAGGATACACCAATGAGTAATATTTCCCAATATATTTGAACAATGTTTCTAATAACATGCATTGTGTACCCATTTTCCATGAAAATAAATAATAAAAGATACTAGGTTTTATACAGTATGCTGAATAGTATATTTCACAAAATAGACAGATTTCATAGTGTATTCAATATATAAGATGATGATGTATTTTCAACTTCATTGCTTGTCTACATTAACTGCGTAGGGAGTCCCCCATGGAAATGGGGTTTGTATTAATTCATTCGAGATAATTTTTATGTGTATTGATACACCCATAGGTAAGATAGTGATGATTTCAATGTATATTCTTCGAGGACCAGCCATGTGTTGGTGGGATATTCTGGAGTTGGATTGGTAGAATGAGGTGTCAACTCAGAATAACATCATGGTGAAATTATTGATCCAATTCAATTCAAAGACATTGATGGATGATATGTCATTCCATTTCAATAATCTAACACAAGTAGACATGTCAGTGATGGACTGTGGTAAATGTTTAACCATCCTAGATTGGTTTTCCCCATTTTTATATTCTGATGATATATCTAGGGAAAATAATTTTCAAAAAATTATTCTCTATGAGATCATTTTACAGCTTTATGTATATCATTTGAGTATATTTTCATATGTTAAAAATCAGGATCATATCATTGAAGGTAATATGAGAGCATCCCTAAGAAGTGACTATGTTGTTTCAATAGCATGAACTTTGATCTATTCTTCTAGTAGATAGAATAATTTTTATGAATGTTTCCTCTAGGTAAACTGTTGGAAAAGGTGTCAGGGAAGTGGGGAGCCATCTAAAGATAATTTTCTATTATAATATAATCACTATGAAATATTGGTCCACAAGATGCCTTAGCATCAGTACTCCAATATAGAGGGTCATGATTTTGTCTGGATAGGCTATCCCTAAAAGATTTTTTTGGAACTACTCAATAAAGATCAATGTAAAGAGATCAGGATGGGTACTATCATCTGGGAAGGAGAAAGCTACACCTTAGTTACATATGGCTAGTGTTCCATAGGACGTTCAGGTCAAGGAAGGGGGTCTATTACCCAAATATAGCAATGATAGTATCTGGTTTAGGGTTTAGCTCTGTAACGACGCAATGTTTCATTAATGTAAAATCCCTCTTGATCTTATTAAATGTCGGTTTATATAAAATGTTTTTATAAAATTTCATCTCCATTGGTTTAATGATAAGAATTGTGACTGTTAATTTTATAGCCGCTGAACAGTTATCACATGATTAGTATAAATATAGGGCTTTAACACATCCAATTTTACTTAGACAAACGAAGCGATGGAATCATCAAGTAGAATTTCCCCATACGAATCCCATTTATCAGAGCTTGGAAAAGTGGTGGTGTCCTCGGTCTTCGCTCTTGACCAAGCCCAAGCTGATCTTCACCATGTCAAGATCGAATGTGACCGTCTACAGGAAAAGTGGAAGTTGATTGAAATTACCACTCAAGCGATGTTATCTGAGCCACCCCGAGAGACTGTCACCATCACCCACCATACCCTTAGGTATTATGCGGATGTTATAAGGGGTTATTTAACATATAAGTAGTACTATGTTCATGTACATTATTTTTGTATATAATAATGAATATAATTTCTAGTCATTTTTGATACATTGTAAATAGTTTTTAAAGAACAAATGGTGTTTTTATTTATTATTTAATTAAGAAAAATATTTTATTAAATTAAGGGATTATTAAATTAAATAATATTTTAACAAAATAATATTATTATTATTAAATTAATTTTTATTAAATAAAAATGATCTTATATTTTATGAATGTAATTAAAATTTTTATTAATGTTTGAAAGCCATTTTTGTCAAAACCCGTGAATTTTTTGATAAGTTTTGGTTTTTATTTTAAAAGTGAAAATTAACATATTTAGAAAATTATTTATATAAAATAAATGTTATTTCTGGAATCAGGATGTTGAAATTATCCAATGGTGAATTTTTCATTAATTTTTCGAGACAGTCAAATTTTTGGGTAAAAATTAAATACCTTTTAAATATATAATGTGTTTTATGAAATCATAATGACCCAATAGTGATGTAATAAAATACTATAAGCATTATGTTCGGCAAATATATGTTTTAAAATTAAAATAAAGTGTTTTTTGGTTTGTTTTACTTACTTTTCAAAGCATTAATGGAACCCTCAAGACTTACTAAACACCTTGTCTTTTTAAATTATTTTCCATGGGAGTGTGACTCAACTCCACATAAGAAACCCTAATATTTTAAGAAGTTAGGACTTTGTCCTAATAAAAAATATTTTTTCTCTTCCCTTTTCCAAAAACTATTGGCAAAAACCATGGGATGGTTTGTGGTTTGGATTAATTTCATGTAAGGGGTCCCAAACCTAAATTATAAAGAATTCCCTCACCTTTCCTATATAAACCCACCCAATCTCCCACTTCCACCTCACTCAAAGCCTTTGGAGTTCATCCAACCTCTGACCTGCTCTCTCTATAATCCTCCCAATGTTCCCCAAGGTCCCAAGAATCCTCTCACAAGCCTCTCTCTAGCCTTTGGAAGCACACTTCCAAGTAAGGGTTTATTTCTTCCTTTCTCATTTTTGTTAATTTTCATTAAGTCGTATTGACCTTTTAATTTCAATTATGAATGTTGGGGTATGGTTTAAAACCTCCCCCATACTGCCCACTTATTTTTTAATGATGGGAGACCCCTTTCTCTCTCATTAAATGCCACCCATGTACACCCGTTACTATGCTGAAATTCAGAAAGGAACTTCTCTCTCTTCTTTTACATTCAAGAAATAATATTGTATCATGAATCTAAATTCCATTAAATTTTTTGGGATATATAACAATATGAACTCCTTACTGTCCATTACATGTAAATATGATGAGGAACCCCTTTCTCTCTCATCAACCATTTTTATGAATTCTAATATCACGACGTTACGCTGCCGAAATCGCACAGATTTTCTAAGCAAATGCCATTGTGTAGTGGATACCATGCCCATTTCTCCATCAAGGGTATCCACATTTATGAACCTTTACTTATTGATTAAAAAGTTTCATGTATTAATTCCACATTACATTATCATGGAATAAATGATTATTTTTTATGAATCCAGGTTTTATGATCCATGTGGCACACTTATGCATGAAATGAAATGTTTAAGAAGGGTGTCCCTTATATCACTCTAATGCATTGGGTAAAGTATAGTATCATGATACGTCATGTGTAATGAGTGTTGACCCATTCTAATTCATGTGAAACGAGGGTTTACTCGTGTTTCATGTGCAATGAGGATTTACTCATTCTTTATGTGCAATGAGTCTTGGCTCATGCTAATTCCATGTTAAGTGTTGTTGCCACATTTCCATGTTATGATTATCATGCTTTATCATGCCTTTATGTTCATGTTTCTTTTATTCTCTATTGATATGCCCATTTTCAATAATGTATTGTACTCCTCATGTTATTCCATGTGTACTCCCTTACTAGGCTTTATAGCTCACCCTTTTCTTATGCAAGTCCTCAGGTTATCCCATATAATGCTAAGTACGAGGGAATGTAGTTGTCATGTAATGGATGTTTTCAATAAAGATGTTTCTTTTCATGTTTTATGTTTTTATGTAATGATCCTAAGCCCCAAAGACACTAAACCTATCGATCTTCTTCGTTGTATCATGTGATGTTTTATGTAATAAATAATTTTTAAGTTTGTAATAAAGGCAGGGTTGTCATAGTTGGTATTAGAGGGAGGTTTAGTTATTTTTGGGATTAGGAAACCCTAGTAAAGCCTTATATACATGACTAAGTATAATAAAAACATCCCTATGTTTTGGTAAGTACTGATTAAGTGGTTTATCAAACAAATACATCCCTGTCTGGATACGAGGAGGTAGAGGCAGCTCTGGAACAGATATATCCTAGGGGTAAAACCCGAAAACACCGATTTGAGCTAGACTCGAATGAGAACTGGTGCACGAAAATGGGCCTTGCAACACTCTTGGTTAAGACACTCCCGGGGGATATGTTTTGATAAATTCGAAAGCTTAGTATGAACCCTTATTAAGGGAATTAAAAAATTCCCCTACAAATATATGTTAGAAAGTAGATCATGAAAATCTTAGATTGAAGACTATAGAATAATGAGTTAAGGAAATAAAAGATTGTTTATAAGTCATCAACTTTTGTCTTTGGATTACCCTTTATGTTTTACCCCTAACTTTCCTTTTATTCCAACCAATGGCTGTTAATAGGAGGAATCGGGCTAACAATCGTTGTGAAGATCAGTGTGATGACTGTACTAATGAGATGCCCAATCCAATGGGAGTGGGAATCGCGAACTTTTTAATGCTTCCCTCTCAGATAACTCATGTTTTGAATAGAAACATGAGTCAAGAGGAATTTTAAACCCCCCCTAAGAAAAAAAAAGTTGCTATCGAGAGATTCGTGAGACAAAGACCTCCTACTTTTAGTGGGTCATCCGATCCCAAGAACGCTGAATAGTGGATCGACTCCATTAAAAAGTTATTCTCTATCCTCCAATGTTCTGAACAAGAGAAGGTTCTTCTTGTAGCTCATCATATGGAGGGTGAAGCTGATCAATGGTGGACGTTGATCAAAAATACGAAGCCTGAGGAGGAGATCGAGGCGTTGGAATGGAAGGATTTCTGGAAGATGTTTTTCGATAAATATTTTCCACTCACCCTCCAACTTAAGATGGAAAGGGACTTCCTTTACCTCAAGAAAAATGATGAAGAATCTGTTGGAGCGTACGAGGAAAAATTCACAAGGCTTGCACGATACGCTTCCAGCTTTTTCGTTACCCTTGAATGCAAGGTTGACCGCATCATTGGTGGGCTGAAGCCTAGCTTGCAGAAAGAATTAGTGATACGTGACTTCGACAGCTATGAGGAAATTGTCCGATGTTCCCTCAAGGTCGAAATGGAGATCGGGGAATCACAGGGGTATCATGGGGACATGAAGTGTAAGGTAGACATCAATGCTGGTGGTCCGATGGATAAATCCAATGGTGCTAACAAGATCCAGCACCCCATTTGAAAAAAGTGTGGAAAGAAGCACCCTGGAAATTGCCTAAAGGGGACGAGAAAATGCTTGAGGTGTGGAAGAGATGGGCACCTAGCTATTAATTGTCGGCAAGAAAGACCCATGGCTACGACGGAGGAGAGGAACACTCCATTCGAACCTCAATGCATTGTTCATTGCTACAAATGCAATGAATCAGGTCATTTTTCAAATCAGTGCCCTAATCCATGGGTTTTCGAAGACAACCAACAACCTCCAAGGCAGCAAGGAAGAGTGTTTTCCATCACTTCTGCCGAAGTGAACCCCGACAACAAAGTGGTGACAGGTACAATAGTTATTCATTCAAGAATAGAGAACGTACTTTTTGATTCATGTTCTACGAATTCTTTTATATCTTGAATGTTTAATAGAACAATCCCAGTACCACCAAAAATCATTGAAGTAAAGATGTCGGTGAGTACGGAAAATGGGGAAATCATTGCATCCCATGAATATAAGTCCTCCCCTGTTATATTCTGTAGATTGAATTTCCTGGTGAACCTCGTCATACTCCCTCTGGTGGAATTTGATGCAATTCATGGCATGGGTTTTCTTTCCTTATATAGAGCCAATATAAATTGTCGGGAGAGGGAAATCACACTCCATATGGAGAATCGACCCCCAATTCCTTACAAGTGTCAGGAGAAATATGAATATCCTTTAGCTCCATCATCTCAAGCATGGATATTACTTCCCTATGAGCACGCGTATCTGGCTCAGATGATTGAGTCCAAGGATGAAACCTTCCTTGATGAAATACCTATTGTAATGGAATTTTCTAAAGTGTTTCCTGATGAACTGCCTGGTCTTCCTCCTAGAAGATATGTTGAGTTCTCAATTGAAATTATACCTGGGGCACTAGAAATATCCAAGACTCCTTATAGAATGGCTGTTGTTGAGCTTGATGACCTGAAGAAACAACTACATGATAATCCGGACAAAGGGTTTATATGCCCAAGTGCATCTCCATGGGGTGCACCAATCCTCTTCATCATGAAGAAGGATGGGTCAATGCGGCTTTGCATCATTTATCGTGAACATAAAAAAATCACGATAAATAACAAGTATCTTCTCCCAAGAATCGATGGCTTGTTTGATCAGCTGCATGGAGCACAATACTTCTCAACGTTAGATTTGCAGTTGGGATATTATCAAGTAAGGGTGAAGAAGGAAGATGTCCCCAAGACTGCTTTTCATACAAGATACGGGCACTATGAATCTATAGTAATGCCTTTCGGACTCAACAATTCTCCAGAAATATTCATGGACATAATGAATAGAGTCTTTAGAGATTACCTTGACAAATTTGTGTTAGTATTTATAGATGATATTCTAATATACTCCAAAACCATGGAGGATCATAAGGAGAATTTAAAAACTATAATAGAGACTTTGCACAAGGAGAAGCTCTATGAAATGTACAAAAAGTGTGATTTCTGGTTGAAGGAGGTCTTATTCTTGGGCTATATCATTATAAGAAATGGGATATCTGTGGACCCCTCCAAAGCAGATGCAATTGAGGGATGGACGAGGCCAACATCGGTAACAGATATCTGTAGCTTCTTGGGGTTAGCTTGATATTATCGACGATTTTTGAGGAATTTCTCACAATTTTCCAACCCTCTTACCAAGCTTACACAAAAGGGAGTAATGTTTTCTTGGAGTGTGGAATGCGAAGAAAGCTTCAAGTATTTGAAAAGGAGGCTTATCATTTCACCCGTGATCACTTTTCCCACAAGTGGGGAACTTTTTGTGGTATTCAGTGATGCTTCAAATAAGGGATTAGGTTGTGTGCTGATACAGAATGATAATGTGATATACTATGCCTCAAGGCAATTGAAAATACATGAGCGAAACTATCCAACTCATGATCTGGAGTTAGCAGATGTGATCTTTGCCTTGAAAATCTGGCGGCATTATCTCTATATAGAGAAATGTGAGATATATACTGACCACAAGAGTCTTAAATATATATTCACAAAGAAATACCTTAATATGAGCCAGAGAAGATGGATAGAGCTCATCATGGATTATGATTGTTCAATACATTACCACCCTAGGAAAGTGAACAAGGTGGCAGATTCCCTAAGTAGAAAGGACACAGCAATTCTATCAATGATGAGAATTGAGAAGGATCCAATCATCATAGACTTGATGATGATGGACGTGGGAATCATAAAGAAGGGAACATCATCAATCCATTCACAAATGATTTCTCACCCATCTCTTTTGGAAAGGATAAAGGATGCTCATAAGGTTGATGTGGTAATTCAGGAAAAATTGGAAGCTATACAAAAGGGAAATCCTTAGAGTTTAATGTTAATGAAGAAGGAATTGCGCGGTTTGGGAAAAGACTACGTGTACCATCAAGTCCAGAGTTGAAGAAGGAACTTTTGGATGATGCACATAGTTCAAATTTCTCTATTCACCCAGGGAGCACAAATATGTATCGAGATATCTGAGAAAACATTTGTTGGGATAATATGAAGAAGGAGATCGTTGAATATACATCAAAGCGCCTGGTGTGTCAGCAAGTGAAGGCAGAGAGGCAGAAGTCTAAGGGGATGATGCAACCATTTCCCATACCAGAATGGAAATGGGAGAACATCACCATGGACATTGTCACCAGACTTCCAAGGACATCCAAAGGAAATAATGCAATATGGGTTGTTGTGGATCGTCTTACAAATACTGTACACTTCATTTCTATTCGGGAGGATTTATCATAGGATCAACTAACACGGATATATATCAGGGAAGTGGTAAGGTTTCATGGAGTACCACTATCTATTGTGTATGGACGAGATCCAAGATTCACCTCTATGTTTTGGAAGAGTCTTCAACATGCTCTGAATACAGAACTGAACTTCAGTATGACCTATCATCCTCAAACTGATGGCCAATCCGAGCAGACTTTCCAAACACTTGAAGATATGTCAGAGCATGATCAATGGAATTTAAAGGAGGATGGGATCAATATCTTCCTCTGGTTGAGTTCTCTTATAATAACAATTTCCACTAGAGCATCCAAATGGAACTATATAAAGCCCTGTATAGAAAAAGGTGAAGAACACCACCATGTTTGGATGAGGTCAGTGAACGTAAGCTTCTTGGACCAGAAATGGTCGAGGAAATGGTGGAGAAGGTGAAAACAATTTATCAGTATATCAAGGCAGCCCAGAGTCGATAGAAGAGTTATGCAGATAATCGTCAAAGATACCTTGATTTTAAAGTTGGAGACATGGGTTTTCTACCCATATCTCCATGGAAGAAGGTCATGAGTTTTGGAAATAAATGGAAGTTAAGTCCAAGGTACATCGGCCCCTTCGAAAATTCCTGATCATGTCGGGGTTGTGGCCTATCGACTAGCACTTCCACCAACCATGGACAATGTACATGATGTATTTCATGTATCCCTCTTATGGAAGTACATACCAGACCCTTCACATGTACTCTCTTCTGATGCGGTACAATTGGAAGATGATCTCTCTTATGAGGTGCAACCGGTGAAGATCTAAGATCGTAGAGAAAAAGTTCTACGGAATAAGAAAATTCCCCTCGTCAAGGTATTGTGGAGAAACCACAAGTTTTAAGAAGCAACAAGGGAATCAGAGGATGTGATGAAGCTGACTTACCCATATTTTTTATTGTGGGAAAAGGACAATTTCGAGGGAGAAATTTCTTAATGGGGGAATATTATAATGACCCAAAGTTTCATTAATGGAAAGTCGCTCTTGATTTTATTAAATTTATCATTATATAAAATGTTTTTATAAAATGTATAATTCATTGGTTTTATGATAAGAATTTTGACCGTTAATTTTATATTTGTTGAACAGTGATCAGATGATTAGTATAAATATAGGGCTTTAACACATCCAATTTTACGTAGACAAACGAAGCGATGGCCTCATCCAGTAGAATTTCCCCATACGAAGCCCATTTATTGGATCTTCGAAAAGAGGTGGCGTCCTTGGGCTTCTCTCTTGACCAAGCCCATTCTGAGCATCACCATGTCAAACTTGAACGTGACCGTCTATGGGAAAAGTGGAATTTGATTGAAATTACCACTCGAGCGATGTTATCTGCACCACCCCAAGAGTCTGTCACCATCGCCCTCCTTACCCTTAGGTCTTATCCTGGTGTTTTAAGGGGTTATGTAAAAAATAAGTAGTACTATGTTCATGTACATTATTTTTGTATATAATAATTAATATAATTTCTAGTTATTTTTTATACTGTTTAAATAGTTTTTAAAGTACAAATGGTGTTTTTGGTTATTATTTAATTAAGAAATATATTTTATTAAATTAAATGATTTTTGAAATAAATAATATTTTTAAAAAAAAAATATTATTAAATTACTTTTTATTAAATATAAATGATTTTATAATTTTATGAATGCAATTAAAAATTTTATTATGGTTTGGAAGCCATTTTTGTCAAACCCGTGAATTTTTCGATAAATGTCGGTTTTTATTTTAAAAGTGAAAATTAACATATATAGAAAATTATTTAGATAAAATAAATGTAATTTCTGGAATCAGGACGTCTAAATTATCCAATGGTGAATTTTTCATAATTTTCTGAGATAGTCAAATTTTTGGGTAAAAATTAAATACCGTTTAAATATATAATGTGTTTTATGAAATCATAATGAAACAATAGTGATGTAATAAAATACTATAAGCTTTATATTCGGCCAATATATGTTTTAAAATTAAAATAACATGATTTTTGGTTGTTTAACTTAATTTTCAAAGCATTAATGGACCCCTCAAGACTTATTAAACACCTTGTCTTTTTAACTTAATTTCCATGGGAGTGTGACTCACCTCCACATAAGAAACACAAATATTTTAAGAAGTTCGGACTTTGGCCTTATAAAATAAATTTTTTCTCTTCCCTTTTCCAAAAACCAAGGGAAAAACCATGGGATGGTTTGTGGTTTGGAATAATTTAATGTAAGGGGTCCCAAACCTAAATAATAAAGAATTCCCTCACATTTCCTATATGAACCCACCCAATCTCCCACTTCCTCCTCACTCAAAGCCTTTGGAGTTCGTCCAAACTCTTCCATACTTTCTCTATAATCCTCCCAGGGTTCCCCATGCTCCCAAGAATCCTCTCACAAGCCTCTCTCTAGCCTTTGGAAGCACACTTCCAACTAAGGGTTTTTTTCTTCATTTATCATTTTTGTCAATTTTCTTTAAGTTTTATTTACCTGTTAATTTCAATTATTAATGTTGGGGTGTGGTTTATCACCTCCCCCATACTGCCCTCTTATTGTTTGAATGATGGGAGACCCCTTTCTATCTCATTAAATGCCTCCCATGTACACCCGTTACTATGCCAAAATTTCGAAAGGAACTTCTCTCTCTTCCTTTACATTCAAGAATTATTTTTGTATCTTGAATATAAATTCCAATAAAATTGTTGGGACATGTATCTATATGACCTCCTTACTTTCCATTACATGTAAATATTATGAGGAACCCCTTTATCTCTCATCAACCATTTTTATGAATTCTTATGTCACGCTGTTACGCTGCCAAAATCGCACCGATTTTCTAAGCCAATGCAATTGAGTAGTGCATACCATGCCCATTTCTCCATCAAGGGTATCAACCTTTATGCACATTTACTTATTGAGTACAAAGTTTCATGTATGAATTCCACATTACTTTATCACGGAATAAATGATTTTGTTTTATGAATCCATGTTTTATGATCCATGTGGCACAGTTAAGCATGAAACGAAATGTTTAAGAAGGGTGGGCCCTTATAGCGCTCCAATGCATTGGGTACAGTATAGTATCATGATACGTCATGTGAATGTGTGTTGACTCATGATACTTCAAGTGCAATGAGGTTTTTCTCATGCTTCATGTGCATTGAGGATTTACTCATGCTCTATGTGCAATGATCGTTTGCTCATGTTAATTCCATGTTAAGTGTTGTTGCCACATTTCCATGTTATGATTATCATGATTTATCATGACTTTTTGTTCAGGTTTCCTTTATGATCTATTGATATGCCCATTTTCTAACATTTATTTACTCTTCATGTTCTTCCATGTGTACTCTCTTACTGGGCTTTATAGATCACCCTTTTCTTATGCATGTCCTCCGGTTATCCCATGCAATGCTAAGTATGAGGGAATGTAGTGGTCATGTAAAGGATGTTTTCAAAAAAGATGTTTTTTTCATGTTTTATGTTTTTTTTAATGATCCTAAGCCCCAAATACACTAAACCTCTCAACCTTCTTTGTTGTATCAAGTGAATTTTTATGTAATAAATCATGTTTTTATTTGTAATAAAAGCAGGGTTGTCATAAGCTCAATGGATTCAGTTAGGAGCCCAGGGTAGATGGGTTGGTCAGTTTTCCATTAACTAGACTACTCCAACAGTTTTTTATGTAGGCTATTCTACCATCAGAGGTATTATTCTTATATAATCTAACATTTCCTATGTTTTTTTAATAATTTACCATCACATTACTTTTTCTTCTCTTTTTGAAAAAGGTATTTTATTGTATGTGTAAAAATATTATGGTTCATGGACCAAGAACACACTATTGGACGTGTGGTCAATATATACCAAATGTTACTAGGTGTGTTCTATAGGAATTATCTGTTAACATTTCCTATATGATCCATTCAAGCTAAAATCATTGGTTTTTATTTGATTATTTTTATGGATTGGTTAGTAATATACCATTTTCATATACATTCTTATGAGAGGTAATTTTCCTTTTATATCTCAAGATGAATGTTTTTATTCTCCCTATGGTGACTGATATATCCATGCTAGTAATACATGACCAATTCTGTGTAGATTATATTTTCAGTTGGTTATGATAGCAAGTCATGTTCTTCATGATGGTGGAATTATGTGGGATTATTTTCCTCTAGTATTATACCGATTTTGATATTCCATTATTGAAATTTTATATGTCATACCACCTATGCAGGTGATCTAATTGGTGTTGGTATAAGTGCTAGTTTTTATCTCACCACATATAATGAAAATGGTACATCAATGGGAGTTGAGAGTTTAGTATGAATATTTGGAAGCTGATGTTTTTATACAGATCAATATGTATCCATGGGGTACTCTAGTTCTTTTTGGTAATATGGATAATTATACATTTCCCTTATGTGTGGATTATTAGAGATTGAACTAGATGAATATCGAGAAGTTGTATCCTCTTCCATGGATCAAAATTTTATTCAATCAGTATAGTGGTGCTATGAATTCCCCTAAGAATGATTTGAGATAATGATACCTTCAATTGAGGGTGAGACTATAGAACATGCATCCAACTTATTTTTGGATCAATTATGGATTGTATAAATTTAAATTGATGCTTTTGGGGTGAAAAATAGACATGTGGTACTCATGGTTGTGATTAAATGGATCCTTAATCATTTTAATGATCAGTTTTTGGTAGTTTTTATCAAATGAGTATTAGTTTACTATCATATAGAAAATTATCATTCCAAACATATTCTCATGGTCTTGTGTATATTGATAGATAATTATAATCACTATGATCTATCCAAAAGAAATTTATATATTGATAATGTGAACTTATTAGGCTATTTCATCTCATTGGTAGCGTTGTTAGGGACACATAGAATGTTTTAGTAGTGGTATTTTAGGATTGAACCGAGAATGTTTTTGAGATTCTGATATTTATAGCTTTAAATGGTTATTTCTGGTGATTTATCTAGGAAATCTCTTGTGTGGGATCATAAATATATTGGGTGACTATGAAATATTTGATGTTTTTATTATCATATTATTTCAATATAGATTTTCAAAATATGAGTTGAGGGTTGAACACCCCACCTAGACACAAAGTACCTCTATTGACTAAAGTATAATTTCTAAATTATAAAGATTTTGATGTCAGATTCAAATTAGTTCAGATACATGTAGATCAAGGGATTACTTATTATTCCAAACTACTGATACTGCATGAGATAAACTACCCTACTCATGATCTAGAGTTAACAATGTTGGTATACACATTGAGATGTCAGTCACAGTATATTATGGGTGAGAGGGTTTTGGTGTACACAGACAATAGGAGCCTTAGTTATATCTTTTATCAATGGGACATGATCCTTCGATAGAGGAAGTGGGTCAAAAATCTATTGTATTTTGATGTTTATTGGAATTATATATTTTCATGTGGCTCTATTATTGCATATGAAAAAAGATTTAATATCTAGATGAAGGAAGTATGAAAGTATTTCGATGATTGGAAGATGATAGATCACTTTTTACAGATGTATCAAGACGTTTAGTAGTCTCAAGGATGAGAATATCTGACTTAATGATTAGTTATACCTGTTCTTTTAGAGATGATGAAATTATTCTAGTTATTTGACTTGTAGGACTTAGTTCTGAGAGACATCGTATATAGTGGTGAGACACAATCAGCATGGTATCATTCCAGTGTTATGTCCATTATTTTACAGGGCTGTGTTTTGGTTCTAATGAGATTTCCCAATGAGTAGATGAAATATTTTTTTTCATTAATATTGGTTTTACATCATGGACTATCGATGATATATCATGTTCTCCATACATGGTATTATTGGTTTGAATTTAATACAGATGTAGAATGCATTGTTGTGAGATTTTTTACCTATAAATGGGTGAAATATGTGAATTAGGGGCTAGTTGGGATTTTTCAGATTTTTGCAATTCCTGAGGGGAAATAAGATAGTACTATCATGGATATCGTGATAGGAGTACCAAGGAATAATGATAAGAATGATTCATTATGGATCATTGTGTATCAAATGATTAATTTATACCAATTCATTAATATCAGGGAAACCTTCAACATTTTTGATCTGGTTTATATCTATGTGCATGCAATATTTCGGTTCCATAGTGATCTGGGGAATATCATTTTAGATGGAGATCCATGTTTAACATTATGTTTATAGAAAGGTTTTCCAAAGCGTATGAGATCCCAGTCTGTAATGAGATCAACCTATCATCCTATGATAAGAGGTAAATATAAATGGAATATTCAGATTTTAGTTTAAATATTATGCTATTTTGTTATAGATTTATGTCGTTAATGGGGAAAGATGTTGAACTGGGGGAGTATTCATATAATAACAATATCTAGGCATCGATCCGGATTGAACCATTAGAGGTTTTGAATGGAAGTACTTTTAAGTTATTTTTATTTAATAGAGTAATTACTTATTAGACATAATCTCATAACAGAAACATATTATTATGTTCATTAGATCAAGAGGTGGTTGGTGACCACATTGAGAAGACAAAAATCATTCACAGACCATATAAGATGACCATTGGTGTTTGAGGTTTGTCAATGATTTTTTCTTTAGGTGTGTCATAGTTTGGGGAAAATATATATTGAGAAATATGGAATGTTGGTAACAATGCATGTCTAGATGTTTGAGACAATGGTTAGGGTCTGTGCAGTGTGATCACGATTATCCCTTCAACATCAGTAAATTTCTATACACATAGTGCTTCATGTATCGAATATTTAGATGTATTATCATAACCCTTCTTATGAGGTTGTGTTTGATGAAATTGGTATACTTACTAATTCATCCATGTAGGAGCATCTGATTCTAATTATGGATTATAGTGAGAAGGTTTTCTGTGGCGGGAATATACCTCAAGATCATGTGTAGTGGCAGGAGAGACATTTTTAGGGGGAGACATGGAATGTGATGTTTGATTTGTGACAACAATAAATATAATTGTTCAATGATACCCCCACAAGGGTTCTGGGAGTAGCATAAGGATGATCTATTTTATGATGGGTAGGATGTAAGATCCTATAATTTTTTAAGATATGTACCAATTTGAATTTTTCATTGGAACGTGATAGATGAGTTTTGTTTAGAGACATAGAGAGGTTAATGGAAAAAATAACATACAACTCTAGGGTTTTTATAGTATTAATTAATGGAGTCCGGGTATAAATGTGTAAAATGGTTTATGAGTGTTTTCTTTTATTTATAATGGTTCATCAGTGTTGGGAGATATTATTTGTATACTAGTCTAAAAATGTTCTCTGGAAGTTTGAACATCGTGAATGTGTTACGATATATGTAAATTCAATTGCATATTTCATGATCTAGCACATGGTGTGATATTTTTATACATCTTGTCAAATGTTCATCTCATGTAAAAGTTGTAAAGGGAAAAATAATAAACCAAGGTGACGTGTTTTTTTGGCATATCTTATTAATTGATGAATAAAAAATGTTAAATGGTTACATGTTGTTTAATTCTTTTCCATTATAGTTTTATGACATCTAAATCATTTGGATTCATTCATTTTTTTCACATTAATCCCTCTACCATCATGCAATGAATTATTTATAGGTTATATTTGTTCCCTTCCATCCTTTTCATATATTTGGTTATAACATCTTATCCCTATAGAGTGGTCCTGTTTATGTTTTCCCATCTCTTCCATTTTTATCCTTCATTGTGGTTCATATATTTTGACTGTATTTGGATTTGGATAAAACTGGATTTTTTATGATCTAGATTTACCTCAATGATCTTGGTCACATTTTTTTTGGTGTTACCCATTTGTTTGTTTATTACATTAGTATATAAAGGTAGGGAGTCAAAAAAAACCTAGTGTCATGTTTAGCTGTCATGTATTTGAATTATTGTAATTGTTCCAAAATCAACTATGTTCTAATTAGATAAATCATGGATAGGATTTTTTCTCATATCACTTGGATATAATAGATAGTGACCTAGAATATGATTTCTTATTGGATGGGGAAAACCATTAATATATATGTGAATTATATAATTGATTAATGTGAGTTTATCCTGACATGATATTTGTTGGTGATTACTTTGTGTGTAATCTCTTTGGTTAGATCTTGTGGGATATTGTTATAGATACTATTAAAATGATATATTTAAATGAATGTATAATGGATGGATAAAAGTAAATCGTTATAATTAACCAATGAGAGTTGTGATTTGAGGTTGTGATATCCTTTTTTATGACTTGTTGTGTTATAATTTTGTAATTAATTTATTGAGTGGGCTCTACCTAGTACCATGCATTAATCCACATATGGAGCATTCACAATATACTACAATTTTTTAAAGCTTATATTGAGTGGGATCACTGTAGTCTCATGCCATAATGGTTATATTGAGAGTTCTATAATTACTCCTATGATGTAATGTTTATATTGATTGGGTTCTACCAAGGCCACTGTTGAAATTCTGATATAGTTGGCATGGTGAATATTTGAGTGATTTTTAGATGGATATATTGTTATGGTTGGAAAAATTGTGTTACTTTATTAAAGACATTCATTCGTTGTTATAAAATAGGGTGATTTATTTAATGTATTAACTGATAAATTAATACACATGTTTATCACATTATTGCTTGAAAATATTGTAAGAATTTTTTTTTGACAAAGTGGTGTTGAACTAACGACACTTATTCAACCTAATCAGGTAGTCATTTAATACCCTATAAGATTTCATGGATGTTGTTTAATGACCAATAATATTATTAATTAAAATTAAATTCTTATAAATATTCCATTTAGTATAAATAACCTAAAATCACATAGTGAATAAAATATAATCATTATATATGATGAATGAATGAAATAAGTGGTATTTTATGAAATTCATGAACATAAACAAATCGAATAGTAACCATTGAATAATAACCTCACCAATGAAATTATTAATAAATTTTTCATATATTGTGAAAAAAATATAATACATTTATATCATAAAATATGTAAATTAATGATTTAAGAATGATAAATTATCAATTTATAATCTTATTATACATAAATTTTTATTTACTAATTTATAATTAATATAATGATTTAAATTTAAAATTATTTTCATAAAATTTATTAATAACGTAATATTTTGTTATCGTGATTATAAGATGAATTTATGAGACAATAATAAATTTTAAATGTGTCATAAAATGAATTATAATATTATAATCATTATTTTTCCAATAAATGAATTATTCTATTAAAATCTAAATTTATTATTTATATAAAATTATTATTATAAATATATTATACTTTTTATTTATACACATTGAAAATTGGTTAGGGTGAATTTATACGATTTTTCTAGTATTGTGGAATTTTTTTGTATAGTAAAATACAATTATTTATGATATTTATTAAATACATGAGCTATTGTTTCATGGATGATGTATGTATGATGTAAGACCATAATATCAAACACTAATTCCTTATTTATAATATCAACTGATATTTGTTGAATCAATTGACATTCATGAGCCAAAATAAAAAAAATTACTATAATAATAAAAAATAACCCTCCCCTCCCCTATAAATATCACCCCTCACCACCACTTCTCCTCACACCTTTAGGGATATGAATCTTGTCAAAATTATTACCCATAATAATTCGATTTTTATCCCCAACATAAATGATCCATTTCTTCCAAAAAAATTCCAAACATAACTTCACTAAGGAGTCTCTTAAGGAAAAGAATTTCAAGATGTAAAATCCTCTTTTGTTTTATTCTAATTTAATTTAAATTTATTTTATTTTCTTTTATAACCCTCACCTCACATCCTAATTACATCATGGAATGATAAATCCAATATGCTTTATTTAATTAAATTTTATAGTTTTAAGGTAATAATCAATCCTCTGATTTATTGAGTCTTCATTTTATTTTAAAAAATGAAATCATCGTATGCGAGTTGTCGATTTACCGCGACCATAGATTATGAATATTCATTTTCCATTTCCACCATCAATTATGGTAATAAATAAATTATTATATTTAAAATAGAAAATAATTTATTTTTAATATATTATTTAATGTTATTGAGCTAGGTTATATGCATAATATTAAATATTAAATTGAAACATTTTCATGATGATTGAAATGTCACATAAATATACTACCATTATTCATTACCAATTTATATATTGAATCATTTGAATTTATCTAATCAAAAATGTTTATTGAACCATTTAAAAAAATTTAGGAGAATAAATATTATATAATTAAATATTAGGAGTTTTTCTGCCATTTGATAAGAACAACCATGATTAAACTGAAGGGGAGTAATAATAATATCATGAAATGAATTCCCTCATAATATAAAAATTAAACAATATAACCTAAAAAAATGTCCGTAAATAAAAATAATAAAATTATAATAAATTATATACAATAAAAATCATATTAGAGTTAAATAATTAATTAATCTTATTTTATTATCAAGAACAATAAGTCCATGTATAGAACGGTTTCAATGATAATATAAGGGATTCTCTTTGAACCACAAAATTTCATATGTGTTATGATTACTCTAAATTTAAAAAAAAATTATTTATTTTAGTTTTTTTAGTTAATTCATTTATTATCCTTTTATATGTTCCAAAATTATGTAACTATAAAAATTCATCATAATTTAATGGGGAAATAAATGTTTTATATGGTTACTTTTCAAATTCCATTTCACAAGATAGCTAGATTAAAGGGAACTTCCAAATTTCTTAACCATTTTCACATATAATCCATAATATATATAAATCCCCAATAATTTTTTGTAAAATAAGTAATTTTATCTTTGAAATATCTCTTGGTTAATTTCTCATATTATATAAAAAGATTATTCCTTTTCTGATTTCAACGATCTTTAAAATTTTCCATAAAAAACAGTAAAATGTTTCATTTATATTATTTCTTAAACACATGATTAACATGTTTTCACTTAATTTGGACATGATTTATCATTATGTAGGTATATTTTATCTAATTAATTTCCATTTATGATTTAAATCCATTATTTCATGAACACTTTTTTGATACAGCCATTTTTATGCTTTATGTTAAAAATATGATACCAATTTATTTGGATCGGTAACCTTTATGTTTATGTTTTATTATTCTTGTTGAACAAATTTGTATAAACATGTTCGATTTTGTGCGTCCATATAGTGATCCAATTCATTGGGTAATGTGTAGTATCATGAGAGATCGTGTTGGGACATGGAGTAAAACTTGTTTTATTTGGGTGATTTTTCTGCCACAAGAAATGGTACTAGTAAATATCCTCGAATCATTCTTATTTTCTATTGTATAATTTTTCTCATATTCGTTTGTTTCCATGATTAGATGATCCCATGATCTACATTTTATGATTCCCTATGTTTATTCTTGTTCCACACCTTTTTTTCATTATTTTATATATTTTATCACATGTTCTATTAATTATTCCCGTGTTAATTTCATTGCTCAAATTTTTACCCTATCTATTTTCAATGTATTATCAATGTTATACTATGAATTTTTCAAATATTAATTGAATATATATGGTAATTAGTTTTTGATATAAAAGTTGTTTTTTTTATTTCATGCTTAATAATTACTTACCTAATAATCCAAATATGGTAGAACTTATTATCCATGGTTTGAATTTAATAGTTAATTATTCCTAAAAAATGTTAAAATATGTGTACTATGATCGTTCCATTATAGTTTGTATCAAATCATTTCATAGTTATTTTTTATATTAATATTTGAAAAATATAGTAAAAACCCTAGGGATAATTCTATCACTATGGATAATATATAATTAAACATAGGGAATCAGATTTTAAGATATAAATTCCATTTATAATTTAATACATATATGTTCAATTTTTTCCTTTTTATATTTTTAATAGATATGTATTGAGTCACACATAAATGTCCTCTATTTTTCATAGTTAATGGATTTAAATATGATAACTTTTTCCACAATCAATGTGAATGGTAATGTGATGATTTTTTTATTGAAATGCCAAAAAAATATGGGAAAATTCCCTCAAAAAATCATAAAATTACTTTATAAATAGGCTCATGATGAGAATAATAATTTGAATTGTGTGTAATTACATCCTCCTAAGAAAGTGAATTTTGCATTTTCATCATTAGTGGACATTCAGATACATTCATCTTGAAACAATCGATTAACATTATTGAGAAGATATTAAATGTCTATTATTTCTCAATAGAGGACGAATTAAAATAGTTGGTGTATAGTTTTGATGAGTAATATGGGGAAAGTTTTACAATAATGAAAAACAACAAGATTACTGATAAAATTTATTTAATAGAAGAGAATTATTTCAATTAAAAAATTCAATAAGTATTTTCTGTGAACTCATCACTTCAATATGGAAAGGGTTTCCTCAAACTAAATTGAATAGATGAAGATTATATCATGGTGTGTGAGTACAACATTACAAGGCTTCCATGATACACCTACAACTCTATCATGAACACTAGAAGAAAATTGGATCACTTCTTTAGTGTATGTAATCCGAGGGTACAAATGGATTCGCAGATCCAAGATATTAATTGTCATGATGTGCTTTTCCATTTCTACCTTGATGTTGTAATACAGACTATATACTCTTAGTGGGAATTTGGGATAGGAGATAAAAGGTGAAAATTGGAGTTTAATATGGGAGTATCAATATATAAATAACATGATAGAATGAAAATAAAACATAACACGTGTCCAAATTGTTGGATGAAATTTTTTAGGAATTTTATAAGGGGAACTATGAGATTTATTAAATGTGGATGAAAGGAGAATCAAGATATAAATATCTAAAGAGAGATGAATAATCCAACAAATATGGAGGAATAAGGTAATGTTTATATGAACACTCAACCTATATTGTAGTGTAACAACTGTAAGGAACATTGTAAATTTTAAATATAATTCCATATGTTCTGGTTTGTCGAAGGTGGAAAAAAAACCACTAAGGCATCAATGAAGGGAACATTATATCATTACTACTGAGATGAAACCCAATAGAGATATGGAGATAGGTACACTAGTTATTCATTTATGAATATCGAACATTCAATTTGATTCTATGTATATGAATTCATTTAGATATTGAAAATTTATTATAACTATTCAAACACCAACTAAATATATAGAGGTTGTGTTATATGTGATAATAGAATATGGGGAAATTTTTAAATACAATTTTTATAACTCCTCCATCATAAATATTTTTGAGTTGAACCTCCAAAAAAAATTCCTTAAATCCTTTGGTGGAGTTCAACTATATTTTGGGAATTTGTTGTATATATTTATACAAAGAAAACATTAGTATTTTAGAAAGGTAGATCACTCATCACATCCCAAGGCATCCTAAAATTCTATAAAACTGTTAGGAGGAAGATGAATCTCTTTCGGAATCATTACCTCAAGTGTGTGACTCTTTTTTCTTATGACAAATCAGATCTATAAGAAATTATTAACTCAATGGATAACCTGATTCTTCCGGAAAAGACCGTTCTGGGAGATTATACAGATGTGTTAACTGAATAATTGTATGTTATTCCTCCTAATGATAGGATGGGTTCTCGATTGAACATATTTTTGGATCTCTAAAAATACCAAATACACCTTATTGAATGTCCATCATTGAGTGGGAGGAACTGAATAATAAGTTACATTGGAATCTGGGTGATGGATTTATAAAACTATGTCCTTTTCCATGTGGTGTGATGGTCCTAATCAACATAAATAAGGATGGATCAAAGTACCTGAACATTTATTATCATGTTCTTAAAAAATCGTGATAAAGAAAAAGTATTAATTTCCATGAATAGATGGATTGTTTGATAAACTACATGGGGCCTAGTATTTCCCTTAGTTAGACCTTCAATGGGGATATCAAAAATCAATGGTGGGGAATGAATGTATACACACGGAAGTCATTCAAACATGGTATGAAAATAATTATTTCATTGTTATGCCCTTTAGGCTCATTATTTATATATAAATTTCCGTGTACATAAGGAATATAGTCTTTACATATTACCACAAAATTATTTGTAGTCTTAATTGATGATATTTGGATATACATTGTGAGTAAGAAGGAAAATTATTAGAATTTGAATACTATGATAATTAACATGGGAGAGTAGAAACTTTAGGAAACATACCGTAAATGGGTTTTCTAGATAGAAGAGGTATAAGTTTTTTGAAATTTTATCACATGAAAAGGAATATATGTTTTCCCTTATAAGGTAATGTGAATAAAATAGTGTCATAGGCCCACATCTATAATAGAGAACTATAGTTTCCATGGTCATGCTTAGTATTTATAGAAATTTGTAAAAAACTTCTCATGATTGTCAAATACACTATCCATGCTAACACAAAAAGGAAATATTTTTATCTAGACCAGTTAATGTTAAGACTTCTTAATAGATTTGAGAAAGTATATTACTATTTTACTATTACTCACACTTCTAACAATTAGGGGAACAATTTTTGTTCACAATTCTTCTTAAAATAAGTTTTTGAGCTATGTACAGATCCCAAATGCTAATGTGATAGCCTATGATTCAATGAAGTTACAAATTTTTCCGAAAAATGTTCTTAAGAATGATCAAGAGGTGGTGGTTGTGATCTTCACTCTACAAATATAGAGGCATTATCTCTCTAAGGAGAAGTGTGAAATATATACAGATCATAAGAACCTCAAATAAATATTCAGATAGAAGGATCATAATATATTCTAGCGAATTTTTTTATTGATCATAATGGATTATAACTACTCAATCATCTACTAACATTGTAAGGAAAATAATGTGGCACATTCTCTATACAGAAAGGATCCTGCAACATTATCAGTTAATTGATTTTATTAGTATCCAATTATCATATATTTTCAAAGGATATAAAAGGTAATCATATTTAAAGTACCACCAACAATACATTCTCAAATTATTTCTCAACCATTCCTTTTAGGGAAAAATAAACGATCCAAAAAAATGATGTGTAAATTCAAAAAAATGTGGAGGCTGGTAGAGAGGATAAATCCTAAAAATTCAAAATTGATGCAGAATGAGTTATATGATTTGGTTCAAGACTGTGTAACATACAGTCAATATATAAAGATAGAGCTTCTAAACGATGCACATATCTCAACCTTATCTATTAACCCTATGAGAAAAAAGATGTATCAAGAACATTGAGAGAAATATATGTGGTAAAATATAAAGAAGGAGAACGATGAATATACATCAAATTGGTTAGACTGTTGAAAGTAAAAATACTAAGAGGATGATTCAACCATTACCCATACCAAAAAGGAAATGAGAAAACATCACCATAGACTTTGTCCCTTGACTGCCATGGACATCTAGAGAATTCATTGTTATATGGGTTGTTGTGGATCACCTAATAAATACATACTAATTTATCCCAATTAGAGAATACATATGACTCTGTCAGCATGAATGGATAATGATTATAGATTTTTGAGGCATTATGGAGTAAAATTGTTAATTATATCTAATTGATATTTGAGATTTAACCCCATGTTCTTGAAAAGACAACACCCTCCTCGGAACACTACATTGCACATCCTTATATCCTATCATCATTAAACAGATGGATAGTTTTACTAGACTGTTCATCTAATATAAGACATGTTTAGAGAATTTTATAGGAACATCAACGGAGGATGGTACCAACATTTTCCATGGGTCTAGTCTTCTTACAACAATTGATTCCACACGATAATCAAAATGGATCCATATAATACCTTTTTATTGGAAGAGATATAGAACATAGGATTACTGTGATGAAATCCATGAATTCATGATTTTTTGGAAATTAAATGGTTGAATAAATGTTATAAATGATGAAAACCATTAATCATTACATCAAGGAAACCTGATTTTGATAGATACGTTATGTAGACAATCATTGGTGACACAACGAGTTTACATTTGGAAACATGGTATTCCACTACATATCCCCATGGAAGATGATCTTGATATTTTTTATGAAATAAAAGTAGTGTCCATGAAACATCATCACCTCGGATATTCGTGAACAAGTGAATGACATGTCATATCGACTAGTAAATCCACCTACCATGTCCCATGTTCAAGATGTACTCAACGTTTCCCTCTTGAGAAAGTACTTACCAGATCCTTCCCATGTACTAAATCCGAAGGTGTTATAACCGAAGAGTGAACTATCGTACGAATAGAATATGGTGAAGATCTTGGAATATAGTGATAATTCTCAGCATAATAAGGCTACTAACTCATCCAATTTACTATGGTGTAATTATATATTATAAGAGGTGACATGTGAATAGAATGTAATGAAGTAGAATTATATTCATATGTTTTCACCTTAAAATGTAGGATGAAAGTTTTAGGATGAAATTTCAAAAAGGGGGAAGAATATATTGAATGAATTATTTATAAATGCAAATTCCATTATTATAAATATTTCAAATAATTTAGGGTACCTAATATCAACTGGAGAACATTATAAAAACATTATAAATGATGAATAAATGAAATTAGTTATATTTCTAGAAATTAATGAACATATACCAACATAATAATAACAAAACTAGTAGTATATTAAACTCACCTGGGAATGTATAAATAATGATTATGAATGTTATGAATTAAAATATTATATATACATATATATAATGGAATATGAAAGTAAAAGATTCAAAAAATGATAAATTAATTATTGGTATTTTTATGAAACATAATTTATTATATATATTCATTTTATTAATATAATGATTTAAATGAAAATTTATTTTCATAAAATGTAACAGTAAATTAATAAATTGTTTTATTATGATTATAAGAAAATTTTATGAGAATTTAATTAATTTTATTAAGTTTCACAAAATTATTAATCGTATTAAAATCATTATTTTTTAAATAAATGAGGATTTTAATTGAAATTAAATTTCACATATTTTAAAAATATTTTCCTAATGTAGAGTCCATTTTAGAATAAAATATTTCTATAACTATTTAGGTTTAATGTTTGGGAGTTTTCTAAAATAGATGATTTTTTTGTGAATAGTGAACTATGGTAATATATGGTATTTAAAAAAACATGATTTGTTGATTCATGGATGATGTACGGACAATGTAAGACCATAAAATCTCTCTATACTTCATTATTTAACATATTTATTCATATTTTTCAAATAAATGGATATTTTGTATCGAAAATAAAAAAATATTAAATATAGTAATAAAAAATACACTTATCCCATATGATAAATATCACCCCTCAGCATCTCTTCTACTCACCCGTCAAAGCATAAAATATTGTCTAAAAAGTTATAGGTCAAACTTCTATGTCTATAGTACACATCCTATATCAATTAGGTTCAAAAAAATCCAAACCCAATTTCCATATAGAGGCTCTGAAGGATATGAAGTTCAAGAGGTTAAATATTCATAGGTTTTTTCTTTTAATTTCATTTCTATTTTTTTATTTTCTTTTATTATCCTCCCCACACCTCTATATCCTAAAAGGGAATGACAAATATGTTATCATTTATATAAAATATTTTTACTATGTTAATGGAATAAACCATCATCAAATCTCTTAACGCTTCCATTTATTCTAAAAAATAAATCATCATTGAAATTTGGTTTAGTTTACTTACGATGAAATAATATAAAAGATATTAATATAAGGTTATAAAAATTAGTATTTTTGATTAAGTGTGATCAAATTGGTCAAGTATTATGATTCTCATACTTTATCAATTCTTGGTATAGGTTTATGATCGTTTAATCCCATTGACCAAGAGTTCACCACTATATTGAGCTTCTATCGCACATTGTGTTGTGGGGGACACATTGTCTCACAACGTAAAAATCAAATGGTAAATATATCACCACTATTATAAGACCATTTTGAATCATCCATCCACATTTTATAATTATTCCTTCATTATATCCTTTTTATGTTGTGTACTATACCACATGATATATAAACATTGTGAATTTTTTATCAACATTTAGGGTCACCATTAAAATTAGTACTTTACCATCCTAGAGACTTATGATTACGAATGTTTGAAAACAAACACTATTAAAATTCATGGACCACACTAAATACAAAATACCTCAAAATTAATCATTCATCGTATCCATTTGTTCCTCCCATTTGAATACATAGTCTATAGCCAATAATATCTACACAAAGATAACTGAATTTTTAAAAATCCCCGACATAAAAATGAGGAAGGAAAGTGGAAAAGTTATTATACCATTCAACATGTTAAAAATTAAATATTAAAAAATTCAATGATAATATCTCACTAACCATGTAATATAACCATCTACCCAACACATAAATTATTCAATGTCCCAAATAACATGTAATTTACTGACAACCAATTTTCCCACTTGAGGTGTTGAGTTGTTGTGTTCATTGGTGATGCATTTGAATTTACCCTCACTATATTCATGGATGGACATAAAAAAAATTTATAGTAAAACCAATTTAAAATTTAATAATTATAGCTTATTTAAGATTATAGAACCATAATATTATCATAATATTAAATAATAAAACTAAACAAGTTTTGATGAAGAAAAATTCACCAAAATAAACTAACATTCATCATTAACATTTTATATAGTGAATAATAATCATTTACTTGAAAAAATGATAAATGAATCCATTTGAAATTATATATGTGAATTAATATCATTTCATTCTACTTATAGTGTTTTTCTATTATTTGAGAAGAACTCCCCTTATTAATCTCAAGGAAACAAATCATAAAATCATGAAACGAACACTCTCAAAATAACAAAATTGAACACTATAACTAAAAAAATCCATAAATGAACATAATATAATTATTATAAATTATATAAAATAATAATATGTTCTGAAATAAATTATTTATGAATCATATATTATTATCCTAGACATTATGTGTGAGTATAGAATAGTTTCAGACATAAGGTAATGGATCTTTTCAAACCTCCAAATTACCTTTTGGTCACACATAATCATTCATTGCACTAATCTATTTATGATTTATTTTTATTAAATTATTATAAATTATATTTACGTCTTCAAAAAATATGTATCTTTAGAAATTCATCATTATTATATAGTGAAATACATGTTTTATAAGTTTCCATTTCCAATTCCTCTCAACAAGAAATCCTAATTAATGTGAACCTCACAAATTCATACCCATTTTAAAGTCCCATAAATACTATATTTTAATCCCCCACTATTCTTATAAAATAAATCATTATATTATGATAATATATCTAAGTTAATTTTCAGTTTTATATAACAAATTGTGCATTTTTTTCTTCAAATGATCTTTATTATTATCTATAATGTGACAAAAAATGTCTAATTTCTAATGTTTTTCAAGAAATATATGACATGTGTTGACTTTATTTTGACATAAATAATTAGTATTTATTATTATCGTACCTTATTAATTTCCATTTATGATTTCAATCCATTCATTAATGGAAACTGTAGTGACATATCCCATTTTTATGCTATATTAGTTGATTTTGACACCCATTCTATTTCATTAGGAACCCCTATGTTTAGGTTTGATTCTTCATGTCACACAAATATGGAAGAACATCTTATGATGGGTGTACACACATATCTCTCCAATTCATTATAAAATAATTATTATCAAGATATGTCATTTAAGGATCAGGAGTAAACATAATTCTTTTATGGGTCATTTTTCTGCCTATGCGTTGGTCCTAGAAGAAATACATGACTCATTCTTATGTAATTTTGTATATTATGTTAACATTCCAATTTTTTTCATGATTACATGATGTCTTTATCTAAATTTAATGCTTAAATATTTTAATTCATGTTCTAAGCATTTTTATGTCATCATTTTATTCCTTCTAGCCCATGTGTTAGGCTTTATTCCAATGTTTATTTCATTAATGTGATTTTTAACTCATCCCATTTTTATTTGTAATCCCCGGGTTATCCAATGTAGATTTAAGAGATCAAGGGATGTTAGGATCTTATTTTGGAAATTAAATGATGTAGTTTTTATTAGTTTCAGGCTTTCTAATTATGTATGTAATCCTCCACATATACTAATATTTACGAACCTTTGTTTGTATTTCCATGTAGATTATGCTTGAAACCAAGAAAAAATTTATATAAAATGATTGGGTCATTATATGTAGATTTTGAAAAGGGAATGGATTTTTTTTGCTATTTTGATCACGTTCTGGATGGGATGAAGTTTGTTGATGGGTGAAAATGGTATTTGGGACCGAGGTCTATTTTGAATATTTTATGTCATCTAATTATTTTGTGTATATTATTTATAGTCTAATATTTAGATACATATAATCAATTAATTACATGGTTTATTATTTTTGTATTATTTAGATCCCCATTTTACATTCCAATTGGTTTATATATGATTTCGTGTTTTCTTTATTTTTCTGATATTATTATAATTTGATTATTCCACTATATTGTATCTCTATGTCGGGGGTATTTCCTACCAACTATATTCATCACATCCCTACTACTAGTAGAAATCTTATGGTGTATTTGGAGGAATTCATGGGGCCACATAACTAACCCTTTTTGGCCCCTTGATACAATTTTGGATCTGGGGCTGTTATGCATATTAATTTAATTGTCATATAATATATTAATTTCAATAAATACTACATTAATATTTCCACTTGTAATTATTACATGAAGAAAAAAAATTATTTGAGTTTTTTTTAATTGTATATGAATAATAATAATTAATTAATTAATTATCTTTACCATTATTGAATTATTTATTATTAAACAACTTTCTTTATTAACTTCATAAAAAATAAAATGTATCAAGTATTTTTAAACATGATATTGTTGAATGTGATTAATTTATGTTTAAAGAAGAATTAAATAATACTAAAAATATCCTTCTGTCTATTCTAGTCACTTATATGTGTTTATCCAGTCATTATTGATTTTAGGTAAATTTTTAAATGAAACAAACGTCATTGAAAATATAGGATAATTAATAGTATTAAATAATTAATGGATAAAATTATAATATACAACAAAAAGATGATAAATCAACAAAATTATTAACAATTATATTACACAGTGAACTACTTTAGAATAATAATAAGAGAAATATTATTTACATCTTAAATTATTGGCCTCCCACCTTTTATTTTTATTCAAATAGTATTGACTATTTTATTGGTTTACGAAATCCTAATGTATATATTTTTTTAGGTGGTCAATGATTCATCCCTTTAGGGGAACTTGAATTTTATAGAGATAACCCACATTTTGATCTCTAATATCCCCTTGTATATTATCTAATTGAATTAGTTGTAATATACAATAAAATGTATTATCAAATTTCATGATGATGCCCCATGTATCTCCAAAATGTTATGTCAGTTTTTATTCATATAAAAGTGATATAAAAATATAAAAATGAGGTATAATTTTTGTAACTACGGCCAAGGCCTTCAAACCATGTGTTGGTTTCATCTTTTGGGTGGTATTGAGATATTAAATCCATCTATAACTTTGAAAAATTGCACGATATATAAAAAATAGTAAGTCAGAACATGTAAATTTCAAATTCCATTTGGAAATCTTCCTAATGTCACAGAGATTACCTAAAATCACACCAAATCTTCTCTAATAGTTCCCTATAATCATCATTGAATAAAATTACTCAATGTGAAAAATATTAATCACCGAAATCATAAACAGTATCATTATAAATGTAATTCAACATTCACATTTTTCATTACCGCCCTTTAAAAATATTATGTGATATGGGACACCATGACATGTTTTCCAAATCATTCTAACTCGATCATCAAATATTCATAATCCAATCCATTGTCCTAGGACATTGAATATGGTTTACGTACAAAATCTTTTAATACCATCAAAACATGTCATAGTTTTTTGTGAACATTGATCTGTTTTCATCTATATACAATCTTCATTCCATGAAAATGAAAATATATCAAGCTCCCTCCCTATATTTCAAATTTTCATGATTCTATATAATATAGATTTTAAATAATAACCCAATAGAATCTATGTTTTTCTTTATCCCATTTCGAAAAAACATGTTTTTATTGGATAACATCTAAAAAATAATATTCCATCATTTAGTTTTTTTTAATTTTTTATGAAATGACCATGATGTTTTTATGAGCCACCACATCACGGTGTTATTTTATTTTTTTCACATAATTTCAATTTCTCAAAATTAGTTCTTTTTTTAACTACATTAAAATCATAGAAACATTATGATTTTAGAAGGAATATATAATATTCATAATAAAAATGATATTGTAATTTATATATGAAAATAATATATTTTATTTCATTACACATAATATTTTTCATATCCTTATCTAAAAGCATCATAAGAATAATTTAAAAAATATATCATTAGCAAAGAAAACTCATCATTAATTTACTCTTATAAGAAATTAGTAATAAAAAATATTTAATTTCTAATACACATCATCATATATAATAAACCATGTTCCAATTATTAACTTCAATTTCCAGTCTCTCTTTCCCTCTAATATCATATCATAAATTTAACATAAATATTCTTTCCCACTTTTTTATCGACCATTACAGAAAGAATTTTCTCTCCCCATTTATGGTCTCTAACATAGTGTATCTCTCATTCTGATGTATTTTCAATATATATATACTCTTTAAATATATATATGTAACTACATAATAAATTAAAAGAATAATAAAAATAGGAGATTAGAAAAAAAACATGAGGTGGAGGGATATAATATAATGGTGTAAAAATATAGAAGTATCCATGATGATAATTATTTAATCAAGTAAAATACATAAATTTAAATAAAAAGTAATTGAAAAACCATTACCTACATTTATATAATAATCTATCAAGTGTTCATTATTCATCTTTCAATTTTCAATGAATTCACAATTAAATAATTCTAGTGTAGTGAATCATGTTTTATACATTTTTATAATTATTTTAATTTTGATATTATTACCTTCTTATAAAAGATTTAGAAAACATAAACCAACAGTGATGAATATTATTATGGACCAATAACACATATTTGAAAAAACAATAGACACATTTAACACTTAAAAAATACTTTCCTTCCTTTTTCATAAATCAGAAAATCAAATTATCAAATCTATATAAAATGAAATCTAGTAAAATTGATAAACAATTTAAGTAAGAGGTAAAAAATACACATTTAATGTTCATTACACCTGTTAGAACTCACCCTTTCAAGATATGTCTCATGTTTTTTTACAGGAACTATATTTCAATTTTTTTATCATACTATAGTTGAGTTTTCAGTTTGGATTGTTTCATTTGATTTTGGATAATTATGGAATCCCATGTTTTAGTTCATGTTTGGTACATGATTAGGGAGATCCATATGGTTTTCCCTTAGAATCCATGAACCACAATTTGGAAATAGAAGGAGTTTCATAGTTTGAGTAAATGGTGTGGCCACTCTCCCCAAATCATTCTCACTAAAATATAGGGGGATATTAATTTTTAACACATAGTTTTTCAAATGATTCACCCACCATGGAGTTAATGCTATCCCCATAAATATGGGGTCATTGTTACTGTGTGAGGGTTGAAAAACTATTTTAAAATACCAGGAAAGTGTGACTTTTTGATATTAAACCATCGTAAACATTTATAAAATTTCTTGAACCCTAAGTAATTATCTATAATCAACATTTTTTGAACTAAAACAAATTATCATGGTCTAGGAGTTATCCATGAGGATTCATAGGCTCCTAGATCCACTTATGGTGTGAAATGATGATCTAGTGGAATGAATAAACCTCTCTTCTAGTATGTGATCTATTTTTTAGGTTTCTCACTCTACAATAATTCATACCATTTTTATAGGGATTATTTTTTCCATTAGTAGTAGTTTTAGATATAGGTTTTAATAAATATCGTTTCATTTCATTTAGGCCATAAATTTTTATCCTAGATCTCTTCTTATGTTGTGAATTCAACCATTCCATATATAATTAAGTGTTATGAATTGGGACGAATTATCTACAATCTTATGGTGGTATGTTTAAATTTAAATTCCATTATTCGTGAATATGATTATTTGAATGTAATTGTTCCATTTTGTTTACACATTGTTCAACTGAATTTAATGTTGAAATAAAAAATTGATTCATATTTGTTATGATACCCTTCATGGATCCCGTGGGACCCGTTGTCTAATTTTCACAAAAAATGTGGGACTCCCATTGGGTGTTCCAATACACATGAAATGTTGACTTATGAACCATGAAAAAGGGAATAATGGGGTAATGAAATTATAATAAATACTCATTGCATGGGGGATATTGAGATTCAAAGGGACTATTTTCATTACATTGAGGTGTTAATGTGAAGGAAAATAAATGATATAAATGTGTTAATTGAAAATTTTTCATTTTATTCCATGTGAATAATGTAAAGAACCATTTTTATGATTTGATAAATCTAATGGTTTTTCATGATGTGAATGATTCATATGAATGTTATAGATGTTGAAAAATCATAGGTATTTGATATATATGATAACACAGAATGATTGAATAATGTGTTACGGTTCATGGATATATTCTGTAGGTACCCATGGGGTTATAGACTATTGATACAAGATATCAACAATTACATTTGAACAATTAAGTACATGATATGGATGAGTGCTCCAAATACCCACTTTGTTATAGACTGATTCTCTAGGTACCTATGATATTTTCATTTTACTGGTGTTCCATGTTCCTAAGATATTTTTACATGGACTAATGCTCCATTGTACCAGATATAAAATTGGAATTATATGAATAACGAAATTCCATGACGTATGGAATTGTGATTTCCCTAGGCTATGTGTTTTATTCTCTAACACATTCCAATTAATGTATGAGGTGGTCGATTAATGTGTAATAAATGTGTTTCCAGTTTACATGCCTTTTGATATTTATACATAAAAACACTGTATACACTGTTATAGGCTAGTTATTTCTTTACATGTCATTGGTGGTGTCTTACTGAGTAAATTTCATTTCATACATAGTATTCCTGATATATACACAAATGTAAATGATGTTTATAGGATAAGATGTGGGAAAGATCCATATATTAGACGGATGAATTGGGAATTGAGATAGAGAATTAATGCTGAATATGGACCTGATATAAGGACCATCATCTAAGATGTTTGTGTATCTTTATTTTGGGGTTTCAATTGAAACTTTACACTTTTATGGAATAATATATTTACTACTCATTGGTTTTCCCTATTTTGGATTAATCAATGTATATTGGTTCCTATTTTTTTATATTGGATATTTTTTATTATCATTTTTTTATATTATCTTCAGATATTTTTTCCCTTTTATAAAATTGGTATAGTATCTCCACATTACATATTAGATGCTCTCTACTATTCGAAAGCCTCTAGCATATGGGTAGGAGTAATTGAGGTCATATAACAAACTAGCATGGGGAACTGGATTGTCGTGGGCCGTGTACTTGAGCTAGTTCATGGGAGTAACATACCCATGTTCAAGGTTAATACCTAGTACCCATGGTGGGTATGTGGTTCATGATGTTTATTTTTATAGTTTAATATTATTTTACATTGAGAGGCAAACATAATGTGTGATTTTATTATTTATGGAGATTTTCATCATGGAATAGTATGTCACAAGAGTTGAGTTTTCATATATCATTCTGGTAAAAAATGATATTATGTTACCTTCATATTATTACTAACACATAAAAAATAATGGTATTTCTGTGATATGTGGAATGAAAATTATTTTATGGGTTATAGAAATTGAAAGTAAATGCAGCTTAATGATGATTTAATAATGATTAAAAGATGATAAATGCGGTAATATAAATGGTTAACATGGTTTGTCTAGTGGGAAGCTTATGAATATGATTATTTTTTACTCGTTATTTTCCACAACCTATCTAAGGGAATGTTGTGAGTTTTTTATAGTTCCTTTGTTTTGGTCATGGGGTAGTGTAGGAATTATGACTTGTTATAACATTATTTGAATCCATAATATGTAAATTTATTAAGGGTATGTTATTTTTCATAGTACATGTTCTTGTAATTATGGATACATTATCCCATAATGACATTTTTTTAATGGACAATAGGAGGAAATTGTTGGAAATTATCTTCTAACAATGGGAAGAAATATAAGATAGTTGTGGTTGGAGATCTAAAAGTGAAGATCCATAAGAACATTTCTATCTTTATGCAGTTTATGGAAAGTGACTCAGGGTATGATTTGTATATTATGTTTGATTTGATAAGGGAGTTTCTATTACATCACCCTTCGACATTCATTATATAGGGTGGACTAGGGGAATTCGATTTTTTTATTTTGTCTGTCTAGAAAAATCATAATATTTTGGTACTCTTATTGGGAAAAGATTAATTTTGGATAATTATTTATTGTGAGTATCCAAGAATCACTAGTTAGATATACATGATCAGGATGGGAATTTGTAGGGCATGGTATGAAAGCACTTCATAGAGAACTGGTTAGTGAAATTTAACCCATACATACTAAATTGGAGATGGAATAATAGTTTATTATGATAACATAGTGGAGTATTTATGTGATGGAAAATTCTAGTCACATCAATAATTCATAGCACTTTGTTCCACCATTGTTAGGAAATGATGAAACTATGGAAAACATTTTCTAGATGGACTCAAATGTGATATTATGCACTAGGATAATTTTTTTTGATGAAGTTTCATGATGTAGTGAATCATGATGTCATTTCAGAATGTAACCTAAAGAATAATTCTAGTAGAGGGATAGTGGTTTCTACTAGATGAATAGGAATAATATCATCCAGGTGTAAAAAGAATCACTATGATAATTTTTACCAAATTAGTTTAAATTAGTGTATCCGAGGGGAAGGATAAATTACTCAATATAATACTCGAGTTGTTTTCCATCATCATGGTATCCCAGTTCACTTCAACAACAATTTCCCCCAACCAACATTAGAGTGTTGAGTATGTAGAAATATGGGCATCTACAATGGTTCTACAGAATCTCATGATAGATGTGTATTTCGTGATGATATAAACACACCCCGAATTTGGGAAGGGGTATCATATAGAAAACCATTCTAGTCGTTTGAGTACTACCTTCTATGTTGGTCTAGTTAATAGATGTTGTATTGAGGAAAATAGAACTTGTAACAATAGGGTAGTGTAGCTCTAGGGATATAGACTATAACATAAGAAGTAGGTATGGGTTAGTTTTTTTGTTTTTTATCCTACACTAGTGGATATTTGGGTTGGGCCAACTTCAGTTACTTGTTGTATTCTTATTAATTTTATTCACTAAATTTCATTTTTAGATACTATAGCCTACCATTATTTTATATATATTCATTTTTTGAGTAGTTTTGGTATGACTGTGTAGTTTGTGAGTGGGAAAATGAGGTTCAAAACACCATTGGGTGTATGATCAAAGAAAATATATCTATTTAAAGGTTTTTCCATCAAGGATTATGAGTACTGTTTCTTTTTGGATCAGTATGTACCTCATATCTTATATTTGGAAATTATTTTTCTGTATGCACTAGTTGTTGTCATACTGATCCACCATTTATTATTATCATAGGAGGGTGACCATTACATATCATGGGGGTAACAATTATGTTCCTCATGGAGAATGGGATATCCAAAAAGGACATGTATGTCACAACACGTCCTCGGGGCCCGTGCCATTACTACCCTAAACTCCCCTTCTATAGGCCATGGGCTGGTGAGTAGAACCAAAGGCGTAATCCTGATTAATAGGAAAAGAATTTCCTTTTATCTTGTAACACAGACACAGTCTAAAAACAATCAGTAGAGGAAAAAAGTACTATAATAGAAAAGTAAGGTGTATTGAAAGTATGTGGGCCAGTATACAAACCCAACTAAACAACGATTACAAGTACAAGTAAAAAAGGAAAAGAGTTCCTGAATCGTCCGCATCGGAATCCAACCTGAAGGGTAGGTACAGAACTCAAACAACTCGTCCATGTGGTATGTCCCATCTTTTCCAGCTCCGAGTAGCCTTCGTCCATCACCCTCAGCCTCGATCACTGCTATCCGTTGTCTGCACATTACACAACAAGGTGTGGGTGAATCCCATGCAGGGGTTAGTATAACAATACTTAGTAGGGGACCCTGAGACCCCCGAAGGTCTACCAGAATCCACAAAGGATAAACCAAAGTAGAAAGATATGATCACGAATTATCAACTAACCCTACTTAGGTATATTCCCATACATATATCTAAGTTACTAGTCATAGTCCGGCTCTAACTCTCGAGCCCAAAAACAACCCAGTCCACAAAGGAAATAATGTCAATCACATCGATGATAATTATTGAAATAAAATACTCATCTCACATAGGTATACAACATTTTAGGAGTGATACACATGATCAGATGTAGTCACTGATTCATCTATGCTATCAGACCCACACAGGATAGAGGACCAGCTAAACAATTAGACCCACACAGGATATAGGACCAACTATTCTGTCGGACCCACACAAGATATTGGTACAAAATACAGAACTTTTAGACCCATGGAGGATCCTGATATAGTAGTCATCACAATTTTAACCACATAGTATTCCAGTACACTATTCATCGCGGTCGAACCCACGTAGGATTCAAGTACATCAATCACCGCAGCCAGATCTAGGGTTTCGGCACACTGCACGCTCGATTGCAAGAGGGTCCACTCCTCCAGTCATGTGTCGATACATAAAATATCACAATGTCCTAATTTGAGGTGTCATGTAGTTTCCTCTCATCATAAAGAAACAAATGCAACAGACGGTGCGTCAATTAGACACCCGATCTGAGAGTAATTGACATTTCCATTCCAGCAGCCTGGTTGGATTTACGCTCGATCAAAACCCGACCATTTTTCAAAATTTTCCAAAACTAAGATAGATTATCACAAAAGGTCTTCCTTTTCTCAAGGTTCCTAGTGTTGTAGATGGTGTGTTGACCGAACGTGCGGTGTAGGAGTTATTCTAATTTAAGCGAAGACGGGCACAACCCGGCAGGGGGGTCAGCTCGGTCCGGTGGGGCGCAACCTACCTAGGGACCTGGTCCATGGTGAGGGCAGGTCCGGTTCGCCCGGTGGCGCCAAGCAGCGCACGTGGCCCGCATTGTGGGACACAGTTCTCCCCACGTGGCGTCTGCGGGTGCCACGGTCCTCCATCCTGGCCAACAAGTGGCTGACCGGTTCGCCCAGCCAAGAGGCCCGCAAATGTAGGTCGCGGTCTCCTCCATGCGGTGCCTGCGGGCGTCGCGGATCTCCAGCCCGACCGGAAGGTGGATGGCCAGTTCGGTACGACTCAGCACCCGGTGGACACGGGCCGCGTCCTCCACCTCCACGCAGCACCTGCGGGAGGTACGATTCATCCAGCGGGCCGGCTGGCCGGTCGGGCGGTCTGGGCGGCCCGATTGGCTGCCGGACCCTCCACTCGGCCGGCGTTTGGCCGACAGACTCTCCATACGGCTGCCACTACCTCCAGTCATCAGCGTCTCTTCTTTCTGTCATGGCCCGCATGGTTGCGGCCCCCTTCCTTCGGCGCGGGGTGACGACACTGTTCCCTAGCGGCTCTTCCTCCATCGTCAACACAGAAAAGGTTCAACGGAGGGACATCGGTCTATGTTTGTTCATCTTGCCCCCCACACCCCCACGTTAGGTGATAAAAATAGGGCAACGACGATCCAAAGCATTCATCGAATAAAAGAAGGTATAATTTATTCATTTAAAAATAAAAAATCCCCCTAACTCGCAACCGTTGATCACTTGACGGTGTTGTGGGAAGATGATGTCGTTCCATTGATGTCAGAAGAGGATGAGAGGTACTCATCATTGGCGGATGAGGCGTTTGAAGGTGATGATGTTGAAAATGACGTTAGAATTCCTTGTGGGTGTCCCTTCCATTTCATTTCCTTGGTTTAAGAAGGAAGAATACATCGCTGATTTTTTGTGGAAGTAGTGTTCTTCACATTCTTCGCAGAGAGGATTAGGTTCTCCAAAGGTTTTCCAGGATCCACCAAAAATAATTCTCAACCAAAATAATAGTGGATGTCTCTATAATTTTTATGGAACCACAACACATAATTTGCGCTTAATTCAATGAGGGAACTCATTTAATTAAATGGGGTGGAAAGGATTGAAAAAGATTTTAATTAAATTGAATTAATTCTCTTCCTTAATGGTGGTGGGTTAGCAAGAATTAAACCATGGGTGTTTAAAGGTTCCACCACTTATGGAGAGTTACAAGGGTTAATTCTCATCTGGGTTCCACCAAAAATATCCTCCCAAGAGAGGTTAGGGTGTGGTGAGCTCCACTACTAACCTCCACATGGAGGTTTTAACCTCCAATGAAATAAAAAAATGTCTCTCACATGTTTTTATTTAATGTATTTAGAAACCCAAAAAAATTAACTTACACTCTCGATAAAACGCAACAACGGTGATAGTCTCCTTAATCAAATACCGGCATTGCGAGTTCATTGAGGTCCTTAGATTTCAATATTGAGAACCGATTCAAAAGATATAAAATCCCGCACGTACGTTTACTGAGTGTCCCAGAACAAATGTTCTGAAATTGATTCCAAGCACACCGGGGCACGAAATCAGGGGCCTTCATGAAATGCGGGCTCGTAAAATTACCATGCATTTATGAAAAAAATTTACGTATGATTTTCCAGGTCTTTACATTATCCCCAACTTAGTGATTTATGTCCTCGTAAGCTACAACACACACTAAGAAAACTAATGAGGGTACTGAGAATTAATCTGAGCCTCCCGCTCCCATGTGCTCTCCAAGAGGTTCTTGTGCTGCCAGTGAATGTGCTCTAGAGGAATCAACCATCCAGGTAGTACCCACTCATGTCGATCCTCAATCTCCACTAGAACCTCCATGAATGTCGCCCTGTCATCGATGTCCATCTCCCTGTGGTTGATAATGTAGGACGGTGATGCCCGCATCACCTCAACTGTGATACGTGGAAGATGTCGTGCACCTGGTGAAACTGAGGTGGTAGAGCCAGGCAATAAGCAACCTTTCCTACTCTTCTGAGGACCTGAAAAGGTCCAATGAATCACGGAGATAACTTTCCTCCTTAGAAAAATATTCGTAGACCTCTTCAAAGTGAGACCTGTAGGAAGGGGTGGTCTCCATCCTTAAACTCTAGTGGTCTCCGTCTCCTATTAGCTTAGGACTTCTGTCTACTCTATGAAGTCTTCATCTGCACCTAGATGATCTGCACCTTCTCCATCATAGCCTGTAGCATCTCTAGTTCAACAAGTACTGACTCCCCTAGGTCTGTACTGCAAAGTGGTGATCTAAAAGGTCGGTCGTACATTGCCTCATAAGGTTCCATCCCGATGGTGGAGTGGTAGTTGTTGTTTTACGCAAACTCCACCAAGGGTAAGTGATCCTCCCATCTGCGACCAAAGTCACGGATGCATGCAAGGAGCATGTACTCGAGAGTCAGAATGGTCCTTTCATTCTGACCATCCGTTTGATGATGGAAGGTGGTTATCAAGTGAAGTTGTGTCCCAAAAGCCTCCTGTAACCCCTTCCATAATGAGGAAGTGAAAAAAGAATCTTGAATGGAGACAATCATCTATGCCACACGATGAAGTCGTACAATCTCATGTACGTAGAGGCATCCCAAGATCTCTACTGAGCCCTACACTCTGATCGGTAGAAAGTGGGCCGATGTAGTGTGTCGGTCAACAATCACCCAGATAGAGTCGTGTCCTATGGATGTATGTGGAAGTCCCATCACGAAATACATGGATATCCCATCCCACATCCACTCTGGGACCTCCAAGGTATGAACCAAGCCTATTGGAACTTGTTGCTCTGCCTTCACTTGCTGAAAGGTGAGGCATCACGAGAAAAACTCTACTACTGCCTTCTTCATACCCAGCCACCAGTGCTGTCATCTGAGGTGCTGATACATATTCACCACTCCTGGATGTGCCTCTAGAGGGGAAGTGTGGAAATCCCTCAACACCTCCTCCTGTAGTGCAACTGGTACCGTGGCTCATCCTCTGAAGAAAATGGCATGCTCCCCACCTTCAGAAAACCCATCATGTTCATGTCCAAAGGATATCTGAGAATGTCGCATCTCACAGTCATTGTCCCCATGTTTTGCCTCTCTGACTTTCTGATGAAGTGGATAAATGACTATTAGAGACTGTAGAAATGCTTCTCTATCTCTATCCACAAAAGCTATCTATAACACGACTAGATGCTCTATCACATCTCCTAGAAGATGATTTTCTGATCTTAAGATAAGAGAATTTGCTATTGATTCCCCTTCCCAGGTGTATAGAATATCTTGAAATCATAGTCCTAGAGGAACTCAAGCCATCACCATTGTATCAGGTTCATGTCCTTCTGCGAGAAGATGTACCTAAGACTCTGGTGGTCAGAGTAGATTGTAAACCGCTCACCCATCAGATAGTGCTACCACATCTTCAAGGTGAATAACACTGCTGCTAACTCCAGGTCATGGGTACAGTAGTTCTCCTCATACTGTCTCAACTATCGTGAACCATACGTGATAATTTCTCTCTCTTGCATCAAGACACACCCGAGTTTGCTACCTGATGAAATGCAGTAAACTATGTACTTTACACCCTCCTCTAGTAGCCTCAAGATGGGTGCACTATTAAATCTCTTACTCGGATCCTGAAAGCTCTACTGGAATCTATTTGGACACACGATGGGTTTCCCCTTATTCTTCAATGATGAAAGCGGTGCTGAAACTCTGGAGTAGTCAGGCAGAAATCTCTGATTGTACCCAGCTAGTCCTAGGAATCTTTGAACCTCTGTCACACTCCTGGGTGGATACCAAGCATGTACTTCTTCAATATTTTCTATATCCACCACAACTCTAACATCTAAGATGATGTTTCCTGGAAAGTGAACTTCTCGAATCCAGAACTAGAACTTTGAGAGCATACCATATATCTGGTGCTCTCAGAGTGTATCCAGTACTACCTAAAAATGGTTGGTTTGCTCCTCCTTTGTAGTCGAGTAATTCAGTATGTTGTTGATGAAGACTATGACAAAGAGATCAATGTAAGGATGGAATATCATGTTCATGAGACTCATGAACACTGCTAGAGAATTGGTTACACTGAAAGGAATAACCAAGAACTCATTGTGGCCATACCGACACCTGAAGGCCATCTTCTGCAAATCCTCATCTCAAACTACGAGATGGTGATTACCTGACCTAAGCTCTATATTCGACAACCATCGTTCTCCCTTGAGCTGATCAAAGAAGTCTTCAATCCTCGAGAGTGGGTACATGTTCTTCAAGGAAACCAGATTTAGGTGACGGTAGTTGACACACAGTCGCAAGCTTCCATCTAACTTCTTGGAAAACAAAATCAGTGATTCCAAGGGTGAAACATTGAGTCGGATAAATCCCATCCCCTACAATTCCTCCAACTGTACCCACAGCTCATGAAGCACGGTGGGAGACATCCGATATGCTAGAGTAGATATTGGTGTTGTCCTGGTGTACATGTCAATGTAGAGGTCTACCTCTCTGTGAGGAGTTAGACCTGGAACATCATCAAGGAAAACATATGCGTACTGATCCCCCATAATAGGAAACCTCGGACTCTGCACATCAACCGCTCTGAGGATGAGACTAGCCAACTGATGTGTGATCGGTTGCCCCCTTATATTTTTATGTCCATCCTTTACTTCAAAGGCTCCCTTATCACCGGTTATGGTGAACCTAGTCCCATCTGTGTGGATACACGGCACTTTGCACCTAATACAGACAATATGAACATTAACTGTGGATAAATAGTCCATACCCAATATGACGTCGTAAAGCCTCAATGCTGCTAAAATAAGATCCCAGTCAAAGGTCTTGCCTCCTAGAATAATCTCACACTACCGAAACCCATGTGTAATCATCTAGCCTGATCCCGTAGGAGTCTATATCCATATGGATAGAGCCATCGACACCGAAAGAATCTCAGAGCTCCGAACGAGGGTAGTGGAAATAAAATAATGACTTGCACCTGTGTCTATATGTACTTCAGAAAGGGTGGAGTAGACACAGATTTTACCTCAAATAATCTCAAGTGCACCATGGTCGTAGGCATCGAATTTCTAGAGCTGAGCCCCCCTCTATCGACCATCTCCACATAGATAGGGTGGACATCCCATTATTTGTGGTGGTTGAGCGTCAAAACATTGTCCACCAGCCTCTGCTCGGCCAGCTCCTCTGCCATGTCTGCCTACTCCCAGTGGACCACCAGGGATGAACCTCTGACTCTGCATGGGAGGACCCTCTACTTTCTACTACTCATCTAAATGGATGGTCAGGCTGTCTCGAGCCATATGAACCTGCCCGCCGCATGCATAGAACTTCCTACTCCTCATATAGTTGGCTCTGTCTCATGTTCCCCGCACATCAAACCAGTATCCTGGGGTCGCCCACCTGATGGGCAGGCCCTCTTGGACCTCTATGTCATATGTCTACTACCTGCTGTAGGAGACTCCTCTATGTGTCACCCCGCAGGGGGTCTCACTGTTGGTGTCTACTCAGTAAGGAAACTCTCCACTAGAAGCGCTCGCACCAGCACCCCCTCCTATGCCAAAATGCTGAGGGGAATCATCGAAGCTCTGATCTCATGTATGAGCCCCTGCTCGAAGGTCTGGGATCCGAAGAACGGGTCCCATACCATATTCATGGAGTAGTGTGAGAGGTTGGTGAACCTTTCTGAGTACTGAGCTATTGTCATATTTCCCTGCTGCAGATGAAATAACTCCTGATTCTGCATCGCATGAAGGTTTAGTGGAACAATCTCTGAGGGGAAGAGACTCTTGAAGTTTTTCCAAAGTAATGATTCACTATCATGCACCTGGAGCAGTAGGCTCCACCATCTGTCTACTGCTGCATCCAGGAGACACGCAACAAGGATGACCATGTGTTCAGATGGTATCCCTACCAATCTGAAAACTATCACGATAGCCTACATCCAATCCTTACCTGCATGTGGGTCCATCTCTCCCCAGAACCTGGCCCGCCTATGGTGCTGGAACTCGTGCAACACTCTTAGGATGCAGGCACTCTCTGCTGTTAGAGATGGTGGTATTGGTGGCCCAGCGGGTAGTAGTACTGTTGGTACCTCCACTGTGATGGGGCTCTACACTGTGGCCTCGTTGCTCGGTGGGCTACCCTCTCATACAAAACACGGAACCCTAGTTGTATGCCTTTATGGGGCCATCCTGAAAGGAAACATGTCTACCATAATTAAAACAGTATACCTGGTGAGCATACACAAATTAATCACCATGAAATTTTTTCATGGAAACACACACGCAATCATTGTTTTCATGCACTAAGTTGGAAATCAGAATTCCGAGTCCATGTGTATGGATATTTTAGCTGTTGCACCAACACTGGTTTCCCTAAACTGATAACCACACCCAAATCACTTAACACTATTTTCGTTAAAACAATTAGAGTCTATGTTCTATGGTCGAACTGACTCCTATGATGCCAATTTATCACAACCCGTCCTCGGGTCCAATGCCGTGACTACCCAAGCCAGCCTTCCATATGCCAGGGGCTGGAGAGTAGCACCAAAGGCGTAATCCCGATAAATAGGGAAGGCATTTCCTTTTAACCTTCTACACACACACAGTCTGGACACATGTAGTAGAGGCAACAAGTTCTAAAATAGAAAATTAATGTGTGGCGAAAGTAAGTGGGACAATATACAAACCCAACAGAATAATAAGTACAAGTACAAGTAAAAAAGGGAAAACAGCTCCTGAATCATCCGGCCGGGAATCCAACCTGAAAGGTAGGTACAGAACTAGAAACCACTGATCCCTATGGTATGTCCCGTATTTTACAGCTCCGAGTATCCTCCGTCCATCACCCTCAGCCTTGATCACTGTTGTCTTTCTACTACATGGTACACAACAAGGTGCGGGCAAAGCTCGTCCAGGGGTAAGTATAACAATACTCAGTATGGGAACCCGAGACCCCCGATGTTCTCTGAGAATCCAGAAAGGATAATCCACAATAGAATTATATGATCACAAAGTATCAACTAAGCCTACATAGGTATATTCCCATACGTATACCTATGTTACCAGTCTGGCTCCATCTATCAAGCCCAAACACAACCCAGTCCATAGATGAACTAAATTCTCTCAGATCGATGATAATGATTGAATGGAAAGATTCATTGCACATAGGTATACAACATTTGTAGAGTGATAGAGATGGTCATATGTAGTCACTGATTTATCTTTGTTGTCAGTCCCACACATGATACATGACCAGTTATGCTATCGAACCCACACAGGATACATGAACAGCTGTTATGTCGAACCCATGCAAGATACATGAATAGAAGTCAGAACTGTCGAAGGACCCCGGTACAGTAGTCATCGCTGTCGAACCCACGTAGGATTCTAGTATAGTAGTCATCGTTGTCGAACCCACATAGAATTATGGTACAGTAGTCGTCGCATCCAGCTCTAGAGTTCCCGCACACAGCCCACTCGATTCTAGGAGGGTCCAATCCTCGAGTCAAGTGTCAATACATAAACTATCACGAAGTCCTATTTTCATGTATCATGTAGTTCTATCTAATCATAAGGAACCCAACGCCACAGACAGTGCGTCAATCGAATTCCCAGTCTAAAAAGTTACTGGCATTTCCGTTCTAGGGGCTCAGTTGGATTTACGCTCAATCTAATCACAGTCATTTTCCAAATTTTTCCAAAACACACTTAGATTATCGCAAAAGGGCCGCCTCCTCAGGAGGGTCCCAGTGTCATAGACGACACATCGATCAGACATGTGGTCTAGGAGTTATTCACATTTAAGAGAAGACGGGGCCGACTCGTCAAGCCTAGTGGGCTGGTGGATCGGGCTGACCCAGATCGGTGGGTCTGACCCGGCAGTGGGGTATGCCCAGCCCTGTGGGGAGCGACCCAACTATGTTCTCGGCCTGCGGTGCGGGTTGGTCCTGCTTTCTCGGCGGCCCCAAGCAGCACCTCCAGCTCTGCCCGGCCGGCAGTAGCCGGCTGGTTCGGCCTGGCGCATGTGGCCCGCGTTGCAGGATGCGGTTCTCTCCACACGACACCTGCAGGTTCCGCGATCCTCCAGCCCAGCCGGCAGGTGGCCGACCAATTCACTCAGCCAAACGGCCCACAGATGCTGGCCGCGGTCTCCTCCGCTCGGTGCCTGCGAGGGCCGCAGATCTCCAACCAGGCTGGCAGGCGGCATGCAGGTTCAGTTCTACCAAGTGGCCCGCACACGAGGGCTATGTCCTCCACCTCCAAATGGCACCTTTGGGCTCAAAGATTCCTCCTACGGGTCAGCCAGTCGTCTTGCAGTTCGGGTGGCCCGAGTGGCCACCATACCATCCACGCGGCCGACGCTCAGCTGGCGCTACCCCCGATCACCGGTGTGACTTCCGTTTGTCACAGCCCACATGGTCACGACCCCCTTCCTTCGACACGATGCGATAGCACTATGCCCTAGCGGCTCCTCCTCCATCGTCAACACAACCAAGGTTCAACGGAGGGACATCGGTCTATGTTTATTCTGCCAGCCCCCCCCCCCCCCACGTAAGGTGATAACAATTGGCCAACGACAAACCAAAGCATTCATCGATGAGCGAGGTCATAATTTATTCATTTTAAAATAAACAAATCACCATACCTCGCAACTGGAGATCACTTGATGGTGTCACAGGAAGACGGTGTCATTCCATTGACTTCGGAAGTGGAAGAGAGGTACTCGTTGTTGGCGGATGGGAATTCGAGGGTTACAAAGTCGAAGACGACGTTGGTGTTCCACGTGGGTGTCGCTTCCCTGTACTTTCCTTGGTTTAAAAAGGAATAAGATGGCGTTTATTATCAGTGGAAGAAGCGTTCTTCGTGTTCTTCATAGAGAGGATGAAGTTCTCCAATGGTTTTTCAGGCTCCACCAAAAGAATGCTCAACCAAAATAATAGTGGAAGTCTCTATTATTTTTATTGAACAACAACACATAAGTTGCGGGTAATTAAATGAAGAAACTCATTTAATTAAATAGGATGTAAAGGATTTAAAATTATTTTAATTAAGTTGAATTGATTATCTTCATCAATGGTGGAGAGTGGGAAGGAATTAAACCATGGATATTTAAAGGTTCCACCACTTTTGGAGAGTTACAAGGGTTGATGCTCATGGGGGACCCACCATAAATATCCTCCCAAGGGAGGTTCGGGAGTGGTGAGCCTCACCACTAATCTCCACATAGAGGTTTTAACCACCAATAAAATAAAAAAATGAGTCACACATGTTTTTATTTATTTTATTTAGAAACCAGAAAAAGTTAACTTTCACTCTCGATGAAATGCAACAGTAGTAAAGGTCTCATAAAGCGAATATCGGCGCTGTGAGTTCATCAGTGTCCTCAAATTTCAATTCTGTGCATCGTTTAAAAAGATACAAAATCCCGCACATACGGTTACTGGACGTACATGAACAGAACATCAGAAATTGATTCCAGGAACAACGGGCCTCAGAATCAGTCCTGGTTAGAAACTATTGACTTGTAAAATTCCTGTGTATTTATGAAAAAAAATTCCATGGGATTTTCTGTGTATTTACAATGTAGGTATTATTTTCAGAAACTTGGGGATCTCATCACCCTTGTTTTACATCATTTATAGGATTAAGGGTTTGTGAAATATTGTAAATTTTCAACTATAGTGGACAAGTTTTATTATTATTTTTCCTGAGTACTTCTTCGGGATTCCACCTTAGAGAGATGTATAGTTTACAACTCATCTAACTATTTGTGTTAAACTGGATTCATATCCACAATACTCAAGGGGAATAATTTATCTTCATGATCTTAATAATAATCTAGATGAATTTATCGATAAGGGATTTATCATTCTATGTATGTCACCTTAGGCTTCCAATGTGTTTTTCTATGAGGGGTGATATGATGTTTCCTTTTTTTTAAATTCAAGGAGTTTAAATGATTAAATTTATTTACCAGCATCATATTATGTATAAATATGATCACATTAACCAGTTGAGAGAAGATTATGTATTATACAATATTTTATTGAGATCATGGTATCATCATTTTTGTGTTCACCCTTCTAATAAACCATAAACATCTATCAGAAATAGGTATAGTATACATGAGTTCATCTTGATTCCATTTGGGATGAAGAATGCTCCAAAAAACATTTTGGCCTTATTGCACACAGTCTTTCACCCATAACTATATCATTTTGTGTGTTTTTCGATTAAATATTTATTTCATATATGAAAAATGTGGATTTTTACCAATATCTTCACATAATATTATTTAAACAAAGAGAGTATAATAGATATTACATTTTATCTATGATTAAATTCTAGAATAACTAGGTAAATTTCATGGGTGACATAATCTCTATGGAAGGTGTGGCATTGGACCCATAGATATTTTATGATGTTTTTTATTCAGACCTCATTATATATATTTTGATCTATGAATTTTTTTTTGTGTTTGGTGGGTTATTATCTGTGGTTTGTCTATGAAATTTCTCATTTGGGAGAACCTCTTTCATTATTGACCAACAATGGTGTCATATTTGAATGATCTTGAGAATTCATGAATGATTTTTCTGAGTTGAAGAAGTGTTTGGATGCCATATTGATTTTTATCCTACTAGATCTGAGTAAAGAGTAAATCTTATTTTTTTTAAAGCATCTCAGATCAGACATTGAGGAGTGTTGATATAGGTAGATCAGTTTATCGCTAATGTATAACATCAGTTGATGAAAATTGTCTAAAATTACCCAATTCACAATGTATAGTTTTTCATGGTGGTGTGTTTCTTATTGTTTTTGTGGCATTATATATTAGGAGATGAGTTTGCTACATAGATAGATCAAAAAAGTATAAATATAACCTCTCAGTGGGTGATATGAATATCTGGTGGGGGATTTGGATTGAGTATTTTTATTTATTTGATTTTGATATACACATACATTAGAAAAGTGAAACCATATTACTTGCACATTGAGTTAGAATACATAGAATTAGGCAGTTTGAGAGTCCATTTATGAGTTTAAGATGATAACCTGGTTGGATGAGATGCATATTAAAGATTAGGAGGACCATGAGAAGACGTCCCTTGTATTTGTATAAGTAGATTCCACACATCTGACAGGGGATAGGGAGAGGATTTATGTGTAACCATAGTTTTATCCCATGGGGAAAATCCTTGATGGTGAGGACTCCCCTTCTGATTGGAATATAATTGAAACTGGGATAATTTAAATATGTCTCCATGTTTTTCTCCACCCATATATGTGTGAGAGATGATGTATGTTTTTTAATCCTAAAAGTTGGTGGTGTATCCAAGTAATACCAAAATCTTCCATGAACTACATTGATAGTATTGTTTTCGAGGATTGAAAAATAGATTTTAGGTTTATGACATGATGCTTCTACTTCCAATAGGCAAAGGCCAAGTATCACCATCCTTTTGACTTCCCACAATTATTTTTCATTTTTTAATTGAAGTGGGATGAATTTACAATGGGATTCATGGTGGGTAATTTCAGGATTCCAAGGAAGAGTGATGTGATTTGGGTAATTATGGACAAGTTGAAAAAAATATACATTTTCATGTCAATATGAGGGACATTTACTGTGGATTAGTTGGGTAAGTTTTATATTTATGAGATATTATTTTTCCATGGGGTTTAACCAAACAGAGTTTCTTATCATGATTCACACATTTCTCCATGATTCTATCATATTTTATAGGAGGCATTGGGAACTCATGTATTTATGTGCATGTATTTTCCCTCATATATAGATGAGAAATCAAATCATAAAATTCAAGTATGTGAGGAAATGTTTAAATAAAATTTTCTAGAAATTGGGGTATCATTGGAGAGGCACATTTAGCTCTTTGAGTTCACCTATAACAAAAAAATTTATGAGAAAAGATAGATGGAAACCTTTGAGGAACTATATAGTTGGCCATATAGGTCACTGATTTTTTAGATGGAGGTGGGTGAGTAAAAGTTATTGGGATTGAGTCTCATGTTTTATACCTCATAGTAGGTATTTTTGATTCAGAAACCTGATTCTATGTCATAGAGTTGGCATATTTTTTATTCTTATCATTATCATTAACCTCAATATATTACAATTTGAAATAGTGTATTCCTTATGGTGTCCCCGATCTTTGGTCACAATAGGGCTTTGATGTAGGGTAAATTGGAACCCAAGATTGTGAGACCATTTAGTAATGTAGAGAGAATATAGATGGTTGTATAATAATTGGATATTCCAAAGTGGTGCAGTTCTTTTCATGATGTTTCTAATGTATCATGATTTTAGAAGTATTAAAATGACCCCTCTCATGTGATTAAAATTGATGAGGATGATCTTGAGGTTGATGTGTCCATTGAGGAGTTTCTTATTCATGTTGTGGATCCCATTGATAATGAGTTGGGGGAGAGACTGTATCATTGGTCCAGGTGTTGTGGAAGCATTGACATGTTCCAGAAGAAACCTCCGAAATTGAAACAAGTGTTCGGGATTAGTGGCTAGAACATTTTTTGTGACATTCTTAGTTATTCTTTGGAGAATGGCCCATGGATGATTTTCTACAAGGTGAGGATATTGTAAGATCCTGAACATTATATAGATGTCTAACACTTGTTTTGAAGTACTATTTTATGAATGTTATGAATTTAACTTGGTTTGGTTTTTACTTGGTATTGATTTGGGTGACATTAGATAATTTTTGAATCCAATGTGGTTTTTCATGGTTGCATCATGATTAGGGAAAACTGTGTAGTTTTCCCATGGAAATAATGAAGCTTTCAACATGAATTTTTGGGCCAATTTCTTTGTCATAGGAAGTGGTTCACGGTTTTAATAAACCATGTGGAAGCCATCCTTGAACCATGAATCTTATAATATAGGGATTTTTTTGGATGTTTCATGGTTCAACATACCAAGCACCAAATTATGAGTAACTATAAGACACATACATAGGGGAACATAGTTAAGGTGAATTGTTTGGAATATCATGCACCTCACCTAGTAAATCGTGCATGAATGATTTTAAAACCATAATAGTTAGATGAAAAACTCCCAAACCCTTTGTTGTTGTCAATAAGCATATATGATAAACCTAAAATGAATTCAATTTCTCTTGAATTCTCCCAAGATGATTCCTAGGATCCACAAATCACATCAAATGTGAATAAAAGAAATAGTGGAAGGAATCAACCTCTATTTTAGTATGTGATCTATTCTTATTTAGGTTCCCATATATATTGTATTTCCTTTCCTTTTTAGAGAGTTAATTTGATCTATTTTAAATAGTTTTATATCTAGTTTTTAATGGTTATTTTTTGATGGATCTCTATGTTAGTTTTGTATACTATATCAAAACTATCGTTGTAAATTCAACCTTTCATATCAAATTGAGTGATATGGTTTTGTGACTGTTAGTCAAGATCATTAGTTAGGTAGTCTCAATTCAAATTTATATAGTATTGACTATGATAATTTTTATTTAATTGTATCATTGTGTTTTTAGGTTGTGCAATTTCATTTAGATTGGAAGTAATGGATTTATTTCTAAATGTTTTTAGACCCTTCGTAGATCCCATGGGACCCATTGGGTAATTCAATCTGAATATGATGGAAACCCATGGGTGTGAAAATACACAAGAAATAATGACTTATGAATTCAATAAAGGTTAATATTGTGTTAATTTAATTTAAATAACTAATTATTTAATGGTTGATAAAGGGATTTAATGGGATTGGTTTCAAAACATGGATGATTTAATTAGTTCTGAAATAAATGAGGATGACAAGGTTAATACGGAATTGTTTATTCAATACATAGGATTAAAACAAATAACCATGGATGGGTTTTGAAAAATTGAATGGGGAATTGGGATGAGAAAGATAGATAAAAAGGTAAATGATGTTGAACCTTGATATGTGTGTGACTTATGTGATGGTTATTAATTATTGAACAATGAGGTATGCGTCAGGGACTGATGCTCCAAATACACATGAGGTGTTGAACTTATTCTCGAAGGCCATAATTAATGGATTTCAATAATTAATTATGGGAATGGTATTGATGCATTAAATACCCCATGTTTTTGGGATAGGTTCTAATGCTCCAAATATCCACGTGGTGTTAGACTAATTCTCTATACCCCCTTGGTATTTTAATTGGACTGGTATTCAATTTACCTGAGATATTAGTACATGGATTTATTCTTTAAGGTACACAATATCGAATTTGATTTCAAATAATAATGAAATACCATGATAGAATGAGTTCTGATATTCTTATGGTATGTGGTTTAGACTCTTATATTGGATAAAAAAGGTATGATTTTGATGATTAAAGTGTGATAAATGTGTAACATGTTTATTTTTATATTGATATTTATTATTTATATGACTTCATACACTACTATATATTGGATATTTATTTAGATAAAGTCGGTGGTGGCCTACTGATTTTTACTCAAAACCAACTCAGGATGTTTGGTTGGAACTAGAATAGAGTTCTTTTTTAAAGGGCAGGATAAGTCCTAGAGCTCATTGTTTAATGGGTGAGTTGTTTTCCAAGATAGATCATGGATGAGTACACTAGACAGGATGATAGTACCAACATGGGGGATGTCAGACTATCCTTATTTTTCAATTTAATTAGATATTTTAAATTTTTATTCCACGACACATTTACTTTTTTTTTCAGAATAATTTTTCTTATTTTAGATGCATCATGATGTACTGGTCCTCATTTCAGGATTATTATTTATTATTTATTATCATTTGGATTTTATTTATTTATTTTTTATTTTCATACACATTTATAAATAGGATATTGTCTCCCCATGTAATATATTAAACCCCACTACTAATCTATGGTCACTTGAATATAGAGAGGCACAAATATGTTCATGAATCAAATTGGGCCAGGGAAGAAATATATGGATATTGGGTCAGGGTATTACTACCAAAAAATGTTTTTTAGGGTTTCTAATGTCATAAAAGAGCCTAAATTTTAATGTAGGCACAAATTTTTTAGGGATTAAAATTATGAATAAATTGGTTTCTATCAACATATTTTATTTCAAAATATCTTTTTTTCTAAAATTATTCGGTATGTTTTGTTAAGGACCCGTAAAAAAATATATTAAGAAAAATAGAATTAAAAAAAATATTTTCAGGGGAATAAAATACATCATGAGAATGAGAATTTTATATGAGACTACCAATCATGGAATAATTATAAAATAATCATAAAATTTTCATCAATCTCAATGAAATAAAATAATTAAAATAAAAACCATTCTAAAATCATGTTACATTTGAAACCAAAAATAAATTTTTATTAGATTTTAATGAAAATTTTATTATATCTATTACTTCAATTTTGGTAAAGATTAATTTTCTATATGATGAGATTATTTTCCTACTAAAATTTTTCCATGATAAATTTTTTTATATCAAAATGTTTATTCTCATAATAAATGACCCTGTTCCACAATTAAAATAAACTCTTTTCTTAAGGTTTGAATCAATGTGGAGATTAATACAAAACATTCAACATGAATTCAGTTAATTTGATTCATTGTTCCGTGTATAAGAAATATTTTTTTTCAAAACATGAGACGGTTTATAAAGTAAATTGTTTGTTCCGTTTTTTACACTTTTTTTTAATAATTAATCTAATTTTCAATCCATAAAAAAATAATAGTTTGTACATGGTATATTATATTTGTGATTAGAAAAATAAGGGAGCTGACAGTGTCCTTAATGTTAATTCTTAAATATTTTATAAAACTAATATCTATGAGAAAAAAAATTTGTACTTCCTGAAAAACCAAAATTTTCATTTCCTTTTTGATATACAGTTCCTCTTTATGAGCCCCACTATATGATAATTTAATTGAGATACCTAATTGGGAATCACAAATTAATTTTAATTTTACTCATCTGAGGAAATAATTATACTTCATTTATGTAAAATTATCTTAAAATCTTTTTGAGATGAACATTAAGTTTTCAATTGTCTTAAATAATGTGTAACTCAAGAACTAACCTTAATTTTTGGTAAACCTCCTCCACAACTACATTATATGTATTTTCTCTAAATTCATATGATTTATTCATTATATTAGTGAACATTTTTCACCCTCGTGAATTAGAGGATCTTAATCATAAAGAATTAATGAAACAATTTACAAATAATATGTCAATTTTCTCCATCATCATTACATCTAAAACCTACCAATCGTTTAGCTTCTATTTCAATACCTCATTCTCTATCTTGGAATATGAATTTTGTTTTAAAAATTTAATTTTATATTTTTAATGGTTGTTGTAATTTGTTTCCATCGAATATAGATGACTGAGAGTTACATATTGTCCTTTGATAATAATTTCAATGATTTAAATGTGATATATAATTTCAAATATTAATTTACACTATATATTATTCATTTAGTATTCTTAAAATATATATTCATATTGATAGTATTTATCATCCAATATTTTCTTTATAAGATTTAAAATATCCGGAATCCATTGTATGTTTAATGATAGGTGTCAATCTAGGTTTTATTTTTGAATCAATTGAAGGAATCAACTACTTAAGAGGACAAATCATTCCAACCGTTACATTCATATAACCAACATTCATATTTTTTATTAGTGATGATGAAATATCCTCTTTATTTCTTGTGTAATCTAATAGTATCACATAATATTGATTTTTCATGTACCAATAAAACATTAACCATTACGAATCACACATTTTTTTGTGAAAATGTAAAAAATATATAATTATAATAATAAAAAAATTGAAATAGTTTAATGAAATTAATTGATATAATAATTTTTTACCATCACTCATTTATATTATTCTCTAATAACATTGCTAATATCTAGACTTTATAACACCATGAATTTAATTTAATTTTTTTTTAAATTAATTTAACCTTTTTGATATGTATCATTTCATGAAACAACAAAGATAGATCATTTTATAATAAATAATTGTGTTTGGATTGTATTATATTAAACATCAAGTAAATCATGAACTATATGCAATAAAAACATTGGTATATTCTACCCAGAAATTCGAGGTTATCATTCAATATACAGAACACTGACTTTCCTCGATGAATTGTGTAACACACATGATTGAGGTTTATAAAACAATAATATATTATTAAAAAAATATTATTTAATAAAATACCATAAAAACATGATGTTAAATTTGAGGTGATGAACACTATTAACTAATTGATGAAAATATAAGGTTTATTTAATATAATATCAATTCAAAGGTTACCAAAAAATTATAAATGAATATGAATACGGATCGAATGTAAAACTGTGATGCCCCAACCCAAGAGCCACAGAACGGTGCCATAGCCCGGTGGGAGACATGACCTCATCTGCGCCTCAATGTATGCTAGAGGGTGCCGACGTGCAGTAAGGGTCAAGTAAGTAATTCATGCAGAGAATATTTCCTCTTATATCATAATAATATAAAAATGGATGAAAATAACAATAAACATGTGCATAAGAGAATAAATAACCAGAAAAAATCCAATTCATAACCAAAACATGAGAATAAAATACTCAACTGAAGGTTATAACATGATATGACAATGAAAATGGCATGTTTCTACAATGCAACTAAATGTACAGACAGAATGACTCAAAAAAGGTTATCAAACCCCATCTGGGTCCCTCTCCCATGCTCCAATACTAATCATAAACCTATCTTAAGGCCTTGAACATATATTTTCCTACCAAAAAATGTCTACTCAAGTGCAGATCAGGCGGCCCAAATAGGGTGAGAGTATAGCTCAGTAGGCCACCACTACCAGTCTCTAAAACAAAACCAATCAAAATATTATGTATGCTGTTTTGTGAAGAAATAAATAAAATGAATTATTAATGACTTATCACATTGTCATCTAATCAGTAATAACCACATTCAGGAATGTTCCATTTCATGTTTCTCATTTGAACCATCATTCATTATCATTATTCATTTGGTGTAGGAAATCATGCCTCGAACAACAATCTCATTGAGTGTAAGCCATCATGCCTAGCACTCCTTTCCTCATTCAGTGTAGGTATTCATGCCAAGCACCCCATAATATCAAGCTTGGATAATGATTTGGGAGGAACAACATGTCCTTGTTTGAACTTCTAATTGGTCTAGAAATCCATGTCTTTCCACCCAAAAAAATCTCAGCCATTTAATCATTCATTAATTCACAAGAAATTCCACATTATTTTTTCACTAATACAAAAATTATTTTAACATTTAAAAGTCCATTATTAGACTCAAAAATTAACTAAGAACATATAAGTTCAATTAATTCTTTAATTAAATAATCAATCAAAAAAATTATCATTCCAAAATTAATTCATCACAATTAATTACCCATACAAAATCTCACCATTTAATAATTCATTCTAACAATTAATTATCTTTGAACTCATTATGACACAAAATTAATTCTCACAATTATTATCTTTAGTCAACGTCATGGAAGATAATTTATTCTAATGATTTGTTATATAACACAACCAATATCAAACATTCATAATTAATTCCCCCCAATTAGTTATATTAACATAAAAAATAAATATTTGAATTACAATATCTCAACCCCCAAAATATCTCCAAAATATCTATTTGGGGAACCCCATTATTTGTTCCATGATTCTATTATCAAATAGCGACTAAGAAAAACTCGATTCAATTACAATTTCGTAATTACTCATATTTAGGAATCTATTTATCAAGGGATTCTAGGAAATCCTAAACTCACATTCACATAACAAAATCATTAATATTGTTGTTCTATTTAGACCACCTACCTCGATTTAATGATTTATGTTTTCCCAATGGAAAACCAAATAATTTTAGAATTACAACATCATCAATCAATTATTTAATCAGTATCCTTAAACCAGAATTAAGATCACTGGAATGAAGATATTTCAAATCTAGATCAAGATCTATCATCCTAGATCTTGATCTAAACCCTTATGTTTAGATCCAAGAAAAATGGGGATATTTTTTAAGAAAATATCTAGAAAATAAAAGAGAGTGTATATGAGAATCGTCGAGATGAAATCTAGTTACCAAGAAGAGAGAGGATCTTCGATCTGGAATTTCGATCTCATTGAACAGTGTTCAGATTGACTTGAAATCATTCTATATGGAATTGGGAACACCTAAAAATTTTACAGGCCGATCCTAGGTCAAATTAGATAGGTTATTGGGGTTCTTGAAGTTTTAAAACCAATTTTCAGAATAAACTGCTCCACGCGCATAGTTTCTCGTGCGAGTCTGAACATTTATGACAAATCGTACACCAACTATGCAGTCGTCCACTACCCACATGACATGATGGATTACGGTTAATAAAAATGGCTTCCAACTATGCCAACTTCCACTTTCTATATAGTTAGCTTTCTACAGTTTGGCCAAACCGTGCGCAAACCATGCACAACTCCCTTTCTACCCATGTTCCTTAAAATTTCACCAGAACTGCCCCTAAGAAACAATTAAAAATCAACGGTACAGAAATGATTAAAAATTAAATTAATATTTTCCTGATATGTCTTTAGGAAAGGTAATGATCTTACAATCTCCCCACATTATAACAACTCTTCGCTGAGATGCACTCCCAAACATCTCTATGATTCTATGCCCAGAATACTAGGCCATTGATCCCTCTTCTTAACTTCCAATTCCCATGTTTCATATTGAGCATTTCCATGTCTTCATAACACATGACCTAATGACACAATCAATCATCATAACACCTTCTCACAGGGATCCAACACACGTGTCAGATGCTCCTCTTAGGACACATCTATCTCAAGATCAACCTCTTCCAAATCAATCAAATGATAAGGGTTGGGGTGATACAATCATAGTTGTGACATGTGTAAAACATCATGGATGGCATTGAACATTTGAGGAAGTGTTAATCGGTATGCCAATAGCCCGACACTATCCAGCAACTCCAACAGTCCCAAAAACCTAGGCGCTAGCATGCCCCACCTCTGTATCCTTTGGTAACCCAATATAGGCTACAATAGAAGGAATACAAGATCAAAATATATAAACTCTATGGGTCATCATTGTCTATTAGCATAAACCTTGTTCATACTTTTATCCATATCAATATATTTCTGAATCAACTATATTGTGTTGATGTCTCCTAAACAAGACTCGGTCCCAATTGCTCTGAATCACCCACCTCTAACCAACAAAGTGGTGATCTACAGTGTATACCATAAAGTACCCCATATGGGTCATACTATATAGTTTCCTTATAACTGTAGATATATGTGAAATCCACTAAATCCAAGTGATACTCCCAAGATTCACCAATTCCTATCACAATTCTCGCATCAATTCCTCTAACACATGTATGGTATGCTCCGACTTCCCTTCAGTTTGTGGGTGGAAGGCCATATGTAACAAAACATATGTACTAGGAACCTTATGTAAACCCTTCTAGAAGTGTGAAATAAAGCATACATCTGGATCTAAGACTATAGTCCATGGAACCTCATGCAAACGAACTATCTATATCATGTACATTTCTCCCAAATACTCTAATGTAAAGGTTTACATAATAGGAAATATGTGTGAAACCCTCGTTAGTCGATCAAAAATGACTGAAATAGAATCATTAAACCTAAGATTATTTCGATGTCCTACCATGAAATATGTTGTCATTAAATCGATCTTTCATTAGAGAATATGTAATAGATGTAATAGGCCTACAGGCAGCTAATGCTCTACTTTCACTTACTAAGAGGTGAAACATCTATTTACGAACCCTGCAATTTCCTTTTTCATCATTTTCCACCAAAACAATCATCATAGGTCATGAAAAATTTGACCCCTAGGATGTACCAAACACTTGGAATCATTATATTCTAACATGAGTTCTTCTCTCATACATGTACGAAAAACAACCCAATTTTAAACCTAGATGGTCTCATCCTCATATATTATCTAGTCTGAAGGTGTATCCCTGAATTCAAGGATTTCCATTATTGATAAACTCTTTAGAACCTTGAATTTCATGTCCCTAATCCATATCAAGAGTGTAGAATCCACTACTACAGGAACTAGAGACATCCTATCCTAACTGTCCAGCACTACATCATTCATTTCTTCAAAAGAATTCATCATCTTCCACTCTTCCCTCAACTCATCTACCAAATGAGTTTGAGTTTTCCATTTCATGGAATCTACCACACTATTCTGATTTCTAGGTTTATACGAAAGTTGAAAATCCAAGGACTATATATAATCTAGCCATGTTCGCTGACAAAAAATAAATCCTCGTTGTGAGATCATATAATTCAAGATTTATATATATAAAAATGAACAAATTTTACCCAAAATATAGTGTTTCCAAAACATAAGAGCATACAGTCATACTACCAACTTTAGGTCATGTGTAGTGTATTTTTTTTCAAGTGGCATCTACTACGGAGACCTGTAAGAAATGACACAATCCCATTGAATCAGCACAACTCTGAGTCCAACCCCAGAAGCATCACAATACACCGGGTACTCATCACCCGACTCTGGTAAGATCAAAATTGGTGATGATGTCAAGAACTTCCTCAAATCTTGAAAAGCACTCTCACATGCTTCTATCCTATTAATATTTATACCTTTATTTTTCATACTTATAATTGGTGATTCCAATCAAAAAAATTCTGTGATGAACCACTTGTAATAACTAATTTATCCCAAAAAGATCTAGATATCAAAAATATTATTTGGATGCTCCCATGAAATCACAGCTTACACTTTTTCTAGGTCGACAACCACACAATATTCCAAGATGATGTGCCCCAAAAAGTGTACCCTATCAAAAAAACTTGCATTTAGATAGATTATCATATAGATGATTCCCTCTCAGTGTACCCATGATAATGTCATGATGTTTTTGTTGACCATCACGAGTCTTTGATTACACCAAGATGTCGGCCATAATCACCACAAAAAACGGATCTATGTACGGATGAAATTTTATGTCTACTAAGGCCATAAACACTGATCGAGCATTTTTTCAATCCAAATGGCAGTAGAAAAATCTAAAAATGGCCATACATACTGCTGAATTAAATTCATGGAATAATAGAGGTCTGAACACTCACCTAATGATACCCAGAACTCAGTTTGATCTATTAGAACATAGAAGCCCCCTTCATCTATTCAAAGATATCATCGATACATGGAAGAGGATACTGGTTCTTCACGAACAATTTATTCAACTTTTGGTAATCAACATAGAAGCATAAAATCTTGTTATACTTCATTTATAAAAAAGGTGACCCCAAATCCAATGTACTGGGATAAATAAACCACATATCCTATAATATCTAAATCTACGTTTTGAGCTCCTGAAGCTTAGTTGGTTCTATTCTATTCGGTTAAATAGATATGGATTATCCCCCAACATGAGTTCAATAGTGAATTCCATACCTCTCTCATGTGGAAAACATAACATATCTTCATGAAATTCATCCTGAAACGGTTGTACTACAAGTGGTAGGATTTCTTACCTAGCACTACCATCATCCAGAAAATGACTAGAATCATGGGATGGGAGCTCTCTCAGTTGCTGAGTAATTGGCCTAGCTCAGCCGGTATGAAATTCCCATTCTCTATGAAGGACACACAGGTCACCCTAAAAAGATACCAAGGTCACACTCCTTCTTATGGACTCTACATCCAGGCTCAAGCCATGAAAATGATTTCTATATATAATAGAATGAGAGGCGCCAATGTCAAACATGGAACTATCTAAAGTATAAACAGCTAGAATAGTACCTAATACTATAGATAGGCCATACTCTCTCTCCAAAAGTGTAGGATTCACGGCATGTAACTGTCTTTCCCCTCTTCCCTATAGTGTTGTTTGGCTCCCCTGAGTGTCCCCACTCTAGTGATATGGGCACTCATTCCATGATGCACCGCGTATACTACATTTACCACCTCTTCCAGTAAAACTCAATCTATCATACCTATATAGTGTATAATACCTCCTTCCCACACTCTAACAATGAGAAAATTCTCCCTCAACACCATCCTATAGCTTCTTTCGACAGAACTTCTATAGGTGTCCCACTTTTCTACAAAATAGGAACTCCACTAGTGGTCGAGTAAAATATATATGATAGTGTCCCTACCTACCGCACTGGTGGAAATGAACATGTTAAAATCTAGTGTATATTTTCCTCCTGACTGTCCATCTTTCATTGCACCTTCCAATCAAAAATTCTCATCACTCTACATCCTCTTCTCAAAAATCACACTCCCTGATTGTCCATCTACCTGTCTAATACAAGAAGCCTCCTTTAGTTTAACCTTAGAAATGAGGGTCTGATTAACCACTTCTTGGAATTTCATCATCCTAAAGATATTCACCTGTGAATCAATATGAAACATAAGTTCGTCCTGAAATCTTTTTGCTAAAGAAGCCCCACCTGCCACCTAGGATGGAGAAAAACACTTCAAACGATGAAATGTCTTGTGTATTCCATAATGGGAATGCTTCCTTAGGTCAGATTCATAAACTATGCATATTTTTTTTCTCAGTGTGTCTGGATATAAGTGTTCCAAGAACATCTCCCAAATGTCCTTCCATAACATCTCATCAGTTTATCCAGATCGTACCTGAATGTCCAACCTGTGCTTCACAAAACCTCGTAGAATATAAGCAGCCAACTTGACCCTCCACTCAGCCAGAGTTTCCCAATGGACAATTATTTTATCTATAGATTCCATCGAGAATTTATCCCCCTTAGGTCCTCCCTACCCAATAAAAATAGGTTGTTGCAGTAGATAAAATTCTCCTGTCAACGCCAATATGATTTTATATACATGCCATGGGTCCTGCTCCATTAATTTCATAGTATGTGAAAATTTATCTCAGGATTGATCATCTTCCTCCCCAGTTTGCACCAATGGTGCCTCATGATCCCAATCATGAAGTTCATTCAGGGCCATACCACTCAGTATCTCCCTTAACAATCATCATGGAGGCATATCTATACAAATACAAACAGACATATTTGGTCTCATAATGAAACCATAAACCATTTATGTATGTTGAGAAACTAACACAACAAGTTTCAACATGTCCTCTCACATTTTTCCTGCCACATGGAAGACATGAAGGCCTTATAACTACTTTTAATCATGTTACGACTAGGTCTTTGTAAACAAGGGTAAAAACAATCTAATTAATTAATCCATCAATTAATTAATATCATTTTATAAAATTAATTAAATAAACAATATATTAATTAATCATACCCATTTCATAAATCAAGGTTCTCGTTAGATGCTTTTTTATTTTCATTTTTCATAATTATTTCAATATCATAATAAGAAAAACTGTTCATGTTTAACAACTTACCCACCACCCTTTTTCTCATGAGTGCCTATAATGATGCATGTTAAAACAACCCTGATTTCCTAGAATGATGGAGGCAGACTAAGGTATCATGCCTCATTATTCCATTAAAAAAATTTAGAAATTATCAAAAAAACTATCACATAACACCACAAGTTCCTCACCCAAGGTGAATTAACATCCAACTATAACAACAAATCCCAATCACAACAAATCCCAATCACAACAATCCCACCCTGAGTACTTAGATTTTCCCCCATACATAGTATTGACACTCCCACACAAAATCTTCATAAAAATACTCAACTATTCCTAGTCTCTTATCAAAATTTCTCAATATAATATTTAAAAATAAGGAGAAGGAATAGAAAACCCTTCTGATACAAATTTTTGATTCCATGACCTATGGGACACTAAACGGTACCATATTCATGTTGGCCACGTGCCCTCAAGAACGCCTCCCCATAAACCAGTTGGTGTTGACTAGAAGCGAGGGTCTAATAATTCAGTCCGGGGGAAACTATAGCCTATTTTATCTGAATAAAATAATAATAGAATAAAATAACATAAACCAACTGTAGAAGCATATAATTAACCTGAACAAATCCCTATCATCTGATAACCAAAACATGAGATTTCAATACTCACTTGAATTGTAAAACATGTTATGATAATACCAGTGTCAGGTGTATACAATGGAACTAAACATTAAGACACAACAAATCCTATGAAGGTCTCGAACCATGTTTGGTTCCTTCTCCAATTTCCAATACCAAACTGAAACCAATCCCATGGCCTTTACCAAATCCTATCCAGCACCAACAAAGTCTTCATGGGTTTTGATCAGACGACCTAAATAAGATGTGATTAAATCTCTGTAGGCCACAACCAAGGGTGTCTAAAATGAGTGCAATCAAAATATAATATTTTCAGTTTTATGAAGCAATAAATATAAAGAATAGTTGACCACTTATCAAATTGTCATTTAATCATTAATAATAACATTAATCCTAGTTTCATTTAATTAATCCCATTTGAACCATAATTCATTATAATTATTCATTGGGTGTAGATCGTCCTACCTAGCACCACAATATTGTTGAGTGTATGTCATCATGCTTAGAACTCCATTTCTGGTTCAATGTAGGTTGGCATTCCTATCACCCCATAATCCCATTCTTCGATATCTATTCGAGAGGAATTCCATGTCCAAGTCCCAACTTCCAATTGGTCTCGAACTCCATGTCTAACACCACAAAAAATATCATCCTTTCACTTACTCTATTATTTAAAATAATTTCCACATTATTCCTTCACTAAACCAACATTTTGGCTATTGTTTAAAAGGCCATTAGTGAACTCAACCATTAACTAAGAACATATCCCACAAACTAATTATTCAATTATTTAATTAATCAACACAATTATCATTCCATAATTAATTATTCACAATTATTTACCCATATCAAATCTCAACATTTCATAATTAATACGAGAAATTAATTATACTAGACCACATCATTACTGATAGTTAATTCAGTCAATTTATTATCTTTGGTCAACATCGTGGAACATAATTAATTCTCACAATTAATTATCATACATAGAAAATATCAATATTTCTAAATTAAATACCCCCTAATTAATTATCTGAAAACAAAAATTCAAAAACTGAATTAAAATATATAATCCCATAAAAGATCACCAAAATATCTACTACAAAAATCCCTTCATTTAATCTATGATTCAATTATCAAATATCCACCAAGGATAACTCAAGTCAACACTACCTCCCTAATTACTTCAATCATGGAAACCATTTATCAAGGGAGTATAGAAATCATAAAAACATATTCACAAATAAAATTCATGAGTATGGGTGTATTATATAGACCACATACCCGGGTTTATTTATGGATGTTAACCTAGTTGAAAACCCCAAAATATGAGCAGAAAAATATCATCAATCAACATTCAAAACTATATAACTAAACAAGAATTAAGATCACGGGCATCATGATCTGGAAAATTTAGATCTAGATCTACTATACTAGATAATGATCTCAAACCATAAGATTAGATCCAATAAAATGGGGGAGATTTTCTATGATAAGAACTAGAAAAGAAAAGAGAAATAATAAGAGAAACCTTGACAAGAAATCCACTTATAGGGAATAGATTTGATCTTCAATCTCAGATTTTGATCATTGTAAACACCATTCGGATCACCATGGAATCCATAAAAAAGGAATTGTGAACACATAGAAATTTTCAAGCCCAATACATGGTATAATAATAGAGGTTTTGGGGGGTTCTGGTAATTTTAAACACAATTTTTGGAACAAACTTCTCCGCATTCTCATTTTCACGCAGGACACTTCACGGTTTGGTCGAACCATGCGCCAACTGTCCAGTCATCCATTTCCCATATGACTGGATTGTGCATGGTTAGGTAAAACATTTTCCATCCATTACGACATCCACATTATACATGTTTATCTTGTGCGTGGTTGGTCCAAATTGTGAGAATACTATGCACAGCTCAATGACTTTCCATGTTCCTTAAAATTTCAGTCAAATAATCCATAAGACACTAATCAAAATCAAGGGCACTTAATATATTCAATAGTACTTGAAAACATTCCATAGATAACTCCAAAAAAGGTTGGGATCTTACAAAAATGAAACATTATTGTGGTCATAATTCTTTTTTCTCTATTAAATAAAATTTTACTTTCATTTGTCCAATTCACTATGTTAGACATTCTATTCCCATGGGACATCAATATTGCATATGTTACATGCAATAATGGTTTTCTAAAAAAAATCATTTTAGTTTTCTAATTATTTAAATGATATAGTCATAAAGATGTATTCAAAACATAGAAATATGAATATAAATAACATCTTATAATTTTTTTAAATTTTTCATATAAATAAAATATATTGATAATGAATGATATGATGTTTGGTATAGCCCATTCGTGATTATAAATAATGTTATCTAGAATGAACCCCTTTTAATGTCCATCAATGAGAAATAATAAAATAAATATCAAACATAATTAGATGTTTAGTTTGGTAAAATATAAATCATTTTTGAATTCATTGTTTTGAAATTATCCTTGGGTTGTTTTTTTTAATTTTATGAGAAATGTCATTTTTTGATTAATTGTAAAAGAATTCTGAGTTTTAGTTATACAAGTTCTTATTTTTATTTTAATTATTAATGGTAAATGATATTTTAAATTTTTATTAACATAAAATTAGATAAATATTACATCTATTAATATAGATTAATTCATTAGAATCAATTTCAAATGGAAATTGAATATAAAATCTTCATATTCTTTTGAATATAATTCTTCTTTTAAAACCTGAAAATTCATTTTATTTGTGGGATTAACATTAATATTAAATTTGATTCATTTGGGAACATAATTTAAAAATATTTACATAAACCATTAAATTATGTATGATATTAAGTGTCTAATTAGAACATGATTATTTTTACCATAATTGTTATTAAAAGTGATTTAAATTAATCACAGTTATTGAAGCAAAATAAAGATTAATTAGGGACTAAACCTTAATATTAAGGCCCAAAAGTTATAGCCACTTCTCCACATCTAATTTTATAACCATAATTAGTGCATAATACTAAAATTATTGAGTTTTTTGAAGTTTTTCTTCTTTTTTATTTAATACAATGTGTCCACTGAACTTGATTCAACAAAATTCCAAGCGAATCTTTTCCATTCCCTATTAAAGTCCACAACATATAGCCACATCATCACACTTATAAATACCCATGGATAACCAATAAAACAATTCTAAAATTATCTCATCTTCCTTCTCATCCCCCAAGATGGCATACATGGAGAATAAAGAAACTCAGGGAAGCCCTTGGGCATAAATGAAAAGAAGTTACCTGATTAAGAGGTAACATCTTCTCTCAAGATCCTTTCCATTATTTTCCACCACCACCCATTTACATAATTTATTGAAATTCTATTGAAAGAAATTGTATAATAAATATACAATGATAATTTTATGTTATATTTTAGTCCTATAAAATAACACACCTCCATATAATGGGTAAAAAACATATTTTTTCTATGTATGGATAACAAGGACCTAATGAATAGAAGATTGTTCATTTTTAAATTAACGCGTACAATGGTGGAATTATGATGAAAAATCTATTTTTATATGTAACTGATCATAATTATAATTTATTTAATCTCATTTATTCCATTCAGAATGCATTTTTTACTTTTCATTTGGTGTTAATATGATAATTTCATTTGAGGAAGCTTGGACTACCGCCCCCTCAAAGAGAGATGATTCCTTCATAAAATACATGGATTGTATTAATAATTGTTTTATTAAATGTATAATATTTATATAATATCATTAAACTAATTTAATAATATATATATGTACTTATATTTCATTTTTATTCTTTCATTCAACAAAACAATTACAATTAAAACAATGTTCATGCGTATGTAGAACTAACCCTCTCCATTAATGGTGTATTATATTTTTTACTTAATTATTATATACATTATTATAATATTAATATACAAGATATATAATATTTCATATGATTATTTTTATTATTTAAATCATGATATAATTATAATGACCAAGGATATAAGAAATTAAGTCACATGCAAAGATGATAAAATATTTCCCAAAAAGAAACCTTAACATAGGATAATTAACAAGCAGGTAATATAACAGAATAATAAAACCATATATGGTATTATTTATAATAATATTATTTTTTAATGATTTATAATAATATCTTATTTATTATATAGGAATCTTGTATGTATATGAGGAGTGTCAAGAAAAAATATAAGGGGATTTCATCATACATTTTATTTATGTGAGATACATGACATGTTCACCAATCATTCCTTTTTTTCTATTCTATGTACTTTAAATGATTTTATTCCATGCATATTATAGACATATTTACTGGTATTAACCTATAAATTTCAATTCTTTTATTTCATGTGGTCTAGGATTCTAAAGTTACCAAATCTGTAAAATTTTTGGGTCTCAATTGTCCTTCATTGAGTCTTATGTTTTATTAGTCACCAAAATTATTTTTTGAAGTGTATATAATTACATTTGACATGATATAACATGAATATAATAAGTTTCGTCATATTTTTATATTTATTTTTTTCCATTTTCTTATATGGATAGAAATATCCAATTTTACCATGTTATAAAATATTATGGAAATAATTTCATAGTTTTTGTATATTATTTATGTTTATGCATTTTTATGTTATATTATAATCCATATATCAAGAAAATTCATGAATTTTATTATCCTCTGGATATTCATAATAAAATCATTTATTGATTCAATTTTCTACTCCTTGTTACATAAGATTGTTATTAATATGTTATTTGGGAATCTCATCCTTACCACATAATTGGTCAAAAATAGATGCTATTTCAAAACCTTGTTTTCTTAATAAGGGATTCCATGAATATTATTATAATATAATATGGTCAAAAAGTGAAATTTTACCCTTTTTTCTTTACACAATTTTAAAATAGATGTACATGTTTCCTTCTGATCAAGGGATTTTTATTATCTTTTTACCATGAAAAATGAATATTAATTTTATCTCATACTACATGTAAAAAATTAACCCATTATAATTTCTATGAATAATTCATTGAATTATTAAAGGGTTAATTTTTATGAAATTTTTTCTTCTATATTTTAAAAATAAAATTCAAAATTTTTTCATCATCATGTTATATAATTTCAAGAAAAATTGTTTTAAAAATGCATTAAAGCATTTTTTTATGATTTCAATGAAAATGATTTTCAAAAAATTTAAATATTTATATATATAGTATAGAAGTATTTTTAATGAATTGTTTTTCAAATATTTTCAATATTCCCTTATAATATTTCAAGGAAAATTGTTTTTAAAAAATATTCTTGATTATTTTAAATGTGTTGATGTAAAATGGTTTTACAAAATTTTTCTTACTTCTTTTATATGTGTTCAAAAAAATTATTCTTCCAACAGTTTTAAATAATACTTTATAATTTTTAATGGAAATTACTTCTTATAATTATTTCATTACTTATTTATAATATTGCAATGTATTTTCAAGGGAAAATTTTTTAAAAATGTTTTCAAGTGTATTTCATATTTTTTCAAATAAAAGGGTTTTCAAATGATTTCTTTAATTCTTTATAACTATTATAGATATTTCCTAAGAAAATTAAATTCAAATGTATTTTTTTATTAAAATTAATTTTTAAATAGAGAATGGATATCTTCCATTAAGAGATGTTTTTTCATGAATATATAAAAACATTTCCATCTAAGATGACATATGTATATGTTATTCATTCCCTAATAAGAAATGATATAAAAATTTTATTCGTATTATTTATATAAATGGGTTATGATTAATGTCATGGTATTCATGAAAGATATTTATCTTTAATGGGTTATATGTTTATGAAATCAATTTCTCATTCAAGTGTTTTGATTTTGATTAAATGATTATGTAACCCGTTTCATTAACTAATGGTTATGAAATATTTATATGATTATGATACCCATTTCAATTCATGTGTTAAGATTCTATTTCTAATGATTTGGAGGCACATGTGAGTATTATTTCACTATGAGTTAGGTGGGATATATATCTCCCTCTAATGCATTGTGTAATGATTTATATTTCATGAGATATTCTATTATGGTATTTGGAATGAAAATTGACTACTAAAATTGTTATAGGAGTGAACTATGACTATAAAGATAGTATGAGGTGTGAAATATTGCTACTAATAAGTCCATGAGAGTGAACCATGACTATCAAGATAGCATTGGGTGAGAACCCATACTACTGAGATGGACTTTGATGTATTTCCTTAGCTACTATGGATATTATATTTCATTAATATGTGCCTTACATAGTACCTTGTTTTATTATCATGTTATTAATTCAAGGATTATGTTTTTTATTTCCTTCGGATTAATTGTTTATTTACTACCATTATTTATTTCATGATTCATGTGTATGATCATTGATTTTTAGGGTATGAACTTCAATTTTCATGATCATGTTCTAATACCCTTATTATAATGATTATTAGTACATATCTCCCTTATTTTCCCTTTTTGATACTTTTAGGTGACCCTTTAATTATGTTATTATACAGTAGGTCATGAATAAAAATTTTATGTAGGAGTACTCTATGTGGATATATTTTTTGGAGAAGATGAATATCTTCCACTAGGATAGAAGATTTTTATTCCATGTTTCCAAAGACAGTAAAATATTATGGCCCTTGGGAATGTAATTTGTAATATCATAAATACTAATGTAAATTGTTGTAATATACTTGTATGCTATGTTGGAGTCACTATAGGTTTCCTTTGAGTAATCATTAACTCCATTTGATTGATAAATTACAATTAATTAATCATAAAAACAATATCTTCAAAGGAAAATAATATTGTAACTGTCTTATCCCATAAGGATCAATGATTATTAGTTTTAAATTTTAAACAGATATTTATATCTCGAATATTCTATAAGATATAGGAAATTAAATTTATAATATAATAATTAATTATATATAAATTATTAGAGTAACTAGAGAATAATAAATGTTCAATTTGTGTGTTTATTTTAAAACAAAATATTTAATCAAAAGTTCATTAAAATAAATTGTTTTATGCTTAATTTTTAATCCATTTCCATTAGATCAATATTCAACATAATTATTTTTAAATTTCATCTACTAATATACATAAATATAAAATTATTTAATGTGAAAAAAGTTTTAAATATATATATATATTCCAATTACCATAAAATGAATTAATTCAAATTAACATTATTGGTTTCCTCTAAATATTAAATATATTTATTCAATGATTTAACAATGAATAGTTTTAATCAATTTCTTTGAACATGATATATTTGGATGAGAAATTTAAAAAAAAGATGAATTAAACCATGTCAAACACATCGTATTTCATCAATTACACTCTCACATATGAGTTTAGATATTAATTATAAATTATTATTCAATAATGATTGAATAATATATCATTTAAAATATTAAATAAATTTAATTAATAATAATCATTTACTATTAAATCCAATATTACTGAATTCATGATTTTTATATGAAAAACTAAATATTGTAGAAAAACATTTGACTGAATAATTATCTTTCTAAAGGTCCTCTTTATTTATAAATATTGTCCATAATTATATCTCATATATTTCAAAAGATATAATTTAAATTTATTTGTGGTATAATACCATTAACATTTTCATGAAAATTGACTCGGATGCACTAAATATATTTGTAATGTTATCTTAATGGTTTATCATTTAAATAATTTATAAAACATTCAAAATCAATTAGAATTTTATAATATTATGTCTTATCCTTAAAAATAAGATGGAATCATGTTTTGGATGGTATTGAAGTCAAAAATATATCAATATCTTTAATAATTTGGATAGGTATTAGAAAATTGCATGTAACCATAATTTTATTTCATGTTCTATTTTAAAATATACTCTTTATCAACCAAATGTCCTTTAATACTCCAAAACATCACAAATATTTCCTTAGTATCATATACGTATTAAATTCAATAAAATAGAAAATTTTCCCCATTCAAATAATTAATCAAATTTCTAAAAAAATTATAATGATTTAACACCATTTATTAATGTCCTTTAAAACCAGGAAAATTTATCGGAAACAACAATGTAGAATCCATATCAATTCACATTGATTTAAAAATTTTCTTATTTCACACCGTTTTTCAAAATCATAATCCATGGTTTATATCTCAAATACCATTATATCATCCTACTATGACGTATTGTTTTAAGTCAATGATTTAGTTATATATATATACCTTCTTCATGATAAACTCAATGGAAATGTGTCATCATCATTCCAAATTTTCTATATTTACATTACTCTCTCATCAATGAATTGTAAACAATGATGTATTAGTTGTCATTGTTTTACGTATTCAATTGATAGGTACCAATCTACAAAGGTATATAAAATTTACACCATGGTTCATTATGATTTTCTATTTTTAATTATATGAAAGAACCAAAATGTTTTTTCTATATCATAACATTGTGGTTTTCACTAATTTAATTTAATTAATTCATAGGATCATTTAATTATATAAATAATTTAAATTTCCATCAAAAAATAAAAAATATTATTAATTTGGTTGTATGAAATAATTGTCATTATAAAAATAAAGTGAATATACACATATAAGAATAAAAAATATCAATAATTATTAGATAGTATTTCAATATTCGAATGAGAATTTGATTAATAAATTGATTCTTCAATTTCCAAAATAGGTTATTAAATTAAAAAAATATTATGATATATAATAACATTTATTTGGATGAATTATAATACTGTAGAATGAAATCATTACATATATGTCATATAAGTTATATCAACATTAATGTAATTATATTATCCATGATATTAATCTTTTTATAGAAATATTTTATATAATGTTAAAAATTAATTATTAAAATTAATAAAACACAATTGTTTATATAAATATTATTATTTCCCATTATATTTCCACTCAAATTTATTTAAATTTATGAAAACTAAAACATTAGTAAATTATTCAACATTATAACATCAATATCATATTTACTCCTAGAAATGTTAATATTATAATTGCTTCTTCAAATCCAAATTATTAAAATTAAATTACATTGAATGAAAGAGAGGAATACATGATGAGGGAAAAACTTTTAGTGTTTTAATTCATTTTGAATCATGGGATTATACATATATAGTTTATATTCCATGATGAATGCTTATTCATTAGTATAAAAAGTTGTTTATTTTCAGTATGGGGATCCTATAATAAATGAATGAATATATTATCAAATCATTATAGATACTTTATATTATTAGATATACCGTATTGATGAATAGATTTTATTCAAAACAATTTTATATGTACATCAATTTATGAAAGTGGAATTTTTTTAACATATTCCTAGATAATCATTATCCATGCATGATATAACCGAAAAAATATCAATTTATGATGAAGTAATTTTTCTAACCTAATATGAGGATATAGACAATAGGATTTGTTTCAAAATATCTACAATTTTAATCTGTAAAATATTTCCTTTTAATGTTGAATTGATTTTTAATACAATTTACTACACTATGGTTTTAATGGAATGATATTTAAATTTCATTCTGGAAGAAATTTTGGTCTTCTAATAGAAACAATTAAATTGAATTTTTTTTATCTAATGAAAAAATAAACATACTTCCTACCAATTTTAGATGATTTATTTTTTAATGATTAGTATATCTTTAATTTTTGAATATTTTTGTTTATATATATTCCTATATATAATTAGCACAGATCAGGATAATGTGTTAATTTTATTTATATATATATATTTAGTTTCACATTAATTTTGGAACATACCTTTTTCTACATACAATATTCCATCTATAGAAAAATGGTTAATTGAAGAAAATAGTTCATGTATTAGAAGATATATTGAGTGAATGTATATTGGACGTAGGTGAATCATGGACTATAAATTTATCATTATTATATAATTTTTATAATATTTTTATTAATCATTCTTTGAAATTTCTCTATTAGTTGTGATATATGTTCACACTTCCCACTTACCAATTTGTGATGTTTCTATTTGTCAACTATATATTTTTTATCATGATTTTTTATAAAATATTATGATAATTGGGTAGGTAATTTATTATAATTATAGAATTATTCCTATTATGACAAAATAGCATTCATGTCGTATATATTTACCTTTATGTTTCATAGGGTAAAAAATTATATCTTCTTGAGATTCTCTAAGGAAACATTTGAATTGATTTTGAAGAGGCCTAATATTATCAACTAGATAATTTTTTTAATTTATTAGATATTTTTTGTTTTTATTAATATATATTATATATTCCTCTATAGTTTGATAAATTTCATGAATTTTTTGTGTATCAAAATCTCAAAAATACATTAAATGTTATTAATTACGTGAAACATGATATCAAGGGGGATAAAATATCTATAGAAAATCCAATAGACATTTAGGACTTTCATGTAATGTTTTTACAAGTATGATTTGTTCCATTTCATTATGTTTTTTGTATAAGTGGTGTTTTTGTGGAGAGTACCTAGGAGTGAAAATCATCGATGAGGGTTCAGTACCCCTGGTTATTTTAGTTATTGTCTCTCTTATATATTGGTAATTTAAAAAAATTTGATTATTTTACAAAAAATAATTATCTTGTATTGGTTCCATTATTTCTTTTAGTTTTGTTATGATTAATATTTTAAGGTATAATTTTTTTTTGGGTTTTGTATTGGTGGAAAAAATCATTTTTTTAGTTTGTGAAATTAATAAGGGTATGTTGGGGACACTATATAGAAATGGTAAAATGATAATTTTCATATTATCTAAATAAATTATTAGTGTAACATTTATATCAAAATTGGGAGTTAAACATTGGTTATTATTTCTATAAGAATCCATGTAGGTTGTTATTTTCAAAAATATTTTGAATTAATTGGAATTTTTTATTTATAATTCAATATGTAATATTCGGAATATATTAACAACATGGTTATTAATATTATTGTATTAGAAGAGATATTTGATAATGTTAAACATATTTAAAAGGGATGTTCATTAATTATTTTTGATTTTAATATAATTTTTAATATGGAAAGTGAGTGGTTGTTAATGTATTATTAAGGTGGGTTATTTACACATCTTGGAATTTGAGGGGAAATTAGTCTATATGATTCATATAAAGGATTAATTTCATCTAAGGATTAATATAAACTAATATTTTGTAATATAGATAAGGGATGATATGTTTTTTAATGGTTAGTTTTGAATATATAATTAATAGAATATGTGGGAGATTTATATGAAAATTGGGGTGTAAGAAACCCTATATCCCAAAAAATAAATTATTATACTCTATTATACATTGGAATTTTATTCAGATATCCTTGTTGTGGTATATGATACATGTGAATAATAATGCATGAATAATGATGAGTTACTACAGGTAATTCATCTTATAGCTTTGGGTATGTGGTTCTAGTTTAACTTATGATTAATTACTATGATAAAATTATGTTGTTTTCATGGTGTATTGACAATTCATGATAAATTCGAATAATGATAAACATGTAAATTTTGAATAAAATATATATTCCTTGAATAATGATACATTATTAATGAACTTTTTTTCATTAGATTTTGATTAGTTTTGAGTGAATATTTTATATTGAAAATTTATTAATGATTCCATTTTAATAAATACTATATATTTATGTAAAAATAAGATATGTATTCCATGAACTCTGTTAATGAATTGTTTCGTCAGTAAAAATTTATAACAGACCCTAGTGAGATAAAAATGAAGATAATAATAACTATAATTAAATGGTTTTGAGTATTATTAGGATGAAATTATTTTATAGTTATAATATTGTAGTGTTAAAATTTTTAATAATATAATTTTTAATTTTAATAAAAATAAAATTATTTTATCTTTTAGTCCATCAAGTTTCTTAGGACATTTTATTATATAAATAAATATTTAGTTTCATATGGATAATACTAAAATTTACTATAGTTAAAAGTGGATTTATATATAGTAAATAATTTCTGTTGGTTTTTTTTATTCATATAAATGTATTACTTTTTACCACTAAATGTAAAGATTAATTGGATACCATTGATAGGTTTTGTATATCATAATGGGAAATTATTTGGTTGATTATTTATTTACTTTTTATATACTATGTAATATTAATCTAGGGGTCTAGTGAAATTATTTGGGATAATATATTAGATATATTTAGTCCCGCTTGAGATGATATATTGATGATACAAGTCAGTTATTCTCAAGATATTTTGTGTCACAGAACTATGTAGGATTTTTCATGTGAAGCTATTTACTATAAAATGGAGTGATTACCCATGATTATTGGGTGTTTCAAATTGGTACTGAGTATATTATCTTTAAATTATTGGATCATGGGGATGTTTTATTCCATTAATTGTTTTGTGAATTTCAATAAATATATAGATATTAAGAAATTGTTAGACATATGAAATAATTAACTCTCCCCTCACCGTTATTATGATAACTATATATTTTTCGTGATATAATTATGTTGATACAGATACATTGGAATATATGGTTTATGGTTGAGAGATAATATGTTTTATATATTTAGTATCGAAGAAATGTAAATTGAGAATGTTCAGTAGAGGCCCAATTATTATATTATGAAGTGGACTATACTATTTATATATATCTTGTGATTTTAGGGGATTATTATTGATGTCAGTTATGAGGAATACAAAAAATTATAATCCTACTACTGTAGGTTTATATAGTTAATATTGAAATGTATATTTATGATGGATGTACATTTTTTTTCAATTAATGAAGGATGTCAATATGTGTTGGTTGATAAATATTGAATATGTTTTTAAATATTCATCTTTATAAGAATATTTTAAAGATTCACATTGCTAAGAAGAGGTGAGGATAACGTATTAATAATATATAACTCACATATTACGAGGTATGTTACCAATTAATAATGCATTTTAATGATTCCTTATTCATGTGATGGGTTTTTGGGGTTGATTAAGTGTTTTTATCATTGTTGAAGTATTTTAGGGGTTTATTGTTTTTCATGGTTATGAAAATAATGTGGTTTTTTCCTTGAAACAAGATGAGAGGATTGGAATGACATGACAATGTACCTAGATATCAAACAATTTTTTAAAACTATGTGGGTCCCCATGAAAAAATTTGAATGTCATCTAAGGGAATCACATGGTAGTGATGTATCTTTTCAAACTATGTGAACCAATTCTATGATGAAGGGATTTAGTGGAAATAGTATATACAGAGCTAGATTATGATTTTCCAAACATTTATCATTATCCCTGATATTTGCATTTATTTCTATGAATATTATATTTTAGCCTAGTAGTAACAAAAAACCTTAATTTTCACCTATGGTATTAGAATCTAAAACTCCACTACTATAGTAGGAAATCATGGTGGATTCATTTAGTATAAAATATATTTTTGATGGATCTAAGTGCATTTTATCTCAAAAATCAATATAAACATAGTTCTTTTATCTTTCTCATTAGATATCCTCCTCTTATCTTCCACAAAATGATAGATATGATATATTATGGATTGATATATAATTTATGAAGTTTTCTAATGAGATCATTCTTTGATCTATTTAAGTAATGGAGTCTCAATGTCAAATCTAGATGTTTCACTGTGTCATTCTACATTTTCATCACCCCTTGAGATGTGTGTGTCGCCTCTATCTTATTCAATTATTATATATCATGAAGGATAAACATTGTAAATTTTTTAATGGATGACATAAGTAAATGTTTTAATACTTCAAAAAAGTTATTCATTTAGGTTTTTGGTATGGAAAAATTATTTATACGAGTAAGTTTTTGAAATCCAATGTGATTAATGATTTTAAATAGTTATTTTTCATCAATTCAATAAGTATTTTAAATTTAATGCTTTAAAATAAATAATTAATTAATGTGGTCCTAACTACTGTGAAAACATGGAATTAATGGGTGATTTGTGTACATTATTACACTAGATGGGGCCTAGTTGTAACAAACATAGAACTTGATTTCAAACATGAGGCTCAGGAAGGTATATCACCTCATGATGGATTGTTGAAGAATTTATCCCCACATGTAGGTATAGTAGTTTTCATTTGACATGTGGTTGTGCATTAATGGATTAATGTGGATGGGGAATGAAAATGGGTATTGATGTATAAATTTTTCTACCATTGATTACAATTTTATCAAATTGTAAAAGTATTCTTATGATCCTTTCATTCAAATATATTATATATGCATCTACCAAATAAAATTTTTTATTCCAAATGGAATCATTTTTGTAGTTCCATATGAAAATCCTACAAGGAATTAGTAATCACCCCCGCATATTTAAATTAGTCTTTATGGAGACATTTTTCTCCATGAAAATTATAAATTAAATGTCTATTATTTTAATTGTGCGACATCATGATGTTACTTTCATGGGATGGTGTAAGATAATATATTTTCTCTAATAGTATGGTTGGAGTGAAGAAACACTAGTGTTTTTTCCCAATACATCATTTGGTTTTCTTTAGTCACATTACTATATTTTTAACAGATACTCTAGTACTATTCTTTTATTGGTTTTTTATTTTAGTTTGATGGATTATTCCTCACGCATCATATAGTCCGTTTGGATATTTCTATTTTTTTGATAGTATGTTTTACATGAAAAATGGAGAATCATCCCACAATGTTGAGGTAATACCGTTGAATTTATTTCAATCCTTTGGTGACTTGGGCATGAAACCAAAGGATAGCGGAACATTAGATCTTTATAAGACAATTCATATGGTTTGTATGATACAAATGATTTATGTTTTGGTTGGTCCATCATAAAGGTATTATAGAAAGTAAATGAGAAAAGTGAGAACATTAAACATATTGAATAAAAATACATTTTTATCCTCATTATTCTAATCATGAAGTTACTAAGGTGGTCTGGGAACAAAAGGTGTTCAAAAACATGTTTATGTGTGAGGTCATCACTTATTTTTTGTTTTAACTAATGAATATAACATATAATGAATTTATACAAATACATCACAATAGGATATAGTTGGTCCTATAATTATTAATTATTTTTATAATGTCAACATAATGATTTTTGGTTTTTATGATATGATATTTTTTATCCCTTTAGTTTGAAAAGAAGTGATGATGAAATGGTGTTTTTTAAATAATAGTAAGATTGAACAAGTTTGATGACATGTAAGACTGAAAGAAGAGGATATAGAAAACCTATTTTATCATAAAACACTTGTAAACTAAATTATTTTGGAGGTAGTTTTTCAACATTTTCATGTTGATGATAAGTGAAAAAAATGATGAAAATTTCCAAGATTCTCATTCTATGTAATTTCCAATATAGCATCCATCAAAATTTTTAAGGGGATTTGGAATATGAAAAGGAAAAAAGTGTGGACGTAAAGTGTAAATTGGATATTTTTTAACATAAAACCAACTCTATTTTAAAAATGAAGTTAATAATCTATATAATAGAAGATATTGAAATAAATAATGGGATTCAGTTATCCATGGTAAATTAGACCAGGTTCTTACATCGGAGATATTTGAATAATTTTTAAAAAATAAATATACTCACACTATTTCAAGATATCAAAAAATTTATATTTATTTATACCATTTAAATAAAATCTATCATTTATGTATTATGAAACCCGTTTTATGAAATAATGTTTTTATCCCTTAATGAATGGGCTAGTGTATTCTTGATGGAATTCTTATCTGAGTCACCACATAAACCATAAATTCATTATTTGATGTTTAAACATTTTATTACTAATTATCATGATATGGTTAACAGTTAAACAATGTATGGAAGGGATTTTTCTAGGAATTCTGTAAGAGGAACTCAATTTTCCTACATGGGAAAAATATGGAAATCTCATCCTAGAAATAAGGGAAAGAGAACATTCTACATCCATGGTGATGGAGCATAATTGAATCAAATATCTTGAAAATATACCATTACATTAAAAACCTCTTCCAATATTGGATGATTCCAATGTGTCTTGTTAAAGCATAAAAAGTGATTTTTTATGCATCCACATAGATAATTTCAAAACAATTATAAAATTATACATCACCATCATTTTTTTATAATGATACAAATTATGTAATTGGGAAAAACCACATGTGTATTAGATATATTATTCTTTAACTATCAAATCATGTTACAAAAATGGTAATATACTGAATTGAATGAACCAGGGTGATTCTTGGAACTTGCCAACATTGTGGATAATGTATCCATAAAATTAATGAAAGGAATAATATTGAGATAGTAATATGTTGTTTTTTACTGAGAAGATAAATATTGAAGATCAATCCAGTCCTTTAAATGAATAAGTTACCATTCTAATTTAGTAACCCCATTTGAGTGTTATACATGATATTACTACATCCCACTATTTAAATTCCTCATTTTTCATTAATTAGTTTTGTTTTCAGCTCAAAATAATTCCATATGCAATTAATATCTTAAATCATTTTGAATTTGAGATTACATGGGATTTAAATATTTAGTTTATTCTATAACAATCGATGGAGTCCAGTTTTTTTGGATTCTTTTGGTTTGGATATGTATTCCATTGGAATGATCTTGGCTATGGATTGTTTAATTTATTTCAAGGGTGACAATGATTATTATGAATTTAAATTCATGTTCATATCTCTTTATGGAAAAATTCATCAATTTAAAGGAGAAGGGGATGTGATGTCTCAAGAAGTATGACATCTTCCAACCATTGTAAAAATGAATTCTTATTAACTGGAAGTGATCACTTTAGGAACTAATGATATCCTAGATACAAGATATTTAACTACCTTCATTGTTTAATATCTAGACATCATTCCTAAATATTTCACTAGTTATCCACCTAAAAGGGATTTGTAATTTTTTTTGATCACCTTCTAGGAAAAATATAATTTCAATTCCATAGTATAAAATGATTCCAATAGAATTAAATTAATTTGATATCTAGTTCGAAGAACTAGTAAGTAAAGGGTTCAAAATACCAATTATATCATCATATGTTTCTTTATCTCTTTTTTAAAAATTAAAATGTGTTTTTGTGACTCTTTGTGGTATATTTAAAACAAAATCCATTTAGTGTAATGAAAATATAGAAATTTAGTCTAATTTTAAACCTTTTTGATCTATTAAAGGGATCACAATGGTTCTATGAAATTAATCATTAATCTAGGTATCAGAAAAACATTTCTATTAACAATGATATTATGAAAATTACATTAATTTGTTTGTATGGTCATTGAAAGTATCTAGTCGTTATCAATAATGTTATAAATATAAATGTAGTTTTAGTGTATTTTATGAATCATTTCCTTATGTAGTACATAGACTCATTCATTGTAAAATTTTTAGTTGACATTATTGTTTATTATTGAACTCAAAAATAACATGATAAAAAAATTTACATTGCATTAAGCACATAACAGAAACACCAAGTGATTGTAATATTCTATAATTATTATTTCTGAATGCAAGAATTCCACATCAATTTACTTGTCATTAGGGGATAGGAATATCTTAATATCCTAAAATGATGGAAGAAATTGTCTAATAGAATCATATAAAAACATATTTTTAAAATATAACTTCATGGGCTTATTGGGTTGCTATTTTCACCTCATTTATGAGTATTCATGACTCACATATCCTATGATAACAATAATGAGAAAGGGAAATTCATTCCACTGGAGTGATTATTGTAAATAATTTATTTTAGATATTAAATTAATCATCTCTTTGGAACCAATTATTTTTTAACTATACCCTATGAAGAATTACGAAGATCATTATAATGCATCTAAAACTAGTCCCTGTTTTGTTTTAATCCTTGAATATCATATTATAACATAGGGATTATGAGATTTTTGAGTTCATGTTTATAATTATCATACCCATTATTTGGAATAGTTTGAAGTGGGTCAGGATTTGTATCCCTTGTGTCGTTATCTATTTGGTGAGAAATTCATATTCTGCACCAATAATTAAATTTTTATACATGAATTTTTTAACAGATATTTGAACTTGATTTATTCATAGTTGATAGATTATCTCAATATATTTGACTATGGATTTGTTTATACATCTAAAATAGAATCTTCAAAGAACCATAATGAATTCTAAATGTGTACTTTCAATTCGCCAAAGACTATCATTATTAGCAGAAATTGGTGAGTCTTCTAGCATATATAAATTTCTATTTTACTAAGAAAATTGAAATCCCAATATTCTATCATGTGATTCAAATTCATACATGTATGACAATTCAATGTCTGTTAATGAGAATATTTTGGATGCCATGCCTTGAATGTTAAACATAATAGTGGGGAGTCTATTGAAGAATAGAAAATAAATGGACATTTGATCTTTATTTTTCAAGATCGATTTTTCATCCATCAATATTTTCAAGAAATCTATTATATTCTTATCACCATTTAAAATTTATTATTCACCTAGTCATATAAAACTTTTACAAGGATATAGGAACGCATTTATTGGTTCTATTATATGAAATGAAAGGTGCTTGATTTTGTTTTGAAATTCTTATCCTATTAGTAAGTCAATGAAGGGTATCAATCACTAGATATGATGTTTTAATATTTACCTATAAACATATAGAAATAAGAGAAGGACAATATTTACTTGGTTCAATGATAACCATGATCTATTTAGATGCATTATTCTATTTGGTTTATAGTATAATGATAGAAAAATTAAACCTTCTTTATTATAATTAGTTAATCCAATTCGATCAATTACATAGAAAATATATATATTCTTGATGTTGTAAAATTTCAATGAATACTAGTTTTGATTATCCAACATTGAGATTTTTATATCACCACTTAGATGTAGATATCTTGTAATGTCCCAACCTGAACCACTAGGTCAATGTTTGATACTCACATGACCTAATTAGTGACTCACTATATAGTAGGTGTTATAGAATGGTATTAGGGGAAAATTTCCATTAGTTTGAAGACTATACTATCAATATTTTTTCCATTAAAAATATGATAATAAATATTATTAAAATAATAGTAATATATGAAATAATTTAGATGATATACCATTCAAAACAAATTATGTTGGGCACTTAATGTTGCATGAAAATTTATTTAATATGATAAAATAAGAAAATAAAAAAAAGTTGCAAACTTTGGAGAAAATCATTGTACGAATCCTAAATACATTCTCCTTAGATCATCCATCCTCCCTAGACCCCATTAGATCCTTATACATGATTTTTTTTATTCACATTGAAATTCTCATGTAGGCTGTGTGAAATAAAATCCAATAGTATGCCACCAATGATTCTAAAAAAATGCACACATGTATAATAGGTTTATTCAATGATAAAAAATTTAAATGAAATAATAATAAATATACAATAATCATTGGAGATTTCATACACATACCATACTTCCCAAACCCCTTGTTATACCCTCCTCAACTCTATGATGGAATGTTAATCCAGTTTCATCAAATAAAAATTTTCCGTATGACTGGAAACACTCCACTCAATAGCATTATGGAATTGATATGGTTAATATAATCGATATCCTCAAGGAATTGAGTTAAAAAATGATCCTTAGTATTATAATTGAATAGAGTCTTTTTAAAGACCCAAAATATCCATGGAATTTGTTTTCTTAAATACATGGAAATTTTACGAGTCTGTGAAAATGGATGGTTCATGATTCTGAGGCCCGATGTTCCCAGAATCAATTTTTGATATTTTGTTCATGTATTTTTAGTAAACACACGTGTCTGTTTTTAAAAATTTTGAACTTGTGCATGAAATTAAAATCTGAGGGCACTGTTGAACTCATACTGCTAGTGTCCACTTAAGAACACTTTCACCTCGACGGTAGTGGGTCGAGATTAAATAAATGTTTTTTGGGTTTTTAGTGAAAGAATTAAATCAATATAATGTTGTGGATTTATTTTTATTTTGGATGGTTTAAGCCTCCATGTGGAAGTATGAGGTGGGGACCGCTACACCATAACCTCCCATGAGAGGTTATGGTGGGGGGTCCCACCCCAACCTAATCACCCATGAGAGGTTATGGTGGTGGGGACCACATGAGGGTTAAATCTCTTGAACACTCGTATTAAGTGTGGGGGATACTCTTAAACGACCCCACTTTAATGGTTCAACCACCCTTTTAATTTATTATGCCAACACCTCTTGAATTAATGGTACAATTCAAATTAAATTAATAAAACATAATTTAATTTATATTGGCCCTTCCATTGTTGGGAGAGGGGTTGGAAGATCACTTGGAGAAACTTTTTCTCTCAAAAAAAGAATGCTCCTCCCAATGAAGAATGACCACTCGAGATCAAAGAACAAGGAATCTGACCCCGAGCCAGATCAGAAGCACCTTCCGGAGGCAACTAACATAGGATGTCTTCAATCGGCGATCATCCTTCCCATCATATCGATGTAAGTTTATCCCCAACAACGTCATCTCCTTCTTCGTGACCTCTGTTGACAAATCAAATAAGGTAGGGATTTTAACTTTGTTTTTCTTCCCGTTCTCCATTTTTCATTAAGGATTGTTATTCAATGCTGCATGATATCACCCTAACCCAGAGGGTTCGGGCCGAAAAAACATGGCCCGACCCCACCACCAAATTTGTGTAATTTAATGCTAAATTCATCATGATTCCGGGATGAGTGATTCACATCAATAATGGTTTCGGAACGAAGGCGACGTCCCATGGAGTGTGTGGCTACTTTTGGAATGAGAATATGGAAACCAAAACTCGTTTGTGACCCGTCGAAGGTTTGCCGGTGGTCGAAACTAGAGAACTACATCAGTAGAACGAAGTAAGGGAAACTGACACTCTGGTCAGCTGCGTGGATAACAGCGGCGCAACAGTGTTTCTGAAGGAGTGGGTCGCGGCCGACTGGCCGCAGTGGTACAATAGCGGCCGGTGTAAGGCCGACTGCGAGAAGGACTGGTTGCTCGAGCCGTTGGGTTTTCGAAGGAGGCGCGATGCAATTGTGCCGCGGGGGAGGTGGCTCGCTGGCCGGCCATCCGGGAGGAGCGGGACCCGCCATAGGGGTCCCGCGTGATGTGGAATGACACCACGTGGATCCTATTTTGATTTCCCCCAAACATTTATTCCGTATTGGAATCTATGGGGAATGGCCTCCCCCCTGAATACGGCTAGGGCGGACCCCATGGGCTGCCAGCTGCCTGCGCCATGCGGGCCGGACCCAACACGGGCCGAACGATGCATGGGCTGGACCTTGCGCTGGCTGGGTTGCCCCCGTGGGCCTAGCCGTCCCTATGGGACATGCTAACCTCACGTGTTAGGCTACACCGGAAGACCGAGTCGGACCGGAGAACAGATATTGACCCCAGTTCGGACCTAGGTCAAGCTGGGTCAGTCCAACTAGGTCAGACCAGACCCAGAGTCGCTTGACCTAATTCTACTATTTTTCCTGTAACATGAGGTACATACACTTGATTGACGAACCATCTACGGAGACTAAATCCATGAAAGGATACGGTTCTTTTGGTACACCCCAGTAATGGTTTAGTAATAGCTGGAGTAAAACCTGGTTAGATCAAACATAAATCCAACATGGCCCTCAGAATGGTAATGCCAATGTCTCTCAGATCCAGCGTCCGATTGACGCACCATCTACCGCATTGGGCTTCCTTTGGTAAGACAGATCTTTTTAATTCCTCAACTTGGTACTTCGTGGTAGTTGATGTATCAAAACTAGGCTTGAGGAGCGGACCCTTCTATAATCAAGCATCCTTTGGGCGGAACCCTGTGGATGGCTGCGCTCTGACTACAATTCTAGGATCATACGTGGGTTCGACAGCTCTAACATCTGTTCCTCGATCCTGTGTGGGTTTGACAGCTTTTTCTACTGATCCTAGATCCTGTGTGGGTTCAATAGCTCAGATTACTATTCAGGGATCCTTTGTGGGTTCGACTACTCTGACTACTGTTCCAGGATGATGTGTTGATTTGACAGCTCTAGCTATTGTTCCTAGATACTACGTGGGTTGACATAATATATGTTTTAGTGGCTACATCTAATCATCTCTATCTCTCTATATAAGTTGTGTGCTTGTGTGAGCTGAGTCTGTATCTTTTCTGTTTTCCTCATGATTAAGATGGATTTCTTTATAACATAGGTATATGTATGGGCGTATACATATGTGGGGTTATCTGTTGATTTCATACCTAATGAATTGTCCTGGTTACATTTTTTGAGGCCTTGAGACTCTCGGGGTACCTACTCTGTATCATTATACTCACCCATGTATGGGAAATGCCCACACCTCGTTGTGTTGGATGTTGACGATGGACAATGCTGACTGAGGCTGAGTGTAGTAGGACTGGACAATACCCAGAGGTGAAAGACACAATGTGATGGTACACAAAGGAGACGAACAGGCGTGGAGTGTTGTGGGGGATATCTGTACCTACCCATCAGGTATAATTTCCTAGTGGATGATCCAGGAGCTATTTTTTCTAGTACTTTTACTTTCAATCTCTTCTACATTTCACTTGGGATTGTATTACCCTCCCCTTTTACATTTCAACACTCTTTTGTTAAACAGGTTACTTAGTGTTTGGTATCCATTTGTGTGCTATGTTGTGTAAATTTCAGGTTATAAAGATAATGCCTTCCCGGTTATAGGGAATTACTCCATTGGTGCTTGATTCCTGCCCCTAGCCTATTGACGGCAGGCTTGGGGTAGTCAAGGCATTGGCCCCATGGGACAGTTCATAAAAAATTGGTTTCAGAGGAGTCGGTTATACCGTAGAATTTGAGACTCTGATATTTTCTATGAAGCAATTGTGTTAAGGTCATTGAGTGTGGTTTTCAGTTTAGGGAGTCCAGTGTTGGTGCAGCGGCTGACGTATCCATACACCTGGACCATGACTTCTGATTTCTGACTCATTGCACAAAAACACTGATTGTGTGTTTGTTTTAAAGAGTATTATTTGAATTCTTTTAGTTTTCTCACTAGGAATAACTTTTTTACCATGGAACACCCGTTTTTTTCAAGATTCCACCAAGAAGACAACCATCTAGATTTCCGAGCGTTGTACATGATGGCAGACCATCAAGCGATGAGGCCTCATTGCTGGCCCTATCACAGAGGAGGAACCAGAAGTACCACTACCTGTTGGGCCACCGATGCCACCAGCCCTAGCAGTAGGTAGTGCACGCCTCCTGAGCGCATTGCAGGAGTTCCATCACCAGAGGCTACCGAGGGTCATGGGTGAGATAGACCCCCAGGTAGTTGAGGATTAGCTGGAGACTGTGGTGAGTGTCTTCAGACTTTTTGGGAAACCAGACGACTTTTTGGTGATCCTTGTTGTGAGCCTCCTTCAGGTATCTGCAGGATGATGGTGGAGCCTGATGCTCCAGGTGCATGACTTGGCTACACTACTCTAGGTAGACTTGAAGATCTTGTTTCGTGTGGAGTTTCTCCCAGTCACCATACATGTAGTATGGATACTGGAGATACTTCAAATGTAGATGGGTATCATGATGGTGGAATTATACTCAGCGAGTATCACCGACCACTCACTCATCTCCACAGATATGGTTTGGGACCTATTATTCAAGGTCCGGACCTTTGAGCAGGGGATCAAGGGAGACATCAGGGCTTCGATGATCTCACTCAGAATCCAAACGTAGAAGGGGGTTCTAGAGAAAGCCCTTTAAATGGAGAGTATCTTTGATGAGTAGTCACCTGCATCGAGGCCCGCCATATGGAGTCATGTAGAAGAGTCTTCTGTAGCTTGCAGCAGACAGATTTTGCAGATATTCAAGGGGACAGGACCATCGAGTGGATGACCTCAGGACACAGATTCAGTTATGCGAGGCACACGAGACACATCCATTAATACGAGGAACATGCAGTGTTTCACATGCCGCAGGCAGGTTCAGATGGCTCATGACTATCTAACCCACCATTTGGATGATGAACTGACCATGCATGGACCTCCCAGGCAGAGTCAAAGGTTTGATTGAGTCGATCCATAGAGTGAATGTGGACGTGGCAGAGGAGATATGTGTGTAGCTGGCCATGGATGTTGTTACGAGGTGTTAACACCACCACCACCTGGAGGTCCACCCTGAAAGCAGGGAGGAGGTGACAGGGGAGAGCTCTGCTCCAAGAAGTTTAGGCATATGATCATTACACTATAGAGATTATTTGAGGTACGATCTATGTCTACTCCACCATATATTTAGTTCTTATAGACACATGTGCGAGTCACTCATTCATTAACAATTCCCTAGTTCATATTTCGGAGATTCTGAAGGATCCATTGGCTCGATCCAAATGGCTAGAGACTCCTATGGAAGTAGATTCTTTGATTAAGAATGGGTTCCAGTAGTGTGTTCTTACTCTAGGAGGCGAGAGTTTCAACTGGGATCACCTAGTAGTGGAATCAAGGCCTTAATACATCATCATGGGTATGGGCTGGTTATCTATAGTCTATGCTCAGATCAAATATATTATGCGCATTGTGCAGAGTGTCTGCACGGATGGGACCAGCTTTTCCATCCCTAGTGAGAAGGGATCCTTTATCACACAGGATGGACTTTCTGGGAGGGGAGTACAACCGATCACTCATCAGTTGTCTTTCCTTACCCTTAGAGCAGTTGATGTGGAGAGTCTGACTTATCCTGTAGTAGTGGACCAGTATGCATATGTTTTCCATGATGATGTCCTAGGTCAACATCCCCGTAGAGAGGTGGAATTATAAATTGACCTGTACAATGGGATGACACTAATATCTACACTAGTGTATTTGATGGATCATGTGGAGCTTCGTGAGCTATGGGTACAACAAGAGAACTTGTATGGGAAGGGACACATTCGGCCCAGTGTGTCTCCTTGGGCAGCCCCAATTTTGGTCGCCAAGAATGCAGATGGGATCTTGAGGCTTTGTGTTGACTACAATCGCCTGAGCCAAGTGACCATGAAAAACAAGTACCCACTCTCGAGAATTGACGACCTCTTTGACCAGCTGAAGAGATCATGGTGGTTCTCAATGATAGACCTCAGACCAGACTATCACCAGCTCAGATTTCGAGATAAGGATGTCCAGAAGATGGCCTTCAGATGTCATTATGGACACTACAAGGTCGTGGTTATGCCTTTCAACGTATCCAATGCTCTAGCAGTGTTCATGGGACTCATGAACCAGATTTTCCAGCCATACCGTGATGGAATAGTCATTGAATTCATCGACGACATTCTGATCTACTCGACTACTAAGAAAAAGCATGCCTACCATTTATCGGTAGTACTGGACACACTCTGAGAGAACTAGATTTTTGGTAAGCTCTCGAAGATCAGTTTTTGGATTTGAGAGGATCAATTTTTGGGACATGTCATCTTGAAGGCTGGAATTGTAGTGTATCTAGAGAATAGTTGAGGTGGTACTTTCTTGGGAGTCCCCAAGGAGTGTGTCATAGGTATAGAGTTACTTGGGTTTGGTTGGTTACTACCACAGATTCATTCCAGACTTCTCCAGAGTTGTAGCACCACTATCAGCCTCGATGAAGAAGGGGCACCCCTTCATGTGGTCGTAGAGATGCCAGCAAATATTTCAGGATCTGTGGTAGAAGATGACTAGTTCCTCCATCTTGAGTCTTCTAGAGGAAGGCGTAGGGTGCATAGTCTACTGTGACTCATTAGGGACTGGACTCAAGTGTGTCCGGATGTAGGAGTGAGTAGTTATCGCATATGGTTCTATATAGTTGAGACAACACGAACATAGTTATGCTACCCATGAATTGGAGTTAGTAGCAGTGGTCTTCTCCTTGACGATGTGTCAGCACTATCTGATTGGTGAGTATTTCACCGTCTACTCAGACCACCAGATTCTCAGGTATATCTTCTCTCAGAATAACCAAAACCTGAGATAGTGACGTTGGCTTGAGTTCCTCTAGGATTATGACATTAAGATAGTCTTATACTCCTAAAAAGGGGAACATTGTTGCAGATGCACTTAGCAGGAGGTCTAGTATTCAGCTTTTAGGCAAAGAAAAAGGGAATTTAGCCACTTTTCAGATATCCTTTGTGGATTGAAATAGAGCATCTTTCCTACAGTCTCTCACAGTCACACCCCCACTCCTTCAGCGAGTCCAGGAGGCATAGCATTGGGACACTGACTACAAGACACGATGTGATCAGATATCCATTGGGCTGGTTCTTGATGGATTTTCTGAAGGTGGGGAGCACTTCATCCTATTCAGAGGATGTATTATGGTTCTAACTCCACTTTTGGAGGAAGTGTTGAGGGGGTTCCACACATCCCCTCTAGCGGTACATCTAGGAGATGTGATGATGTACCAGGATCTCTGGTGATTGAACTGTTGGCCAGGGATGAAGAAGGTTGTTGCATAGTTTGTCTCTTGGTGCCTCACTTGTCAGCAAGTGAAGGTAGAGAACCAGGTACCAACATGCTTGGTTCGGCCTTTAGAGGTCCCAGAGTGGAAGTGGGATGGGATCTCTACTGACATCTTGTCTGGACTTCCATGTACATCCAAAGTTCATGACTCGATATGGGTGATCATCTGCTGACTCACCACGTGGGCCCACATCCTACTGACCAGATAGAAGGGATCAGTAGAGAGCTTGGGATGCCTCTATGTGCAGGATATTGTGTGGCTACAATGAGTACCTTCTTCTATTGTCTCTGATCATGACACAAGTTTTAATTCCTAGCTGTGGAAGGGGTTACAGGAGGCTTTTAAAACGAAATTTCTATTAAGTACCGCCTTCCATCCTCAAACGGATGGTCAGACTGAACTAACCATTCATAACCTCAAGAACAAGCTATAAGCTTGCATCCTTGACTACGGTCGTAGCTAGGAGGATCACTTTACTTTGTTAGATTTTTCATACAGAAACGGTTATCACTCCACCATTGGGATGAGGAATCATATAAGCGACCATGTAGATCACCTTTGTGATTGACAGACCCTTGGGAGTTAGCACTGTTGGGACCAGAGATGGTAATATCTAACACAGAGAAGGTGTAGATCATCCAGGAGTGGATGAAGACTACACAAAGCAGACAGAAGTCGTATGCTAACCAGAGACATAGAACTCTGGATTCATGGATGGTGATCACATCTTTATACGAGTCTCACCTCGATGTGGTTTACAGAGATTTGGCATAGGCGGTAAGTTATCTATGAGATTCATCGGACCATTCCAGGCCCATAGTAGAGTTGGCGAGGTGGATTATTTCTTAGGTCTTCTACCTCAGTTGCACCGAGTGCACAATGTCTTCCATGTATCCCAGTTGAAGAGATACATGCAGGACCCTTCTAACATCATTGACCATGGAGAGTTGGACGTCAATAATGGGTTGAAATTAACGGAGGATCTAGTAGTGATTGAGGATCAATAGGAGAGAGTCCTTTGTGGATGATCGGTACCTCTAGTACGTGTTCGCTAGCAGCACGGGAACCTCCAGGACAGCATACAGGACCGGGAGGCACATATGCATGCTCAGTACCCCCATATGTTCCCTTAGTTCGAGTTTTAGCTTAAAGGGACATAAATCCCTGAGGTGGGGAGAATGTAAAGACACATAATTTTTGAGGAATTTTTTTTCTTAAATACATTATAATTTTATGAGTCTATGAAAATTGATAGTGAGTTATTCTGATGCCCTATGTTCCCAGAATCAATTTCTGATGTTTTGTTCATGTATGTTCAATAATGTATGAGTGGGTTTTTAAAACATTTGAACCGGTGCTCAGAATTGAAATATGAGAGCATCATTGAACTCACAACGCCGGTATTCTCAAAAGAAGACATTCACCGTGATGGAAGTGGGTCAAGATTAAATAATATTTTTTGGGTTTTTTTCTGAAAGAATTAAATTAAAATAAATTTGTTGCTTTATTTTTATTTTGGTTGGATGACGCCTCCATGTGGATGTTGGAGGTGGGGAGAGACACACCTTAACATCCCATGAGAGGTTTTGGTGGTGGGTCCCACCTAAACCAAACCTCCTATGAGAGGTTATGGTAGTGGGGACCATATAAGGATTAAATCTCTTGAAAACCCCTCTTAAGTGTGATGGAGCCACTTAAACACCCCCACTTTAATGGTGCCCCCCCCTTTTAATTTATTTTTCCAACAACTCATGAATTAATTGTGAAATTCAAAATAAATTAATACAAAATAATTTAATTTATATTGGACATTTCATTTTTGAGAGTGGGGTAGGAAGAGCACTTGTAGAAACTTATTATCTCCAAAGAATAATGCTCCTCCCAACGAAGAACGACCTCCGGAGATGGAAGAACGAGGAAGCAAACCTCAATATGGATCAGAAGAACCTTGCGGAGGCATCTAATGTACGACGTCTTCAATCGAAATCCATCCTTCCCATATCATTTTCATCCATCTGTCCCCAATGACGTCATTTCCATCCTCATGACCTCCATCAATGAATCAAATAAAGTAGGGGTTCAAACTTATTTTTGTTTCTCGTTCTTTGTTTTTCATCGAGGATTATTATTCGAAGCTGCATGATATCACCATAACATGGAGGGTGTGGGAAAAACAAACACAGCCCGACCCCTCTTCCTTATTTGTGGAATTTGACGCAAAACGCGGCATGAGTCCAGGATGAGCGATTCTAGTGAACAATGGTTCAGGAACGAAGGAGATGTCCCAAGGAGTGCACAGCTACATCCGGAATGAGAATCAGGCCACCAAAACATGTCTGGTGACCCGCAGATGTTTTGCTGATGGTAAAAACTGGCGAAAGAGCCCGGTATAATGAAGGATTGGTGGCCGGAACACTGGTATTCCACGTGGACTGCGGCGGCGCAACCGCGCCGCCGGTGGAGTGGGTCACGACCGACTGGCCACAACTATGTAGTGGCGGCCGGCTCAAGGCTAGTCGTGAGAAGGACCGGTGGCCGGATACACCAAGGCATCAAAGGCGGTGTGGCACAACTGTGCCGTGAGGGAGGCGGTTGGCCGTTCTGCCAGTAGGTAGTAGCGGGACCCACCACATGGGTCTGACATGATGAGGACCGGCACCACGTTGTGCCAGTTTTGATTTCCCCGAAACGGAAAAGCCTTTCGGGAATCCAGGGGCACAGCCTCCCTTCTAGACGCAGCGATGGGGGACCCTACGGGCCACCAACTATGCGCCTCATGCAGGCCAGACACAGTGCGGGATAGAACCAGCATGGCACAGACCTAGTGTAGGCCAGGACGCACTAGCGAGCAGGGTTTCCCCTGCAGACCAGGTTGGAAAAGTGGACCGGGTCGGATCCCAGTTTGGACCTAGGTCGGGCCGGGTTGGTACGACGGGGATGGATTGGACCCATAGCCTCTTCACCTATTTCCACTCGTTTTCATGTAACTTGCATTACGGGGGTCAGATTGATGAACCTTCTACGATGATGGAAACCATGGAAGGAGACGGTTCTTTTTGTATAACTTACTCAAGGTTTGGTCATAGTTGGGTTACAGCTGGGATGGATCGAACATAAATCCAACTAGGCCCTCAGAACCGAAATTCCAATAACTCTCTAACCAGATGACCAATTGACGCATCTTTATCGCATTTTGTTTCCATTGGATAGAATTATCATTAGGATACATCAACATGGGACTTGGTGGAAGTTGATGTATCAACCTTTGGCTTGACGAGCAGACCCTCTTAGAATTTAGAATGCTTAGTGCGGAACACTTTCTGGCTACGCTCTGCCTACTATTACTAGATCCTACGTGGGTTCGATAACTCTGAATATGGTTCATGGATCTTGTGTGGGTTTAATAGCTATGTCTACTATTCCTGGATACTGTGAGGGTTTGACAGCTCTGATTACGGTTTCTAGATCATGCGTGGGTTCAACAGTTCTGACTACTATTCCTAGATCCTATGTGGGTTTGACAGCTCTGACAACTTTTCCTAGATCCAATGTGGGTTCGACAGAACAGATGATTCAGTGGCTATATTTGATCACATCTATCTCTCTACATATGATGTATACCTGTTTGAGCTGAGTCAGTAACTTTTGTGTATTCCTCATGATTGAGATGGATAATTTGATAACTTAGGTATCTGTATGGGCATATAACTAAGTGGGATTATCTGTTGATATCATACCGTGTAATTTATCCTTGTTGGATTTTGTGTGACCTTGAGGGTCTTGGGGTCCCTACTGACTATCGTTATACTCATCCATGCTCAGGTTGTGCCTGCACCTCATTGTTTTGGATACATACAATGGAAAACTCAGACTAAGGCTAACTGTACCAAGACTGGATGATACGCAGAGGTGGACCACAAGGCATGACGGTACATGGAGGAGATGGATGAACAGAGAGTGTTGTGGCGACTATATATACCTACACTTCTTGTAGGATTTCTCGGTGGATGATCCAAGAATTTTTTTCCCTTTTCCTGTACTTGTACATTATGTTTCTTGTAATTATCAGTTGGTCTTGTATTTCCGGCCCCTATTAACTTTTCTGCACCATTTAGTTATATAGTTTACATAGTGTTTTGTATCCATCTGTGTGATATGTTGTGTGTATTTCAGGTTATAAAGGCAATGCCTTCCTGGTTTTAGGGAATTATGTCATTGGTGCTAGTTGCCAGCCCCAAGCCTATGGATGACGGGCTTGGGGTAGTCACAACATGGGCCTCATGGGATGGGTCAAGACTTTCTCTCCTAGCCCATAATGTTATCAATATCCAACCTTGTGTGTGGTTACTTCTTCATCATCATTCTACGTTGTGCGGGGTCACCCCATAAGGGTAAATATACTATGGTGGTCAACCTATCTCTTAAAATGAACAATAATAGAAAATAGGGAATACCATGATAATAAAATCATGGGGCGGAATAATGAAAAATATACTATCATTATATAACAACAATTGTATCTACGTCCAGAATTGTGTCAATCTACTATAATAATTTACATAGAAAGAACGATCATATATGGGTGTCACGACAACACACACACACCTATACGAAATTAACATCAAGAAAAAGAAAACCCTTCCAACACACGAGGAATACTATTGAAACATGTCTTTTCGATATCCCCAACTGGTATGGAAGATCTTACGAAATGGTTTTTGGAAGAAAACTCCAAGGTTTTTTAAATTATTGGGGATCAAACACACCACACATGCACGTAAAACAATCCCATGTGTCAAGGTTGTTTGTAATGAGTTATGTTCCATCAATAAATTTGTTTAGAATAGAGTCTCAGGAGAAACCATGTTAGTATCATCATTTTAGAATCAAATCCCATAATTATTTTTTAAACTGAATCGAATTCTGATGTATATCAAAGTATGAAATGTCAATTTTTCCAATCTCTTTCCAATAAATTAATAAAATTATAAATACTAGTTGATTATAGAAAAATGGCATTGGGTCTATAAAATGATCATATATCCATCATGAAATCCCAAATTGAAAATGTATTGACAATAATAGTCAATATTAAGGTTATTTAATGATGATTATTCTATATAATCCATCCTAGAAATTTCATAATTCATGTTGAATTAATATTTGGTCAATGAGATATCATTGATAGAATGAAACCTAAATCCATCTAAAAATATTTCATCAATGGTTTAAACTAACATAATAAATCCAATGTTATGAAGATGTCAAGAATGATGATTTCATAATAAATACATGTTCAAAATTAATTTTCCTTAGTAGTTCTCAGAATTATCAAGGACAATTTTAAACATGAAAGATCTAAAACCAATCATTGAAGAAATTTGTAATTCGTCATAGGGTAATTATGTAAAATATTGATCTAATGTAGATTTATTCTTATTTAACAAATTGAATGAGGACAAAAATATATTTTATAAAAAAATATTTACCAGAAAGCATAATATTGTTCAAATATTTAGGGATCAAGGGGAGATAGATGGAAGAGATTTAGAGAGAATGATTGAGCTATCTAATTCAATAAAAGATCCAGGGGTAGGATTTGTGTGTTTAATGAGGTGAAAAAAATCTAAAATTAAATCAAATTTCTTGTATTTATTATACCCCCATAATTGGTGATTAGAGAGCCTCTGAGATCTACATCAATCTATATAAAAATTAGGCATGCAACATATTGATGATGGGCTCTACCAGCTAGTCAGTTCCCACTTTCAATCCCTGAAATACTCATGCCTCTTTACCACTTCCATCATTAAAATATCATGCCCATTTTCACTGAAACCCAATCAAAATAACTCCCATATCCAATGATAAAATGCAATAAATAAAAAATATATTTTGGGAAATAAATCATTCACTAAAATAAAATAAGATTACTATAATGATCTATATCTAATGAATTATACTCCAAGAGAAGTAACATTAATTTTTATTCTCTAAAAATTCATGCCATTATGCCCAAACATCATCATCTCTCCCCTAGGTCTCTTCCTTGATAATTTTATAGAACCATTGGATCTAAAACACTGGAACCTTCATCCCAAGAAGAATATTCATGGTTTGGTCATAAATATTCATCTGATCCTCCACATTTGATGTGTTGGGATACAAATTAAAATAATCACAATCAATTATATGAATAAGATCAGACATATACCTTCTGATCTATGACACTTGAAACCCATCATTAATTTCATGGTACTGAGAAGGAATATCCTGTAATTATTCCACTATCCCTACCCTCTCAATGATCTCGAAGGGTCCAATATAGCACAGTGATAACTTCCCTTTTTTATTATATTCATGAAGGACTAACTGAGGATTAACTCTCAAAAAATCATAAACCCTATAGAAAACTCTAATGTTATCCTTTTATAGTCAAATTACATCATTTATTTTTTTGGTATATGATATTTTTTTAAATCAGTTTCACTCTCTCATAGGTCTCCAATGCAATGTTGGAACCAAATAATGTATCCTCAGAAGCCTTATTCAATGAGAGTGGTAATTTATATGGTATCCTATAAAGAGACTCTTATGTTTCCTTTTAAATCGAAACCCTGTAACTATCAGTTATTGAGAACTAAACAAATTCTAGGTTACCATCCCCTGATATTACAAATTCTTGGGAACAAGACTGATTCATATCCACCCATATGTGAATCACACACTCATATTGTCCCTTTATTTAAGGATTGTATGCTATCCTCAATATTATCTATGGAACTAAGACCTTTTCACTAAATTTTCTATTTCCGATTCAATAATGAATTAAAGTCCATGAAATCATTCTATTTTAAGGAAATTAATCCTCTCCATCTCATCCACAATGTTAGTTTCATGAATCTATAAGAAATTTTAAACATTCATTATTTTATTGTAATTACTAGGATGAAATCATGTATCCATGGGATCATAGTAAATCCCATCATAATGACCAATGTGATGTACTCACACTTCCACATGTTCTCTTGATGTGGCAGGAGAAAACCACTAGGACACAAGTGCTTGAGCGTTATATTTTGGAATGTAAAGAATCCAGAAAAGAATCAACCAATTCCCATTCATATCTGGCCAATCGAACTATCACTGAATACCATGGTATATCATTTTCACCGAAGGATATAACTCTCATATAGCAGTGTGAAAGCCTCTTATCAATTCCCCACTAAAATAAGAAGGGACAAAAACACTCCCAAGTAAAATGAACACATATTCACTATCCAATGGCCGAATATGTCTGGGGTCACCTCCAACTAGTTATTCATACATCAAATCATGTATTAAAATTGTCTCATCATCAATCCATTACATGGTCTACCAATAAATTTGTTACCACCCTAGGATAATAGTTTATCAATCCCTGATCCTCATAAGCATCCATCCATCGACCAGTTTACAAGATCACTAGGAACCGCTATTCCTATGAAGGTGTCTCACCAATATCCTTGTATAAGTACACCTTATATAAATGAACATATGAAATGATGATACCTTCACCATCTTTATTGTCCATCCCAAATACGAACATTTTTGGATACACTACCATTCCCCACTTCCACAAATTAGGTTCCCAATATGTGGTGATGTAAAAATATTTTTTTTCCATCATAGATATGATCCCTCTTGGTGATGGAATAGTGTGTCTAACACATTAATCCATGGACATGAAATACATATTTAATATATGGGTATGATATATCCACTCACGTGTCATAGTTTTCATGACCCATAATATGATACCCACTCCATATACATTAGTAATACTCCCACTATAATTCTTTATGCATCATGATATATATAATAAACAATCCTTATCCTAGGATGATTCATCACTGGTGTTTTTTACACATCATCTTTATCATAATTAAATATTATTTACAATAGTATAACCACTAGAGCAACACTCCATTCATTCTAAATGTGCTCAAAGGTTATTTTAACTATGAAATGTCTAAGATAAAAAATTATAATTATCATAATAAAAAATGAATTATAGTACTGTCAAACTGGTTGTTTTTTTATTTCTAGGACACAATAACTAAAAATTATTTAGGTCCATGTATGAACTCATCTATGAAACCACATGAAATATTAATTTTATCGCCTATTTCTAAAAGTATAACTTAAATTTTATTCAATAAAGTTGATCTTCTCATATAATACAATGGACTCTCACAATATCTATATGATTCATCTACAACATTCTTAATTAGATAAGGATGTCATAAATAAATACCATAATGAATTTTTGAAGATATGAGGTAAACATCTTGATCATTATATCCTTAAAAACATTTAGACCATTTTTCTACCCAACGTTAAAAAAACAAGTACTTATATAACCAATAAAATATGTAATATATCTTCATCAATATTTCTATAATAAAAAACCCCTAGTTACCTTCAAACCTGGCACCTGACTTGATCCTTCACACAACTGAAGGATATTCCCGATCTCCAAGAGCTAGAAATAAGAACCCAGGTATCTAAAAATTCAATAGGGGGATGATTTATCCCAACCTGAACAACCACTTGGAATATATATATATATATATATAACAAAATTATGTAGTAGAATATTAATAATATATATATGCACTACCTGTAATAAAATAGCAGAAACTGAAAACTTCAAACATTTCTTACAACTCGAAGAAAAGATTAAATGAAAATGAATAAAACCAAACCACTTCTCAAAATGATGGTATGGAATGACTCCCACCATCTCATCCCTAGATACACAACCAGCTAACATGAACCTCACATCCAAAATATGGAACCTTTTTTATTCTTGCACTAGAAGAAAAACAAATGTCTATCCACCACCAAAGTGGTTCATAGGGTGTGATCTAACAAGCTTAGGATAATCCCACATGTGTACCATAACCATCTCTATATAAAAATTTATGTATCCATATTTTAAATAATGTCATGGAATGATAATAGGTAAAGAGGTTTTATAGAAAACATAGTAAACATTTCCATTTTCCAAAACTGTAAAACAAAAGTATGTATATCAATTTAAAAGCACATTTCAATATAAGTTCCCGCAAGAATAAACAATCATATTAAATTTAAATCAGAATGACATGAAATACAAAACCTAAGAACATGTATCATAACACCATGCTATACGATAGTTCTAGGATCATATTACTCAATCCAAAATTAATCATGTGCACAAATTCTGATCAAATAAAAACAAGCTAGGGAAGCATAGGAATACCACATGATAAAAACTGCAAAAATGCCAATATTAGTCTCATTTAATAGTGGGACTAAGAAACAAAGGAAATCCCAAATAAAATCCTCATTTATAGTGAAAAAACAATGGATGATTCGCCCATCCTAAACATTCCATCTATATACATAAGGTATCCCATGTTTCCATTTTCCAATTCATATTAATTCATTGAAAACCATTTCAAAACCATATCAAAACCGTTTCAATTCTCTAAAAATACCCATTTTGTTTCCATTTATAAATATCCAGGTATTTGTTTTATTAAAAATATGGTTTAGCACTCACAAAACAACCTTGATAATTTCAATTGGAATTATTTTTTAATGAAAAACAAAAAGATCGAAAATCATAGGCTAGAGAAAAACCACCTTCCTTAAAACATGGTTTTCACAAGCCCTCTACAGAATCCAAATTCTACGAAACCCAAAAATGTTGAAAAAGGAGCTAGAATCACATCTACATCAAGTTTGATTAAATTTTGAAGACAATGGGTAATAAAAATAGAGGAAACCTATATACCTCTAAGACAAATGCCAACCGCACTACAACCAACAGAAAAAATGGGCTTCAGAATGAGAGCACACAATGAATCTAGAATGAAACAAAGAAGAAAAACCATATATAGACCAATAGATCCAAAAAATACACCCCATAGTGACTCCATGATCAGTGGTAATTAAGGAATGCAAATAATACTTTCATAGAGAGATGCACTGCAACTGCACTAGATATTTAGTGTTGAATAGATCTATTTATAATGGGTTGAGTCTCTCAACGATTTCGTGTAGTATCCTTATGTCAATATCCATGAATAATTAGTGAATAAATGGAAACAAAACAGTCTTATTATATTTTTAAAAACCAAATGTGTGTTGTTATACTATGTACAACCTAGTAATAATATATATAATCCATATGATCAGCATACGCCAAAAACACCATCACCTGGGGAAAAACTGATCATTTAACAACACAAATTGTGTATGTCATGGTCATGACATTTAAGCATTCATAGAAAGATGTTTCATTTCATGATGTACATCCTGAAACCATTACATTACATTTAGTGTAGTTACAAGGTGTGTAAACCGATATGCATCCAGCAAAACTGAATAGTTATTATTAAAATTAAAACAAATTTATGAACTTTCTATTATATATTTCCTCCATATCTCAATGGTCATGAAAATTATGATGATTTTATGGTATTACATGATAAAATGGTAATATGATGTTGCCAAATCCCTACAAAAAATATTTCCCAACATTAGGAATTCATGTTGAAGATGTAATCCCAAGAAAGAGATGATGCCACTACTTTTTCCTTAATCATTAATGTTCTGAAGTCTCATGGGAATTTTATCGATATTTACATGAAAAACAAACCAATGGTATTGACTTATCACACCATACATTGAGTTGAGATTCAATAAATTTTGACCAGTTTCCCTAGAAAAAAATATCATGTTCTGCCACAAGTTATTCTGAACTCCGAACGTGAGAAAGAGTGGGTTTTATTTCCTAAGATGAGATATATGGAAAAAATCCTGAATACATAAAAAATGAACCGGTAATGATAAAAAAATAAGTAAATTATCTGAGCTGATCAGTTACCATAAATGATCCAAAATCTCTCAGAGCCAAAAATTTTATGATTTCTAAGTCGACGGTGTCCCAACCAATGAGAAACAATCAAGATAGCCAAGTTACCTATAGAAAAATCCAAATTTTGATGTTGTAGATCTACATAATATTTCTGTCAAATCTAGGTAGTAACCAAACATCGATTCAAATATCGAATCATCAAATACATTTCATAATCCAAACATCATCCAACTAAAGTACTTCACCCACATCATCCCAACAATGAGGTGAACTACACAGGAGACTATAAAACACATCAATGTAGGCCATTCTGATTGAATACATATAACTGTTGCTATAAATAAACTCAACCTATCCCATATGGTTATCCCATGATCCTCCAAAATTTAATTCACTTGCACAATTAATGTCCTCAAGAATATGAATTACTCACTCTGTATGACCATCTATCAATGTATGGTATGATGTTCCCATCTTGACATGATTTATGATCTCCTCTTGGAGACTGCACTAGATTCTCAAGGTAAAACTCAGAACCATATCTGACACAATCGATGAAGGACACCCATTTATCATCAAAATCTCTTACACAAATAGATTACACAGATCTCCAGTCATTGTGGTATCCTGGATTGGAATGAAATGAGAAGACATCATTAACCAATCAAAAACCACCCAAATAGCATTCATCCCTTTTGGATTTCATGGTAATCCAACAAAAAAATCCATGTATGCCTCATCCCATTTCCATACTAGAACCGAAAGTGTCTAAAGCAACTTAGAATGTTTCTAGTGCAATTCCTTTATCTATTGGAAGGTCTGATAGTGAGACACAAACATCGTGATGTCATGATTCATATAGGTTGGCCCGAATCACCTACATGTATCATTATACATCTTCATAATACCTTTATGTATGACCCATGAAGAAGTGTGAAAATTGAATTAGACTCAACTCATCATAGATTCTTCTATGAAAATCTCTTTCTATAAGTGATTCATACCATCGTAAGAGAAACCCCAACATAAAATGGTCTCCCCACCATAATGCCATTCTAGAGTCTTTTGAAACTCATTATTCAGTTACTGAATCATCCATATACAATCAAGGGAAGATAATTATAACTGAACATTATCTAGAACCATGACTAAAACATCCTCATTAGAATCTATGTGAAACTGATATAAATACCCCTAAGGATTCACTCCTGCTTTAATTTCAAAATATCCTATGATGGTACTTTTCTTCAAAGAGCATCTGAAAAAATGACCCTTTAATAGAGTGTTAGTGGTATCAATGTCAATCATATGAAGTCATTATAACCATAATCTATGTCTAAGATTAAATTCATTATGATAAAAGATATTAATCATACTCTTATGATTAGAGAAGACTGTAAACCTCTACACAAAAATATAATGTTTCAAACACTTAAAACACATGAATGAATGTAGAAATATCTAAATCATTAGTGGGATAATTATTCTCATGTAGTAAAATATGATGAGATTCATAAACCCCCCCACATTGTCATCCTGTAAAATAACACATCCCAAACTATGACCATAAGCGACATAAAACATCACATATCCCTTACCTGTCTCGGGTAAGACTAGAATTGGAGCCGATGATAGATAAATTTTTAGTTCATTGAATGATGTTTGACAAAACATATCCTAGTACAATTCCACTATTATATTGGTAATAGTAGTCAATGGTGGTTCCATATAATATATATCAATAATAAACCATAAAAAGTATCCAACAAGATAATGTAATCCTCATATATCAAATACATTCAATGGTACCATTAATGAAAAAACGACATTTACTTTTTCAAGATAAACTGGAAATCCATTCCCAAAAGTTCTGTTCCCCACGAACATGAATTCATAAATCCAGGAAAAACATTTCAATGGAATTACATTGAAATGGTTACATCTAAAATATTATATAGATAAACTCAAATGGTTCTTGTGATCACTATCATATTTTTAATATACTAGAATATAAACCATGAACACTACCACAAATGTGTCGATATATTTATAGAATATCTGATTCATTCAAGACATAAAAACTAAATATCATTTACGTACCTAAAGGCATTAAATAATATTTATAATGGCCAAACTTAATCATGAAGGCTTTCTCCATTATATTATACTCTCAAAAACTGATATTATAAAAACCAATCCAATGATCTAAATTTGAAATCCACTTTTCCTATAATAACTAATCAAACATATCCGCCCTAGAAGAAAAAGGATATTTTTTCTTAACCATTACACAGTTCAACTTCAAATAGTCTACACATAAATTAGGTGAACAACATTTTATTGGTAATGAGTAGAGGGGATTCCCCTGGAGAAATTCTAGGGTGAACAAAACCATTTTCTAAAAGTTCTTCTCACTAAATCATGATCTATTTACGCTCCACTGGTTCCATACAATAAAGAAGGTATCGATATCAGCTGCTTACCTAAAAACAAATCAATCATAAACACTACCTCCCTCTCTAGAGGAAGACTAGATAAATAATTTGGGAAAATTGAAGGAATGTTTTGAATAGAAACATGAAGATCATCAATATGAGAAACATCATTGAACGCAAATGAAACAGTAACCGACAAACATCTGAGCTCTGGGTGGGAAGGTCCTACATGACCAGAACTCGAGGGCCACTCCCCCTAAAATTGAAGATATATCCCATTGGAATAACAAAATCAAGCACACTGATGATAACAATCACCCTAATCTATATAATCAACAAGACAATCCATACATATAATGATGTAAAATAGATCCAAATAGCGAATGAAAAAATCCCCAACCATCTTCGTATCAGCTATCATTACTGAATAGGATGGACACTTGAATAATACTCTTTCTTCATAACAATAGGCATATCTAAGTCCATTTTAGGGGAATAATTTCCATTGGATGTTTATGAACATTAAAAAAACATGGAGATATAAATGAGTGGGAGGAAACGATATGAAATTAGTGAATTTCTACAGATTATGAAATAAAGAATGTACCACTCACTGTTTCCAGAACATCATCAACATCCACTAGAAACTCATCTAATATGTTAAAATTCCTCACTATCTAAGGCATGTGGTTGGAGCACATTAGTCATTGAATCTTATGACTGCACAATAATAGCCTTTAAAGCTAAAAAACCACAGCCATAAAAAGGTGTAGTCATTCACTGATAGATGAACTGTAAGTGACCAACACATCCTCATATATTGAATGTTTCAACAGGAATATGACAAGAAGGTTTGGTGTGTCATCCCTTACCACATTTATATCAAGTCAATGGCACATAACCCACTGTAATAGATGTCATAGAGGAGTCTCCCTACTTAGACCCACCTCCAATACTCATGTGATGATCTTGCACTTCCTCTTCAACCTATGTGCACCATTGAAGTTTCTATCCGTTGGATGTGAAGTGGTGGAAAATCCATCCATCTCTTCCATATTCAATTTATCCATCCTAGATCAATATGTTGTCTATACACAGGTACAATGCTTTATAATAGACACCAATAACCTAATATCCAGTCACAAACCCTGAAGGTAATTTTGATCCTTCAACTAATCTTTCCTCACCTTGTTTGGAAAAAAAAGATAGACTAGAATAAAATAAGTGTATTCTGACATTGAAGACTCTCATTGTTGTAATACTAGGACCTCCTGAGACATTCCAAGCATCATAAAATTTAATCATAAATATTGAATGGGAAGGGTTTCGAATCCCTTCCCATCCACGTATACATGCTTATCTTCCTAGACTATAGAATATCAACATCGTTTACAAGAACCCTCATTTAAAAACATTAAACAATTTATATTGATATTCTAAAGTGTCTCTATAAAGTAAATGATTTGATTGATCATGTCTTACTAGTCCATTGATTCTTTGGGTTCATTAATTCTTTCAATGGAACACAGCTTCTTGGTCAATAACCCTCCTGGTCGATCTCTCTCTCATCTAGTGCGATGTTGTACCTCAACAAATAGGTTCTAAAGATGTGTTATGTTTTGATAAACTATATGTACTACCCGTATGATTGTTTTGATGAGATTATGATATATAGGTGGGTTCCCTTGAAGATAAGTAGCTGCAACTATCTTATTAACCCATGAAAGACGTCTCAGAGCCATAATATTTGACACTAACACATATGAATGATCAGACAACAAAAAAATAACATCTCAAACTAGAAAACCTATAAAAACTGATATTTATAAAACAGAACATGAATCTAGAGACATGCATCTCAATGTACCATAGAAACATGAGTATCATTAAGACAAGAGTTGGACAAGCACTTATCTCAATGTACCACTCATGTTATGAAAATCCCATATATGGTATAACATATATCCCCTGACATGTAATCTTGAGGACAGACCTACATCTAATACAAAATAATAATGAAAAAACTCAGTTTACCTTCAAACATCACCCCCGACCTGATCCTCCACATACCTAAAGTGTGTTCCTGATCCCCATGTGCTGTTGAAAAGAACCCTGGCACCAAACATCACAATTGAGTAAATGATTTCTCCCAACTATAATGAGCACATGGAAAATATTAACATATATATATATATATACAAAACACAATTAAACATTTAAAGATTATTGAGGTATATATGCCATGCCTATAAGAAAACAGATGAAACGATCAACTGCAAATTTTTTTAAAACTCCACAAAAATTCCACCTATAAAGCACTAAATTCCTAATTTCTAGTCCAAAAAAATGGAAGGTATAGACTCCCACCACGTCACCACCAGATACACAACCAGATGACAAGAACCTTGCTACGTCACTAGAAATATATTTCGTTCCCTCACAAGAAGAAAATAATGGTCTACACAACACCAAAGAGGTGTTCAGGGTGTGAGAAAGCATGCTTAGAAAGATCCCACCTAGGAAATCCTTAACCAATCACTATATAAAAATCCATTTAAGCTCATTTTAAATAAAAACGTGGCATGATATGTGGTAAATAAATTTTATAAAAATCATGTTAAACATTTTGAATTTTCATAACACTAAAACAAAATACATTGTACAAATTTCAAAGCACCATATTATATAATTTTCTATATGGATAAACCTAAATATTAAGGATAACTCAATAATCTAGGAAAAAATGAAACATGGGTATAACATTTCCAAGGAATACTACAGGTATAGTCCATATATTACTCATATGAAAATATATCAAATACAAAAATTGTTATCCAAGAACAAAGTTACTAGGATATAGTGAAATACCCCATGGGTAAACCCCCCAAATGACAATATCTGTCTCCTATAAAAACGATCTAGGGAAATAGAAGAAACCATAAAGAAACACCTATGTGATAATCAAAAAACAATGGACAATGGACCTACACTAAACCTTCCACTTATGTACCCATGGTATCCCATGTGTTATTTTTCAGAATTCATTTATATTATTTGATATCCATTTCAAAACCATATCAAAACCATTTGAATGCTTCGAAAATTCCAATTTCCAAAATATTAATCAAAAACTAGCAAAAAGAATTTTCATTCAAAACACTATTCAACACACTAAAAACAATAATGGAATTTTCAATATGAATTATTTTGTAATGAAAAAAACCAAATCCATTATCATATTCTAGAGATAGAACCACTGACCTCAAAACTCAATTTTCACAAGCCTACAATGGATCACAAAATTAACAAAATCTAATAACATCAATGAATGACCTAGAATAAAACCCAAATAAAGATTTATACAATATTGAAGAAAATGGGTAATTGAAATGGAGGTAACCGACATAACACAATGGAAAACACCCGTCATACTTCGACCAACAAAAGAAATGTTTCCCAGAACAAGATCACACAATAGATATAGGAATAAAACAAGAAGAATCACTATCCATAGACCAACGAATCCAATTATTACACCCAATAGTAATAAAATGGTAAAAGGAAATAAATAAATTGAATGTTTAATCACCCAAAGAGACAAAACTCAACCGCAACAGATATCGAGTGTTGAACAGATTAAACAAGAAGGGGTTGTGTCTCTCAAAAATTCCCTAGAACTGCCTTAGGTCAAATTCCATAAATAATCAAGGATTATAATGAATAAATACTTCCTCATGTTGTTTTTAAAAATTATATATAGGATTTTACATAGCGTGTAACCAAATTTCATGATGTGTAACCCCCATAACCCACATATGCCAATGAAACCCATCAACTCAAATAAAAAACTAACCCTTTAACAAATCATGTCTTGTATTTCTTGGTCATGACATGTAACCTTTCATTTTGGGAATTTTTGGTTCACGACATACATCCAAAAATAATTACAGGACGTGTAGCATAGATACAAAGTGTTTAATTAATCTACAACATGCCGAAACGAACAGTTATTAGTAAATTCTATCAAATCTCAGACATTACCATTATAGGTATCTAACAAATGTCAAAGCAGGGGAAACCCACAATGAGGTTACTTGAATATCAATAAACAGATAATTGGAGGTTCTAATTCCCTCATATAAAAATCATAGATGGTGATATATGGATCAATATAAATCATAGAGAACCATTGGGAAACTCATAGATGATCAAAGAGGCCATTAATCATTTTAAAATTATTTATATTTTTCAATGTCACCTAGTTAATCCTCATGAAATATATATAGAGTCAAATATTAATTTTTAAATTCATGGAAAACATAATAGGAGAAACTCATGGTGATGTACTCGGCCTAATGATGCCATTAAACACTAATTCTTAAAGATAAAACTTATTCTCCTTTAACTCACATGGAACGATATGATAATGGGGTATCAAAATTTGATGAACACCTTGTATGACCACTATCACATTGTCATATCATTTATCAGTTGTATTTACTATAAATTCATTTGGGAAGACATCTTAATAGACATCCATTATTGTAGGAAATTATTTGGGTGATTCAACTGATCTAATAGAATGATCGAATCCTACTATCTACACCCTTATTTTTCCTATACTACACAGTTTTGAAAAAATTCTACAGGCTCCCAGTTCATAATTTATGGTTATAATGTAATAATGTTCCATAAATAATGAAAATTGAACATACCTTTAGTATCAATAAATGTGAGATTAAAAGCCATTCTATTGTACCTTACAAATAATCAAATAATACATCGTCATATCCATAATCATTGAGGCCCATATATTTTCACGATAATCAATGACTATTGGAAACTCACAGAATCACTACAAATCGTTTATATTCAGGATCAATGGATTATTTTGTGAAATTAACTCAAAGGATTACATTATAGGTACATAATTTATAGAAATAACATGTTAATCCATACATGAATGAGAACAATAATCTAATGGAAGCCACAAATTAACATGTTAATCATTCCAAGTCAATACTAGGTCTAGAATCCCTACAAAAACATCAACCGTGTCTTTTGAAACATGTGTTCTTTTCATTACTAGAAATTATGGTTTTTTCTAGTGTTTAATGTGAAGGTGTAATTGAAAATAGTTCTGAACTCAAATGCATAAGAATGGAAGAAAGTAATTTTTATCTAGATGAAGTGGACCTACTTCCTAGGCCACATCATAGGTGTGGTTTAATTATCATATTGTACTCTTGCATATAATGTGGTAGAGTGGGAATATCTTCCATTATGAGTGTCTTACTGTCCATTCCTATAAAGACCCATATGACTATGGTGAGGCATTATCTTATATAAAAGAGGTGAAAACATTTAGGACATTAAAAATCGTTCCAAATAATTATAAGCTATCACAATAAGTATTCCATAATATTCCACGAATACGAAAAGTTATAAAACCACCACTATTTTCTAATTCCCCATCCCTTCTTGTTATTTATATTCAAATATATTTAAAAAACAAAAAAATTATTATTAGTTCAAATAATTAATTCGAATAAAGATAAATCACAACAACATGGAATATCGCACAATAGAGTGAAAATCAATCCCAAACATATAGTATAAACATGGAACTAAACTCAATAAATTATATTTAGTACAAAAGAATGTATATATACATTATGTGATCCTACATTCCCAATCAGGATGAATTAACTCACCATAAATATCATGAAAAAGATAACTAATATACTATAAACAATAACTTGGATGTTTGTTATACATGATATTATTATGAAAATTCTAACTCCCCTACCTGTGTCCAACATAGAATCATCCCATTTTAACATGTCTTAGGTTAATAAATGATGAAATAGAGGAAATTTTGTTCTAATAGAATTTTGTGCCACCCCAATAAGAACCAGAAAATCCTAGAAGGAGTGTCACATAGCTTCATGTCCACCAACCCATATATAAGAGGCTCCTGAATAACAATGATGGAATGAATGCAACTATTAGGGAGACTAGACCATCCATTTCATTTCCATGAAAACAAAATATATGATACAAAATATAATAATTTGGTTAACATTTGGGAAACACATGATGGAATACTGGTCATAAAAATAAGTAAATTTGGTTCCCTATAATGTATGAAAAACCCAAGTTTATGAGAAAAGAAGGAAAAATAAATAAATTAAAGAATTCTATAGAGTACGTTTTTGTAGGACACCCAGCTCCATTCTCATCAACATAACCATCTTACATGTACCCCTTTTCAATTATAAGATCAATAAAAATTAGGAATAATTTTCATAAAAACCATTATACATTGTGTGAGAATTAAATCCCCATAGGTTACCACTAATTTTACATAAAAAAATACACTTTTATAAAATGTGTATGTTATGATAATAAAATATTTTAATGTAAGAATAAAAATCAAACAACCACATATTCAGTGTTCATGGGATATACAGTCTTCCAGAACCCCTAGTTTTAGCATCCTCAACTCGATACTAGAATGTTAATCAAGGGTACATAAAAAATATCAAGAATGAACCACATGGTTGGTGACAATCTACTTGTATCCTAAAGGCATCAATATGATCAATTTATCTAATATAATCAAGTAATTATGTTTTGATACGTATCATGGTGTCATCTAGGAATCTATTGTTGTCCCAGAAACAATGATATCAAGCTCCTACCCCTTGTATGGGTTCATAATATATATTATCACGCATTGTGAGGGATCCCACTATAATGGTAAACATACCACAATGATCCACCCATCGGACATACCAAAAACAAAATTACAAAGAAAACATAACACATATTAAGGTTGAGCGTGATAAAAAACAAGGCAAAATGATAATTATATTATATTATTACATGAACAAGTGAATCAACATTAATCATGATTTAAAAAAACATTAACAATTGTCATGGAAAAATGTTTCATATATAGGTATCATAGAACTGTAAAAAACAAAAGGAAATTACCATCTTTCAAGGGCACAAACGAGGACAATACATGAATCATACCCTTGAAACAAATGTATATAAGGGGCCCAAATTTCATGGAACATCCTAACTCAATTTTTATGGGGAAGATATCAACGTTTCGTAAAAGGATAATTAGACCAATATGTCTCTCAACCATGAGGAAATAGAATACACATAAAATATTTCTATAAAGGGTTCTAGTTCATCAGGAATATGGCTTATAATAGAGACATAATATAAAAAATGTCAATAAAATCATTCTAAAATAACATACCATAAGTATTCCATCAAAATAAACAAATTTTGAAGCATCTAAAAGGATGAAATTTCAATTCATATAATCTTATGTTTATAAAATAATATATTATGAATTCATTATCCATTCTAGAAGAATGAATTGGGTCTATCCAATGATCATTGATCCATGGTGAATTATTAAATAGAAAGAAATGAAAAAGAAAAAGTTCTCTTGATGATAATTGTAATGAATCATTCTTGAAAATGTAACTATTTATGAAGAATTAATAATCCTTTAATGAGAAATTATTGATGTATCAAAACCCCCCCAAATTATTACAAGATATTGTCAACGGATTAATTATACTTCATTAATCCACAATAATGAATTGTTATAGGACTATAATTTAAAAATAAATTACCATTGAATATCTATTTCAATTGGTAGATCTCAGTCTGGTTATGAAACAATCTAAACACACTGAATCATTCACATATCTCTGACAAAAAGAAGAATCACTCAATCTATTATCCAGGAAAATACATATAGAGCATAGGTCTATTCTTATTTCATAATTAAGAAGAGGAAATTGGCATAGATACAAGAAAAAAATTCTTGAAAAAAATATGTGGATTAGATAAATCATGATGGATCAATGGGATATGGATTGAAAAAAATCAAATACCAGTATTTAGATCTATAATTCAAAATGGAATGAAGTGGTTTTTCATTGGGTATTTAAGGGGTGGAAAAAAAATTTCAATTAATTCTTACGAGGTGTATTTAATATACCCATCGAATGGTTCTGTCAGAGAGCTAGTGGTCCTAAACAATTATAGGATTTCTAATAAGGCCACTTCCATGCAAGTGGATTATGAAACAATATATCACCCTATTGGATCCCCACATTATAGTGGGTAGGTTCCCTTGGATAGAAGATTTTAGATTTCCATACACTTTATAATCCATCATCTACACCAATTAAATCGTTTGACTCTGAGACCATTTTCCATTTAAAACATGTTTATTTAACATCCATATCAAAAAATTAAAAATATGTTAATGGAAAAATTAATAATCTATAAATATATCATACACTGAAATTTAATTTCAATTTTACATATCCCTTTAGTAATATATGGGTACCCAATTATCCCTGAGCCTTTTAAATGATCCTAAAATGGATTGGATGTCTGAAATAATGATTCAAACTCTAAAATACTTTTTCTATACTATTGAAATGGATTTTGGTGTCTCATGGTTGGATAATTTTTCTTTTGGGGTGTTTTATTATATAAAAAAAATTTCATTCCATGATACTGGTGGGATTGTAAGAGAAATTCTTTGGATTTCATTTATCCTCTAAAATTTGACAGGATGTTTCAATAGAAACATAAATATAGGGAACTAAAATTATTCCAATAAAATTGTGAAAATTCAAATGACTAACCAATTTATGGGTTCACATCAAATTGGAATGAAATCTTAATCCAGTAGTCATCAGCAGCCATTATCTACTATCATTGGAGATCATTTGTTCTAGAAAGTCTCTACAAAGATGGGATATCAACGATTTAGTAAGAAATGTATGCTATAATCTTGGTATATTAATCCTTTTGCGATATATGAATTTATTTATAATGTTCATTATCTTTTTTATTTACCACCATGAACTCTTTTTCTTGATAATTTTTATTTTTCTCAATTAATGAAGTATTATACTGATTCTAGCCAAGCAATTTGATGTGATAATGTTAATTGTGAACCAGAAGATATATTTATTCTTAAACTAATTTAGATATTAGAGAGAAATGATAACATATCGAATAGAAGTTGTATTTAATTGGAATGAGTGTTATGGAATCATTTTGGAATTCCAAAAAATTCTTCTCAATCTGATAAAGAGATTCTATAAAAATGGTCGAAACTTATCCCTGGAACAGGTAATCTCCAACAATTCATGTATAAAAAGAGTAATGGTAGAAAAAATTTACACTATTTATTGGAGTTATATGTAAAATTTATAATTTATTTTATGTTATATAGTACATGGGTTGAGTTACAATATTTTCTAAAATGTTTTGGTGTGTTTTGGAAGAATTTATTGGAGATCATTTTTTAATCAGGGTCAGCATAAACTCTGTTGTTTAATATAAGAAAATGTCTGATAGACATAGTTGGATTGTAGGTTGAACATTTCTAAGGAATGGTATTTTTAATCCATTAGGGCCTTTAAGAGAAATTGGGGAATGTGTAAACCATGTGAGAAGCAAAGTTCGAACATATTTTTCAAACACACAAAAACCAATCTTACATGAGAGTGGTTTAGAGTGAGTATCTTGTGTGTGGTTTCCCAAGACATGTCTACTAACCATGTCACACACATTTTATGGTCCAAATATTAAATTATAAATCCATTTTAACCCCCAAACCCATCATTTTGGACCTCTCTTATTTGGTTCTCAAACTCCTCTACTATCTAAAGTATTTGTGGTGGTACCCATTGATCTAGAAGAAAACATTCATTTATCAATTTGTGTTGGATCTTTATTTGAAATTGTAAGTGTCATATTTTTTCATTTCTCTATATATCTCCTCATCATCACTCACATGAAATGGAATGAGCTGGACATTATATATCACATTTTTTCTAGAATTAATATGTTTAATATTATATTTAACATTTTGATACACATGAAATACATATTTAATACAATAACAAATTATTTCATTAGGAAATATTTTTATTTTAGTCATTAAATAAATAAGTGATAATGAAATAAAATAAATTTAAAAAAATATAATAATTAATGAATGTAGAAAGGTAATATTTTGATCCTTAAAATATATTATAATAATCATAATAATGAAAAAATCGTCAAAAAGAAACTACATATTATTAAACAAAAACACATTTTAGAAATAGAATATTTTGAACCATTAGAGAACATATGGTGAATTTTGAATGAATAATTAAATGTTTACTTATATGAGGTAATATGACTATTATAAATACTTACATGACCATTGGGAATTGAACTCTTACAATTAGGAATAGTAATCGTCACCACTATAATACTTACATTCCATCAAAATATTAAAGTGTGATGTATATAATATTTATAATTGTTAATTTAAGAAAATATATATATTATAATACCGTTAAATAAATATAATTACTAAAACTCAAAAAAATATATGAATAATTATAAAATAAAAATTTTAATGTATTTCATAGAAATCACATTTTTATATTAAAAATAATAACTAAATATGTCATAATATTATAGTGATAAAATAAATTTCATTTTAAGATTCATCACAGTGAAATTTTTCAAAGCATAAATTCATTGAAATTATCTAAAATACGTTAATTTTTATTTAAATAATATAAATATGTTTTTTCATAATCAGTGTGATTTATATTACACAATTCCCGAGGTAGTAATTACCTAATAAATTATAGAAATATTAGTTTAATTATAAATATATTTAATTTTACATATGAGTAATTTAAAATCAATAAAAAACATATAAATCTTGAAAATGTTTTTCTAATGTCTCAATTCTAAATTATTCTAATTTAATAATTTTTTATAATTTTTTATACAATACTTTTTATGAATGTAATATATTTTTCATATAAGGTTTTTAGAAGTATTAAAGTCATGTTATTTTATTAAAATACGATTTATAATGTAATAAATATCACGATTTCATGGTTTACGTTGGATATAATATTTTATTCAATATATTAACTTAATTATACCATCTCTTCAAGTATAAACAATCCTTCACCACAACTATGCAAAAACACTCCTTATTCAAATTCAAAAAATAAATATCAGCTCAAATACTATCAATTAAACCTATTATAATTCTTATGGTCATTTTGGAGTAAATAAACACATACCATCAATGGAGTTTAGTCTCATAAAAAAGAAAGAACACCAAGAAAAAATATGTTTACATCAAATCTTCTCTCATTTTCTACCTATCTTCCTCATTTTCTCAATTCCATTAAGACCCAAACCATATAAGATCAAATAATTATTATATTAATATTATATGATTTCTTTTAACATACTAGCATTATCATATATATGACATATTTATATCATAATTCACGTCCCACTCTTTTGGAAATGCCCCCTAAATGTTTGGTTAACTACCAATGTAGAAGTTGTTGATAGTTTTCGTATCAATACCCTTATGAATTATCATAATAAATTTTTTATAATATATAAATTTATAAATATACGTATTTCAAATAATTATAAATTTATATTGATAATTAATATCTAATAATATATCAAAATCATTAAATTGAATAAATGCGGCATATTTGGAAGAAAATATAATATCAAAACAATACATTATTAATGATGTAAATTAGTAAATATTATATGAAGATTACAATTTATTAATAGTGAAAAAATTTAACATTATTATCATCTATTTACATGTTTTAATATACCTATATTTATTTTTTATGTGGCCTAATAGTGAATAAATAAATTAGTATTACAGATAAGGGTAATCTCAACACTGACTACCTTTTTGGGTAATCTCCCCTTTCACATTTGTTTTTATACGAATGTTCTTAAAATATACATAATATTTATTCTACAATTTGATTAATTTTTAATTACTAGGAAATACATTTTTCTACCATGTATAATTTTTATAATAAATTTATATTTTTCTTTTCAGAAAGAATTTAATTTTACAAACACCTCAATAACTCCCCTTAAGTGGTTTCTTATCAACTCAAGAATGATTAATATTATGATAAAAAAATTATTTATCAAATTAATTTTGTATAATTAATTATTATTAATAAAATCAATCTCTATGTTATATTCATGAATCTCATTTCATTCCAAGGTCTTATTTCTAGAGTATAGTTGATATATTATCCCTTTCAATGGGGCATGCACAAAAATGTGCAATTTATTCTGTTATTTGAAGGGTAAAAATTATATATCCAATCAATGAATTAGTAAATGTGATATATATCATGAGATTATTTTTATTATGTACGAAAATGTTTAAATATTTATTCATAATATTGATTTAATGATTTATAAACAAATTTTATATCTGAATATATTGTTAGCATTGATAACAACTATGTGGGGTATTTGACCATAGTATTTGAATGTTTCATTATTATACATATTGTTCATTCCATGAATTTATTAAATGTTTCCCTCATTTTATTTATTTTTATATAAGGAATATAATATAGTTTATATGCCTATTCGCATCGATGTAATATTGATTCATTCCGCTTATTCCACCCATGATATTCCTCCCCTTAGTAGGACTTCAGCATAACAATTTGATTAATGTATATCCCTACATGATAACATGTACTAATGAAAACTTGAATATATAGGTGAAAAAAATGTTTTAATAATTTCTATGTTACATTATCTATAATTGATGTATTGAAATGATTTTCCCATGATACTAAACCTTTCAATCCTTTAATGTATTAATATTATGCTTTTCATTCTGAGAAATGACATAATATTCATTTATTAAATTTTTTTCCATTGTAGTTTTAAGGAGAATATTATTTAATTAATTTGGGAATTATATTTCAATAAATTAGTGAAACCCCTAAGGACATGTCTATGTATTTTTAAACATCAAATGTTTTGGTAAAGTATAGAGGTTTGTAGTTTCTGTTGAATGAGATCATATATGTATAATAAAAATGGATGTCTCTCCATCACCATTTTTCCTCTAATAATTAACCTAGAAAATGTGCATTTATAATTAACTCTATTGGAACTCGGTGTTGGAAAAAAAGGCTTGAGGAATTGTTAGTTTAAAACTAACATGGGATGTGCATTAGTTAATCAGAAAATATATACACACCATTATAAAAGATAAATTAATAATGTAATAAATATTCTTAAACATAGAAATGGATTAATGAAAATAAACATAAGAGAAATATATTAGAATACGTTTGAATATAGTTATCCCATATTATATGTATTTATAATAAATATTCACGTAAGAATAAATTAGTTATTATTTATTTTCGTGACTATATTTGTTTATAAATTTTACAATTTTAGAAATTTTTATGAACCAGGTTAAACTAGAATAAAAAAATATATGATTGGAAATGAAATGATTGTCTTAATGACACACCCAATGACTTGTTATGAGGAGTTAAAAACAACATTGTTATTCATACCCAGCTATATCAGGATATGAATTACAACATGAACCAGGTGGAAAATCTTACATCACCAATGAAGAAGAATCAATATATATTCATTTATATGGAAACAAAAAATGATGTTTTCTGGATCCTTTAATCCACTTGTCAAGGAATAGTGGGAAAACTCAATAGACAATATCTTTGATGATCTCTTCCATTATGGGAGTAATTGAGATTCATGTTCTATCTAGCATTTATAGGGATAGGCTATTCTGTTTGGTTATTGATAATATTTCCAAAATGAAGGATGAAATGGGGGAAATGGAGTGGGAATATATTAATCCATTATTCGTTACCAAATTATTTCCCTCCAAAAATTCTAAAATTATTGATAGAGAATTCCTAGAGTTAATGAAATAGGGTGAAATTTTCATGTTTAATGGGGAAGATTTCACATCCATTTCAAGAAAACCCTCAAGTTTTTTATCAATAATTATGAATCAATATATATAATCTTTAGTTTTTTAAAACCATAACATCGAATGGAATTGGATTTAAAAAACATTATATGTTATAAGGAATTAGTACGATGTGATCACAAAATAGAGATGTAAATTGACAAATAGTACCATGGTAATGGATATACGAATGAAAACATGGTGTTTAATGTAATTAGGTCGAATAAAAAAAATAAAGATGATTTAGCCAACCACATATTAGAAATTTGGAGTGAAACATCATAAGAATTTACATAGTGGGAAATGTAAATGATTCAAATGTGGGTGAGAAGGCCCGAAATCTACAAAGTGACAAGAAGACATGATGAAATAGACTAATGTGATAGTGGAAATTAAGGAACCTACCATTGTACCACCCATGGTTCTATTCATTGACTATACAGAGTATTGGAATTATGTATTTCAGTTAACTAAATGTTGGGAAATTAGGGGTAAAATGTGTCTGAAACAACAAATCCGTAGGAGAATGGGAAAGATCATTCTTTCACTTCCATTGATGTGGAACAAGAAAATGATTTCATTCATGGTACACTCCCAATTAACTCATGAATGGAATAGGGTTTATTTTATTATGGTTCTATATATTCTTTAATATCCTAAATGTTTTCTAAAATATTAATTTAAAACACCAATACCTTGAAATATTTTTTGTAAATAAACTGTGTTGTGTAATAATTCGAACCCATGTGTTAGACTCTTATCCTATTATCATTTGGTGCATGATTGTTTCACAAAATTTTGTAATCAATACTTGGGTTTAAATTTATGTTATTAAATTAATGGGTTCGATCTTGATATATAGACCTCAAATAAACAATCTAGAAAATTAAATCTTATTATATATTCAAAATAATCCCACATCTCTATACAATAGAAAATAAAAACATGAATATTATATTGAAAATCCCTCAGTGGGGTGGGTGTTGATTCCTTGCAAAGAATAATACTACTCCTTAACTGTTTAGATGAAGGAAATTATAAACCATGAGGTACGTTTTACTGTTTGGGGATACATTTTTGTTTTAACTATTGGTTTTCCCAAAATTTCCCTAGATTATTAATTATAGTGCTAAATTTAAATAATAAATATAGAAACACTTATATCTAAAATACACAATAGGGTATACATGATTGAACTGTATGTGTTAATGAATTAATTAAAATAGAATTTGTACATTATGTACTAATTCCATTGTTTATCTCATTGTGGTGGGATAGTTCTATTTTAAACTAAAATTGAAGGATCACTATATTCATGAATCAATTATTTAGTGCAAAAAAAGATCTCCATAATCAACAAGAATTCCTTTCCAAGGATTGATTAATTATTCTAAATATTTTTTGTAGCTCAATAGTTATCCAAAGTGGATATTCATTCCAAATATCGTTAGAAAAATTTGAAAAATGATGATATTCATAATAAATCCTTTTTATGGGATAATGACATTATTAGTTCACATTAAATTCACTAAGACATTATTATTCATCTATAATCATTATGTATTTTATGAATAAATAATTTAAGGACTACCTAGTAAAATTTATGGTAATATTTATTGATGATATTATCATTTACATCATGAATAATGAGGAATTTGAAGAAAATAGAAGGATTATTTTACATACATTATCAAAGTAGGAAATATAAATAATGTTAAAACAATGTGACATTAGGAATAATAAGGTCACATTCATGGGGAACATGATTACAAGTGAGCGAATTTCTATTAACCCTTCAAAGATATATGCAATAGAGTAATGGTCAAAACCTATATGTGTTATGAAAATATATAGTTTTCATAGAATATCCTAATACCAATAACATTTTTTGTGAAATTTATAATGATTTTATATCCCACAAGAATAATAAAACTAGAAATAAGGTAACGTAGTTCTTGATGGATTATTGTGAGGTAATTTTTTAAGTGATCAAGAAGCGATTAATCACTCCGCTTGTACTCACAACACTCTCAGGTGTGGATGGTTTTGTGACATATAGTGTTATTCAATAAAATTATAGGGTTTACTACACCAGAAAAATGAAAATTTGATATCAAAAGCCTCATTTAAGTAAACAATCTATGTTTTTAGAAACATGATACATGGATAGTAGTTTGTGGTTGTGGTCTTCCCCTTGATGATTGTGATGTACTACCTCTACATTCAAGAAGTGTGACATATGTACATATTATATGAGTTTAATGTATATATTCACATATAAAATGTGGAATTTGTGTCAAAAAATATTATCAGATATGATCAATAAGTATGAGTATTCTATTCATATTTATTTTAATACCACAAGATTTCATAGTACGTTATTTCTTCAAAGTAATTCAATAACTTGCACTACACGCAACACCGAGTTCTAGCGCACCATGACATAACGTACTAGTTGTTCAAAAGCTTTTATGAAAAGTATTAACTAAATATTGAACTTTATATAATAATTATTATTTTTGATTCAATATTATGAGTTTCTTAGACATATTATTGGAAACAATTAATTTTTTTCAGATAAAAGAAGTATTTTTCAAAAAAATAGAAATTTACCTCCTTTTAATAGAGAACCTCTTTTAAATACAATATCTATAACACTTATATATTCAATTTGACAAAATAAAATTCTTCATTAGAATCGGGACAAAAGAATATATTTTCAATAAATTTATGTTGTTTTTCGGATAACATTCATATTTGGGTTAATAGTGAAAAATTATATATTTTAACTAAAAAAACTTTTTTAATCAAAATAATTTATAGTGATAAATTATAAATTTTAATTATTTGGAGTATAAATATATTATATTTTTTTCATTTAATCAAATTCTAGTCATTTTACATAATTTCACATTTAAACAAGACATAAGCAAGTGTCAATCATTTGATAGTTATTATTTCATAAAAACACATTTGTTTTGACAACGGGAATTAATTTTAAATTTAATTCTTCCACATTTTTGTTTGGAATTTGGAAAAGTGGATTACATATTTAGAATTAGGAGGTCTAAATTGTGTTAATATGTAAATTTCATTTTTATATATTAGGAACACTTACTTCAGTAAATATTTTATCTACCTTGGTTAAAATGGTAAATCCATTAAATAAGGTTAAAAACTAATATTATAAATATACAAAATTACAATAAAAAATTTCATAACAATATTGGATAAGACATTTACGACCATGGTAATCCTTGGGTTGATTTTGGTACCCCATAGAGCCCCTTGGAAGTGATAGTGACATTTTATATTAAATAATTTAATGTAGAGACAAAAATAACAAAAGAAAATAACTTTCAGTTAATAAATTTTTATATATGGCTATATAATTGATTTATTAGACTATAAATATTCATTAAAAATATAAAAACTTTTCCTACATTAGGATATTTTATTTATAGTTTTTTTTTGACATAATGTAAATTTATTTATTTATGACATAATGATGATGCAGTATTTTCCTCATCAATGAATTAATCAAATAAATGGTATTATAGATGATAAAATAATTATAATAACATTTTTTTGATGCCATCTAAAATTTTTTTTGGTTAATGTGACATGTTATTATTTCTAAAATGAATTATTTTCTAAGTAAAAAATGCTATTATGAATTTGGAAAAAACAAAATACCAAATAGTTTCAAAATTGACATAAAGGAGTTTTTAAAACAAATATTATATTATTAATTGATATTCTATTACTAAAAATATAAATATCATCTAAAGAACATATATAATGGTAGGTTTATCATTAATGAACCAATTGGGGATATCTTGGATGTATATAGTAAATTTATTAACCATATAATATAAAAAAAATTGACATGGTAAATATCAAACTATTTTACTAAGAGGAAAATATAAATGGTAAAGTTAATATAAAATCCAAAACATGTTTAAAACTATGGATGAGTGGTTTTTGACCCATTACCCACCTTATCCTTTAAATAATACATTTTTGCGCCATTAGAAATTGAATATCATTTTATTATAAAATAATATTTCTAGCATTTCCTAAGGTGCCCTTCAACCCTCTTATTAAAGGGAACTCCCCCTTCTCTCTAAATCACACCTTGAAATCCTTTTGGATCTACCAAACATGGCCAAAATACCCTCTCAACTATCCTCCCTAAATTTTATAGGCCTTATTTTAGTCATAATTCCATCCTAAAAATCCCTTTTGATCAAATCAAATGGAATAACCCGAAGAAGAGGTAAATATCTCACCACCATTTTCAAGTTCCTTTCTTCTTCCACTACCTTTTTCTTTGTTGTTTCCATTATAAAATAATTAATTAAGTATCTTCTAAATACATTGATGTTATTATAAATATGGTACAACCAAATTCATTATTCTATCCATCCTTTGAATGACATGTCACCATACGTGTGTACATACAGGTTACCGTCTCCACGTCATTGTGTAATTGTTATTCAACACATTATTATTTGGATGGGTATAATAATTACATTTAATCGATGTAAATAATAAATATAACATGATAATTATTATGTATATATGATATACCATCCAATTCTACGGCTTTATGGAAATGATATTTCCGCTCGTGCGTACGTACAGATTATCGTCTCCACGACGCGATGAGATTTATTTCCAAATTCACCATTCATCGAAGATTATAAAATTATATTACTAATAAGTATGTAATATATGATATAATAATGCTACTGGAGATATATATATTTATATATATATTTTTATTTATGAAATTACTTTTATCTTATTCAGTTACATCCATTCAATACGATATGAAAACCGAAACATCGTTTATGCATACGTACGAACTACCATCTCCATAAACAGTGTTTTCCATTTCATATATATGTCTATTATTCATATTTTTATTCTAAATATAATGATAAATAAATGATTTTTTATATTCTGGAAGTATTTAAATCATGATCAAAGTGATACTATCAATTGTTATAAGTTAAAACACGTACAATAAAGAAAGCGATTACTACCCGAAATGTTAATTTAACATTGAAATTATTATTAAATGGGTAGTATAAAGTAATAAATGAATAATTTATGATATCATAAATATTAATATTTCTATGGAATAATTTAATAACATACTATGGTCTTTATAAATGAGTTTAAACCTACCCTTGACTAAAGGAAAGTGAAAGCCAAGGGGTTTTCATCTCACACCTTATTAGCGTGAGATTCATGCCATATTGCCACTATTATTTTTTGTGTGGTGTATTAACTACCCATAATTGTATTATTTGTGTAAAACACTTTATTTTATGTGTATTTACATATTCATTGTATGATACCTCTTTCATGGGATGTTTGTTTCATATTTTACCAAATTGGTATGAGTTAATTCCTCAATCTCATTATTATCCGAGATAATTTATGTGTAAGTATTTACAGGGACATATTTATCTTCCATATCTATTTTTCATAAAAATGTTTTCGAAATGAATATTTTAAGGATTTTTTAAAGGTAATATTTATCAATATTAGAATTTAAATTTTTTTAATGATTTATCTTTCTAAATTTTTTTAATTAATGTACATGTTTTCAAAATGATTTTACGGATTTATTTATATGAACATGATGGTATTGAAATGATAATTATTTTCAAAAGATTCAAAGGGTTTTGGGAAAATTTTGTTCAAAAATATCTTTTAAATTACTTCCTTTATAAATGTGTGACTATTAAATGATTTAAAAAATAATATATTTCATTCAAAATGTTTTACTCACCTTTTTCAAAAATGTGAGCATCCATTACTGGATATTATTTTTGATTGATGTGGATTTATTATAATAAATTCTTCCATATTGTATTGAATGAGTTATGATATGGTTCACTATGGATGTTCTATTTTTATACCATTAATGTTTTATGGTTAATGTATTGACATTTTGTATGCTATATTTAGTACGAATGTTTATGTTATGTTTCTAATATTCATTTAAGGAATGTAGTGGAATTAGTAAGTGACGGGTAGAACACACTATAGCTCCTCGATGCATTGGTTGGTCTCATTAGACAAACTAGTGTCTTGGAACATGGCCTTGAAAAAATCATATTTGTAGTCTTGGCCCAATGCCTTCACTATATGGTTATGATAGTCTGGAATTATGCATTCCATAATTATGAAAGTGTTTATTAATATTTCATGTAATTATTCAACTAGTATAATATCCATGTGAATTATTAAATGGCATTATTTAATTTTATTTTTTCAATATTATGCTAATGTTCAAGTTTAAAGGGCTTCTGTTTTAGTTTTATACATTTCCTTAAATGTTTATTCTTACTTATGAATGTGTCCACTGTATTGCTTACCCTTACTGAGCATTTGAGATCACCCCTTTCTATGTTTCATTTTTCCCATGATTCCAAGAATTTTATTGTGATTGATATGTAGGTTTATGCTAAGTGAATAATGGCATTCATAAAGGATTATTTATGTTGATTTGTATGTTATAATATGTAATGTATCATTCTTGTATGTAATCTATTTTCCAAGACATCTAAACTGACCGGTCCTTCGGGACATGATTCCTTATAATCATGACAATGTATTAAAATAATGTACCAACTCTGGGTAACTGGGGTCGGGGCGTTACATTGATCTTGGAAAGATAGATAAGGATGTTAATTCTCATAGCAGAAAAGATCATTCTACTCTATCCATGAATAGAATTCTGAAAGAAACTATATTTATATATATGAAATAGATGGATCTTGAAATCGTAATGGAATGAAATAAATACTACATTTATCATATAAATTTGCAATTATCTATCTTTGAGTAGATTCAGGTGTCAAAAAGGGATGATCTAGCGATATAAAATAAGATTGAAGTTGGAAGTATTTGAAAATCCTAAATTCCACATCATTGATACTGGTGTCCTTAAGTTTGGAACAATACATTGAGTTCCAGAACCACCAAATAAATCAAAAGTACTATTAGATAATGTAAATATATCATAATTATCTATCTATTATATAAGTAAAAATATGTATTTTTCTCTTTGATATAACTTTTTGCGGGAAAACATAAATAAGGATATTATTGTGTACACCGAAAAATGTTTTTTATGATTGAATGTTAATGTTGAGTAATTGAAGTTGAAGGATATAATGAAACCATATAACATACGAAAATTGAAATGGGAGAATATCTCTACTAATTTTTTCACTATTTTTTCTATGATATACAATGGAAGAAATGTGATATGGGTAGGGGTGGATCAACTCACCAGGACTACCCACATAATCACTATTCAAGAATATTTATCACTTGAAAAAATTGATATCATATATGTAATGGATGGGGTGAGGAAACATGGGGAACCAATTTTAATCAAATTTTCCCATAGTCCATGGATCATTTTGAAATTTCATATAATTATTCAACATGCTTCGAATACTAAATTTAATTTCAGTATGGACTATCACCCCAAAATAGATAGCCAATTTTGAATGACCATTTAGACACTTGAATAGAGTTTTAATTCCTACTAAATATAAATTAAATATAGATATGATAATCATCTTCTATTTGTAGATTTATCACACAAAAAATGATTTTATTCGAGTATTCATCTGCCCCTTCCCCCATGATGCTCTCTATTGGAATCACTATACATCTCCAACATGTTTGGATAAATTGTCGGAATGAAAACTTCATGAACCCAATCTTTTGAAATAGACAATCGAAATTGCTCAATCCATCCAATACCACATAAATGATTACATATAATAGTTGAATATCTATGTTTACAACCATCGATGTGACTTACATTTTGATATTAGACAAAAATAAATTCCATTAAATATTACCATGGAAGAGAGTCATTACGTTTAGAATGAAAAGAAAGCTTATCCCAATGTATATTAGCCCCTTTGTGATCCTTGATATCACAGCAACAACTGCCTATCAATTAACACTTCCAACATACATGGATCATGTACATTATGTGTTCTATTTATCTCTCTTGGAGAATTACAAAATTAATCACTCATCAGTACTAAATCCAAAGTTGGTATAACTAAAGAATGACCTCTAAAATGAGGTGTATCTTGTAAAAATTTAGGACCAGGGAGATAATGTTCTATATTAAAAGAAAAATCCCCATGTCAATGTCCTATGGTGTAACCAAAAATAGGAATATTCTTTGTTGGAACTAGAGGAATTTTTGAAATTTATGTACCCTCGTCTAATATCTACTAATAATATGAGTTGAAATTTAATATATGAAATTTCTAAAGATGAAAGAATGTAATGACCCATACTATATTATGAATTTATATTTCCTAAATAAATATGTTTTATATTTTACTATATTGTTTTAAATAAATGAAACACAATGAGAAACCAACAACACATTATTTCATTAATTATGATAATCACACTACTCAACAACTAATGCCATGAAAATTCAAAACATTCAATTATGAAAACAAAAATAAAAATAAGAAAAGTTGAATGGGAATGTTTGTATCCTTCAAATATTAATGAATTATCTCTCCCCAAAACAATGGTATAGAAAAAAAAATTGTATTAGTAAACCAATAAAATTTTAGAAAATGAAATGTTGTACCTTTAGACACATTAATTTGAATTTATTCTGAATAAATGAAGTGCTATTTATTATAGGTAACATAAATTTTTTAATAGAAATCTCATAGTTTATAATAGTAACCTGACCATTGAGAATAGTAATCTGACTTTTGGAATATAAATTTGACCCAAAAATAAAAAAACGGTAACATAGCTAATATTTATCATGAGTTATGTAGTAAAATGTGTATATTAAAATAAAATAATAATACTATCTAGATTTAAACCACAATTAAATATATATGTACATTTTTAATAAAATAAATTTTAAATTATTTCTATGAAATCATTAATATTTCTTTTAATTTTAAATAACAATTTTAAAAAATTATTTTGATAAAATTAATTTCAGTTTTTGAGGTGAAAAAAGGAAATTTTCAAACGAAATTATTTTTCTAATTTTATGAAATACTTTAAATCATAGATGAATGGTAAATATATTTTTTTATAAATTATATATTTTAGTCAAAATAATTCTAGTTGTAATATGTAAATAACAACTTATAGAAATATTTAATCCACAAAAATAATATTTAATTAGATAAATCCGTCATGTAAATTATATAAACATATTTTCACAACCTAAAAATGATTTTCCCAATCCTGAAGACTAATGATTTCCTTAAAAATAATATTTTTTTCATTTTTACTCATTTCGTCATTATTATAATAAAAACTTAAATTATAAAGTATATGAAAGATATAAAAACAGTTTAGTTAATTAAAATATAACTCCAAATGAAAAAAATAACACTATTATATGATTTTATATAGATATAGTTTTGTATTCAATATTATATCGTTAAAATACTGATCTACCACAGTAAAAATAAACATTCACCCCTTTATGGGAAAACCAATTCTCCTTCGAATTATAAATCCAATCCTCTTTACCAATATTATATATTAAAACCCCAATAAAACATTGGTATGTTAAATAGTATTACCACTAAAGGAATCAGGATATTTAAGTTCCATTCTAATGAAGTGACATAAGGAATATAGTATATTTTAATAAACTCTTCTCTCATTTTAATTATAACTTCAACCTTTAGTCTATTCCATTAATACAAAAATAATTAATGATTATTTATTTTCTATGTTGACATTATATTAATTATGTTAAATTATTGAATTTTTCATAATTTTAATCTATATATATATATATGATAATTCAATTTCTCTTTTTTTATAATGTCCCACCAATGGTCCGTTATCCACCAACGATGATGTTACTGATTCATTTCTTACCACTACCCTTACAAATGATAATATCTAATTAGTTATAAAATATTAATTAATAAATCTATAAATTTAATTTATTATTAATTTAATATTCATACATTATAAATAATACTAAATAATAATCATTAAATCGTTACAATATGGGTTATTTTAATGAAAATAAGAAATCACAATGTTCCACTATTTATTCTGGGAATTAAAAATTACATCCCAATTATTATAATTGATCAATAGTGAAATAATGAATATAATTCACTTATGATTATTGGATTTCATAAATGAATTTTGAATATTTTGGTGGTGGATAAGAGATGAAATTAAGTAGGATTTAATGTAAGGTGAATCTCAAACACAACACGTTTTTGGGGGAATCTATATATTCATATTTTTATGTTGGGATGTTATTATGATGTTATTAATAATTTCTCAGACTATCCATCCATTTTTTTAGAAATAAATGTTTCTACCAATTTAAAAAAATCAATACCATTTTAAGTGCTTTTCTTAAAAAACACATGAATTGCAAAAACATAACACTGAAACCTCTTGAGATGTTTCATATATATTCAAGAATGATGATTTTTCCCAAAAAATGACCTATGATTTTCATTTAGGAACGCAAAAGGCTATTCAGGTCTATAATAATTACATAATAAATATGAAACCCATTTCATTCCATGGTTTTATTTATAGAATATGGTTGATATATGTTCCCTTTGAAATTAACATGCCTTATTATGTAAGTTTTATGATGTTATGGTTGGGTATAGAATTATATATCCCTTCATTTCATTACGAGATGTGATATATCTATGAGATTAGATAAATTATTTCAGAATATGATTTTACCATTTTTCATAATTAATGATTTACAACTTAGGCATGTATGTTACATGTGAACATGTTGCTAGCATTATTCACAACTATTTGTGTTATTCGACGACTATTTTATGATATTTAATTCATGAATTTTTTATACATTTAATGAAATTAATAAATCATTCCCACAATATTATTTTCATGATCACATGATTATTATATGACATTGATGATTAAGTACACCAATATAAAATTGATTCAATCCCCCTATTCCACCCATGATATTCCCCTATTACAATGATTTTAGATCATCTATTTCATTAACATATTTCTTTTGGTGATTACATGTAATAAGGATAACATGATAACATAAGAGGATAAAGAATAATGAAGTTTATAAAAAATATTTTTATTATTATGTATTAGTGATGTGCGAGCATAATATTCTCCTGAAACCAAACCATTCTATAGTTAAATATAATATTATTATATTTTTTTCTTAAAATGACGTAATATACTTGAATAAAAGGTTTGGTTCACTGTACATAATGATAAATATAATCTATTATAGATAATTTGGGGATTCAGGATGTGTTTTTTAGTGATCATGCTTAGATATATTATAGGGGAGGAGTATTAAGCCTGAATCTAGTGGTTTTGTTGTGCCATCATTTATTTTCATCACTCATCAAGAGCAGGGTCACTTCCCTCTCTTCTCCACATTTTCTACAACACAAGATTGTAGTATTATAAAAATTTTGATTAAAATTTTAATGTATATATTATATGTTTTAATAATGGAATAATGTTTTTGTTTAGTGTTTATTAAATCAATGTTATTAAATAGATTTTGGAATACCTCTATTATAATTGGTTATAAATTATGGTTTTAAATTATTAATTTGAATGAATAAAAAATAAGATTAATTAAATATTTTAAAATATCTAATTATATTCTTTGAAATCAATTGGGGTAATTGTTGTGACCCTAAAAAAAATCCTAGAGTTTGTGTCTGCATTATTACATTGGCATATGATACAAGGTATCACATTCTCAAGGGCCAAATATTTTTATATTCTTTGTAAACTATATAAATACATCAGTATCACATTACATTTGAATACATAAATTGAATAGTATTTTTTTATCAAGATAGATATTATTAGACCAAGTATATTACTTCATGTCAATCTTAGTACACATCAAGTATAAATGGTAAAATAAAAAAAATAATGGTGAACTCAAATTCTCAGAAAGTGTTAAGTATAATGGAATCATGAATCAATAATCATAATAAAAATGGTAAGGTAAATAACTGTGAACATAAACCATGTAATCAATAAAATTAGAAGGAGGAGTTTCCACTGACAATAATAATATAAATATATCATAGATAATAAAAAACATATCCAGGTTAATAAATGAGAAAAATTATTTAATCCATAACATGAATATCAAAAGTGGATAATTCATAATCAACATGAAAGGGTAAAAAACACTATAACATGATCTTTTATCAAAAATTGAAAAATGAAAAAACTCATGTATAGAAATAATTAATTATTTAACATCATGAACTCAGGATCATGATACCACTACCCTCAAATACTTTTAGAATACATAATAAAACTATTAGTTGAAAACTCATTTGGTTTGGGATTTTTTATTATATCTTATTGATTAAATTAATGAGGCTAACGATACATCAAGGGGTACATATAATTAGGCTCAAACTATGATTTCATGCCCAAAGTGGTCCTCATATATTAAATAATCTATATAAATAATGAACTACAATTCTTATGATCCAATATCTATATTTATTATTGAATGCTTATTTATCAATATTTCCCAATATGAAAAAAACATTCAAGGTAGAAAATTTTATGAATAAATGATATATAGTTCAGGAAGTAAACATATCCATGATAAATAATATGGAAACAATGTGTAATTTTATTATCAATATGAAGGTGAATAATTCAAAGGAAAGTGAATGACTAAAAAATGAATCAAGGAAGTGAATGTCAATGCACTAATTGGTCAAAATGATCATAAAATATCCATCATAGTAGTAAGTCTGTAATCAATAGAATATATACCAATTTGATTAATAATAAAGGGTTGTCTCTTTTATTAATTGTAATAACATAAAAAGTTCATTAAACATTCTTGTGGAATATATCCAATATATTTTTTAATATATTTTTTTCAATCCAAAAACTCACAAAACATTTTGATAAATATTTAATTTAAATATAATCAATGAATCATATAAAACAACATTTATGAATAATGATTGGTACAAAACGCTATCAATTCTATTCATTCTGTACACATTAAAATAATGATCCAATTCCCTTTTTTCAGTAAAACCCAAAATGGATTTATTTTTAAAATTACAAGAAGATTCTTTTAAAAAATATCTAAAATGAAATTTTTGTAGAATCTTACTCCGTCAATATTTTTTTAAAGGTTACAAAATTTCATTATTTTTTTATAAAACATCTTTTGGGATCAAAACTAATTTCCCCATAAAGTGATAAATGATGCTGGGTCCTTTAAAAAATATTTACTCATTTTTTTAACTTTCCAAGAGTGAGGAAATGGTACTAATGCCTAAATATACCCTGAATATCCAGAAGAAGTTAAAATGAAATGGGTTTATTAGACAAATATCAAATAATTTCTGTTAACTAAAATTTATGAATAAACATTCTTGATGGTAATGACATTGTTAAATTAAAAATTATTATGATCATAACATTAAAGTGAGGATTAGTAAATTAAAATATTATTATTGTCAACTATGTATACAAAATATTATAAATAATAAATATTATTCTTAAAATTCATTAAAGAAATAATCTTATAATATTTACGATGAAGACAGAGTAGTAAACCCATATCAAAATAAATTGGATAATAAAATTTTATACCACTTGGTAAATCTTATGTCAAATCCCCTTTCATGAAATAATTTAAATCTAATCATAAAATACCATTAATTATAATTAATCATTATATAATATGTCAATGGGTAATTATTTACACCACATATAATAAATTAGGTTCATATTGCTAAAATAATTCCAAATGAATATAATTTTGGGTGATGTCACATGCCACATCATTCATTTGGGTTGAATAATATATTACAAAATATATAGAGTTTTTAAACATATATGTAAGTTAAAACCACATATTAAAATTTAAAATATCATATATTATTGTTTTATAACATCTTATCAACTATTTGTTAATAATAAATCATTATTTTAATTGTTTCAGGAGAAAAATCCCTTGTTTTCACATATGTAAATTTTATTTAAATTTAAAATTCTTATGAATATTATATAATTTTGTTATATCCAATATAATGGTTATGAAATAATTTTACTATTTGAATATTATTTATATTTTTAAAACCACTCATTATATATTGTTACAAGAAATTGACTATGTCACAATCATGGGGACGTTAGTTAATACATACATAGGTGTATCATTTCAATTAATCAATGATAATTATTGAAAGGTGGTAAGTAATAATTTATATTCACATAATTATAATAATATTTTCTATATCATTTTAGTTTTCTAAATATAAATATAAATATATATATATATATATGGGTATTCCATGTGGGGCGGGGATGAAAATTGAATGACATCGCTTTGTTATGGTCGTAGTTCACACATACACGAATGATTATATCTTAATTAATTGAGTGAAAATGAAAGATATAAAAATTATTTTATATCTTCTCGTAATGATAAATATTTCCTTAATATCACAATTATTTGATTTCTATCACAAATATGTTTTAACATTATTTTTATTACCTTCTATGTAAAGCATTTGTGAAATATGAATCACATCGCTTCTAGAGGTAGTAGTCCACTGTACATATAAGGGGAGTTATCATATCCACTTTGGAATGGGAAGTAAAAAAATTATATATTACATAATATATTAAGAGATATAATTATGTTTAATAACCTGTATATAAATACATTATATCCATTGTCATACTCAATCTTGAGAGCTGGTAATAGAAAAATGAATAATATCAGTTCACGAGTCGGTAGATCATCATACATATGAATGATAATATCAAAACCCGTTTGATTGAAATGTGGATGTATAATGGTCATTAATAGGAAATAAAAACAAAAACATATGGAATATACTATGTAATTTATATAATCAGGTATTTATAATTATTTAAGGAGGTGGAGGAAGAAATAAAAAAACTTGTTGAAGAATGTTACCTAACCTCGTTATGATTGCACCAAAATCCATCTATTTTTGGATTTAGGACTAAAATAACTATTATATCAAGTGTGGAATGAGTTTTGAATTGATTGGGGGTAGTTATCTTGTGATCCAAAAATGGGTTTATGGGTTAATAAGATTGTAGAGTGGGTTGCCTTTTATATGTGAGGTGAGTGGCAGAATTGAAATTTACGAAAAAGGATGTTCCATCATTTTTCACACACAAAAGGGATCCAAAATAGAGTAAAATAGATACATAAAAATTATAGTACATATATATTTCTAAGAAATATATATTATATTTTTAGTTCAATTTAACACTTATATTTTTATTTTAACCCCTGGTAAGTCAATTTTTTCCATAAGTGCGGAAATTAATTCCTACCTTTTCACTTTTAATTTTGTTAAAATATTATTTCTACATATATTTATAATAGAAATTATTCGTATTACATATATGGAATAATTTTTTGAAATGTACATTCACATAATTTTTATCTTTTCATTTAAAATTAAACCCACAAACATGATGAAGAAATTTTTTTTAAATGAGAAAATATTCAAATGTGAATAGTGTTATTTTTACAAAATTCACATTAAAAAATTTTAAAACAACCTAAATTTGATTAATAGATATAATATTCAAATAAAATTACCTGAAAAATAATTTAAATGTAATTTAACTTCTTAATTAATTTAATTGAAAAGGCTATTTTAAATTAAAATTTCGTATTTTTCACTTTTTAATGAAAAATGAAACAATTCAGAATAGTCTGAAAAATCACACTAAACTAATTTTGATATTATTATTTCCAAAATAAGTATAATTTTATCCCAAAAAATATAATATAGGTAAAAATAAATTTAAAATTATTTACACAATGCATGACAAAATTTCCATTAATAACAAATATAGTTTTTTAGAAAAACAATGTTGTTTTATTTTAGGTGATTCTTATTTTTTTTGTCATGACCCTTCCCCAGGGGCTCTTTAAGTGAATACCCCATGACCGCCTTCCTTAGAATCGGGGATGGAGACAAGAACTAGAAAGGTGTATCCCTATAACGGGACATTGTTGTTATTTAACTTGTACAAACACACAATCCAAGAACACCAAAAGAAGAAACCATGAAGTAACCTGCTGAAGAAGAAAGTGTACTGAATTTAAAGGGGCCAAAATACAAGACCAAATGAAATGTACAAGTATAAATGAGAAGGGAAACATGTTCCTAGATCATCTACCAAAGATCCTTCCTGAATGGTTGGTACTGATCGTCTCAACAACACTCCACATCTTCCCTTCTCCTCATCATACTTCCTAGTCCTCTGTCCATCAAGCCTCAACCCAGCTGCTTGTCGGCTTCACAAGACACTTTAAGGGGCATGTAGATCCCATGCAGGGGTGAGTATAACAATACTCAAAAGGGATCCTGAGACCCACAAAGCTATCACAGAATTCCACAAAAGTAAACCACAAAGCATGATCTCATTCATCAAGCAGGAAGTTAAAGAATTGGCTCTAGCCATGTTTAAGTGAAGTATAGTTGTACAGATGATTAGTTGCCAAGATAAATCATCTTATTCTGTAATGAGACTCTACTGCTAACTATATGGAGTGTGATCCACACATGATCTATAGGTACTAACCCACACCAGATCCACACATGGACCTTCCCCCTAGAGTTTATACATACCAACACCACCACAATCCATGTTTTTTGTATTTTCTAAGGACAGTTTTAGGGTAAGTGTTAACCAAACATATTCCCACTAGATTCAACCCATCTATAAAATATAAAATTATAGCCCGAAATACATTCAAGAACCGCTCCCATGATTTTCAAAATTCAAATTCAAATTAAAAAATCTTTCAAACGAACCACGTTCCGCTGTGCCACCCAAAAAAAATCCCTCAAAAAGGTCAACGACATCATTACATTACTGGATCAATCGAATCAATTCCTACCACCATCATCATCACACCAAATCTCAATTCGTGCATCGCTATCCTATCATCGTCCCATGCCTGAAACTCATCCAACACATGACGTTGCCTCCGAAAACATCACCCGCCAAATGAACCAAGAACACTGATCACCATAACCTCTGTTGTTAATAACCATTTTCTGCAAACCATCATAGAAACTCCACCAAACAACATAACCATTCCCAGTATCAGTATATTGATATCCCACAACAGATCGCTCTAATTCTCGTCCTCATTGGGTCTTGAACTACTGATCCACACCGGGTCTCTAGAATGATGATCCACACACGTTCACATGAATACAGATCCACACATGTTTAGTAGGTTCTGACCCACAGAGGATAGATTGGTGAAACTACACAAAGGATCTCTTAGTGATGACCCATAGATGATCACTTGGTACTAACCTCTGTGTGATATGTCTCAAACCTCTGCCTCACTACTAGCCACTGGATTCCCACTCATAGCATGCTTGATTCTGGAAAAACTGTTCCTCATGCCAACAATAAAATTTCAAGTAGTTGGAATTTCCACAAATAAGTAACCAAATGATCCGCCACATTATAATTTTTCAAAGGAAAAAGAAGGTGCGTCAACCGGATGCCCGGTCAGTTAGGTACATCGCTTTCCGTGAAATGGTGGGGGGATTGCACCTCAGTCCAACCCGTCATAGTCCAGCCCACTACAGTATTCCAAATAAATTTACTCCCAAAAGGGATCCCAATGCCACTAACGGAATTTCAAACGGACACTTGGTTTGTCAGTTACATGCGTTTGTTTATTTGGGGACTAGTTGGGTCTTGGCTCAGTCTGACTCTATTTTATTGGCCCGACGTAATGGGTTCTAGGGTCTATCTGACCCCACATGGGTCTGTCCCATTAAGTGTTGGCCTGGTACATTGGGTTCAGATCATTAGGGTTGGCCTGGATCAATTCACAAGACTGGGCCATGGTTGTCTCGACCCATCATATTGGGCTCAGCCAACCATCATTTGATGGCTGGCCTGCTGGTGTTGGTTGGCCCGTTGGTAGGTCTGGTCCACTAGGTGGGTCTGGCATGCTTTTTTGGCTGGGGCTGGCTCTGTCCGCCCAATGGAAGACCATTTCATCATGTGGGCCCTGTACTTATGGGGCCGTTCACCAGCCTTTGGGGTGTTTCCCCACCGCAGTTAATGGTCATCCATTTGGCCAAATGGTTTTCACCAACACGGCGGGACACGGTCCACACTTCACTATCCTGTCATGGCCGCTTCTATCGGAAGCACCAACGAGCACTGCCCCTATCCCTCACAACTTGCTCGGGTCAGCCGCCTTCATCCCTCGTGACACACCACTACGCGCCCCTTCCACCGCCCCGGGCCAGTTTCTGTGGGTCTCCTCCGGACACTGCCGGCCACCACCGACATGGCCTGCCAATGGTTTCTTCCGCAGGTTGTCAGACATCCTCTGATTTCCATTCTTGGTGTCGTCTGTGCCTATGGCTCACCCATGATGATTTCTTTGTAGCGTGAACCCCTATATCATGTTGCAATCATGATAAGAAAAATTTCCCCCAAGAAAATAGCATGAGCGATGTGGCGGAGGGTCTGTGTTTTGTTTGTTTGGTTTGTTCCCTCATCATTAAGCTGATACCAAGCAGGAGGGGATTTAATTCAACATAAAAAACATAAAAAAATAAACCCCCTACTTGGATTAGATGCCCGCTGACAATGATCGAAGAAACCACCTTTTTCATTGTTGTCAGTTCATGATTCGGTGGTGCTATTCACCACTCGATGAAACCTATCTCATCCTAAAATTGGTTGGCATAGTGGTATTGCTCCATAGTATCATCATTTGGTGAAGTTGTGCCAACAACCCTCCCTGAGCTACATATAAATATGAGACGATAGTGTAATTAACATGGAATTAATGGGTTTCATTTAATTAAATAAGCTTCCTAATTCCAACGGTCCGGTTTCAAGAATTATGGCTAGTCAAGACATTTAATGGTTTGATGTGATATTGGTCCCTCCATCACTACTCGTTCGTTTGAGGAATGGAAAAATAAAAATAAAATGACTTTGTTATTTTATTATTCACATAAATGTCCAAAAACTATCTTTTCCTCCTGACCATATGTGGTCAAAGTGAATCCTCTCTTTAGAGAATCTTGGGGCCACAGATTCAATATTGCCCTTGGATTTATTATCTGAGCACCAGTTCAAATGGTAAAAAACATACATATTCTATTTACTGAACGTACCCTAAAAAAATATCATAAATTCATTCTAGAAAACCATGCCTCTGAATTAGACGCCTTCAATTTTTGTAGACTTATTATAATTCAAAATAATTAAAAAACATTAAATGGAAAATTTGGCTCCTCTCATTCCCCCCACCTTAAGGATTTTCACCCCTGAAAGCCATAACATAGAATAAGGAATAAAATGGTGTTACTGAGCACGAATCTGATAATCTTTCTTCCATGTTATCTTCTTTATGTTCATCGTGCTGTATTCAAATGTGCACTAGAGGTATTGATCATCCACTAAGGACCCTATACTCTCGATCATCAATATCTACTGAAACCTCCATAAAAGTCTCCCATATTCAATGTCTAGCATTCCCCATTCAATGATGTGTGATGTTTCATGTGCCTACTTCCTCAGCTATGACATGTGGAAAACATCTTGCACCTGATGCATTTGTGGAGTAAGATCTAGGCGATACACCACCCCGCCAACTCTATTGAGAACCTGAAAGGGTCCAATAAACCTCAAATAGAGCTTTCCACCCATGCCAAATCTCTACAAACCTCATTTAGGTGAGACTCATAGAAAGACATGTTCTCCCTAGACGAACTCCAATGGACTCCGTCTTCTATCATCAAAGGACTTCTGTCTACTCTGTTTAGTCTTCATCTGCTCCCGGATGATCTGCAGCTTCTATGTGGTTTCCCGTACCAACTATGTACCCACAAGTGGTGAATCCCCCAGGTCTATCCAGCGTGTAGGTGATATGCTTGGATGGCCATACAAGGCCTCAAATGATTCCACACCGATGGTGGAGTGATATATTTTATTGTACTCAAACTCCACCAAGGGAATGTTCTCCACCCAACCGAATCAAAAATCGAGGACGCATGCACGAAGTATGTACTCCAGTGTCTGGATGGTTTTCTATATTAGAAAATCTTCCTAAGGATGAAAGGAGGTTCTTAAACGTAGCTATGTCTCGAATGCCTCCTATAATCCCCTCCACAACCGGGATGTAATACATTTGTTATAATCAGATATGATTGTCCATGGAACCCCATGAAGCCATACAATCTCTTGTGTGTAGATTTAGCCTAATCCCTCTACTGATCCCTGGTCTCAGATGGTTAGGAAGTTGGCCGACATGGTGTGTCGGTAAATGATCACCCAGATGGAATTGTGGACCCTGGATATAGGTGGTATCCCTCTCACAATTTTCATGGATATTCCATCACACTTCCACTCAAGTTCCTCTATTGATTGCACTAAGCCAGCTGGAACCGGGTGTTCGGCCATCACTTTCTGTCAAGTGACGCACTGTGAAACCAACGTTGCCACTGCCTTCTTCATCCCTGGCCAACAGTGCTGAAACCGAAGGTGCTGGAACATCATTGACACACCAGGATGTACCTCTAGAAGGTAGTTATGGAACTCCTTCAACACATCCTCCCATAGCACCACCGGTACAATTTTGTGTCCTCTAATGAAGATGACGTTCTCCCCACCATCATAAAATCCATTAGGTTCCTGTCCTAAGGATATCATAGTTTATAGAGAATCATAGTCATAGTCCCCAACCTATTCCCCCCACACATGTTGAATAAGTGGGGGAGTGACATTCATATACTATTGGTAAGATGATATATCTATATCCATAAAAGATATTAGTAATGTGCCAAGATGCTTTATCACCTCACTCAGTAATAGTAGACCAGACCTACTACTGAGTGTGTCTGCTAGTATGTTAACCTTCCTAGGATTACATACTATCTCAATGTCATAGTCCTGGAGGACCTCTATCCAGTTTTTTTTGTCTTAGGCTTTGGTCCTTATTTGAGAAGATATACCTGAAACTCTTGTGATCAGAGTATACTATAAAATGTTCACCCATCAAGTAGTGTCTCCACACCGTCAAGACGAAGACCACTGCTGCTAACTCCATGTCATGGGTATCATACTTTGGATCATGTTGTCTCATATGTTGTGAACCATAAGCAATAACTACTATCTCCTTCATCTGTAAACATCTATGTCTAGTCCCAGACATGTCATAGTAGACTACATACCCTACACCCTCTTCTGGTAGCCTCAAGATGGGGGAAACTCGTCAGTCACTTCCTCAACTCATGGAAACTCTATTGGAATCTCTCCATCCACACGAAGGGTTATCCCTTCATCCTCAACACTGAAAAGGGAGACAAAACTCTTGAAAAGTAATGTACAATTCTCAAGTAGTACCCATCCAACCCTAAGAGCATCCGCACCTCAGTCACACTCTTGGGTGGATCCCAAGCAAGAAGAGCCTCTATCTTCGCCGGATCCACTGCTACTCCATCATCTGAGATAAAGTGTCCAATAATATGGAACTACCATATCCAGAATTGGAACATTGATATTTTACCATAAATATGGTTCTCTGGGAGTGTATTCAGTACTATTTTCAGATGATTGGAATTCTCCTCCACTATCGTTAAGTACACAAATATTTCGTTGATGAAGAACACCACAAAGTGATCAAGGTATGGCTAAAAGATTATGTTCATGAGTACCATGAAATTATCAGGGGCATTGGTCAAACCTAATGTCATAACAAAGAAATCATAGTGTCCATAAAGACATCTGAAGGTCGTCTTCTACACATCTTCTTCTCATACCCTGATCTGATTATAGCCTGATTTGAGGTTTATCTTCAAAAATGAATGATCTCCCTTCTACTGATCAAAAAGTTAATCCATCATCTAAAGTGGATACTTATTTTTCATGGTCACCTGGTTCCGGGACCAATAATCCATATAAATCCTCACACTCCCATATCCCTTCATGGAAAACCAAATCAAGGCTCCCTGTGGGGAGACACTGGGCATTATGAACCCCTTCATCTATAATACCTACAATTGTACCTATAAATAATGAAGCTCCATGGGAGCAATATGATATACGGAAGTAGATATCCATGTATTACCATGGTACATGTTAATGTTGAATTCCACCTCTCTGGGAGGAGTTAGTCCTAGAACATCATCAGGGAAGACATTGGCATACTTGTCCACAACTACAGGATATCTTAGACCCTCTACATCAATTTCTCCAAGGGTTTGGCTTTCCATCTGATGTGTGATCGGCTACACCCTCCTCTAACAATGTCCAGCCTGTTCTTCAATGGTTTCCTTTGCACCGACAAGGAAAATTGATCCCATCCATGGGGACTCAACATACATTGCACCTAAACACACTCGATCTAAGCATGGACTGTGGATAGATAGTCTATACACAAGATGATGTCGTAAGGCCTCGACACTGCTACTAGGAGATCCCAACCAAAGCACTCACCTCTAAGAGTAAGGTCACACCACCTGCACCAGTGTGTAATTGTAAAATCTTCCCTAGTAAGAATCTCTATTCGTATGGATCGAGCCAAAGACTCCACTTAAATCTACGAGCTCTGAACCTATGTCTATATGTACTGCAGCTAGGGTGTAATAGACATAGATCATACCTATAATCATCTCTGGAGTACTGTGAACATATTCCTCTACTACTAGTAGCTGTTCTTGCCCATGTCCACCTACTTTATGTGGTCAGGGTGGACCACCTGGTGGTTGTAGCGGTAGAACGTCAAATCGCCACCCACCACATGCATCATGGCTTTCTTCTCTGCCACGATTGTCACCCTATGTATCTTCTGGCTCAAATTTCTTCTTCTACATCAGCGGTTCCTCAACATTCTGTTGATCATTTGTATGGTGGGCCGGGCTATCACGATATAGGTGGCCCTACACGCCGCACGTGAAGCACACACATCCTCCTAGTTTACCTCCTCCACCATGAGATATCCTAACCATTAAACCTACAACCCAAAAACATGCACCAGAAGGTCTGGTCCGCTTGGACCTACGTGTCATCTACCTACTACCAACTACACAGTACTATACTACATTTCTCTCGGTGTTGGGGCTCGCTATCAATGTCTACTCAACAAGGAATATTTCTACCAAGAGTGCTCTCTCTAGCACTCCATCATGAGTCAGGATGATAAGAGATACCATTGATGCACTGATCTCCTGTCAGAGTCCCTGGTCGAATGTTTGGGCCCTAATGAAAGGGTTTTGCACCATGTCGGTAGAGTAGTGTGAGGGGTCGGTGAACCATGTTGATTATTGGGCCACAGTCCAATATTCCTGCTATTAGTGTAGTACCTCATGTATACGCTCAGAGCATATAGTCAATGGGATGAACTCTACACTGAGAAGGACCTCGAAATATAACCAGGTGACAGTTTCCTCTTCATTTGTATGGAGTGTCTGCCTCCACCATCTCCCTGCTACTCCCTAGAAGTGACTGGTAGCTTGGATCACCCTCAGGTCAGCTGGTGTCCCATTTATGTGAAAAAAATCGGCCATAGACTTTTTCCATTCCTAAGACGCTTATAGATCTATCTCGCATAGGAACCTCAGAGACCTCAACTGGTAAAACTCATTCCACGTGCTCAGAAGGCATGCACCATCTGCTGGTGGGGTGGTGGAAATAGCTACCCAATGGGTAGTGGGCCTGTTTTTACACCACCTGAAGGTGCTAAGGCCATAAGAGGGCCCTCCAATGAGGCCTCTTCACTAGATGGGTTGTCATCATGAACTCTCTTGGGAATCCGGGGTGGGTGTATATGTGGCAGCATCTTGAAGGGAAAAAGGTGGACCATTTTAAATATGTTATACCTAGTGTGCTAACTCAAAGAGATCAGAAGTATAACACTTCCGAAACACATGAAATTAGTGTTTTTGGGCACCGAGTTGGAAATCCGAATTCAAGGTACTGGTGTATGGATACGTCGGCCGCTTCACCAACACGAGATTCACCAAAGTGAAAACCACACTAAAAATGCCTACCACTATTTCTCAATTAAAAATATCATTGTACTAGTTTTTCGATAGAACTGACTCATTTGATACCACTTTGTCATGAACCGTCCCCCATGGCCCATTTCGTGACAAACCCATTCCTGCCTTCCATTGGCCAGGGGTTGGTGACTAGCACCAAAAAGGTCTATACCTATAATGGTAACACATTGAATTTAAACCTGTACAAACACAAAATACAAGAACACAACAAGAACCAATAATTAATTAAACTACTATAGAAAAAAGTGTACCGAATGTAAAGTGGCTGAAATACAAGTCTAACTGAAAAGTACTTGTACAACTAAGAAAAAGGAAAAAACTCTTGTATCATCCACCAAGTTTCCCGCATTAAGGGTAGGTACAAATCATCTCCATAGCCCTCAATGTCAGACCGTCTCCTCTATGTACCGCCTTGTCCTAGCACCCTCAAGCCCCAGTCAAGCTACTCGTCATCTGCACAAGACACAACATGGTACGGGTGACGCCCGTGTAGGGTTGAGAATAACAATACTCAGTAGGGAACCTGAGACCCCCAACGGTCTCACAGAATTTCCAAAGGAAAACCACAAAGCATGTTCTCAATCAAAAAACCCAATACAAATGACACTACTCAAACTAGGTTTAAGTGATGCGTAGAAGTACAGATGATTAGTTGTGATGCTAGTTCATCTTTTTATGTCAAGAGACACTGCTGATTACCATACAGAGTCTGAACCACACATGATCGATAGGTAATAAACCCCAAAAGAACCACACAGAATCTAACCCACCCAGATTAAATAGGTACTAACCCCTGCTAACCCACACAGGATCTAACCCACACATGAGCGGTATGTCGCAGATCCACAATGGGCTGATCTATAGGTTGTCCTTATCGGGCCGCACAATGATGATCCACACAGGGTCATTAGAATGAAAATCCACACATGGTATCTAGAATGTGGATCCACATAGGGACTCTAGGTGCTGATCTACAATGAATCACTTGGTTTTGATCCATACAGGATCACTATATGCTAACCCAAAATGAATTTCTCGGTACTAACCTCCGTATGATCTGTATCGAACCTCTACCTCCCTACTAGGGACTGGATTTCCAATCAAAGCACACATGGTTCAGGCAAAACCGTTCCTCAATCCATCTGTCATATTTCATCCGAAACAATGTCCAACTAAGAGGTAACCCCTTGATCTGTCACACCAAATGGTTCCCAATGCAAAAGACAGGGCGTAAACCGGATACTAGGTCTGTTAGTTACATCCCATTTCTTGAAACGGGTGGGGGTGGTGATCACACCTTGGTCCGACCCAGCTCAGTCAGGCCCTCTAGAATAGGATAAAGTTTCCGATTCACTAAAGGGATCCCAAATCCACTAACGGCATGTCAAACAGACACTTGGTTTGTCAGTTATAGGCATTTATTTATTAATGAACAAGTTAGGTCTGGGTTCCGTCAGACATGGTCTGACCAGCCTGATGCAACGAGTCTCAGAGTCTATCTGTCTCCTCCTAGGTCTGGCCCTTTAAGGGTCTGGCCGGCTCACAGGGTCTGGATCATCAGGGTCAGCCCGTACCAGTTCATGATCCTGGGCTGTGGTTGGCTCGCCCCACCAGGATGTGAGACTGGCCTGATCCACTCCAGCTTGGTCCGCCCAAAGGCGAACCATTGTGTCCTACAAGCCCAACTCTTGTAGGGTTGTTTTCCAGCCGGTGGGATGCTTTCTAGTTGAGTTTAATGGTTGTTCAGTTTTCCTATTAGGTTTTCCAATGCCACACAGTACAGGCCACGCCGCAACATCATACCCTATTCTACTGGTCCTGGCTGCTTCCACTATCGGCTGCTATGGGAGTCGCCCCTGTACCGCAAGCCTAGATTGGGCTGGCTGCCATTGACCTAGGTGGTGCGCCATCACACACCTCTTTACCATGCCCACTGAGGGTTGTTGCAGGTCTCCTCCAGCCACCACCAAAATAGCACGCTGATTATTTCTGAAGCGGGTCATCAGACGTTCTGTGATGTCCATTCATGGTGTTGTATGTGCCTACGGCTCCCCAGTGCTACCGCCTTCATAGAGTGACTCACTATTTCTCATTTCAATTAGGAAACTATCCTGGAATAACGAATCATGAGAAAAGTGGTAAAGGGTTCAGAGCGTTTTTGTTTGGCCAGTGCCCTCATCATTACGGTGATTGAAAAAAGGAGTGGGTTTAATTTATTAAAGGAAACTTCAAAAAAATAAACCCCTACCTGGATTAGATGTTAACTAACAACTATAGATAGAACCTCTGTTGTCATTGTATTCGGTTCATGATTTGGTGGCACTCGTCACTGATCGCTGAAAATGGTCTTGTCATCCATGTTGTGGACGTTATGGAACTTTTCCAGAGATTCGTCACTTGGTGAAGCCATGCCAACACCCCTACCTGAGCTCCATATAAATAGGATAGGATAAGTGTGAGTAACACACATGGAAGGAATGGGGATCATTTAATTAAGAAACCATCTTATGTCCAATGGTTCAGTTACAATAATAAAGGGGGGTCATACCATTTTATGGCTTCACGTGTTGTTGGTCACGCCATCGCCACATGTCTGTCAGAGGAAAGGAAAAGGAGAATAAAAGAACATGGTTATTTTATTATTTTATTAAATTTCCAAAAACTATATTTTTCTCCATACCTTCTCTAATCAATGTGAAGCATCCCATAAGCGAATCTTGGCACTGCAGATTCAACAGTGGCCTCAAATTTCTAATTTGATCGCCGGGTCAAACGATATAAAATTCCTCCGCACATTTACTAAAAGTATTTTTTAAAAGTTTCTAAATTAATTCTGAGCAAACCAGGCCTTGGAATCTGGCATCGTTAATTATGACAGTATTGAAAAAATTCCATATAATTAAAAAAACATTAAAAGTCTGGGTATTTACATTTTTTATTTAATCTATATCAACTATTTTCATAATTTATTTATTAGTAATCATATATTCAAATTTAATTTCTATATTATAATAGTATACTATATTATTGTTTATTTAGACTCAATGTTGGGTATTCCATAATCTATCATGGAGCTTAAATTTAATGAAATAATTTTTTTAAGATGTTCGATCATAGTTTTTCTTGAAACATATTATATAAAAAATTATTATTTTAAAATACTTGGGTGTTATACTCTCAACAACCTAAAAATATTATATGGTTTCAATTTATACTTGATCATTGTAATCATGGGAGAGGTATTTAAAATTACCATTTTTGTAAACCCTGCATCATAATAAGGGTTAACAAAATATGATATTAATAAGAGAGAATGTGATCTAAAAATGTCATTTTGAATAACACATAACTTGTTTTTTGAGAAGGAAATATTGAGTGGGAGCTAAAGATATGGGTATGGAAGAAAACTATTAATAATTAGACAGTGTGACTAATTTTATTGAATGAAATAAAGTGAATGAAAAATTAAATGATTAGGGCCCCAAAACCATTAATTTTTTATGATTTAAATGACCATTTGAATACTTAGATATGGATGTAGTAAGACAACTGTTGCCACTAGAAAATGCGTCCTCAAAATTTTTCAGATGATTCCATACACAATCCAAGATCGTATCCCATTTTGCAAGCTTCTATTTGGAAGGTTGTTGGGCCCAAATAGAGTTACGGAAAAGGAGTTAAGGACATTTAATTTTTGGCAGGAAAACTAGTTTGCGAAGCCCCTTCGGGAAGCCACCACCACGATCGCGGAGCACCGCTGCGAAACATGGAGGCGAGATGCTCCGCGAACCCATTTGACAATCACAATGTGATACGAAGACCCGCTATGAAGCAAGGAGGTGGTAGGATCCACGAACCCATTTGACATTTGTGACCCGCCGTGAAGACCCACCGCGAAGCAAGGAGGCAGGACGCTCCGCGACTGCATTTGACACTTGTGATCTGCCACAGTGCAAGCACGATCTTCCTTACCGAGAGAGCTATACATCTCGGCACCCCTTGCCTATAAATAGGCAGATCAACCCCATTATTAGGATTACCACTTCGCCCCTTAGGCGGCCGATCACCCGATTCGCGGAGCTCTGCTTTCCTTCACGATGTGGCTTCGTGAGGCCATGCTCCGGGTGAAGCTTCCTTCTTATAGCTGCTCTACGAGTCGCTTCTCCACGACAAGCATCCTCTTTATTGTTGCTCCATGAGTCCATGCTCTGTGAACTCATGTTACGTGAGCTGATGCTGTGTGAGCCTATGCCCCGCAAGCCGATGCTCCTTGAGTCAATGCTCCGTGTGTCCATGCTCCATGATGCTGCTTCATGAGTCAATGATTCATGAGACCATGCTTCACGAGACCCCATGTTCCACGATCCCCTTTGATCCATGATTCCACTTTGAAAAGACCCATCCTTTGAAAGGATCGTACCTTCATACCCTCTGGTCTATACCACGAGGTTTTTGTTGCCGCACACCCGCTCAGGGTCTACGCTGGTCTTCGGTCATGACCCTTTGGGCCAGTCCCTTCCTTACCGTCACTTCCCCCCCATGATAAATGGACAGTCACACCATGAACTTCTCGGTCCAGGATGTTAGTATTTTCCATTGCACCATTATGCGCACCCACCTTCCACCTATGGAATTCCATGATTTAAGACACTCCTCCACACACCATGAAAGACCTTGTGTCGAAAAAATGTTGTTCGTTCGTTTCCCATGTCATGAGTTGAGATTTTCATGATCAATTCTTCAAGAACATTAAGTCGAACCATTCCTCAGACAACTCCTCCAAACCCAATCACTTCCCTCATATGCCAGGTTTAAATTTAATGGGCCTCCCTTGCGTAAGTCCCAACACCAACCAATTATAGGTTCCTTAATCCTAACAGTCCTTTCTATATGACTATAAACTATAGTACACCCTATTTTTCAAAAAAAAGGATGCATCTTGCTTCTAACAAGAGATTCCTTATTCTCCAAGCATGAGATTCCAATAGTCCTATATACAGGACATTAAAGTGTAGTGTACCCTATGTTCCAATCATAGTTTGCCTCTTTCTCTAAATAAGAGATTCCTTATGCTCCAAGCGTGAGATGCCAATAGTCCTCTCTACATGACTATAAATTGTAGTGTACCCTATCTTCCAATCATATGATCCCTCTTTCTCCAAATAAGAGATGTCGTATGCTCCAAGCATAAGATGCCAATAATCTAATATATATGACTATAAAATGTAGTACACCCTATGTTCCAAACATAGTACACCTCTTGATTCCAACAAGATATTCTTTATGATCCAATAATTAGATGTCAACTGTCCTCTCTACATGACTATAAACTATAGTGTACCCTATGTTACAATCCTAGGATGCCTCTTTCTCCAAAAAAGAGTTGCCTTATGATCCAAGAATAATATTCCAATAGTAATTTCTAAAATACTCTAAACATTAGTACTCCCTATGTGCCAAACATAAGATGCCTCTTGCTCCTAACAAGAGATGCCTTATGCTCCAAGCATAAGATACCTAATGCCATGATTACAAGGGAATAATTACCAGAGCATTGGAATCTATTCAAACATTCCATCACTCCACCTCACACTTTGTGTGTCCTTCATTAGGATCTTCATCCACTTCCATGTCCGATGGGACCCCCTAATGGCATGGTCCCATGCCGCCATGACTCACCTACCATATTGGGCCAACGCCCCGTAAGAATTTTGACAACACTTCGAGTCAGGTCCTGTGTTTCGAACACGGTCAGTAATCGACCCTCATTTATTTGTCCCCATTTCATGATAACATGATATGGATGCTATGTTTCTAACATGGTTAACCGTTATCCTTTATCTCTAAGCCACTCTCATTGAATTCTGAATGTCATGCATGTAATTCACACTATTCATCTCCCTTTGTTCGGACTAATTCAAACACCCTTGAAAATATCTCTCTTGTGCATTAGTGCACAGGTGAAGGCCTCAACCGACCAATGGGTAGGGATGCCCTCATGGCCATACATGAGGAAGAAATTACGTGTAGATTCCTTGCGTAATCCCCATTCACCATTGCTGCTCAATAGCGGCACCTGAGTAGCATCCTTGCGTAATCCCCACCCACCATTTTCACTCCAAAGCAGCACTGAGGTCGTTTTCATGCACAAGCACCATCCACCATTGTCACTCCATAGAGACACCTGTGTAGCATCCTTTCATAATCCCCATTCACCATTGCATCTCTATAGCAGCTCCTGGGATGCCTAGAGTGTAAGCCCCACACACTTCTAAACTACAGAGACGTTGATCCATTTCAAGGCATGGTACGTAGGAAGCCTCCACAAGGTTCAAGATCACCACCAGGCCATTCCGACCAACTTCACGTCGGTCCACCAACACATGGGAGCTTAGTGTGTAAGCCCCACACCCTTCTGAACTATGTGGACTTTGATCCATTTCATGTCATGTTACGTAGAATGTATCCATGAGGTTCAAGCCCACCACCCGGTCATTCCGACCATCTTCACGTCAGTCCACCAACACTAGGAAGCCTAGAGTGTAAGACCCAACCCATCCTGAACTATGAGGAATTTGATCCATGTCAAGGCATGGTATGTAAGAAGCCTCAATGAGGTTCAATCCCACCACATGGTCATTCTGACCCCCTTCACGTCAGTTCACCAAACACCTTGGGCATCCTAGAGTGTAAGCCCCCCACACTTCTAATATGTTTTTTCTCTATAAAAATTTATCTCCATATAATTTTTTTCTATTAATTACTAAATATTATTATAAAAATATTTTTTATTTTTAAGTTCTTATCTTCAATTTTTTTACTATAAGCATGTAATTAAAATTATTTTTATTTTTTACGTTGTTGAATTTTTTATTAATTTCTACTTTGGGAAATGATTATTCTTATTGTTCTATAAGGGTAGTTTTTTTTACAAAACTATGTTTATTTTTTTAATATATACATATATATGTTTATGTATATATACATATGTATGTATTAAACTATGTTTTTTTATTTTTATATCTACAAATGAAGGGGCATATTTATTTTGGAAAGTTTTGTTTAAGAATAATTTAATTTTTAATAATCTGTTGTTTGATTAAAATTATAATTATTTTCAAGAATTAATAATTTTATGTTTGATTCAAAAAAAATCTTTCCCCTTATATATTCATATTTAGAAAATCTTATGTCTTAATTTGATTTTTCATTAATTCTGCCAATGAATATTTTTATTTATCTATGTTTTTATCAACTGTTTATTTAATCAGTGATAAGGAGTGTTGTGCATTCAATGCCAATACGCATTTATATATATTTATATATATGGATGATAATTGTTATTATCATGTTCATAATTTATTTTCGTTTATCATCATACATCTAAAAAATGCACATGACACGTCATCATGTTTTATCAACATTATGTGCATCATATATGTATATAAACATGGCCACATGCTATGTTTATTGTCGATACCGATTGGATTTAAAATAAATTTGTGGCTTCAATTATAAATTTTAATGTATTAATTTTAAATTAATATATACACCATTATAATTGAATTTCTATTGTTTTAAAGGTTACATTTATAGTTTTATGTGAAATACATTATTATCTATTTCTTAAAAAATTTATAAATTGCGAATGTTATTTTACAAATGAAATTTATATTTTCAAGTCACCAAAATATGAATATGATCAATTAAAAAATTTTCTGATCAATATATTCACATAAGATACATATTTAAATCGTCTCTTTTAAAAAAGGATTGCAGGCATTAATGAATGGATTTTAGAGTACATTAAAGAGTAAAATTATTAACATTTGATGTAAAGTAAAATGACATGAGTCATGATGTTATCAAAACTGAATAGAGATTCTCTTGATATATATATATACACACAAGTATTATCATCAAACAAAGGGTTATTCATATTTTGGTGTGACAGGATGTTTCATTGAACCTATAACTATTTTTTATGGATTAAAAATACAAGTACAATTTCTAAGACATCATTCCACTAATCTATATATAAAAAGGTTTATTATTAAAATTTAATTTCATATTAACTTTTCATAATGATATTATCATTTAACTCATTTTATATAAATTGTTTTTTGGGATGATGACTTTTATAAATACAACATATATATATATATAAAAGTATATGTATAATACATATTATTTGGATAAATTATGTTCATTTATTTTAAAAATTAAAATCATGGTTTCAAATAAATTTTATAGGTTTATCAAACAGTTGGATTTCAGTAGGAATTGAAATTATTTATTTATAATTTTTTTATACGAAGAGTGTATATTTACTGTAAAATATTATTTTGAGAAGAAAAAACATTATAACTATTTTTTATTATATATGAATTTATTATATTACTCATTTTACATATTGGATACAAATGAAGACAATTATTTCGAGTATGTGATTTATAATTTTATGATATTAAATGGATTAGGAATTACACTTTTCAAAGGGGTATGAAACCGATAGCATTGTTAAAAGTAAATGCAACTCAATAATTTATCATTGAATTTATATTCATCTATGATTGAAATTTAAATAAATCAATGTGGTATGGAAATTATTGATTTAAATACGTACTTTTATTATTCATATGAGGAATGGATAATACTTATTATGTGATGGGTAAGGGCCTCTATTTCCTCTTGATGGATCGATATGTCTAATGAGACGAACGAGATCTTAGAAAAAGGTCTTAAAAAATGATTATTTACGGTCTAGGAACGAGGCCATGAAAAAATAGTTATGTATGGTCTTGGTATGAGGCCTTGATAAAGTGGTTATGATGTATTACATTATTCATTCCCTCATTATGAATCTAGAAAATGGAAGATGATGTGTTTATTTGACTAGTAAAATAACCATGGTTTTGAATCATTCACTTATGAACTTGTATAAATTAGTTATACATTTTTAAGTGTACATTGAATAATGATTTATAATTATGTATATTATTTATTAATAAGGGTTAATTATTAATTTCAAATCCATAAACAAAGGTAATAAACTTATAAATAATTTCAATGTTTAAAAACATGTTTTTTATGTCATTTTCTGATCAAATCCAAACATTTTACATTTCTTGTGGAATACTGTGTCTGCACACTAGGCATGTTATAAAAAATTATATATGGTCATTATTTAGCTTATAAGCGGCATCTCATTGATTTCTCTTCAAGTCCATGAATATTCTATAATTTATTATATTCATAATTCTTAAATAAATTTAGACACTTTGATCATGAATCTATCCTAAAATCTGTTACAAAATATCTAAAGAAGATTGTGATGACATTATATGAGGAATGATACATTCAGGATTTGCAACAATCATTTAAAAGTAATGTTTTAAAAGAAAAACTATTTCATTATTATTAATAATCCCCTTTGTTGGAATTCCCAATGCTCACCCCTTTTTTCAAATTATTTTTAACAGGTCACTTAGAAGTCCAATGTTGTACTCCCTCATTTTTACACACATTTAAGAGAATATGGGATTTAGTTTGTCAAATCTTGTTACTACTCAGATAAATTGACAGATTGTGTCTAATTTTTCATATCCAATATTTGTAAAAGGTCCTTTATTGTGTAATAACTAAGGCTTGGTCTTTATAATTGGAATCATAGGTTTGGTTTAGAAAAATATGGAGATTAGATGATGTTGTCAAGGAGTTAGAGATTAGAAGTCTATCTATCCTAGTATTTGTAATTCCCGAGATAGAAATTCAGAACTTGTTCTATTTGACGAAACAAATTGTGAAGAATAAATTATATTGACTGGGGAATAATTTAATAGCCCTGAAATTTAAAACCTAGTTATATTATAAAAATATTTTAATAAATTGTTTTATTTATAATTTAAACATTTTTAAGGTGATTATCATTAAAATAATAATTGTAATTAATTATTTAATTACAAGTAGAGTCTTCATATATATTATAAAAGTAAAACTTATTTAACATTATTTAATGAATATTTCAGAATAACAAATATATTGAATAGTATTTTATTTTATCAAAATTGTTATTTAATATAATATTTAAAATGATAAATATATATATATAGTGAATTTGTTTTTGGTTTTCAAAAAATAACATGTATATATAAATTAGTTTCTAATTATATAATATTAGGTATTTAAAATAAAACTAATACTATTTTACAATTTTAATTTTATTTAAATTAGATATTGACATTATACATGTCATTTAAACTCATTATTTTAATGTATTATATGTTTTAAAAATATTATCAAATATTTCAATGACATTGTCTTGTAAAAAAGGCACTATTTTAATTTATGAAATATATATTTAATCTATAATATGAATAATTATGTGGGTTTTATATATTTTAGAAAATATGATATATATATATATATGGTGTAATAATTATTATATTATAATTGTAGATTTTAATTAGATTAATTTTTAAAAATTTATAAATATTATTATTGGTGTCTCGTAACATTATATTTTATAAGGTATAACTAATTTAATATTAAATCTAAACATATAATTTAATATGCATAAATTATAATATTTAATTCAATAAATAATAACAATGATATAAAAATAATAATTATTATTATATCATCAATATGCTGATTGAATCGAATATATGGGTTTTAGTGGTTTTGTAGTTGGGGGAGCGCCATTGCGAGGGATTCTTCGAAGGCATCAGGATCATGTCGCATTGTAGTCACATGATCCAGCTGAGGCAGTCTAGACATTAGATATTTTTTTTCTTCACAATCCGAGAGTCGAGGCAGATGATTTGTGATGTCGAATCCATTAATGGAGTCGCATACCTATTCAAGGTTTCCCACTGATGATCATGGAGATTTTGATGATGTTATGAGTGAAGTCAAGATCATAGTTTTGGTTTTTTTCATTCCATATGTAGGTGAGCTTGGTCATTTTTGTCCATTGTATGGCCAAATTTTCTATATGTCTGACTCTGATATTTGTCATTTTTATTTTCAACTTCATCAAAAGTCATCAATTCTTGTTGAATTTGTAATTCACTGTTTAAAAACAGATTATTATTGGTACTAATTAATTGATTTCAGATATCTTGACTATCTAGATGAATTTTTAAATTGTTTAGTTCAATTTTGTTAGGATATTTTTTTATTCAGATGAACCTTTTTCTTTTTTAAAATATACAGATGAATGAATATATAACTTTTCTATAGTCATCATCGATACACAAATTGCTCCGCAAGCTATTTTTTGTCCCTATCACACTCTTGGTCTGCTGGTTTTCCCATTGCATGTATTTTTGTCATCACTCCCCAGTAATTTTTTTAATGGTTGGGGCTGAAGCGTAATTTTTATTATTAAATCAAAGCAAAGTCCTCTTTTTAACTGGGTAGAGGGAAACCCATTACATTGCCCGAAGGCCCAGTGGTCTTGTAGCCCATTACATAGCCCGTAGGCCCAAATTCTAAGGCTAATTCACATTCTGTGAATAGTAACATGCTGCTACAGTACCGCATAGTATCGTCGCCGCTACAGTGCCCGCTGATGAACAGTGTCATCACTACTACAGTACAGCTACAGTAATGCTACAGTACCTGCACCCCATGGGTTTTGAACCCCCATTTTCCATGTAGTATTACAGGGTGCTTACCACTAAGACAAACCTCAACTACAAATGTGTTGTATGGGTAACGAGGTATATGGCTGGCCTGCCCACCTGCGCGCCACACACCCCCAGCTATGCCCAAGGTGGCCAACCCTTGTGCTTGGGCCAGTTCCCACGGAGTCGAGGGGACGAGAGGTTTGCTGACAAATGGTGCGCGTTGCCTTTGTGAGGACCCGAACCCGGAACCTCAGCGACGGGTCGCCACCGCCTTGAACCAACTCACCCAGCCCCCGCTGGCTCACTCCACAGTAATTGTTTTTCTTTAAAATTCTCTAATTCTTTTTTGTAATTATAAAGTAAATAACCAAACTAGGAGTCTATAGAGTAGGTGTCCGCATAAAAAAACATCTTTTTTATTTCACCTAAAATTCAAGTAAGGGAATTTTTTATGATAAATTGAATTTTTTCCATCGAATTATTTTGGATTAATATTTTTGATGTGAAACTGTATTATTTTAAAAATCCTTTTTTCTTGTTTTAATTTATAAAAATTACATATTTGTGACATTTATTGGTATGGGATAATGATGTGTTTGATTCTAGATTTTATTAGTCTATGATATGGTGTTTATTTGTGATCTGGAAATTATCATATTAATTTTATTAAGATTTTGTTTCAGAATTTTTTATTACATAAATAATGGTTATGTATACGAGATTAACATCATTTTAGATCTGATTCAATGATTTGATAATTATTTCATTTCAAGACCTCATAATTTATATTTTAGTATTAATCTATAATTTTAAAAATGGAATTTATTTTATAAATAATATCGTTATTTCAAAATTTATTTACCATTAGAGTTTTTATTTTCTAAAAAAGATTATATATTCTAATGTTCAAATTTCATTTTATAGGGAATTAATTTCAAATTTATGTTTGTGTAAAATATTCCCTTTATTAATTTTTTAAATCCCTTGATGCACCTTAAATATTTATATCTATTTAATTATTTTATATTAATTAATAAATCTTAGTATAAATTTTTTTCAAATATTTATCATAACGTTTATTATTATAAGTGTGTAATTAAATTTATTTTCATTTTTTAGGTTGTTTAATTTTTATTAATTTCTACATGGAGAAATGATTATTCATACAGTTTAATAAGGGAAGATTTTATTTTTACCAAACTATGTTTATTTATTTTAAAAAATACATATGCATACATATGCATATATACATATGTATGTATCCACCAATGTATTTTTATTTTGAGATCTAAAAATTAAGGGGTGTATATTTATTTTTTCATGTTTGTTTTAAATTTACTATAACTTGTAATTATTGATTGTTTCACTAAAAAATTATTTTATAGGATTTTTAATTTTATGTTCGATTCCAAAACAATTATTCAACATATATATACATATTTAACAAATCATAAGGCTTAATTTCATTTCCCATTAATTCTGCTCATGAATAATCTCACTTATCGATGTTTTCCCCAATAATATATTTAATCCTCAATAATAATTGTTATGTATTAAAATTAAATATGATTGTATATATATATATATAGATGAAATGGTTACTATCATTTTTATAATTTTATTTTCAACATATCATCATTTTTCTAAAAAATGCACATGGTTTTTCATCACAGTTTATCAACATTATCGGCATCATGTCTACATATAATCATGGCCATATGTTATGCCTATCGTCCACACCCGTTGCATTTAATATAAATTTGTGGTTTGATTTTTAAATTTTAATGATTAAATTTCAATTTAATAAGAACATTGTCTTCACTAAAAGTGTTTTATTTTAAAGGAATTTTTTTGTTTTATGTGAAATAAAAAATTATTTATTGTTTTATAATGTAATAATGTGTGAATGCTTACTAATGAAATTTATATTTTCATGTCATCTACCTTTTCATACAATCAATTAATAAATTGGGTGATAAATATATTCAAATAAGATATATTTTAAAATTATCGCTTTTAAGACGGATTACATGTGTTAATGAAATAGATTTTCAGTTTATGAATGATTAAAATTATTAACATTTTATGTAAAGTTTAATTACATATCATTTGGTGTTAAAAATCTCATTATATATTTCGAGGAAATTTATATATATATAAAAGGGTTATCTTCAATGTAAAGTTTATTTGTATTAGTGTGTGACATGTGGTTTCATTGAAACTCTTACTATTCTTTAATGGTTACAAAATCCACGTATGATTTCTAAGCAATTATTCAACTTAAATATATAGTACAAATATTATCTTTTAAATTTGATTTATTATTAACTAATCCTTATGATATACACTTTTATAACTATTTCTTCAAAAATATCAATTTATTGCGTGCTGATTAGTTTTATGAATTCAACTGGTATATAAATATGTGTATGTATATATATATTTATGTGAAACATTATGTTCTTTTAGTTTTATAACTAACATCATAGTTTCAATTAAATTTTAAGGGATTATTAAACACATGTATTTAATTAGGAATAAAAATTTTTTATTTATAACATTTTTTCTGTGAAGAATATTTATTTATTTAAAAAGATTATTTTGAGAAGACAAAACTATATATGTATTCTTGATTAAATGTGAATTTATTCCATTTCTCATTTTATTTATGGGCTACATAAAAATAAACATATTTTGAGTATGGTATTAATCATTTTATTATATTAAATATATTATGAATTAAGATTTTTAATGTGGTATGGGACACTTTAGATGATTCTAAGAAAATTTAAACCAATAATTTATCAATGAATTTATTTTCATATATGATTAAGATTTAAATTAATCAATGTGGTACAGAAAATTTTGATATAAATTTATAATTTTTATAGTAAAATGTGGAATGTGTAGGATTTATTATGTGACAGGTGAGGACCATAATATCCTCTTGATGCATTGTTCTGTCTCATGATAAAAACTAGGTCTTGGCATGAGGCCTTGAAAATATGATTATGTATAGTATTGGTACGCTGACTTGACATAATAGTTATGTATGGTCTTATCATGAGCCATTTCATGAATGGTTATGATGTCTTTCATTATGCGTTCTCTCATTATAAATCTACTTAATGAGAGGTTATGTTATTATTCAACCAATATATTAACCATGGTTTAGAATCATTCGCTTATGAACATGTTTTAATCAGTTATACATTTTCATGTGCACATGGAATAATGATTTATACCTATGTATATCAATTATTTAGAGGATTTAGTTCTTATTTTCCAATAAAAAGGTTATGAACTTATCCATCATATCATGGTATTCATAAATGTGTTTTAATGTAGTTTTCTAAGAAAAACCAAAAAAGATACATTTCATGTGAAAAACTATGTCTGCACTCTAGAAATATAATAGATAAATTTATATGGTCATTATTAAACCTATAACTGGCATCTCATGAATTTATTCTCAATTAGGTGCATATTCTATATTGTATTATATTTATAACTCTTAAATAAGTTTATCTACATTGAGCATGAGTCTTTCCAAAAATCATTTTCATAATCACTAAAAATTATGGTGATGACATAATATGAGAAAATTTAATTTAATGATTTAAAACACGTATTTAATAAAATATTTTAAATGAAAAATTATTTCTTTATGGAATTTTTTTGATACCTATTACTAGGAATTTCTTATTCTCTCCCCTATAATGAAATTAATTTTCACAGCTTACATAGATGACCAAAGTAGGAGCCCATCATTTTACGCAAGTGGAAGAAAAGTTGGGAATTTATTTGTCTAATTTTATTGCATCTCTAATAAATTGTATGATTGTATCTAATTCTTCTGAACCTATACTGGTAAAATATCATCTTTTATGTAATGATTAAGGCTGGGTTCATATAGACACAGGTAAAGAAAATGTATCATTTTTAATAGTGGTGTATCATGATTCTACATTCTAATGATGTTGATGGATTTAGGGGTTTCACTTATGCATTGGATACAGTGATTCAACAATAGTGTTATAATGTGCGAATGTCCATTGGTTTTCTTTAGTCTCATAAAATTTATTTAATAATTCTAAACTATGAATATTTTTCATATGATTGTAATTTTAGTTCTTATGTTTATAACACATGAATCATGTAGTTGGTTCGGTTGTTTTTATATTTTCAGGATAGAACGTATTATTTTAAAAAGAACATATTTTTCACCACTATTGAGGAATGATTTTTGTATTTATTCACACCATTAAGTTTCTTGGAGGTTCCACCTATGGTTAGAGGAACCTAGGTTCATTCCATGACAATTGTTATGGTTGGGATGTTACATATGAGATTTTATGAAAATGTGTGATGCTTCACGCTTATTATATATGATTGTTATTTTGATGATATTTTACTAGGTGTATGAATTATGATGGCATGTTTCTTATGGGAGAATTGCATACTACACATTCAGGGTTATTGTAAAGGATATTTAATCTTGTTATAATAATGAGAATCATATACATAAGTTAATTGGAATGTGGGATATGATAATTTATAAAGGAAACACATGGATGATTATGAATCTATTTAGGGTAGTAATAATATCACTATGTCTTATCGGGACTTGTTAGAAAATAAAAATTTAGTATGAAAAAATATGAGTTAATTTTTGTAGTGTAGATACTTAGGAATACTCTAATGTGGTATCATATGCTAAAAAAGACGTAAGAATTATATTTATTGAATTTTATAATGGTATGATGATCTAAAAAATTAATTATATTTTTTTGAGATAATATATAAATTTATAGACTACGATATAATGAAGAATAAAATTATCGTACATAGAATAATAATAAATACATCATTTAGAATTCTATATTTGAATAACTTGGGAATCTCTACCTATAGTTTTATTAAACCCAATGAATCATGATATGTGTCGGATTAAATATGAGTACTAGAAGATTACGTTTTCAAATCAATATGTTTTCTAAAAATTTGGAAATTCCATAATAAGTTATGGTATTAATGATTATAATACTGATATGTAATAATAATGTTTTTAAGAGACAATTATAAATGAGATTAAAATTATAAAAGATGCATTCCTTCAAAAAATTAATTTGGATGTAATGAAGATATGAGAGATTTAGTATAGTTGTTATAAATCAAAGTCATAATATCTTCGTAAGATGCCAATTTTTGGGAGATTATGTTTTAGGGAGATGAATCTAACTATAATTAATTTCCTAATAAAGTTCACCCACATAATATTACATTTTTCTTGAAAAAACATTATATCAGAAAAACATATATGATTTAAATTCTATCTATGATGAATTATGTGAAGTATAACATTATCATTGTTTGATTTCTATAAGGGGAGTACAAAAGGGGAATATATTAGGAAATTTTGAGACATTGTTTCATGTATTCAACAACATGAATATATAATAAGAAATTGTTATAAATTTAATACAGTTAATTATAAAATGAATAAAAATATCACACCACAATTCATGATGAAAATTATTAAAATGGTTTGAGAAAGATGAACATAGTTGTTTATTTTTTTATATAGACATTAAAAAATTAGAAAACGACCACAAAGTAGATGTTCAAAAAGAATTTTTGGCATGGATTCACAAAAAATTAAATTCATGTGAATTTTCATATCATTAATATTCTAAAATGAATTGATAGTTTGTACTCAAAATGGAGAATCCATTCCAGGATCAAGAAAATTGAATAAATGTGACAATTTACAAAAAAACATAAATTGGGGGTTTCAAAGAAATGATAATTGCATATTTTCATTCACAAATAAATAATGACCAGTATATATTTTTGTTTTCAATAAATTGATAATTTAATTGCTAAGAAGAATTAACAGACATGGAATTTGAAAAACAATATTCTATAAATGTTTATTTAAGTATATAATATGATAATTGATATTTTTATTTTTATAAAATAATAGGAGGAATTTTTCAAGGAATGAGATCATAAGGAGAAATATTTTTTGATTCTATGTAGGGGGTCTTAAAATGATAAATATTTGACATTAAATGGAATTATTTGATATCTATTGTAAAGATCAAAGTGATGGAGAAATTATTGGGATATTATTTTACCCTATTTTAATGAATAATTTTGTATGATAATTTTGTTAGAATCCCATTATTTTAGAATCTAAAATATCTATGTGTGATTTTTTTGAAAAATTTAAGTGGTAGTGAATGAGTTTTATTTAATAGAATATAAAAACCAATAATTCAATTTTTTGTAATATGATGTGTATTGATGAAAAAAATAATTAATCATGGCAAGTGGATGATGTTAATGAGCCAGTGATACTATATATAAAAATCATTCACTATATGTAATAAGTAGTTGTAGTGAATACAAGAAAATTATTATCATATAACATAAATATTCAAAAAAAGTGGATGAAGAGAGATAAGGAAGACCAAATAATATTGCTACATAGTTATAATCAATGTTTCAAAGTTCATGAATCACAAGAACAATATCGATGTAAGAATTAAATTATTATACTTATTATTTTATATTTGGGACACTAAAGATCATATATGGATGAAGAATAAGAAAATATGTTGCAAACTTCCATTTATATATGATGATTATTAAAAAATGACGATAAGGACAACTATGAACTCAATCATACTAAATTAGAAGAAGAGAAATTTATAAAAATATGCCTTTTTATGTGAAATGATATATCAACATGATACAGTGACACCCATGATATTCATGATGAACCTATTTATTATTGTGGTATGGTATTTGCTTTTTAAACTAGTGGGATATTGAATAGAAAAAAATTTAAAATACTATCAAAATAATTAAGTAATATTCTATGGGGAATAGGATTACACCTTCTCTCTATTTATTCACATTATTATATTATTAGAAAACTTGTGTCCTATACGTGGTCTAAACATATAATGTATTTAGTCACCCACATTAGTGGAAGGATATGTAAAATGGTATGTTCTTCTGAAATTATATATTTAAATCTTTACATCCATGGCGGTGTGTTGGAAATTCATATGTATACCCATTTAATCTATCATATGAAGAGATATGAATATTTGTAGGGGAAATAGAGAGATAAAACAATTTTCAATGAATGTGTATAGTCTTATTCACTCCCGCCATCACAATAGTGTACCTACTTAGATTTTTGTGGGTTTATACTATTATCATAACATCTTCTACTTAATATTTTATATAGTATATTTTCTAATTATTTGTTAATATCATACAAGAATTTTATATCTAAATTATATTTCCAGTACGCATTCAAATTATTTATTGATATAGTAGCTAAAAATTAAATATTAGGTGGATTAAATTGGATAGTAATTTACGAAATATATTAAAGGGGTAAGATAGTAAAAATAATATGTATAGTTAATTAATGTGATACATTATCTATTAAATTTTTTAAAAACCACCCAAATTAGAATTTATGAAATAAAAATGATGAAATGGTATGTATTGAAGCACTTGGTAACTTCTACAGTAACATTAATAATTATTTTAATAGGGTATCATATTAAATTTTCATTTGAATATATATATTATTATAAAGGCACTGAAAGAAGTTAAATCATATCTCAAAATAGAGAATTCATCATTAGATATATAATTTGATAATAAATTGTAAATTTCAAAACCCTCATCATTAATGTGGAAACTCAAAATGAACTCTTACAGTTATACGTCGAACATAATCCCTGGTAGAAGTAAATGTTTCATAAAATTCTCATGTGAAATTTGAGGATTGAAAACCTTTTTTAGTGTGGAATCATGAATTGGAAGAAACACAATATGCTACTATGGATATCTAAACTTCCCAGTTTGAGATCAGGGATTAAAGGGTAAAATATAATCTATAATAATTATATTATATTAGATTAATGATTTATTATTTAATGGAGAAATGGAGAATGAATGGAAATAATTTTCTTTAATAGTAGGGGATAATAATAATTCTCGTATCTTGAGGTGTCTTAAATTGTAAGTAAAACAATGAAATGTATAACTCACACATGTTCAGTCCTCTGATGAATCTTTGAGAAAGAACATTTTCCATTAAATTTTTTAATGAGATTCATTATTTTAAATGAAATAATATTATTTCAAATAAGGCATTAAAAACATGTCTTAGCTATAATACTATAGGCATAAAATAATTTGTCACCATGTCTCATAATTTTGTTGATTAGTAATGTTTTTTCCATGTCTATTATAATATAATATTCAAAATGTATAAAAAAGTAATAGAAATAAGTGAAATGAATTTTATAATTATATCAAGGGTGAATGTAGTTATGTGTAACAATAAATAACAAACAAAGTGTACTCTAAAGAGTGTATTTTGTTTAATAAAATGTAATATGTAAAAGATAGGAAAATTACATCTACATGAAATATAACAAGATTTATTGGTGATTTCCGGTACTATATAATTTTATTTAATAAATTTTCTTATTTTGGAATGATATTTTGAAGAAAAAAATGGAATTATTTAAGAGAAAATATATCATAAATAATTAGGACTTTTTTATAAATGAAAAAAGGTACCCACAAAGGAAATTATTTCTAAAAAAAAATTAATTTTAATGTCTTGAATTTTTTTATAAATGTTAAATCACAATTTTCCATAATAATAATTATTTATGATATAAATTAATCAATCATGTAAAAAAATTTCAAATGGAAAATACTCTAATGGACGAGGAAAATAAAAAGAATAAAGATGATTATTTTTCCTTGGGTTTAATAACATTAGAGTGTTGATTAAATTACACAAGAAATGAATATTATGAATGATGATATTGTAAGGTATATGTTCTTCCATTTTGGGAGAAAATGTCAGGTCGTTGACCTTTTCTAATTTTAAATGAACATCACTATTGAGTGATGTTGGCTGATGAAATTGATACAATTTATCCATGAGAGAAAAACTGGCTGGTTTATTTGAAGACATCTAAGAAGAAGAATTATAGATGATTCTAAAAAATAGTGACATATTGATTCTTATTGTGCATTTGTAAAATAAAATCATGATGGATAGCTTTCTATAGAATTTATAATTATTTTTCTATCCGAACTAGAGGTGGATAACAAGATTGAGAAATCATAATTGAATGAATTCCCTTTTTTAACTGATAAAAAAACCAAATACATATAAGGTTTAATATTGTAAGAGTTAGAAGTAACATCTATACAAGGATAATTACAAATATAAAATTAAATAAGGACAATGCATAATGAAATCTCATAATGATTATGTTGAATTAAAATATATTTTGGATTTAGAATAAAATGTTAACATTTTTTATCTCATTAAGAAACAAAGAAGAAACCACAATATTCTCATAATTTTGGTTTTGTTTTTATTTATTGTTAACTGAATTTGATGGTAATTATGGAGACCTAGAATGGTTTGAATATTTTAAATTATGATACATTATCCATCCTGATGTTATTTAACTAGTATCATGATTCATCATTGAAACACTTCTAATTGTATCAAAATGATATTCGTAGAATTCATTTTAAAAAATAGAATGTGATAAAGAAACTATTGGTGTTTACCAATTAAGGAGAGTTGATTATAGAAGTTACCATAATTTTTTTATAATTTCATATGAATCTATAATTATTAGTCCACGATGTACTTGAGGTATGATAAATCACATATAAATTATTCTACGATGAATCAATTTAGATTGGATGGGGGTAGCTGATTAAGAAATTAAATATGTAAAAGGGGAAAGAATCATACTTATTCTTGAATGTTTTATCTGTTTATTGAGTTTAGATCAAATGATAATTTAAAAAATCTAAATAAACCAACCTTATAAAAATGTATCTTATTTTGTATCACGTTTTATGATTTTTATAGATACCTTTGATTTATAGATTTTTCAGACAAATTTTCTTCAAAAAGACAACTATCATATACTTAAAGTTGATAAATTTTTTATTCATTTATTATGTAATAGTGATTTCATTCCGATTTCTAGTGCCAAAAGATATATTTTCAAAAATATGTATCAGATAAAATATCTGTTATAAGTAAATTTGGAATGATTGTTACTACTATATGAAAAATACAATGTATTTATTGTCATTAAGGGGTAGAGAAATGGAAATATGCGGAAAACGTATTGACATTGAATTATTTAAAGGTATTTAGAAATAATAGTATGGGTAATATTGATGAGAATAGTGGATTGGGTATATAGTTATTTTTTTAATATTTAATTTATATCAATATGTGTATGGATGATAAATATTGACAAAATTGATTAATAACAAACAACAAGGGAATAGTTTCAAGTGGAAGCTTAATGAGAAGAGTTTAGAGAAGGAAATTGAGATGACAATGTTAGAGGGTTCACATATCTTATATTCAATGATTACTGTAATGAGATTATATTGTGTTCCAATAAAGTTTATATAGGATTAATATTAAATAATTATATACTACACATTCTATATATGTTTCAATGAGATTTATATTTGTTGGAATGATGAGAATTCATTTATTGTGTAAATGTTTTCATAGGTGTCTCAAGATGATAGAAGAATCACTTGGATGATGATGATGTCTTTTGATGTTTAAAAAATTATTTCATTTTATACTGTTTAATTTTTTACTACTATTTGTGTATAAAATAAAAGGAGTTATTTCAGATAGCATTGATTCATTAGATTACTTTAATAAGTTATAAAATACTGCAAAATATGTTTGAATTGTGTTGAGTGAGTTATTTTGAATAATTAATTAACACCTAAAATCAATGGATATATTTTGATATTATTTCAATAGTTCTAGAGTCGGATGTTATGAAAAATAAAATTTGAATCTAAACATAAGAATATGTATATCAATTTATAAGAAATGTACTAATTAATCTATAATCCATTACTCATATTTGATTAAACCCATGAATACCTCGGATAATTATGACTAAATAAGAATTATATAAGATTATGTTATAGAATATTGAAATGCATAGAATATGATGAAATTTTAGAATATTTTTTGGTATTTAGGTGATAATATTAGAGTTAAATTAAAATTATATTTTTATGAGACCAATATTTGTGTAGAGAAAAGTATATAGGATATATTTATGCTTTTGATTAAATCTACATGTGTTTTATCAGAATGAGATTTATTCTATATATTACAATGCCACATCAGACTAAGTATGGATGATTTGAATATGAGTGAGATGATGTCCCTATGTTATGAAGAAACATCAGAATAATTCTATGATATTTAAAAATCGTGTAAGATTAAATTTTTCCAAAAAATGTGTAGAATCAAAATAATTTATGTCATACAAATCTTACATCAGATTAAATCTTACAAAATAATATTAACCATGATACATTTCAAGAATATGGGTTATCAAGGGTATGTTGGGACAAGATTTCATAGATTGATCATTACAAGGGGATATTGTTTATACAATAAAAATATTTAGATGGACATTTACACCATTCAGAATAATCTCACACCACAATCCAAGTATCAAATATTATAAATTGTATGAGTATGAAGAATGTAGTTCTAAAATATTTTACATAAAAATTTATCTTTGAGAAAACCAATGTCTATAATATAATAATTAAATATTGGTAGGATTGATTAAAATGAAATATTCATTCTAATCACATTAATCTTCATGATTTTTTAAGGAGAAAAAAAGATTGTACCACAAATGGATATTTCATGAAAAATCTATGGAAACATGAATAAAAGTGAGAATTCACTCATGTCACAGAAGGGATCTTTAAGTAAAATTAATTATACATATTATCATTATTATAAAATATATGATCATTAGATTTCTTATATATTATAATAAATGAATAACCTGATTTTATGTATATTTATGGAAGAAGATATTTGAAAAAAAATATTCCACAAATGATATTGAACTACTGGATGTAGAAAATTGTAGTGGGTATTCGTGGAAGAATAATTGGGAAAATTTTTATCTATTGTTATAATGGTGATTTGGCTCATGTGATTTAGTATCATGGTTTATTGCCTAATATTTATATTATATAAAATATAATAATTTTATATCATTTATAAATATCACACAGATAGAGAAATTAGTGGGATATTATTCAATCACTATTTATTGAATAATATCATATGTCTATTTTTTGGAATCTCTATTTTTAATATTTTTAATATTAATGTGATAATGTTTTTCATAAAAACAATAATAATAGGATAATTTGAGTGAGGGGAGAGAAAATGATAGTGTAATTTTCTAATGATCTTGTGTTTTGAAGAAGAAAATAACTAGAAAGGGGAAAATGAGGATAGTGGCATTGTATTTGTACTTCATTTGAAGTTATTTTATGTCATGTAAGATGAAGTTTCAATGATGAAAACCTAATTATTATCATATTTAAAAAAGTTTAAATAAAACATAATAAATATATTTTTGAGTACGGATGACACTACAACAACCTAATGATAATTTTTCTATAACTTATCATTAATAAGATATATAATTTTTATGTAAGAATCAATGTCCTATTATTATTTGATTATATTTTGGTCATTGAAGAACTTATATAAAAGATGGAAAAGACAATATATAGTAACATTACATTTATATGTTCTAATTATTCCCTAGTTATGATAAATAGAATAAGAAAATCAAGTATACTAGAATAGTAGAATAAATATTGGTAATAAAAGGCCTTTTGAGGAGGAATGTTTATTATCATTATCAAATTTCATCCATGATATTCATGTGGATATGATTATTTAGCGTTTTTTGGACTTTTTATTGTAATCTAATGTGATCTAGTATAATGAACAAATTCAGATGCTATAAATGCAATAATGAGATAACCATTGTTTAAGTGTTTTAAATTTTCCATTTGTATTTATGTTATCATATTAATGTAACACATATATCTTGAACACAACCTAAAAAGAGAACAGAAATAGTAAAACACATTTCATAAGACCATTAAAAATAAAAGGTGATGTATTTATTGATTATTTATTGATATTCATGTAGATTATTATGATCAAAATTTCTAAGAAGATATTTTCACTCTAATAGGCCCCAAAATTTTTATTTTGAGGGTGGTAATTGAGAGAAAAAATAATTAATTAAATATTGGTTCATATTGACTAACCCCATAATAATTCGGCTACATAGATCACTAGGCAATTCATATTCATTTCCATATCTATTTCATCCACTAATTCATTAGTATGGTTGTCATAAAGTGGTACTTGATGGATTATAAGAATTACAAAAATTATATTCCCATAGTAACTATAACAATATATATATTATTTACATTTTTATCAAATAGTGTTGTAATAGATTTTGGGAATGGTTGGATTATGAATAATAATTATTTCAAGGGATGTGTTATATTTTAATGTCTTAATTTTTATGCTATTTTTATAATTATTATTTATTTTTTAATTTATCTTATTTTATGATATTAATGTATTATATACTCATTATTAATTATTATTTTTTGAGTACATGGAATTTGATTAAGATATATATTTACATCTTTTATTTCTTATGGTATTTTATAGTTTTCCTTTTGGGTAATTCATGGGATTTTTTGTTAATCCACTTTAATATTAGAGTTTCTGTTGGGGTATTACTCGTGACCTCACCACTAACATAATAAGGGTTTTATTAATTAAAAATTTATGTTATTAAATTTCATATTAATTATATTTTTCTTGTTTATTTCATGTTCCGGTTTCTATTGTGTCCAATTTTATCACAATATAATTCACATTTTTCCAATATCATCCTTTTTATTGTCTTTATCATCTTAATGGGTTATTACATAACCATTTCATTTTGATATAATTCCCTAGTAGAGAACGTATATCAATAATTGTAAAATCATGTCCTATAATGTTTAAATGGTGGAATTTAAAAAAATTACAATCATATATATGATAATGTTATAGCATGTAGTAAATTTTCCAAGACAAGAATCATTTTTATTTTAGGAAATGTTATATTATTTTAGTAAATTTGTATGTTTCAATAAAAAAAATTTAAATTATATATCTTGTTTGTGTGTAATTATATATTTTCATATAATTATTGCACAGCCTACTCTTGGGTGGTATGTGTTGGTGCTCCACATCCATAATGTTTGGGGTTCAACCCCCGATGTTGTTTTGTTTGGTGGACCATCACAAGGTATTATAACAGGTACTAGATATGTATTGTAGTCGTGACAACACTATAGAAGCGGTCACTCTATAGTGGATGTGAATATTTAGTTGAATCTATGTTATATATTGGAATGATATAAATATTATTCAACTAAGGGGAATTTAGGCCAAAACTGGGATTTTGGGCCAAGGAAAGACGGTTTCAAGCCACATGGAATTCATGAAATCAAATTTTAAAATGGGCCATGCATATTTAATAGAATATTTTCTTCTTGATTTTGGATCAGGTATTTTCTTGGAATCTGGTTCTTGTAAGGGTTCCCTATCAAACATGTCTGAATAACGATTCGTTCCATAATAAATTGGATTTAACCCAAGTTGTTTAGATATATTTTGATATGATTTATTTAGTTCTAATTTAATTTACTAGAAATATTTGGATAACATTTTTTAGTTATATAAAATTATTTCAAGACCATAAAATCTGACGACATGTGATTCTGAGGACTGTAGTGCCTGTAATGATCCGTCGAAATGTTGTTATGCTTTAATTAGCACGTGTATGCAGTTTACCTAAAAAATAGAATTACTATTATATGGTTACTTGAATAAAAAATTACAGGGCACCATTGCACTCAGTATGGTGGGTTTACCCTAGGCGGGTCATAAGTTTAGTCGGCACATGCCTCCTACGAGAAAACCCAAAAATCGAATAACCGTAAATAAAATAAATAGGAAAAGTAATTATATTTTTCAAATTATTATAACTCTGAAATGGTAACTCTGATTAAAAATATGAGACCACCACAGAACTTGTGAGGGTATTCATTCATTATGAAAATATTAACATTAGCCAGTGCAAGCCACCATTTAAGGTTCCTTTTTTGCTATAAATAAAATTATTAAATAACAATTATTTTATTGTAATATTCATAACATTTAAACATTTACTCAGATTGTAAATTTGAGAGTACCATTGGGTTTTTTGGGACGTGTTTCTGTTAGGTAAAGGCTAACCATGACCTGCGCGAGTCGAGGGTGACTGCTAATAATTTTCCAATCATTTTTTCTGGTATATTTAGTAAAGGTGCTAGCGGAATTTTGTAACTACTGAACATTTTCTCGGAATTAAAACCATAGGACACCATTGAACTCACATTGTCGATATTATCTTTAGAAGTTAATCAACTCGAACAAAGTCGGTTGAGGGTGAATGTTAGTTTTTAGACTTTTAGTGGGTGTGTTAAAAGAATAAAATAATGAAATAAAATAAAATATCTTTTATTTCATTTTGCATAGTGAAACCTCCAAGTTGAATTTGGTGGTGGGGACCACCCAAGCATGAAAACTCCCATTATGAAATTAATGGTGGGGAAGACCCAACCCTTGAACACCATCTTTAATGTGGGACGTGACTCTTGGATTCTCCCCCGATATAATGTGTCTACATAACCTAATTAAATGTGACAACATTAATAAAATTGATAAACTTATTTTAATATGTTGTCTCCTCATTTCCAGGTTCCAAATCATAGGAAATGGAGAATTGGGAGAGCCTTGAAGAACTGGGATAAACATTCTCCAATGAAGAACCACACCCTACGAAGAACATGGAAACAACCCCATGCTCGGATCAGAAGAATCCTGCGGAAGTGATGAAGACTGATGTTATTCAATGACTTCATCTACTTCCTCACACCACCTCCATCGGAAAATCAAGGTGGGGGTTTAAATCTATGTGATTATTGTTTCAAACATTTTTCTCTTCTAAATGAAAAATGGAGATCGAATCACTATCTAGTTGATTGGAGGATGATTTATTCTTGAGGTATTGGGAATAAATACTTTCATGTTGATGTAGGTGTTTTTAATAAGATTGAATTTAATTTATTGATCCTTGATATTCTGAATTCATGACGAAGATGGAAAAGCTAACATGACCATTGTCCAGCATTTAAACCTTTCCTCTTTCTCTTTTTTTTAACCGAAAATTATTCGTGAATTCTTCAAATCCAAATATTTATAGAAGCTGGAAACACAATAATTTGTTGGGCGGGACATATGGACGCGATCCCTCAACCCAAGGATCACGAATATGGGATCGTTTAATTATTTGGGCTTGGAATGGAACTGCAATGGCTTGCGGAAGAAGGCGGAGGCTGGAACCAGATGAGCCACATAAAGGATGGGCGGCACACATCCATGCCGCATGATAACCTGGAGGCCGCGACCCGTCTGCCGCGGAGAAGAATGAGGTTGTGGCTAACAAGCCGGCTGGCCGTGTAGCGTAGCGGTTGTGCGCGTCCGGACCAGCATTAAAGCAGGAGGCCGTGATGGAGGCAGAGGGCGGCCAACATCTGGCCGACTGAGGTGGAGTAGTGACGCGTAACCGTGCTATTGGGAAGAGGTCCAGCCGACCTTCTGGAAATCTGTGCCACATCAGTCGGGACCCCTCCGACAGGTCCTATGTTCCAGCATCTGAAAGATCCACGGACCGTTTGGGAAGACCGGGGGGCACCTGCTCCTGGGTGTTAGTCATGGGGGACCCTACCTTGGTGGCCCACCCGTCGAGTGGGCAACACCACAACGGGTCGCGCCATGGGGCCGCACCAATGGGATGCCCCCATTCGCAGGTCAGGCCGACCAAGGCCCAGACCATCCTTGCCGGACCCATGTCGGGTTGGGTTGACCCGAACCGGGTTGGGTCACCCCATGTCGGGTCGTGCCGTGTCGGTCTGACGGGGTTAGACCGGACCCGGGCCCATTCTGACCCATTTTCTCCTTTATGGCCATATCTTGAGAAATGGGTATCCATTGGAAGAAATGTTTGTGGCATCTAAATCCTTTGATCGAGACATTCCATTTTTATACTCCACATTATTTATTGATAAAGTTGAGGTACGTCTGGGTAGGATTGAACTCTGAATCCAACCAGGCGCTCAGAGTGGAAATACTAATAACTTATAGAACGAGCGTCCGATTGATTTTCGTCAATTTCATTGGGTCATTTATTACATTAAATACCTTTGGGATACATATTTGTGGGACATCAGTATGGTTTATGTATGAACAATGTCTTTGGAAGGGGTTATCCCAAGAAAGCTACGTAAGGAACCATACGACTGGCTGAGACTTGATGACTGCTGACCATTATGACTCAGATTGTCTCTACAGGACCAGTGGGGAGAGCCTCTGGGTGATGAGGTAGACCCATAGTTTCGAGGACCTCTGTGTGACGTGGTAGACCCACAGTACTCGAAAGGATGATTGCTTCCGTAGGCCACGAGGGGGAGAACCTCTTTGTGACGTGGCAGACCCATGGTGGGGAGCACCATTTTATGATGCTACAGACCCACGATACTCGACAAGAATAGTACCACAGCAGTCAAAGGTTAGTGGGAAGTGCCTATGTATGATGTGGCAGACCCACTTTACTCGATAGATGATGAGTTCTCCAGCAGCTAAGGTGTTTGATGTTTTGACATGGAATGTTAGTTGTTATTACCCCTAGAATAAATCCTTGTTTGAGCTGCCTTTACCTGGAACATGTGATTGAGGTTTTTCTATGTGGTACATTACCTGTGTGTTAATCTGCCTCCATGGTGTTACTCTATGGTTTTTCATTGAGGAACTCTAGGAGACCTTCGGGATCTTGGAGTCCCTACTGAGTATCGATATACTCACCACTACACAGGGTACCCTCACACCTTATTATGACATGTGTAAATGAAGAGCAGTAGGGATGAGGTTTGATGGTGCTAGGACCAGATGGTACGTAGAGGAGACATGCAGACTTGGAGTGTTGAGGAGCAAATCTGTACCTATCCTTTGGTAGGACCCTCTAAGTATGACCCAATGTATGTTTTACTTTTTCTTTGAGTTGTATTATATTTTCATTTGTACTTGTACCCTTATAGAAGGGCATGGATTCCAACCCTATTTATATTCATCACTCTTTTACAACAGTATTTTACTTCACAGTGGCTTCATGTCATGTTCTTGGACTATATTTTTTTATAGGATTAAAGGCAATGCCTTCCCGTTTAAGGTATTGTGCCTTTTGGTGCTAGTGGCCAGTCCGAGGCTATGGAAGGTGGGCTAGGGGTGGTCATGGCATGATCCCCGGGGGAATGGTCCTAAAAAATTGGTATCAGAGGAGTTCAGTTCTACTGAAGAACCAAGACTCTAATATTTTCAGTGAAGCAATGGTGTTTAGAGTTTAGAGTTTGTTTTTATGTTCAGTGAATCTAATGTTGGTGTGGTGGCTGATGTATCCATACAGTCGGACTCTAAATATTGATATCTGAATCAACGCAAAAAAAAACAAATTGCTTGTGTTTTTATAATATTTTTATTTTGATTTATTTTTTGATAGCTCACTAGGTATAAATTAATGACCATGATGCACCTGTTCATTATTGAGATGCCACAAAAAAGACAACCACCATGCTTTCCTGAGAGAGTAAATGATGATGGCCCACTGAGCGATGAGGTCTTGGTGCAGGGCCCCCTTACGGTTTTGGCACCTTTTGGTGGTGTACCTGTAGCACCACTACCAATAGGAATGTTGTTGCACTAGCCCCACTGGCAGAGGGTGAATTCCAACTAAGCACATCATACGGGTTCCAATGGTACATGCCTCTATGGTTCCGAGGTGAGATGGGTCTGCAGGAGGCTGAGGACTGACTGGAGCTAGTAGACCTAGTTTTTCACATAGTTGAGACACTAGTGGAGGATATGGTACTATTAGCTACTATTTTTCTGAGTAAGTGACAATATAGATGCTACACATAGTGATGAGGCTTCGGTACATCGACGATTTCACGAGATAGTACCTTCAGGTAGTGTGTAAACTATATCACAACCCATTGGTCAGTAGTTACAAATAGAGGTACTGGTTGAGGATACATGTCGACTTGATTACTTACACGTGTATTAGCATTAGATTCCCCTCAAGTTCTGTGGCAAGCCTGACTGACATGCTGCTAAGGACTATCATGAGGAGGTGGCTGAGTTTCCATCTAGCCAGGACACCATTTGATCAGATGGTGGTCCAAGTAGAGAGACTTCTACATGGAACAACATGACGATGACAGGGTTTAGATTACCCTGATCTTACAAAGAGGTGACCTCTTCTGTGCACATGCTTGAGAATCTTCCTCAGATAAGGGGGTATCATTCCACAAAGAGCTAGGGGATGACTAATCCCCAGAGCTTCTACAAATTCAGAATGACAACAAGTCAGTAGCTTTGTATTCATCAAGTTGTACCAACCATTATAGGTACACTAAGAATACAGTGTGGTCAAGGATTTAGGGCTTCGACCTCTGAGCGTAGTGTGCATAAGGAAGTTCGAGCCATCAATAGTCTTCCATTCATTCCTACCTTTTATAGGAAGCAGTGGGAAACTTTTCAATTGGATTTTCTTTGGATGAATGGATACCACTAGTGAATGTTAGTAGTCGGAATTCAAGAAACGGGTGCCAGTCATAGAGACATGGGATTGTAAAAAAAATTTACGAAGATGATGTGGTAATGACAGATGAATCTACAGGGATTCAGATATGGAATCAGGGATAGGAGAGAAGCATGAGGTGGTGTGCATTTCGACATGTCACAAACACCACTGCAATGTGGTCCCCACCAGGCTTAGGGTGCTGGTGGACAAGACATTATAGTAGCTATGTAAGAAACCAGATCTTCGTTATAGGTATGCCTTCCCTTTTCCTGGTGTTTTTAAGATAAATGAAGTTTCTGGAAAATTTCGAAGTACACACCATGTACTTTCTGAGTACACGCTGTGTACTCTTCTCCGGCTTGAAGCCGTGTGCTGGCCGTGCCCGGGCCACACACCTGGTGTGTAGGGGTGACGTGGAGGTCGGTTTTGGCAGAGTACGAAATAACCTAGTACACACCGTGTACACTAAAATTACACACCATGTAATTTACTTTTTTTCACTAATCACACTAGGGTCACGCCTGATGGATAGAAACACCTTCTTCTCAAGGTTTTTTATCCGAGAGCGACACGTACGACCGAATCATCCTCAAGCTCCCACATCTCCATCCGTTCTTTGATTCGAGCACGGTTGATTACGTTGGAATAACAGTGGTGAGTTCTTCCTTCTACATCAGCCTTGTTTTCCAATTCCTCCTCTTTCTCTTGTTATCGTGGTTACGTGTTTCGGGCGTTTTCTCAGATCTACGGTGTTCTATGGAGAATCAGTCATCATGGTTCAGGTATATCGATCTCCTAGGATCGAGGTAGGTGGTTTGTGCCTTTCTGTAGGTATTAGTCGGATATTATGCGCAATTTCTGCCAATTCCCTTGAACGGGAATTGTGTGTTTCCCAGTTTTTCCCCTGATGTTTTTCTTGCTATGCTTGATTGCTATAGTACAGGTTATTCTTGTGAGTAGAGTAATTTGTTTTGTGCTCAGGTTGCTTTTCCATGTTTGTTTTGCATGTTTTTCTTTTTGTCAGTTTCCATGCCTAGTTGTGGGATAGTGGAACTATGATATTGTTATGCTGTTGAGACCTAGAATGATAGCCAAGTAGTTCTTGAGGTTTACTTAGAAGATACACGCATGCTGAGCATGTTAGTTTCACATAGGACTGTGAGAACATAGTGTAGTAGACCACATGTAGAATAGACGTAAGGGCTTCTCCAGAGTGTCTTATAATACGATGCGAGACCACAGTGGGAATTGACGATGATTTCTTCCTCAGAGAGTCTGTAATTCCTCGACATGGGACATAGTGGGAATGAGACGCTGAGTGCTTCCCCAGAGAGCCTTTATCACGATATGAGACTATACGGGGAATTTACGGTGAGTGCTTCCTCAAAAAGTTACCTCATTAGCTGAACTAGAGGGGTGAGATTGTGTGTTCCTCCCAGGGAGTTGCTAGTACATATAGGTTGAACCATAAGGGGTAGGATGTGAGAACTACCCATGGGGTTACCTTGTTTTACTTGTTGATTGTCTTGTACTTGGGTAGTTTATATGCTAGACTGTAGATTGTAGCTGCCGTGTTTTCCTGTTTACTATTGCTCTACTTTACTTTCCTTGTATTCATTGACTATTAGGCATAGATCTTTGGGTGGTTTCCTACTGGTACATTGACTCACACCCTGTTTGGGCCCTGATTTTGGGCCCAAGAAGACTATGTTGTTGCATGTATAGATAAGGGAAAGCGCCCTTCTACTTCAGGTGCCTGACTTGCTCGAGCTGGGGAGCATGGGACCAAGTTGAGGATTGCGATGCCGAGGAGCTAATATTCTGTTTTCTTTTTCCGGTTGCTTTAGTACTTGAGTTCAGTTGTATTTCAGCACGTATGTTTGTTTACATCTTTCCATAGACATTTGTACCATGTTGCATCATTATTATTTTATGAATTATTTATGATGTTCAATTCAGTTGTTGTGTGCTGTTATTGTTTCCGCTATTGTGACTTGTCGTTCTTCCGCTGTATAATTTACCGAATGAGGGCATAGTTTCCCCACCGACTCACCAAGGCCCTTGCTGCTAGTTGGCAGCTTCTGGTATTTGGGGAAACGCGCTTGAGGTCATGTGGCGAACTGGGTACGGGGCACTAGTGGAGGGGATCCACATTCAGGTCATTATAATATGGTATCAGAGGAGTTCTTTTCTCTTGCTTTCCTATTTGGAGACTTTAGAAAGGGATAGGATGGATTCGGTACATGGTATTAAGCTGTTCTCGGGAGTAGCTAACTCGTGTGCAGAGAAATTCCATACTTCCTCGTTAATTATAGTTTTTTGGTTTTGAGGTTTTAAAGTTGATATGATTTCGCCTAGAGTGATTCACATGCTTTGTGTTGTTATTTTATTGATGATTTTGGTTCTATTTCTGTCGCAACCCGATGAGATGAGTGTATTCCATCTCATGAATCATATAGGCACTTGTATAATCACATGACATGTATTCTTGACTTGCCATCTAGGGTGGATTAGAAATTTTATGCTGTTGTGATAGACATTGTGTAGATTTTGCATGGTATTGTGATAGATGCTTGATAGAATCTTTGATGCCTTTTTAGATGATTTTTTGTTCCTACTTTTCTTAAATGAACATAAAATTTTGTGTCTTGAGGTGTTATGGGCTCTCACGGATTGGAATTTGGGACCTATTTGCCTTGTTTTCAGTGTTTCTGGGCTTTAGTGCAGTTTCGGTGCTACTGCCCATTAAATCCCAGAATACACGCCATGTACTTTTGACTACACGTCGTGTACTTTTCAGGTCGTGACACTAACCATGTGAGCGGGGACACGCTGTTGAGGAAGTAACATCAGGAACACGCCGTGTACGGTAGGTACACACCATGTAGTCCGGAGCATTGTACTCGGTCGTGTCAATAACAACACGGGTCGGGGAAGCTCGAGTAGAACACGCCGTGTTGTAAAGGAACACACCATGTAGTGTTGTCTAGGTACCCGACCATGTCAAAAACAACACGGTCCGGCGTCACCTCTCTTCAACACGCCGTGTTGTCTTCGGAACATGCCGTGTAGTCTTGTTCAGGTACCCGGCCATGTCACGAACAACACGGTACGGTGTCACCTTCACCTATACATGTTGTGTTTGTTCAAAACATGTCGTGTACTGTCCAGCTGTGCAGAAGACCGTGTATTTAACAACATGGGCCGCTGAATCCTTGTCTAGTACACGCTGTGTTGGATCAGAACATGCAGTGTAGTCTCAGGTTATGTCGGACCGTGTGGGTTAGCCGTGTAAGGAGACTCGTGTAGGAGAATAGTTTTCAAGTACATGTCGCATGTTGGGGTTAACACGCCGTGTAGTTTATGGTTTTACACAACCTGTAGGGAAGGGGTACACGCCCATGTTAGTGGATTGGGAAGATACGCAGTGTATTTTTTGTACACTTCATGTGGTTTTGTTTTTTAAACTTAACTATGCCTCTGTGATGTCCTCCTGTTGTGCGTCTGTCATCAAGCAGTGATCAGATGCGAGATATGGCTGATCAGAGACATCCTGTCGATCCTCCAGTTGAGCAAGCCTTGACACCGGCTGTGATACCAGTTGCGGGCACTGATGCGCAGTTCAGGGAAGGTTTTTTTAGGATGATGAAGACCTTCTTGGGATCACTGCCTCCTTTCATGACTATGGAAGACTTAACGCAAGTCTTCTAGTGGCAGCATCCTCCTACGTTCTCGGGGGAAGGGGGACCTTAGGCTAGAGAGTCGTGGCTGGAAGCCATGCTAACTATCATCGAGCATCTGGAGACTCCTCTAGAGAGGAGATTCATGCTCGCCACCTACATGCTCCAAGACTCTGCCAAGAGGTTGTGGGACGTGATCTCACAGGCGGGTCACCAGCATGTCATGGATTGGGTGGAGTTTCAGCGCGTCTTTTTCAACATTTCTACTCGGAGATGCTGAGGGCCGACTGAGCCTGGGAGTTCAAGAGCATTGAGTAGGGCACTCTTTCAGTCATGGAGTATTCATCTAATTTCACTGAGCTGCAGCGATTTACACCCCTCCAGGATGGGAGTGGTGTGTTCTTAGCATGGATGTTCATGGATGGTCTCAGGTGGGAAATCTGCTCACAGGTGAATATCATCCAATTGACTTCCATCACTTCCATCGTCAATCAGGCAATGATTGCAAAGCGCAACCTGAGAGACTCTGGAGCTGCGAGCCAGGGCATTTTTGCTTCCAGAGCTAGTTTTCCACTAGATGACAGCAAGAAGTGTCGTAGGGAGTCTATGCATGGTGATCCGAGGAAGCGAGATGCATCGTCAGGCAGCCAGGTCGTATGCTACCAGTGTGGTCGGTCAGGGAACATGAGGCCATAGTACCAAAGGGACCCTGTGGAGTGTCAATCATACGGAAATATCGGTCACCTTCAGCGTTTTCAGCAGGTTTTCTCACCAGCAGCGGGTGACTGGGGTTCTTCCCTGGCTCCTCGTTCATGAGCAGCACCACTAGTTTCTCACCATTCAGGGAACTGGAGTTCTTCTGGCCATTCGAGCCGAGGTGGAGGTTGAGGTCATGGTGGTCAGCCACCAGTCCCTTGGCACCAACAGGGTGGATCAGCTCAGATTTGTCAGCTAGGGGCGCAGGGCTGCGGTGCTGGACAATCCTTCACCGCAGAGTAGACCTATCAAGAGTAGGATCACTGGTCTTCTACAGTTCGAGGTATGATTTTAGTAGCCTCAATTTTATCTTCAACACTTTTCTATACTAGTGCTACGCATAGTTTTTTCTATTTTGCTGTTGTGGAAAGAGTCGGGCTCTGTGTCTTTTCTTCTTCTGACTCGTTGACACTAGACACACCTTTGGGGACAAGGACATCTAGTGTACGCCAGTGTAGAGAGTTCCCTCTAGATGTTGCAGGGTATCGTTTATCATGGGATCTCTATGTCCTAGAGATGACAGGATATGATGTCATTCTCGGGATGGACTGGTTGGTTCCCATCCAGGAAGCCTTCGACTGTTATCACTGTAGGGTGAGTTTTCTTTCACCAGAGAGTGAATATTTTCTTCATAGAGGTGAATGGGATGATTAGGCGATTCGAGCAAGACCCGAGCATCATGGGTAAGGAAGGGTGATATCCCAGATTGCTATTCTTTATCTGGATGATCAGGGGACTTCGCAGCTGGACTTTTCTGTAGTTGTAGATCGTTTTTGGGACGTCTTTCTAGACGACTTTTCAGGTTTGCCTCCAGAGCATGTGGTAGACTTCTTGATTGAGCTCATGCCAGGAGAGGCACCGGTTTCCATTCGTCCTTATAGTATGGCTACACCTGAGTTGCAGGAGCTCAAGAAGCAGTTGGAGGAGTTGTAGGAAAAGGATTTCATACAACCCAGTACTTCTCCTTCGGTTTCGCATGTCCTCTTTGCGAAGAAGGCAGACGGTACCCGTTGGCATTGCATGGATTATTGGAAGCTGAACCAGTTGAAGGTCAAGAACTGATATCCCTTGCTGAGGATCGATAACCTCTTTGATCAGATTTTAAGATCTCGGGTGTTCTCGAAGATCGATTTGAGGTCCGGTTATCATCAGTTGCATGTTAGACCATCAGATATACCTCTGACCACCTTCAGGAGTAGGTATGTTCTTTAAGAGTATACAGTCATGTCATTCGGGATCATGAATGTGCCTGCAGTTTTCAAGGAACTAATGAACTAGGTCTTTAATACTTACTTGGATTCCTTTTTCATGGTCTTCATGGACGTTATCTTGGCGTATTATCACACTCGAAACGACCATGACACAAATATTGAGATCATTCTGAGTACACTGAGAGAGCATAGGCTTTATACTAAACTCTCAAAGTTCCACTTTTGGATGGATCAATTCACTTTTTTGGTCACATCATCTTAGAGGAAAGAGTATCTTTGGACCTAGAGAAAGTGAGAGTTGTAGTCTCCTGAGAGAATCCGAAGAACTTCTATAAGGTGCGGAGTTTCCTAGGGCTGGTTGGATAATACAGATGCTTCATTCAGGACTTCTCATGCCTAGAAACACCGTTGATAGGTTTGACCAAGAAGGGGGAAAAGTTCTTATGGTCAGATTTTTGTGAGTTAGCCTTTTAGGAGCTGAAGGGAAGATTGAAATCAGCACCGATACTAGTCTTTCCAGAGCCAAGAAAGAGCTACACTATTTATTATGATGCTTTAGGCATCGGACAAGGAGTTGTGCTTATGCAGGGAGATGAAGTCATTGCGTACGGGTCTTGGAAGTTGAGGCCAAATGAGAGGAACTACCCAACACATGATCTGGAGTTGGTAGCTGTTGTTCATTCCTTACGCTGTTGGAGACACTATCTTCTGGGAGAGCACTTTTTGGTATTCACCGACCACAAGAGTCTCAAGAATTTCTTCACTCAGCGTGATCTGAATCTAAGGCAGCACAGGTGGGTCGAGTATCTTCAGTATTTGGATTTCGAGCTTGCCTGTATGCTGGGGAAAGGCAACACATTGGAAGATGTGTTGAGCAAGAGAACTCAGATTCAAGATGTTCAGGAGGCCAGAAGTGAGTTACAGTTGATGGCTCTATTCTCTGAGATTCATTTGGAGGTGCACGACATATAGGGACAAACATTCCGATCTTCTTTACCTTTTACCTCTACACTACATGATTGGGTACAGATGAGGAAGCTATCAGACTCAGAAGGCTTAGTCTTGTGGGAGAGTGTGTCGGGAGAGGACCATCTTCCTGGAAGGATAGTGGGCAAGGATGAGATCTTGCATTTCCAGGGACGCGTATGGGTGCCAGCAGACATACGCGAGGAGCTGATATAGGATTTTCATTCCTCGGTTTGGGAATTTCATCCTAGCATTACCAAGATGTATCGAGATCTTAATTGCCAGTACTAGTGGCCAGGTATGATGAAAGAAGTTGTAGGCTTTGTCATGAGATTCTCTACTTACCAGCAGGTGAATGCGGAGCATCCGCGACCGGTAGGCCTTTTACAGTAGTTACCCATTCCAGAGTGGAAGTGGAACTATGTTGTGATGGACTTTGTGACCGGGTTGCCGAGGATGCCTCGGGGGAACGATGTTGTTTGGGTTGTCGTTGACAAACTTACTATGGTTTCTCACTTCTTACTGACCAAGGATACCATCAGTGTCGATGATTTGGGATTAATGTACATCAAGTAGATCGTTCTTCTACATAGAGTTCCACGCTCTATTGTTTCAAACAGGGATGCGTGTTTCACCTCTCGGTTCTGGAAAGGACTTCAGAAGGTGATGGGTACACAGGTACTTTTGAGTACAACATACCATCCCCAGACTGATGTCTAGTCCGAGTGTACGATCCATATTTTAAAGGATATGCTGAGAGATTTCATTATGGTCTTTGGCGGTTCTTGGGATAACCATATCCCTCTGTTGGAGTTCGCCTACAACAAAAATTTTCAAGAGACTATTCAGATGGAACCATACGAGGCCTTATACGGTAGTCCATGCCGATCACCCTTATGCTGGCTGGAGGCAGGAGAGGCTGCTTTTCTGGGACCTCGTATTGTTCAGGATACTTCGGAGCAGATAGAGCTGATTCGGATGTGGATGGCTACAGCACAGTCTCAGCAGAAGCTTTATGTTGCTCAGCGGATATGACCTCTTGAGTTCGAGGTCGGGGATCAGGTTTTCCTACGTGTCACACCGAGGTTGGGACACAAGAGCATTTGGATACAAGTTAAGCTTTCACCACGGTACGTCAGACTATTTGAGGTTTTGGATTGAGTTAGGCCGGTCGCCTATCGGTTGAAGCTACCACAGAGGTATTGTGCCATGCACGATGTCTTTCACATCTCAGAGCTCCAACATTACTTTTCTGACCCATCTCATGTCTTTCAGCCCGAGGAGGTTGAGCTCAAAGCAAATTCATCATTTGAGGAGCATCCCATCCGGATTGTAGATCACATTATGAAGGTTCTCCATGGGCATTATTTCCCTCTTGTACGGGTGCTATGGAAGCATGGGCGAGTACAGGATGATACCTGGGAGAGAGAGGCCGATGTACGATCATAGTGGCCAAAGCTGTTCAGGGTTTCTTCTTCTATGCCTCGCTAGGGAAATTCGGGGATTAATTTACTTAATGGGGGAAGTTTTCATGAACCCAGTTCTTTGTTTCAGGTACGCCTTCCCTTTTCCTTGATTTTTTAAGAAAAATGATGTTTTTGGAAAATTTTGAAGTAGACACGGTGTAATTTCTAGGTACATGCCATGTACTCTTCTTCAACTCGAAGCCATGTGTTGTCCATGCCCGGGCCACACACACGGTGTGTAGGGGTGATGTGGTGGCCGATTTTTGAGGATTACGGAAAAACCTAGTAAAGGTCGTGTACTCTAAAATTACATGCCGTGTACTTTTCGTTTTTTCACGAAACACACTGGGGTCACGCCTGACAGACATAAACACCTTCTTCTCCAGGTTTTTCATCTGAGAGGGACCCGTACAACTAAATCTTTCCTAAGCTCCCACATCTCCTTCCATTCTCCGATTCTAGTATGGTCGATAGCATTGGAATCGCAACGGTGAGTTCTTCCTTCTGCTTGAGCCTTGTTTTCCAATTCATCCACTTTCCCTTGCTATCGTGGTTTACGTGTTTCGGGTGTTTTCTCAGATCTTCGGTTTTCTAGAGAGAATCAATCGTCATGGTTCAAGTATATCGATCTCCTGGGATCGAGGTAGGTGGTTTGTGCCTTTCTGTAGGAAGTTGTTGAATATTATGTGCATGTCCGCCAATTCCCTTGAATAGGAATTGTGTGTTTCCCTGTTTTTTCCCTGTTTTTTTTCCTACTTTGATTGATTGCTATAGTAGAGGTCATTCTTGTGAGTAGAGTAATTTGTTTTGTGCTCAGGTTTCTTTGCCATGCTTGTTTTGCTTGTTTGGCATTTTTTCAGTTTACATTCCTAGTTGTGGGATAGTGGAACTGTGATATTGTTATGCTGTTGTGCCCTAGAATGATATACATGTAGTTCTTGAGGTTTACTTTGACGATACACGTGGGCTGAGCATGTTAGTTTCACACCGGACTGTGAGAACCTAGTGTAGTAGACCACAGGGAGAATAGACACAAGGGCTTCTCCAAAGTGTCTTATAATACGATGCGAGACCACACGGGGGATTGACGATGAGTTATTCCATAGATATTATGTAGTTCCTCGACGCGGGCCACATGGGTAATGAGACGTTGAGTGAATCCCTAGAGAGACTTTAGCACGATACAAGACTATAGATTGAATTGACGGTCAGTGCTTCCTCAGAGAGTCTACACTTTAGCTGAACCAGATGCGTGAGACTGTGTGTGCCTCCAAGGGGGTTTCTAGTACTTATAGGGTGATCCATAAGGGTTAGTCTATGAGAACTACCCAGGGGGTTACCTTGTTTTACATTTTTATTGTCTTGTACTTGTGTAGTTTATATGCAAGACTGTAGATTGAAGTTGTTGTGTTTTCTTGTTTACTATTCCTGTACTTTACTTTCCTTGTATTCATTAACTGTTAGGCACAGATATTTGGGTGGTTTCCTACTGGGACTTCGTCTCACACCCTGTTTGGGCCATGCTTTTGGGCCCAAGCAGACTATGTTGTTGCAGGTATAGATAAGGTCATGCGCCCTTCTACTTCACGTACCTGACTTGATGGAGCTGGGGAGCATGGGACCATGAGGAGGCTTGCGTTGCTGAGGATCTACTCTTATGTTTTTCCTTTTCTGTTTCTTTAGTACTTGGGTTCAGTTGTATTTCAGCACATTGGTTTTTTTACTTCTTTCTATAGACAAATGTACCATGTTGCATCATTATTATTTTATGCATTGTTTCCACTGTTCTATTCAGTTGTTGTGTTCTGTTATTGTTTCCGCTATTGTGACTTCTTGTTCTTCCACTATATACTTTACCGAATGATGGCATAGTTTCCCCACCGTCTCACTAAGGCCATCGCTGCTAGTCGGCAGCCTCTGGCATTTGGGGAATCATGTTGAGGTCATGTGGCGAACCAGGTATGGGGCACTAGATTAGGGGCTCCGGATACAGGTCATTACAAGCTATATGCGTTCAAGGAGTGCGACCCAAGGGAACTAGGATTGATTCAAGGTATGGCTTGTGTCTACTACTTTCTAATATATTAATAGACATAGGTACAAATCATTACTTCCATGAATCTATTCCAAGAACTAGAGTTTCTGGGTAAGTCATTGACTTGACCCTCATATTTGGAGATACCTTTGTGAGGAGACTCGATAATTACACTTATTCCAATAGTGTGAGTTGACCCTTGTGGAGAGAGTTTCATTTGGATACTTTTGAGGATATCATCAAGGCCTTATGACATTAGTTTGGGTATTGACTGTATATCCTCATTTCATACTGAGATTGACTGTATTAGGAAAAAAAGTTTTGGTTTACATGCAATGATTGAATGAGATTTTCATGGGTCGGTGAAAGAGGAAACCTAGACAGCACGAGATAAACTCATGCATAGGAGGGTGCAGCTGATCACTTTTGAGATAGCCAGACCTACCCTCCTGGAAGCTAGAGTTCTGAGTTTTCAGTTCCAAACAAGAGTATTAGAGTATGGGGTTATCTTTTCCAAAGAAGATACCAAGATTACCACCGCGAAGGGAGAGGTAAATCTACATTGGCTAGGTACTACCAGATATTTTCTCCCAACTTCATCAGGGTAGAAGCACCCTTGTCACTATTAATGAAAAGGGGTATTCATTCCTATAGATGGAGAGCTGTCAAAATATATTTTAGGAGATGAGGTAGAGAATGAAAAGTAGAACTATGCTACCCATGACCTTGAGTTAACAGTAGTGGTCTTTGCACTAATTATGTGAAGGAACTACTCTGATCAAAATATTCTTAGGTATATCTTTTTTCAGACGGACTTGAACCTGAGATAGTGGCGTTGTCTTGAGTCCCTCCAAGACTATGACTTTGTGATAGTATATAATCAATGGAATGGAAACATAGTAGCTGATGCACTTAGCAGGAGATCTGGTATACAATTGTTGAGTGAAGCGACAAAGTAGCTAACCACATTGTATATTTCCTACATAGATCAAGATGGGGCAGTTTATCTTTTGTATCTTACAGTTACTACCACACTCCTTCAGCGAGTCTGAAAGGCGCAACATGGGGACATAGACTGTGGTACTTGACCTGCTTAGTTATCCACAGAACATGCACGTAAATGATTTTCTGATGGTGGGGAGCACATCATTCTCTTTAGAGGGCATAATGTGGTACAGGTGGTCCTTAGGAAGGATGTTTTTAGGGAGTTCTATACATCACCACTAGCGGTAAATCAATGAATGGTGAATATTTAGCAGGACCTCCGACGTTAGCACTTGTGGCCATGAGTAAAGAAGGCAGTGATAGAGTTTGACCCTTGGTGCCTCACTATTCAGCAAGTGAAGGTAGAGGATCAGGTTCTAGAAAGCTTAGATCATCCATTAGAGGTTCCATAGTGGAAGGGGGATGGGATTTCCGGGGACTTTGTTCCAGGACATCCACACACATCTAGGAGTCAAGATTCTAACTAGGTGATCATTGACTGACTCACCATGTCAGCCCAATTTCTACATATTAGAGAGTAGAGATTATTAGAGATCATGGGTGCCTCTACAAACAAGAGATTTTATGTCTTCAAGGAGTTCCCTCTATGATTTTCTTCGATTGGGATGCACGTTTCACTTATCGGGTATGGAAGGGGTTGGAGGAGGCATTCAGGACACAGCCTCAGTTGAGCACCGCCTTCCTTCTTCAGATGGTTGGTCAGACAGAGAAGAACATTCAATCCCTCAAGGACATTCTATGTTCTTGAGTCCTTGATTCTTTCCATAGTTGGGACAATCACTTGCCTTTGGTGGAGTTCGCGTACAAAAAAACAATCACTTCACTATTTGTATGGCACCATTCGAGGCGTTATACGGGTGACCTTGCAGATCACCACTGATGTAGATACCCTAATCTTGATGTAAATAGACATTACATTAATCTTTCATATTACTTAGTACATAACAAAAACAAACACACAAGGACCGTAATAGTTTACTGTCTTTGGAAATTCGGAATGTAATATTCTAATCATGGTGAAATATCTTCACCATCTCCTATAACGATCTTACCCTTTTTTTCTTACCTAAACCATTATTTATATCCTAGGGAAAAAACAAACAAAGGGAGATCTCAAAATCTCAGTAAGGGTAAGAATGGGGAAAATAAAACAAACCATATACATTTTAACTTCAAAACATGAACATAATGTTTACACATCAAAATCTTGAGTTGTGAAATAAATCATTGCAGTACGTAAGGCATGTGAAATAAAGGAACATTAATCATTATAAAATAGAATGGGAATATAACATTTAATTAGGGAAAACAATTAATCACATGATATTATTTCCATATTAGCCAAGTCATTGCTTCCAAACCATCTTAGTGGATGAAGTCCCTTTCTAAATCGAGTTCACTCCTCGTTCCAATCCTATATCACTGAACCGAATTAACTTACCGTCCTAGTCATGTCTATATCATGAGATATAAATCATTATACAATGCATTGGAGAGTGATATAGGTCCCACCCATCTCATAATGAAATCATTCTTAAGTGTTCCACAACATAAACATAAATCATTCACCATAACCCAAAAATAAAATGTGTTTCATAAACATCATCCCATCATAACATAATCCATATGAAAAAATGGATATAATTTCATCATAAGAAAAGTGAAGCCATTTATATCATAAAGACATTATACTTGAAACAAACACATATTAAATAATGTCATCTTAGGTGGAAAATGGTTTTGATAAAACACTTGAAATGAAATATTGGGGAAAATATCCTTTTTCAAAATCAGTTTCTTTTCACAAAATGCCATGATAAATTTAAAAGAAAAGGATTATGTTTAAACTAGTCATGAAATCATGTAGATTAAGCTTCATGAAAATAAGGCGTTATGAAAACTGTAAAAATCCATTCATGTCGTATAAGTTAAAAAAATCATTCTTTTCGTACTTTTTCAGGAGAAGTCAAAAGGTACCTCGTATGGTAAACAAAATAAATATTCCTTCCAAATGATGTGGTAAAAGTAAAAAGCGTAAAAATGAATTTAATCATAAATGGATGAAATGTAAACATTTTATGAAATCAATTTGAGAACATATGGACAAGGATAATAAACCTAACACCAGTAAATACTTACGAATAAACAATCTTAGATAAAAATGAGATTGGAATAATTATACTTTACATTAGGTCCAATATGCTTCGTACGTATCTGAAACTCCTGTATAATGATTTAAATAATGTAATTCAGATATTATATAATAATATTCATTGTTATTATATCATATATGTTTCACTTATGACTTTATATTACCCGTTCTTTTGTAAATTCCATGTTAAAGAAGCGTTTTGGGTAAAATCATTTTATTTATCGTACTTGTTTGGACTTGTTGTTCTTGATATTATTATTAATTATATCTTGATTTAATAACTTCCCGAATATAAATCATGATTTATATATCTTATATAATTATTATATATATATAATATATAGATAAATGAAATGAAATACACCGTTAATGGAGACGGTGGGCCGTACGTACGCATGAACGCTGTTTTCATTCCTTATTGACTTGAATGGAATTAAGTAGACGACATAAATATATATATATATACATAAATACAGTATCATTATTATTTCATATATTTCATTATTACTTATTATATATACTTTATAATCATTTTTGAATTGTTAACATGGAAAATGAATCTCATCGTATCGTGGAGACGGTAATCTGTACGTACGCACGAGTGATGATTTCGTTCACATATTTGCTAAATGGAATTGGAGGGGATGATATAATATCATAAAATAATTATGATTTCAAAATAATAATATATAGTTATTCTTTACACCATTATACCCATCAAAGTAGGGTGGTGGTGGAAAAACTGATTACACCACGACGTGGAGACGGTATTCCGTACGTACGCACACGCGATGATTTCGTTTTTCGTAGGATGGATAGAAGGTGAAATGGGGTTGTTTCATATTTATAATAACATATCAGAATATTATTGATCCTGATGTTATTACTTTATAATGAAACAACTAAATAAGAAGAAGTTGAAGAAGAAAGAAAACATGAAATAATCGGTAGAAGAGATTACCTCTTCCTCGATGCACCTCCTTTAAACTTCTTCTTAGGGAACTATAGTTGGTCTTTTGAGAAGAATAGAAACACTATGATGTAAATAGAGAGGTTGAGAAGAGGAATTTTCAGGGTTTTCCTGAGCTTCAAGGCTCAATAGGGTGGGAAGCAAAGAGGGAAGGGGTTTCCTTTTTGTAAGGGAGGAGAGGGGCACCTTTGGAAAAACTTAAAATTTTATTTTATAATAAAGTCATATTCGGTTTATAATAGCTTAAAATTGATTTATTAAGAATCTAAAGTGGGGATGAGTAGAAATCCTCTCATCCAATAGGTTTTAGACAAGTTTAGGTTACTATTTTTAACTTATCATTTAGATTTAACTCTATGTTAAATAATTTAACTTTTATCGTGTCTTCTTGTTTTCCTACACTATATGGTTAATAAACTTACTATAACAAGAAAAAAGAACCCCAAGTGGTTCATTAGTAATATATATTACCTTATATATGTCCTTTTGTCAAACCTGATAATTTTAGGAATTTAAAAATAAGTAATAATATAATATTTGTTTTATATACTATTTTATGTCAATTTTGATACTATTTGGTAATTGATTTTGTGTAAAAATCATAACAACATGATTAGTTAAAAAAAGTTAATTTAATCAATACCAACATATCATATTATCCTATAAAATTATATTAATTCATAAAAATTCTAAAATTACATTTATTTGGGTATTTATAACATCATTTATGTTAATATTTCATTAATAACGTAATTACTGCATCATCATTGTGTCATAAATTAATTAAATCATATAATGTCTAAAAATTATAAATAAAATAAAATTATGTATGAAATATCTTTATCTTACTATTGAATATATATATTCGTATTTATCTTATGTATAACCATATATTAAAAATGTTTTAGTTATTAAACATTGACTTTTACCATTTTAACTCTTCTTTAAATAAAATAATAATAAGTGTCCTAATCTAATCCAAGTGGACCTAAAAGGTAATATTTTATTCCTAAAGTTGTTTTTGGTCTAATTAAGATTATACAATAAAATTATTACATGTGTTAGGGTAATAATATTATAATTTTTACCCTTAATTACCCTATTTACTTTTCACCGTGGTAAATAAAAGTAAAAAGTTACTATTCACCCAAAAATTATTTTTATCTTATTGAACCACATTTTACACCTTGATATTAACCATGTCTCTCAGATTTTCAAAATTATACTCATAAAAGTGGTTAAATTATGTTTTTTGTAGATTTTCAAATTCCCATAGGTGGTGGGTAAAAGGCGGTGAAAAGTTCAATAAACTTTTTATATATCTAAAATTATTCTAAAATGACTCAAATTAATTTCATTGAAATTATAATGGTATTATGTATCAATTTTGACATGAAATAAACTTAAATAAAATAAATAATTATTTAAATAAAAATTCTGTTTTCAAATAGTATCCCAGTGTTTTTACTGTTCATCAAAAATTGAATGTTTACCAAAAAATACAAAAACTTCACCCTAGGATAATTTCAATATTCCAAATCCTAAAATGAAGTCCATTTTGAAAGATAATATTTATAAAATTTCAAAATGTGGGTATTATTATTCATAATGGTTAGATCATAATAATATTATAATAATATCTCGTTTAGTGAAACTAGGTATTACGCACTACACACGCTATCGAAGAAGGTCTTGATTGCGTGTAATGCAAGCCAAGTCAGGGCTGCGTGTAGTGAATGCTCCGTTTGGTGTTGCATATTATATTATAAAAACTTATTTCATTTATACATTAAAAAAATATATACTTAATGTTGCGTAAAATAATTTCCACAAAATGAATTTGAAATTGTGTGTAACACGAGCTGAGAAAAGTGTTGTGTATACTGCAAGCTAATACGGTGTTGCGTATAGTACAAGATAATCTTGGTGTAGTGTATAATAGAATACATCAAAGAGATTAAAAAATAATATATCTCATAAAATCTCGGGGTGTTACATTCTACCCCCCTTAAAATGAATTTTGCCCTCGAAATTCGTTGGGGTTATAAATCATTTACTACTTGAAAGTTTCATTCATAGAAACCCACATCGTAAAAATGAATACTAAATCATCATTTTAAAAAGTAATGTTAGAAACAAAATGGATACCCAAAGCAACTCATCACTTGGGTTCCCACATATGAGTATATACGTGAAAATATGGATATGGAAGAGAAATCTAACCGTCAAGTTCTGATGGAGAGTGGTAGTGAACACTAATATGAAAAAGACAACAATCGAAAAGCCATAAATTTTTGATGATCTAAGGTACCATCTGATTCGTCAGATATGAGAGTACTCAGACAAATGTTTGGTTTCCATGATCATATCCCTAACATTGAAGAACTTTTACATAAGGAGAAATACTTACATGATTTTAGTGTAATATCATCTTGGTCATAACATGAACAATTTCCACTTCATCTCTATTTAAATAAATGAATCTAAATTTTTCATTCATGAAGTATTAGCATATCATGCGATAGAATGATAAGTCATCCAATCTGTTTCTTTAAACAAAAATGTTAACATATGTAATTAAATATGCATAAGTCCATCTATGGTGACATTAATCATATATGATTCCAACAATGGACTTATACTACATCTATCATGACGCTTAATAAAATAAAACTAGTTCAAACTAATGAGGTACTTCCTGTAGACCAGTGGTAGGTGATAAAGGCATGTCGCACTTCGGTTGTGGGTCCGATTCCCACAGCCTTGTCCGTCGCGACGAGTTGTCGCCCGTCTTGCAGGTTGTCATTTTTCTAAAACTACATTATTATAACATCCGATCAATAATATCGAAAAAAAGTTCTATCCTTAAAAAATATTAACTTATGTCCAACATAATCCATTCCAATCTTTAGGCTTATCAAAAATACTTCTATCCAATCTTATAGTATAATGGGAACGATTACTAGAAATGTCATCAAACAAGCATGTGAATACCATCTTTTATCCCCCATATATCATACAATATATCTTGTTGATCACATTCCAAAATGTGAATATCTTAATCATGTATTCTCATGAAAAATGAATACCCATTGAACCTTAGTGAAGACATGAATGCGGTCAAAAGTTAACTCTTTCCACATAACAAAATCCTAAAATTTCTATATACTCAAACCATGATATCAGTCAAGAGCTCATTTCATTTTCTCTTTATCCCTTAATTATGCTCATATCATCATCATTCAAAAAATATTTCAATCACTTTTCATGGTTACCGGTACCATATAATTATTGAAAACAAATACATAGATATTCCAAAATTCCACGATACCATAAATGAGATTCCATGATACTATTTTGAAATCCCATTACATCAACACTTAATCATTACACAACATCATTGTCATACTCAACATCACAAATAGTGATTGCATGTCACTTCCCTTTATCAATTTCTATAAGTGGTTGCTCATGTTGATCATCATTAACCCTTGGATTAGGGCATTGATTAGCATAATGCCCCATTTCCTTGCACATGAAGCATTGAAGTGTTGGTGGTGCATTCTCTACAGTCTTTTCTTTATTCACATCATTAGAAACCCTTTTCCATTACTTTGACACTCAGCTTCTCGATGGCCTTGTTTTCCACACTTCAAACATTTTCTATTCCCTTTAATAAAATCTCCCCCATGTTTCTTTCCACACATTGAGAATAAAGAAACATTCATCTTCTTTTCACCATTATTCTGAGATTTCTCCTTGAACTCCATCTTTTGTTTCTTGTCAAAACCATGATACGGATATGTTACACCAACTTCCAGTTCTACCCTGATAGTACAACGCACAATTTCATCATAGCTACTGAAGTCTCTTATAGCTAATTCTCTTCGAAGACTTGGTTTTAAGACACTGAATAATCGATCAACTTTACTTTCACGTTGGATGATAAATCCAAATTCATACCTTGCAAGTCTTGTAAAATTCGATTTGTATATAACAATAGATTCATCATCTATTTTTTTATGCTCATGTAACTATTTTTCCATCTTTGTTCGTAGAATACGAGGGAAGTACTTACTGAAAAACAAGTTATTGAACTCATCCAATTCCATTGATTCAATTTCATCATGGGGACTTGTATTCTTAATAAGATTCCACCATTGATCTACTTCACCTTCTAAACGGTAAATAGCTAGAATGAATATTTCATGTTCCGAACAATGAAGTATGGAAAATATCGTTTCAATGGTACTGATCCATTGTTCATCATGAAGTGGATCAGAAGACCCACTAAAAGAAGGTTGACGTTGCCTCATGATAGACTCAATGGAATATTGTTCCATTTTCTGCTCATTTTGATGTCCGGAATGATTCATAGATTGTTTAAGTATAGTAATATGATTTTGCACTCCATCTACCATGACATTGGTTTTTTCAGGAGGACAATCATTGCATTTTCCATTACAGTGATCAAAATGGATCCTTCGGGTTCTAGCCATCATCTAAAACCCAAAAAGAATAGTGTGTGAGGAAAAAATCATGCTAGGGAAAACAACATAATAAAGGGGGAGTTAATTCAATATCTAAAATCTTAGGATTAAATCTAAGATCATTAGCCCAATTCGAGGACTATTACCTATATGTATACATAACCTTAGGGACATTACAAGACATACCTTAGAAATATCTCTAGGGATCTCACTAATGTTTTCGCATTCTAGTTTTCTAAGGATAACTAATCCAAACCACTGATACCAACTGTAGAGACCCAAATATTGACAAAAAGGGACATTAAATTACTTTTTCTAATTACTTGGTACATAACAAAAACAAACACGCAAGGACCGTAATAGTTTAGTGTCTTTGGAAACTCGGAACATAATATTATAATCATTGTGAAAGATCTTCAACATCTCCCATAAATATCTTCCCCTTTTGTTTTCATACCTAAAACCTTTCTTTATATCCCGGGGAAAAGAAAAAATATAAACGGTGAGCTAAAATGCTTAGTAGGGGTAAGCATGGGGAAAATAAAACAAACCATATACATTTGAACTTAAAAACATGAACATAAAGTTTACACATCGAAATCATGAGTTTTGAAATAAATCATGGTAGTACATATGGGATAAGACATAAAAAACAAGAAACATGATAAAATATCATGGGAATAGACCATTTAATTATGGAAAACCATTATGAACTTGATATGATTTACATAGTAGCCAAGAAATTGCTGCCAATATCATCTTATGGGACAAAGTCCCTTTCTGAATCGAGTTAACTCCTCGTTCCAGTCCTGTATCAATGAACCAGATTAACTTACCATTACAGCCATGTATATATCATGAGATATAAATCTTTACCTAATGCATTGGATGGAGATATAGGTCCCACCCATCTCATAATGAAATCATTTTTAAGTGTGCCACAACATAAACATAAATCATTCATCATAACCCAAAATCTAATGGGATTCATTAACATCATCCCATCATAACATAATCCATATATGACAAATGGATATAATTTCACCATAAGAAAAGTGAAACCATGTAAATCATAGAGACATTATACTTGAACCATACACATATTAAATAATGTCATCTTAGATAGAAAATGGATTTGATAAAACACTTGAAATAAATTTTTGATGAAAATATCCTTTCTTTTTCAAAATCATTTTCTTTTCACAAAATGCCATGAAAATTTAAAAGAAAATTATTTTTTTGAAAATATTAATGAAATATTGTAGAGTAACATTCATGAAAATAAGGTGTTATAAAAACCGTAAAAATCCGTTCATGTCGTATAAGTTAAAAAACATTCTTCTCATACTGTTGCTGGAAATGTCAAAAAGTTTCTCATATGGTAAACAAAAGAAATATTCCTTACATATGATGTGGTAAAAGTAAAAAGGGTAAAAATGAATTTATGAATAAATTGAAGAAACGTAAACATTTTATGAAAATATTTGAGAAAATATGGACATGGATAATAAACATAACCCCAGTAAATACTTACGAATAAACAATCTCGGATAAGAATGAGATTGGAATAATTATCCCTTTCCGTTGGTCCGATATGCTTCGTACGTATCCAAATTTCCTGTATAATGATTTAAAAAAATTTCATTTACTTACTACTGAATCATATTAGTTGTTATTATATCATATATGGTTCATTTATGACTTTATATTTCCAGTTATTTTGTAAATTCCATGTTAAAGCAGCGTTTTGGGTAAAATCATTTTATTTTATTACTTTTTTTGACTTGTTGTTCTTGATATTAGTAATACTTATTACATGATTTAATTAATTACAGAATGTAAATCATGATTTATATATCATATATATTCATTATATATATATAATAGATATATTAATGAAATTAAATACACTGTTCATGGAGACGGTAGGTCGTATGTACGCATGAACACTGTTTTCCTTTCCTAATTGACTTGAATGGAATTAAGTAGATGACATACATATATATATATATACATAAATTCAGTAGCATTATTATTTCATATATTTAATTATTACTTATTATATATAATTTATAATCATTCTTGAATTGTTAACATGGAAAATGAATCTCATCGCGTCGTGGAGACGGTAATCCGTACGTATGCACGAGCGATGATATCATTCCCATATTTATTGAATGGAATTAGAGTGGATGATATAATATCTTATAATCAGTATGATGTTATAATAATCATATATAGTTATTCTTTAAACCATTATACCCATCCAAGTAGGGTGGTGGTGGAAAAACATATTACACCACGCCGTGGAGACGGTATTCCGTTCGTATTCACGCGCAGTGATTTCATTTTCCATAGGATGGATAGAATGAGAAATTTGGTTGTTTCATATTTATAATAAAATATCATTATATTAGTGATATTTATGTTATTTATTTATAATGAAACAACTAAATAAGATGTATTTGAAGAAGAAATAAAACTTGAAAGAATCGGTAGAAGAGATTACCTCTTCCTCGACGCACCTCCTTTAAACCTCTTTATAGGGCACTATAGTTTCTATGGTGAGAAGACCAGAACCTCTATGATATAACTATAGAGGTTGGGAAGAGGAATGGGCATGGATTGGCCCAACTTCAAGGCTCAAAAGGGTGTGAAGGGAAGAGGTAATGGGTGCCGTTTTTATAAAGGAGGAGAGGGGCACCTTTGGAAAAGCTTAAAATATTATTCTATAATAAAATCATATTCGGTTTATAATAGCTCAAAATTAATTTATTCAGAAGCTAAAAAGGGGATGGGTCGAAATCCTATCATCCAATATATTTTAGACAAGTTTAGGTTACTATTTTAACATTATCATTTAGATTTAACTCTTTGTTAAATAATTAAACTTTCACCGTGTCTTCTTGTTTTCTTACAGTATATGGTTAATAAACATACAATAACAAGCCAAAAGAAACCCAATTGGTTCATTATTAAAATATATAACCTTATCTATGTCATTTGGCTGAGCCTAATATTTTTAGGAATATAATAATAGTTAATAATATAATATTTGTTTTAAAAACTATTTTATGTCAATTTTGACACTATTTAGTAATTGACTTTTTTGAAAATTATAAAAACATTATTAGTTCAAACCAATGCAATTGAATCAATTAAAACATGTCATATTAACCTATAAAATTAGTGTAATTCATAAAATGTCTCAAATTACATTTATTTTGGTTTTTATAACATCAATTATGTTAATATTTCATTAATAAGGTAATTAGTGTATCATCATTGTGTCATAGATAAATTAAATAATTTAATGACTAAAAATTATATATAAAATACAATTATGTAGAAAATCATTTTATCTTTCAAATGAATATTTATAGTCAAATTTATCTTATGTAAAACCCTATATTTAAAACATTTTAGTTATAAAACTTTGATTTTAACAATTTTAACACTTCTTTAAATAAAATAATAATAAGTGTCCTAATCTAATCCAAGTGGATCTAAAGGGTAATATTTTATTCCTAAGGTTGTTTTTGGTCAAATTAAATTTTTCCAATAGAATTAGGAACTATGTTAGGTTAATGATAATATCATTTTTCCCTTAATTACCCTATTTACTTTTAACTGTGGTAAATAAATGTAAAAAGTTACTATTCACCAAAAAAAAATATTTTTATCTTATTGAACATAATTTTACTCCTCTATATTAACTGTGTCTCTCGGATTTTCTAAAGTCCACTCAAAGAAGTGGTAAAATTAAGTTTTATGTAGATTTTAAAATTCTTCTAGGAGGTTGGTAAAAGACGATGAAAAGTTAAATAAAATTTTTATATATCTAAAATTATTCTAAAATGACTCTAATGAATTACATTGAACTTATATAGGTATTATATATCAATTTTGACATAAATGAATTTAAATAAAATAAATAATTGTTTAAATAAAAAGTCGGTTTTTAAATAGTAACCCAGTGATTTCACTATTCTTCAAAAATTGAATGTTTTCAGAAAAATACAAAAAAATCACCCTAGGATAATTTCTATATTCCGAATCAAAAAATGAAGTCCATTTTGAATGATAAAATTTATAAAATTTCAAAAAGTGGGTATTACTATTCATAACGGCTAGTTCATAATAATATTATAGTAATATCTCTTTTAGTGAAACTTGGTATTGCGTACTACACACGCTATCGGAGATGGTCTTGATTGCGTGTAATGCAAGAGAAGGCAGGGCTATGTGTAGTGAATGCTCTGATTGGTGTTGCATAAAACATAATCAAAACTTATTTCATTTATACATTAAACAAAATCTATACTTAATTTTGTGTAAAATAATTTCCAAAAAATGAAAATGAATTTGTGTGTAACACGAGCCAAGAATAGTGTTGTGGATACTGCAAGCCAATACGGTGTTGTGTATAGTACAAGCTAATCTTGGAGTATTGTATAATATAAGATATCAATGAAATTAAAAAATAATATATCTTATAAAATCTCGGGGTGTTACAACTGTGTTGGACTGGCCTTGGGGAGTCAGCACTCATGGGACGAGAGATGGTACAAGAAACCATGGAGAAGGTGCAGATCATCCATTAGTGGATGAAGTCTACATAGATTTGGCAGATGTCCTATGCGGATAGGAAGTGGAGACCTATTGAGTTCGAGGATGGTGACCTTGTCTTTCTACGTGTCTCACCTTGATGAGGTTTTTAGAGATTTGGCCAGGGCAGAAAATTATCTTTGTGGTTAATTGAACCCTTTTTGGACCTCAGCAGAGTTTGTGAGGTGGATTACATATTAGCTCTTCCACCATAGTTCTACCTGGTGCATGACATCTTCCATGTATCCCAGCAGAGGAGATACATACAGGACCCTTCTCATGTCATCAGCCATGGCCTGCTGGACATAGAAGATGTGGTGACGTTTACTGAGGCTCCAGTAGAGATTGCGGATCGACAGGAATTGTTCCTTCGTGGGCAGTCAATACCTCTAGTACACATTTGCGGAAATCATGGGAACCTTCTAGAGAACACATGGTAGCGGGATGCTCAGATCCATGCTCAATACCCCCATTTATATACATATCCTATGTTATGGATTTCAGGGGCGTAATGCCCTAAGATGGGGAGAATGTAATGTCTCAGAAATTCCGTATAAATATTATTTTAATTTTATAGTATTATTTTGTGACCGTGAAATCTGACGGCATGGGATTCCGAGGCCCGAAGTGCCCGGAATGATTCATTGAAGATTTGTTATGTATTAATTAGCGTGTGTAGGCTGTTTTCATAAAAATGTGTAATTAATCTAAAACGGTTACTCAGATCAGAAATCTGAGGGTACTTTTGTGCTTAGGATGACAGTTTTCCCCAAGGCGCGACTTAATTATAGTCGGCATGGGACTCATGTGACAAAACCCATAAATGTCATAACCATAAATAACATAATTAAATAAAGTTATTTTATTTTTCAAATTATTATCACTCAAAATGGTAACTCAGATTAAACATCAAAGACCACCACTGAACATGTTAGGTTATGCTTTCTTTAGGCAGATACTAACATTGGTCGGCGCAAGCCACTAGTGAAAGTTAGTTTTTTCTGTAAATAAAATAATTAAGTGACATTTATTTTACGGTAAAATTCATTAAATTTAAATAGAAACAAGGACTAGAAATTCGAGAGTACCGTTGGGTTCATTGGGGCTTCTATCACTTAGACAGAGCCTAACCTTGACCGGCGTGAGTTGGGGGTCACAGTTGATAATATTCAAAAAACAATTCAGGTACAATCAGTAAACGAGTGAGCGGTGTTTTTTAACTTTTGAACCAATGGTTGGAATTGAAATCTGAGGACACAATTGAACTCATAGTACTGAAATTAACTTAAGGAGACCTTCACCTTGACCGCAAAAGGTCGAGGGTGAATGATAGTTTTCAGACTTTTCATGGGTGTGATAAAAAATAAAAAAATAAAATATAATAATACAACATTTATTTAATTTACTTTGTGAAACCTCAAATTTGAATTCAGTAGTGGGGCCAACCTGAGCTTGAAACCTCCCATGTTGAAATTAATGGTGGGGACCACCTGACCTTTGAACTCCCTCTTTAATGTGGGATGTGACTCTTGGTTTCTCCCGCGAATTAATTTGCCATCATAACCAAATTAATTGTGACAACTTTAATTAAATTGATTAAATTATTTTAATATGCTGGCTCCTCATTTCCTGGCTGGAAATCGTTGGAATATGAGAGTTGGGAGAGCTTTGGAGAACCAGGAAGTACATTCTCCAATGAAGTTCCTCCCCCAATGAAGAACGGGGAACCAACCCTGAGCCCAGATCAGAAGCATCTTGCGGAAGCGATGGACACTGACGTTCTTCAACAACTTTTTCTTCTTCCTTGCACTAGCTCCCTCGGAAAATCGAGTTAGGGATTTAATTCTGTGTGGTTATTATTTCCCACATTCTTATATTCTGAATGAGGAAACTAGATCAACTCACTAACCATTTCATCGGCAGATGATATCTTCTTGCGAGATTGGGAATAAATATTTCCAGGTTGATGTAGATGTTTTAAATATGATTGAATTTAATTTATTGATCCATTATATTATGAATTCATGAAGATGTTGGACAAAAGAAAATGGCCATCATCCTGCATTAAAACCTTGCCTCTTCTATTTTGGTTTCACCGTACGTTCTTCATTCATTCTCCAATGCCAAAAATTTATTGACGATGGAAATGAAATATTTTTTTGAGCATGACATATGGATGTGGAGCCCCAAACCCAAGGATCCCAAAAATGCGATTGTTTAATATTTTCGATATTGGAATGAAACAACAATGGATCACGAAAGAAGGAGGTGTCCAAAACCCGACTGACTGTATGAAGGAAGGGTGGTGCGCGTCCACGCCACTAGATGAGCATGATGCCGCCGCCCATCTATCACAGGGAAGCAAGAGGTGGTGGTCGGCATGTCGTTCGGTGGAGTAGGAGGTTGTGGCCACATGGCAGTGGAAAAGGCCGATGGGAAGCTGACATCTTGTCAGCCGCATTAGAGCTATGGCGGGGGACCATGCCACTTGGAAGATTTCCGGTCGGCCTACCGACGATAGCCCCACACCGGGCGGGACCCCTTCGGCGGATCCTATGTTTCAGCAGCCGATCATTCCATGAACCATTCAAGTAGAACAGAGGGTGCTAACCCCTAGGGGGTGGTCATGGTGGACACTGCCTCGGCGGACCACCAGTTGAGTGGGCCGCTCCACAATGGGCAAGCCCAGTGGGCCACGCCTGTAGGCCATACCACCACGCTGCGCCATTGGGCTGAGCTGGCCGCCGCCCTTCGCGGGTCGGGGCCCCCCGAGGCCGAGCCCATCAGGGCCGGACCCATTTTGGGTTCGTCCAATCCGAGTAGGGTTGGGTTGGTCGGACTGGGTCGGACCGGACCCGAGCCCATTCATACCCATTTTTTCCTTTATGGCCATATCATGATAACTGGGCATCCGTTTGATGAACCATATATGGAATAATAATCCATGTATCGAGACTATCCTGTGGTTATTCTCAACATGAGTTTTGGAAAATTTGTAGTACTGTGGGGTTAGAACGATCCCCGAATCAAACCGGGCCCTCATCGCAGAAATTCTAATAACTTATATCTCGGGCGTCTGATTGACGCGCCGTCTATTCCATTGGGTCCCTTATGATATGACAGAACATTGGATACTTCTTCATGGGACTTTAGGATGGTTTAGGTTTGACCAATGTCTTGGAGATCACTTCTTCCAGGTGGGCTATTTACAGAACTCTACAACTAGCTGAGACTTAACGACTGATGACCATTATAACTCAGAGTGACTTAACAGACCATGTGGGGAGCACCTCTATGTGACCTGACATTCCCATGATGGGGAGTGCCTCTGTGTGATGTGGTATATCGATGGTACTTGATAGGATTAATACCTTAGTAGGCCACAAGGAGGAGTGCCTCTGTGGGATGCAGTAGGTGCATGGTGAGGTGACGTTGTAGACCAATAGTACTTGACAGGAGGAGTACCTTAGATGTCCAAGGTTAGTGGGAAGTGCCACTGTGTGACGTGGTTGGCCAATGGTACTCGATAAAGGAAGAGTTCTCCTACAGCCAAGGCATTCTATGTTGTGACATGGAATATTACATGTTTCTACCTCTAGTATAAATCATGGGGTGACCAGTCATTTCCTTGTTCTTGTGATGGAGATTATGTGATGTTGTAAATTACATATGTGGTAATATACCTTCACGGTTTTACCCTGTGGTTTTTCTTTGTGGAACTATAGGAGCCCTTAGAGGTTTTGAGGTCCCTACTGAGTATCCTTATACTCACCCCTGCACGGGCTATGCATGTACATTGTTTTGTCTTGTGTAGATGACGAGCAGCTGGGTTGAGGTTTGAGGGAGCCAGAACTAGACGATATGCAAAAGAGACGGGTGGATGTGGAGTGCTAAGGATGGGATTTGTACCTAACAATATGGTAGGAACCTCGGAGGATGGCCCAGTGGAGGATTTCCTTTTTCATTCAGTTGTACATTATCCTTTACAGTGGTCTTGTATTCCGGCCCCTTTTACTTTTAGCACTCTTTTACTACAGCAGTATACATCACAGTTGCTTCATGCCATGTTTTTGGACTATGAGTCTATATAAGATTAAAGGGAATGCCATCTTGTTTTAGGGAGTATGCCTTTCAGTGTTAGTCGCTAGCCCCTGGCCTATGGAAGGCGGGCCTGAGGTAGTCACATAATGGGCCCTGGGGGTTGTGTTATGATATCTTATAACTTAATAAAATATTCTATCATCATATGATGCATTTTTTTAATATTTATTAGAAAAATAATTTCAAATTTATAAATATATAAGATAAAATATTATTTTACATTCAATGTAAAAAATATTATTTAATGTTATATGAGTCCCATGATGAAAAATATTGGGAGTATAAGAGATAGAGAGATATTAAAAGGGAATATATCACAATAATTTTAGTTTTAGAGAAGACTGACGTGGATATATTTTGTGTTTTTACAATATCTTTTTCATAATAATTTTTAATGATTCCTACAGAAACTATTATTGAATTGATTATTTTCATATTATAGATATATTTGGAAGAAAATATTTTATCTATTGTAAAAATATATTATGTCATGTATTTTATTCATAATGCTTTCGATTCAAGATTAAAGAAGGTTATACTTTCTTTGAACAAATTTTTTTCAATCTATACACTTTTTTGATATCTTTTACCGTTAATATTTAAATTTATATTATATTAGAATTATTTTAAATATTTTATATTTAATTTTCCAAAATTTTTGTATAATTTGATACCACATTATATTTAATTTAGATTAAATTAATTAATATTTATATATAAATTTATATATGTGATATAAATTTGACTAAATATATAATATTATATGATGATATTTTAGTTGTCATAAGATATGATTTTATTGTTATTATTATGACAACAATTAATATATTAAATTTATCACTGGTAATTTAATGAAAATTTATTTAATAGTTTCTGTTTTAAAATTTTGATTATAGTTTTTGTTATAAATATTTTTTGAAAGGTAAATAAAAAGAGATTGGTATTATATTATATACATATATATATTTCCATTTAATTATATTCTAATTCTATATAATTATATATTATATATTATATATAATATTATATTAATAATCCCTATTTTTGTGCATGTGTGACATCTAGGAATTTGGCATGGACTATAGTGTAAGAACCCGACCCTACTGGCCTGAATATGATGCCATAAATTATTACATTGGTACTATAAACATGTAATCACCTACCAATGTGAAAATTTTTTATAATTTCAAGATGATATAAATAAATATGTTTACATTACAAAATAATGTGATTTAAAACATATAAAATCCTTTGGAAACATCCTTATTCTCCTAGAATATCCCTACATCTCAATCATAATATACATCATGGAAACCTGGGTAAAAATAATACATAATAAATGGGTTTTCTAAGATTATAAATAAGGGTAATAAATACATATGAAGCTATGATTAATAAACATAAACAAAAAGTAAAATTGAATAATAAATATCACATTCCATTAAAATATAGACAAAATAATAATATGGGATGAATAAAATATGAATAAATAAATCAAAATAAATAAAAACATGAGAATGAAACGTAAAAATTATTATTCTACTTGTATAAAAATAACATGAAATATAAATTACCAATATCATAATATGTGAGTAAATAATGGAAAACATCACATCTTCATGGTTTCGGCAAATAAAAATACATAAGTTGGAAAAAATATGGTCTAGCTTCTCTCAGGATACCTACTAATGCAACAAGGGATTATAATGTTCCCCACCCATCACGTATTAAGTCTATATCATAAATAATATTAAATGGGTGAATAATAATAAACATATAAAATCATATTGGAACTATTGTATAAAATATAAATAATATCCCCAATCGGTAATCATTATCATAGACATGCCAGAGTAATATGTTGAATGCTATTACGAAACTACATCTAGAGTCAAAAAATTCATAATCAATTCAATAAAATATGGTAATTAGGCACATAAGGGAAAAATATCAAATAATAATTATATTCAATATAGTTTATTGATATTTATGAAAACACTCTAATAAAATCAATAATAAATTATTGATAGGCATTCCATTTTACATTAGAATGAATAGTTATATGGGAAAATAATTTTTAATTTTCATAAAAGTTAAATTGTAAGAATATTTATCCCAAAAAGTAAGAGGGAAGGAAATTATATTTTTGGAATACTAAATTAATTTTTACACTATAATTTTGGAAATAAATTGAAAATTTGTAAAAATAGTGTTTAAGAAACCCTAAAAATTAACCACATCATTGCAGTGTAAGGGTAAATATGAAAGAGGCTTTAATGATGAAAATTGATTAATTGTTTGCAAAAAACCATAAATGAACTAAGATATTTTGTCATTATAAAAATATTTATATTATAACACTTTTGGCGGTTTAAAAATTATTACCGAGTGTATATGAAAATGGCTATGAAATTGGGATGTTTCCATTAATGGGGCTTCCTTATTCGGCAGAATTGAAAATAGAACGTTATAAAAAATGTATTTATCATCAATGATAGAGGAATTTTGAAACATAAAATGTTTGGATCACATAAAAATAATTTAGGTGGAGTAAATAAAAAAATAAATAATTATATTGGGGTAGGGATAGAGAAAGCACAACTTGAAGAAAAAATTGGGCTTTGGGAAGAAACCCTTACCTTATGTCAAAAAGTGTTATACACTTGCACATAATGTCAAAAATAAAGAAATTATCTTATTCAATAAAATAATTACGAACCAATTGAACTTTAATTTGATTTATTATAATTTTATTAAGGTCATATATATTATTTTTTATGAGTTATATTATTCAATTTCATCAATCATGTGTGTTTGTTTCCAGGGATTTTCATGATTTGTTTACTTGTTTACAAGTCTGAAAAAATCATGTAAATTTGGAACAAATATCCAGAATTATAAGTATATTTCATAAATGATCATAAAAATTATTAAATGGTATCATTATAATGTTTTTATAATGAGGTTTATAGGAGGTACATAAAATTAAATGTCCATGAGGGTGGTAAATTGGCAAATCATAGATGATATTTTCATTTTTTTGATTACAAGGGAAAGGAGAAGGGATTTGAGGATGAATAATACATTATCATAATAAATTTACATTATGTATATTATACTAAATTTATATATCATTTTTGGATTTAGGAGGAAAATAAAGGACAATAAAATAAATGAAATTAAAAGAAAAACAAAAGAACAAAATGGGATTTTACTCCAGAACTCATTTCCATGACAACCTCCATAAGGAACATTGAAATATTATTTTATGATGTACCAGAAATAATATAATGTGGGGGAGTGGATTGAGATTCTAAATTGGAATAAATTGGAAAATTATAATGACCTTGGAGGTGTGGGGAGTAGAGGTTGAGAGTGGTGGTATTTTTTTATGGAGGATGGGTGTTTTAAAATTATCCTCTTAATTAGATCATTATTTTGGTAAAAGAATATAAAGAGTTCTAATTACCATGAATATATACATTAAATAGAGAAGGAGAGTTTGATATTGTGGTCCTTAAATCATAATTGACTCACGAAATAGTTTATTTGACTTATAATTTTATATATCATAAATTACTATATTTCACTATAGACAAGAAATTCAATGATTTTATAAAAAAAATCATTCAATCTACAAATTTCACTAAATTTATAATGAAAAAATGGGCCCCTATTTATCTGATTATGTTTCTAAATATTATAAGTTTAATTTTTAATTAATATCCTCAATTATTTGGAGGTGTGGGTTTTGGGGTGACACCTCGAACATATTTTCAAAAACAAAAACAAACGGAGGATCAAAATGAAAAAATGGAAAAGATAAAAGAAAAATTAGCTATTTTTCAGGAAGAATTACAATATCAAAAAGAGATGATAGAAACATTGATGGGGGAATGGAAAAGTGAATAACCAACTCAACAATAACCTGTTCGTGACGATCATGCCCCACACCCCACCAACAATTTGGCAAGCCATTCCCCTAAAAAACATGACTTAGCTCAGGTAATACATGTTTTAATAATTGTTTCTATGAAATGTGATTCACATAGACACTGATACCTTTCCTATACTAATATTCTGCAGGGTGAAAATTACTATGATTTATATCTATCAACTCCCACCTATCTCCTTATAGCGAGGGATACAATGTTCAATACAGAGAATGACATGCTACTCAATAGAAAACTTCCAAATGATCATTTCAGAGTGTCAATTAATGTAGATAATGAGCCGAGCTGATCTACATGTTCCAAATGAAGATGACAACATTCATACGGTTGAAAAAGCTATTGGAACATTCATCACATGGCCATAAGTTCTTGTAAAAAAACATATTGATAAGGAGGTATCCATATCGAATTTATTTTTCAATCTCTACCATTATCATTTTATGAAAAAAATGTCTGAACGGATGAATTTTATTATAGAATGAAAAAGGGAAGTGGGTGAAATGAAACATCAACTCAAAACTATCTCAAGGATCAACCAACCGATTGAAATGGTCTACTGAGAGCACCTTCACCCCTCCCATTATATATCAACAGTTAATATCACTGCAGGATCATGTGGATACAATGTTGATAGATAGAAATGCTCAAACAGTTGATCTTGAAAAAAATATGTACCGAGAGGAAACATCATATTTCATTAGCGGTGAAAATGTAATTGAAATCCTCATGTATGAATGGCTAGGTCCATCAGTTGTAAATATATAATGAGGTATGTTTTCATGATTTGATTTTACTAAAGCTAATATGATCTGATAATTATCGCTAAATACATTTTATATTATTCATAGGCTTATATATGAAAAACAATTGAAGGGAGTTCCCTATGAACAAAAATTTGGACTTGTTAGTCCCCACACCACCTCTTGAAATGAAGAAATAGATTCTGATAAAGAGGCTTCCAAAATGTCATCCCTGCTCAAATCGTTGGAAAACAAAATTTCAGATGACATACACTTTTTAATACCAATGTTGTAGGGGTAATACTCTACAATTTAATAATTTCAACAATATTTTCATTTTCTATATTACTTATTATTTTTTTTATTTTTAGGGAGAATTGGATGCTGATTGCAGTCAATTTAGATAGTCTAAAGATTTATTTTTTAGATTCAACACATAGATATCCAACAAACCGACCACGCTTGATGGCTTCTGTTAATTATTAATACACTAGATTGTACATTTTTAAACAAAACATCTAGTTATATAATTTATGATATTTGTTAATGAGGATTATTTTATGATAGGGTGGTGCATAAATACCATATAATGCATGGAAGGAATCTAGGGCATAAGGATGAGAAAGCCTACAAGATCTACAATTGGAAAAGTATCTGGGAATATATAATAACATTTCACTATCGAAAAACATATAAAAATAAATTTCTTATTGTTGTCTATGTTTCTGTAGTGGCCAAAACAAAAAACGGAAAGGACTTTGGTTATTATGTTTGTAAATTTATGAATGAGATCGTATTTCATCAACAAACTAGTATCCCTGACTAGTTATTTTTGAAAAAAATTATGTGTAAATTTAAAATATTTTTTAATCCTTTGTGTATTTATATTTATTCATTACTACCCTGACTGTCACAAAAACTCATATTCATAAGATGATATCAATTTGTTTAGAAACAAATGGGAAACATACCTAATAGAAGATTGTACACAAATAGGACAAAGGTGAATTCATACTAATGTTATCGATATATGATCATTGATATCTCCCTTGTTTACACTTGTTGAACATATATGATCACCCTTTATTATGATTTATATCCATAGGTTATAAAGAATGGTTTTAGATATGATTTTTCATTCTAGTAAATAATAACTCATTGGACTACATTGGTCGATAGTGTGGAAGTTGACTGATGCATATTCATTCAGTCCACTCACAAGCTTCTTAAAATTTTGATGAGAACCAATATCATGGATTTTCAATTTTCTAATTTTAGTTTACCTTATATGTGGGTTGGGTGTCTAGGAGGGAGGTTGTGTCCAGGAGTGGGGGGTGTCTATGAGGGGGTGTGTCTAAGAGGGAGGGGGTGTCCTTGTGTGAGGGTGTCCAGGATAGGAGGGAGGGGGTGTGTCTATCGGGGTGTCCATCAGTGGGGTTTCCAGTAGGGGGGTGTGTCCAAGAGTGAGGGGGTGTCCAGGTGTGAGGGTGTCTAGGAGGGGAGGGATGGGGTGTGTCCATGGGGGTGTCCATGAGTGGGGTGTCCAGGAGGGGAGTGAGATCTCTTAATCCATTTATAAGGAAGAAATCCTTTATGTCACACATCACCAATCCCTATATGGAATATCCTACTCATCACAGACACCATGACTCTTATATATCCTTAAGAGGGTGTTCCCCATCATACGTTATATATAAAACTATATAATCCATCATCTTTAGGCCTATGACTTTAATTCCTTATCAAATAGCCTTAGAAAATCATACAAGGATACACAAATCTCATACCAAACCCGATCCTTTCATAAACACAACTAGAAACCTCACCTCTATGGAGACATAATCTCTGGATGATCAAAAAATCACAAACATTCAATAGAACCCTCACTCTATCACTTGGAGGATCAAAAACACCTTATTTATTTACCGAGGTTGCTCTTGATTTTTATCCCTTTCACTGGAACACATATACTCATGCAATAATGCACAATCATACAGAATTGCAACATGGTTTTGTATTATAGGGTCCACCTACATCAAAAAATGGAGTAACCCCCTCACCAAGATCAACTCATCCTCAACCAAGACTATACACTCCTTATCAAATCTTGTACCAATGATTGAGACCCAATCTCAAGGCACAATTCCCAAATAATTATTTATAGAAAATTATAATTAATTATTAAACATAATATAATTAGGAATAATCTTTTAAAAAATCAATGGGTAACACAACACCACCAAAACCACAAAAACATGGTGTGTTCATCATATAGGGATAACCTCTATCCAATACAAACAAAATCTACTTCATCTTAATTGATTTGAAGATGATATTGTGAAATCCTCACACAAAACCTAGTTAAAATCATCTCTAATCATAAGGAAATAAAGGATAATATTAATGGATGAAGTATGAGGGAATAACTCACTAACACACTATAAAAATCTCCCAAGAACCACCCCCCATCATGGGGGTTTGAAGAGAGAAAGATAATTGCTGAATCCCAAGAACCACCCAAGATATTCTATTAATGAGCACACCCCCCACAATTTTTGAAGTATCTAGTTTTTTTATCTAAATTATACTCATATTTTTTCTCCCCTAACCTATATACCCATCCATTGGATTTGTAATAGGATGAACATAAATAAATAATGGATGAAATTGACATTAACATTAGAAAAAAAACATAGGTTACATACGAAAAACCAAGAAAACGCATTCTGATTGTTTTGATACTTTAGGACAATGATCCATTAGTCATTTATGAGGATTAAGAATAGAACGCACCTCAATACGACCCACGGTGTGACCGATATGGCGAAAAGTTCTTGATATCAGTTTCAAATTGACATTAAATTTAGAAAACAACACTAATGACATACAGAATAGGTAGAAAATGTGTTCAGATTGTTTTGATACATTAGTAAAACGATCCAAGAGTCATTTCCAACTTGTAAGAATCAACCAAACCTCAATCCGATGCATGGTGTGACCGGTATGTCTAAAAGTGTCTGATATCAGTTCCAAATTGACATAAAATTTAGAAAACAACACAAGTGACATACAGAAAGCCGAGAAAACACAATCAGATTGTTTTGATACTTTAGAAAAATGATACATTAGTGATTTTTGAGGTTTATGAATCAAACGCACCTCAATCATATGCATGGTGTTACCGGTATGGAAAAAAGTGTATGATATCAGTTTCAAATTGACATTAACTTTAGAAAACAACACTACTAACATACGAAATACGGGGAAAACACGTTTGGATTGTTTTGATACATTAGGAAAATGATCTATGTGACATTTTAGATGTGTACGAATCAACCGCTCCTCAATCTAATGAATGATGTGACCAGTATGGCTAAAAGTGTCTGATATCACTTTGAAATTGACATTATCTTAAGAAAAAAACACAAGTGACATACCAAAAACTGAGAAAACACATTTGGAATGTTTTGATACATTAGGAAAATGATAAATTATACATTGTTGGGGTTTATGAATCGACCACACCTCAATCCGACACACGGTGTGACCGATATGGCTAAAAGTTTCTGATATTAGATTAAATTGACATTGACTTTAGAAGAAACCACTACTAACATACTGAATAATGAGAAAACGTGTTCATATTGTTTTCTTACTTTAGGAAAATTATCCATGAGTAATTTTTGGAATGTACAAATCAACCTCACCTCAATCCGTCACACGGTGTGACCACTATGCCTAAAAGGGTCTGATATAAGTTTCAAATTGACATAATCTTTTAAAAAACAGAAGTGACATACAGAAAACTGAGAAAACATGTTCGGATTCTTTTGATACATTAGGAAAATGATCCATGAGTCAATTTTTGACTTGTAAAAATCAACTGATCCTCAATTTGTAGCACGGTGTGACTGGTATGGAAAAAAAGTGTAAGATATAAATTTAAAATTGGCATTAACATTATAAAACAACTATACTAACATATGAAATACTGAGAAAATGCATTCATATTGTTTTGATAATTTATGACAACGATCCATGAGTCATTTTTGAAGTGTAAGAATCTGCCTCACCTCAATCTGATGCACAGTGTCATAGGTATAGCTAAAAGTGTCTGATATTAGTTTCAAATTGACATTAACATTAGAAAACAACACTACTGACATATAGAATACTGATTAAACGCATTCATATTGTTTTGATACATTAGGAAAATGACCCATGAGTCATTTATGACATGTAAGAATCAATCACACCTCAATCTGAACCATGGTGTGACCGGTATGGATAATAGTGCTTGATATCAGTTTCAAATAAACATAAACTTTAGAAAACAACACAAGTGACATACAGAAAACCAAGAAAACGCATTTTGATTGTTTTGATAATTTAGGAAAATGATCCATGAGTCATTTTTGATGTTTACGAATTGGCTACACCTCAATTCGATGCACGGTGTGACAGGTATGGCTAAAAGTGTCTGATATCATATTGAAATTGACATTAACTTTAGAAATCAACAGTACTGGCATATGGAATACCAAAAAAACATTCGGATTGTTGTGATACTTTAGGAAAACTATCCATGAGTAATTTTTGACATTTAAGAATCAACCGTACCTCAATCCGATGCACGGTGTGACCGGTATGGATAAAACTGTCAGGTATATGTTTTAAATTGACATTAACATTAGGAAACAACATAAGTGACATATGGAAAAAAATAAAACGCATTCGGATTGTTTTGATACATTGGGAAAACAATCCATGAGTCATTTTTGATGTGCAAGAATTTTCCGAACCTCAATCCGATGCACGGTGTGATCGGTATGGCTAAAAGTGTCTCATATCAGTTTGATATTGACATTAACTTTAGAAAACAACAATAATGACATACAGAATATTGAGAAAATGCATTCTGATTGTTCTGATAATTTAGGAAAATGATCCATGAGTCATTTCTGACGTGTACGAATCAACTTCATCTTAATCCATTGCACTGTGTGACCAGTATGTCTAAAATTGTATGATATCAGTTCGAAATTGAAATTAACTTTAGAAAACATCAAAAGTGAAATACGAAAATCCAAGAAAACACATTCGTATTGTTTTGATACTTTTGGAAAACAATCCATGAGTCATTTTTACGGTGTAAGAACTGACCTCACCTCAATCTGACGCACAGTGTGACCGGTATGGCTAAATGTGTCTGAAATGAGTTTAAAATTGACATTAACTTTAGAAAACTACACAAGTGACATATGGAAACTCGAGCAAACACATTTGGATAATTTTTATACTATTGTAAAACAATCCATGAGTCATTTGTGAGGTTTAATAATAGACCTCACCTCAATCCGACCCACGATATGACCGTTATGGCTAAAAGTGTCTGATATTAGGTTGAAATTGACATTATCATTAGCAAAAAACACATGTAACATACAGAAAACCAAGAAAATGCATTCATATTGTTTTTATTATCTATGAAAACGGTCTATATGTAATTTATGACATGAACTAATTGACCACACCTTAATCCGACAAATGGTGTGACTGGTATTACTAAAAGGGTCTGATATTAGTTTCAATTTGAAATTAACTTTAGAAAACAACACTTCTAACATATGGAAAACCATGAAAATGCATTCGGTTTGTTTTGATACATTAGGACAATGATCCATGAGTCATTTTTGACATGTACGAATCAACCCCACCTCAATCCGACAAATGGTGTGACTGGTATGGATAAAAGTGTATGATACCAGTTTCAAATTGACATAGACATTAGAATACAACACAAGTAACATACAGAAAACTGAGAAAATGCGTTCGGATTGTTTTGATACTTTAAGAAAATGATTCATGATCCATTTTTGACGTGTAAAAATCAACCACACCTCAATTCGATGCACAGTGTGACCTGTAAATCTTTTCATTAGATAAAGTATCAGTATTTATTAAATTTGATAAATCGTCCAAAAACATATTTAGTTTACATTATTCCCTTTCATTGTTATCAGAATGAAAACATTTGATTTTATGATTTCCATATTTTAGTTTCACATTTCCATATTAATGTATTCTTTCATATTAATGTTTTAATTTATTTCATTATTGTATTACTAACATAATATTTGTTTTCTTATCTAGGTGAAATTGTTTCCTTGAGTTCGGATGCTTTTTTCGGCAACAAATACAGTGGACGACAGTTTTTGAGAGATGGTCATGGATATAAAATGATGAAACATTAATGTTTAAAACTGTTGCTGGATAATTGAAATTTTAACCACGTAAAAGATTGTTTGAAATGTATATAGCAGTGTCTTTTTGGTATTCATGATTTTAGGTAAATTTATATAGCATTGTTTGTCAAAATATTATGTGTGGGTGCTATTTTGTACCGGTGTGCAAGTGTTATTGTGTGCAGGTGAGAAGTGCTGGTTTGTGCAGGTGTGATGGTGACAGTTCTGTAGGTGCAGGGGAAGGTGCCTTTATCAGCGATTTTTTGAGCACTGATAAAGGGCCCTATTATCAGCGATCAAGATTGCGCAGATAAAGGCTCCCCCTTATCAGCGCTAAAAAAATCTCTGATAAAGGGTGTCCTTTAGTAGCACTTTTTTTAGCGCTCATAAATGTCACCTTTATCAGCACTTTTTTGAGTGCTGATAAAGGGGACCCCCCCCCCCCCGTTATCTTTGTCGGCATTAACAATGCTTTTCTAGCATGGTTATTGTCAGATTTAAGTGCTGATAAAAGGGCATGTTGTAGTAGTGAAGAAGCTTTTTTTTTAATCTAGGATCATGTGGATATTTGAATATGGGAGGAAAAAATATTATTTCAAAGAATTAAATATCAAGGTTATTAGTGGATCAACCAAAATCGCATAATATTGAAACGGAGGATCTTTAAGAAGAATATAAGGCCAAAAAAAGAGATTTTATCACAATTTTGGAGTTTCTATATAGTGAACCACACCTTACATACATTATTATTACTTCCTAATTGAATTATATTTATTACAATTTATAACAACACCATAACATGACGGAATAGGTATAGTGTCTTTAGAAATTGGAAACATATACAACTGGTTCACAAAACATCTACATTATCTCCTGTTTATTTCAACATAACTAGACTCTTTTTTGGAATATGCATTCTAATACCCTTGTTCCTAATCTGGGGAAAAGAAACAAACAAAAAGGTGAGATCAAATTCACATTATGGGTAAACAATGGAAATATCAATCAAATAATATTATAAATATCATAACATTTGATAATCTTATCCTGCATAAGAGATCATAATATCTTGTCATGGGATAAACCATAGAAGTGATATGTAATCCAAATAATTATAATATAAGACATGAAATTTTTTTTCATACACAAATAAGCATAAAATGTCATTTCATACTAGTCAAGGCTCATTTCCAAGGCTGTTATAGCAAAAAAAGTCCATTAGTGAACCAAGTTCACTCCTCCTTCCAGTCCTGAATTACTAAAAGAGTTTAACATTATGTTCCCGCCATTTAAATATAATGAGATATAAATCATTACCCAATTCATTTGATGGAGATATATGTCCCACCCATATCATAATTAAACAATTCAAATGTGTTCCACACAAAAAAAAACAAAAATCCTACATCATAGAAAAACCAATGTAATAAAATGGGATTCTTTAACATCATGTCATCATAACATAATCCATATAAGATAAATTGACTTCATAAAAATAATTACATCATAAATTAATAAAATCAAAGTAATAATAGGGATAGAAGCATAACCATATATCATCTTATTTGGGAAATAATTTTTATAAAACAATTGAACATATTTGTTGAGGAAAATATCCTTTCTTCTTGAAAAACATTTTATTTTTTCAATATGTACTGAAATTTTAAAAGAAAAGATGTTAATTTAAAATAAACATGAAAACATGTAAGGGAATATTCATTGAAATAATTTTCTCTGAAAGAATAAAAATCTATTTATTCCATATAAGCTAAAAAACATTCTCCAAGTAATTTTTCCAAAAAATGTCAAAAATTACCTCATATGGTAAACAATAGAATGATTTCATCCAAGCAATGTGGTAAAAGTAAAAAAGGTGTAAAAATACCTTTAAACATACATGGAATAATTGTAAACATTTTATGAAAACAATTTTAGAAAATAGGGCAAGGATGATAAATATAACCTTGTAAATACTTACGAATAAACAATCTCAGATAAAAATGAGATTGGAAAAGTTATCCCTTTCCTTTGGTCCAATATGTTTTGTACGTATCCGAACTTAATTTATAATGATTTAAATAAAGTCATTGAATTATTCTAGAATCATACTCATTTTTATGATATCATATATAGTCGTATTAATTTTTTTTATTTGTAACATTTCATTTTTACTCGTTATTTGGGTATTAACTTCTTTATGTTCTTATGCATGTTTTGTCGAATAAATTCGTTTCCCTATTTTTAGGATACATTTATATCATTTAAATAGTGGTATTACGTTAGTATATATCATATTTATTCATTAAATTCATGTATATAATCATTCTTCAATGAAGATCATGTAGAACGAATAACATCACATCGTGGAGACAGTAAGCCTTACGCACACACGAGCGGCGATTTTATTCCCATTATTGTGGAATTTTATAAGTGTATGGTGTATAATATTTAATATTAAATATAATTTTACAATAATCATATATATTTAATTATTCAGTCATTATCCCCAACCAAGTATGTTGGTGATGAAAAACATATTAAACAACAATGTGGAGACGGTAGGTCGTACGTACGCACGCGTGGTGATTCCCTTTTTAATTGAATGGATATAAGATGGAATATTGTTATTTAATATTCATAATACTATATTAGTATAAAAGTGATACTGGAGTTTATAATTAATAATGAAACAAGTCATATATAGTATGTATAATAAGATTGAAGTTTGAATGAATCAGTATAGGATATTACCTCTTTTTCGACGTGCCACTTTTTAACCTCCTCTTAAGGCACTAAAGTTTGTCTCTGAAGAAGTAAATTTCATATAATACATTTCTAGGGAAGTGGAGAGGGGAAATTGACAGGGTTTTGCTGATTTTGAACGCTCAAAATGGAGTGAATAAGAGTGAGAGAGAGTAGCCTTTTATAACAGAGGAGAGGAACTCTTTTGGAATCCAAAAAAATAATAATTTATAATAAACTCAAAACCCACAGAAAACAAAAAAAATGAACCAAATTATAATATGATATTATATTGGGTTTTAATATCATCAACCAACAATATTTAGACATGTTTTTATATTATTGTAAACCTTAGAATTTTGATTTATACTTTTTTAATATATTTATTTTTATTTTTTATATTAATATTCTAAATTTTAAATTGTTATAAATTGATACTTATGTGTTGTGAATTTTCTATAATTTGATAATTTATGACATTTTCATCCATATAATTTTTAATTATTAATTTTTAAATACTTTTTGGTTTTTAATCAATTTAAAAATATGTTATTTTTATAAAATGTCAATATATTCAACTTTGATAATATTAATTTATTTGAATTTAAATAAAATCCAAATAGAAGATAGGTTCGAAAAAAAATATTTAATATATTCCTAACATGTTATATGAATCTATAAAATTCATTGAGAATACTAATTAGTTCATATAATATTTATTTTATTATTTTTAAAAACATTTATTTGATATTTCTCTGAATAAAATAATTAAAATAACATTTTTGTATAATTATTTAAAATTCGTATTTGTTGCATAAAAATTAAAAATGAACTACTATGATGAATATTAATCTAATATATTTTATAATAATTCTTTTAGTCGAATTTATCTTCTAAAAACCCATTATTTAAAATGTTATATTTATTAAATAATGAAGGTGAGAAATTTGACATCATTTAATATAAAATAATAATAGTGTCATATCTCTTGTATAAGGAGCCAAATGGTCCACAAATTTACCCTTGGATGATTATGGTTTTTATATACTTGACCAACAAGGTTGGTTCTAGTGTTTGGGCCTTTTGATGGATATTATTATTTTAATAAAAACTATATTATGGATTTTTCACTAAAAAAATAGTTTCTACATCGATAATGTATAAGTTATTAAGGAAATTATATATTTCTTAAAAATTAACAATAAATTACCTTGGTAATGAAACAAATTTTAGATTTTGAATGAGTGTTTATAAAATAATTAATATTCTATATATCATTATATTAAAAATTATATAGTGATTTAAGTTTGAGTGAGTCATATTTCACTTTTCTATAAATTAAATGTGTTAATCTTATCAAAGTGTGTTCCAATCGATACCATTTTGAACAAGGTATGTATTAGGGAAAAATATAATCATCCATTTATATTAATACAAGTGCTAGGGTAATTTTACAATATTATTTTTACCCTTAATTAACTGATTTACCTTTATCTATGGTAAATAAAATTTTCCATAGTTACTATTCATAATTCCCACAAAATTAATGTAGTCTAAGAACATAATTTGGACCTATTGATTCCAAATATTGAATCCATTTTTCCAATTTCAAGACACCAACATTGTAGTAATTAATTTAAAATTTATCCCAATTTTGAAATGAGAAAACACGTTTTAAAAATTAAAAAATTGCAATAGATTGAAATGTTTTTACCATTGAATTCAATGAAAGAATATTGATAATGAAAAAAATTATATTAAATGGTAAAAATATATTCCTATTATACTTTAAAATAATTCCATATTATAATTTAACCATATAAATTATCAAAATGAAAAATTTGTTTTTATTTAAAATTTAGCATATTCTTACTATTCATCAAAATATGAAGTTTATCAGAAAAATATCAAAATTTTAACCAAAGTAAATTTTTATATCATAATTCCAAAGAAAATTATTAAATTTTTATATTAAAATTAATAATGTTTCTAAATATTATATTAAAAAGCTTTCTCCCTTAAATGGCAGAAAAACATTCTTTTAAAATTTATTGGTTTTTATACAATATAGGGTTTATACATTCCCTATGACAACTATATCTATATGATGAATATAAAAAAATATCTTTTTAATCATATCACATACACATCCCATTAATTTATTTTATTAATAGTAATTTACTCAAATAACTAATACGAAATATAATTGATTTACATTAGTCATAGATGTTTAAAAGTTAGTTATATTTATTTCTGCTAACATAACGACTTGGTTATAATGATAAATTTATATTAAGGGCATCTGATATTTTTTTTAAACTCACAATTGCATGAAAAGAAATCTAATTAATACATAAAATTATTTAAATATTTCATAAAAGATACGGGTGTTACATTCTACCCCCTTAAACAGAATTTCTCCCTCGAAATTCGTCACTTGGAAATAAACAGATGAAGATACCTCTCCCACATCTCATCATCAAGTTCCCATGTAGCTTTATTTAATTGGTTGTTCCTCCATAAAACATTATCCAATTGAGTGATCATATTTCATAAAACATTTTTTCTATGATCTAGGATCATTATTGGATGTTCTTTATAAGAAATATCATTCTCTAGTTGTAAAACTTTTGAGCATAGTACATGTGACGGATCAGGTATGTACTTTCTCAGGAGGGATTCATGGATCACATCATGAACTTTAGAGAGATTTGGTGGAAGGAACAATTAGTAAGATACCTTCCCAGCACGATCCATAATTTCAAAAGGACAGATATACCAAGGGCTCAACTTGACCTTTATTCAAAATCTCATTACTCTCTTCCAGAGAGATATTAGTAAGAAAACCTTATCACCCACTTCAAACTCCATGTCTTTTCGTTAGTTGTCATCACAATCTTTTTGTCGACTGTGATGTTCTCTTATGTGTTTTTGAATATATCTAACCTTTTCTGCCATTTCATCTATAGGATCAGGTCTTAATTGCATTATTTACCCAAATATATCCTAGCTAGTTGGAATTATGCACTTCTTTCCAAAGAAGAATTCAAAACAAGCCATCAGAATACTGAGTTGAATGATATTATTGGAAGGCAATTATTCCAGTGGTAGGATTTTATCCCTACTACCTTTTGAATCCATAGAGAAATATCTCTACAGGTCTTCCATGTTTGTAATAATCCTATCCATCTAACCTTCTATCTGAGGATGATAAGCAGTGCTGAAACATAACTCTCAATATAGAGCATGATGAAGACTTACCCAAAAATTCAAGGAAAACCTTCGGTCCTGATCAGATATAATGGAATTCGGTAATCCATGAAATCTTAGAACTTCCATTACGTGTATCCTAGAAAGCTAGCAAAGAGAGAAATCATTTTTAATATTAATGAAATGTGATGACTTCGTAAGATGATCAACTATAACCCATATGCATTATTACATTTGTATGTTTTGGGAAGTATGATGACAATGTTCATAGTGATGTTTTCCCATTTCCATTATTGCATGGGTAATGGTTGTAACCTCCCCTAAAACATAAATATTTCATCTATAACATGCTGAAAACCCCAGCATCAAGATACATATTCAACGACATCTCTTTTCAAGCCAACCCACTAGATGTACTTTTCCAGGTCCCTATACATCTTCATCCTTATAGGGTGAACAGAGAATGATGAACTATGAGCCTCATCCAATAGATCATTCTTTAAATATTTTATGGGAGGAAAAGAAACACGATACCTAAACATTATTAGTTCATCACAATCAAGGTTGAATTCAGAAACATGTCTCACCTTCTTTGGTACCTCTACATCTTCCTTCTACGCCTCTTTAATCTTCCCATATATAGATGGTTGAACATTCACCTGAGAGTGATAATATTTATCCCCTTCTGTTATAATTTCAATATCCATCCTTTTCTAATACATAAATATTGGATCTTTCGTGATCCTCATCATGGAATAGTTAGCATGGTCTTGTCGGATTAGTGCATCTTACAACTTATTTCCTTTCCTATGGTGCTAATGTATTGAGAATTAAATAGAATTAATCAACTACAACCATATTATTTGGCACATATTCAGCACAAATTTTCTGAAAATATAAATTAATTTTTTATAATCAGTATAAATATCACACCTTTCACCATAATGATAATGCCTGCATATTTTTAATGTAATGGTTACCTCAACTAACTCCAAATCCTTAGTCGGGTAATTTTTCTCATGGATTTTCAACAATTGTGAGGTGTAAGCTATCACCATATCATTTTTCATGAGAACACACCCCATCCCCTTCAGGGATGCATCACTATAGATCCCAAACCATTCTCTACAACAAGTCATTGTGAGTACAGGTGCACTGGGTAACCTTCTTATTAGGTTATTGAGATTCACTTCACATTCCTCTACCAAAATGAACTTAACTCCTTTATGAGTCAACATAGTGTGTGGAATAGATAATCATGAAAAATCATTCACAAAACGTTTATAATATCCATCTAAACCAAGACAAATCTTTATCTCATTTACTGTTGTTTGTCTCAACCATGTTTCAATTACATATATTTTTTATAGATCCACTGATATCTCCTCTGTTGATAATATGTGACCCAAAATGTATATTTTTTAATCCAGAATTCACAATTGGTAAATTTGGGATAAAGCTTAATTTTACTTAGAGTCTTCAATATAATTCTCATGTGATCTTCATGTTCTTCCTTGATCTTTGAATAGACAATAATATTGTCTATGAAGAATACCACAAACTAATCAAGATAGTATATATAGACTATATTGATTAGATACATGATGATATAATGGGAATTAGTAAGACCAAAAGGCATCACTATAAATTAATTGTGACCTTAAATTGCATGGAATGTCATCTTTAGTATATCCTCCTTTTTACACATAATTGATGATACCATGAATGAAGATCAATCATGAAAAATAATTGAGCTCCGCGTAGTTAGTCAAATATGTCATCAATATGTTAGAGAGGATATGTAGAAACTAGTTTTTTCACCTTTTCAGACTTTGGAATATTCTTATGAATAATTCCAGATCTACGCACGAAGATGGCGTGCGATTCTGAGGCCCGGTGTGCCTGAAATAAAATTTATAAAAATATTAGGTATTTTTATACTATGCACATGGAGGGGGTGTGTTATCCCCAAAACAGGAGCTTAGAATGGGAATCTGAGGGCACGATTGTGTTGGGAGTGTGTCGTTTACCCTAGGAAGGGTGTAAACATTACGGGTGCGGGACTGCTATTAGAACAGCATCCAGGGGCGTTTGTGTATATAAATGGAAATGTTTATTTCTAAGTGTCGGATCAAATAATTTTTCAATGGAGTCTCAGATCAAAAATACAAGTCCACTATTGTGTTCAGAACGTCATTTTTACTATAGTCATGACATATTTTTAGTCGGCACCAGCTGCCGGGTCGGAGGCGTGTTGGCGGGGAGATGAAATGATGTTTTTTTGTAATAAAAAAATAATGGAAAATCAATCATCTCCCCACCACCCCTCTCTGTGCATGGTGAACCCCTCCCTCTCCTACCTCAATTCTTCATCTAATCAAGCCTCGAATGTCCATTTTCAGTGCTGATTGTCAGCAGATCGAGCTACAGGGCATTGTGGGTGTCATTCTGCACCTGAAGTTTAGGCGATCCGCCAACATGTAATCGTTTTGAGTTTTAAAATCCCAGATCCCAAATTGGTTGGTTTTTCTCTGTTTTGAGCCTAAAAATGCGTAGATATGGTCCCGGGGGGGGGGGGTGCACAGATGCCTTTAGATGCACGTTTGGCCACCCTGGGGTGCCCCCAATGGCCCTCGGAATGTCCGCCATCGCGGCATCGGCGCAGCGGCGGGACCTGGGAGAAAATCGGGAACGCCGCACCGCGGCGGTGCCACCAGCAATTAAAGGCATACCGCGGAAGGGGTCAGCCGTGAGTGTTCACTACGCCATGCCGCGGCGGCACGGTCCTCTAGCTGGAGTGGCCGGCGGCGGCGGCGGCCTGGTCGGCCGGCATGGGCCGGTCCGGCCCACCTCTTCTACACAGGGGTTTTAAAACCCCTATTTCATGCTCCCTGAGGATCGGAGTTGCATTCCATCTGCGGGGATGTGACCATGGTGACAAGGTGAACCCTTCGGTGTGGGTATAGGGGTTTCGATGTTCGGTAAAATGGCACGGGTGCTAGAAATGTTGAATATAATAATTATATTTTATTTTTATTTGACTTCGGGTAGTTGTAAGTTATACCCAGATTGTCTGATTGACGTTTCGTCAGTGGCATTGAGGCCTTGATTATACGGAGGACATTTCTTTTTTGTTTTTGGGTGCTGGGAATATGTTTTGGGTGTGGGCCCCATGAGGTCGGGTTTGGGCGTTTACGGAGAAACGCAACATTCTCTCCAGAAGTCTAATTTTGGCGAATGAATAGTCAATATTGTGTGTTTTTACGATAGTATCATAATGGTGTGATTCGAATGATGATTATCAGGATCGTGGTATGGTCCCACTCGGGCTGGCTTTGGTGAATAATACCTTTTTCACCGGGTGTCCTTTTGGGACGATCGAGTAGTCGAACCCTTGTGTTTTTCCTAGGGGATCACAGTGGTATGATCTGTTTGATGTGTATTGGGATCATAGTGTAGGATCCACACAGGCTACCTATGGTGAATAGTTCATTTTCCACTAGTTTTCCATTTTGGGTGAGTAAAAATCATATCCTTCATCTTTTTCCACATGGATCACAATGGTGGCCTTGGTATCGGCCTTGGAGGTGCGCGGTGTGGCGTTGTGGTGGGTCACTAGGGTTAGCGACATTTGGACCAACAGTGGTTGAGGGTACTCCCTTGGTTCATTACAATTAGGGTTTACGTGGCCTCACAACCTTATTATAGGTTTGTGATCCTCTTGATGGGATGTTTAATCTGTTAGAGTTGTGGCATCCCTCTAGTGGGCCCGGAGCGGGATCAACTAGCATGGTTTCCCTCGATCGGGTTCTTGGTGTCGTTGTGACCACATATCCATGGGCAGTGATCCACTATCTAGCAGGTTAACCCCGTTGGGTTTGTGGAATCATTGGGAATATGATCCCCTATGTAGTGGGCCGTGCTCAGTAGGGTTATGGAATCGTCGGGTATACGATCCCCTACTCAACATGATGATTTTAGTATGGTTGCAGTATCGCTGGTTATACGATCCCCTACACAGCACGTGCTTTCGGTGGTGTTGCGACATCATCAGTTCGATCCCCTACAATACGATATGTACAATATAGGGGTTTTGGTATCATCATGACCGTCATGACATGGGTGATGATCCTCTATCTTATTGACATGTTTCTGTAAGGCACCATATCGGGTTGTGGTATCCCCCAATGAATCCTGGGAGTGATCCCCTATTTGTGAGATCTACGAATTCTAGATCTGGTTGTGGTATCCCCCAGTGGGCCCTGGGAGTGATCCCCTATCTCTAAGATCTTTGTATATCAGTGTGGGTTATGGTATCCCCTAGCGGACCCTAGGAACGATCCCTTATCTGAGGACTCTGGTGTTTATGTTGTTTCAGTGAGGTTTCCTCTGTGATGATATCCAACGAGCGAGATCTCCTAGGTGAGTGTATGAGGTGTTTGTGTGGGACCCAATGTTGTGTATCTCATGGATGAATGTCATCTAGGATGACAGTTATCTTAGAGTGTGCTCTCCTGGTTGTGCACTGTTGCTAGTGATGGGGTTGGTACCCCATGTGGCTTGGTGCGTGAGATGAGTATATCTAGATGATTAATGTGTATGTATGGGCATGCAAATGGATTGAGCTGAATAGTTGTGTTTAGCTGACGATGGTCACGTGATGGAGTTTCCCTCTCGTTTGGTTTCCCTCTGGATGGGATGAGCGGACTGTTGCCTTTCAATTTCTCTCTCTTGTTTTTGGTTTTTGGGGTGACTACTGAGTATTGCTATACTCACCCATGCACAAGTTTTGCCTACACATGTTTGTGTATTGTGAAAACCCTAGGCCTTATGATGGTGTCCTAGGAGGATCTAGAGCAGGTAGAGCTAAATGGGCGTGACTGACTGTGGAGTCTTACAGGAGCTGTGTCGAGGAGCTTTCTGGTGGTTCTTTTGGAATCATACCCCTTCTTCCGAGAAGGTTTGACACCTTTGTAGTTTTCTTTTGGTGGGCCCTATTATAACCTTTTTGTACTACTTTTTCACTCTAGTTTGGGTTAGTTGTTTGCATGAATTTAATATTGAGTTTTATAAATCTCTGCACGGTTTCATGGAGGTTTATGTGGGGGTGTGTGTGTACACGTACCTTATACTAATGCCTCCCATGTGTGTTATAGCCTACTCGGCGGAGGTCTCTAGACCCTGACCTATTGGACGTGGGCTTGGGGAGTCACGGCTTGAGCCCCATTGGGTCGGGTCATGGCATAATATTTGTTCATGATAGTGATCTTGTTATGTTCTCGATAATCAATGGAGGGTCTAATTGTTCCATATTTATCCTTAAAAAATAGAACATGTGCTGCCCAAGGTGACAGACTAGGTAATATGAATCCCTTATCATGATTCTCTTGGAGTTTTTTCTTCAATTCCTGCAACTCAATTGGGGCCATTCTATAAGGTGTCTTTGAAATAGTCATAGAACCCAGTATGAGTTCAAATGAAATCTCAGCCTCATGATTTTTTGGATGACCTAAAAATTCCTCCAGAATGGCATCATCAAACTTCGGTACTGTGGGCATATTTTTAATCGTGATTTTCCTCCCAACCATTTGAGATAAATAACCTTAATTTATTGGAATCAAGACCCATAAGATGGATGAAATTTCCACTGGAAGGTTATATTCATACCTTCACCAATAGATGATCATATAATTTTCAAGAATATGAAATGTGTCATCCCATCGTTGGAAATTGATATGAGATCCGTATAAGGAAATCCAATCCATGCCAAAAATTACATCAAATTCCAGTTTAGGAAGGATCCCACGATTTTCAGGATGCAATATCCCACAAACATCAATTGGGGAAGAAATGTAAACTTTTGATGTGACTGTTGTTCCATTAAGAGTTGTCACAGCTAACTCAAGATCTAATTATAGAGGTAATATGGTGATAACATTAGAAAATTCTTTAAAAATATAAGAGTGGGTGGATTCAGAATCAAATAAAAAAATTTCTACTTTAGAGTGGATGTTATGTGTACCTTTCTCCTATTCATTATCATACCCCACATAACCGACAGAAATTCTATGTGAATTTCCATTGCCTTTGGACATAAGAGTTTTTTAACGTCAATCATCATCAATAACCCCTGGATTAGGGCATTTATTGGCATAATACCCCATTTCCTTGCAGTTATAACATTGATGTGTTGCAGGTTATTTTAGGGAAGCCTTTTCATTGTTTGCATCATTAGACATAATTTTCCTATCACGTCGGCATTCAATTTCCTGTTGAACTTCTTTTCAACACATAAAATATTAACTTCTCTCATTAAGATAATTCCCTCCATGTTTCTTTCCGCCCTTTGAGCATAAGGGAAAACTCATCTTTTTTCATTGTTTTCTTTAGATTTTCCATTGAATTCCATTTTCCTCTACTTATCAAACCATATGACTGATGGGTTACTCTAACCTTCATATAAACCTTGAGAGCATATCGAAATATTTTCTCATAGATACTGAAGTCCCTTATGGACAATACCCATCAGAGACTTTGTTTTAAGCCACAATATAATCGATCGATCTTACTATCTTGTTGGATAATAATTATAGAAGCGTACTTTGCAATCAATGTAAAATTTGCATTGTAGGTACCAACAGATTCATCATCCTTTTTCTTCAGTTCATGAAACTCCTTCTCCCACTTTGTTCAATGAATACGAGAAATGTACTTATTGAAAAATATTTTTTTGAACTCATCTCGTTCCATGGACTCAATTTCATTTATTTGCGTTGTATTTTTTATATCATTCCACCATTGATGAGCTTCATCTTCCAAATGATATAATGATAATATGACTTTACCATGTTCAGAACATTGTAGAATTAAAAATATCATTTCTGTTGTAATGATTCATTATTTAGCCACTAATGTATATGAATACCCATTGAATGAAGGTGGATTATGCCTTATGATGGATTCCACAGAATTTTGATCCTTCCTATTATCATTTGGAAGTCCTCCATGATTCATAGCTTGAGAATGTTTTGTGAGCAATGATACAAAATATTTCATTCATGCTCCCATAACGTTTGGTTTCTCAGGGGGACAAGCAATGCATTTTCTATCCCATTAATTAATAGTGTGGTTACTTTAGGTTCTATCCGTTGAATGAATACAAGATGGATAGTGTGAGAAAGACTAATAATAATAGGAAAACCACATCATCAATATTTTAATTTTAATTTATCAAACATTAGGATTTATCATAGGTTATTTATGGCCATTTATAAAACACTAGGATTGTATCCTATTCTTAGACATATCCTTAGGGGTTTTAGTAAGGATTTCACATCCTATTTTCTAATAGTTAACTATTATTGTCCTCTGATACCAATTATAGAAACCCGTACATTACATAAATTATTATTACATCAGAATTGAAGTATATTTATTGAAAAATATAAAAAACCATGACTGTACTGTATATGTATAGTTTTTTAGAAACTGAGAAACATAAACAACATGTTCATAAATCAACTACTTTCCCTCTCGTTTATTTTATCATAACTAGACTCCTTATTGGAATATCAAATCTAATACACTACCTCATAACCTATGGAAAAGAAACATACAAATCGGTGAGATCAAATGCTCAGTATTGGTATACAGAGTAAATATCAATCATATCATATTCTTAAGATCATAACATTTGAAAATCTTATCCTGCATAAGAGAGAATAATATCATATCCTATGATAGATAATATAAGTGCAATGTAATCCCAATAATCATATCATAGGACATGAAACTTTGTGGAATACACACATAAGCATAAAAAATCTTTTCATATTAGTCAAGGATCATTTCGAAGACCATCATATAAGACAAATTCCATTACTGAACCGAGTTCACTCCTAGTTCGAGTCCTGTATCACAAAAACTGATAAATTTGTCATTATATCAATATTTATCTCATGAGATATAAATCATTACCCAATGTATTGGAGGTAGATATAGGTCCCACCTATATCATAATGAAATCATTCTTATGTGTGCCACAAAAAACATAAATCAAACATCATAGTATAACCCATGAAATAAAATTTGATTCTTAAACATCATGTAATCATAACATAATCCATATAAGATAAACGGACCTCATAAAAATAAATCCATCATAACCAAATAAAATGAAAGTAATAATAGTGATATAAACATAACCATATTTCAACTTAGATGGAAAATAATTTTTAAAAATATCTTGAACATAGTTCATGAGGAAAATATCCATTATTCTTCAAAAACATTTTATTTTCTCAATATGTCATGAAATTTTAAAAGAAAAGAATTTAATTTAAAATAACCATGAAAAATTTTAAATGAATATTCATGCAAATAATTCTCTATGAAAGCATAATAATTTGTTCATGCAGTATAAGTTAAAAAATAGTGTCCTTGTACTTTTTTCTAGAAAAGTCAAAAAGTACCTCGTATCGTAAAAAATGAAATATTCCATCCATACCATGTGGTAAAATTAAAAAAAAGGTAAAAATGACTTTAAAATTATGTGGAAGAATAATAAACATTTTATGAAAACATTTTTAGAAAACTTGGACATGGATGATAAATATAACCCTAGTAAATACTTATGAATAAACAATCTCGACTAAAAATGGGATTGGAAAAGTTATCCCATATCATAGGTCCAATATGATTCATACGTATACAAAATTCCTGTATAATGATTTAAATAACGGCATTGAATTATTACAGAATCACAATCATTTTTATGATATCATATATGGTCATATAATATTCTGTTTATTCATAACATTTCATTGTTACTCATTATTTTGGAGTTCAATACTTTATGTTCTTATGTAGGGTTTGTCATACAAATTCGTATTATTCTTCATTAGGTTATTGTTATATCATTTAAAGAATTGTAATAGTATAATATATATCATTTTTATTCATTCAATTAATTTAAATAATCATTCTCCAATGAAGACCATATCGAAAAAATCACATCACATTGTGGAGACGATAGGTCGTACGTAAGCATTAGCGACGATATCATTCCAATTATTGTGTATTTTTATTGATGTGTATACATTATAATATTTCATAAACAATATAATTTTACAATAATAATATATTGTTTTCTCTTCCAACATTATACTAATCCAGTTATGTTGGTGGTGAAAAACAGATTACCCCAAGGCATGGAGATGGTAGGACATACGTATGCACGCATGGTGATTTCATTTTTCATTGGAAGGATAAAATATGGAATATGGATATTTAATATACATAATAACATATTAGTATACAAGTGATACAACAGTTATTACTTTATAATTAACCAATGTGGATAGGGTAAGTATAAGAAGAAAGAATTTTGAAATAATCAGTAAAGGATATAACCTCTTCTTCGACGTGCCTCTTCTAAACCTCCACTTAGGGAACTAATGATTGTATTTGATGAATACCAATACCTCTAGTATGTTTATAGTGAAGTGGATAAGGGAAATGGATTGTTTTTGGCTGAGTTTAATGTTTTTTAATGGAGATAAGAGGAGAGGGAGAAGGTGCCCTTTTATAAGAGAAGAGAGGGGCACTTTTGGAAACCTCAAAATTATTAATTTATAATATACAAAAACACCACATTAAAACCTCCAAAATGACTCAAAATCAAATATGAAATGATATAGGTATATAATATCATCATCCAATAATATTTATACATGTTTTTATTTTATTATAAACCTCATCATTTTGATTTAACCATATTTAATCTATTTAATTCTATTTATGGTAATAATAATCTAAATTGTAAATTCTTATAAATACTAACTTATGTGTTGGTAATTTCCCATAATTGGTTAAATTATGAACATTTCGACTATATAATTTTCAATTTTTAATTTTTAAATATTTTTGTGATTTATAAACAATTTAATAATATGTTCTTTTTAAAAAATATCAATAGTGTCAATTTTGACAATATTCAATTATTTAAATTTAAATAAAATCCACACAGAAGATAGATTCGAACCAAAATATTTAATATATTTATAACATGTCATATTCATCTATAAAATTCATGTATCACATAAATTATTTCATATAATATTTTTTTAAATATTTTTAAAACCATTTATTTGATATTTCTCCAAATAAAATAATTACTACAACATTTTTAAATAATTATTTAATATAATTATTTATTTAATAAAAATTAAAATAAACTACTATAAAAATTATAAATTTAATATATTTTATAATAATACTTTCAGTCGAATTTATCTTTTAAAAAAGCAACATTTAGAATGTTATATTTATTAAATTATAAAGGTGACAACATTGACATCATTTAAAATAAAATAAAATTAGTGTCATAATATCTTTAATAAGAATCTAAATTGACGACTAGTAGACCCTTGAATGCTTATATTTTATATATACTCTACCAATAATATTTGGTCAAGTTTTTGGTCTTTTTGAGGGGTATTATTATTTTAATAAAAAACTATATTATTGATTTTCCTCAAAATAAATAATTATTGCATCATTAATGTATATGATATTAAAGTTATTATATATTTCTTAAAAATTACAAACAAATAACCATGATAAAGGAAAACATTTTTTCTTTCAAATGAGTATTTATAATCGAATTAATATTTTTTCTAACCTTATATTAGAAAAGATTTAATAATGAATTTTTGAGTGATACATATTCGAATTTTCATTAAATTAATTGTCTTAATCTTATCCAAGTGGGATTCAATAGATACCATTTAGACTAAAGTATGTTTTAGGGTGAAATATAGTCATAATATTATATGAATACAAGTGTTAGGGTAATTTTTTAATATTATTTTTACCCGTAATTACCTGATTTTCCTTTAACTATTGTAAATAGTATTTACCATAGTTACTATTTATAATGGCCATAAAATAAAAGTATCTTATTAACATAATTTGGAACTACTGATTCCAAATATGGAATCCATTTTTCTAAATTGAATACATAGATGTTTCTGTAATTAATTTAATAATAATATTTTTTTTGAAATGATAAAATGAATTTTATAAGTTAAAACTTTGCAAAAGATTGAATTGTTTTCACCAATGAATTCAATGTAATGTTAATGGAAATGACATAAATTATATTAAATAGTAAAAATATTTTCAACTTAAAATTTATAACCATTCAATATAATAGTTTAACCAAATAAATTATCTCATTGAAAAAAGTTGTTTTTAATTAAATTTTACCTTATTTTTACTATTCATCAAAATATGAAGTTTATTTGAAAAATTTCCAAATTTTAACGAAAGTAATTTTTTTTAACCTTCATCCAAAGAACAGGATTACATTGTCATATTAAAATTACCAATGTGCATAAATCATAAATTAACAATGGTGCTCCATTAAAAGGTGGCCAAACATTCTTTTAAAATGTATTGGTATTTATACAATAAATAGGGTTTATACATGCCTTATGAAAAAAATATCTACATGATGAATAAAAAAATATTTTTAATTATATAACATATATATATCATTAATTTCATTTATTAATAGAAATTCACTCATATAATTAATTTTACATCTAATTTATTTACATTTATCATAGATTTTTATAAGTTAGTTATATTTATTCCCCTAAAATAATGGCTAGGTTATAACTATAAATTTATATTAAGGGCATGCCTCAATTTTATTTAAACTCTCAATTTCATTAAAATTATGCTATTGAAGAATGAAAATTATTTAAATATTTCATAAAATATACAAGCGTTACATTCATGTTCATGTGGGACATTGTTTCCACTATTTTTACTACTTTTATTTTATTTTCTATTTTATTTAGTTATATAATGTTTTATTCCTCTCCATTCATCTATATTAACATATAAATGGATGGTTATTTTTATCTTGGTTGGGTAAGGTAAGGCCTACCATTTTAAATTAATGAGTCCTTTCAATTAAATGAATATAACTATTTCTTTATTGTTAAATTTTTTTGATATTTATTAGTAGTGCTTAATTTTGAATGTGGTTGTGTGTGATTTAAGTTTTTTTGTTGTTTAGTTCCTTAGTTGATTATATATAATTTACCTCTCTCATTATTAAAGAGATATACTGTGTAATATACTAATTTGAGTAGTGAAGTGATTTTTGATTATTGGAACATGCAAAAGGGGTGGAAGTTTCTCTTAGTTTTCTTGAGAGTCAGAAGATCCAGATGGGTGTTTTCTAAGTAACTGAGGAGTGATTTTCTATACCACTTATATACATAGGTAGGAGGGTAGACTAATGATTTTTTATTATTATAATTCTCAACAAAACCATTTTACTATGGGTGAGAGGTAAAGTTGTTGTGGATCCTATCATTTATCAATTAACTAGAATAAGAAGATTCCATAACTTAAATTACAGGATTACATTACACTTAAATGGAAATACCCTAACTCAATAACCTTTTCATCATTTTTATTTTCAATCGATCTATTACATTTCATTCTTTATTTTCAAAACCATTAAATTTCAAAACACCCCCTTTTTTAAGCGAAAAATGATTTCATACACTACCTATCGAGAGGAAACCCATGGTTTACCACTATTTCTATATTTTAATCATGGAAATAATTTTTTATAGGTCATATGATATGTATCAATAGTGCGAGTTATTATGTGTGGGATTTTATATAGCCATATAAAATATACCCATATTGTACAAAATTACTATTGTATTCTAAATTTAGAAAAAAATATACCACCCGAATTGTTATACCCTATATATTTTGTATAATAGTTCTGCATGCTTCATATTGAATCCCCATACCCGAGGATGGAGAGATAACTAGCATGAAAACCATAATAATTTATTATTCTTCAAAAAATCATTAAGGATTAGTTAATTAAGGGTTGGTTTGGTTTGTTATTGAACATGTTTCTCACTGAGGCCTAACAAAGAAGGGATTTTTGCCCTCCTATGATGAGTATGATATTTGGGAACACTATTCATATAGACTGAAGAAATATATGGGAATAATTAGATAATTTATATGTGATGTTCTTATTAACTTATGTGAGGGTCATGTGATGTGATGATCAACTTAAATAAATGACATGTTATGTATTCGTTGTCCGTGGAAGTCGATAATTAGAGGATCAAGAACATATGAGTAGGTTATATGGGATTGACATACTCTATGTCCTATGTTAACTCGATGTATTGGACAATGATATTATATGATGATGAATACATGTATATGATATAATTTGTGGAAATTGGTATAGAGATAGATGTGTTTGATAAATTACTTTCTAGATCCATTCATATATTGAGTAGAAGTGATTATTTTCTTGAGGCTGCTATTTTTTTTATATTTATGGATTCAAGAATTCATAATTATTTAAATGATACAAATATTAGTGGGGTGTCACTATACAGTTGTGAAAATGAGGAAAATGTTTATGAAACTTTTAGAAAAAAAATAGAGGATATCTAAAAGATGATTATGATTCATTTTCAAAAATTATTACATATAATATAAAATGTTGTGAAAATTAAAGAAAGTATTTCCAAAAGGAGTTTTGGGAATATGTTTTTAAAGAATATTATATGTTATGTGTCATAAGGTGAAAGTGCACTAAGTCTATGTGATTTTAGTGAATGTGGGAGATTATTATATACGTGCAATAAATAAAATTGACTAAGACATAGTGGATTCTATTTTATATGTGAGGATGATCTATGACATAATGAAGGTTACTATTTCATGGTCATTATCATATATATTATTTCATTATTTGATAAGGAGCTGATATTGTTATTTATCCTACTAAAACGATATCATATTTTGTTATTCATCATAGTATGATAATTGTGAGGATTTTATACACATATCATGAATTTTTAAATGTTAAAAATTAATTACATTTATTAATACAAATATTTTAATGGATTTGAAATGTTAGAATAATTTCGTGAAATTTTTAATCAATATATGTCTGAATTTTTTGGTTTTAGAAGCTTATATGTATTTTTTGATCCACTTATAGTGGATTGTGATTCATAGTACTCATAAATGATGAAGTAATCATTATTTTTATTCTCTCATATGATTTAACTAATTTTTTTAACAAACAATTTCTTAATAAAGGTCCCTCCTAGGCATTGAGAGATTCACATGGTTTGTCTATACACTAAGAGGATGAATTCATTTGGATGAGCTTTTTCTCTCAATGATATATGTGATCATATTGTTAAATCTAGTTAATAATGTTGAAATTTATATCATTATATTGTTATTTTATCATTCATTTAAAATGCATAAATAGATTTTAGGATTAATTTAGTTTTGGAGTTATTATTTTGATATGATTTTCATATTATAAGTCTTTTTAAAAACCATCAAAAAAATAACCTATAATGTTGCTATATACATTTATGAAATAGGATTCATTATTATTCAGTTAGTAGATCTCACCATAATTTTAGGAAAAATGATAATAGCAATTGATTCATTTATTTTGAAGTCAAACTCAACCCAAAACCAGTTTTTCCAGTTGAAATGAATTGTTGTATTTATACATCACAACATCATGTTATGGATATATTTTCTTAATTAAAAGACTCACATAAGACTTCTGATGTTATTTTTTACAAGGAATCCATTTGAAAATAATTCAGTGCCTAGATATATTCCATATTTTAACCATGGATTGAATGATAAAAATTGATATATTTATACTAAAAAATAAAAAATATGTTTATCACGTTAATCAAGAAACAAAAAGTCAAGGTATTATTGGGAGTAACAAAATTATCATCCTATTAGAAGTTTTTATCCACCCCAGCTCTAAGATAACATAGTGTCGACCATTTAATATCTAGTCAAATAATAAAAAATATCATTATAGAATTTCATAACAAAAATGGGATAAATAAACAATAGTATCAATATTCCTATGTGTCATGTGAGTTAAAATCTACCTCCACGGCTTATGGTCGATCCCAAATATTTTCAAAATATATGTGTAATCAATCTTAAATGTAGCATTGATATAAAAACCCACTTTTTTTAGTCCTTAGACGTATTAATCCTAAAAAGTGAGATGATCCTTCATGAAAATAAAGTATCCAACCTGAGAGAAGACATAGAAAACATAATAAGTTAATGGGATAATATAATGATAAAATAAACTTGGTGTTTGACCTAAATTTTGCAAAGCCGTAAATTTTCCTTAGAGAAGACCCAGAGTGAAAATATATATATATATATAAGTGAAATAGATAAAGATAACCTAATTTATATAAGAATGATCAATTTTATGAGCATTATATATATTTTTTAAATAGATTTACTCAAATGTAAAATTTTATGAATTATGTATAAACAAACAATAGAATATTTAATTTGTTGGATTAATATATCTACTCAAACATAACATGATATTCCTATTAAGTTAATGGATCCAATGAAATTTTTAATTCCATTCACAATAAGGGGGAATAAATTCTAAAATGTTGTTTAATATCTATGAACATAAATAAATAGGAAATATCACTAAGTTAACTCCACTTTGTAGGTAGTATAGATAAAAAATAATGCAATTGTTACTATACTCACTAAAAGTAGAAAAATAATCCTATAAGATTCATCTAGTATTTGTTTGTTAGACTATAATATATTATATTTTCTACAAATTTATATGTTTTATAGATGAAACATGTAAGTTACCAGTTTTACTAAACCCTTCCATGGAGTTCTTTAGGACTCAGAGGATCTGACAGAGAGTTTAGTGGTGATTCAATGATAATGGGTTATTTTCTAGGTCTTTGGAGGATAAAATGCATGTGGTTGTAGTTATGGTCATTCCCATTATAAATATATGTCTATCTATGTTTACTATATTTAATATTAGTGAACCCATTGTGTGAAACATCAATTTTGAGGTGTATCATGTTTATGAGAGTTTGGTGAGATCCCTATGTAATATAAAGAGTGTTATAATTCCTATTTAGTCCACATGGAGTTGAATATTATAAATGTGGGTAATATTATTTTGCATCTTCCCTTTATCATTAATGATTAATGGTGCGATGGGATTTCTAGGCCATAGAGATAATAGTTTTGTGGGATTTTTTCTACAGTATTTCACTATGGAAAATATGTAAGGATAAAAAATCCTATTTCAGGAACCTTGATAGTGTTTTCTTGTGGAATGGTTGGGTTTTACATATTTTTTTGGGAATGTTGAGGATATATCCTCCACACCATGGTGGGAGAAAAGGTGTACAATAAATAACAAGGTAAATTCCTCCATGCTATGTTGGATCTTCGAGAGATTTTATGGCCATCATCATTATAGAAATGTTGGGTACAAACACACCATGATATTAGTGCATCATATTTTTTAAAAGGGAGAAATTATCATAAAGAAGAGGGGGATGAATAATTTTGAAAATTGGGATCTTAGATCTAGGTTTGACTAGAGACATAATGAATGTCCTTGGAGTATCAATTCTATGGTGGTGTCCCAATAGACATTCTCTATACATAGGTGGGTTCACATCCTTTGGATTGAATTTTTTTTCTTCTATTGGAACACTATATGACCTAATATTTTATTTAGGGTCTTCCAATTATCTCTTGGTGGATTTAATCCTCTTTATCCATGAGGTTATATTTATCTTAATCCATGCTTCCTCTCTTCACTCCCTTTTTTCATTTCCCTCTTAATCTTTCCATTAGAATAGTTATTATACCTGTGGCCCTTTTATTTTGGTTGATATTCAAGTGTATTTTGATGATGGACATTTTAGTTAGATCCTAGGGGGATTGAATCAAGTATTTTGGTGGTTGATCCATAGTTATTATAAAATAATGTGATATTTTTCAAAAATTCTTATCAATGTAGGGGATTTAATACCATTCTATATAATTATATAAATTTTTAGGGTAACAGTTATTTATATTCAATGATTACATGGTTGATGTTTACATAATAATGATAATAATATGAAATTATAGAATTGGAAGTAGATTTTATTTTCATGAGATTATCCTATTTTTCCTAATATTGAATTATGTGACTTTCAAGATAATATAAAATTTTATTTATGAAATTATTATCACTCCTTAAAATAATTAAAATTATTATAAATCCATTCATGTAATGTAAATATACTAAAATAAAGGTTATAATGAGGAGAAATATGAATTCATTTTGTTATTGTTTCTGAAAACTACATAGAATGATAAAGTGTTTCCCTTAACATTTTTATTGGATGAATATTTATTATACAAAAAATTTACAAATAGGTTTTTATGGAACATATTTTCTATTAATTTGATTTATCTAGATGGTATTACATGTGTGGTTTACGATAATTAATTACAAGTAGGTGAATACATTTAGAAATTGTTTATTATAATCATATGTGTGTTATTTGAGGAATTATTTATTTTTCATTACCCTTAATTAATATTGGGAATATCATTTAATCCCATTTATATATTTATAATTATTGATTCCTTTGAATTAATTTAAAAAATTCTGGGTATGGTTGTGTTATTTGGTGTGGGTTGGGCTACTTTCACATGGATATTGAAGTGTCATGATGAGGTTGATGATGGAATAATATGGATGACTTGGAAATTTGGTATAGATGATGTTGACATGGTTATATTGAGTATAAAGCCTTTGTCGGTTTTTATTTGTTTATTTATTTTATACCATGCTCATTTTTTCTTTTTTAGATTGCTTATATCCTTACAGACCCATCTATCCCATTAGATAAAACTAGTTGAGCCTTAAAATACCTGAGAGTATGGAATGATAATGATGAATTAATTACCTTATATGGTTCATTATTATTAATGTTGATAATGGGTTTTGTTCTTTGATAGGAATATGGAATTGGAAATGTGGAATAAAAACGTACCTTGGCTTTTAATGATTATAAAATTTATTAAACTATAATTTAGAAAGAAATTCAATTAAATGAATGTTTGGTGAAATATATTACATGATTATTGTATATTATATAACACAATTCATATATTATTAGAACATAAATTGATATCAATTCCATAGAAATGATATCTGTGTTGTCATATGGGATGTTACCTATAGCTAGATTATTGGTTTTATAGTATCAATAAGAATTATTCTATAATTTATATATATATATATATTCCTTATATTACAATATTTCATACACTCAATCACTTGAGTTACTTGAGGTACCAATACCCATATTTGGCCTTGGGTTCTAGGCATCTTCCCAATATCTATGTTGTTAACGATAAGATTGATGACTACTTCCCCGACCCCACACTCTATTCCAAAGATCAATTTTATATGTAGATATATCTGGGCTATAGAGGCCTAATGTTATAGAATATATAATCATATATTCTATAATGGATCATTGCTATGAAATATATGTATATGTTGTTTATTGATTCTTTTGGTTTTATTACATACATGTATCTAGGATTGAATGGATTATGGTTTTTATATGTGTATTTATATATAGGATACAATATATTAATGTATATTGTATGGTTATATGGGCTATAATAGCTCTCAGCCTTACTATATGATTAGCTTAATGTAGAGATTTATATTTTTGTGATGAGTTTAAAGGGATGTTCAGTATGAGTGTGATAAAGCGGTGGATATGATATATTTTCATGAATCCATATTATGACCTATGTTGGGGATGACTGAACGATAATGTAAGATATTGGGGTTTATGGATATTTTTTTAGTGGTAATGTGGAAGAAGGGTACATTAATCTATATATATGTTTTTTATATTGTGTCGCCTACTTTTGTTCAATATTAGGTGTGAAATCCTTAGTGAGTATCGGAATATAAACTTCCTACATTTGGAAATGAGTTGATTTCCACTATTTACTCATCTATATTTAATATGTCTCTTCCTAATTTTTATACAAGGATTCAAGTAGGATCCTTATGAGTATAAATTTATAATAATACTAATATATAAATACTATGTAGGTTTTCAATATGAATTTAGTTATCAAATTTTGTATTACTATCTTACAGAGGGTTTTCATGAGGTACCGGTGTTCGCAGTCACTACTGTAGGAGGTATGATGTTGTCCTGGATTTTTTAATTTTATGAAATTTCATGGATTGGGATTTATTTATTCATTATTATTGAGTTTTTTGGTGTTTTATTATAATTTACATGGAATATTGAGGGAAATATCTTCATATGTGTAGATTCTATGCCCTTAATTCTAATATTTATCCCATGGCCTATTAGAGGTAGTCTATAGTGGTCACTTTGTTCATATCAATAGGCTCAAGAGGGGTACTAGTGGGTGTTGAGGGGGGGGGGGTCATGAATGATTTGTATAAATAATTTTTTTGTATTAATGATAGAGATTTTGTATAGGAATCAATAAGAGATTCATTGGTTACTAGGGACACAATATCAATTGAAATTAGTATGTGATATAAAATGGAGATTTCTGCTTCAAGATTAGATTTTAGGTCCCTTAGTAGTCTGATTTGAGAACCTTATGTTTAATTAATCAATTATGTGAAGTGATACTTCTTTCAAGATATATATATAATTAAGTATCATGTATCATGAATTTCGATTATTAGGATTTAATTGGGAAGATAATGGAAATTACAATAAATCTTAATTAATTAATCTTAAGTATTATATATTTTGGGTTTCAGGATTCCATAATGTTTTTCCTTTTACAAGTATGGATACAAGTAGATATCCACATTAATTTCATGCCATGGAGGTATAAAAGTTTGTTCTATTAGATAAAATAATATTTGAAGAAGACAAAGATGATGCTTGGAGGAAGATGCTTCCAGAGTCTCTATTCTGGGTACTATAGAATATTGAGAGTTTTTTTTAAAGCACGATACCATGGAATGATTCGAGGAGGTGGATACTGGCTTCATTTTGATCAATGTTTGGATGGAGAATTGAATTATGTCGGATGTTAGTATGCTTTATGGGGGTTTTTCATTAGTAGTGTTTTTTTATTCCTTGGGGATCATGAGGTGTTATGAGTCTCATGGGAGAAGTTATATTATCATTTTCAAGATCAATTCCATTATTTATACTTGAATAATGATTTTAAATGAGATATTCTTACTATACTTTAAAAGAGTTCCAATATGTTGTGGTTCGGTATTCCATTCAAGAATTTACTTTGTTATTCATTAAACCATTTTAAATATTATGTTGATAGGGTGAGGCATATTGAGGTGTATATACCTCTTGATATCCAACATCAAGTCACCCCCATTAATTTTATTAATATATATTTTGGTTTTATCAACGGAATATGTCATTGATGGAATTTAGAAACTGGGTCGAATGAAATCTATAAACATCTGAAGGAAAATATAGGCTATGTGATTAAATCTATATTGGGTCTCACCAATTGTTCCATAATATGATATCATAATAAATAAAACAAATCATACATTCAATTTCAAATAAAATATACATTTTAGTAAAATTTCATATTTAAAAACGTTAATTTTAATTTCAATTAATGGAAATATTTCAAACAATTGATTATGTATTCATTTTATATAAAATAGTTTATATAAATGAATTGGCTTGATTAAATTGTTTCAAAATAAATTATATATATATATATATATATCCAAGTAATCACAATATGAAACATGGTTAACTACAAAAGAGGTAAGCTAGTTCAAAAATATGGGATCCTCACAAATATCATATAGTTAATCCGGGAAATTTTTGTACACACGTCCATTAGAAACTAATTAAATAGGACTCATCAATATCGAATCTGGGATAAGATCCACCACACTAAATTATTGTTAGAGTTGTAAAGAATTAATCTATTTCTGGGCCATTAAAATCCAACCATGTTTGTCCTTAACAACCAAATAACTACCAAGTATCAGATGTGATCAGTATATCTATCAAAAAATGGGGAAATTATTTTAAAACTTTTTAAAATGCAGTTTCCCCATTTTTAGTTACAATATTCTAATTTAACTTTTAAAACCAAAACATAATTTTTTTTAATAAATTCATCCCTTTTTAAAGATATAACCAACCCTAGGTTTATATCAAATCAATTTATTTCATTTTTCTTAAAATATATTTAACAAAACAATTTCCAAAATTTCATCAATTCCAAACCACACCTATATTTACAATTCAACTGGAATTGGGAGATTTTCCAAAAATTTGATGGAAAATAAATTCGAATCCCAATCCATATAAAATTTTGTTTTTAAAATTAAATTGGAATAAATTTAATTTACATCATTAGATTAAAGGGTCTATAACTTGGAAAATATAAATATAACCACCATCCTTTTAAATGGATAACACATATCACAATGCCCACAATGGGAATTGAAAACAAAGAATGTCATTAATGGAGTTCAAGTAATCAAACATAAATTTAATTTCTAAAACAAATGATTTTAGATCCATTATGAACTATATGATCTAAAAACCCCTAAGTATGAGAGATATAGAGAGTGAGAGAGATTGAATGGTAAACGAATTATTATCAAAGAGGAAATGAATGATGTCCACAAAGCATCGATCTACGTTGAAAAAGGTTTTGAGGAGCCAAAATGGGTTCTTGGGGGATAAAAATACATAAGAAGTCACCCAATATATAATTATGGTAGAGTGGGGGATAATATGGGGGTTTATGAAATTTGAAATTAATTATCATAATTAAAAATGTCCCCACATATGGTTTCCCAGAGGGGGCACACAGTTCATCAATCCATGCGCCTTAACAGTGCACCTCTTGTATGAGAATCACAATTTATAGCGGGTGGTAACAGAGTGGTTAAAATGGTGAACCAACCATGAAAACCCCCATTATTTTGGTTTTAATGGTTTCTACTAGGTGGAAACATTGTCTAAGCAAACAATGTGCCAACTGTTCATAGCCCCGAAAAATCGAACCTTTTGAACATTCTTCCAAAAATGTCTCAAGATGAAGCCTATACAAAGAATAAAAAAAGGAGGGTTTATGATTACCAGAAAATACTAACATTATGTTACAACCTCCCCACAATAGAAACATTATGTCCCTTGAAAACCTATCTTTAAAAATACATGTGAAAAAGACGAGACCACTACTCTCCCATTAGATCCTCTCTCTCCCATGTCTCATTCTTTTCAAAACCATGTTATCATTAAACTCAATCAAAGGTATTTTACTCCCCTAAATTACATTGGTTTTAGATTCAATTATCCACACAGTATGATTAGTCATAGATAAATCATGCTCAACATCATGATCTCTATAGCATAAAACATGAGATGGATCAGAAATATACTTTTGTAACAATGATACATGGAACACATTATCTGTTGATGTAAACTTTGTTGGATGTGATATATGGTAGGGAACTTTTACCAACTTCTTAAAAACCTTAAAAGGTCCCACAAAATGAATAAAAATCTTCCCATTCCTCCCAATATATTGATGACCTAAGCAAGGTGAACCTTTTAAGAACATCTGGTCACCAACTAAGAATTCCAATGGAATGCGGAGACAATCAAAATAATAATTATACTTGCTATGTGCCGTCTAGATTATCTAATGAATCAAATGAATATTGATCCACCTATTGAACCAAACTCAGTCCAACCAAGGAACATTCACTTATCTCCAATGAACACAATAGTGATTTATAACCAAAACCATGAAAGGCCTCAAAAAGAGACATTCAGATCATGTTTTGGAATCTATTGTTATAAAAAAAACTCATCTTTTTTCCAAATGTTCGTCCCAAGATGCAAAAAATCCTTGTTTAGGAAGAAGTAATATCCATGTGAATCTATATAGTTCTCTCATTCTGTACATCCATCAGTGGATGGAATGTCAGAGTTGAATGAACCTAAGATCCTAGTACCTCCTGAGGGTCTCTCCAAAAGTGAGAAGTAAAACAAGGATCTCTATCACAGACTATAGCATATGTAACATCATGAAAAAAAACAATATCTATCACATAGTGATTTCATATCTCCTCAATAACTTTAGAATCATGAATGGGTAATAACTGAAAAAATTTGGTTAACCAATCGATCACAACCCAAATCAAATTCTTCTTTATATTGGTATGTATAAATACAAAAAAAATTACATAGAGATATCATCGCAATTCAATGTTGGAATCATAAGTGGTTGAACCAAACCAATATTTCTCTAGTCAGCATCCTTGAATTTTTTGGAACGTTTAACAATGACAGAAAAAATCAGTAATTCCTTTTCTCATACCTATCCACCATAATCTACACCACATATCACTGAACAACATTTTTCATTCAAGGTGTAATTATAATTGGGATCTATGGAAATCCTCAATAATTTCATTCCAACCCACTAACAACAGAACAAATGATCTTGGAAATACAATATACCCTCCTTGGACAATGACCACTCAGATATAGTATCCCCACTATAAAGAGAGTTCATACAGAATTCATCATGAAGCTGGTGTTCTTCAATAATAATCTCAAAATAAATGTACTTCAACTGAAAACTAGCCCAAACAAATGTGGTCCCTATTTCCCAAACTCCAATATTAAACTGTGCAAAAATATGAATCAGGTTTTATTATTCCTATGATTATTTAATGGTAGGAGTTGGGTGTTTCATACTCAAATCGTCTAAGAAGACATTACATTTATATAGGGTATAAGCGATGTAAAATTAATAATATTATAGGTACTCCACCCAATTCCTCAAGAAGGGATTCATATCTTTTTCATAGAAGATATAACTCAAGATATTTTTATTAGAAAATGCATTGAACCTTTCCCCAAAAAGGTAATGTCCCCAAAACATAAGTGCATGGCATAAAACTATGGGGTCAATCTCATGGGCCAGGTAATTATTATCATGTGGCCTATGATATTGAGATCAATAGGCAAAAAATGATCACCCTACAAATGAACACGAGAAAAATCATAACCTGATGCATCATAGAAGACCACACAGACATCCTAGACCTCCAAATGAGACAACACCATTAAATAAGTTAACTGATGATTCATTGGAAAAAAATAACTATTATAATTATAAAACTAAGAAAACATCACTCCCTTATAAGTTAGAGTGGTCATTGGAGAATCCAACAACGAGATATCCTTTGGGAACCAATAATAATACATATATATTACGAAGAATATTTGAATATCTAAAACATTTCTGGGTTTCTCCCATTTCATAATAGCATTATCCATCTTAGGATCAACTGAGATACAATTTTCTGACACCACATGTCCCAATAAATTTACATCCTAAATATAGAAATCACATTTTGAATGCATGGGACAATTTTTATTTTATATTAAAAAAATATCTTTGGGAATATCTGAATGTAAATTTTGAATTTTTTGATACATATTATACATGATGTGTCATAAGGTAAAATTTTTCTAATCATATGTGATTTTAGTGAAAGTGAGATATTTTTGTATATGTGTAACAAATAAAAGAGACTAATAAATTGTTAATTATATGGTTTATGAGAGGATAATCTATGACATAATTTAGGTAAATATGCCCTTGTGCATATCATATATACTGTATTCTTATGACACAAGGATCTTATATCTTTATTTATCCTACTAAAATTCTATAATATTTGGTTTTTCATCATAGTTTGATTGTTTGTGAGGATTATAAGCACATAAATATTTTTATAAATGTTAAAAAATAATTATTGGAGTTAAACCAAATATTTTAATGTATTTTAAATCATAGAATATTTGGTGAAATGTTTAATCAATATATGTTTGAATGATTGGTTCTTATAAGATTTTATAAATCAGTTTGATCCTATAATAGTTGTATGTGGTTACAATAACTCCTAAATGATTAATTCATCAGTCATTAAATTATCTCATATTGTTGAACAAATGTTTCTATAAAACTATTTCTTGAGACAGTTCCCTATTTTTAATTGGGATATTCCCATGGTCTGTGGATACACTAGGAGGGTGGAGTACATTGGGAACTGTTTTTTTTATCTCAATCATCTATATGAGGAGATTGTTAAAAAAGACAATCAAGGTAAAATTTATGTCATTATATCTTTATATTATCTTTTATTTCAAATGTTTAAATATATTTTAGGAATAATTTTTCATTGGAGTTATTATTTTGATAAAATTTTTATATTATACATCCTTTTGAAATGCATAAAAAAATAACATAGGTTGTGAATATATCCATTTATCAAATAAGATTCATTATTGTTAAATTATTATATCTCATCATAATTTCAGGAAAAGTGATTCTAGCTAATGAATCACCTATTTAAAATCAATCTCAACCCAAACCCAGTTCCCCATATAAAATGAATTGTAGTATTCATACTAGACAACATCATATTATGGATCAATTTTCTTAATTAAATGACACACATAAGTCTTATGATGTTATTTTATCAAGGATTCCATTGGAAAATTATTAAATTCCTTGATATATTAAAAACATTAACCAAGGAGGGAATGATAAAAAAATTTATATAGATATAAAAAAACAAGAAATATTTTTCTAAGGCTAATCATGAAACACAAATTCAAGGTATTATAGGGTGTAATTAAATTCTAAAACTTTTATATTGTTTTATCCACCACCACCATAAGATAATTTAGAATACAACATTGAATTCTGAAAAAATAATAACCAATAACTTGATAGAATTTGAAAACACAAATGGGATAAATAAACAAAAATACCAGTATTCTTATGTGTGATGTGAGTGAAAATCTACCTTCATATCTTATGTTCAACCCAAGGATTATGAAAATGTATGTGTAATCACTCTTAAATTTATAATTGAAATTAAAAACCACATTTTGTAATCCTTAGAACAATTAATACCAAAAAGTGAGAGGACCCTTCTGGAAAACAATATATACAACTTGAGAGAAGTAATAGACAACTTAATAAGTTAATGGGATAGTAAAAAGTTAAAATAAACTTGGTATATGACCTAAAAATTTAATATCCACAAATTTTACTTAGAGAAGACCCCCGATGAAAAAATAATATAAAGGTGAAATAGAAAAATTTCCCTTGATGTATTCATGAAGGATCATGTGAATGAACATTGTATAAATTTTGTGAAACACATTCTATCATATATAACTTTTTTTAATGAAATATATAAAATCAATAAAATATTTAATCCTTGGGAAAACTATATCTACTCTAGTATAAAAAGATCTTCCTATTAAGTAAAATGATCTAGAGAAATATTCAATTCCAAGAAAAATAAGGGATAATAAAATCTATGATATAGTTTTTAATCTAAAAACATTAATAAATATGAAATCTCACTCAGTTAACTCCACACTGTATGTAGAAGAGCTAAAAAATTTTGTAATTGTGAACATACTTGCTAAATATTGAAAACTAGTACTATAAGAGTCATCTTGGATGTGTTTGTAAGAGTAAAATTTAATATATTACTTGTAAATTCCTATGTTTTAAGGATGGAATATGTAAGGTCCCAGTTTTTCTAAACCCTTTCTTGGGGGTTTTCTGGCCTCATATGATACGAGAGAGAGTTTAATGGTGATCCGAAGAAAGAGGGGAATGTTTTGGGTCTTTAGAGAATCAAATGCATGTGGTCGATGGTTTGGACCTATTCGTTATAGAGATATTTCTATGGGAGTTGACTATCATTATTATAATTAAACACTAGGTGTGAAACATATGTTTCAAGGGGTATGATGTTTATGATAGTTTGGTGAGATCCCTATGTAATATAAAGAGAGTAATAACTCCTATTTGTTCTATGTGGATTTTAAGATTATGTATGGATTGAATAATTTTAAGAATATTCCCTTTATCATTATATATTTATGATGTGATGGGATTTATATGTCTTGGTGAAGATAGTTTTGTGGGAATTTTGTCTAGATTATTTCACTATAGGAAATAGGTACGGGAAAAAACCCAATTTCAATAGCCATGGTTATGTTTTTTTATTGAGTGGTTTTGTTTTTTAGATGTTCTTGGAATGGTGAGGATGGATCCTTCACATCATGATGGGAGAAATGGTATATAGGAAACAATAAGGAAAATTCCTCCAAGATATGGTGGATCTTCGAGAGAAGTTATGGTCATGGTTGTTATAGCTGTATTGTGTACCAACACACCATGATGTTCGTGAGACCAATTTATAAATGGGAGAAATTTTTATCTAGAAGAGGGGATGTACCATTTTTAAGATTGTGATATTATATCTAGAAATGGCTAGAGACATTGTGACTATGGTTGAAGTATCAATTCCATGGTGAAGTCTCATCACACATTCTCTATAAATAGGTTGTTTCACATCCTTTGGTTGAAATTTTATTTCTATTATTCAAACCCTAGATGACCTAATACCTTATTTAGTTCATTCCAATTATCTATCGGTGGATCTAAAATTCATTGTTCAGAAGGTTATATTTATATTAATCCATGGTTCCCCTCTTCTCCCCCTTTTGTATATTTCTCTCTTAATCTATCCATTTGATGATGTTATGATATCTAAGATCCTATTAGTTTGGTTGATTTTCAAGTGTGTTTTGATGATGGTAATTTTAGTGACGTCCTATGGTGGATAGAATCAAGTTTTGTGGTAGTTGGTCCTTGGTTATTATGTTATTTTAGGATGTTTTTTGAAGCTTCATATCAAATCTGGTGGGTTTAATACCTTTAATTATGAATATATAAATATATGGCGTAAGAATTATTTATATTCAATTATTATATTGTTGATGTTGACATAGTAATGAAAATTATATGAAATTATATAATTATAAGTAGATTTTATTGACATGAGATTATTCTATTTATCCTGATATTTTATTATTTGAATTCCAAGATAATATAAAATTTTATTTATATAATTATTATTACACCTTAATGTTCTATACACGATTATAAATCTAATAATAAAATTTAAATATGTTAAAATAAAGTGGATAATGATGGGGAAAGTGAATTTGTTATATCATTGTTTCTTAAAAATACCAAGCATGATAAAGTGTTTCTCTTAACATGTTTATGGGTTGAATGTGTTTTGAATTAGTATTTTACTAATAGGGGTTTTATGTGACCTATTTTCAATGAATTCAATTAATCCTTATGGTAAGAAATGTATTGTTTACTACAATTAATTACTAATGGGTGAATACATTTAGACCTTGTTTGTTACAATCATATATGAATTGTTTAAAAAATTATTGATTTTTCATTGATATTCATTGCTATTGGGAATATGATTTCCTTAAATCTATATATTTGTAATGATATATTATTTTCTATTAAGTTAAAAAAACCTGGTATGGTTGTATTATTTGGTGTGGGATGTGATATTTTTACTTGAATGTGGAAGTGTCTTGATGTAGTTGATGATGGAATAGGATTGATGATATAGAAAGGTGTTTATTGATGATACTGATATGGTTAGATTGAGTTAGGATCTTTTATTGGGTTTTATTTTTTTATTTCATTTCCATTGTCCATATTTGTACTTTCTTCAGAATGCTTATTTAGTTACCGACCCATCTCTCCCGTGAGATGGAACTTGTTGAGTCATAGAATTCTTGAGAGTACAGAATGATACTGATGGAAAAATTAATGAGTATGGTTCATAAATATTAATTATAGAAATGGGTTATGTGCTTGGTTATGAATATAAAATTGGAAATACAGAATAAAAAATTACTTTGGATTTTAGTGGTTGTAAAATGTATTAAACTTGAATTGAGAAATAATTTTAATTAAAATAATGTTAATTTAAATATGATATCTCGTTATTGTTGATGATATACCAAAATTATTGTATGAAGAGAACGTAATTAGTTTTCTATTCTGTATAAATGGTATTTAGGTTTTCATGCAGGACATTACCTACAGATCAAGTCTAGGGATTGATAGATTCCCTTAGAAATATTGTGTAATATATACTTATCTATATATATACCTTATATTATGGTATTTCATACAATCTACCACTTGAGTTAGTTGGGGTACCAACACCAATATTTTACCTTGGTTTCTAGGTGTATTCCTAATATATAGATTTTTAATGATAATATTGGTGACTGCATCCCCAACCCCATAGTCTATTCTCTAAATATAATTTGAATGTAGATATATCTGGGAAATGTGGGTATATAGTTATAGAGTATATAATCATATGTTCTATAATAGCTCATGGTTATGAAATTCATGTATATAATAGTTATAGAGTATTGAGGTTATATTACTTACATGTATCTTTGTTGTAATGGATTATCGATATTATATTTGTATTTATATATGGGATATAAGATATTAGTGTATATTGTATGGTTATATGGTTTATAATAGCCCCTAGTCTTATTATGGCACTATGGTGATGTGGTGATCAAGATGTTGTGATGTGTTTACATGTATGTTCATTATGATTCTGATTATTGGGTGGATATGATATTTTTTCAAGAATCAATAGTATGACCTATGATGGGGATTCCAACACCAGGATGTAAGACATTGAGGTTTTGGGTGACTGGATCTGTGGGAAAGTAGATGTGGAGTAATTTATTCTATATATATGTTATTGATATTGTGTCACCTACATATGTACAATTTTGGGTTATCAGGCCTTGGTGATGATGGGAATATTGACTACCTAATATAAGAAATGAGTTTTTATCCTTTATTAACTCATTTTTATTTAATATGTATCTTCCATATTTTCACAAGAGGTTTTATGGAGGAACCATTTGAGTATAAATTTATACTCACTACTATATATATAACTACTCTGTAGGTTTTCAATAGGGATTTGGTGTTCAGATTCGGTATTACTGGGTTATAGTGGATTCCCATGTGGTACTACTGTTCTTGGTCACTACAATTGGATGTATGACACTATCACTGGTTTTTTATTTTTTGGAAAATATATGTTTCAGAATTGATTTATCATTATTATAAAGTAGTATGGGGGTTTATTATCATTTTCATGGAATATTGAGGGAAATACTTCCCATATTTTTAGGTATTATACCCTCATGTCTAGTCTCAAACCCATGTCCAATTAGAGTCAGGATTTAGGAGTCACTCCTATCCTCTCTCTACGATCAGTAGGGGTAATAGTGTGTGGTATAGGGGGTTGTGAAAGGGTGGTATCAATTATTTTTTTTGGGAAACCTGATAGAGATTTGGGATAGGCATAAATGAAGATTTCATAGATTATTATGGAAAAATTATCAATTTAAATTAGTTTGTGATAAAAAAAGAAGATTCCATCTTGGATGTGATATATTAAGCCCCTTGGTAGTCTGATTCAATGACCTTAGGATTTTTGGATCTATTAAGTGAAGTGATACATATTGAATGATGAATACATAAGTAAGGATCAGATGATAAGATCATCCATGACAATGATTAAATTGGGTAGATAATGGTTATTCAGATAAATCTTAATTAATTAATCATATTTATTCTATATTATGGGTTTCAAGATTCTATATTGTTTTCCCTTTTTCTTGTATGTATCCAAGTAGATATCCCCATTATGTTCATGCCAATGAGGTCTAGTAGGATGTTCTAGTAGATCAAGAAAAATTTGACATCAACAAAGATGATGATTAGAGGAAGATAGTTCAAGACTTTTAGTGCTACATCCTATTGAATTTTGAGAGTTTCATTTCAAATCAGGAGACTATGGATTGATTTGAGGAGGTGGATATTGGATTCAGTTTGATCAATGTTTAGAGGGATCCCTTGTTTCTGTTTCATGTCTGTATGTTCCAGGGGGTTTATCATTTGTAGTTTTTCTTATTTCTTTTGGATCATGAGGTGTTATGAGTCTCATGGGAGATGTTATATTATCCATTTTAAGATTAATTGATTTCTACATCCTTTAAGATATCCATTAAATGATAGATTATTACTATCCTCCATGGGAGTTCTAACATGTCGGTGTTTGGTGTTATATTCATGAATATTCTCAAATAATAATTTATCCATTTTAAATATTTTGATGATAGTTCATATACATAACTTATTTTAAAGTTTTTTTTATTTAATTTCCATTATTTATTTGTTTTGGTGGTTTCCCATGCATTTTTGGAGGAATGAGTGAGTTTTCGTGATTTGGGCCAAACTGTGAGCCCAATTCCAGATTTAAAAATAAATATTGATTCCCTCATAAATGCTTAATTTTTCAACATTATTCTTCCATTCCAATTATTAAATGGAATAACCTGACCTAGGAACACCAAAAAATTAATTTGGACCATTTGGAAATATATAACCATGGTGGATATGAGTTTTTATATAAGGGATTGGGCCTCCTCGAAAGACCATTTCCTTCATTAAAAATATTTTTTAATTCATTAATTACTCATTTTTTATTTACGTTTTTTTGGTGATTCCAAGTCTCACACGATACCACCTACCTACGACGCGCCCCCATTCTCTCCTCCCCCAATTTGGATCGCCATAGTATCTCAAAATTGGGCAAAACCTCTCTCGATTTCAAAAATCTCCCAGATTTGAAGAGATAAATCGATCCTTTCATAACTCCTTCTATTTTTACTCTTTTTCACCCATTCCAACTTATACATGATCTCCTAATCCTTGTTAGATATTACCTTAAATTTTTAGTTGTTTTAAAATTCTGATACTGGTGGAGTTTCTGTCGTCTTCTTCAAAATTGTTTTCGGTAAGTGTTTCTCTATTCAATTTCACCCTTCCCCTTAGGGTTTCATCCCTATTTGAAAAATTTATAGTGTGTACATAAGTTAGGTTTCTTACCTAGGGATTGATTTGGGGTATTTTTTGTGAAATATTATGGTTTAGGGTTTGGTTTCACTTCCTTGTGGTGCGGTGGAGGTGCTGTTGAGGTTTCGCACTAAGATTCAAGGGTTTTGACTCAAAAGATAGATGATTCCATGTATAAAAATTTTATGATGAGTTAGAATTCTTTGTTTATTAATTTAGTATTTTTCAAATCTACTTTGTGTGTTGAGAAAACTTTTTTTATGGATTTGGTTGAGTGTTTAATTTTGTAGTTTCATTTTCGCATGAAATTTGGTGCTTTTCATGCATGGCTCTTAGGGAAATGTTTTGGTGTATTTTATAACATATGAATGTGATTTATTATTTATTAAAGGGGATGAAAATTCTGATTTATTAATGCATTACTATTATGTGGACCCTGTAATGGGGTTTTTGAATGGTTTTAAAATGTGAAACCATGTTGTACTTCTTGAACGTGATTTGTGAAAACAAGTTTTTTTCATAGGTACCTTTTCTTGTATTGTTTGAGGGATTTTTTAAATAACATGGGGGTGGTTTAATAAATGTAGTTAGGGCTGAAAAAAATGTTTTGGATTGTTATTGGTATGGTTTTGGTCTTGATTGAGGGGTTTGAAATGGGTTTTTTATGCAAATGATGTATGTAGATCTTGGGTTTGTTTTATGAAAATTGTAAATTATTTAATGAGTTACACAAAGTGTGAAATTGTTTCATATGTAAATATTTGGTGATATTATATTCCTAAAATGAGTTTTTGAAACATAAAGTGGTCAGTTATGTTGTAAGACCTTTTGTAAATGTTTTGTAATTTATCGAGGTGATTTATGAAATTGTGATGTGTCTGTGAAACATATTTTTGGGCTATTTTGTGCGAGTGTGATGTGAAAAAATGACTTCTTTTTATGAAAAGCTTATTATGGAACATTTCAGTGGGCTGTTATGTGATGTTTAGCATCTTGTGAAATATTTTATAAAATTTTTAATGGATTTTTTCTATTGTAAAAGATGTGAAAGATGTGTTGTGGGATATTTTTTTGTGTGACAATGATTTCAAAATTAATTTGAATGAAAAAGTTATTTTTTAGACTTTTGTGGTATACATGTGGGATGTTTAGTGAATTTGTGATGTGAAAAATGATATTTTCATGTGAAAATTATATTTATTGACTTTTTTAACTTTTCTGAGCCGAAGGGGAAAACATGAGTATCTAAGTGGGTGGACGTGTACTAGTATGCTAGTGAATCTGTGGGGTTTATCCTTAGTTTCACTTTGCAAGATTGACACTTACAAATCTAAAGAAACTATGATGATAATGATTTGGGACCACTAGGTTATGGGTATGTTCCCTTCTAGTGGCTCGTGTATGAGAATGGATATTGTGATGGTTACTCTCACCAAGATACGAGGTACCTGGGTCCCACAACAAGCTAGTACCTATGGGTTATTTCCTTTTTCTTTTGCTCATTTGTTACTGTGTGCTTACCATCAACATACGGTATGGTTGGCTGGAAAATTATGTATTGCTGACATTATTTTTAAATGTGTTTATTCTTAATGATATCCCAATTGAAAATTGATTTAATTTTTAACTTGCATCTTTTAGAAATTGTAACCTGCATTTCCTATTTATGAAAAATTGTATGATTTTTGTCATTGAATGTTTAACACATGGAATCATTTAGTTGTTGTATACTACTGGGTGTTTTATCACACCATACATACACCCTTAGGTGTAAGTTGACTTGGTTATTTTTTGTTGTCGCGGGTTGGGTATATTTTTTTTGTGGCAGTGGCTCAGGTTTTTAGCAGGTGCTTGGCGGTGAAGTCTTGTTGTGAGGGATTGAGGATGGTTCCCCTTTCCATGGAGTTTATTGGGATGTTTCCTTTTAGTTTTGGACTTTTTTTATTTTCATGGTGAGTTTCTTTAAACTATTTAATTGTGTTCTAAATTTTTTTAAAAGATTGTTTGGTTTGAAAAATATAGATTTGTTTTATTGGATTCATTTTATGTTTTAAGGTTATAAACTAGGGTAAATCATTCCAAATTCTCATTTTATGATTCCTGGGAACTTGTGCCTACCCATGGGGATCGGGAATGCCCTTCGGGCCTTGTTGCGGGATGGTTTGGGTGGTAGTCTTGATGGAGACCAGATTCGGTTCATTAGAAAATGGAATCAGAGGATGTTCGCTCTCTTTGAGTCATATTATTTGGGGAACAGTTAGGATATTATAGAGTTAGGATTATTGGGACTTGGAATTCTAGTTAGGAGTAATGTGGTTGATCACCACACCTCATGACGATATTGAAGTCACCAGGGGATGTCGAGACTTTTCTGAGTGCTTTGGTTTTCTTAGTTTGATGATGATTAGTGGAACTGAAAATATAGTTTTGTTAATGGTCTCAGTGAGCTCACAGGGTTTAGAAAGCCATTTTGAGCAAGTTATATTTCCCTAGAACACTGTTTGTGATGGTGATGTGATTGGAACATGAATTCCAACCATATGTCCAAGTCATCCACTGAAACTAGTTTCCTCTAACATTATCATGTGTTCTTTAGTTTTGAAATCATGGAACTTTGGTTCTAAAGTGACTTGGTTTTAAGTAGCATAATGTTTTTGTGAAATTATTATTTAATAAAGATGGAATGGATAGATTTTTTAAAATACAGAACTGAATTTTCAGAATTTTATTGGAATGGAAAATTGTGTGTTTTCCCCTTTTTTGAAAGCATGAACTATGTCAAGGGTGTTTATGAAAAAGTGTTTCCAATAGAGTTTTCTAAACTATTCAAAGTTGATTTAATGGGATGAGAAGTTTTGAAATTAATGTTTATGATGTGAAAGTGCGTTTTCATTTAAATGATTGTTTCTTTTGGAAAATCTTGGTAAGATATAATTTGGGTTTGATTTCGAGGTTAGTGGTTTTCGAAAAAAGGAGGTATTGGTTGACTATTTTGGTTTTGAAAAGTGGAAAGAATTTTTTATTTTAACTATTGGTAGTTCCATGAGACACCGTATGCCTGGGATTATATGGGATGATAGATTGTTGATGGAATGAATGGATGATTGTCACGATGGATATTAGGAGGGTGCCCGGTGTGGCACAAAAACATTCATGTGTAAGGCCCATGGGGTACCATTGGTGGATGCGCTAACCGCTGAACTGTTTGTTTTCAAATAAATGTTTTTAAAGAAAGACATGTTATCTTGAAGAATTGTTTGGGATGGTTTATATTATGTTTTTTTGAAAAATACTGATGTTGTGGGATGTTATGAGTCTAAGAACCCCTCCTGTTCGAACTTTTTTTTGGGTTATTTTTTGGTCGGTAAGATGTTTAGAAGGACCGGTTAGTAGTCTTCTCTGAGATATGTTTTGGGACACCTTTATGGTGGTTCCATTCATGTGTTTGGATCTGGATTGTGGCACTTTTTGACCAGTGGACCTGCATGGTTGGGTCCTTGGGTTCTCTCGCTCGATAATGTACAACCCCATTAATGGTTAATGCATAACTGAAGTGCAACTCAGATTGTTTCTCCATTAAAAAATCTTCCAGTTAATCAATATAAGGAATTTTTTTCTCGAGATCTTTAGATTGAGAATAAACCAATTCCATTAATTGTTTTTTAGAACCTCTAGTAGTGATATAGTGTTTATGGAAGGTTGAAAGAGACCTTAGTTTCTTAAGTTTCCTAATTCGTCAAAGGTGGAAGTGTTCTAGGGTTGTTAGTGTGCATGAGTGTCTCGATGGTGTCTAAGAGGGCCTATGGGTTCTTAATAGTTTCATTAAAGCATGAGTTCTTGTTAAACCACCAGTGTGGAAAATATGGTCATGATATGATATTGTGGCCACTTTCAAGAAATGTGTGTTGTTTGGGGATGTTGTATAAGGTCCCTCTCTATGCATTGTTTGTATTAGTCACATTGGTCATGTTTGGTGACACTTATGTTGTCATGTGCTCGATTGACTGTAAAGGTTAAAGTCACGAAATCATATGAGAGTCTCTGTTATGTTGGGAGAATGTATCCCTTGTAAAAACATAAAATTATTCCATTTTAGAGGGAGGTGAGTATAGTTGTTTTTTACGTATAATATTTCTCAATTGAACAAACAAGTTTTATTTTTTGTGAATCTTCTAATCATTTGTTTAAATAAAATATTTGGATAGGGTAAATTGAGTTTGGAATGTGTAATTTCTTGGAAAAATTATCAGGGATAGCGGTGTGTTTGTTGGTTACACAGAAAGAAGAATTATTATTCAGCAGGTTTCCAAGCCTAACTGCAATGTCAAAGATTCTTCAATCATTGGAGCTTTATCCATAGAACTCAGAGAGAAGTTTCCTCATAGTCAGGGGAAATCAAATGGTCATTTAAACCCCAGTAAAAATTCATATCCTTAGCATGAAAGATAAAAAGATTTTAAACCTATGGTTTCATCAACCTTCTTCTATTGTTCCCGTTCGGTGGAAATAGGTGGATGGACTTATACCCATGTCATCGCCCAACGTTATTTCATCACATTTTGGTTTCCATTGTGTATTTGGAGAAAGGTTTGAATTTTGGCTTGATAGGTTGAGCACACACTTTGCTCTTGGTTAGTAGTGACCATGCCCCATAAAACCATGTGGATATAAGGATCCCCACTGTTAGGGTAGGGATTCCCAAACCGTGGTGACTAACCATGTGGTCATCACAACTCTTTAAATTTTTGGGTCTTTCTATACCAGCTCATGCTGGTCTGTTAATATGGTTGGTTCTTACGGAGGGGAGACCCACTATGAGTGTTATATAAGTTCTTTTCTAATGGTCCGATGGAATTGTACCCTTTTTACTGGTGAGTCCATTCAGGCCTCCCCCTATTAGCGTTTTGATTCTATCTCGAGATAAATATAGTTTGTCTCTTATGGTGGGGTGCCTATTTATGTCCCCATGTACTAGTAACTCATATTTATCCATGTTCATGGATTGGTGGTAGGTAGTCTTGTTCAGATCTATCAAGATACCTACATCTTCCTTGGGTAAACTTTGAGATTGGTGAGTGCCCAATGATTTAGTTATTGCAAGGAAAGTGTAACCTTGTTTGATGTTGTTGTTTGTTTGGGTAAATTGAATGAGTCTTGTTCAGATTGTGTTTGGGTATTTTGATTTTGGGATAAATAATGAATGTGATTGATTGTTTCAGGAAATTGTGTTATTTTTAGATTGTGAGGGTATTCCTTCCTTAATTGATCAATGGAGGTGTTTTGGCCTTTGGGGGTGAAACCTGGAAAGGGTGTACCATTGGGTTTCTCAGTTGGATTTGGTTGTTTATTTGGCCTTCCTGTGACATTCCAGGGCGTAATGTTTTCTTGTTGGGGAGAATTTTCACATAAATAACTTAATTTACCATTCATTGGGTTAAACATTCAAGTAATTGGTGTTGTTTTTACAAAAATATGTATGACTGTTTTCTGATTGATTTTCACTGAATATCCAATAATATTGAGTGTATTTATATTTTTCACTCCATAAGTTTGCTTCTTGTCTAAAGTAAGGCCTCTAGGATGAAGGGAGGATAGTTGAGAGGGTATTTGGGCAGGGTTTGGCTGAGCCAAATGGATTTTAAGGCCACTTAATTTAATTTTCTATTGACCCAAATGAGAAAACAAATCATCACACTCAAAACATGTGCATGAATCGTGAATTAAATCATGACACTAAATGCTTTTAAGATCAACTTTAATGTTATTTTTAATATAATTTCCATTAGGTTTATGTTATGGGGGTTTCCCATGCATTTTTGGAGGAATGGGTGGGTTTTCATTATTTGGGCCAAACTGGGGCCCCAATTCCAGATTTAAAAATGAATTTTTATTCCTTTATAACTCCTTAATTTTTAAACATTATTCATCCATTACAATTTCTAAATGTAATCCCTTTGACCTAGGAAAACCACAAAATTAATTTGGACTATTTGAAAATCTATAATAATGGTCGATTTGAGTTTTTATATAAGCGATTGGGCCTCCCTGAAATCCAATTTCCTGAAATAAAAATATTCATTGATACATTAATTTCACATTCATTTTTTATGTTATTAGGTTATTCCAACTCTCACCCGATCCCACATACCTAAGGCATGCCCCCATTCTCTCCTCCCCAAATTATGAGCTCCATAGAATCTATAAATTGGGCGAAACATCTCTGGAATTCAAAAATCATCAAGATTTGAAGAGGTAAATTAATACTATCATATCTCCTTATATATTTACCCTTTTCCCCAATTACAGTTCCTAAATGATCTCATAATCCTTTTAGGATACTAACTTCAATTTTTATCTGTTTTAAAATTCAGATACTGGTGGGGTTTGTTTCATTTTCATCAAGGTTGTTTTGGGTAAGTGTTTCTCTCTTCAATTTCATCCTTCCACATAGGGTTTCCTCCCACTTAAATTAATTTATAGAGTGTCTAGAAGTTATGGTTCACATCTAGGGTTTGATTTGGGTGAAATATTATGGTTTATGGTTCATTTTTACTTCGTTGTGGTGAGGTGGAGATGTGGTTGAGGTTTCACACCAAGATTTAAGGATTTTTGAATAAAAATGTATGTGATTCCATGTATAACAATTTTATGATGAGTTATAATTCTTGTTTTATTAATTTAGTATGTTTTCAATCTATTTTGTGTGGTAAGAAAAATATTTTTTATGGAAATGGTTGAGTGATTAATTTTTTAGATGCTTTTTTCATAAAATTGGGTGCTTCACATGCGTGGCTCTTGGGGAAATGTTATGGTGTATTTTATAACTTATGAAATTGATTTATTAGTGTTGGAAGGAGATGAAAATTATGTTTTGTTAAAGCCTTAATTTCATGTGGGCCTTGTAATGTGTTTTGAATGGTTTTTAGGTGTAAAACCATGTTGTACTTCTTGAACGTGATTTGTGAAAACATGTGTTTTTCATGTGTACCATTTCTGGTATTGTTTGAGTTGTTTTTATAAAAAATGGGGGTGGTTTAATAAATTTATTTAGGGCTGAAATTTGTTTTTTTGGAATGTTATTCGTATGGTTTTGGTCTTGAAAGAAGGTTCTGAAATTGGTTTTTTATGCAAACCATGGTTCTTCCTCTTCGGTTGGTTTAATGAAAATTGTAAATTATTTAATGAGTTACACAATGTGTGAAATGGTTTGATATGTACAGTTTTGGTGATAGTATGTTCCTAAATTTATTTTTTGAAACATAATGTGGTTAGTTATTTTGTATAAAATTTGTTCAATGTTTGGTAATTTTTTGAGGTCATTTATGAAATTGTGATGTGGGTGCGAAACATGTTTTTCGGCTGTTTTGTGTGAGTATGATGTGAAACAATGACTTCTTTTTATGAAAATGGTATTATGTACCATGTGAGTGGGATGTTATGTGATGTTTAACATTTTGGGAATGATTTTATAAAATTTCTAATGGATTTCTTGAATTGTCAAAGATGTTCAAAAAGTTTTATGGACAATTTTTTGTGTGGGAATGATTTTAAAATTCATTTGAATTTAAAAGTGAATTTTTAGACTTGTGTGTTATACATGTGGTATGTTTTCTCAATTTGTGATGTGAAAATGATATTTTCATGTGAAAAGTATATTTATTGACTTTTTGAACTTGTCTGAGACCAAGGGAAAAACTCGGGCATCTAGGTGGGTGGATGTGTACTAGTATGCTAGTGAATCTGTGGGGTTTGGCCTCAGTTTCACTTAGCAATATTGATGCTTTCAACTCTAACTAAATGTTTATGATGATGACTGGGGACAACTATGTTCTGGGTATGTTCCCTACTAGTTTCTCATGCATGAGAATAGATATTGTGATGGTTAGTCTCACCGAGATACAAGTTACCTGGGTCCCACAATGAGCAAGTTCCTAGGGGTTATTTCCTATTTCTTGTGCTCATTAGTTATTGTGTGATTACCACTGGAATATTGTAAGGTTGGCTAGAAAATTCAGTAGCTTTGAAATTACTTTTAAAAGTGTTGATTCTTAATGATAGCCCAATTGAAAACTATTTTAATTTTAAAGTTGCATCTTTTAGAAATTGTAACTAGAATTTTCGGTTTCTTAAAACATGAAAGATATTTTCATTTGAATGTTCATCACATGGAATCTCGTTGTGGTGGTATCCTACTGGGCATTGGATCACACCCTTCTTACACACTTTGGTGTAAGTAGACATGGTTATTTTCTTTCTCGCAGGGTGGGTACATTTTTTTTCCAGTGGTTCGGGTTTCTAGAAGGACCTTGGTGGTGATGTTTTATGGAGATGGCTTGAGGGTGGTGCGCCTTTCCATGGGGGTTATTTGGATGTTTCCATTTAGTTTTTTACCTTTTTTATAGTCTTGGTGAGATTCATTAAGCTATGTAATTGAGTTCTGAATTTTTGTAAAAGATTGTTTGTTTAGAAAAATTTAGATTTGGTTTATTGGATTCATTTGATGTTTTAAGTTTATAAAATCGCGTAAATCATTGCCCCAATTCTCATTTTATGACACCTGAGCACTTGTGCCAGCCTGTGGGGATCAGGAATGCCCTTCGAGCCTTATTATAGGCTGGTTCGCGTGCCAGTTTTGACGACGACCAGATTTGGTTCTTGAAAGATATAGTGAGGAATATTGAGGAGGCTTTACATCTTGATATACAACATCATGTATCCCCATTAATTTTTTAATAAATATTGAGGTGTTATAAAAAGAATATGTTATTGAGGGAATTTTGTCTAAGACAATATTCTTGTAGAAGGATAGTCATCAAGAATCCTTGAGATGAAAATGTAGGGGAAAACATCTTCAATTTATCAGTTAGTAAAAGATTTAGATAATAGGGAGCCATCTTCTATTATCTTCATATTATTTCACAATATTAGGAAATTATCTAACCCCTTTTTTAATATTGAGAATTGTTTCCTTTTCATGTGAAGGTAATTTTCATTAAAATCCTGAGTGCCCAAATTTCATTAATAGTAAATGTGGAGTTGGAGTCTTACATCCTACTCAACCAATAGGGTAACATCCTTAGAGGAAACAACTATTGTAGTAGGTTATTCTAGTATTTTATCATTATATAGATGAAGCGGTTGGTAAAGGAAACTACCATTATTCCCCTAATCCTTATAAAAATATAGTAGAGCATGAATATGGTATTGTTTCATTAACCATCCTAGATTCCATGGCACTCTGATACATGATACTGTCCTGACAAGACCTAATGGGAATTCTCGATCCCCAATATTTGGTGACTAGAACCTTGAATAATAAATTAAAAAAATGGGAATATTGTTTCAACATAAACAATGGAATAAATAGAAAAAAGTCAATATAATCAAAAAATTCAAAAAAACGAGACTATAAGAGAAGTTAAAAAGGTAAAAAAACCAAATAATAAATCATCAATAAATGATAAAAAATAATATAATCATCCCATGTTCCAATGTAAACAACAATACAATCCCAATGAATCAACCACAACCACTACCTCTATATTGTGCTTTCCACTTCCTTGAACCAGGTAGAATAAAATCTTCAAATTACTGAAGGAAAAGGTTGGGTGTGTACTAAAATCTTAGTAGGGTCTCACCAAGTGATGCATAATAAGATTCCATAATTAATAAACCAAATCATACATTTGATTTCAAATAAATTAGAAATTGTAGTAAAATTACTTATTAAAATGCATGCTTTTCATTTTAATTAATGGAAATATTTTAAACAACAGATTAAGTTAACGTTATATATAAAATAGTTTAAAAAATCACAAGTCATTAGTAAAACGTTTTACAATTAATTTCATATACATATCAATGCATCAAAATTAGGAAACATGGTAAATTAAAATAGGTATGATAGTTCCAATATATGCGAACCTCAGACATCTCATATAGGTGATTAGGGAAATATGGGCACACACATCCCTCAAGAACATGTTAAATAGGACTCAATAATATCTAATCAAGGATAAGATCCACCGCACTATTCTTTTAATAGTAATGTAATGAATTAATCCATTTCTATGGCATTAACATCCAACTGTGTTTTTCTAAAATAACCCATTAACTACCTGGTATTTCATGTGATCAATCAATACATCAAAATGGGGAAAATATTTTCAATTTTTTAAATTTCAATTACCCATTTTTTAGTATTAATATGATAATTTCATATTAAAAGCAAAAACATGGATTTTTAATAAATTCATGCCTTTTTAAAGAAAAAATCAATCCTCAGTATATTTCAAGTCATTTTTAGTCATTTTTTTCATAATCAATTTCACAAATCTGTTTCAAAAATTCAATAAATTCCAAACCACAACCAAATTTCCAATTCCAATGGAATTGGTGGTTTTAAAAAAACATAATTCCAACCAAATTAAAATCACAGTCCACATCAAATTGTTTTTCCAAAATTCAATTGAAAAACTTCAAATTTAAATCAATCGATTCAAGGGTTTATAACATTGAAAATGTCAATGGAACCGCCTACATGTTACATGTAGAATATGTATCATAAGGCCCATAATGGGAATTGAAAATGAAGAAAGTCGTAAATGGAGATCATGGAATCAAACTCAGATTCTATATCTAAATCAAAGGAGTTAATATGCATCAGCAAATATATGATCTAACAAACCAAAAGGATAAGAGATTGAGAGAGTGGGATAGAAGGAATAGTAGAAGAAATCTTATTGAAGAGGAATGAAATGATGTTCTCCAAGATTTGATCTACGTTGGAATAGGGTTTAAGGACCCAAAATGGATTCTGGTGAATAAAAAATACATTAGAAGACATAAAATCTAGAGTTACGGTTGATAGGGGCTTAATATGGGGGTTTATAAAATTTTTAATTAATTTTCATAGTTTAAAATGTCTTCATGCATGGTTTCCCATTGAAGGCCACATGGTTCGTAAAAATGTGTGTCTTAACCACTCACCCCTCTGATTTGTTACACAATTTCAACTAGGTGGTAACATAGTTTTCCATACTGTGAAGCAACCATGAAAAACACCACTATTTGAGTCTTAATATTTTCCCCTAGTTGCCTACATGGTTTGAGGAAACAATGAACCAACTGTGAATGGCCCAGAAAAAAACATCATTTTTAACTTTCTTCTAAAAATGACCCAAGATGAACCCTTTGAAAATAATAAAAAAACAAGGTTTGGGGGGTACCATAATATAGTAACATGATTTTAAAACCTCCCCACAATAGAAAATTTATCTCCCTATAAAGCCTATCAAGAAGAATATGTGCCAAAAAGATTAGGCAACTACTCTCTTATAAATGCCTCTCTCTCTCCCATGTATTATGTATATCAGAATTGTTTTGTCATAGAACTCGAACCAATTTTATTATTCTCTCATGTTTTACCATTTTATTAGATTAAATTTTCCACCTCACATGATCAACCAGTGTTAAATCAGGCTCAACATCATGTTCATTGCACCATAAAACTTGAGATGGATCAGAAATATACATTCGTTACAATGATACATGGAACACATTATGTATCAGTGTTAATTTTTTTAGATGTACTACATAGTAATACACCTTTCCCACCATCTAAACATCCTTAAAAATCCCAAAATAATTAGGAGGAATCATCCCATTACACCCTTGATTTTGGTAACATAAACTAGGATAAACATTTAAGAACACATTCACAGAAACTAAGAATTCCAATGGTGTATGGAGATAATCATCATAGGATTTATACTATCTCTGTTCCATAAATATTATCTAATGAATCAACTATATCATTTTTTTCATATTTGGAACCATTCTATGTCCAACAAAAGAACATTCAGAGATATTCTACTAGAAAAATAGAGGTTCACAACCCCAACCATTGAAGGCCACAAAAGGAGCCATTCTGATCAAGGACTGGTACAGATTGTTATATGAAAATTCAACCAGTTCCAAATGTTCATCCCTAGCTTGAAACAAAATCCAATACATAGGAACAATGAATATCCTTATGAATATATATATTTCTCTTAGTTTGGTAATATTTCGATGGATGGTATGTCATAATAAAATAGACCTATGATCCCAATTCCACCTGAAGGTCTCTCCAAAAATGAGAAGTAAAATATGGACCTCTTTCATAAACTATAACAAATAGAACACCATGAAATTGAACATTATCTCTCACATATATTTTTCTATGATACTATAGTTTGGTTGAATTAGGAATTTTTTAGAAGTGATCCAATTTGGTTATCTAATCATTTATAACCCATATCACATTCTCCTTTATAAGGGTATGAATGATTCCAATGAAAAAGTATATGGGGATCTCATCCCACTTCCATGTTGGCATCATAAGTGGTTAATGAATAAGGGAATGTCTCTTTTCTAAACCCCTAACTTCTGAGAATGTTTAACAATGGGAGACAAAATCAAAAATTCCACATCTCATACATGACCACTATAATCTACACCACATATCATAAAACATCATTATGTATTCAAGGTGCACATACCATTGGTAACTATTGAAATCCTCCATTACAGCTTTCCTTACTACTAATGATAGAAAAAAAATTCTAGAAATAAAAGACACTCTATATAGATAAAGACCACTCAAAAATAGTCGTCCCACAATAAATATAGTTTATAATTCCATATAATTAATCATCAAGCTATTATTCCTAAAGAATCATCTCGAGAAGAGTGTAGTTCATCTAAGCAATAGCCAAAACAACCGTGGACCCAATTTCATTCATTATAATATATAAATAGGCAAAAATACCCATAAAGTTCCACTCTTCTAATGATTCTTTCACAACTGTAGTTGGTAGATTTCTACTCAATGAATATTTGATGACATTCCCATTACATGGAGTGTAAAAAATATAAAATTAAAATTATTATAGGTACTCCAACCAATTACTCTGTAATTAATACATATCTTATTGATATAACATATAACTCAAGATATTTTTCATAGAAAACACAATGAATCTCTCTTCGAAAAGGTAATGTCCCCAACTCTTTAGTAAATACCACATAGCCTTCATCGACCTCTAAAAGATTCAACACTATTACAGAAGAAAAAGGATGTTTCTTCTCAAAAAGAACTTTTAGAATTCTCAACACAAGAAAAGATCCCTCACTTCAATGTTAAATCAGTCATTAGATAATCCAAAATTGATATATCCTTTAGGTACGTGGAATAATACCAATATATTCCCATGAATCATTGAATTTTAGAAACATTTCATGGTTTCTCCAATTTCATGATTGCTTTCACCTTCTCATTAGCAACTTAGATACGATTTTTTGACACCATGTGTAATGCCCCAACCTCAGTTACCCAGGGTTGGTCCATTATTTTAATACATTGTTATGATTATAAGGATTCAAGACCTAAAAGACCGATCAGTTTAGCAGTCTTGGAAAATAGATTACATACATGGATGTTACATTACACTTTAGAAAATAAAACAAAAAATAAATGATCCTTTCATAATGACATTAATCCTCTAGCTTAACCCTGCATATCAATCATAATACACTTCTTGGAATCTTGAGAATATTAAATCATAGAAAGGGATGAGCTCAGATGCTCAGTAAAGATAACAATATAGCAGAAAACATTAATAAATAAGAATAAACATTTAAGGAAATGTATAAGACTAAAAAAATCCGTTTTAAACATAAACATCAGCATAATATGGAAAAGACAAAAATAATAATTCCATTTACTTATTCACAAGGATATTATTCTAGTCGAATAATCACATTAAGTATCAATAGCCACTTTCATAATAATGGAATGCATAATTCTAGACAATAATAACAACATATTCAAGGCAATGTGCCAAGACTATAAATAAGATTTTGTCAAGGCCTTGTGCCAAGATACTAGTTTCTCTCATGAGACCTACCGATGCATTGAGGAGCTATAGTGGGCTCCACCTGTCACTTACTAAGTCCAATACATTCCTCATTTGATATGTTTTTAACATAACATAAACATTCATATTAAAACCGGCATATGAAATGTCAATAGATTACCCATAAACCATGAATGGTATAAAAATAACACATCCATAGTCATACATATCACAAAACCATCAATACAATATGAATGATTTGTTTCATAATAAATCAACTTCAAACAAGTTTCAAATCCATTAAAGGATTTTGGGATCAATGAAAATGATTTGTAAAACTCTTTGAGAGAAATATCCCTTTTTCATGAAAACATTTAAAATTCAAACAATTTATTAAGGAATATATTTAAATACCTTTTTGAAACCAAGTGTCCCATACCACATTGTATCTTTTGAATGTAATAAAAAATTTTAAACATTAATGTCCATTAAAATAAATCCTTAAAACTATTTTTAAAACATGGACATTAATGTGGATGGTTTAGAATAATAAATCATTAAAACATTTAAATTGATGTTTTAGTAAAATGTAAATTAAATGAATCATTTTGAAAACTATTTTATGAAACATGGACCTAGATAATAAATATTTCCCAATAGTTACTTACCTAAAAACAACCTCCAATAATAAAGAGATTGTGAAATTAACCCTTACCAATTAGTTAACTTATGAACCATAATCCCCATGAAAAAGTACCATACAATCAAGATGTAAATACATATAAATTAATTTTTATTACACAAATAATACAATTATGGGAAGTACATACACTACACAAAAGGAAATGGTGGCATTATATCAAGAATCTCACGGGAATACAGAGTGAGATGAAAACCCCTTACCATGTACTTTCCTTTTGTCGAGGGTACATTTAACCCCTTGTATAAGATCGTAGTAAGTTATAATATTATACCAGAACCATAATGATATTTATTATATCATACATGATTCATTTATGACTTTATACAACCCATTTATTAAAAATTTCCAAGTTAAATTGATATTTTGGGTAATAATTGCTTTATTTATAGTATGTGTTTTAACTTGTTACTATTGATTTTATACCTTAGAAAAAGATTTAAATACTTCTAAAATATAAAACATTATTTATATATCTTATATATTTATAATATAAATATGTATAATAGAAATATATATGAAATTAAAAACACCATTTATGGAGACGGTAGTCCGTACGTACGCATAAACGTTGTTTCTGTTTTCTTATCACATTGAACGAAACTAAGTGAATAAGATAAATGTAAGTAAACACACATATATAAATATATATAAATATATCTATAGTAGAATTATTATGTCATATATTACATACTTATTAGTAATATATATTTTAATAATCATCGATGAATAGTGATCATGGATATGAATCTCATCGCGTCTTGGAGAAGGTAATCTGTACGTACGCACGAGCGACAATATCATTTCCATAATGGTGTGGAATTGGATGGTATATTAATTTTACAGAGACAATAGATAGTTATTTTCATTATTTATATTCATATTACTAATCATTATAACCATCCAAATAATATAATGTCGAAGAACAAATTACACCACAGCGTGGAGACGGTAAGCCGTACGTACGCACACATGGTGACATTAACATTCATAATATGGATAAAATAATGAATATGGTTGTGAAACATTTTTAATAACATCACATAATATATAAGATACTAGATTTTTTATTTTATAATGGAAACAACAAAGATAGAGTAAGTGGAAGAATAAGAGAACATTAAAGAGGGTGGTGATATCATTACCTCTTCTTCAGATTCTTCCTTTTGATTTGATCAAAAGGTCTCCATAGGATGAATTTCTGACAAAAGGAAGGCCTCAAGGATGAATTCGGGATAGTTGGGAGGATATTTGGGCAGGGTTTGGCCAAGACAAATGGCATTGGAGATGTGATTTTGAGAGAAGGTGAAGTGCCCTTTTATAAGAGGGGGGCTGGTCAATTTTTGAAAAGATTAAACAATTAATTTATTATACAATCATATCCGATTTATAATGGTTCCAAATGAATTTATTTAGATCATTAGGTGGTTATGGGTCGCAATCCTTTCAACAAATAGGTTTTAAACAAGTTTAGGTTACCATTTTAAAATTATCTTTTAGATTTAACTATTTTTTAAATAGTTTAACTTTTACCATGTCTTCTTGTATTATAACTCTATATAGTTAATAAACTTACTCTAAACATCCAATAGAACCTAAAGTGGATAATTTATGACATATATAATATTATTTAAGCCCTTTGGCCGAAATTTACAATTTTTTTTGAATATTATAGCAACCAATAATATAGTATTTGTTTAAAATATTAATTTTTCTCAATTTTGACAGCATTTTGTATTTTGTTCCTGTGAAAGTCATCACAACCTGATCACTTCGAAAAAGATACATTAAATCAGCCCTAACATGTCTAGTCACCTAGAAATTCGTGGATGTCATAAAAACATTGAAATTATATTTATTTTAATATTTATAATACCATTTATTTGATTCTTTCATTAATAAGGTAATTACTGCATCATCATTGTGTCATAAATAAATTTAATTATATAATGTCTAAAAATTATAAATATAATACCATGATGTACAAAGTATTTTTATATATCTAATGAATATTTATAGTTAAATTTATCTTATTTATAACCCTATATTTAAAATGGTTTAGTTAATAAACATTGAATTTAACACTTTTAACTCATCTTTAAATTAAATAAAAATAAATTTCCTAATCTAATCCATGTGTACCTAAAGGATCATATTTTATTCCTAAGGTTTTCTGTGGTCGAATTAAACTTATCCAATAGAATTAGTACATGTGTTAGGGTAATTATAATATCATGTTTACCCTTAATTACCCTATTTACTTTTAACCGTGGTAAATAAAAGTCAAAAGTTACAATTCACCAAAAATTATTTTCATCTTATTGAACCACATTTTTCTTACTGAGGTTATCCATGTCTCTCAGATTTTTGAAATTAAACTCACAGAAGCGGTAAAATTTTGTTTTATGCTAATTTTCAAATGTTCCTAGAAGGTGGGTAAAAGACGGTAAGGAGTTGAATAAAATTTAATATATCTAATATTATTACAAAATGACTTTAAGGAATTACATTCAACATATAAAGATATTATTTATCTATTTTGAACTAAAATAAATTTAAATAAAATAATAAATTATTTAAATAAAAAGCCAGTTTTAAACAATAACAAAATGTTTTCCACTATTCATCAGAAATTGAAAGATTTCAGAAAAGTAAAAAAATTAACCATACACTAATTTTGACATTCCAAAACCAAAAATAAATTCCATTTTACCAATTTCAAAACATAGATGTTTCATTAATTAATTTAAAAGTAATTCTCGTTGTCAAAACCTATAATCTTATTTTTAGGAAATAATAACTATCAAAAAATTAACACTTGGTTATGTCCAATTTCAATGTGAAATTACATATAATGACCAAAATTGGATTAAATGTTAAAACTATAATCTCATTATACATTAAACTATTGAAATTTTTAGTTGAACACTATAAATAATTTTTATTAAAAATATTGTTTTCAGTTAAAATTTATTATTGTTCACTATTCACTCAAATATGAATGTTATCATAAAAACACCAAAAATTTATAAAAACTAAATTTTTATGTCCTGATTCTAAATAAAAAGTTTATTTTTTCAACATTGATATATAAAAGTTTAAAATATTGTATTTAAAAAGAGTTCGCCACTAAAAGGCGGTAAAATTTCATTTTTTGGAAAATAATTCTTTTAACTGAAAAAAATAAATTTGTTCTTACATTATGTCTAAGAAACTCATAATATATATTGTCAAATTATAAGGATTATAAAAAGTTCAAAATTAGGTTAATACTATTCATAACCACTTTTGAATGGCTAGTTTTGTACGTTGCGGTGCGCTTGAACTCAATGTTGCGTGTAGTGAAAGTAATTGTATTATTTTTATGAAATAAAAAACTATGAAATCTTGAGGTGTTACATTCTTCCCTACTTTAATAAATTTATTCCTCTCAATTTGAAATTTTTATTCAAAAATAAAAGGATAAAAATAGAAAATTCCTTGGTGGGAAAACCCACATCGGAAATTGGGTTTATAACATTCAGTCTAAATAATTGGAAAAGGGGAATGAAAAAGTCACCACCAAATTATGATCTTGATTAGGAGAACATTGGTGGAAATTAGAGACAAATAATTATAAGAAAAAAATAAATATTTATAGGGATTGATTGAGTTTATCAGTCACAAACAATTATAGATTTGAAGGCCTTAAATCCATAAATCTATGATGATTTAAAATATCATCAGTTCAACAAAACGTAAGGTATTAAGATAACACATTTTTAGTTTTAGGATTCTTTACCTAAAGTTTAAGAATTAATTTATTCCTATAATAAGAGAATAATATATATATATATATATACATACTTGACATGTAGAGTTCCATCTTTTAACTAATTTCTACCACAAACTCATCATTCACTCTAAAAGATAATAGAAGTAAAAAAATTCTATTATTTGTATAGGGTTCCAAAAAAATGAATTTATAATTCATATACCAGACCCTTTAAAAATACATTATTCAATCCAGGAAATCACATGGGTCAGGGGTAGGTGATACACCCTTGTCGCCCTTCAGTTGCGGGTTCAAGTCTCGCGGCCTTGTTGGACGCGGCAGGTTGCCTCCCGACCTATGGGTTGTCCTTTTTATAGAAATCCAAAAGTAACCATAAAAACAATATCAAATTTCAAACATAATCCATTCCATCGTTTATAATAATCCAAAATACTTATATCCAAACTCTCAGTCCAAAAATTATAAGGATGTTAAACCTAATGAGGTTTCTTTTAACTAGGTAATAATATGTGAATGCCTTCATCATGTATTCTTTTACAACACCACATCATTATAAGTTTCAAAAAACATCCATCTCTTATTACAATATCACTACCTCATTATCAGGACCATATTAAGGATTACCTTTCCTTAAACCATGTATTTTCTAAAAAATTTAGCTTACTATTAAGTCACCTTTCATAGAACCATATAATCTCAAATCCTCAATAAAATAGTACTGTTGTACAATCCTTATTTATCTCCATAATTCATGTACCCAGTATATTGTAGATACAACACTAAAATTAAATAAAAACAGAAGAAAAGTAGTCATTCCTCATAATCTGAGGTAGTATCATAACTTTTTTATTATCAAATAACATCATTTGGGGTATACTCTTATTAGTGGGACATTGATTCACTTAGTGTCTCAATGCCTTGCAGATGAAGCATTTTACATTTGAAATCATTTTCTTACCATTGAAATCATGTACAAGGTGTCCTTTTTCTCAACACTTATAATAAACTCCCATTCCCTTCAGTCATTTACCAATATGATTCATTCCACATATACCACATATTAGAAAATCCTTATTTTCCCTCTTTCATTTATCCATCTTTCTCTCTTCCATTATTTTCTTCTCTTATTTCCCTTCAAATCCATGGGACTCAGAGAATTCTATACTTGTCTTATTAACACATGATACTATTTATTCATATGTTGAGAATACATGGTAGACTATTTACCTTTTCAATGTTGGTTTAATACTATGAAATATATGATCCTTATTACTCATTGGATCTTACATATTTCTAGAGTTCACATTCCTTCTACTGGGAACCAATTCTATACAATATCATACAATAGGTCAGTTTATGAATTGTAATGAATAATTCCAAACATGTAAAATACCTAACATAAATTGAACAGTTTATGGATATAATCCATAAAAATATTTTCTTTGAGGAGATATATACTCATAAATCCTTCATAATTATTTGTAAAGAAAATGAGAATTATCCAAATCATATCCCCTGGGAGTACCATAACCAAGAGTGCAACAAGGCCCATTGTCGCACAGCAAATCCCATTGAGTCTAGCTCAAAGAAGTGTTTTTAGGTTTTACCCAGAGATACATCTTATCCAGAGCCGCCTCTACCTGCTCGTATCCAAACAGGGAAGTATTTTCTGGAAAAAATCACAAAATATATACATTACCAAAATTCTAGGAAGTTCTTTTATACTAATCCTCAAAGTATATCTTAGGGTATTGTGCTCTAATCAGAGTTTATCTAAATCACATTTCCATGGTTATTACTAAACTTATTCTGATACCAACTGTAACACCCCGACCCTAGTTACCCAGATTCGGTGGATTATTTTAATACATTAGCATTATTATAATGAATCATGTCCTGAAAGAATGATCAGTTTACCAGTCTTGGAAAATAGATTACATACATGGACGTCACATTACACATTTGAAAATAAAAAACAACATAAATGATCCTTTGATAATTCCAATAATCCCCTAGCTTAACCATTCTTATCAATCATAATACCCTTCTTGGAATCCAGAGAAAATTAACACATAGAAAGGGGTGAGCTCAGATGTTCATTAAGGATAACAATATAGCGGAAAACATTAATAAAAAAGCATAAAAATTTAAGGCAATGTATAAGATTAAAAAAAATCCTTTTTAAACTTAAACTTCAGCATAATACGGAAAAGATAAAATAAAATAATTCCATATACTGATTCACATGGATACTCTACTAGTTGAATAATCACATGCAATATCAATAGCTGCATTCATAATGATGGAATGCATAATGTCAGACTATAATAACCATATTGTCAAGACCTTGTGCCAAGACTACAAATAAGATTTTGTCAAGGCCCTGTTCGAAGACACTAGTTTGTATCAAGAGACCTACCGATGCATTGAGGAGCTATAGCGGGCTCCACCTGTCACTTACTAAGTCCAATTCATTCCTCATATGAAAAGGTTTAAACATAACATAAAAATTAATATTAAAACTGACATACGAAATGACTATAATTTACACATAAACAATGAATGGTATAAAAATAATACATCCATAGTCAAACATATCACACAACTATCAATACAATACAGAATATTTGTTTCATAATAAATCAACTTCAAACAAGTTTAAAATTCATTAAATGATTTTTACATAGAAGAAAATGATTTGTAAAACTCTTTGAGAGAAATATACCTTATTCATGAAAACATTTAAAAGTCACAAAATTTAGAAAGGAAGACATTTAAATACATTTTTTGAATCAAACTCTCATGTACCACTTTGAAACTTTTTTATGTAATTATCATTTCAAACCATTCATGTCTATTTAAATAAATCCATAAAACCTTTTTGAAAACATTGAAATTGATGAGAACAGTTTAGAAGAATAAATCTTTAAAACATTTAAAATGTTGTTTTAGTAAAGGTCCCTTAAAATAATCCATTTGAAAAATATTTTATGAAACATGGAAGTGGATAATAAATATTTCCTAGTGGATACTTATGTAAAAACAACCTCAGATAATAATGAGATTATGAAATTAACCCTTACCAATTTGGTAACTTATAAAACATACACCCCATGAAATAAGTACCATAAAATGAAGATGTAAATACACATAAATTAATTTTTATTAAAAAAACAATACAATTATGGGATGTACATACACCGCACAAAAGGAAATGGTGGCAACATAGCATGAATCTCACTGGAATAAGGAGTGAGATGAAAACCCCTTACATTGCACTTTCCTTTAGTCGAGGGTACGTTTAACCTCCTGTATGAAGATTATAGTATGTTATTAAATTATAACATTACTATATTAATATTTATGATATCATACATGATTCATTTATGACGTTATATTACCCATTTAATAATAATTTCCATGTTAAATTAATATTTTGGGTAATGATCGCTTTCTTTATCATACGTGTTTGAACTTGTTACTCTTGATTGTATCACATAGAAAAAGAGTTAAATACTTCCAGAATATAAAACATGATTTATATATCATATATATTTAGAATATAAATATGTATAATAGACATATATATGAAATGAAAAAAACCGTTTATGGAAACGGTAGTCTGTACGTACGCATAAACGCTGTTTCCGTTTTCATATCATATTGAACGGAACTAAGTGATTAAGATATATGTAAGTACACACACACACATAGATATATATATATATATATATCTACAGTATCATTATTATTTCATATTTTACATATTTATTATTAATATATATTTTTATAGCCGTCGATGATTGGTGATCGTGGAAATGAATCTCATCGTGTCGTTGAGACGATAATATGTATGTACACACGAGCAACAATAACATTTCATTAAAGGTGTGGAAATGGATGGTATATTAATTTTTCAGAGATATTAGAATGTTTTTTTCATTTTTTATATACATATTACTCATCATTATATCAATCTAAATAACATAGTGTTGAATATCAAATTACACAGTGGCGTGGAGACGGTAACCCGTACGTTCGCACACATGGTGACATTAACATTAATAATATGGATAGAATAATGAATATATATGTGACATATTTATAATAAATTAATAGTATATAAAATATACTAGTGTTTTTATTTTACAATAGAAACAACAAAGAATGAGTAAGTGGAAGAATAAGAGAACTTGAAAGAGGGTGGTGAAATCATTACCACTTTTTCGGATTCTTCCTTTTGATTTGATCAAAAGGGATCCATAGGTTCGATTTATGACCAAAGGAATACATCTACGATGAATTTAGGATAGTTGGTGGGATATTTGGGGTGGGGTGGCCGAGCCAAATGGATTTGGAGATTTGATTTTTTGAGAAGGGGAAGTGCCCTTTTATAAGAGGGTTGAGGGTCACTTTAAGAAACGATTAATGTATTAATTTATTATACAATCATATTTGGTTTATAATGGTTCAAAATGAACTTATTTCTAGAATTAGGTGGTTATGGCTATAAATCCTCTCAACAAATATGATTTAGAGAAGTTTAGGTTACCATTTTAAACTTATCTTTTAAATTTTACTCTTTGTTAAATAGTTTAACTTTTACTGTGCCTTCTTTTATTCTTACTCTATATGGTTAATAAACCATACATAATATTACAAGAGAACAAAAAGTGGATAATTAATGACATATATAATATTATTTAATTGCTTTGGACTAATCTTACTTTTTAGGAATATTATATCATCCAATAATATAGTATTTATTTTAAATATTAATTTTTTTCAATTTTGACACTATTTTGTATTTTGTTTTTGTGAAAGTCATCACAACTTTTTTAATTTGAAAACGATATATTGAATCATACCTAACATGTCATAGTCACCTAAAAAATTAGTTTATGTTATGAAAACATTGAAATTATCTTTATTTTAATATTTATAACACCATTTATCTGATTCATTCATTAATAAGGTAATTACTCCATCATCATTATATCATAAATAAATTTAATTATTTATTTTTCAAAAAATTAAAAATAAAATACCATGAGGTAGGAAATAATTTTTTCTTTGTAATGAATATTTATAGTCGAATTTATCTTATCCATAGTCCTATATTAAAAATATATTAGTTAATAGACATTGAATTTAACAGTTTTAAATATTCTTTAAATTAAATAATAATAAATGTCCTAATATAATCCAAGTGAACCTAAATGGTCATATTTTATTCCTAAAGTTGTTTTTGGTTGAATTAAACTCATCCAATTAAATTATGACATATGTTATGGTAATTATAATATCATTTCACCTTTAATTAACCTATTAAATTTTAACCGTGGTAAATAAAAGTCAAAAGTTACTATTCACCAAAAATTATTTTAATCTTATTAAACCACATTTTACATACGTAGGTTAACTAGGTCTCTCTGATTTATGAAATTCTACTCACAAAAGCGGTAAAATTATGTTTTATGAAAATTTTCTAATGCTCATAGAAGGTGGGTAAATGACATTAAAAAGTTCAACAAATTTTTATATATCTAATATTATTACAAAATGACTCTAATGAATTACATTGAAAAAATATATATATTATGTATACATTTTTACCAAAAATAAATTTAAACAAAATAATAAATTATTTAAATAAGAAAGTCAGTTTTAAACAATAACGTAGTGTTTTTCACTATTCATCAAAAATTGAATGTTTTCAGAAAAGTACCAATAATTCGCCCTAATATGATTTTAATATTTTGAAACCAAAAATGAAGTCAAATCTACCAATTTAAAATCCTATATTTTTCATTAATTAATTTAAAATTAATTCCCATTTTTAAAACCAAAAAGAAAATTTTTATGAAATAATAACTATCAAATGATTGACACTTGTTAATGTCCATTTTCAAAGTGGAATTATATATAATAACCAAAATTGGATTAAATGGTAAAAATATAATCTAATTATACATCTAAAACATTAAAATTTATAATTGAACACTATAAATTATTTTGATTAAAAATGTTGTTTTCAATTAAAATATAGTATTTTTCACTATTCATCCAAATATGAAAGTTATCACAAAAACAACAAAAATTTATCAAAACTAAATTATTATGTCCTGATTCTAAATAAGAAGCTTATTTTGTCATATTTAATATATAAAATTTTTAGAATATTGGATTTAAAAAGGGTTCTCCATTAAAAGGCTGTAAAATTTCATTTTTTTAAAAAACATTTCTTATATAAAAAAATGAATTTGTTCTTACATTATGTCTATGAAACTTGTAATATATATTCTAGAATTATAAGGATTATATAAAGTTCAAAATTCAGTTAATACTATTCAAAACTGCTTTTGAATGGCTAGTTTTGTACGTCGCGGTGTGCTTAAACTCAGTATAGCATGTAGTACAAGTTATTGAATTTCTTTGAAGAAATAACGTACTATGAAATCATGGGCTGTTACACCATGTATCCCCTTAACTTTTATTCTTGAATATAGAAATCTCATTTAGATAGCTTGGAATTATTTTGTGTTATATTAACAATTCTAGAACTTCTCTCATATGGCACACATGATCCTCCTTAAACCTAGAGTGAAGAAGAATTTTATCAAAAAATATCTCATTGATAGTATCAAGATACTCATGTAAAATCATTTTCAATAAATCTATAATGAATTCCAAATGGCATGAAAAGGTACTCATAAGAGCTATACCTGTTCCAGATCGTAGTTTTTATATGGTCATATTATTTTATACTCAACTGGGGATAACCAGATCAATTAGTCAATCATATAAACAATCCATGTAATTGGATTCTTGTTATTTATATTAACTTGATTGATAATCCACTAATAAAAACAATGGTAATGGGACCCATCATATATCTTAGAAAAGAGAATAGGTGTCGCCCAAGGAGACACACTCGGACATATAAATCTCTTCCCAAGATGATCATCCAACTGAGTCTTCAACACATTCATTTAAAATGGTGAAATATAATATGAAGGAATACATAACAGCTACGTACTTGGTATTAATAAATAGAAAACTATACCTCCCATACCTATGGAAGCCCCAAGAATTCTGATAGAAAAACTCTGAGAAAGTCAACGAGAACTGGAGGGAGAGCATCACTCAGTGATTCTCATTCTAAAAAAAACCAATAATAATACTTTCCGTAACCCTGTATAAGAATGTATGAATCTACTTGACCGTAGGTCCCTTTCTCCTAAAAGAATATGGTACAGCCTATTAAGAGCATCAAAGGGGACCCATCAAAGTTAAAAATGAATTTTCACTTTATTAACAATGATATAATCAATACTGAAAATGACTTCAAAATATTCTGTCTAATGAACAATGAAATCACATGTATCCTTAATATTTGATTATGTGAAACCACAAGTAGGACAATGAAGAAGATATTATATCTTCATTATGAGTGGTGTAGTAATATTAATTTCAATGGATGAAATATCAATGCGACAATTTAGAATATTAATAATATTAGTAGAAAAGAGTAAATGAGATTCCCCAGTATCATATAAATAAGTAACTAACGATGAAGATATATTTATGGTCGCTCTCACAGTCACTGGACTCATATCTAGATCCTCTAGAGACACTTATACTATGTGAAAAATATTATTATTACTTTCCTATGGCTGGAAACCATTAGTTAGTGTAGAATTTGATTGAAGCATATTTATTTTAGGTTCTAAAGATCTCATCCCACTACATGGAGTATCATAGATATGATAAATCTTCTAAAAGTGTCTTGGGAATCCATGGGAATCACATATATTTAGTTCCATAGTTAAAATCCATTTCAAATTCTGAATATTTCACACTTCTAGAAAATAAAAGTGCCTATTATAGGGGCTACTAAAGGAATAGAATAAACATAGTGTTGGTAACCACCAAAAAAATAACCATTCTTTCTATTTCCATTAAAGGAACTCATAGAACTACCACATGGAGAAAAATGAACTCATGCCAAACCTGACTTACCAACCAAACCAACTCAACTATTAATGATCAATCTTGAACATAAGAATTAAAAGAGAGATTAAAAAATAAAACTAGAGAATGAATATCATATAGAAGTACCATCTCAAATATTCATATAATTATCTTTTCATTCAATATCATCTCAGGTGGAACTATAAAATCTCAAAAAAGTGATTTCCATACTCAGTAATTGTCCTATCATCCTTCTAGAGTTTATAATAATCTATAACCTTTTCAAATACCATTGAATATATATATAATTACTTGATGAAAAATATAAATCCCTTTCACTCTAATCCCTCATGCTTCTAATTTCTACCCTTCATGTCCCACCATCACTAGAGGCCCTTTAAGCATGAAGGTGTCCTATTTCACATTGATTGAATCAGGAATCTCCAAGAACTCAAAAAAAAGATCAAACTTCCTCAAACAATCCCCATCATCATAAGGATCACATGAACCTATATCACTTGTGAATTATAGGGAATGAAATCATGAGAATTATTATGACACACTTCCCATTGAGGTTCCATAATTTGTGTTTGAATAGGGATCTGTTCAGGTGCCAGTACAAGAGCTTGGACAAGATGTACAATAGCCTCAACTAGATTCTTGTCCATGAATAGATTTTATTTCCATGGTTCATTATATGATTTCTCCTAGATACAATTTAAATGTTTTCTCAGATGCATGATGCTACAAAATATCTAAAAATAACTATGAATACGTTATAAGATTACTCAAATGAACACTCAAAAATGAGAAATGAGGGAAATTATTCCAAGAAAATAAGAAAACATGATTTTGATTTCAATAAAACAATGAAAAAATAAGGAAAATAATAGAAATAATCTTCAATAAATCTATCCCAAACCAACCATGGTGACATAAGGATCATTACACAGAGAGATCACTATGCACTCACCCAAAAATACCTCATAAGTCCCGATAATATCTACCAATTTTATAATGACATAAAGGAAAGATTCACAACCTACACCTCTAATACCACATTTTCTTTCACCACCAAAAATATCCTGACACATTAATATCCAAGACTGTCTAAGTAAGAACCTAAGGGAGTTAGTGATTCCCATAGGTTGGAGACTAGAACCTGACATCATAAAAGGTAAATATTGGAAGAGTTTTCCACATAAAATGTGATGGGAATTGAAGAATGTTCGTATAATATATGAATACTCCCAAAGTAGATAGTACAAAAAGTTAAAGATGTGAAAAACAGAAATAAAACATTATAAAAGTACTAAAAAACAAGATAAGGAACAAACGTCCCAAAATATACAACACACCAATACTAATGAATCAATAAAAACCAGCACCTCTATGTGGCCCATTCTCTTTACTCAAACCTAGTAGAAGGAAATCTACAAATTACAAAAGGAAATGGTAGGGTATAAGAGAAAATTCTTGTAGGTTCTCATAAAGTGTTCTATAATAGGATGCCATAATAAATAAACAAAAACATACTTTCAATTTCAAATAAAATGAGTATGGAACTATAATTGAATATTTTAAAAAAAGTCATTTCATTTCAATTGATGGAAAAATTTCAAAATTTTGATTAAGTAAACATTTTATATAGAATGTATTTATATAAATAACCAAGAATGAGTAAATAGTTACACAATAAATAGAATATATATAAATATAAGTAATCCCATCCTTAAACATGGTTATCTGATAAGAGGTACAACAGTTCCATGTTGTGGGATCCTTACGTACCACATATTTATGATCAAGTAAAAATGTGTACAAATTCCCCTTAGTAACCAGTCATAAATTACTCATCAATATCCCATCAGGGATAACATCCATTAAACAATTTGTTTTTGTTAGTGTTGTAAACTGTCTACCTATTGTTATGGAATTATCACCCAAGTGTGTTTGTCCAAAATAACCCACACACTATCTATGTTATCTTGTGATCAACCAATCAATCATAAATTGGAAAATTGTTTTAAAACTCTGAAAAATAAAATTTCCCAATTTTTTTACTTTCAATATGCCAATTTCACATTAAAAACCAAAACATGGTTTTTTAGTAATTTTTTGCATTTTTTAAGATAAAACCGATCCTAGTTATATATATAATTAATTTAATCCATTTTTCCCAAAATAAATTTCACAAATCAGTTTCAAAAAAATAAATTAATTCCAAATCACACCCCAATTACCATTTCCAATGGAATTTGGGGTTTTCTAAAATTTCATGCCAAATCAATTAAAATCCCAATATATATAGACATTAGTTATCAAAATTAAAAAGAACAAAATTTAATTTAAATCATGTAATTCAAGGGTTTATAACATAGAAAATCTCAACAGAACCACCAACCTTTTACACAGAGATCGTGTATCACAATGCCGATAATAAAATTTACCAATGAAGAACATCAAAAAAGTAAATCAAGGAATCAACACTAGATTAAAGATAAAAAACAATTGATTTTAGATCCATTAGATACTATATTATATAGAAACCCCTAAGGAGTATAGATAGAGAGATTGGGTGAGAAGGAAAGGGAGAAAATGCTAACCGTAGAGTTATTGAACGATGTTGTCCAAGCACCGATGTGCCTCATAATAGGTTTTTAGGAGAAAAAATTGGTTCGTAGGAGCTCCATATACCAAATAAGACATCCAATACTATGTTAGGGATGAGTGGGTGTTAATATGATATTTAGGGTAATTTTAAATTAATTTTTGGAATTAAAAAAGTACTCATGCATGGTTTCCTAGATGTGGTTGCAAGGATTTTCAAAACATGCACCTAACCATGTACCGTATAATGGGGAGTGTCATTTATACTAGTTGGGAAAACAATTTATCATACCATGCACAACCTGTGAAAACCCCATATTTCTGTTTGTTTTATTTTCACTTGGGGGACACACAGTTTGGGGAAACTGTGTGCCAACTATGCAAAACCTAGAATAAAAAAAATTAACTTTCCTCTCGAAATAACCTATAATGAAACCCAAAAAATGAATAAAAAGTAGTGTTAAAGTGTACCTAAAAACCATTATAGGATGTCACATAATTGTTTTCATCATGCCCAAAGAGTTTCTAGGGAAGGACATGGTATGATGCATGTCTTAGAGTTACCATTTCAATGTGATCCAAATTTCTTAAAAGGCACCATTTACATTTACTATAATTTTTTTATTATTTATTCAATTTAAAAGAAACACACTCCTACTTTAATAAATCCTTAAACCATGATCTTATACTTGAGGAGTGAGGAGTTTTGTTCTATTATTATAGGATATCCATGTTGTAGTATGAGTAAGGATCTATGGTCTACATAGAAATTATGAGTAGATGTAAGTGAAATATCATGCTTATGAGGATTTCCTATGTTTGAGGTCACAAAAATAAAATATAATCATTGGTATAGAGTTTCTATATTATGTTTGTGATATCATTTATTTCTTCAAGAGGTGGGTCATATTATTTTTTTTAATGGAGAAAAAGTTGTGTTTATTAGTGAACATGACCATCAAATGAGTCATATGAATGTTGATCCCTTATGTTACATGAAGACCGAGTTAATGTAATGTTTATTGGTGGTTCATTTGGTGGAAGTGTTTAGTTTTATAGAAGAGTAAACTAGTTTTTTCCAAAATAGGTTTCGATGTTAATCACTCGAAGTGCGATGGAGTTAATAATAATGTTGCATCCTGGCATCTCTCGGATAATAATGTTTCCATATAGGATGTATCCTTTAGAGTTGTAGAATTTATGGATTTAGATAGATGATATTTTGTAAATCGGTTTTATTTAGACTAATGTTTCTCATTAGGGTGATCCAAACAAATTTGTGGAGATAGAAGATTGTGGTATGTGACTCTAAATTTATTGTTGGTGCTTAAATTAAATGATAATGAAGAATAACTACCCATTCCATGGAATGGTGATTTATTTGATCATCTAATCAGATATATATGGTTCTTGAAGATCAGTTTATGGTTAGGATATCATTAGATTCTTTTGAAGGATGTACATATAACAATTTATTCTATTTAACGATCCAAAATCTTATCAGTGGAATTTACCTTCTTATAGTTATATAATATTTATTAATATACTTCAAATAATTTACCCAACATGATGAAACCAACAAAGTTTCATTATATCACTTTGAAAAATAGATTTACAGATTAAAATTACCCTAATAAATGAAGGTATTATAATTGGAAAAAAAATTATAAAATAAGATAAAAATAATCAGAATATTTAGATCTTCTTAGATTCCCAAGAATAACTACACTCATGAACAACACTGTTGGATTGATGCAGAACATTAAAAATTGAATATGATTTCTGAAAATGAAAAAATATATATAACGTTGAGATAAAATACAATTTTAAGATAAATCAATGAAATCTGAGGTTATTATTGAATGAAAGGAACCCATATGACCCTCAAAAATCAGACCACTGGAATAGTAATCCAATCATTAAAATGGTATTTTGACCATTTGGAATAGTAGAATAATATTATTATTGTAATCTAACCTATGGAAATATAAAAGAAAATATTTTTGATCTATTAAAATGATAATGTTACATATTTATATAATGATAAAATTAAATAAATTCTTTAAAAATAAAAAATAAATGTTCATTTTTTATAAAACATATATGTATTGTTTACATTTTTTTAAATATAATGATTTTAAATAAATATCATTTAGATAAAATATCTTTATAAATTAATATTATGTTGAATTAAAATTTGAATATTATTTTATGATAAAATACTTAATTTTTTAAAAGTACACAAAATTGATAATAATAATAAATTTTTTTATTATTATAATAAATTAATATTTTCATTAAAATTTAAATTTCTCATTCATAGAAAATTAATTTCATAAAATGAATTTAGTTTTTGGAATCTACATTTTGGGAAATTTTTGTGGTGAAGTTTTTTAATTTTAATAAAATATATGATTTTTGTGAATAGTGAAATACAATAAAATACGACATTTAACATTATAATCCAAATTCATGAATTCTTGATTCATGGATAATGATAGAATTAACTAGTTGGAAATAAAAATCACCAGTTACTATATATATTCAAAATAATCAATACTAATGTATTTTTAAACTAAATAATAAACTAGTGGATATAATGGTAAAAACCCTCCCCTCCCCTTATAAATACCACCCATTTTTGTCACAACTTAAAAGCATTAAATATTGAAAACATTCTTCCCAATTACATTCCAAATTTTCTCCCTTAAATCCTAATAATTTTTGAATTTTCAAAAAACCATTCCAAGTTTCTTTAAGGTGTATCCTAAAAGGAGAAAACCAAAGGGAGAGGTAAACTATAGACTAAATATCTTTTAATTTTATTCTACTTATACCAACCCCATATGATATCCATCCACATAAACAAAAAAAATATGTAATAAAAATATACACATATATTATTATTATGATTATGGAATAACCATTTTATACCCTCCCTTATTTAATTTTTAATATGAAAACTTATCTTGTAATATGGTTGGTTCGCCACCTCTATGAACAAAATAATTCATTTTTACACACTGCATTTATGTATAGTTATAGAAATTATATTATAGATAAATATAAATATAATAAGTATATTATTACTTATTTCATGTTCTATAATGTCTTAATAATAATTTATTTAAATAAAACAAATATAGTTTTTTATGGTTGGCATAACAACCAAAATGAACTAACCACATAACATTACTATTTATACAAAGTGAATTGTCCATATGTCTGAACATAAAGGGATATTTGGGACCATTTAAATTGTTTTAAAAAAATGAATTCCATTTCATTTCATTTATGGAGTTTTCCCCCCTATTTTCCATGAAAATCAATAATTATCCACATGTGATCTTACATAGGATCCCTGAAACAAACACTCCCAGAATAATGAAATTAAACATTATATCTCATTTAAATAGTCATAAATGTACAAAATAAAATTATTTTAAATAAAATATAGAAGGAAATTATATTATTTAATTAATTTGTTAATATAATTTGTTTATCTAGGTTGTTAAGTGAATGTGAAGAATGATTATTGAACATAAGGTAAGGGATCCCACTTAACAACCCAATTTTCTTAAGGTAACACATTATCTATATTTAGCTAACCCTCTCTCTATTTACCAAAATTTCACTCTCTATTATTCTTATTTACTTATTCTATAATCTAGATATATAATCCCCACATGTAAAACTAGTTAAATTCACCTATCATTGATGAAGTTATAAATGTTTTGAAGGGTTCCCTTCTCAATTGTTTTCGATAAGAAAACCATGTTTAGTGGAAATTATATGCTTAATACCCCATTACAAGTACAACTCATTAAAATGTTTTAATTTTTTTTTCAAAAATCACTAGATACATCATATAATACCAATTTTTTTCATTTTAAGATTCATGGAAATTAATTTTTCCTTACCCTCATTAACGACTTGTAACCATTTTTCTAACTCCCCGCACAAGAGGTATATTTTGATAGGAATTTATCTTCTATTTTTCATGTCTTCAATTCATTTATAAATCATTCTTGAATTATTCTTAAGGTTTTAAATTAATTATTAAATACATTTTTCATGGAAACTATTATGATATCCCATTTTTTATTTTATATTCCATGGTTATGTAACCCATTTCATTCAATAAGTAAACCTTAAATTTAGGCCTTATTTATTATTTCCTTATGTGGAACATATAAGTGTATATATGTAATGATGGATACACCCAGATATAAATATAATAAATTATGTGATGTTATTTGTATCCTGATACATTATACAATGGATTAAGGAATAAACCTAATCCATGATGGAATTTTGTGTGCCATGTAATGTTTCTACGGAATTTTTCCTTAACTTATTCCAATATCTTATTTTATATTATTTAAAAATTCATATAGTTTCATGAAATAATGATTCCAGTTGCTTTATGATATTCAACTGTATGATTATTCATGATCAATTTTTATGATATCATTTCATTCCTTATGACTTATATATTATGCATCATTACCAGGTTTATTACCTTAGTGGGCCTTATAGATCACCCCATTATTTTTTTGTATTTCCCATGTTGTCCTATGAAATTTTCCGAGATAAAGTAATTTTAGGATATTAGTATGGAGAATAAATAGGTGGTATTTTGTTTTAGTTTCATTTTGATATATTATGATCATAGTCATCCAAACAATCTTGGCCCCATGATCATTGGGCTATGTTTATTAGATTTTTATATTAAGAATTATGTAATAATATTTGTAAAAGGCTTGGGTTTCTATAGTTGGCATCATGAAATTTTCAATTTATTTTTTGGGGATTAATACTATAATAGTTTAGTGATAATATTCTTGATATTTTTATGTATATAAAAATATTTAAAAATCATTATGAAGCATCGAGCGAGCAGTTTCGAAGAAATTACATCAATGTTTGGTTGTGGATCTGGCTTTACACAGTTGTACCTCAGGGTAAGATACCAAAAGGAAAAATTAGGTATTAACTTAAGCACCGCATGTTGAATAATAAGATTCCATGGTAAAAACCAGGTTTAAAACTCTTGGGAAATATTATTTAAAAGATTCACAATCTCTTTGTGAACCAAAATGAAGGGCTGTAATATATTTTTATGTTTGAAAACGTAACAGGGAAATTACTATGTATAAAATATATTGAAACATATAGAATCATATGTTAGGATATATGTTTCATTTATAAGTTATTCTTTATATGATAATAATTTATATTTTTTTAGAATTTTTAGTTTGAGTATTTTAATTAAATTTTTTATTTTAGAATATGGAGGGAAATAGGAGAAACCATGTCAATAACAAATATTATAGGAAATGTGATGAATTACCTACTAATATGCTTAACCTTATGGGAGGTGGAGATCAGAAAATCAAGGATGTACTAGATCAGGTAACTCATGTTATTAATAAAAACATGAATCATGTGGAACAAAATCCTTATCCAATGAATGACCAAGTTGTAGTTGAGTCCTTCATGCAATAAATGACTCCTAAAATTAGTTGATATTCTTATTACATAATCATATTAAAATATTTTAAATCCACTGAGATTATATTCAATACCCTACAACTCTCAGATTAAGATAATGTTGTGTTGGAAATTTATCACATCTATGGGGAATATAATTAGTGGTCGAAATTGATCATGAAAATAAATTCCATAGAAAAAATGATTTCCATTTTATGTTATGGATTCAATAAAATATTATTGAATAAATGTTTTTTTGAACTATCTATCTTAAAATGATGCGGTATTTCATTTGATTGAATTAAAAATAATATGATTCTATCAAGTTTTATAAATTAAACATCGCATGGATTTAATGGTATCAATATGTCTTCATCATAAATACCAAAATAAAGTTGGACAACTTCTTTAAAGTATTAAATACCATTATATGATAATATTTTGTGATTTGAGACATTAAATGTTATAAAGAGATTATAAATTAGGCCATTATGGTTGAGATGGAGATTGGTAACTCTTAGGGGTCTCATGAGGCTAGATATAAAAAATCATAAAAGGGAGTTTAATTTAGTATGATCAATAAATAAAAAGCATAGAGGATATATAACTCAACCTCAAACATGTTAAATGTGTTGGAAGAAACTTCACATGAACTTCTTCATGTGAATCGATTTATATTTCAAATGAGGAGAATAGTTGAATCAAGATCATCAATACCTAAGAGAGATGAATAAACCCACTAATTTGATGGAAGAAAAGAAATTTCAGATTAATAAGAAACCAATAGAATGTTGTTTCAATCATATAGAACACATAAATTTTTCAATTAAGTGTCCTATGATAGGGGTTATCATAGAAAATCATCAAAAATAACCTCTAATGATTAGAGTGAAAGGAAGTGAATATATGATAACTAATAATTAGGTGGATCTTGATAATGATGTCATGATTTTTACACTAGTTATTCATTAAAAAATTTAAAACAATATTTTAAAATATGTTAATACACATTCTATAATATGTAAATATTTTAGTAAAACTATTCACAAACCACCGCAAAACAATGAGGTGGAGTTATCCCTGAGAACAAAAAATGGGGAACATTAAACATCTCAAATATATAACTCCAACATAGTAAATATTTGTAGACTGATCCTCCAAAACAATCTTATCATAATTCAGTTGGTGAAATTTAATGTTATGTTGGGCATGGATGGACTATCCCTATATAAAACCAACATAAAAGTTTGGGATATGGGGACCACTCTTCACATCATAAGTAATTATTTTATTTTATACGAGTGTAAGGAGGATGTTGGATCTACATTTGAATATTCTCATCAAGTGTAGATATTATTGCCTTATGAGAAATCTTATCTAGCTCAAATTACTGGGTCCTAGGTGAGAATCATGATTTAAGACATCTCCATTCGTTGGGATTCTACTAGTGTATTCCCAAAATATTTTCCCTACCTTCCTCTTGACAAACCGATTGAGTTATCGATTGAATTTATACATGGATCCCTAACTATATCCAAGTATAATTACAAAATGAACACTATTTAGTTATAAGAACTAATGAATCAGTTATAATAGAACCTAAAAAAGGGTTTGATATGTCCTAGTTCTTTAGCTTGGGGTTCTTATGTCTTGTTATTCATGAAGAAGGGTATGTTAGTATGCCTCTACTATGAATACCAATAAATCAAACAAATCTAGATAAATAATAAATATTCACTACCATGGATTTGGGAATTATTTGATCAACTACAAGAGGCTAAATATTTCTCAAAGATGGACCTTTAGTCCTGATATACCCAATTAATGGTTTATATGGAATATATTCCCAAGACTACCTTTGAAACAATATATGGGAACTTGGAGTTCATATTGATGCCCTTTTTACTCACTGATTATCTTGTAGTCCTTATGGAATTAAATAATAAACTTTTTAGAGATTACCAGGAATATTATTTGTAGTCTTTATAGATGATATTATCATATAAGATAACATAAAGGAGGATGAGGAGAATATGAATATTCTGTTATATACATTATGATAGGATAATCTATATTCTAATTATATTAAATTTTTTTGGGAAGTACCTTTCATGGGAAATGACATAACTAGTAAATGGATATATTTGGAACCTTCTTTGATAGAGGAAGATGAGGAGTGTCCCAGACCATAAACTATAATATATATCATTAGTTTCCTTATACTAGGTGGTTATTACTTATTATTTATGAGAAACCTCTCCTGATTTTCAAAACTGTTAAACAAGATGACTCGAAAGGGAGAATTGTTTTTCCAGGATAGTTAATGTGAAGGGAGTTATAAGGAATTTAGAAGGAGGATTATCACTCCACCAGTCCTCATGATTCCCTCAAGTGGGGTACTTTTCATGTTATACAAAGAAACCTTATATAAATTCATAGGTAGTGTATTCATGAAAAATAATAAAGTGATAACTTTTCCTTTTGGTAGTTGAAAGTCCATGATAAGTACTATGTAATGCAGGATCTAGAGTTGGATACAATATTATTCTTGTTAATAATTTGGTATCATTATCTCTATGGGGGAAAAGTGAGTGATATATATGGATCATAGGGGCCTCAAATACATATTCACATAGATTATGTTTAATATTCACCATCAATGAATGTTAAATATAATCATGGAATATCACTGATCAAGCCTCTACCATCGTGGGAAATAAATAAGGTGATATATGATTTATAAATAGAAATGATCTGACAACCTTATCAATGATGAGAATAGTGAAGGATCCAATATTTCAAGACATGTAAAGGATTTACATGTGGATCATAAAGAATTAAACATCATCATTCATTTATTAAATGATTTATCAACCACCCCTTTTGGCGAATGTAAAGGGTTCTCAAACAGATGATGAGGAAATTAAGAATAATTTTTAAGCTATATGAAAAAATAAATCCATAGATTTGAAAATTTATGATTGAGTTATTATATTTAGGTTACGACTATGTTTACCATCAAATATTGAGATAAGGAAAGAGCTCTTAATGGATTCATATAGATAAAATATCTTCATCTACCTAGGGATCACCAAGGTGTATCCAGATATCTGAGAGCACTATTAATGGAAAAATATGAGGGTTTACATTGAAACATTTTCATATAAATGTATATTTATAGTTGTAGGTTGAAACGAAAAATTATATGTGGATTATGCAATCATTACCCATACCTACATTGAAATGGGAAAACAACACCGTGGAATTTATCACCAATATTTTGACATTATCATGAGGAAATAATTATTTATTGGGTTATAATGGATCATTTTAGAAAAACTATACATTTAATTGAAATTTTAGAGGACTTTTCACTCAATCAACAAACAAGTATACAATTCATAGAATTGTTGAGGATGTATTGAACAACAATACAGATTATAAATAACCAAAATTCTTCATTTTATTCCATGTTTTGGAATATTATCCAATATTATAAATACACTAAATTGAACATAATTATGGATTATCACCCCCAAACTAATGTCCAATATTAGTGGAAAATTCAGACACTAGAACACTTGTTAAGAGAAAGCATGATGTACTTAAAAGGAGGAAGGGATCAACATCTTCCCCTAGTTGAGTTCTCATATAATAATAGTTTCCACTCAATCATACAAATGTAATTTATGAATCCATTTTTGGTAAGATATGTAGTGCACCCATATTCTTGGATGGTTTTTTTCTATTCAAATTTTTTAGATTTGAAATGGACAAGGAAATGCTAGAAAATGTCTAAAATATTCAGAAGTACATACCAAATATTTGTACTGAAATTAATATTTTAAAAATGAATATATAAACATATCATTGAGATAAAATTGATGTGAATTAATAATGAAATAAATATGAGGTATTTATAGAATTTTGGGAACCCATATGACCATTACGAATCTAACTATTTGAATAGTAATTTTACCAATTTAAAAGTAATATGACCCTTGGAAGAGTTTGATGGCCATTAGGAATAGTAAATTGATCATTAGAATAATAAAATCATCTATGAAAATGTAAAATAAAATTTAGGTATATTATAAAATGAGAATATGTCATATTTACATCATCATACATGTAAATACATGTTTTAAAAATAATAAAATAAGTGTTCATATTTTTCAAAATACACATCTTTTATTTGTTTTCTTATAAAAACTAAATTTAGATAAAATAATATTTATTTTAAAAAATTGTTTTTTGAAATTAATATTATTTTTTATTATAATGATAAGATAATTTTATGATACCTCAAGTAATTTTTTTAAAATTTCAAAATTTGATCATAATATTCAAATTGGTATTTTTCAAATAAATTAAGATTTTATTTTATAATTAAATTCGTCATATTTTTATAAGTACTTTAAAAAAATGTATTTCACTTTTTGAATTGATATAAAAAATGTTTAGGGTGAATTTTTTGTATTTTTCTAAAATAGTTGAATTTATGTGAATAGTGAAATATGGAAAATAAAAAATTTAACAGTATAAGCTAAATAAATGAATTTCTGTGTCATTTATGATGTAGGAACTGACAAGTTCAAAGTAACATGAACCATTTAAAATATATAGTAATAATAATAAATAAAATTGGTATTCATGATCCAAAATAATAAACTAAAAAATATAGTTAAAAAAACACCTCTACCCCTTTATAAATACCTCCCTTCACAACCCCTCCTCCTAAAAATTTCTATTCCTTGATTATTTCAAAAGTTATTCTGAATTATTTTCTCAATAATATTCTCCAAATCTTAGTGCTTCATTAATCATCAAAATAATATTCTATGGATCCTTAAGCAGTATCCTAAAATGATCTAACCAAAGAAAGAGGAAAACTCTAAATTTAATATATTTTAATTTTATTCTTCTTGTACCACCCCCATATGATTTCCATACACTATAAAATAATTGAATAAATATAATTAATAGACTTATATTTAGTTATTATGATGATATAGCCATCTTATACCCTCCCTAATTTTATTTCTAAAATGAAAACGTAGTTCAAAATATGGTTGGTTCACCTTCTCCATGAACAACATGCTTTATTATTCTACACTACCTTTAAAGATGGTTATAGAAACAATTTTTTAATTAAATATGATGATAATAAGTATATTATAACTTATGTAATTATTTTTAATGTTTTAATAACAATTTAATAAAATAAATTGAATCTAGTTCATGACGATCAGTAAAATATCCTAAATGAGTCAACCACATTACATTAACCTTTTTAATAAGTGAATCATCCCGACGTGGAAATATTAAAGAATATCTGGGTTCATTTAACTTTAAATTAGGGCATTAATACCATTTTATTTCACTTATGGAGATATAGTTATGTTTTAAAAGAACATCAATGATTATCTACAAGTGATTTGACCTTGGAACCCTGAAACAAAAGATCCTGGAACAATTAAATTAAAAGTTATATCTCATTGAAATGGATGTAAGTGAACATAATAATATTATATTGTATAAAATATAGATTAAATTATTTCCTAATTATTTAATGAAGTAATATAATTTTATTATCTATGATGTTATGTGCATGTTTAAAACAATTCTAGAACCTACGGTAAGAGTACTCTCTAAGACACCCAATTTTCATTTGGTTTTTTTCTCTCTCTTAACCTCAATTGATCTCTATAGTTTTATTATTTAATTATTATATATTACATATATATGTCACCAATATATATATACAGTTTAATTCAACATTACTTAATGGTTATATACATTTTTTAGAAGATTCCCTTCTAAATTTCTCTAAATAAGATAACCTGACTAAAGGGAATCTCTAATCTTCTTACCCCATTACAAGAACCAAACCTTAAATGTTTTAAATAGTATGATATTTATATAATCACTCATTTTATCATTGTAAACTAATTTATTTATTATTTATTTGTTTTATTGAAATTATTATTCACATTCCCTCATTAAAGACTTGTTATAGTTTTTCCTAAATCCCTACTCCATAGGTACATTCCCAAATGGACGTCTCTACTCATTTTCAAGTACTCAATTCACGTAGACACCATTAATAATGATCTATTATTATGAAAATATAATAATTTTTAAATCCTTTATTATATTTAAAAAATTATGATAATATATATGGTTATCTATATAACATGGTTATGTAACTTGTTACTTTCCAAGGGAATCCTTATATTTATCTGCTAAGTTTGATTTCCTTATTTGGAACATGATTTCATGTACATGTTATTATGGGTGTACCTAGATAGTTATCCAATGAACTGGGTAATTTTTATTCTCATGAGATGTTAAATATGATATTAGATAGTAAAACTAATCCATTATGAGACTTTTTCCACCATGTGATGTTGTATTGGCAGTTAAACTTGACTTATTATTATTATTTGTTTTAGGTTGTTGTTAAATTATGGTGTTTTCATTATCATATGATTATATGTTCTTAATTTTTAAATTTATTTTGATTATCCATGTAGCATATCTTTTATGATATCATGTTAGTCCTTCTCAATCATATGATATGGTTTATTTCCCTGAATATTTCATTATTTGGATTTATAACTCACCAAATTATTTTATTTATTCCTTAAGTTATCTAATATAATTTTTTGAACTCAAATGGTTTTAGGGGTAAATTATAGAGCATAAAATAGAGATATTTCATTTTAAAGTATTTTTAATGTATTATGAAACTATTATTTCTGAGACACTAGGCCTCATTGTATTTTGATTGTTTTTATTAGATGATTATGTTAATGATAATATATTATTATGCGTAAAAGGATTGGATCACAATGATATTAAAGTATATTTATGGGAAATATAAATTTATGGTATTGAAGTTTGGTGTCCCAAATTCACCAGTTGTATTCATGAGAATGATGAAATCCATTTTCCATGTGTTTATTGATTAGTCAATAGTAGTTTTAATTAACAAAATCCTTTTTATAATGAGTCTGAAGAAGAGAATATAGAGAATTTGTGGGTAATTTAGGATGTTATTCGGTAACATCATCTATTTAGAAATATATAAAATTTATTTTTTGGACCCATGAGTTGATTTTCTTGGAAATTTTTTGGTCTCTCAAGGGAGTAATCGTTGATCTATCAAAGAGTAAGAACGTTGTTTCCTATGAAAAAACCATGAATATAGTGTAGTTTCGTAGTTTCTATGGTCTCACAAGATATTATAGGATGTTTATAGCTAATGATCCTCAGATTAAAAATCTCACTAAAACATTGAGAAAGAAGGAGTAGGATTTCATTTGTATTGATAAGATCATTGGTAATTTTGAGTATTTGAAGGAGAAGTTGTCTTGTACTTATATTCATCATCTACTAGAGGAAGGCGTTGTGTTTGTGGTCTATGTAATGTTTTGAACCGTGGATTGGGCTATGTTTTTCTGAAACAAAGATATATTATCTCTAATGGTTCCCCATAGTTATAACCTCATGAATTTAACTATGTAAACTATGATATCAACCCTTCCATAGTTGAGTTTTCATTTAATTTATGGTGAAACTATCTCATCAGTTACTACTTTTCAACTTTATAAATCACGTGAGTTGAGATATATCGTCTCCCATCATTATTTGAATGTAAGATAATGATTTTTGAAGGCATTATTGATGGATCATGAATTTAATATTTTCTATATATTAATGAATTTAATTATTGTTTCTCATGGGCTGTAGAGAAATTCATGTGGTGATAATATTCATGAGTTTAGAGATACTAAGTGAGTATTAGAGGATCCTGTAGCGATGCACCTTGTTATGGGATAAGTTGATATTGAAGGTTCTCTACAAAATGATAGTGCATTCTTATTTATTGTAAAAAGGGGAGGAATCCTAGTTTGAAGATTTTCAAGTGTAATTTTTGTGGTTTCATGCTATTTTTCATAAGTACCTCGACAGATGGTGTGAGGATAATCAAAATCAAGTGAAGTTTTATTAAAGGATCTGCATTCCCTCATTGTTGTGTGAGGTACTTCTAAATGATTTCTATATCTCACCATTAGCCACACATCATACAATTTTTAAAATGTATCATGAATTGACAAGTAAGTTTATTTATTCATAGATAGAGAGTTATATTAAATAGTTTATATCTCAGTGTTTGTTTTACCAAAATTAGAATGTTGAGGATCGTGATCCTACTGTATTGATTCAGTCTCTGGATGATCAATAGTTTAAGAAGGATGAAATTTCAAGAGAATTTGGGATTAAGTAAGTTAGTTCATAAGGTTGTAATGATATTATATGGGTTATAGTAGATCATTTGAAAAAAATTGTTCATCACTGGGTGATTAATGATTCAAACACAATGGAAATTTTATCAAGGACATATTTAGACGAGGTTATGCGACTCTATGGTGCCATTAAGATGATCATCTATGATCATGATCCCTATTTCACCTTTTTACATTAGATTGGTATCTAATATACATTTTAATATTTTCTAAGCCACAATGCATATTTTCATTCAAGAATTGATCATCAGGAACTGTGGACTATCCAAACATCAGAAGAAATGATGCATATATACATCCATGCTTTTTTAGGATTGTCGGTAAAACATCTATGCTTGGTTGAGTTTTTTATAATAACAACTATTACTCCACCATCAGTATAATAACATTTAAATAACTATATATAATACATTTTATATCTCTATTGTGTTAGACATGGGTAAGATAATACCCCTTTCTCAAATTAGAATTGGTGTAGTGCATAAAATCATTGTATCATTATAAGTCCAATGATGATCGTGGGAGGAGGGATTTTGATTTTTATATTAGATGAAATTTTTTCATAATGTTATTTCTTCATCAGGGTATTTGGAGTTTTGGTCATGGGAGTAATCTATACCATTGATTTTATTGGGAATTTTAAGGTTTTGGAGTATGTTAGTGAAGTCAGGTATCATTTGGAACTAAATCATCATGCGGATACGATATATAAAAATTTCCACCTATTTAAACTTCATATTTATCTTTCTAATTAATAAAATTTCATTGACAAGAGTGAGCTATTTTTTTAGGTGATGTGAAAATCAAGGAATGGCCTGTCGAGATCCTGGATGATCAATAGTAGTTATTACATGGGAGCTCTATTCTAGTGATTTTTTTCCTTTTAAGACAATGTGGCTTAGAATAGTTTATTTAGGAATGTGAGTTTTAGATTAATTCATAATATCCAACGTTTTTTTATGTGTTATTTTTATGAGATGAATTGTATGACCTTGGATTGGATTATAAAAATTGATGAATTTTCCACTTTTTATGATAAATTTTTTATTCTCTTATTTTAGTGAGGTAAGTAAGAGGTATCTAATCAGATGTTTATATTCTGACCCCTTTTATTCCTTCACAATTTTGGTTTTTATTATATACGATAATAATCATTTTAGAGGTATATGATATAAGGGTACAGTTTTTTGGAAAACTTCTTTTGTATTTTTTCAAGCCTTGGATGTAAAAAATATGTTTTGATTATGGTCTGGAGTTAGAGTTATGATTTTGGTCATTGGGGGAGACACCCAGGGTGGAAGCCATGGTGGAAGATATTAACTAACATGTTTTTCATTTGTGCTCAAGGGAGTTTTCCATTTTAAATCATGGAATACCCAAGATGTGAAATTTCTATTTTGAGGGGCATAATGTCTAGGAGTGTTTGGTGAGATCCCAATATAACTAAGGGATATACATAACCCTCTTTCATTCCCTGTGGAATTTAATATTAAATATGGTTTTAATAATCATACGAATCCTCCTTTTATCATTCGTCAGTTACAGTATGTGGGAGTCACCATGGTGTGGAGTTGTCAGCTCGGTGAGTATAGTGTTTAGATGATTCACATATGAGAAATGGGGATGGTAGAAACCCCCATTTCAGGAGCCATTATGGATCTATGTTGTGGTGTTTTTAGGAATTTAGGTTTTTGGGAAATGGTGAGGATGGATTATGTGACAACCCGCATTATCACGGGTTGAGAAAATGAGGAGAAATTTGATTGTTTGTTTCTGAGTCGTTTTTGGGGAGATGTTAATTTATTATGTTATAAGATCTTAGGAAATGTTCTTAAACAATATATTGCTCCATGAATAGTGTGTTTACCCAAGGGAAGGTAATAGGTAGAATTCCATAACAATCGTATTTTCAAAGAATATTTAATAATTAATTAGTTAATTATAAAATATTCAAACACATTAAAACAGTGATATATTTTGAATAGATAGTCAGAATAAGATTTTTTATCTATATTTGATTATAAAAAGTTGTGGAATGGGGTTTTAAATTATTGATAAACCCACTGTGGTTGTTGAAGTCAGGCTACGGACATTTTTCACCTTTTGTTCCATTTTTTCCACCTCTAACAACTTAAGACATTAAAATATATTTATATTAGAATAAATTTAAATTTTTTGATATATTGAATTAAATGCAACCCTATTTTTGGATTTGGTTACATGCAACACTAATTTTAGCATGTGTTATATGGAACACTAAGTTTTATTTTCATTTCACACAACACCATGTTTAAATAAATCGTGAGAAATTATTAAATTACTAATATTTAATTTGATATTTATCACATATCTATTATGTTTGATGGTATGAATATTAATAACTAAATTATTCATATTAGGGTTATCTGATAATTATAAATAACTCAAGAATCATTTAAATGAAAAAATAAATGTTTTCTAAATAAAAAGTATTTTTTAAAATGGAAAATTTGTGATGCATTTGGAGTATAAATTGAAATTAAATTTTACTAATGTATAATAAAATTTTATAAAATGAAATAAAATTTTGAAATTATATTATCATAATTTTATTATGGTGAATTTTTGGTATTTTTCTAAGAAGAGTATTTTTTTGATGAATAGTGAAAAATAAAGATTTTTTATTGAAAACTGACTTTTCCTTAAATTGTTTACATGTAAATGATTTTATAATTGAGATTAGTGTAAAATTAGTTCAATTATATATCAATTAATAAAAATTTGATTATCTTAATAAATTTTTTATTTAATTTTTGGAAAAAAAACATTGTAATCTTTTGGATATTTTCTCTTTAAAAAACCTCATTTTTGTCGAATCTGCATGATTAATTATAAATTACATTTTTCATCTTATTATTATTGAATTTTGAAAAAAGTAATAAATATTTGAAATTATTATAATATTTAATTTAAGATGATTTGATCTTATGTTTTTCTTAAAACGAACAGTGAAAATAGTAAATATAAATTACCATATTTAAGGTAAAAACTCATTTCCCAGGGGTTAATGTAAGTGTATAATAGTTATAAATGACTAAAAATCACATGAAACACCCATTGGATAGATATATTCCAACATCATATCTTCTAGGTTCAATAATGTCCCCTTATGGATGATTTATTCATGATAAAAAAGTTGGTATGATTGAATATTGTTTTTAAAAATAAAAGTGTATCACTCTCCTCAGTTATAAAAGGTCACCCCATCTCCACTCTCTTCACACCATAAAAAGTATTTGTTTTAGGAAATAATTGTCCACACAACTTCCCATATTCCATACTATCATACTAAAAGATTTATTTTGGGAATAAATCCAACCTAGGATGGATTTAGTGAAAGCATAATATTGATACCTCGAGAAGGGGAACAGTTTCCAATGGGTGACTTAATTTTATTTCATTATTAAATTACAAAAATTAATATTAAAACATTATAATTTAATATCCCTAGTATATTAAATATAATGATATATTTTTATAATAATTTCATTACCTAAAACCATATCCACTTCAATCAAATTTTATATGAAATAATCATTCATGTTTAAGGTGGACTACCGCCTCGCAAACCGATGTCATTCTTTCTTCCCTTACCAGATTTCACCATTAGGTATAATGGTGGATCTAAAGTATATATTTATATATATATCTATGTGATATTTATATAATATTTATACTTATTATTTTATTTTACTATATATTTCTTTTTTACATTATTATCTATAGGATATACGGTAATATTGCTCATGTGTATGGTGGACTACCGCCCCGCAAAGTGATGTGATTCATCTTTCAATAATACATTACATTAAATTTATAATGATAATTTTTATAATTATATGCAAAAAAACTAAATAAATGAAATAATTATGATATTAATGACATATTTACCATTCTAAAAATATATCATATATCATTATATTTCTTACCATTTCACTCAGTAAATGTTGATAACATCATTCATGTATGTGCGGACTACCACCTTCATGAAACGATGTGACTCTATTTTCATCACCACATAACATGGATTTTATATATAAATAAAATTAAATTAATAATATCATATATATTATATTAATATCATTATGAAAATATAATTTATTACATAACATCATTAAATATTGATCATTGTAAAATTGGAACATTACTCTTGAGTACATATGGCCTACCATCTCTATGATCGTAACATGCATCATTTCACAGAAAAATATTCCATGATTGGTTTAATATGTGAAATTTATATATAATTATTATATTTAATTCATTAATATTATTATGTATTTTATGTAACTAGATAATATGAAAAAAAATCAGAACTTCTGAAACTATGAATGAATGAGAAAACATTGAGAATAACACCCGAAACAATGAAAATAATGAAATATTACTCCAAAAAAGAGGTAAAATGTTATAAGAGTATCCTATATCATAATATAAATATTATTATTTTCCACTTATAAGTTAATATTTCTTTTAAAATAATATATAATAGTTTAATGATTGTTTAATAAGAAGGAAGCCTATGGTAATGGATTTCGTCTCAATTTACATGTTATTAAGGATTATTTGTTATTATAGACCAATTACCTTTTTATGGTGTATATACTTAACCTATTGAATTTTTATATCATGATTCATTCCTAACATGTTTTATTTTATTTTTAAATTAGAATCATTTCATCCAATAGGATTTAAATTGAAAATTACCTACGTGGTAATAGTTATTTTGAAATATGAATTTCTTCTATGATTGTTAACTTCATCTTCAAATTTCCACATTATCATAATAGTTTTTCATTATGAATTAGTTTTTTATTAAATATAGATATTATTATATGATGGATATGATTATTTCATAAACCATATAAATTTTTTACATATGGTTTTTACTTTTATAGTTATTTAATTTGCAGGGGAAATATTGATAAATATGTATCTAATACTGAATATAGATATTTGATGATAATGAATATTGTTCAAAAATTAAATACTTTATTAGATATAGGAAGAATTATTTGGACATAAAATGATGGCTCTATACTAAACTTCATATAACCTCTTGATGCATTGGCAAGTCTCATGAGACAAATTAGTTAGCCAAATTAAATGGGTTTCTACCTATAGTTTTAAAAAACCATTCAAAATGTTTAACAATATAGGTTTCATGTTCTTGAGATGTGATTTCCACTAATTAAGCACTAAATTCATTATGAATTTAGTTACTATAATTTTCCATGATATATTTTTGTGGTGTTATCTCTCGATGCATTTAATTATCATTTATGGATAGATGGAATGTGTTTTCAATTATATAAATTTCCATATTGATTGTTCTTTATCTTATAATGATAGTAAATTTATTTAAATGGAGTATTTGTTTAGTTATTTAACATTTTTTTTCTATCATACTTATTTATTCCTAATAATTTCTACTATAACTAACCCTTACTGATATAGTTTTCTCACCCTTATTTTTTCCCCTTTCCTCGGTATAGGAAGATGAATTATTTGAATGAGCTTTCATGGATGATGAGTATTTTTTATGTACTATATTTGACATTTTTTCCATTTTAAAATGGCTATAATGTATGTATCTATTTCTCTAAAACATTTAAATTGATTTTCCCTTTAGTATTTAATTCCTTTTATCTATGTCAATGTAATAAAGTAAGACACTGGCTCTGAGATACTAGTCTCACAGTTGTTATAGTTAGTATTAGATGGTGCTTAGTAGAAACCTTGGGAATTAGATAAAAGAAAACATATATTATGGAGCATAATCATAGGATATAATTTTATTATAACTATATAAGAACATCATAATGTTTTGGTAAGGAAGAAATTATGTGGGATTTCATAGAAATGAAACCCTTTTTAGATACTACATATGGATGTGGATTTGGAACTGAGGTACCATGGGGTAATAAATCCAAAAAGGGAACAGTGGGGTAGACCCAATCGTCACCTTGTGCATGAAAAATAATTATTTTACACCTTCTTTGATACTCTTGTGGGATATGATTTGAATAATTCAAAATTTCTTTATAAACCATTATGATGGATTTTAAAATAAAAATGTTCCCAATGAAACAAATCTTCATGAAAAGATAACAATGAATAATTTTTTAATCTATGTTATGTGTTACACCATATTTAGAGTTGTTCATTGTGATTTATAATTTAGGATTTTATTGGAAAATAAAATATATTTCATTATTATAAATGGATAACTTATAATATATGTCAATTAATACTCATGGAGGAAGTAAATATTACCCTAATATGGTGGCAAATAGATATGGTATTGGAAGTGAGAAAATTGTGGCTATATCAGATAGCCTTATCAGGTACTGATGAACAACCTTAGCTGGGTAGTGGAACCTACTCATTAATGAGATTATCCAATGTTAGATCACATTTTCTGATAAAATACCTCATCATTTAGTGAGAATACTAATCCATTAGTAATTGAGCAATTAATTATGTCTCTAGAGAAGATATTTAATGAATTAATATAGAGTTAAAAGGATAGGGTTACACTTATAATGTATTATCTCAAAGGTGTTTCTGATCAATGGTGGTTGTTGATCCAAATTACCAAAGAGGAAGAGGAAATATAACTCATAGAATGTAATTCTTTTAGGGATACATATTTTGATAGATATTTCACTCACGCGAAACAGATTGAAATAACAAGAATGTTCAATAGATTAATGATAATGTATGAAGAATATTTCATGGAGTATGTGGATACCTTTACAAGGTTATCTACTTATTATACGAACTACAAATTAAACATGGTGTTAAATATTGAAAATATATTTAAATGGAATAATCCAATTCTCCAAAGTGTGTTGGTCTCATTATCATTGATTATTATATAATGAAATTGTTTAATATGCCATAGAATATGTTGATATTATCTTAATATTAAATATTCAATGGAAATAAAAATAATAAAACGTTAAAAAAACAATATTAAAAATAAATTCATCAAAGAAGAAGAAAACATAGCAATTTCCAACTTCTGAAAACTTTTGAAACAATCACCTTGAGAAATGCTTGAAGGGAATGATAGTTTTTTATAATTGTGGAGATAAGGTTAACCAGGATAATGAATTCAAGGAGAAAAACAAATCAATGATTTCAAATTTTTCATTTTTAAATATATGTGGATCTATGAAAATGAATGACCCAAGAGCTAAGGGAATTCAATAATGTCGAGGCCAAGGGAGATGGGTAAACTTATGAGACCACTATAACTGAGGTGGACATACCCAATGATGTGGGGAAATGTAATTTAATCATATCATAAAATTTATCTAATATTTATTTTATTCTAGATCCTCAAACTCATTTATATCAACCCATTTTTCCAAGAAAACTAGATATTTACCTTTTAATTTAAGAAGGGAGATTTTGGTCAAAACTCCTAGGGGTACTCTTGCTATAAAAAGGATGTGTCAGTTAGTCACCATTACGACAAAAAATTATTATTTATTTATTGAAATTATTTTCAAGCTATATTTAGGTTTGATAAAATACATGGTATGGATTGGAATTCAATATATGATGCAAAACTTTATTATAAGAAGAATAAAATTTTGATTTATGAGTAATATATAGAATTAATTATCTATAGATTAGAGAGTTCATCATCTAAATCATATATAGATCCACCCTCAATATCCTTATAGAATGATATTATTTGGGATGAAGATAAGATACAATATAGTTATGTATAAGGTAACATTAAAATTGAGGATAAAATAATTGCACAAGAATACATTGACGTATTTTATGAGGAATTACCAGGAGGACCCCTAGAGTGTGAAGTTTATTTTTAAATTGAAAAAATCTCTGATGAAAGACCAATATCAAATAATCGATATAGAATTTCCATTTTAAAATTAGTGGAGTTTAAGAATAAATTATAGGAGTTGGGTGATACAGTTTTTATTAAACCAAGTACATTACCATGGGGATCCACTATTCTCTTCATTAAGACGAAAGGTTGATCCATGAGACTATGAACTTTTATAGGGAAAATAATTCCATTAAGATAAATAAAAAGTATCCTCATCCTCATAATGATGAATTATTTTTTAGTCTACATAGATCCCAATATATTATAAATTTTTAATTTCGTTCTAGGTATCATCAAATGTGAGTAATGAAATAATAAATTAAAAATAAAACTTTTTAAATGATGTTTGTAAATTATGAGTTTATAATAATTCCATTTGAATTAGATAATGTACCCATTATTTTTATTGACCAAATAAACATATAATTTAAGAAATATCTTGAGGGGTTATTTTGGTCTTCATTGATGATATTTTTTAGTATTCTAAATTTTATTTGGTTCAGGAGAATCACTTGTAGATTATTCTTGAGAATCTCAAAAGGAAATAGTTATATGGGAAATTTAGTAAGATTGATTTATAGCTTTAATAAGTTTATTTTCTTGGCCATATTTTCTACAATGATAGAATCTAATTCGATCTTATGATGAAAAATTGAATTCAATTAATGGACTATACTAATGACCATAATTGTGGTATATAGTTTCATAGTTCTAGAAGGTTAAAATCGCAGATTTTCACATAATGTTTCTCAATTGGACAACATTTTAACTAAATTTATATGTAAAAGGGTTTAGTTCATTTGAAAAAAGGAATTTGAATAATTTTTTAATTAACTGAAGAGGATATGGGTAAATACTCTAATTTTGACTCTACCATTGAGAAATTATGGGTCTCTGATATATATTGATGCATCGAGGAATGGACTTGGTTGTGTCATAATGAAAAATGATAAATCCATTTCAAATGAATCAAGGATATTAATGGATCACAAAGAAAATTATCTAACTCATGATGATGAGTTGTAATTTTTAATATTTTAACTAATGATATGGAGGCATTATATCTACGGTGAAATATATGATATATAAATGGATCATAAATGCCTAAAATACATCTTTTCACAAAAATAACTCAACATGAGGAAAGTATATGGATTATGATACTCAAGGATTGTGATTTCTCAATAAAATACCTCCCAGGGAAATAATATATGGCAGACAATGCATTGATTAGGAAAGATCATATAATTCTAAACCAAATGAGGATTGAGAGGGTTTCTATGTTCATGGATATAATAAATACGGATATGGGAATTGTTAAGGAATGGGAGACATTAATAATTTTTTAAATTATTTTGACACCATATTTATTAGAAAAGATAAAAATTTCTCTACCTGGTGATGATAAAATTCTAATGAAAATTGATGATGTGAATGATTGGAAATTAACATACATCATTTGTGATGATGACATTCTAAAATTTGGAAATTGATTATGTGTTCCAACTATATTTGTGATAAAAAGGGAATATTTGGATGATTCATATAACTAAAATTTCTATATAGACCACAGTGACATAAATATTTATAGGGATTTGAGGGAACATTTATTATGTGATCATAAGAAGTGATAAATTTCTGACTATGTGTCTAGATTTTTTGTTTGTCCACAAGATAAAGCTATGAGGAAACATCCCTGAATATTAATACAACCAATTCCTATTTTTGGGTAGAAATGGGATGAAATTAATATGTAATTTATTTTAGTAATAATTCAAAATACTATAATGAATAACGAAATATGGGTTATGATTGATTTCCTAAATAAATGTCCCCAATTACAGGATATAATATAATATGTTCCTCCTGATCACCTCACAAGGATCAAAATTAATGAATGTGTAAGACTTCCTTGTGAACCTCCTATGATTGTGTTTGATCATGATGATATTTTTACATCAAAATTCAAGAAATTTATTCCGAATGATGTTGATACTATGATTCGTTTGAGCACAACCTACCATCCTAAAACTGATGTACATACCGAACGGACTATACATACATAGGAAAACATGTTTAGGAAATCCTCACATAACATTCATGGCATGTGAGATCTGTATTTACCTTTGGTAGAGTTTTTTATAAAAAAATATTCATATTCAATTATTGAAATGGTGTTTTATGAATCATTATATGTAAAGTGAAGTCATACTCCAACTTTTTGGGATGAAGTTAGTAAAAGGAAACTTATAGGCCTAGAAAATTTCAAAGATAAAACTATAAAGGTAAAATTTATTTATGCTCAGATTAAATAATCCAAATGTAATACAAAGAGTTATGATAATAATCGGAGTAAGGATTTGGAATTCAACATGGGGGATCATATTTTTGTGAATGTGTCTCCATAAAAGGTTATAAAGGACACATCCTTAATCATTACATAATGTTGATTTAAGAAAAAAATTGACATTGTCGATCTTCTCAGGTTTAGTGTTTTAGAGAATTAGGCCATAAAAATTACCTTACATCTCAAATATTACAAGGAATACCCCTATAATCTAACCATTTTTTCACAAAAATAAATCTATTTAAATAAAATACGATTTATTTTTTGATAAAAATATTCTGGAATTATTTCTTTATCATACCCTTCTTTATACCCTATGAATTTTTTTTAAAAAACATGGGATGAGCATAAAAAGCTCAGTAAGTGTCCTAAAATAAGAAATGAAAACATTAGTCCACGGATACATAAAAGTCAATGAAATCATACTATTCAATCATAATTGATAATCTATTTAACAAACCTCATGAAATCGGAAGATTTATGAGTAACACATAGAAATAATAAATCGTAAAGGTAAATTGTGTCATACATAACATACATACATTGTACCTTTCAAAGCTATATAGGGAGTTACATTTTCAATACTGGTCATAGTATATTTCCTAATTCTATTAGGGGAGACATTAACATTTACCTCCGTCACGTAACCCAATTCATTGGAGAGCTATCTCGGACTCACCCTCCCTAGGATTATCTTAGAACCAACCATATATGTAAAAAATTCCCAAGAACCATAACATAATCATAAAAAAGTTACAAGCTTAAAGTAATGACAACATTTCCACAATGTAATCACAAGATAAGATATCAGTTCAAGATATTGAAATAATCAATCTATTATAAAAAACATTTTCAATACTATAATACAAATAAAATAGTATATGGAATTTACATTTCCTTTTAAAAACACTACGTCTTGTAGAGTACGACAAATATCGAATAATGTCTGTGGTGGCAGAAAGGTTGTTGTCATCACGTATGTTATAAATAAACATTATTCTTGCCTTTTAGTAAAACAATTCATATATAAAATATTCCCTTTTAATGAAATTAAAATTCAAAGGGGTTTATACATGGTATAAAATCAAGTACGGTATAAATCAAAATATTCCTCAAAGAAAGTAGATAGAGACGAAGTACTATACCTTGAATCTGACTCATCATGTATGTTCCTTGTTCTTCAAAAATTATAATCATTAGATAATTTCTACAAGATTCAGAAACATTTTCATGTTTATTAGTCATTTTATATTACTTATTACCATCATATAAATGTTAAATAAATATTTAAGTTAATATAGGTCATTTTTTATATATTTGGAACTTGAGTCCAAAATGAACTGTTTTAATTACAAATTGTCCATGTCGTAAAAATTTCATTATCTCCATAATGGAATTCATAATTTAAATATCATATAAATTCATTATATATATGTATTTATTATAGTACATAACATTTGGAGGTAATAAATAAAATGCAGCGTTCATGGAGACGGTATGACGTACGTATGCCTGAACACTACTTTCATTTTATTTTTATATTTAAATGAATGAAAACTAAATGATACATAAATATATTATAATTAAAATTTAATATCATATATATGTTCATTAACACCATCTTTTATATTATCCATGTATGTGATGAATGATTCATATCACATTTAGGGGGTTGTAGTCCAAACATCCTCAAATGAAATTATCGTATTTACCCATTATGGACACCATAAATGCATGCTATAAATTAAAAATAATGAAGAATACAGAGAATAAAAATATAATATTTATCAAATATAAATAATTTGCCATCATAATGGCCACCATGATAGGCTTTAGGAGATAATTGAATAATCATCGTTTTGTGAGGCAGTAGTCAACCGTCCATAGTAACCATTTGTTCTGAATCAATTAAATGGAGGTGTGTGGATGTTCAGTTAGAAACATTGTCATAATATCATCCTAGAATATTTAAGATAATATTTATTATAAAATAATGGAATAAATATTTTTTATGGGATTGGATAAGGAAAATAAATGAAATAAGCTTGAGAGATGACATTAAATCAAATAACGTTACTCCTTTTGATTTAAGCTAAATTGATTCATTTAATTTCCTTATGCCCAAGGTAAGGATTCTATGAGGAAGGGATGGATGTTGGGAGCTTATTGGATAATAGGTTGGAAACAAATGTAGCATGATAGGTGTGAGTAACAGGATAGATTTGATTCCCTTCTATAATTGGGATGAGGGGGACTTTAGGAAGGATTTGAAAAATTATTTTATTATAAAATTATTTTCAGTTTCAGATGGACCCAATGTAATTTATTTAAAAGATATTATTTGGTTTTGTAGAAAAACTCTAGACCAAAGGTTTTAGACAAGTTTAGGTCACAAATTTGAACTTATCATTTAGCTTTAACACTTAGTTAACAGATTTAACTCTTACCATGTCTTCTTGTGTATTCATACTATATGGTTAATACAGTTACTGTTAAATGATAACCTAACCACAAAAGGTTAATTAATGTCATCTTCAAAATTTTATAATTCATTTAGCTGAATCATAAATTTTAAAGACTATTTTATTGTTTAATAAAATAGTATTTGTTTTAAAAACTCATTTTTGACAATTCTAATACTATTCAAATCATTACATTTTAAAAAGAAATAATTTCTTGATTATTCCTAAAAAACTTAATTAATTCAAATATAAAAGTCACAATAATTCAAAAAATTCATGTATGGCATTAAATGGTTCAAAATAAACTTATTTAAATATTTATAATCTGATATATTTAAATAATTCGTTTATAAGGTAATCACTACAACATCATTCTGTTGTAAATATATTATTTATTTGATCTCTAAAAATTATATATAAAATAAAATTATGTATGAAATCATTTTAAAATTATAATTAATATTTTTATTAAATGACTCCATTATATAACCCCATATGAAATTTTTTTTAATAAAAGATACATGTTTAAGTTATATTTTCCATTACATTAAATTAAAAGTAATTAAATGTCATTTTCACACAAAACATTCTCCATTGGGTCCTAAAATCGACCCAAGGATGACTATTGTCGTAAATATAGCATTAAAAGGGAATATGACATTATCTATGGTAGTTTAATATTATTATAATATTATTTTTACTCTTATTTACCTAATTTACCCTTTAACCATGGTAAATAAAATATTTAAAAATGTTACTATTCATAATGTTTAAAAATAAAAGGAACCTATTTACACAATTTGGAAATCTTGATTCCTAATATGGAATCAATTTTTAAAAATTAAAAACATACAAATTGCAGAAATTAATTTAAAATTAATTCTCGTTCTCAAAACCAAAAAGAATTTTTTTAAGAAGTAAAAAATATCAAAATATTGACATGTATTTATAACAAATTTCAAAGTAAAATTACATCCAATGACAAAAATAGGATTAAATGCTAAAAATATAATCCAATTAAATATTAAAACCAATTAAATTGACAATCTAAATATATAAATATATTATATTAAAAGGCCCTTTTGACATAAAATGAACTACTTTTCAGTATTCATTAAAAAAATAATCTTTACCAAATAAATTCCAATAATTTACCCAAAGTAAATTTTTATGTCCCAATTCTAAAGAAAATGTTTATTTTGTCAAATAAAACATATTAATGTGAGAAAAACTAGATTTAAAAAGGGTTCTCCATCAAATGTTTGTGAAACAACCTTATAAAAATATTAGAGTATTTATTCTTAAAATTGGATTCATTCAAATTTTAAGCATCTAAATTTTATTGGATAAATTTAAAAACATTCAACAAACATGTTTAATAATAATATGGTCAGTTCTATTCAATCTTACCAATACAATGGGTAGGCCTTAACTACCATTTAAAATTATAATAAATAATAATATTATTATTATTTTAGTATGACTCAACCTTGTGTGCAACAAAAGAATTTTTAGAAACCCATTGTTGCGTGTCAGGTATACCAAAAAACATAGAATCCCATTTAATGTAAAATTAATATTTAATTACCAAATATTAATAAATATAAAAAATTCATATTCTTTATTTACCTGGAATGTTACAACGAGTGTTATAAGGTTTTGTAAGAAAGGGAAACTGATCCCCATGTACATAGGACCCTTTGAAATTATTGCATTAATAGGTTTTTTTGTTATAATTTTTAAATGAAACAAAATCTATAAAACTTAAAAGATATCTTCCACATAAAATTTTTATGTATGTAGTTGTTAGAACCAATTCATGTGATCACCTATGATGAAATAGATTGGGAACATGATCTATCATACTATGAATAAATCATCTAGATTCTCGATACTATAGAGAATTTATTGAAGAAACAAATGAATTATATTATAATGGTAATATTTGGAAATCCAAAAATGTTGGATGAAACCTGGTAACTAGAGGATATTATGATTATGAACTACCATCATATGTTTTGAAAGAAAATCCATGAAATTTTACAGATAAATTTTTTTATCAGAGGGGAGAATTTTACACCCCCTGAAATTAAAATATATTTATTTAAGAATAAATTTACTTTCATTGATATGATTCATTATACAAAACATTTATTTTATCTTATGTTACATGCAACACTATGTTTTGGTTGCATTTAAGTGCACACCGAGTTCAAATGAAGAGTGAAATAATTTTAAAATATAAATATATATTATGATATCTATCACATAGAAGATAATTTGGAATGAATTAATAGTACTATCTAAATAATAAAAAGAATTGTTCTCTATTAATTAAAAATAAAAGATGAATAATTTAAAGTAAAAATAAATGTTTTCTGTAAAATTGTTTTTTTCTCAATGATGATATAGTTTCACTTTCCAAACAATATTTATAATTAATTTTTTAATTTTTTTTAAAAAATTTCGATTAAATGATCATTATTTAAAATATTATAATATCAAAATTATATTAGGGTCATTTTTTTAGATTTTTCTCATAAGATTGTTTTTCAATGAATAACAACTAATATTGAATATAAATGAAAATTGTATTATTTTTAAAATTATTTATCATGTAAAATTATATTTTTAATTTTTTGCACATAAAATTATTTCAATAATATATCAATTAATCCCATTAATGTAATTTTTATCATTTTCATATTTAATTTTGATATATAAACGTTAGTAATCTTATAGATATTTTCTCTTTAAAACCCCTCTTACTGATCAGGTATATGGGATTAATAATAAATTAATTTTTCCACATATTTGAATTGAATATGGAAAAATAGATTCCATATTTTTAATAGGAGTAATTTATTCTATCTAATATTTTCAAATTATTTTTTTACAAAAATTAACAGTTAATACAATAACGATTAATTATTGTGGTTAAGAAAGAATCTAATTTACCAGTGTGTTAAACTACGAGGATAATGGCTAAAAACAACCTATCATCATTTCAAAAAACCAATTTTATATACATATTCTGACCTCATATATTCTAGATTCAATAATACCCTATTATTATGCTTGATTCATGATGAAAACGTATGTATGTTAGGATATTTTCAAAAAAAATCAAGAGTGTCACTATCCTCCCTTATAAAAGGACACCCCAATTCACTCTTATACACAACATAAATCTTATTTCTGTATACCAATACCTAACCGAATCACTTACCTACATCCCTCCTGTCTTCCTAGAAGCATTATTTTCCTTATAAATCCAATCTAGTAAGGATTTAGTGTAATCCTATGGAGGATACCCGAAGAAGAGGCAATGTTCTTCAATGACTGTCATTATTATATTTCATTCTCAAAATCCATAAACTATCCTTAAAACAACCTGATATAATAAAATTAGTATATTACATATACATGGATGTTGTTATAATAAGTTCATTACCCAAAACCATGTCCACATCCCTTAAATAGGTTGCAAAATTATCATTAATGTTTATGGCGGACTACCACCTCGTGAACTGATGTTATTCATTATTCCATTGCCACTTTTCCTGATTGAGTATGATGAAATATATAAATTATATATATGATATTTATAACATATTTATACCTATGGTGTCATTTTATCATATATACCATTTTTACTTTCTATTACATAGGAGATATGATAATGTTTCTCAAGTGTATGGAGGACTACCGCATCACAAAGCGATGTGAGTCTTATTTCACTGAAAATTTAAATGGAAGAACTTAAGGGTAAATATAATGATTATATATAATATAAATGAAATAAATATGATATTAAATACATATATATCACACTGAAATGATAATTTTAATCATTTTATTTCATAACTTTTCACTCAATGAAGGAGGATAACATTGTTCGTGTACGTGTGGTCTACCTCTTTCATGAAATGATGTGACACTATTTTAATCACCACACACCATGGATGATATATATAAGTATATTAAAATAAATAATATGGATTATAAGATATTATGATCATTATATAAAGATAATATATTACTTACTTTTTTTCTATAACCATCGTTGGAAAATCCGAAAGTTACCCATGGATATGTACATCCTACCGTCTCCTTTATCGTACAAATTTCATTTATCGAAACCATATTTCATGATTATATTTAAAAGTATAATTGATGTATAAATTCGATAATTATGAATTTTTTATTTTTAATGTGTTTTTTAATTTATAATTCACTCAATAATTGTAACATTCATAATAAATAATGAATGAGAAAACAAGGGGATTAAAACCTGAAACAATGAAAATTGTGAAATATTGTTATCAAAAGGATGGTAAATTATTAGAATAGGGTAATATATGAACTTATATATATTATTATGGTTTTTTATAAGTTAATAACATGATTAAAACCACTATATATGAGGTCAAAAACACATAATTAAAAGGAATCGTGAAGTATGGGGTTTCGTCTCAATTTGCATTCAATTGAGGCTTATCTATTATTATCAACAAATTCACATTTATGTGGTGTATATAATACACATTTTAAAAATTAAATATCATTAATCATTTAATCTTCAAGGTATTTTATTTTTCAATATGAATCATTTCATCTAATAGGATTTGACATGAAAATTAACAAGTGGTAAAAGATATTGTGTGATTTCACTTTGTTTTGCGATTGATTCTTTTTTTGAAACAATAAATTTCTCATAATCATTTTCCATTTTAAATTAAATTTACATTAAATATACATATTCATTTATTATGGATATTATTATTTCCTAAAGAAAATACTATTTTTACATAGATTATTTACTTTAAAAGTTATTGGATTTACTTGGGAAATGTATATAAATTTTATCTTTTACTCAATACTGATATTTTATGACATTAAACAATTTTCAGGAATTAAATAAATTATTCAATATATGAGGAATTATTTAAACATAATGTAATTGGTTGGTCCTATAATTTATATTTCCCCTAAATGCATTAGCATGTCTCATGAGACAAATCTGTTGGCAAAATTGGATGGGTTTATACCTGTAGTTTTAAACCGTATTATGGAATTTACTAACAGTACATATATGTTTTTCCTAAGAAATGATATCTAATAACTATGGAAAAACATAATTGACTATTTAGTTATTATATTATTCATGATATATTCACAATGATATTATCTATGGATGCATTTGATTCTTGGTTATTGATTAAATGGGATTTTTTTAGTTATATACCTTTCCATATTGACTATGATTTATCTTATCGTAATATTAATGTTATTTAAATGGAATGTGTGTTATGTTTTTTATCATTCAATGTTGATTAATATTGTCGATTCTTGTTATATTTCAATGTACTTAACCCTTACTGGGTATTTGAGCTCACCCTTATTTTAGATCCTTTCACCATGTTATGAAGATAAATAATACAAATGTGTTTTCAAGGATGATGATAATTTTCATTTATTATTTATTTTGTTTTATTTTCTATTCCAAATGTAAAATGGTTATCATGTATATATATGTTTCTTTAAAATTGATAAATTGATTGGTCCATCAGGATTTGATACCTTTTATCTATTCCAATGTAATAAAGTAAGACACCGAATCTGGGATACTAAAATTGTTGTCATTACACCACCCCCTTGGTTCTAATGTATGAAACTATCCCTTATGGGTGTCACCCTATACTACAATATAGAGAGGGGGGATGGGGGGTGGGGTCATCTTTTAAAATATTGATTAGGGATGAATTGTTATGAGACAATGGAATGGTTATGATATATCATGAAACTTTAGAGATTTCACCTTGTCATAGGAACTAATTAAAATTTTAGTCAAAAATCTATATAGATTAGTTATTTTTAGTTTTTAATGATTTGATGGGTTTATGTGGTGTGTTTATTATAACCATTATTTGATTTTAATGATCACAAACACTCTTAAATTGTTTAATATTTTATCTTTAGAGATGTATAACAATCTTGAATATGGACTATAATACAACACAAAGAACTATTCCATAGAATAAAGACAATGTTAGGGTGATAATAAACACACAATAGAATGTCGTTTATAAGTATAAAATCTTTATAAATATCATTTTACACTTCTAAAATAATCAAAATTCCTTTACACAAGTACCATTATTAAAAATGATTCAAGACCATGGTACAACTAGGTTTGTTCAAGTCCTGTTACATGATTCACATTGATTTTTCCATAGGCCATTCCATAGTCAATGTTTACTTACTCTAATCTTGGACATCTCTACACCACAAGGTACACTCTTTATCATAATTTATTCTTTATTATATTTTCTCATGCCTCATCTCAGAGGCTATTCCATAGAAACCATGAATTTTGACAAAACACAATTATGCTTCTCTTAACTCTATACCATAGTGTCTTCCCATATGCCCCAAAGATCTCCATTATAGGCCAATGATCCCTTCCATGGTACAAAAGGCTATGATTCTGAATTCTTTAAATGAAGGTCAATATAAATCAAACTTGAACATATTTACCTTAAATACCCTTGAATAAGTCCAAAAATATTTATAAAGCTTTAGGTGACTATAAATAGAAACGTTTGTGTGTTTTCCATCATACCTTATGAATCATTCTCTAATTCCAAAAGAAATTGGTCCACCATTCTCTCTCAAAGTGTTCTCATTTTTTAAAATAATTTTTTATATTCTAATGTGAAATTAAAATTGAATAATTCATTCATCCACATCAATAATTTTCATTCTATTATGTTTTTTTCATATTGATATAGAGAATTAAGACAAATATTCAAAGGGTTTCCTTCCATGAAATATACTCTATTACAATTTTGTATAAATTTGGTTCTTACTACCATTAATGTTGGAGAACAAATTTTTCATTTCCTTTCCTTTAAAAATTAAAGGTATTATTTCTTGTTGAGGTTTCTAGAATCATCATTATAGAGTTGGTTTCTATTATATCTAATTTCGTTCTATAACCAAAAATAAACAACATATTTTTTGTATTGTGGATAAAATTAGATCCAAAGTACTAATTCATTAAATACTATAGTTAATGATGTTAGATATGTATATGTATGTTTTGGTACTATTAAAAATATCCTTACCAAATAATATGTACCATTTTATTTCTACAATTATATATATTTATCACATTAAAACGTTCATTTCATAATTTGACTAATCTGTGAAACTTACGTAATTGGTTTATTATCAAATATATCTTTTTATTTTTCCACTTCTATTTTGTTCAATGATATTATTTTTCTTTCAAACATTGATTCTTTTGTTTTTATATTCAATTTTTTTTGTTTTTAATTATTTTATTGATAGGTTTTTAAAATTATATTATTTTCTGTTAGATTTTAATGGACCATTATACCAACATCTTTCTATTTTAACTAACATTGAACAGAAATAAGTCTCAAATTTTTTTTATATAATACATTTTATTTTAAATTATTTTAATGTATTTATTATGAAAAAATTACTATTTTTTTAGAAAAAAATATCCTTTTTGAGAGGTAATTTTTCAACACCCATAGTTTTCCTGAAGATAAATAATTGGGTTGTGCACCATTTTTATGATAAAAATTATTCTTATTGGAAATATATAATGTCTACTGCTCTTCTATCTATTGGGTATCCAATTTATAAAATATTTTTTCATAGGATTAATCTTTCATCTGATAGAGAATAAAAATGTACCCTTGATGATATTACTAATTTTTAATTTAATGGTAAATATATGAATTCATTAAATTTTGGTTTAGATGTTAATGTGTTCAATATAATATTTTTATGTAAAATCACACATGAAATCTTGAAATTATTAATTGTTACCTATAAAGAGGAAAGATAAAGAGTAGAATAATTAGGTTATGAAAAAATAAAAGAAAAGTTTTTCAAAAAAAATTATGTCAAATCCTTCTGGAGTTAGCCTATCATTGACATCTTTACCATGATGATGAAAAAGTATATTAAAAAAAGTGATCCTCTAAAAACATCAATTAGGAAAATCAATAATTCATGGTTAATGTTTTTGGTTCTAAAAAGATGGTCCACATCAAACTAGGTTTCCCCTAAAAAAGAAAGTGGGGAATGAAAATATTAAAGATAAGAAAAAAATAAATTTCATGAATTTGAGTGCAATTAAGTATTTGATTTAAATATTTAAATGAAGTGATAAATGTCCTAAATGTCTCATGAAGCAATTTGAGGTTGGAATTGCGGTTATTTCAAAACATTCCTACATATCCTTCTCATTCCTATACTTAATCTTCTACTTATTCTACCTCTTCATTATATTATAAATATATTAGTTATGATAAAAATGAAATAAAAAATAGGGCTTCAAATATTCATTAAAAAATATATATGATTTTAATAATAAACAAAATATTTTTGTTTTTTTAAATATAAACATATAAAATAAAAATTGGATCTTCATTTAAAATTAAAGATCAACCAAAAATTTATAATTTATATGTTCCAATTAAAAATCATAAAAATTATTTTTATCATTTTATCCAAGGGGAAGAAAATTAAAATAAGATTTTGGGTTCTGAAAAATCTATTAAAACAATCTAATTTTTATTGGAAAATCATGGTTTCTAAAAAAATCAAAAAATAAATACTTAAAAAGGTTATTTCTACAGACAAATTTTTTTATATTTATAAAAATTAGGTCATCTAGTATAAAAATGAAAATCTGAAAATTTTAGTTATGATAAAATCAAAATCCTTTTCCAATATTTCAAATTGAAAAACATGTTCAAAAAAGCATGTATTCCAAAACCCATTATTAGATAACTAAAGTTCACTAAATATGTTGGTAACAAAAGTTATAGTTTCTTAATATTTTGAATAAAAAAACCTTGTGAAGTCAAATTTTATATTTATATCTGGTTCTAAATAAATATTATTGGTGACCCTTCTGAATTCAATCATCTCAAATATTTTTACAGATGTCAAGTCACTTTTAGAGACAATTATAAAAGAAAAATTATCGGTCTAGGTACAATTGGTTTCTATAAATTTACTCTTATTAATGATGTTTTATTTTTCAAAATCAGGAATCATAATTTTCTAATTATTAGCCTATTATATGATGGGTCCTTTAAAATTACATTTAAAAAAAATTAATGTTTTTAATTCCAAGGAAAAAAATTTATTTTCTTCATTCCATTTTAAAAATGTTTATATTGTTGATTTAAAATCTATATAAAGTGAAAATGTTAAGTGTTCAAGTGAAAAACATAATTATTCATATATTTAATACACAAAAATTATCCATTGTATACTTTATTTTCTGTTAAAAAACTATCAAAACTAAGTAGTACGAGATTTACTGAAATTTACTTTTAAATATTGCTTAGTTTTTTTACCTCACTAACATGGAATATAAAAAGTATTCCTTTAAACCTAAAACTATTTTAATATTATAAATCACTCAAAATAGTCTACCTTTTTCTTTGGATTAACTCATGTTTATATTATTAGAGGTAAAAATTATGTCTTTGTAATTATCAAGGGCATTACTAGATTTTAATGGATTTTATTGTTATCTTATAAAACAAGGTTTGTAATGTATTGAAACAAATTCAAGGAAATTAAAATTTCAAAAAATTATGTAAACGCTTTTCCCATAAAAGTTGCCAGGATAGAGAATTTGATGAAAAAACATTGATCAGTTTTTTGATTCTTAATATTATCCTCCCTAATTATCCTCTCCTATAACACCTCAACAAAATGGGGATATAAAAATATAAAATAGGACCCTCTATGATATTTCTTGGACTCTCATTAATTATTTTACCATACACAATATTTTTTGGTCAATGAATTCAATACATAATGATTTATCCCTTACAGTGTCCACATAAGACCCATAATTACGAAAATCCCTTATGAAATTTGGAATGGATTAATTCTAAAGGTTTTATTCCTTATAGTCCTTAGTTGTAATTGATTTATTCTTAATGGAATATAAAATTTTGGAACCATTCACCCTAAATCTGGTGGATGAGTATTTCCTAGGAATATAAACTCAAGTAAAACCTTCCGAGACTTCAATGAGATTACAATGACCCTAAAAAATGCAATTATCGTTTAATTTAATGGGAATATTCCTTAATCAAATTTTAAAACTGATGAGGATGTTGACCCATCTATTTTGACCCTTCTTGAACCTCAATATGGTAATATAATTGATGATTTTCTAGAAACCCCCTACTCTAAGTTAACCATATCACAGACCCAACCCAAAGACTATCATATTGATATTATTGTTATATTATTACAATCTAGAACACATAATGGAAGGTTGATGTTGAATGATACTGAACATCATGATTTTTCACTCTCATCTTGAACCTCATTCCATTAATGATGTAATTAATTATGAATATTTTATACTTTTCATGCAAGAGGAGTTGAACCAATTCGAAATGATCAATGTCTGGAATGTCATGGAAGATCCCTATAATCATAATATTATTTGAAACAAGAGGGTTTTTTTTAAAACAATCATTATGAAAAAGGAAATGTTATCTCTAACAAGGCATGAATTTTTTCTAAAGGATATAATAAATATAAGGTTATTAAATATGGTTATACATTTTCTCTTATTACATGACTAAAATCCATTATAATATTATTCTAATCCAAATCTCATTTATGTTTATAAAATTTTAAAAAGGATTTTAGATAATTTTTTAATTTTATTTTTGAAAATTATTTTGTGGGACCAACCCCTTTATTTTGAAAATCCTAAATTTAAAAATTATGTTTTAATGTTAACAAAATATCTATATAATTTAAAACAATCCCATAGGTCCTTGTATGAGAGTTTAAATAAATTTCTTATATCATGTGATTTCAAAATGGGAAATGCTAATTCCACAAATTTTCACAAAACCTTTTCCAATGATTTTTTGATCATTTAAATATATATTTATGATTTTTTTATATCAATAAAAAATCAATTTTCCATGAATTTTTTTAATTTAATTAATAAATAGATTGAAATGAGTTTTACGAGAGAACATAAATTATACCTTCGTTTTGAAATTTAACAAAATTTTGATGAAACATTTTTAGACCAAATAAAATACGATATTGAACATCTAAATATGCTTTTCATAAAACATGTAATGAAAATTAGAATGACCATGAGTATAACATGTATGCTGATATTGGATGAAGATAGTCTGTTGATCGATAAAAACCATTATAAATGTATGATAGAAAGTTCACTATACCTTACTATGACCTGTTCGAACATCATGTTTAATGTATTACATTGTGATCAATTTCAATCCAAACCAAATGAATCACATTTAGAATCACTTAAAAATAATTTTATTTTATTTTAATGGAACTAAAAATATTATATTATATTTTCTTAAGAAGCATATATTGAACTTTATTATTGATTTTGATTTTGGAGAATGAAAATTAGATATAAAATTTATTGGTGGGAGTTTTCATATACTAGGAAAATCCTTCCTATCAGGGTGTAGTAAAAGGAAAAACATGATTTCATTTTATATAGGTAAAGTGGAAAAAATAATTTGAAGGGAGTTGTTGTTCCCATGTTTTATAGATGAAATATACTCTCTTATAAATTAGGATAACATATTATTCAATCTTTATCATGTGTGAAAAAACAGTGTGATCAGTATTTCTAAAAATCATATGCAAGACTCTCACACTAATCTAATTGAATTGAGACTCCATTTTCTATGATATCACATTTAATAAGGGTATATCATTCATGAATTTTTTTCAAAACCCATCACTATGACTATATCCTAACTAAATATATTCCTCTGGATCACTTCGACTTCATCAAAGGTGTTTGGGTATGATTAGAATGTGATTATTGACTCATAATATCTTGGAAGTATTGACCAGTTTTAAAGTATTAATTTTCATTGGTTTTTTTTCAAATATATATTTCAAATTTAATTTACTTTTTTTTAAAAAAAATCAAAAAATACAAAATTTAGGAAGGTTGGGTGAATGTGATACTCCAAAAAAGAATTCTTATTTGGAAAATATTAATAGGGTGTGGTTCTAGTGTAGATGCTCTTAGGGAGTCATCCTAAAAAGTGTTGATTGGGATTGTTAACCCTTCCTCTATCCTGGGAATGGTGAGTTGTCCTTAATATACTGCTGGTTTTAAAATACCAAGGAATTTAGTATATTTTATTAATAAAACTTTCATGTAACCATTAATGATGGAATGCTTTTTCAAATTCATTATTTTCTAAGTATTTTCTTTATTTTCATGTTGTTTAATGGATACGATTCCATTAAACTTTAATAAAACATAATTTTAGGGAGAGATAATATTTTAAAAAATGAAATGATTAAATAAAGGACATTTTATTTTTTCAAAAAATTTTCCCAAATTTAAATTTTCTTTTCTTTTTCAAAAAAATTTTATTTATTTTTTAAAAAACATTTTTTCAAAATTTTATGTTTTAAAATATTTTTCTTAAAAATGATCACTTTCTCGACATTTTTTCATGAAATGATACATTTAAAATCATTTAACAGTTTCAAATTTTCTTTATGAAAACCATATTTTTATCTCTATCTAATAAAAATTAATGATGATAAATGTATATTTAATTGTTATATATTTATTATTTAACCTCATGTTTCAATCCTTTTTGATAATATTGAATTGGGATAAATAGCTTATTTTATGATAATAATATATACTTTATCCATTATGCTTAATGGGGATAATATTTCACATCTTATACCATACCAAAGGTGGAGATATTTTTCCTCCAAGTGGGAAGTATATTTTTTGGAGAAGTTTTAAAAAAACTGATTATGGGGGAGAAGTTATGTTTTAGCAAGTTGATCTATTTATTTTTATACTCTCATTTAATTTAATTATTACTCATGCTTTTATGATCATTAGAGGTATATTTTTAGGATTATCACTATTCATTGATTTAATGATCATAAAAACTCTTAAAGGGTTCAATATTTTCTATTATGTGATATGAAACTAGCTTAATTAAGGACTATATGGAAACACATAATGCCACACCAATGAATAAGGACTATTGAATAGTACTAATCACCCTTCCATAAAATTCCACTTACCCTTATTCAATATTTTAAAACATGAGTATACACTTACATAGCTATCTGTCCAACTTTACTTGATTACCATTATTGTAAAACAATCAAGACCATGGAAAAGAATGGATTGGTAAAGTCATGTAGTGAGATTTGTGGTGAATTTTCACGAGGCTATGCTACAGTCAAAGATTAGTTCATACAATATTGGTAACCATCACATCAGAAGGTACACATTGTATCATAATTTTTTATTTACAAGATTTTTCCATGCCACCACCCATAGGATATTCCATAACTACTAGAAATTTGGAAGATCCATAAAAATAAACATATAGACCGAACATAACAGTGTATTTCATTACACTAAAGAGATATCCTTTATAGTTCATTTATCCCTTCCATCGAACAAAAGGCTATGATTCAGAATGCTTTAAAAAATGGTTAAAATACGTCAAACATGGAATTATTCATCTTAAAGAACCTCGAATGATTATAAAACAATTTTGAATGTTTTTAATCCTATTAATAGATATTTTTTATCCTTTGAAACATATCTATAAAATCATTCTCTTACAAAAATGAATCAATCACCAAATCTCTCTCAAATTATCTCTCTCAAAGTTCTCCTATTTTTAAATATTATTTTATCAATTCTACAAGGTGAATGAAATTATAATATTTAATAACTCACATTTGTAATTTCCATTATATCATACTGTTGCTCATATTCTTTGGGAGATACGAGACAAATGATCAAATGTTATTTATATCTTGAAATCACATGTATTTATATTTCTTCTATATTTGGTTCTTATTACCCATAATTAAAGGTACCTTGGTTTTCATTTTCAATTCATTTTACAAGGATGGATATTTTTTCTTCCTTAGTTTTATAAATTTACCATTAAATATATTTTGTAAATTAATGTTTATTTATTTCTATAAACTAAAAAGAAAATGATAGTTTTGGTAACTTGGATATCATTCAATCTAAGGGAGTAATTCATTGAATACTTTAGATATTAATGTTAGATACATAGGGATACCAATGAGTAATATTTAAAAACATCCTTACTAAATATATTACCTCATTTAATTTCCTCAATTATATTTAATTTATCACTTTAATTCATTAATTTCATTATTTATATAACCCAATATTAATTATTAACTGATTTATTCTAATAAATCGTTTTATCTTTATTCTTATGATTCTATTGTATTTAATTATTTTGTTTCACTTTCAAACATGGATTATTTTTATTTTATATTAATTTTTTTAATTTATTAATTATTTTATAAAGTGTTTTTTAGAATTGGGTTGTTTTACATTAATTTTAATAGAGAAACATTTTATCTACCATTTTCCAATATTTTTTTCAACACATTTTTCCATGAGATCCTCCTTGGATGGTTTTGGGGTAGATTTTCGGGTTTTGAGTAAGATCATAGGGGATTCATAGAGTAAACCTAACTATATAGTTTGTGGATTAGAGAATACACATTGTATGTTCATTCTTTCATGAAAGGTTAGGATGAAGGGGTAACATGACATGTGTGGTAGGGAAAAGACATGTATGTCCATTTGATGTGTGTCCATGGGCATGAAAAGACACCCCAAGTGCGGGAACATGGATGTGTAATGTACACTAACAGAGCCCAGGTGTAGTACAAGACTGAAGGTCATGTGTGTATATGGCCAAACACCATGTGGGGAACATGTCCATGTATATGGCTATGCACCCCATGTTAGGAACACTCTATGTATGAGGGTACACACCCAATTTACATTAAAAAGTACATTCCAGCTCTAGCTAGGGTAAATGACAATGGAATATTATTGGAGGCACCCTTCATATACTCGGGGTACATGCAATGTACTCCTTCGTTGGAGAGGATTCATTTGTTTCTTCCCCATAGTCATAACTTATCTTTTGGTTAGTCCAATATGAGTTTCATTTAATGTAGATCATGATTGTGGAATCCTTTCAACATTTATAGTCCATTTAGTTGGTGTTATGGATTAAGCATGTTTGGAAGGAGGGTTTCCTTGAGGTTTTAGTTTATAATACTCCCATGGGTTGTCATGTGTTTTAAGGCTCCAGTAAGGGTTTTAAACTTGTTAGTTGAATTGGATTTAAAGTTCCAAGTGGGGTTTCTTTGTGGTTATTTCAAAGAGGTCCTGGATTTTGAGATCATTAATAGTTTCATGTATTGGACCATTTTTTGGGTTTCTTGTGGTTTAGATCCTATTTTTTGAGAATAAGTTTTCTTATAGCCTTTGGGATTGGGTGACTGTAACATCCCAATTAAGTAATTAAAAATAGATATTTTATCTATGTATATTAATGAATTAGATAGTGTTTTAGAGGCTTAAAATGAAAATAAATCCAATCTTAAGCAAGGAATACACTAATATTTTCAAAAGATTTTTTTCTTCCTTTGATGGAAAAACATTTTTGAATCTATCTTTTGACAATTTTATAAACTATGTTTGTCAAAATAAACTTATTCTTTATTATTGGGACATCAAAATTTACTTTGTGTGAATTTTTGGTATTTTTCTGACAATGTTCATTTTTCAATGAATAGTGAAAAATACTGCATTTTACATCAAAACTGATTTTTAATCTAATTTATTTATATGATTAGATTATCTTTTGAATTGGTTTTGAAGTGAAATTAGAATATATTTTTACCATTTAATCCAATTGTGGTCATTGGAATCAATTTCACATTGAGATTGGACTTAAACTGGTGTCAATCTTTTGATACTTATTGTTTCATAAAAACACGCTATTTGTCATAACAGCGGGAATTATTTATTTAAATAATTAATGTGACTTATATGTTTTGAATTTTGTAAAATGGATTTCATTTTTGAATTCGGAATATCAAATATAGCTTAGGGTGAATTTTTGGTAATTTTCTGAAAAACATCAATTTTTTATGAATAGTGAAACCACTAAGTGGTAGTTAAAGAAACTGATTTTTCGTTTAAATGAAATTTTGCTACTTTTGTGTTTTGAATTTAAAAAATCCTACATACATGGTTGTCATTAATAAGTAAAATGTGGTTCAATGGGATTAAAATAATTTTTTGGTGAATAGTAACTTATTATGTTCTTAATCGCGATTAGTGGTAATTAGTGTCATTTAAGTTAAAAATGATATTATAAAAATTTGAAAACACCATGACACTTGTACTACACCTATTGGAGCCACTTGGGTGATATTATAAAAATTTGAAAACCCATGGGTCGATTTAGGGGACCCCATGGAGCCACTTGGGTGAGATAATGACTTTAATGCTTTTTTTTAAATAAAGGTGAAAATGACAGTAACAGAAATTTTTTTACTAAAACAATTTTTAGAAGGGGTTATACTAATCATATTTTTGTTTATAAATATTCATTAGAAAGCTAAAAAGATTTAATACATCATATAATTTTTTTTATAATTTTGCGACATTAAATAAAATAAATTATTTATGACATCATGATGATGCAGCGATGACATCATTATTTAACGATTTAAATAAAATGGAAAGATAATGTAATATCTAAGACCTACACATGTCCAAAACCTATTGTATGAGTGTATTTCGAACCATTATCACCTTATCCTCGAATTATATCAATGTGGGACCTTAGAAATTCGAAACACTTTTGAAAATAAAATAATAGTTTCATGATTTCCAAAAGTGCTCCTCCTCTCCTCTTATAAAAGGCCCCCACCTCTACCTCATATCACACACTCCTCAAGCCTTTAGATCGGCCATCCCCTTCCCATTTACTCTCTCAACATCCCTCTTCTCATCCTAGAGTATTCCCTTTGGGAACAATCTTTTCAAAGGAAGCCTTTAGGCTCAAATCAAAAGGAGTTACACATTTAAAGGTAATTCATTCTCTCATGTTCATTTGTTTTTTTTTTGCTTCTCCAACCCCCTAAACTCTTTTTATTTACTTATTTTGTAACAACACCAGTATATTATATATACTAGGATGTGTTTATAATATTTATTCGAGCTACACACTCACACAACTACATCAAATGGTTAAAGAACATACGGTTTCTGTGGATGGTGAAATTCTGCCTCCCGAAATGATGATTGTTCAATACTCATTTAACACCTTCAAAGGTGGCCATTTTGATGTCACTATTTTATATATATGATATATAATATGTTTAATATTTCCTTAAGCTTCTGTATTTTTCATTTATGGCATACCATTATTGTTTCCATTATGGGTAAACATGATATCTTCATTTTAGGAAGTGCGGACTACCGCCCCCTAAAAGTGATTTGATTCATTAATACCATATGTGGGATGTGTAAAGTTTAAAGTTAATGATATTATATATGTTATTATACTTGAATTATAATATACTCTTATATCATTATGATTCCATTCCAAAAAATACGAAATAGAAATGGAAGTAGCGTTCATGCGTACGTACGGCTTACCGTCTCCATGAATGGTGCATTTCATTTCATACCTCTAAATGTGATGTAATATTATAAATACATGTATATGTTGAATATATATGATATATATGTTATCCAAATTATTAATATCATTCTGGATATAACGAACCTTTGACCAAATTAACAACATGTATGTGTAAGAAGTCTATTTTTGACTTAAGAACCAAATACCGACAAAATGAACATTATTAACTTAAATGATTACATGATGTTCATAACATGGTATAAAAGGAATAATGAACTTGAAAATGGTTCTTTAGAAAATAGAGATTAACTCAAGTTTATTATTCAGGAGATTAAAGAACGGTCGGGTCAAGTCGGATACGAGGTATGGGACTTCGTCTCAATCTCCTTTCATTGAGGCATATTTTATTTTATACACAACTTTCTTTTAAACAGTGTATAAACCCCTTTGACTTTTACGTTTATTCAAAAGGAATCTTTTTTATACAAAGCGTTTACTAAACGAAAAAAGGGAATGTTTATGTCGTACATATTCAGCAAAAATGACTTCTCTGCCGTCGTGACCATTATTTGAGTTTTGGCTTCCTCTACAAGCCATACCTTCTTTTTAAAAGAAAAATAAATACAATGTCTTACTTTTCTTTTAATTTATTATTGAAAATGGTTTTCATAATGTTTTTATATCAATGTGTTGTATTGATATCTTGTGATTGGAAGGTGGGAATGTTATGTTTCCTTTATGCATGTTTTATGTGATATTATTATGTTTTGGTTCTTGGGCATTATTATGAAAACGGGTGGTTCCGTGATAAACTAAGTGCGGGTGAGCCCGATATAGCTCTCCAATGCATTGGGTAACGTGAAGGAGTGAAACGTTAGGTTTCTCCGAAGATATTTAGGGAATATACTGTGATGGGTATTCCAAACGTAACCAAGAGGGTTACTCCCTACGTAAGAATGTTATGAATGCCTCAAGTTACCTTTATGTCTTATGATTTATATGATTTATTCTTGATTTTATGAGGTATGTTAAAGTGCCTATGTTTTATGGGTAAAGTATGATTTCGTTCTTATGTATATATGAACTCATTATTCCATTCCATGTTTTTTTATAACCCATACTGAGCTTTTTATGCTCATCCCAAGTTTTTTTTTGAAATGATTTTCACAGGTCAAGCGAAAGGTACATGATATGATGATAGTGTCAAGGAAGTGTCAAGAAAGAATCCATGTTTTATTTTAAATATTTTTCCAATGATGGGAATGAAGAATACTATCTTTATGTAACCACTTTGTATATTTGTGGAATGTAATTCATGTTTTAAGATCTAATTCTCTAAAACTCTAAACCTGAAAAGATCCTCAACGTGTAATCTTGTGATAACTCAAGATTAAGTAAGGTTTAAGGCTGGGGCCTTATAGTTGGTATCATAGGTCGGTTTAGTTAACTTTAGGAGTTAGAATTCTATTAAATGATTATTCAAAAATATTTTTTTATGGTCAAATTGAAATGATATAGCATTTGAAGATTACCATGTTGCTTCATCTAAGACATGTTTGTTCAGAATGGTTTTCCACAGAGGAAACAGGGAAGCAGTGCTAGGAAGACATACAGAAGGAAATAACCTTCCGAATCAGCATCCCGAGATGGTCAGAATTGGAACTGAACAGTTTGTTGCAGTGATGGCGCAGTTGACTCAAGTGATAAATGGCGGTGGTATCCATGCACGAGATCAGCCAGATCAATCGTAGAGGAACATGTCAGTGGTGGAACATTTCATAAGGAAACATCCCCCATCATTCAGAGGATCATCTGAGCATGTGTTAGCTGAAGGGTGGATTAAATCAATGGATAAGATTTTCGATGTCATGGGGTGTTCAGACAATCAAAAGGTTAGTCTTGCTATTTACCGTTTGGAGGGTGAGGCAGATCAGTGGTGGTCGATGGTTAAAAATATCAGGGATGCTGATGAGATTGATGCTCTTGACTGGGATGAATTCAAAGGTATGTTTCTTGAGAAGTATTTTCCTAAGGCTATTCCACATAGGATGGAAAATCAATTCTTGGAATTGAGGCAAGAGGAAGACTCAGTGGCCACCAATGAAGAAAGGTTCACTCGATTGGAAAGGTATGCTCCAAATTTTGTCTGAGACCTTGATAGTAAAATCAATCATTTTTACTCAGGATTAAAGCCAGAATATCGAAGGGCATTAGCTTCTCATGAGTTTAAAAGTTATGAAAAGCTTGTTCGATGTGCTGAGAATGTGGAAATGGAGTTTACCGATGACCAAGTGTTCTATAACAACCAGCAGAAGAAGAGACCGAGGTGGCAGGAGAAAGGTAAGAATTCTTCAAAAAAGTCTGATGATAAGAAAACTAAGTTTCCAGTTTGTGATAAATGTGGCAAAAGGCATGCTGGGGAATGTCTTCTGAATTCTGGAAAGTGCTACCGATGTGGTAAGATGGGACATAAGGCTCATGATTTCACTGAAAAGGATCAAGGTGAAGGTAAGAACAAATTTGATTTACAGTTAGTGAAATGTTATAAGTGCAATGAGATGGGTCACTATGGAAATGAGTGTCCAACAAAGAGCTTGGGTGATGGGAAACAGTTGGACTACAAGCAGAAAGGGGTGGTGAAATCTTTTTCAACTACTTCGGCAGACGTCCGGCCATCAAATGAAGTTGTATCAGGTACTTTGTTTATTTTTTCAGATTATACCAGTGTGTTGTTTGATTCGGGGTCTACACATTCTTTCATCTCTGAAAATGTTTCTAGTGAAATGGGAATACCATCTCAAAAAATGACTCTTGAACTTTTGGTAAAAACACCTGGGGGAAATGTTGAGGTAAAAAGAATTTATAATAATCTTCCTATCCTTATCTGTGGAAAGAACCTACTTGAAAACCTTATTGTTCTACCTCTAGTAGAGTTTGATGTTATCCTGGGTATGGATTGGCTCTCTATTTACCATGCTATGATTGACTGTAGAGCTAAAGTAGTTTCTTTTAAGAAAGACTTTCAGTTTGTGTACAAGAATTAACCCTTACTTTTGATAACTTATCAAGAGGCCGAGAAACTTGTAAAAGATGGAAATGAATGTTACCTTGCACACATCGTTGAAAATAAAGGAACTGTTCAGATTAATGATGTGCCAGTGGTAAATGAGTATCCTGATGTTTTTCCTGATGAGTTCCCTGGAATAATACCAGATCAAGAAGTTGAGTTTACTGTTGACTTAGTTCCTAATGCTAAGCCAATTTCAAAACCTCCTTATCGAATGGCTCAAATTGAACTTTTAGAGTTGAAGGAGCAATTGCAAGATTTATTAGAGAAAGGTTTCATTCGACCTAGCACATCACCATGGGGTGCTCCTGTCATATTTTTTAAAAAGAATGATGGTTCTATGAGACTTTTCATTGATTATAGAGCCTTGAATAATATCACTGTTAAGAAAAAATATCCTTTGCCTCATATCGATGATTTCTTTGATCAGCTCCAGGGAGCTCAGTTTTTTTCAAATATTGACTTGAGATCAGGGTACCATCAGCTGAAGGTAAAGGAGGCAGATATTCCGAAGACCGTGCTCCATACGAGATATGGCCATTATGAATTTGTAGTAATTCCTTTTGGGCTAACCAATGCACCTGCTGTATTCATGGACATAATGAATAGAAATTTCCATGAGTTTTTGGATAAGTTTGTGGTGGTTTTCATTGATGATATTTTGGTATTTTCTAAAAGTAAAGAGGAGCATGAAAGACATTTATGGGTTATCTTGCAAACCTTAAAAGAAAACAAATTGTATGGAAAATTCAGCACGTGTGAGTTTTAGTTGCAACACATTTATTTCCTTGGTCATATTGTTTCTAAAGATGGAATAACTGTTGATCCTGCAAAAACAAAAGTTTTGGAAGAATGGCCAAGACCCACAAATGTAACCGAGATTTGTAGATTCCTTGGTCTGGCAGGCTATTACCGAAGGTTTGTTAGAAATTTTTCACAATTATCTAGTCCAATGACTAAGCTAACTCGAAAGGGTGTTATGTTTAACTGGTCAAAAGAATGTGTTGATTGTTTTCAGGAATTGAAAAGAATATTGGTGAATGCTCCAGTTTTGGCACTACCTTCCAGGAATGGTGAGTTTGTTATATACAATGATGCTTCATTTAAAGGACTTCGTTGCGTCCTAATTCAGAATGATCAGGTAATTGCTTATGCTTCACGACAGTTGAAAACTCATGAGGTAAATTACCCAACACATGATTTGGATTTAGCTGCTGTTGTTTTTGCTTTAAAAATTTGGAGGCATCATTTGTATGGATTAAAGTTTGAAATATATACCGATAAAAAAAGTTTAAAGTATATATTCACTCAGAAAGAATTGAACATGAGACAAAGGAGATGGCTAGAATTAATCAAGGATTATGATTGTACAATTCCTTACCATCCAGGAAAAGAAAATAAAGTGGTTGATGCTTTGAGTCAAAAAAGTAATGCTTCATTAGAAATGTTGCATTTGAAACGTGATCCTTTGTTTAAGGATTTGATGAAATTTTTCATAGAAGTTGTTGGTGTAGGAAGTCCTTCTATTTTGTTTCAGGTATCAGTGAGATCTTCTCTATCAAGCAGAATCAAGCAAGCACAGAAGCAAGACAGTGAGTTGCAGAAAAAGGTAGAGCTGGTTCAGAAAGGTAAGTTGCCTGAATTCAACATGGATAATTATTGTGTTTTGAGATTTGGGAAGAGATTGTCTGTGCCTTGTGATTCACAGCTGAAAATAGATTTGTTATGTGAAGCTCATAGTTCTCCATTTTCAATTCATCCGGGCAGTACTAAGATGTATATAGATCTGCGGGAGTATTACTGGTGGGATGGAATGAAAAGGGATATTGCTGATTTTACTGTGAAGTGTTTGACATGTCAACAGGTTAAAGTAGAGTGGAAGTTACCGAAAGGGATTATTCAGCCTTTACCAGTGCCAGAGTGGAAATCAGATAATATATATCCATGGAATTTGTTGTGGGATTACCGAATACATCTCGAGGTAATAATGCAATCTGGGTTATTGTTGATCGCTTGACCAAATATGCTTATTTCCTTGCTATACGAGATACTTTCTATCTTGATCAACTTTCCCGTTTGTATCTTAAAAAGATATTCAGGTTATATGGATTTACTCTCTCCATTGTATCGGATCGTGATCCTAGGTTCACTTCTAACTTTTGGAAAGGCCTTCAGAATTCGCTGGGTACTGAATTAAATTTTAGTACAGCTTTTCATCCTCAATCAGATGGGCGGTCAGAACGAATAATTCAGACCTTGGAGGATATACTACGAGCTTGTTCGATGGATTATCAAGGAAGTTGGGACCAACATATTTCTTTAGTTGAATTTTCATATAATAACAGTTTTCATTCCAGTATACAGATGGCACCATTTCAGGCATTATATGGGAAGCGGTGTCGAACTCCAGCTTTCTGGGATGAAGTGGGAGAAAGGAAGTTGATGGGACCAGAATCAGTAGAAGAGTTGGCAGAAAAAGTTCAGCTGATTGAGAAACACATGAGAACAACTTAGAGTAGGCAGAAGAGTTATGCAGACAACATGAGGAAGGATCTATCTTTTGAGGTAGGTGATCATGTTTTTCTCAAAGTATCACCATGGAAAAGTGTGATGCGATTTGGTAAGAAATGAAAGCTGAGTCCAAGGTTCATTGGACAATATGAAATTATGGAGAGAGTTGGATCAGTTGATTACTGAGTGGCTTTACCTCCGAGTTTATCTCAGGTACACACTGTTTTTCACGTTTCGATGTTGAGAAAGGACATGCCAGATCCATCTCATGTTTTGAGTCCAGAGGTAGTTCAGCTGGAAGAGAACCTATCTTATGAGGAACAACCAGTCCATATTCTTGACCACAGGGATCAAGTGTTACAGAATAAGCTGATTCACCAGGTAAAGGTCTTGTGTAAAAACCACATGATTGAAGAGGCAACATGGGAATCTAAAAATGCAATGAGGGATAAGTACCCCCATTTATTCGATAAGTAAATAAATTTCGGGATGTAATTTTCTAAAGGGGGGAAGGATGTAACATCCCAAGTAATAATGAATAATAGATATTTTATCTATGTCTATTAATGAATTAGATAGTGTTTTAGAGGCTTAAAATGAAAATAAATCAAATCTTAAGCATGGAATACACTAATATTTTTAAAAGATTGTTTTTCTGCCTTTGATGGCAAAAAATTTTTGAATCTACCTTTTGACAATTTTATAAACTATTTTTTTCAAAATAAACTCAATATTTATGATTGGGACATCAAAATTTACTTTGTGTGAATTTTTGTATTTTTCTGACAATGATCATTTTTCAATGAATAGTGAAAAATACTGCATTTTACATCAAAACTGCTTTTTAATATAATTTATTTATATGATTAGATTATCATTTGAATTGGTTTTGAAGTGAAATTAGAATATATTTTTACCATTTAATCCAATGGTGGTCATTGGAATCAATTTCACTTTGAAATTGGACTTAAACTGGTGTCAATCTTTTGATACTTATTGTTTCATAAAAACACGCTATTTGTCATAACAGCGGGAATTATTTATTAAATTAATTAATGCGACTTATATGTTTTGAATTTTTTAAAATGGAATTCATTTTTGAATTAGGAATATCAAATATAGCATAGGGTGAATTTTTGGTAATTTTCTGAAAAATATCAATTTTTGATGAATAGTGAAACCACTAAGTGGTAGTTAATGAAACTGATTTTTCGTTTAAATGAAATTTTGACACTTTTGTGTTTTTAATTTAAAAAATCTGACATACATGGTTGTAATTAAGAAGTAAAATGTGGTTCAATGGGATTAAAATAATTTTTTGGTGAATAGTAATTTATTAAGTTCTTAATCTCGATTAGTGGTAATTAATGTAATTTAAGGTAAAAATGATATTATAAAAATGTGAAAACACCGTGAAACTTGTCCTACACCTATTGGGTGAGTCATGGACGACCAAGAAAACCCATGGGTCGATTTAGGGGACCCCATGGAGCCACTTGGGTGAGATAATGACTTTAATGCTTTTTTTTAAATAAAGGTGAAAATGACACTAACATAAATTGTTTTACTAAAACAATTTTTAGAAGGGGTTATACTAATAATATTTTTGTCTATAAATATTCATTAGAAATATAAAAAGATTTACTACATCATATTATTTTTTTTATAATTTTTAGACATTAAATAAATTAAATTATTTATGACATCATGATGATGCAGCGATGACCTCATTATTTAACGATTTAAATAAAATGGAAAGATAATGTAATATCTAAGACCTACAAATGTCCAAAACCTATTTGATGAGTGTATTTATAACCCCTATCACCTTATCCTCGAATTATATCAATGTGGAACCTTATAAATTCGAAACACTTTTGAAAATAAAATAATAGTTTCATGATTTCCAAAAGTGCCCCTCCTCTCCTCTTATAAAAGGCCACCCACCTCTACCTCATATCACACACTCCTCAAGCCTTTGGCTCGGCCATCCCCTGCCCATTTACTCTCTCCAGATCCCTCTCTTAATCCTAGAGGATTCCCTTTGGGCAGAATCCTTTCAAAGGAAGCCTTTAGGATCAAATCAAAAGGAGTTACACATTTAAAGGTAATTCATTCTCTCATGTTCATTTGTTTTATTTTGCTTCTCCAACCCCATAAACTCTTTTTATTTACTTCTTTTGTAACAACACCAGTATCTTCAATATACTATGATGTTGTTATAATATTTATTCGAGCTACACTCTCACACAACTACATCAAACGGTTAAAGAACATACGGTTTCTGTGGATGGCGAAATTCTGCCTCCTAAAATGATGATTGTTCAATACTCATTTAACACCTTCAAATGTGAACATTATGATGTCACTATTTTTTATATATGATATATGATATGTTTATTTTTTCCTTTAGCTTCTTTATTTTTCATTTATTTCATACCATTATTGTTTCCATTATGGGTAAACATGATATCTTCATTTTAGGAAGTGCGGACTACCGCCCCCTGAAAGTGATTTGATTCGTTAATACCATATGTGGGATGTGTAAAGGATAAAGTTAATGATATTATATTTGTTATTATACTTTAATTATAATATACTCTTATATCATTATTATTCCATTCCAGAAAATACGAAATAGAAATGGAAGTAGCGTTCATGCGTACGTACGGCTTACCGTCTCCATGAACGGTGCATTTCATTTCTTACCTCTAAATGTGATGTAATATTATAAATACATGTATATGCTGAATATATATGATATATATGTTATCCAAATCATTAATATCATTCTAGATATAATGAACCTTTGACCAAATTAACAACATGTAAGTGTAAGAAGTCTATTTTTGACTTAAGAACCAAATACCGACAAAATGAACATTATTAACTTAAATGATTACATGATGTTCATAACATGGTATAAAAGGAATAATGAACTTGAAAATGGTTCTTAAGCAAGTAGATATTAACTCATGTTTTTTATTCAAGAGATTAAAGAATGGTCGGGTCAAGTCGGATACGAGGTATGGGACTTTGTCTCAATCTCCTTTCATTGAGGCATATTTTATTTTATACACAACATTCTTTTATACGGTGTATAAACCAATTTGACTTTTACGTTTATTCAAAAGGAATCTTTTTTATACGAAGCGTTTACTAAAATAAAAAAGGGAATGTTTTTGTCGTACGTATGCGGCGACAACGACTTCTCTACCATCGTGACCGTTATTTGAGTTTCAGCTATCTCTACAAACCATACCTTCTTTTTAAAAGAAAAATAAATACCATGTTTTACTTTTCTTTTATTTTGGTATCGAAAATGGTTTTCATAATGTTTTTATATCAATGTGTTGTATTTATATCTTGTGATTGAAAGGTAGGAATGTTATGTTTCCTTTATGCATGTTTTGTGTGATATGATTATGTTGAGGTTCTTGGGCATTATTATGAAAACGGATGGTTTCGTGATAAACTAAGGGCGGGTGAGCCCGATATAGCTCTCCAATCCATTGGGTAACGCAAAAGAGTGAAACGTTAAGTTTTCTCCGAAGAGATTTAGGGAATATACTATGATGGGTATTTCAAACGTAACCAAGAGGGTTACTACCTACGTAAGAATGTTATGAATGCCTCAAGTTACCTTTATGTCTTATGATTTCTATGATTTATTCCTGATTTTATGAGGTATGTTAAAGCGCCTATGTTTTATGGGTAAATTATGATTTCATTCTTATGTATATATGAACTCATGTTTCCTTTCCATGTTTTTTTTATAACCCATACTGAGCTTTTTATGCTCATCCCATGTTTTTTTGAAATGATTTTCACAGGTCAAGGGAAAGATACATGATATGATGATAGTGTCATGGAAGTGTCAAGAAAGAATCCATGTTTTATTTTAAATATGTTTCAATTGATGGGAATGAAGAATACTATCTTTATGTCACCACTTTGTTTATATGTGGAATGTAATGCATGTTTTAAATCTAATTCTCTAAAACTCTAAACCTGAAAAGATCTTCAACGTGTAATCATGTGATAACACAAGATTAAGTAAGATTTAAGGCTGGGGCCTTATAGTGACACCATGTGGGGTTGTGTATGGTTGAATTTTTTCGATCAAATGTTGAGTTGGGTCTGAGGGATCAATTCTAGATAACCTTTTGTGAATTCTATTCTTGAGAATTACCTTGTGGGTGAGGTGATGTTGGGTGCTTATTTGTGAAATGGAGAGGCTGACTAAGGATTCTAATGATGAGATTAGCCCAAGGTTTTGGATGTATATTAAGGTACCATAGTGGGTTCCTTCTAATTTTTTAGACATATCAAGGATGAATCATTTCCTATTGACCTTGATAATGTTAGTGTTGTAGTTAAATATTTAATTTGAAAGGTTCATGTCATGAACCAACACAAATAGACACTGAAACATTCACACGTCTTGGCCCGAGAGGCATTCCCAATCCTCTAGGTTTGAAAACTGGTTTCATGTACTCAATAGAGAATCAAGGAAATTATTTCTCCCAATATAAATAAATACAAATTGAAAATAAATAGGGCATCAAAAATAAATATATAAAATTTTCCCAAAATAACATCATTTATACATAAAAATCAAAACACAACTATACAAAAAAAACCCAACTGTATTTAAAAAACACTAAGCCTCCATATGGACTCATGTTTCATTCTACATTCCCAAAAAAACATAACCCACATCAATAAAAAAATGAAACCAACACCAGAAGCAAAAGACAAAAAAGAACTCTAGGAATGAGTATTAAAACTCAGTATGCATTCCAAAAAAAATCTATTCCCAAGAAATTACCTTAAATAAAAGAATCATAAATTTCATGTTTGATATAGAATACCTCATACTATAAATTTTACAAATTTTAATTTTAAAACAAAACCAGATCCATTTATTTTTTTCATTAAAGTCAATCTTATTTACCAAGGATGATACATTATCATTATAAAGGAGAATGAAGATGTTTAAATTTTAAAAAGGTAGTGGGGGAGAAGAAAAAAAACTATTTTTAAATTTTTTTCCATGAAAATTTGAAAAAATATCATTAATAAAATCCAAAAGGGATACCCCGCAATGGAGAAACAAAAATGATCAAAAAACACGAGAAATGAATAAATAGTATGCACAGGTTACCAACAAACAATGCATCTCAGTCTTCCACCACATATAACTAAGTGTTGAACGATATAGCAAAACCAATGAGATCGGGGGAATAATCTATAACATAATTACATATTACTCATCCTGAAGGAATTATCCACCCGATGACATCAAATAATTCACATACTAAATGACACCCTACTTGGTCTGACTACGGGGTACTTACACAATGTGATGAAAGGACCTTGTTAAGATCCCCTAGTCAGAGCGAAGTCTTATGCTAGTGTATAAAACTTTCCCCAAAAATACACTCAATATTTCAGGTTCCCATGTCAAGAATAATGTTGGGGTGATACAATAATTTCAAACAAGAATCCAATCACATGAATCAAATTCACATAAAAAACTAACACAAAAAGTCACCCCCTTTGTCACCCCAATGAAGAAGTCCCATGACTTTCAATAACTTGAACCCAAAAGAATCTCTCAGGGTGGACCTCCCATAAAAATTCATATAATTATGGAAAGAGGACAATCCAAGATGATTTTTCAATATAACCAATTTCATAAAAATTCTAATCGGTCTTCACACCATTTCAAATTTCAAATTATTTCCAAAGATGAAAACACACACCAATTTAGAATCAAAACCACTTAGAAAACAATTTTAGACACCCAAACCACCTTTTTAGATGCCAAAAATTTCATTAAAATTCCAAACCATTCTATATAAACCACAAATCATATACAAAATCAAAACTGTAATTTTAACAAACACATGGTGTGAAACATTTAATAAAAATATATATACTATAAAACTAGTAGGAAAAAAACCCATTTCATATAAAAAATTTATTCTAAAAAAATAAATTACTAATAAACATATAAACAAGGTGAAAAGTAAATAAAATAAGGATTATTAAATTTGAAGGATATGTGAAAACGTATACCTACCTCAAACTCCCGTTGCTTCAACAATTCCCACCCGAAACTACATCACATTGTATGAAGAAAGAATAACATGAAAGATTAACTATAAAAACACAAAACCCATAATTTAAATAAAGGGTATCATGAATAATATACCAAAAAGAATAAGGGATAAGAGGGAAAACCGAAAAAATTAAATAATAAGGAAGAGGAAGAAGTGATGAGAAAATTACCTTGAATATTTATCCACATAAAATGAAGAAGTCGCCTTATAATCACTACATATGGAGTACGGAGGTGTGAAGATGATGAGAGGATCCTCTTATGGTTATATGAGTCAAATGGGGGAGTAAATGTAATGTTTTTGGGGTTACAATATAATGATTTTAGAAGATTAATTTAATACTTTTAATGATCTAGGAATTGTACATGGTTTAGCTGTACAATTTCACAAACAATGCACCAACTATGCACCCTCTAGTAGACAGATTGGAATCCTCCATAGTTAACCTGAATGGTTAAATAATCCATGCACATACAGTGAAATTCCACATTGTAAAATGTTTCATGGGATTCACACTTAGGAAACATTTTTAAACAAACCATGAACCTCAATCATGCGTCTAGGAAAAATCCCACAAACATCTCCCCTTTTCACCCCAAAACTCATCCAACTCAAGGGAATAAACTATACAATATGAATACCCCATAGAGAAGTTCCAACAGGGGTGTCACAACCCCCCACTATATCATTTTCTCCTAAAACCATTCATATTATCAATAAATAAGACCAAAAACCATCCATACCCTCCATAACAAAAAAGAGAAACCAAAGGAAAAAAAGATTTACCGAACTAAGAGAATAAAATAAAAAACATGGACTGAAAATTATCCCCACCATTATACTTTTGTCCCCTATAAATCCAAAACAACAATAATTGATTGATCAAAGACAAAGGTTCACACATTCTCACAATATGATTCCTCAAACTAAAAATTACCTTTACTATCACCATGAAGAAACAAATAATTATAATAAACAAATAAAAATATCAAAATCACTTCTTGAAAATGGAATTTAAAAAAACGAACCCCAAACACTACAAACATACCACAAACAAAACCATCAGGCATACTCTAAAACCACGACATCTGTAACAAATCGTGTTTTCATAAATTCAAGGACCATTTTTTTAATATTTTAATAATATGTTCAATAATCATATAAGTGTAATATGGCCTATAGAATTTCCAAAGAGCATATAATAATTTTTTAGAGCCTGGATTTCCAGATAATGGGATATGTTACTTGGCTGCATAATTAGTTTTAAACGCTCTTCCTAGGCCACATAGTTTTTCTGAAACTGTGCAGTTATAGATATGGGAACTTGTCAGCCGCACGGTGTTTCTGCAACCATGTAGGCTAAGCTTCACGACCATGAAACATCATAATATTTTTATGTATAGGGTTTCCATATTGATTGAAAATTGTGCGACAACTTATTTTCAGTTGAAATATCCGAAATTCCCCTCACATAAGATTTATGTTTATTTATCCTTTACCTTTATTCCTCTAGAGAATAACTTTCCTTCCCGTCCCATTTTGAGCTAAAAAATATCTCAAGTTATTATTTGATGCAACTCCATATTTTGGGGTTTGTTCCTTGATCCATCGAAAGTGTTGGATCAATCTTGGTAAGATCGCATAGTATCCTAACTCATATTCATGTTTCCATTGAATTTATTGTGCCATTTAGGTGTAGGATAATCTCCCTATTTTTAGTGCATTAGAAAATTTATCAGATCTCATCCATCTTGTTCCAAATATGAAGCCGATACATAGTGAGACATTTTCTATGACCATGAGGTAGATGGTCAAGTCATTTTCCCATTAATTTTTGTTGTTTCATAACAATTTCATTGTGACACAAACATAATTATTATAATAATAAAAATAATATTTATTTCTTTATGTATAATTGACTATTTCCCCATGATATACACCTATCGACCATTATTTAAGAGTTTATTGGATGGATACTTCATTTATGGACACCCTTTTGGTGTGCTAAGTGAAACTTCCATTTTATGGCTAATTTCTCAATTTCAATATTTTCCTTTAATGTCTTCATCTTAGACATGAAATGTAATTTCTCTTGAACCATGAGTGGTAAAAATATCCGAAAGAAACACTTATGTGTTTGAACCACTTATATTTTGAATTTACAATTTTTTAATTTTCCATGGTTGACTATGAAACCTTAAAATTACCAATAAGGCTTATACCATAATTTGAATTGGCTTAATGAATCAAAGGGAAATTAAATGCAATGTGTTAAATGGTAATGGTTTTTAAAATGGATTACCCTCCTATAAAGTAATTAATTGATTTAGAGGGATTTTATTAATCTCGTTGTATTTATTTTACATAAATGAAATGATTGTTTTACGATGGTTATTGAGTAGATTAGATGGTAACAATGCAATGCCAATTATTACTTCCTTATCAAATGCTTATTATGAATCATAATGTTATAAATGGAATTAAACATGAAAATTATGTTCCATGAGATATTTTTCAACATCAATTAAACTATAATTAAATATTCAATTATAGAGGTTGTGTACTATGGTAAGGGGTGATGACAACAATGGAAAATCACACTCCTTTACATCGGGTGTTGATTATGGAATTTTACAATTGTGTAACTATATGGGCATTGGGATGAGGTGCTAGGTTCCATGAATATAATGTTTCCACGATGGATCACATGTCATCCTGAGTGTCACAACATGATGTCTCTCACTATAATGGGATGAAGATAATGTACCCTATTTCAGGATCTTATATGCTCTTTAAATGGTTCATGGATGTTAGAGTTACACCTCAGTATAGCTAGAAATAGTATTACAAGTATTCAGCCACTTACGTGCGAATGTACTTAGTTTATATAGAAGGATGCAATGTATAATATATATACATATGTGTGTGTGTGTGTGTGTTACTACTACTATATATATAGTGACTATTCAGACTTCACCCGACTATGATCTGAAGCAGGTAGAGCTGTTAAGAATCCTTTAGGAACTAGGGTGGCCAAGTTATTTATTTTTTTCATCATTTCATTCTTATTTTTTTATACCTTCACACCGTATACTTACAGTAACTTCTCAAATTAATTGTAGACACTGTTGGTTGTGGCCTATAGAGATTTTCAACTTATACCCTACTGGGTCTTCCTTTGGTACTCAAGAAGATTTTCACTCTATAGTTATGGATAAAGGAAATCACCCTTCTACCGGTTCTTGAAATGATTTTTAATAGATGGGTATTAGGTGTAGAGGGACAATATTTAGCTCTATATGGTTGTGGAGGATCTTCTGTCCTTTTTTTCTTTTGTTCTAATTTATAGCAAGATTTTTTATGCATGTTCCCTTTTTGTATTACAACATTCCATCCATCCATGTGTTAGAATCTATCATAGTGGATTATGATTATTTATTCAGTTATCTTGGTATCTATTTACACTTCAATAGGTTTTTTATTCGATCTATTAATATATGATTACAATATTGTTTATTATTTATTGTGTATACTATTCTACTATGATAAGAGGGTAAAGTCTCTCCAAGATACCACATTCACACCCTCACTTGTAGTCATCAACCTTAAGTATATGGGGAGGCATGCTTGAGGGCATGTGACCAATCGACCCAGGGTACATGTGAAAAGGATCCTCAACTAGGATGTTAAAAAAATAGTATCATAGGGGTCTCATTTCCAAATTTACTATATGTATAAAATATAATGGATGTTGGGAATTCAAGGGACATAGTCTTATGTCCTATTTGAACATCACGAAAACATGATTAGGGTAAAGGGCGAGTTTCCTAAATTATTATTATTGTTCTGCATTTTTCATATTACGGGTGATATGATTTCACCATTGGGTGACGAACAGGCTATGTCTTTATTGTTATTGTTGTTCCGATTAAGGATTTATATTATTATTGGCCTGATTATATGAGGGAAAGGATCATAGATACATGAATCATTATTAGTAACACTAACACTAATATGTAATTCATTCCTCCATACCATGTCCTTTTTAGCATTCATTTTCCTATTGCCTATTTATAATTTTGTAAATATGTATTGAATTCTTATAACACATCTAATAGGTATTGGAAAACATAATTGATACATAATGTTCCTGCCTTAGAATTAAAACTCTTTTCTAAATAGGTTAATGTAGACACTTTAATCAATCAATTATGTGACAATGACCCATGAACCAACCATCACATTGATTGGAACATTTTATGGTGTGAGTTAATTTGATATCATATTTTGGTTCATAAAGATTATTGTCCCTTATGAATTGAATGTGGTATACCATCTACCACAACAATTTTATGTGATTTAAATGTTTAAAAAGGAAAAATTCAAAATGAATTTGACATCTAAGGTGAGAATTGTTAACATATACATGAGAAACATAGATTTATACTCCGAAGCATCTTTAGTAGTGGGTAGCAGGGTACCACTTTTACATTCTTATGGCTTGTTATGGTCTCTTATATCATCTATACTAAGATTTTGAAGCAAGGAGAGAGGTTTGATCATTTCTATTGGATGGAATTAATATAGTCATTGTTTATTTTTTATAATATTCTAAATTGATAAAAAAATTCTGAGCCATGTGTTTGGCATTGTAGTGTCATGTCGCCATGATGCCCTCAGATCGCAAGCCCTAAAGGCGATAACAACCATGTACCTAAGGTGGAGACCCATGAGTCACCAGTCATAACTCATATAGAGCCAAATGTGGTTCCAATTATAGTTAATAATATTGGAACTGACACCTAGTTATGAGATAGTTTTCTATATATGATTCAGTCTATGCATGGTGTTAATAGACCTTCCATGATCATGTAAGAGTTGAATCATCAGTTTTAGTAGAAGTAACCTCCAAAACATTCATGGGATAGAAGTAACCATGCTATGGATTCTTGGATCAAACAAATACTATTAATATTTGATCATCTTAATATGCCTCTAGAGCAGAGGGTCAAATGTGCGACATTTATGCTATGTGACCCAACTAAGCGGTGGTGGGATGTAATCACCCAGGAAGATCGACAAAGACATTAGGTTTTAGAAGACCTCCATATATCCTTCTATGACTATTTATTTCCTTTCACACTGAGGGATTACAAAACTATAGAATTTATGAACCTGTAGTATGGGAGAATGTATGTTGAGGAGTATTCTACTCATTTCATAGAGCTATAGTGATTCAATCCTACTCCATCATCTTATGATAATTTTATCACTAGGTGACTCGAGGTTGTGCTAGTTTCCACCTTCTGGTCATAGGTTAATGTGTTCTGGTTGAATACTATTTTTCAAATCATTATCTAAAACCATATTATAGAGAGGAGTCTCAGAGTGGATGATGGTGCATGTTAGGGTGGTTAGACACTGATGTCTATCAACACTTCTTCTTCTATGAGTAAGCATTTATTCACAGTTTCTCATAAGGGTATTAGCATCCAGGATTCTTGCACTGAAAAATTCATGATTTTTTACAAAAGTGGGAAGTAGGGACACCCAAATACTCATTGTTTTTAGGATCTAGTGGAGTGTAGTGTCTATGGTAGGATGGTCAAATATTTCATTTCTAGAAGACATTTTTGAATATGAAAATCTATCTAGGATCCACACCTACTGCTCAGTCAGGAGTGGGGTATGTAGGATCACGATAGGTAGGTATCTAGAATGGCATCTGTCTATTAGGATGAGGTGGATGTCATGGAAGAGGCAGCCATGATTATGATTCTTAGTACCATAATAGTGAGTTCACTTAGGAAATTTAGGAAGTTACTTATGGTTATGGTTTGGGCCAGTAACATTCATTCCAACCTATTTCTAAGGATAATCGTTCCAAACCTTATACTATATGAGGTACTATTCTATTGTACTCAAATTTAGCATTTTCTTGGTTTAACACAGGTGCATCTCGCTCTTTTATATCTAAGGAAATCATTGGAAGTATAAATCATAAGATTGAGAACTATTATCTCATTATGATTTTAGACACTCCACATGGAACCCAATCTGAGGGTTTTCATCATTGTAAGGAATTTACCCTTGAGAAAGGAGGATAAATTTTGTGTGTGTAATTTTTACATCCTTAACATTAATGTCTTTGAAATAATTAATGGGATGGACTGGTTAGTTCCCTAATGATCACATGTTGTATTCAATCATCATAGGGTGTCATTTACCTCACCAAAGGACTTTAGGAACATTCATAAGGGAGAATGGGATGTTAGTGATACTAGAGATAGGCCTGAGAAGAAGAGGTTGGACAGTGTTACAACATATATTTACAGTCCTTTCTTCGATGACTTGAGGTTATGAACCACTGTATTTCACCCAGTGTGGAAAATTTTAGAGACATAATACCTAATGACTTATCTAGTCTACATCAAATGATTGGTGTAGATTTCACATTGGGTTAGTGCAAGGAGAAGCACCAGTGATAATTACTCCTTATAGGATGACACCTAAGGAGATTCTGAAACTCAATAACCAGTTGGAGGATATTGAGGCTAGAGGATCAATATTCTAGAACACTTATCCTTGGGGTTATCCACTTATTTTTACTAAGAAGGTAGAATTTACCCTCAGGCTTAGTGTGGATTACCATATTTTGAATCTTCTCAGAGTAATGAATCCAAATCCCCTTCTGAGAATAGGCAACCAATTTGATCATCTATGAATATCTTTTGTATTTTAAAAGATATATCTAAGGTCGAGCTACCTTTTGGTTCATATCTAGACTTCCAAAATACCTCACAGATCATTCAATAGTAGGTATAGTCTATATGAGAACCTATTTATGCCATTTAGACCCACAAACCCACATAATATTTTCATAACTCATATGAATCATGTTTTCCACTTGTATATGGATGATTTTTTTACTATTTCTTACATATATCATGGTGTATTCATTCTACATACATAATCATGAATCCCATTTTTAGATCGTGATGAATGCACTGAGAGGGAATAATCTCTATAATTTTTTTTATTAAATGCCACTTCTGGATCGATAATTTCCACTTCCGGGGTCATATCATCATCTAGTTAGGATTCACAGTATACTCGGAGATATTGAGAGATGCGGTTTCTTGGGGGTAGGCCAAGAAAATAATAGAAATTTTAGGTTTCTTGGAGATATTCAGATATTATAAATGCTTAATCTAGAATTTCTCACTCCTTGCAGCACCGCTTACGAGCTTGAAAATGAATGATTTTAAATTTGTATGGTCCAAATCATTTAAATCATATATTCATGTGTGGAAGGGAAGACTAACTTCTACCCTAATAGTGAATATTCATGAACTATGAAGACGCTATGTTTTATAATATGACACTTTGGGTATCCAGATTGGATCTACACATGAGGAGTGAGTCATCACGTATGGGTATCGTCAGTTGAAACCTCACAAGAAGAATTATGCAATGCACGATCCGGTTATCATTCTTGTAGTTCATTTATTAGGTTTTTGGAGACACTATTCATTTGAAAGTGTTTTTTGGTATTGACAAACAAAAATTTCCTTATGTTCATATTTATAGAGTGAGATCTCAATCTCATATAGCAAAGGTGGGGGGAGTTCCTATAGTTATTTGATTTCTAGTTTCCCTACAGGAATTGAAAAGGAAATTCAGTTGCTGATTTTTTGAACCAAAAGGCTTAGAAAGAATATTGTTCAGTAATATGGGGTATAAGGGATGATTATGGACTTATTCTATGAGATGAAGTTTCAGGATTAGGAGATACATGTCCAAAATTTCATATCCGCCATAGCAGTGACGTCTAGACTTTTGGAATGGGTATGAATAAGGCAGTTATCTAATCCTGAAGGACTTGTCATAAGTTAAAGAATTTCATTAAATGACACATATTATGTTTGGAATATGGATGAGGATGATACCTTTTTGTTCTATGGTAGTATATAGTTCCATGTATACATTAGAGAGGATATTATATGGGTATTTCATGCCTCACCATGGGTAGTTCACCCTACTGTCACCAAAATGTTTAGATATCTTTAGTGCTAGTATTGGTGGGTAGCATAATCATCTAATGTTCCACCTGTTAGAATATAAAGGTAATACGTCATGGTTTGACAGGGCTTTTATATCCATTTACCATTGCTGAGTGAAAATGGGATGATTTTTCAATGGAATTCATCAATGGTTTACCCAGATCACCCCATGGAAACAATAGATTGTCAGTTTTATCACCTGATGAAGGTTTCACCCTTCTTACCAATGTGATATGCCTTGTAGGAAGAAAATATTATATGGTTTTAGGTTTGATAGGTTTTAAATCTCCATGAATTTCTCTTATCTATCATTTCTGACAAAGACAACTATTTCACATCATAGTTCTTATAGGGGTTGATGAAGGTCGTGGATATATAGGTAATTCTAGGCATGGACTATCAATAAAAGACCAGTGGACAGATAGAGAGGATGATTCGGTTTCGAGATGACATTCTCTGTGCATGTTCTCTTAACTTTGGGGGTTATTGGGATAAATACATTCCTCTCATTGTGTTCCCATATAATACTATATTTCATGCTACCATCGAGATAGATCCTTATGAAGACTTATATGGAAGGCCTTTGATCTTACCTACTTTCCAGATAGAGATATAGAAAGTATCCAGGCTTGAACCTCTTACTACATAGGAAACTAAATATCATGTCCAATTAATCAGAAAGTGCATCATGATAGCTTAGTCTGGACTATATTCATTTTCCAATAGAACATTTTTGGCCTCTCAAGTTTGAGTTTAGAGATCATGTTTTCCTGGAATTATATCCTAGTTTAGGGAATTGAAATATTTTAAATCAAGGTAATCTCTCACAATGGATCGTTGGACCCTTCATGCTTGTGAAACGAATGAGTATAGTGGATTACCAGTTGGAACCTCTTTAGAGATATCAGCCCTTGCATGACGTCATTCAGGTATCAAAGCATCACTAATAATATCCAAACCTGTCACATGTATTTTATCATGACGAGGTTAAACTAGATATGGATGCTTCATTCAATTATTATCCCATTTGTATTTCTTGTCAAAGAGTGAAGACACTCTGAGGTAGGTCAATTCATCTAGTATGGGTGATATGGTAGCCCAATTGAGTACTGGATGAGCCATGGGAGTGGGAAGCTATTATATGTTCTTAGTGGGAGAAACTATTTGTTGATTATACTTCTTTACCCTTAGAAGGATTACTCTAGAATGAGTTGATTTAAGGAGGGGAGGTTTTAAGGAACCATATTTTCATGAAGGTACATATTGTTTTTCTTCAATGTGAATACTTTTTTATATTGGTAAAAGGTGTATTATGGACAACAAGAGGTTTGAGGATCATATGGTGCTTACTCAGAGCTTGGAGTTTTAGAAAATTGGCAAACGAAATGGGTCACATAGTTAGTTTTAATTACTCATCCTAGGCCGCATGGTTTTTATAAAACTATATAGTTGTAAATGTGGGAAACAGTAGGCCACATGGTTTTTCTAAAACTGTGCGGGCAGAGGTGCACAACCATGAGACATCAAAGGATTTTCTGATATAGGTATTCCAAATGGTTTGTAGAGGGTTTGAAAAATGTGTCCCTAAACATGAAACCACTTATTGTGGTGTTAAATGATCAAAATGCCCATAACTTATGTTTTAAGATTATATCCCCTTTCCCTTTCCTCCTCCAGTATCCATTCTTGAATCTCTTCATACATTGAAGTCAGAAATACGACAAGATAGGCATTGATACAACTCTGTTATCTTGTGTTTGTTACTTGGTCCTTTAGAAGCATCTGATACTTCTCAGTAATCTCTCAGAGCCTCTCATCTTCTATTTATGTTCTCCATAGAATTTACTGTTCTATTTAGCTAAAATATTATTTGCCATATTTTTAGGGAATTGATATATTTCTTAGATCCCTTCCGACCTGCTTCTATTATGAGGATAATATTGATGGATAATTCATCTACATCCGTGAGGTAGGTGGTCAAGTTGTTTTCCCTTTATGTTTTGATGACTCATAAATATTCCATTGTGCTTCATGCTGTATTTCTTCCAAGAATCCAAATTATAATGATTTATTCGTGTCTAATTGTCCCTTTCACCATGTTATACATCTATTGACCATTTTTTTGGATTTCTGAGGATGGACACTACATTTATAGAAAACCCTTCGGGGAACGAAGTGAAATATTCCTCTTATGGATAATTTCTGAATTTCCAAATATGCCTATAAATTCATAATATTATACATTAAGTGTAATTTTCCATGATACATGAGTGAAAAATGAAACCCAAAGAACCTCTTAGTTTTTTGACCCTCTTATATTTAGAATTTCCCATTTAATAATTTTCTTTCTTTCATTATGGAACCTTAAAATACCCAATGTGCTTTATATATTGAAGGGTTTTGACTTAATGATTCTAATATAAATTGAATAGTATGTGTTAAATAGAATTTCTTATTAATAATGTCTTACCCTTCCTCAATGGAATTAATTAATTAAGATGAAATGGATTAATCTTTTTGGATTGATTTTCTTTAAATGAAGTGAATATTTTAAAATTGTAATTGAATTGATTTTAGGTTGGAATGGACATTTACCTTATTACATCCTCATCAAATTATTAGTATGACCAGAATCTATTTTTTTGTATTTTTTGAATAGCCACTTTTAGGAAAAGTGAAAACCATACAAACCTGTTCCCACATACCCCGCATCCACATAAACCACCAATGACACATTTACATTTCAATGCATCCAAAATTAAAATTTCAAAAAAAAAGAGATTCAGAAAAACTGCCATTATCCACCCTGATCCACGATCATACCCACCCCAACCTCATCCATGAGGAGGGGCCTCGAACCAAGGGCCGGTCAGGTCACTCACATCAACTATTAGTATAAAAAATGTTGTTTTAAATGGAATTAAACATGGTATATATGTTTCATGAGAGGTTTTTCTCATGAGTTATACTATAATTGAATATTTATTTATAGAGGATGTGTATGTTGGAAATGAGTGATGATAATAATTGATAATCACACTCCCTTACATCAGGTGTTGAGTATGGAATTTCACAGTAGTGATGCTATATGGCTGTCCAGATGAGGCACCAAGTTACATGATTAGAGAGATTTAATGAGAAATTCCCCTCCACCCAAAGTATTATAATATAATTTATCCCATTATATTGGGATATATGTAATTTTCCTCATTTGATAACCTTATAGGATCGTTAGACTGGCCATGGATATCTAATTTATGCCACGGTCCAACCAAAACTAGTATTCTAGGAATATGGACACTTATGTCGACATGTACATGGTTCATATAGGTGGATGAAATATATAATTAATATATATATATATATTACTACAATATATATAGTGAATATTAAAAAATCTCCCTGATATGCACTAAAGTAGGCAGTGCCATCAAAAATCCTTTAGGAACATGTTAATCTTGGATATTTATTAATTTCAACATTTCATTTTTCTTCTTATATACATATACTATGTCTTTTTATGAGAACTACGTAGATTAAATGTAGAAGCTATTATTGGAGGACTACTGAGATTCTCATCTTACATCCTATCCGGGCTACATTTAGAACCTGAGAAAATTATATTTCTGTAGTTATGGATAAGGGAATATTCCATTCTATATGATGTTGATATGATTTTTATTAGATATTGGTTGTGAGATGAGGACAAAGCTTTAGCACTTGATTCTTGTTTAATAGAATATCTCATTGATTACTTTGGTACTATCATATAACATGAGTGTTTCTGACTCTTCCATTTTTGTGTCAAGCATTCTGGGCATCCATTTATCATACAATGTGTTAGTGGATTTTGATTATTTATTTAGTTACTAAGTTGTTTATTTTTTCTTCCACATATTTTTATTCAATTTAATTTAATTTTATTCTACTAATATTTATTATTTTATGTATATATTCTGCTCCTCTGAAATGAGGGTATAGCCTCACCCATGTATCACCTTAAGACCCTCTCTTTTAATTAGAATCCTATGGTATACAGGGAGAAGCTCTTGAGGCCATGTGATCCATTGGCTTGGTGCACAGGCTATGTGATTCATAGGACGAGATGTTTTAATGTCCATCCAAATGAAAATGACTCAAGTAAAAAACACTAAAAAACCACCTAGCAGCAAACTAACACCATATACTGAATCAGTATTCCAACACTAGTGTCCGAACTGGACTTCCATCAATTAGAAACCAACTACCACTGATCAACATGGGAAACCATAAATGGAAAAACCCAATAACTCCCCACAAAGACAAACAGACACTATTAGTGGGGCCCCGATGAAATAAAATCCAAACCAAGTAAAAAAATAATCAATGATTCACAATCTCTACAAGACACAACCATCTCCAGATGTGCACAAGGAAAAACAAAATATGACTCTCAATGGATAACCACATAAGGAAAAAAGAATCATAGATTCACATATAAACATGTGAAACCACTAGGATTGCATGAGGTTAAGACCACCAATATTTTTTCAAGAAGGAAAAACTTATAATGGAAATGAATAAAATACAACAAGAATATTTAAATTTCCCACACCCCAACAGTGGAAACATTAAATTAGCATGGTTTTGCACACCCCTAAGGATTCCTGACAACAAGAAGAGCTTCGTCCCAATACCTATGACTGGAGCCCTGAAGTCATGAAAGATCTTGTGCCCCATAGTTGTAAGTTAGTAATTCATGATCAATAATCCTTCTTTTGGTGTCCTGAGAAGGCACACAACACCCCATGTAGAACCAAAGGATCAAAAGAGACCACATTACTCACTTCGATCCAACAATACGCTTCCACAGAACTAGGAGATAGAACCACATAATTTAATTTCCCCAAAAATTAATGGAGGAATAAAATTGACCCACAATAGGACACTCCTCCAATGAATATGGAGATGTTAAGAATTTTCAAATGAAAAACATGCGTCCCTTATAACAAAAGTTCTCAGGAGATCCAGAAAATCAACTTCTATATTTTAAAAAAATAAAACACTAAAAACCCCCACCAGACACAACCATTTGAAAAAAGAATAATTCGATATAAATGGTCATTAAATAGAACCCACCACAACACCCTAATCCTACGAAAAGGGTGGGGTGTTATCAATGGTGTAAATTTATATCTACACCAATTCCTAGAAACACCATGACAGAACCATTACAAGTGACCTATGTTTTTAAAGGTATAAAAATTATTCCATTCACTCAGACACAATAACTTATTATGATTCATCATTCCTCACTAATGAAACACCATTATCATATGTATAGAAGAAGATGAAAAAATATCTGGAGGCATTTTAATTTTGGGACCAGTAACAAAAACAACAGAACAATTCCCAATATACATTCTATAATTCCCTTCACAACTTCAAAATACTGAAGTATGGTTTACTAAATCATGCATGTTTCATAATACATTTTCAATACAATCATGTTTCCTCATCATATTGGTAATAGAGATTAGACATAACTCTGACACCTTCAACTGATGATCTGGAAAAATACCATTATCAAAATGTAGTGAATTCAGGGAATCATAAATGTAACTCTCAAAAATGTGAAGACATATATCAATAATATAAAAAAATAACTCCAAAAACAATCCATAACCTTACTATAGACATCACATTTCCACCCCCTTCCTCACCTTCACCTCCTTAAAAAAATACTGCCGGATGAATGAAGACCTTAAAAAATTCTATGTAATATTATCCCGAGGCATGGTTTGATAGACCTACATACACCAATTACTAATAGGACCTTCAGTAATGAAAGTAGAAAATATTAAATTTAAAAACATAGGAAACTCAAGGAAACTAAATTTTATCTCAATTTTTGATATCTGCTTTCTTACATAGAGAGGATCCTCTTGACCATAAAATAGAGGTGGATTTAACTTCTTAAATTTATGAAGAGAGTATATGGGTTCATCAAATAGAGTGTCCAATAATGGTGAACCACTTTTAAATGAACCTAGAATATCCATTGAATATATGGTTGGGGTGTATACTTTGAAACATGAAATGGAGAACTCAATAAAAAAAATTCATCAAAAAGAAATATTAAACTCAAACCATCACATTATCTAAATTACAAAATAATAATAAATTGCATTGAGTAGTCACTATTTATTATAAAATCATATATTTTCCTCTCAAGAACACCTTTTAAAAGGAAAAAAAACATGGCATGTTTGAAGCTCATCAATGGTATTCCATGAATCCTCCCACACATATATTCCATTTCCAATCGAGGCAACCATTCACTCATTCCATAAAATATACCCACGTTCACACACATTCTCGCATGTGAGTGCTCAAAATAATAACAATGATCAATATAAAAAATTTTACACTTTAGAAAATGAATATTGAACCAAAAATTTATAATTCTCAATTTACATAAAAATTCATCTTTCACAAAACCTTTTAAAACAATTATTAACTATTAAATTAATAAAAAAATTTAAAACTATGAACATAAATATATTTTTATAATGTTTTTAAAAAAAATGTTCAATGATTTCTATACTAAACCCAATTTTTCCCATTTTAAAAAAATTGTACCATCTCAACAAATCTCATTTCATCAAGAGTCATTTGATTAAAAATCCATTTAATAATTTTGGTTTTCATACATAAAGAAAATATGAAAAAAAACTTTTATAAACTGAATCGGAAAATTAATTTTCCATCATCCAAAAATGAGAACAATACTAATTAAAATATATTTTCTAAAATTATAAAATAATGGTTTTCAAAAACACTCTAATTTTTTTAAAATACTCAAAATGGCTATCAATGTTAAACTAGTGTAAATGGGTGATTTGGGACATGAGTTTCATCCATATGCCAATAGCACCACCATCATATAGAGTGTACTAGGGCCATATAAATAGATATAAATGGGTTTTATGCCCTGCAAGCTCCCTGAGACCTTTATCACAACTCCCTTTTCATTTTCCAAACCCTAAACTGAAAACAAGAACCAATGAAATAAAATTTAACCCGAAATCCCTTTCAAACCCATGGGTTTTTAGAGAAATTGTTTGATAGACACTACCTCACACCTATACAGCAGGTTTCGATAGTCCTACACCATCTATCATGAAAACCGAAATAAAAAAGGCTGATCTAAAAGCATGTCCCTCTAAAGAACTTTCTCTGATAAAATTTTTTCATGAACCAAACCTAGTCCGCCATCAAACTTTCACCCTAGTTGGTCCGAGAGAAAGATATAAGGGCATTATGAATCGTTTTGAGATGGAAACTAGTGTTGGGGAATCAAAATAGAACCAATGGAATGATTTCTCCTAATTTAAATATAAAAATAGAGGAAATTAACAGATATTCCAAAATAAATAAATACAAATGTTTAAACTGAGCATTATTTACACAACAACTAAAATCACAATAAAAATATAAAATAAATCCCCAAAAAAACCTGACAACCTCTAAGTATCCATTTGGCCCTAAGGGCCACACTACAATCCCAAAACTAACCATCTTCCAGGGAGACTGAAACAAATATAGAAACCCATAACAGAAGCTAAAAACAAGAATAATATATAGGCATGAGTATCAAAAATCATCATGTGTGATCGAAATAATTTATTCCCAATTCTATTATTTAATAAAAGAAAAAAAGAAGGTTTCATATATAATAAATAAAACGGGGATTTCTAGACATTTTTATTTTAAAATAAACATGATCCATTTCAATTTTAATCCAGATTCTTTACCACGGAAGTGATATTATAATTCAAAATAATAAAGGAGATGTTTTCATTTTAATTGGGTAAATGTGAAAAAAAATCATTTTAAAAACATTTTTTCATGAATCATTGAAAACCAATGCATAATTCTTATTAAAAATGGATACCACACAATATATTTGTATAAATGATCACAAATAATTGGGAAACAGAAAAACAAAATGCACAAGTATCCAACAAAAAATGAATCTCAATCATCCACCATAGATAACTATGGGTCGAAGGAATTGGGTGAACCTATTAGCTGAGGAGAATATTATAGAACATATTTACATGACACTCATCCCAAGGGAATTATATATCCTATGAAATCAACTAACCCATATGCTTGATCTCACCCAACCTATTCTGACTAAGGCGTAATATCCCAACTAGAAGATACATCCATGATAAGTGCCAATAGCCTGAGTGAAATCTTGAGATAGTGAAATAATTATTCACTAAAAATCCACTAGCTTTTCCAAGATCCCATATTTAGACTAATGTGGTTTTGATTCAATAATGCCAAAAAAGTAAAAAAAACACATTCACATACATCAAACACCATAATATCACAAAATAAGTCACCCAAAAGTCACCCTATGGAATAAATTCCATCAAATTCAACCATTTGAAACCAAGTGAGTATCTCAACATGGAACTCCCACAACACTTTGAAATATTAAGCTAATAGGATCATCTAAGGGGATTTTTCATGATAATCAATTTAATAAAAATTATAACCTAGCCTCACTCCATTTTCATATGTCAAACAATTTGCAAAGAATTAGTCAAACATCACTTTAAAATCAAAACCACATAGGAAACTACTTGAGAAACCCACACCACATTTTTAGATTCCATAAAAAAAATTAAAAATAAAAATAATGATGTAAAACACCCAAATCACATAAAAAATACAACTGATCATTTTATCTAATCATTTTGTGCAACATTTAATAAAAAAATTTATATACTTTAAAAAAGAATGAAACCTACAAATTTCATATGAAAAAATTATTCTAAAAATAATACATCAAAAATTAACTTATAATGAAGGTGAAAAAAATTTAAATCATTGATTCGTAAATTTTAATGATAATTGCAAGGGGAAACCTATATCAAACTCATGATGCTTCAACAATTCCCACATAAAAGAACCTCAAAACGCCCAAAAAACTAAGAACATAAAATAGTAACACTAAAAAAATAATAAAACTAATTTTAATAAAGGGAAATAAGTACCCTAAACTAACACGTCCAAGGTATAAGAGGAACCACCACAAAAATGGGAGAAGATGGAAGATAAAGAAGAGAGGAGAATATTGCCTTGAATATTTATCCCCCAAAACATTAATAAATCGCCATAAAATCCCAATGGAAGTATTTGGGAGGACTAAGGAAGAGGGGGTGAGCCTCCTAGGGTTGCACAAACTGAATGGGGGGGGATGGGGTGTTTTGGGGTCAAAATATAATGAGAGTAGAAGGTAAATGTTACACTTTTTATTACTTGGGAACTCTACATGGTTTCACCACGACAATTTCCTAAACTGTACACCAACCATGCACCCTCTTCTAGAATCATAGGACACTCACATGGTTAGATAAACTATGCACAAACTATGCACTTCCCCACTATCAAGAGTTTTAATGGATTCACACTTAGGATGCCTAATTAATATAACCATGAACCTTAATTGTGCTACCTAGAAAATTCCCCCATACATAACCCTTTTTACACCCAAAATCATCTAACTCAAGGGGATAAACTATCCAAAAAATATACCCCATAATGTTGTGCCACTCAGGGTGTGAGAAACCCTCCCAACATTCCATTTTCTCACCATACTTTCACACTATCCAGGAAAATGACCAAAATTAAAAAACCTCCAAAACTGCAAAGTGAAACCAAAGGAATAAAAGATAAACTGAAAACAAATAAGAAAATAAAATCTAGGGTGTGATAGTTCTAGAATTGATCGATCCATGATTTGTTTATGTCCAAGGGTTGGGATGTTGGAGGTGATCCCTTACTACATTTTTATGGAAAGAATAGGTTTAGGGATGATTGTGGGATGAGGTTTTAGACCTATATTTTGTGGATTATTTTATTTATTAGCATGTTTTGGGTGGGTGTATGGCTATTATTGTAGATTTGGATGATTTCCCCCAAGTTTAGTATTATCTTTGGTGAAGGGGTGTAGGGATTTTGAGGAACTAAGGAACTCACAAACTGGGTAATATTTTCATGTGGTTGTTGTTTACTCTACCAATTTATAGTTATAGCTTTTGAGTGAAACCGTTTATTAGAAAATTAGACTAACTAGTTCAATAAAAATTTTGGATACTTTGATAGGTTCTCTTTTTATGTCATCCTACAGTCTTCTATCGCTGGTTTAGATCATACTATTGGATTCCTAGACCCCAATAGTGGGTTTTTTTTATTTTGGATGCCTTAAATATGATCCTCAAGTTTGGACATCAAGAATGTTGATGATCTTGACATATCAAGATCCAATTTAATATATAGGGCATGAAATGACACTTGTGACTTGGGGAGACACATGTCATAAGTCCTCTGGCATGGGCCAAAGTGAGGGAATATTTATCTTAGGTGTCTGGATAGATCTCAAGGTTAATTTTTTTTATTTTTTTATTTATGAATTATTTATTTTATTCCATTAGTCTATAGATTCCTATTATACTCATATCAAATGTTTAATTCACTTCTATATAATATCATATTTTATGCTCACCATCTCAGGTGGTCAATTGAGGTTTATTTGTCACCCCCTATATGTGAACCTTGCAGTGAATTCAAACATTTTTTTTTCTTTTAGGTTCAGTATAAGAAATAATCGATCGATCAGAGGCCCAATATTTCTTGATTAGGTATTATCCAAACATTTCATGATGAAGTGGGATCACTCAGGTGGCGTATGAATATCAAGCTAGATCAGTTTGAGAGTCATGAAAATCAACTATGAGGTTTTATTCTCTATTGGTATTCAAGCCTTGGTATTTTATTTTATTTTATTTTATATAAGTATATGTGATCTATAATGTGGGAAATGAGTTGTTTTATATTTCATGAATGTGTGTTTTTATGAACTATTTCATTTATTATAATAATATTTTGGTTCAGTTTCTTATTATACATAATTTGATGTTTATATATATATATTTGATTCATGGTAAATTTTCAACTATTATTACACTATATTATGATAGAATGATCATTCCATTATACGGATTAAGACATTGACACAAATCAACAACCACTAGTATATGTGGAGGCATGCTTGAGGAAAAATCGCAAGACACACCAGGGAATATGTCATGTCGACCTAGGGTGGTTCTTGATAAATCATTAATGACATTATCAGATCCATGATATATTGGAAATACAGAGTGAAATTCAACCATCTCATGGTGGATTTTACAAAGAATCCAGAGTTGATGTTTTCATACTTGTGTGTTGAACCAACACAATTTGTTCTATTCCAGAAATATTTTTAAATGGTTGAAATCGCTATCAAGAAAAGGTAGATCAATCATGGTGAAGATTGGGATCTTTGATGTGGATCTAACCAGTGACCCCAAAACCATATTTGATATCATCACATCATGGTGAAGGTCCTTTAGAAATTCTATATAAATAATGGTGCAGTCTTATTTTGGATTACATTTTATTTCATTCCATAAAACCCTACCCAACCTTATAACTTTTTAAGGCCTTTCAAGCTTCTCTAGGTGGACTAAAACCTATCGATTAATGTGGTTATATCTCTCTTGATACAAGGATCCTATATTGTCCTTTTTTCTGTATGCTTCAAATAATTTCACACATCACAGTGTTTATGAATGTGAAGGTTATTTTTGAATGGATATTGTTGTATTGTAAATTAATGATTGTTTTTTTGTTAACTCTTGATGTGTTTTCCAGTAAGATTGGTCATGGTTGATCCTTGGTTATACTATTATTATGTGGTTCTCCTCAATGAATCATATCGTAGTAGGGGATTCTAGTACTTTATTTTTAAGTATTTTCAAGTGTGGGGATAAAAACAATTATAATTAATGAGTAAATGGTTGAGGATAACCTAATGATGATGATAATTAAAAATTAATGAATTTAACGAAATATTGATTCTTATGAAGTTATGTTATTCATTCTCATATTGAATCCTATAATTTTTTATATTTCTTGAAATTTTACATCTATTATTATTTTTTCTCCTTAATATATTTTTCATTAATTGAAATATGGTTAAACAATGTAAGGATTGTAAAATTAAGAGAATAATGTTGGAACATATACATTGAGTTTATTATCATTTCATAAAAAACTATTGTCATGGTAATGTGTTTGTTTAATCATATTTTTTTGTTGAGTATGGTTTCCACTAGCTGTTGAATACTGACTGAAAATTAATTTTTTATTTCAAATGAACTTTTGAGGTGAAATTGGGAAACCAAGATGACATCAGAGACATAGAACACAACAAGACCTCCATGGTTGAGATCATCAAGGCCAAATACAATCCAATTAAAAAGCTAGGAAAATCCCAAACCTAGAAGGAAATACAATAAGATAAATGTCCACATTCCCATCACTTCTTGGATAGTTATCTCGTGCAAGGAGGCATGGGCTAGGTACTAATGGAAAACACAATACCCTCTCAAAACATGGAATTCTGGATAGCAATGAAATGTAGGATTCTCTCCACACTGATCATCTTCTAAAATAGACCATTGAAAATAAACCGTATGAAATGTATCTTCATCCATAGCCATATTTACATTGGAGAACACCGAATATTCAAACCACAAAAGCCTCATCCAAGAAAATAAAAATCAGCCCTGTAAACACATTGAACCACTGATGGAAGGACATTATCATGAAATATATATCCAAAAACAGAAGATTGAACCAAAGACTAATTCCCCCTTACTGTAATCATCCTAAATAAAAAACACACTTCACCAGAATCATGCACTTCACATATGAAAAGAGGAAGTCGACTCTGCCCCCACCAAATCACTTGATCGAAGCTCATGATTCCCAAACCCAAAATCGATCCAAAACAGAAATGAAAATGAAAAAAGAAGAAAAATTAAAACATCACAGATTACTGGAAGAGTAACCAAAGGAAAACCTGATCAAGATCCTCATGCTGCCATAGAGAACTCCCATGGAGGAGACACCCAACCACATAAAACACAAGCATTCGTGGATGAATCGTCTCCCTTATACCGTGGAAGAAGAGCTCAACCTTTGGACAGACATCACACTACTGAGGAACCCTATTAATCAAAGGAGTAGTGCAAGAATGACGACCTATGATGTGTATCACTGAGATAGCCGAGTTTGAAAGCACCATTGTGACATTGGAGCCTCCAACACGAATTGTTGAATATGGGGGGTGAAGCTAAGCTGGTTCGAGACTATGGAAGGAGGCGATGTTTGAGGAAAACCCTAGAACGTGTTCCCCTTATGGGATCATCCCACAGGTAGATGATTATACATTTTTTTAGATTACTGGAACTTTCTCATAATTTATTACCATAATGATGATGGTAAGAAGTGTAGTAATTTCTAAAATTAAAAACTAGTGGAAAAATATTTTTTAACTTATTTATTATAAAATTGTGTTCATTAACAATGTAAATATTTATTTCTAATTAACATTAATTACTATAAAAAAATATTTATTTACAATAGTATATTTAGAATTGATAGACCACTGGCTATGATTTAAAAAAATAAGAAATGATTATATTACATACTGAGGTTTGGAATATTTTTTGTTGTTGTAGAAACTAATAAAAAACATTTCTTTTATACTGCTAAAAATGAAATTTGTTAGTGCCAGATAATAATTGAATATTGGAGAGAGATTAAAATCGAGAAGATTTTATATGTGATAAAAAGCACTAATAATGGGGGTCCTTTGTCAGCTCTTTTAGAAGCACTATTAAAGGAAAACATTTATCAGTGCATTAATTTTGCATTAAAAAAGGATCATACTATAGTGTGGTGTAATATCACACTATAACACTAGTTCAATGTGTTGTAGCAACACACTCATGCACTAGAAGCACCACAAAAAATCTGAAAAATCAACTACCAATATATAATGTATTTTAAATTAAAATTACAACAAAAATACAAGAAAAAAACATTATAATAGACATTTCAAACATTGGTATATAGAAATAAATGAGTAAAGAAAAATTATTACATACATTCAAAATCATTAATGTTCTTTTTTATTTTGACCTTGATTCAGACTCATGATATTAAAGAACAAGCCACACCTTCCCATTAAAATGAATGCAACTAAATAGGAAAAAAATTCTTATTTAATTTATAATATTTATAAATGAATTAAAGTGAAATTGTTAATTTTAAACTAACGTCTTTCAAGGAACATTGTATATATTATTTGTTTCTTATTCTTGACCGTTACACCATTTCTTCTTTTTCTTCATGAATAATATTTATGAAAATTAATTAAAAAATTATATTCTTAAAATTATAAAAAAATTATTTAATTATAATAATTTAGATTGATGAGAAAACACTCCAGGCATATTTTATAAATTTTGGTTATATGATGTGTGTTTTAAACTAAAATGAAAATTATATCTGGAAAAGAAACACATTGAGTAATATTGGTCACACAATGCATTTGATTGAGTTGAGAATAATTCATATAAATCCCAAATGACATGTAGATTATTTTTATGAAGTATCAAAACAACATAAATGAATTAATTTTTTTTGAGTACATCAGTTGACTTTTTTTTACAGAAATCTCATTATGAACTACAAATATGAACATTGTTTCAAACCATTCACATCGTGTGTGTGATTGATATGATATGGATTTCCACATGTGAAAATTCACTTATGAAACATTTTTATAAGTTATCAAGATAATATGAGTGAATTTTATTAGGTTTCCCTAAGCGATTCGTTCTGAACAAAAATGTCAATTTTTAATTAATAATAAACATGTTATGTCTTATCAGGCACATATTCTATCAAATTTAGGGGATTCTATTTCATACATGTTAAAAACGTCTTATTGATAGTTTTACAAAATTACCAAAACAATATGAATAGGTTTTATCAGTTTTTAGAATGTAGGTTGTCATTTTTACTAAAATTAATGTCATCTTTAAATAAAAAGACACATTTGGATTCATAATAGTTGTGCCTTTTAGTAGATTGTATTGAGAATTATCTATAAACATATAAAATGAATTATGTATCATTTTACTAATGTATAAAAAAAAATTTGAATTCATTTTCTTAGTTTTGAGTATGTCACATGTATTTTTTAAAAAAATTACACTTTAAATTAGAAACATGCACTTTGAGTCATACCGATCACATAACATACTGGTTTTATGATAGCCAATTATTACACATCAAAAATTAATTATGAGTAATTTTCGTTAATTATAATGATAATATGATTATGATTTCTCAGTTTTCATTCAGTGAAATTTTTTGAACTAAAATGTCATTTTTAAACTTATAACTGACGCATTGATTCATAAAAGGAACATAGTGTATCAGATTGAGGTGTGTCTAATTCATAAATTCCAGAAATTTCATGTGAATTTTTTTACAGATGTATTAAAATGATCTATGTTAATTTTCTCAGTTTTTAGTATGCTAGTTCTTTTTTTACTAAAATTAATTTCAATTTAAAATAAGGAAATGTATTTAGATTCATACTAGTCACACCGTGAATTAGAATGAGGTGAGGCTAATTTTTAAACATCACAAATGAAATATGTGTTATTTTTGTAAAGTAAAAAAAATCAAAAAGTTTTTTCTCAGTTTTGGCTATTCTACTTATCTTTTTTACTAAAATGTCAGTTTAAACTAAAAAAATCACTTGGAGTCATACCGGTCATTATTTATGTTAGATTGATGTGTAACTAATTCATAAACATAAATAATGAAATAATAATTGTAGTAAAAATTTACCAAGACAATTTGAGTATGTGTTATTTTTTTCATTAAGTGAAACTTTTTGAAAGAAAATGTCAATTCTAAACTGCCAACAGACACTTCGAGTCATATCAGGTATAGTGTTCATCAAATTGTTGTGAAGATGATTCCTAATTATAAAAAATGACTTATATATCATTTCACTAAATTATAAAAACAATCCAAATTCATTTGATTAGTTTTGAGTATGTTAATTTTTTTTTCTTTCTAACATTAATGTCAATTTAAAATAAAAAGGTCTACTTGGATTCATGATAGTCCCACCGTGTTTAAGATTGAGGCCCAAATAATTCTTATATGTTCCAAATTATATATGTTTTATTTTAATAATGTATCAAAATAATAAAAATGTGTTTCCTAGTTTTGGGTACATTAATTATCTTTTTTACAAAAATGTCATTTTAAACAAGAGTCATTCACTTTGAGTCATACTAATCACATAGTGTGTCATTTTGAAATGAGACTAATTCCTACATAACTACAATTAATTTTGAATTTTTTTACTAAATTTTAAATACAATATGAGTTTGTGTTCTTTGTTTTTAGTGAGTGGCACTTATTTAACTAAAATTTCAAATTAAAAGTAATAACGAACACTTCGAGTCATACTTGGAACATAGTGTATCAAACTGAGGAGTACATAATTTAAAAACATCAAAAAACGACTTACTGGTCATTCTATTAATGTATATAATCAATATTAATTAATTTTCACATTAATGAGTAAGTCATTTGTTTTATTTATAAAAAATAATGTTGATTTTAAATTAGAAGAAGCATTTGGAGTCATACAAGTCAGACTGTGAGTTGTTTTGAGGGGGAGATGATTCCTACACATCCCAATGTCTCAAAAAATCCCAAATTACAATAATACCATGATTTTAATTTTTTTCTTTTTATAACTACCATTATAACATATTGAGTAGATGTTCTTAGATGAAAAAATTATTATTCGCTGAGAACACCACCTCAATATGCAGTGTTGGCAGTTCAATAATGAATGGCAATTGGAACGAATGGTAACATTGGCTAAAAAATCACATTATCTATTTTTTGGTTTTTTTTTGATATTTGAATATAATATATGACCACCCAAATGATATGTGAAATGAACTATATACGTTTTTGGAAAAAAATGATAATTAAATTAACTAAACATTATAGAAAATATAATTAAATCATTATTTAAATAAGTACTTGTAATTATAATTTTCATGATTGCCTTATAAATTCATGACCCATTTACTTATTTTAATTATATTAGTTATATCCTTTAAGTCCAATCCCACATGAGAATATGAAGATTTAAACAAACTGGCCTTATTTGAACAAAATAATACCCCATTATAAGAAAAAATTCTTATATGAGTAATACTAAAAATAAATAAATAAAACATAAATATGAATAAATAAATTAATTCTATGAAAAATGATTTTAATGTAAAAACATCTATATTACCTATGTGATTGAGTAGAGGCATTGCCGTTTCTCTTCCTACAAAGGTAGTGGAGGAAACATGAAGGATATTGATAAATTACAACACTGTAGGGAAAAAACGTTTTTGAGGGAGAAGAATTATGTGGATGTTTTGGTGTAGAATGACATCATATATGGAAAATAGTCCTCTAAAATAAATAAAATTTATTGTGATTAATGAAAATTAAATGAAAGATTCATTATATAAATTTTCAGCAAAATTGAGAATGTATATCATAACATTACCATTGCATATTCCCCAACGGTTTCATTCATTATAGTATATTATTCTATGGTATTGGCAAAAACATCTGGGGCAGAAGACATTGTCTTAATGAGTAATCAAATTTTTTTTCAAATTATATTAATGTAGTAGGGAAAAAATAATATTGAGATGAAAAATAATGTATTTTAAAAAACATTAACCTTCTCATTGAAATATTTTTCTTCATTAAATGTTTTTTTGGGATTTGGATCCACTATTGAGAATCAAAATCCCTTGTTTTTAGTACCCTAAAATATAAAATGAGTTTTATACATTGGGACCCACATGAGGTTATTGTGATCTCCCAATTAAAGGTTCATCCTTGATTGAATTTTCATCTAACCCGATAGTTTTTTTAGTCGCTAGCAGGTAAGTTAACCAACTTTTGTTTTTTGGATCTAGGACATAAAATATATTCACTAAATGTGATTCCATTTTTAATAGATCATCTATCCCCCCTTCCATACTAAAATTTAACTTCATTAATCCCATTTCATCGACTTTCACTGCACTCCTATTGTCAACCCATTTTCATCAGAAAATAATTACATGAAATTTTGTATAATCCAACTCATATATCTATTTAATAACGGAAAAATATAATGTATATGAATAAATTGTTTTTCTATCCTTGGAACTAGATATGTGAATCACTTCCTCAATAATAATAATTCTACAGTTTTGTATGGTACTAAACTCTTGAAATTGTTTTTTATAGAATATATTAATATTCATTACAATACCAATATAAGATATAACATTTGCATTCAATACTCTAACTAGAAATCGAATTTTTAATCCTTTTAATTTGTATTTTTTAAATAAATCCATTTAAATTTGATTTCCGGACTATCCTATAAATTGTTTATTATGTGTATTTTATATCCAAATTCCTTCCCTTCATGGATTCAAACATATATGAAATGTTTTGTGTGATTCAACATATGAATCAACATCATCGCTATTTTATAAAAAGAAAAGGTGTTATTACTGCCTATATTTGAAAATATCTTCTGGAAAAGCCTTCTCCCATAAGTCATGCGTAACGCCCCGACCATAGAATCCCGAATTTAGTGCATTATTACATATCATTTCCATTATCAAAAAATATCAAGTCTCGAAAGATTGATTAGTTTTGTAGCTTTGGATGTAATAGATACATTCATTAGGTTTACTTTACATCATAAAATAAACAACGACGACAAAGTTGTTTCCATAAATAATACTGTGATCCCATAGACTATCCATATAGGTCAGTCATAATATACTTCTTCGCATCCTAGGAAAAATAAAACTTAAGAAATGAGTGAGATTAGATGCTCAGTAAGGGTAAATAATTTAGCAGAACCTATAAACTTTTAATTCAAGATGTGTAAAAAACAATAGCATTTTAGACATAAACATAGAAATAATATGTAAAAAATAAATCAAACATTACCATATAAACATGAAGATGGATATTCTACTTGTCGAATAATCACATGTAATAACTAATTTAGTAATAAGGGAATGCCTAATGTTGGACATCATTACCACTTAGTCAAGGCCATGTGCCAAGACTATAAATAAAAGTTTTTCCAATGCCTTCTTCCAAGACACTAGTTTGTCTCATGAGACCTACCAATGTAGTGAGGAACTATAGTGGGATCCACCTGTCACTGACTAAGTCCACTGCATTCCTTATATGAAAAGGTTCAAACATAACATAAGAATTCTTATTAAAACTAGCATACGAAATGTAAATACTTTATCCATAAACCATGAATGGTTTAATATTAACACATCCACAGTCAAACATATCACAAAACCTTCAATACAATATGGATGATTTTCTTCATAATAAATCAACTTCAAACATGTTTAAAATCCATCAAAGGATGCTAACATAGATGAAAATTATTTGTAAAACTCTTTGAGAGAAATCTCTTTTTTAGGAAAACATTTAAAAGTCACACAATTTATAAAGGAATACCTTTAAAGACTTTTTGGAATCAAAGTTTCATGTACCACTTTAAAACTTTTCAATGGAATTAACTTTTTAAAAACATTCATCTCTATATAAATAAATCCTTAAAACCATTTTGAAAACATGGAAATTAATGACAATGGTATAGACAAATAAATCATGAAAACTGTTAAAATGATGTTTTAGTAAAAAGTACCTTAAAAAGAATCCCATTGAAAATAGTTTTATGAAACATTGACATGGATAATTAATATTTCCCAGTAGATACTTATGTAAAAACAACCTCGGATAATAAAATGACTGTGAAATTAACCCTTACCAATTTTGTAACTTACGAAACATACACCCCATTAAAGAATAATCATAAAATGAATATGTAAATACACATAAATTAAAGTGTATTACACAAATAATACAATATTGGGCAGTACATACACAACACAAAAGTTAATAGTGGCAATATATCATGAATCTCATGGGAATAAGGCGTGAGATGAAAACCCCTTACCTTGCACTTTCCTTTAGTCGAGGGTATGTTTAAACTCCTATATAATGACCATTGTATGTTATTTGATTATACCAAAACCATATTAATATTTATTATATCTTAAATGATTCATTAATGACATTATATTACCCATTTAATAATAATTTTGATGTTAAATTGACATTTCATGTAATAGTCACATTCTTTATCATACGTGTTTCAACATTTAACTCTTGATTGTATCACATATATCAAGATTTAAATACATCCAAAATATAAAACATGATTTATATATCATATATATTTAGAATATAAATATGTATAATAAACATATATATTAAATGGAAAACATTGTTTATGGAGACAATAGTCTGTACATACACATAAACGATGTTTCCGTTTTCAAATCGTATTATAGGGAACTAAGTGAATAAGATATATGTAAGTATATATATATATCACTAGTATAATTATTATTCCATATATTACATAGTTATTAATGATATAAATTTTATAATCATCATTCATTGGTGAACGTGGAAATAAATCTCTTCGCGTCTTGGAGACGATAATTCATACGCACACACGAGCGACAATATCATTATATTGATAGCGCAATCGTATGTAATTAGATGGTATATAATATATATAGGATCATTATCAGGTTATATATATTATTTACATCAATTACACATCATTATTATACCCATTCAAATAATAATGTATTGAATAACAATTACGCCACGACGTGGAGACGGTAAGCCGTACGTACACACGTATAGTGACGTGTAATTCAAAGGATATATAGAATATTTAATATAGTTGATCCATATTTATAATAACATCACAGTATATAAAAGATACTGGAGTTAATATTTTATAATGGAAACAACAATGAAAGAGGATGTGGAAGAAGAAAGGAACATGAAAGAGGTGATGAATTTTTTACCTCTTCTTCGGGTTTTTCCTTTTGATTTGATCAAAAGGGCTCCATAGTTTGGATTTATGACTAAAAAAGGCCTCTATGATGAATTTAAGATAGTTGGGAGGATATTTTGGTAGGGGTTTCCGAGAAAAATGGCTTTGTAGGAGTGAATTTGAGAGAAGGGGAAGTTCCCTTTTATAAGAGGGGTGAGGGGCACCATAGAAAAACTTAAAATATTATTTTATAATAAATTCATTTTCAGTTTTGAAAGGATAAAAAATTATTTATTTAATGGATAAGGGGGGTATGGGTCGAAAAACTTTCAACCAATATGTTTTATATAGGTTTAGGTCACCATATTTACCTTAACGTATAGATCTAACTCTTATTTAAATTGTTTTACATTTACCATGTCTCTTTGTATTTTTATATTATATGGTTAATAAACATACTATAAAATAAAAACAGAGCCCCAATTGGGTCATTAATGTCATATATATTATTATATAAGTCTTTTGGCAGATTATTTTATTTTTTGGACTATTATATCAATAAATAATATAATATTTTTTTAAAAAAGTATTTTATGTCATATTTGACACTATTTGTGATTTGTTTTTTTAATAAAATCATAACTACATTATTACTTTAAAAAAAATAGATTTAATCAACCCCAACATGTCATATTAACCTATAAAATTATTTTAAATCATCAGAAGTCTCAAATTACATTTATTTGGGTATTTATAATATCATTTATTTTAATATTTTATTAAAAATGTAATTATATCATAGTCATTGTGTCATAAATAAATTTAATTATTTAATGTTAAATATTTATAATTAAAATTTCATTATGTACGAAATCTTTTTACCTTTATAATGAATTATTATAGTCTATTTTATCTTAATTAGAACCCCATATTAAAAATGTTTTAGTTTAAAAACATGAATTTAACACTTTTAACTCTTTTTTAAATTAAAAAATAATAAATGACCTAATCTAATCAAAATGGACCTAAAGGGTCTTATTTTATTCATAGTGTTATTTTTGGTAGAATTACACTTATCCAATTGAATTAAGACATGTGTTAGGGTAATAATAATATCATTTTTATCTTTAATTACCATATTTACTTTTAACTATGTTAAAAAAAAGTCAACATTTACTATTCACAAAAATTTATTTTTATCTTATTGAACCAAAACATACAGACTGATATCAACCATGTATCTCAGATTTATGAAATTCAATTCACAGGAGTAAAATTATGTTTTAAGGAAATTTGTAAATACTCTTAGGAGGTGGGTAAAAGGCGGTAAAAAGTTCAATAAAATTTATATATATGGAAATTTTTTATAAAATGACTCTTATGAATTATATTCAAATTATATAGTTATTATTTATCTCTTTTGACCTAAAATTTTTTAAATTAAATAAGTAATTATTTAAATAAAAATCAGTTTTAACCGATAACTTAGTGGTTTTCACTATTCATAAAAAATTCAATGTTTTTAGAAAAGTACCAAAATTTCACCCTATGCTAATTTTTATATTCTGAATACAAAAATGAAGTCAATTTTACCAAAATCAAAACATAGAAGTTTAATTTATTATTTTAAAATTAATTCTCATTTTTGAAACCCAAAAATGTATTTTAAGAAATAATAACTACCAAACGATTGACACTTTTATGTTCAATTTCAAACTGAAATTGCTTCTAAAAACCAAAATTGGATTAAATGGTAAATATATAATATAACTGTACTTCCAAACCATTCAAATTTATATTTGAACACTATAAATTATTATGATTAAAAAAGTTGTTTTTAGTTAAAATGTATTATTTTTTACTATTCGCCCAAATATGAATGTTATTAGAAAAAGAAAAAAAATTTATAGAAACTAAATTTCTAGGTCCCAATTCAAAATAAGATGTTAATTTTGTCAAATTAAATATAAAAAATTTTCAAATATTATATTTAATGAGGGTTCACCATTAAAAGGGGGTAAAATTGATTTTTTTGAAAAATACCTCTTTTATCTGAAAAAATTAATTTGTTCTTACATAATGTCTATGAAACTCTAAATATGGATTCTAAAATTATAAGGATTATATGAAGATAAATATTTAGTTAGTACTATTCATAACCTCTTTTGAACGACTTGTTTGGTATGTTGTGGTGCGCTTGAACTCAGTGTTGCATGTAGTGAAAGTTATCGCTTTAATCTGAAGAAATAATGTACTATGAAATCTTGGGATGTTACATTATTCCCTCCTTCAATAAACTGCATACTCTCAATTAGAAATTTTTATTTGAAAATAAATGGTTGAAAATAGAAAATAAATTTGTGGGAGAACCCACATCGGAAATTTGTTTAATAAATGTTAGTCTTAATAAGAGGGAAAGGGAAATAAAAAATTCACCACCAAATTATGATCTCGATTAAGAGAACATTGGTGGAAATTAGAAACACAGAATTGGATGAAAATTGTGAATATTTATATGGAGTGATTTAGGGCATCAGAAACAAACAATTTTAGAATTGAGGGCCTCAAAGCCATCAATCTATGATGATTTAAAATATCATTTGTTCAACAAAACATAAGGTATTAGGATAACACATTTATAGTTATAATATCCCTTACCTAATGTTTAAGAATTAATTTATTCATATAATAAGAGATGAAATAAATATATACTTGACATGTAGAGGTCAATCTTTTAACTAATATCTACCATAAACTCCTCTTTCACTCTAAATGATAATAGAAGTTAAAATTGTTTTATATTTATCCTATTAGTATAAGGTTCCAAAAAAATGAATTTATAATTCATCTACTGGACCTTTTAAAAAAACTAAATTATTCAATCCAGGACATCACATGGGCCAGTGGTAGGTGATACTCCCTTATCGCCCTTCGGTTTCGGGTTCAAGTATCGTGGCCTTTCCTGACACAATGTGTGGTCACCTGACCTCCTATTTGTCCTTTATTACAATACAAAAATAAACAAAAACTAGAATTATCAAAAATATTTCTGTCCAAACTCACATTAAAAAATTGAGAAGGAAGGTAAACACAACTAATACCATTTTTCCACATAATAAAAAGTTAACTCATTCATCATGTATTCTTTTAAAACACTGCAACATCTTGAATTACCAAAAACCTTACTAATTACATTCATGCTCCCTTATTCCTTATAGAAAACTGGATATGCTCCTTATGTCCAAAAATGTTGGAAACTCCAAAAATGATGGAATATACAAATAATTAATCTATTTCAAGGTATTCATGAATATCCAATATAAGTTATCCAAATCAATCATCTCTTATTCCAAAATCACTACCTCATTATCAGGACCATATTAAGGATTATCTTTACTTCAACCATTTATTTTCCAAAAAGTGTAGCTTACTATTAAGTCACTTTTCTTAGAACCATATAATCTCAAATCGTCAATAAAATAGTACATAAGTACAATCTTTATTTATCTCCATAATTCATATAACCAATATATTGATGATACGACACTCAAATGAAATAATTCTATAATAACAACATAAGAACACTATTAACTCCTCTTCATTTGAGGTAGTATCATAACACGATTATTATCTACTAGCATCATTTTTAGTATACTCTGATGACTGCGTCATTGATTCATGAAGTGTCCCAACACCTTGCTGATGAATCATTTTACATTTGAATCCTTTTTCTTTCCCTTGAAATCTCACACATGGTGTCCTTTTTCTACACACTTATAAGAAAACTCTCATTCCATTCATCCGTTTAACAAGGTGATTCTTTTCATAGTTATCACATATTGGAAAATCCTTCTTTTCCCTCTTCCCATTATGCATCTTTCTCTCTCCATCCTTTTCTTCTCTTTCTTCCCTTCAATCCCATCAGATTCCGAGAATTCATTACTTATCTTATTAACATAGTATAATATTTCTTCATATGTTTAGAATACATGGGAGAATATTTTTCTTCTAAATGGTAGCTTAATACCGTGAATGATATGATACTTCTTACTCTTTGGATCATACAAATTGCAGCAGTTCACATTCATTCTACTGGGCACCATTTCTATACAATAGCATACAGTAGGTCAGTTTATGAATTGTAATGAACAATTCTGTGCTTGTAAAATACATAAAGTAAATTGTACAGTTTATGGATATAATACATAATCATAAAAATATTTTCCTTGATGAGGTATGTACTCATAAATCCTTCATAAGGATTTTTAATGAAAATAAGAATTATCCTAATCATATCCCCAGGGAGTGTCATAACCAAGAGTGCAACAAGGACCATTGTCGTGCTCTAGTTCCCATTCAAGTCTAGCTCAAAGCATTGTTTTCAGGTTTTACCCCTAGGTACATCTATGCCAGAGCCACCTCTACCTATTCGTATATAGAGAGGGATGTATTTCTTGGAAAACTCACAAAATCTCTACAATACCAAAATTTTAGGAAGTTCTTCAATACTAATCCTCAAAGTCTATCTTAGGGATTTGTTCTCTAATAATAGTTTATCTAAATATAGATTCCATGGTTTTTACTAAACTTCCCCTGATACCAACTGTAATGCCCTGACCCCAGAATCCCAGAGTTGTTGAATTATTAAGTATCATTGGCATGATCACAAAAGGTCAATTCCCGAATGGTCGATTAGTTTAGTAGCCTTGGAAGTACTAGATACATTCCTAAGTATTACATTACCTCATTAAATGGAAAACAATGACAACATTGATTCCATAAAAATAGACTGAGATCCCATAGACTATCCCTACTGTTCAGTCATAATATACTTTTTCACATCCTGGGAAAAATAAAACATAAGAAAGAGGTAATCTCAGATGATCTGTAAGTGTAAATAATTTTTCATAAGCTATTAAATTTTAAGGCAAGATGTGAAATAAAAACAATAGCCATTAAGACATAATCTTTAACATAATATAGAAAAAATAAATCAAACATTACCATATAAACAAGAAAATAGATATTACACTAGTCTAATAATCACATGTAATAACTAATTTCATAATGAGGGAATGCCTATGTTTGGACATCATTACCACATAGTTAAGGCCTTATACCCAGACTAAAAATAAATTTTTTGTCAAGGCCTTATTCCAAGACACTAGTTTGTCTCATGAGACCTACCGATGCATCGAGGAGCTATAGCGGGCTCTACACGTCACTTACTATGCCCACTACATTCCACTTATGAAAAGATGAAACATAACATAAACATTCATATTAAAACTAGAATATGAAATTCCAATACTTTATCCATAAACCATGAATTGTATAAAAACAACACATCAGGATTCCCAAATATCACAAATCCTTCAACACAATTTGGAATATTTTCATCATAATAAATCTACTTCAAACAAGTTTAAAATCTATAAAAGGATGTTGACATAGATGAATATGATTTGTAAAACTCTTTGAGAGAAATTTCAGTTTTTCATGAAAACATTTAAAAGTCACCCAATTTTAAATAGAATACATTTAAAGACATTTTTGAATAATAATTTCCCAGACCACTTTGAATCACTTCGATGGAATTTACATTTTAAAAACATTATTGTTTATATAAACAAATCCTTAAACCTATTTTGAAAACATCGACATTAATGAGAATCATTTAGAAGAATAAATCATTAAAATAGATAAAATGATTTTTTTAGCTAAAATTATATAAATAATAATCCCTTTGGAAACAATTTTCTGAAACATTGACAGGGATAATAAATATTTCCCAGTAGATACTTACATAAAAACAACCTTTGATAATAATGAAATTGTGAAATTAACCCTTACCAATATGGTAACATACGAAACATACACCCCATAAAAGAAGTATCATACAATGAATATATAAATACACCTAAATTAATGTTTATTACCAAAATAATACAATTATGGGTAGTAAATACACCACACAAAAGGTAATATTGGCAATATAGCATGAATCTCACACGAATAAAGAGTGAGATGAAAACCCCTTACCTTGCATTTTCCTTTAGTCGAGGGTATGTTTAACCTCCTATATAATGACCATTGTATGTTATTAGATTTTACCAGAACCATATTAATATTTATGATATCATACATGATTCATTAATGAAATTATACTACCGATTTAATAATAATTTCCATATTAAATTTACATTTCGGGTAATAATTTCTTTCTTTATCATACGTGTTTTAACTTGTTACTCTTGATTTTATCACATAGACCAATATTTAAATACATCCAGAATATAAAACGTGATTTATATATCATATATATTTTTAATATAAATATGTATAATAGACATATATATGAAATGGAAAACATCATATATGGAGACAGTAATTCGTACGTACGCATAATTTTTTTTCCGTTTTCATATCGTATTCCACAGAACTAAGTGAATAAGATATATGTAAGAACAGAGAAATATATATATATATATCTATATCTCCAATAGCATTATTATGTCATATATTACATAATTATTAATGATATACATTTTATAATCATTATTGAATTGTGAATTTGGAAATTAATCTCATCGCGTCTTGGACACGGTAATCCGTACGTACACATGAGTGACAATATCATTATATTGATGGAGAAATTGTTTGTAATTATATGAGATATCATATATACAGAATAATTATCATGTTATATTTATTATTTAAATAAATTACACATCATTATTATAATCATCAAAATAATAATGTATTGAATAACAATTACACCACGAAGTGGAGACGGTAAGCCGTACGTACGCACGTATGGTGATATGTCATTAAAAAGAAGGATAGAATAATAAATATGGTTGTACCATATTTATAATAAAATCACAGTATATAAAATATACTGTATTTGTTATTTTAGTATGGAATAATCAAAGAAAGAGGAAGTGGAAGAATAAACAAACTTGAAAGAGGTGATGAAATATTTACCTCTTCTTCAGGTTATTCATTTTGAATGGATCAAAAGGGCACCATATTTTAGCTTTCTGACTAAAGTATGGCCTCTAAGATAAAGTTACAATAGTTTTTATGATATTTGGGTAGGGTTTGGCCGAGCCAAATGACTTTGGATGTGTGAATTTGGGAAAATGACAAGTGCCCTTTTATAAGAGGGGTGAGGGGAACCTTAAGAAAAACTCAAGATATTATTTAATAATAAATTTAGTTTAGTTTTTTAATGGTTCCAAAATGAATACTATAAATGATAAGGTGGGTATCGATCAAAAACCTCTCAACCAATAGGTTTTATTCGGGTTTATTTCACCATATTAACCTTAATGTTTAGATTTAACTATTTGTTAAATAGTTTGACATTTACCATGTCTCTTTGTGTTTTTATAATATATGGTTAATAAACATACTATAAAATACCAATAGAAATTAAATTGGTTCATTAATGTCATATATATTATTAGAAATGTCTTTTATTAGAACTATTGATTTTTAGGACTATTATATCAATTAATAATATTATATTTGTTTTAAAAACTATTTTATGTCAATTTTAAAAAATTTTGGTATTTATTCTTTTATAAAATAATAACTACATGATTACATTGAGATAAGATTATTTCATCAACCCTAACATGTCATAGTAATATATAAAATTATTTTAATACATCAGAAGTCTCAAATTACATTTATTTGGGTATTTATAATATCAATTATTTTAATCTTATATTAATAAGGTAATTACGTCATCTTCATTTTATCATAAATAATATTAATTATTAAATGTATAAAATTTATAAATAAAATACCATTATTTAGGAAATATTTTTCTCTTTCTAATGATTACTTATAGTCAAATTTATCTTATGTATAACCTGATATTAAAAATATATTAGTTTTGAAAACCTAAATTTAACACTTTTAACTCTTCTTTAAATTAATTAAAAATAAATGTACTAATCTAATCAAAGTGGACCCAAAGGGTCATATTTTATTCCTAATGTCATTTTTGGTCGAATTAGACTTATCCGATATAATTAATACACGTGTTAGGGTAATAATAATATTATTTTACCTTTAATTAACCTATTTACTTTTAATCGTGGTAAATAAAAGTCAAAAGTTACTATTCAAAAAAATTATTTTTATCTTATTGAACCACAATTAACATACTAATATCAACCATGTCTCTTGTATTTTTGAAATTCAATCCATATAAGTGGTAAAATTATGTTTTATGCAAATTTGAAAATGCTCTTATGAGGTGGGTAAAAGACAGTAAAAAGATCAATAAAATTTTTATTTATGTAAACATATTATAAAATGACTCCAATGAATTATATTGATCATATATAGGTATTATGTATCTATTTTGAGCTAAAATAAATTTAAATGAAATAAATAATTATTTAAAAAAATGTCGTATTTAAACAATAACTCAGTTTTCTTCACTATTCATCAAAAATAGAATGTTTTCAAAAAAAATAAAAAAAAATTTACCCGAAGCTAGTTTTGATATTATAAATTAAAAAATTAATTCTATTTTACAAAATTCAAAAAATAAAAGTTTCATTTATTAATTTAAAATTAATTCCCATTTTTGAAAACAAAAAACATATTTGAAGAAATAATAACTACCAAAAGATTGACACTTCTTTATGTCTAATTTAAAATTGAAATTTCTTCAATGACCAACATTAGATTACATGGTAAAAATATAATCTAATTATAATTCCAAACCATTCAAATGTGTAGTTTAACAATATAAATTATTTTGATTAAAAAAGTTTTTTTAGTTAAAATATAGTATTTTTTACTATTCAACCAAATATGAATGTTATGAGAAAAACATAAAAAAATTATTGAAACAAAATTCTTTTTAACTGATTCTAAATTAGTTTTTTATTTTTTCATATTGAATATATAAAAGTTTAAAATATTAGATTTAATTATGGTTTTCGATTAAAAGTCAGTAAAATTGCATTTTTTTTAAAAATACTTCTTTTATCTGAAAAAATGAATTTTTTTTACATTATTTCTAAGAAACTCACAATATAGATTCTAAAATTATAAGGATAAGTTCAAAATTCAGATTGTACTATTCATAACTTCTTTTGAACGACTATTTTGGTAAGTCGTGGTGTGCTTTAACTCAGTGTTGCGTGTAGGGCAAGTTATTGCATTACATTGAAGAAATAACGTACTTTGAAATCTTGGGGTGTTACATCATGTGCTATTAAAATAATTTGGAAATCAATGTTTCCAACATCTGATAGGTAATCAATTTAGAATTCAATAACATCTTCAACAATAATTTATTCTACGATATAAATTTATAGAAAAGTTAAATTATTGACATAACCATTAAAAATATTAATATATTTTTGAATGGGGTGCATCATTTACAATGTAAAGGACCATATTTTTGAACCCTTCCAACCTGGGGAACTACTAGGTGGACCATTATATAAATTAATTATGATAGTAATGACATCTATAATTAATATAATAAGCCTACAAAAACCATATTCCTTATTGTAAATATCGTCTACTTCGTAAATTTTCTACATATTTCTTGGAAAGAGAATCAGAGTCCCGTAAATTTTTACTATTGGTTTGTAGGAAGAATGAAACAAAATGAAACATGCCCCAAATCTTCCATCCAAACATGACAATTATGCAATTTTATTCCTTGTATCATCAAATTTTTCATTTAAGTGACATTCTTTATATATTTCGAATAACTCTTTGTATCATTTAAATCATTGAGGAAAATAAAAATTTGTATTTTTTAATATATTGATTGGGTGTAAGCTATTAATGGAAGAAAATTCTTCCATTTACCCTTCACTAGTGACAAATCGTCCGTTATACCCACGAAAATCATGTCCAACCTATCCTTGATTCTATATTTTGTTTTTTGTTGAACATTTAGTAACATTATAATAAGCTAATCAAATATATTTTTCTCTATATGAATTAATTCAACAATATATCTAACATAAAAATAATTCTAATAAGTTATTTATAAGAAAATTGATTACATCTTCCAATATGATTTCATAATGGTTAATACTTTTTTTTACTGAAAACAGTGTCAATATATTTTACTTTATTGAACTGTTGATCACCCATTAGTGGAGATTGTGTTGTGCTATGTTTGATATTCCCATGAAATGTTTTAATTCAGGATTGGTTTTTTATGTTATCAAGGTAAAAATTTCCGATGTCCTAAAACAATTCTCTTTGAGGAATGTTTCAACTGACCCTAGTGTGTGAATTCATAAAAAATTGGGTACCCCATCACTCCTTTAATTTTTTGGTCTAAAAAAATTCTATAAGAAATAAAGTCATTTATTGCACCATAAACCATGGCATTCAATGTAAATTATTAACTTCTATGAGAACCATACATTGTAGAACATGTATCACACATCAATTACAGATCATTAATCAATGGATTCAAATAGACATCATTGTCAATATTAAGTTTCTTTAGTCCAGATATAAAAAGGCACAACATGTTTTATGTTAAATTCTTGTATAACCATAGAGGGAAGTTATAATTTACCAACAATATGGTCCATGTTCTATGAGTACTACTGTGTGTACCAAATATATGTATTCCATCTACAGATAACATTGGATGTAATTTTTTCAGGTCATTTCGAAATATAGAATACACATAATCAAGATTCTTCCACTTAGGAGAATCTTCTTCATTACAAAGGTTCCCATTATTAATTATTATATTTCAATGCCATATCAATTTTCTCATAGTATATAGACATCAAAATATTATTCTAAACCATGTAATGATAAGAAATTACCATTGCACATTCAAATGATTTGATTAATTTTTTTGTATCATTATCGACCACCCATAGGGAATTATATGATTTATTCATAGACCTTTTGATATTGTATGCAGTCATTTGGAAAGGGAATAATTTTTTAAAATATCATTCCCATTGAAATTAGTGTTTATTTTAAATTTCATATTCATCATTGTAGTTTATGTTTTTCTAGTATCATATCATTCAAGAAACCCAGTATTTCTATAAAGGTTGTGTTACTCCATCTGCTACAATATTTCAAATTATATATCATTAATAAAGATAAAAATGTAGAGTATTTAATACAACCAATATAAAATATTCTAATAGAATAACTATTTAACTTCTCAAGGCTCTTTGGAGAATTAGGATGGTTATCTACAATTTCCATTTTAATTTATTCCATGTGATCTCCATCATCATTTAAACTCGTATTCCCATCAAATGATCTATAAACGATAGTATCATCCAAATTAATGTGAATATTATTTTTCCCCATGTTTAGTAAAAAAATTATTTCTCTGATCTATTCTGTGATAAATCAAATATTCTTTCAACTCTTATAGACAAATGTTTCATGGATAATAAAAACCACAAAACACTAAAAATGGATTTGTGTAGGGTTGTATAAATGATCTATTGAAAACATGATGAACTATTTAAACCCATCATCATGCTAAATTGTCTAATGATTTTCATTACTCCATTCAAAATTCATATACATTTTATTATGATAATAAAATATTCATTTTTACAGAAACTAAATAAATACACATAAGATATTTATTATCAAAGGTGAATGTTATTGATAATTAAAATAATGTAAATCAAAGATTTTATTGTTCCAATGAATTTTACTATAATTTTATGGAAATGGGTAATTGAATATATGTAATAAATTACTCAACTATTGTAGGTATTATCCAAATAATTCATCAAAAGGTGAATGTTTTAGACAAATTTCTTCATCACCTTCAATTTCAAAATAGTTATTATTGTATTTTATTGTTTTAGACTCATCCTATATCTCATGAGGATATTCTTTATGATTCTTGAAATACACATATCATTAGTACTTAATGGGATGACTACTTCTTAGTTAAGTTAATGAAACATAAAATAAATGGGGGACGAGTCTTAAGAAACCAATTTCAGCAATTAATATTTTGGATATGAAGCTGGTGAGGAAGAATGTTATACTCAATTGGGTTCTATAAAAGGGGTAATGCCTCTCATTTTTGAGAATTAAACCATGGGAAATTGTTGTAATCCTTGTTTTAATGATCACACAATCATATTTGTTATAATATTAAAGGGTTTTTTAGGATATAATTTTATGATAATAGTTGTATTGGAAGAATTTTGGATATGTGTTGGAAAGGACCACTATCAAACTCTACTCAACGCTAGACATGAATCACTATTCAGGGAATGTCACCATCAGAATAGAATTTTAGAATGTGTTGTAAACACACACCATTAGACATGATATGAAATTGAGGACAATTATTTTGGTTATGTATTGAAATCCCCAACCTTCAGCAATGATTCACAATCAGAATGAGAATTTGTAAAATTATGGAAAAGAATTTTGCCTAGAGGATTACCCTCCAGAAGAATTTAGAAACCATTAGGATAAAATTTTGGTAAATTTTTGGAATGACAATCCGCAATTATAATTCAATATTGAAAATGACCTACCATCAGCCTAAATCGCCGTTATCCTAACTCACTACCAGCTCAAGTGACTGTTTGGATGACTCACCGCCATAGTTATATCACAATTCAGAAGAGTCACCTTCATTATTTCTATTAATATTAATCAATTTATTATAACTACTATATTATCAAATTTAATTATAAGAATTTTTTTTAATGATTATTCTAAAAAAATTGTAGTAATGTATTAATGCTTGTTTCAGATCTGTATATGGTGTAGAGGATCTATATTACTTTTCTTGCATGCTACTGATATTTTAAGAAGAGGACTCACTCATATAGATAAAAGAGAGATATATACATGATTACACATAGAGACATACACTTACATATTAAGTGAGATGAAACTATATTGTATGAAACGGAATAGATCCACTTGATAAGAGCCTACACTAAGAATGTTCAACATCAACCACATATGAAAGAGTGGAGGTTACAGAACATCTAGTTACTTTCTTATAGTCACCATGAAGAGGGCTTATGATACTCTTTTTTAGCTACCATTTTCAGAAACCTGACTCGAGCTCCTATTCAAACTATATACAATGAAACACATTCTTTAGATCACATCACACCAAGCAATAATATCTTCTTTCGATATTTATTTAATCTCTATATTTTTTGTATTTACATTGAGAAAAGTGTGTTTTTACTCTATATATTCAACACATGCACTATATAATATAATTTCGTTAGAATAAACATGATATCATCTCAACACTCTTTACCATTGGTTTCCCATGGTGTTGTAGAAGAGGTCCCTATGTGCCATGTATTTATTTTATTTCCTACAATGTTGTGGAAGAAGACCTTTTTTGGCCTATGTTTATTTTATTTCCCATGGTTTTGTGGAAGAGATCCCACTATGGCATCAAAAACTAGTTTACTATCATATAACTAATCTAGGATGCAGATCAAGATTATTTTATATATTCTTCTTGGTAGTAAGTGATTTCCAATTTAAGAGTATTATTTATCATCATGAGAGTGAACCTCTTGTGTTTATTTCAGTGTGTGTTTTGTTTCCTTTTATTTATAATATCTATATATAATTTCTTATAAACATCAAAAAAACCAAAAAACTCATGGATAGTCTTAATTGGTGTTCACATAAGTTTTTTATTATATAAATTTATTTCAAATGTTAAAGTTAATTTCATAATTTTTGTAACTAAGACTTAATTAATCTGTGAGAAATATTTTAAAAGTGCATAACTTATATAAATATGTTAATTTGGTAAACTGGTATTTTTAATTATTTGGGAGATTAAAATTTAAACCAATTTGGAAAATAATTTTTTTTGGTACCCTGTTCAAACACCACTTGAGATACTAACTATGCACAAAATTTGGTATCAAAAGTTTTCAAAAAAAATTTAATTGTGATTTAACTTGTGTTTTAATGATATTAAATTACTATAAATTCTAAATTTATATCTTTAAATTAGTAATATAATATAAGGTTTTTCTTTCATTATTGGTATCAACTATGTTCAATGAAAAATAAAAATAAAAATGCATATGGAAATCATGGGTTTGGAATTTTATTTTACTATAAGGGAAGAATATGAATTGTAAAAGGCTACTAGAAGTACGTGGGATGGTGATACTAAAAATGATTATAATAAAAATTGTAAATCCATGAATTCTATATACTAGGATTTTGGAGATGAATAATTCAATATGATATTTTCTATTAAAACGCCTCATGAAATGTTTGATATAGTAGATATTTCTCCTGAGGAAACTACTAATGTTAAAAAAAATTATATTGAACACTTATATAGTAAAATATGATACATTAGAAATGACACCTGATGATATGATTTCTAATATGTATCTTATATTCAATGTGATATTGAACATAATGAGAAAATTTGGAATCTAGTGTTAGACAATGATCAAATTATTAAACTAATGAGATGTATTCTAGGGAGTTTGGGAGGGAAATATATTTCAATAAGAGAATCTTATGACCTTAGTAAACTATATATCAATGACTTTATTGGAATGTTAATGATGTTGGAATAAATCATATGGTTAAAAGTGGAGAGGATGATGAACTTGAGAGGAAATTTGTTGCCATTATAACTAATACATTAAAATAGAGAGACAAAGAAATGGTCCTAGCTAAAAATTATAGTGATAAGGAATAACTAGCTGATCGCCACGAGGAAATGTCCTATCCGACAGTGACATTTATGAAAATATAATACTAGAATATTTTCTTCATGAAACCAATATAGAAGGGAAAGCATGACAATATATGAAATTTGATAAAATATTTTAAAAGCGATGAAAATTCATATGATATTAAATGTTCTTAGTGTAAGACAAACGGACATGTTAATTATAGATTTCATATGTTAAAGTACATAAATAAGTATGATGATAAGGATTAAAGGTAAAAAAATGCCATGAAATCCACAAGGAGTGACTCTGATGATGACTCTAGTGACTCATACTCATCTCATGAATAGATTTTCGACAAACCAAATATGTGATTATTTGAAAATATATCTGAGGAATGTATCTTATCATTGGTACATAATTAGAATTATTACTAAAATGAACATGATTATGATATGTCAAAAGTGATAATTTTAGAGTATTGAAATATTCATGAATATATGTTTAATTAGCTTATATTTGTATAGAATTTTTTAATAAACATAATGTTTTATCTATTAGTTGTTGAATAGACATCTCTGTAGATAAGGAAAAGAATACTTCATTATTAGAGGAAAATACTAAACAATATTTTTCAAATGAGAAACTAAAGAAAAAATTTGAGAGAATATGAAATATAATAGAAAATATCACTCAAATACTAGGAAAAAATTGATCCAAAATATATTACTTGTTTAGGTCCCCAACATGGGAAAATAAGAGTTGTTAAGAGAAATTTTATTCTTAAGTCCAATTATTGAAAATTTTCTTTTAGTTTTTATTCTAGTGAACCAAATAGTATTTTTATTTAAAAAATCAATACGCTTATAGGAATCCTATCGATCATATATTGGTTCTTAAAGCCTTAATTACTAACATTTATAGACCCAATAAAATTTGATTACCAAAATTATTCTTAGTATAAACTTTTTTTGTAGGAAAAAATCTTGGAAAACTCACATATAAATATGTGTTACATGTACAATGGTTTCCACATTCATATCAAAGAAGATAACACAGACTTTAAGAATCTAATAGTGGTTTATGGTGGTCATTTTACATTTGGTGACAATGCTAAATGAAATATCATTGGTATCATCCAAATGGGTAACTTTAATTGTGTGTTATTTTCTAATGTAATTTTTTTTACTGGTTTTGAATATAATCTTTCTAGCATCTCACAATAATGCAATGATCATTTTCAAGTAAAAATTGAAAAAATCATATAATGTTCTTATTTCAAAAAATTCTTTAGTATCTACTATATTGTGAAATGAGAATGTGTATACTATTAATCATGATTTTTTAATTTCACAAAATGGTTCATACTTAACTGAATTCCATAGAGAACGTTGTCCTTGTTATAACATTATATACCTCTATGACAATCATTTACTTTGAAATTATACAGGGATAGGGTATGTCAGGGATCTAACAAAACATGAATTTCCAAATGACAAGGTTTATATCCCATATTAGAAAGGAAAAAAACATAAAATTTATTTTAAATTAAATTAATATGTTTCAACTTCTATTCCTCTGGAATTAGGTCACATGTACTTGTTATGACCATCTTGAGTTACTAGTTCAAATGTGAATAATTATGTCTATGTAATTTTATCTTAATTTTCTTTGTATACATGGGTATTCGTTTTTTTTTTCTCAAAATAGAGAATCATGTTCTTATTTTTTAAATTATTCTAAATCTATAGAAAACCCACATGGGCTTATAATTAATTCCATAAGAAGTGACTACGATTGTGAGTTTAAAAATAAAAACATTGAATTATTTTTCTCAAAATATGGATATAACCATAACAAATCTTTTAGATACCCAAACTTGATGTACATGTACATTACTTTAATTTTTCAGAATACTTAATACATAACAAAAACAGACACCCAGGGACCATAATAGTTTAGTGTCTTTGGAAACTCAGAAACATATTTTTCTAATTGTGGTAAAAGATCTTTAATATCTACCATAATGATCCCCCTATTTTGTTTTCTTACCTAAAACCTTTATTTATATCCTTGGGAAAATAAAACATAAAAAGGGTGAACTCAAATTCTCAGTAAGGGTAAACATCGAGAACATAAAACATCCCACAATTATTTGAACGTAAAAACATGAATATGACATAAATCATAGCAATACATAAGGAATATATCATGAAGGTACATAAATCATGATAAAATAGCATGGGAATAAAACATGTAATTGTGGAAAACCATTAAGAACATGATATTATTTTCATAGTAGCCAAGGCATTGCTGCAAAAACCAACCTAGTGGACAAAGTCCCTTACTAAATTGAGTTCACTTCTCATTCCAGTCCTATATCACTAAACCAGATTAACTTACCATTCCAGCCATGTCCATCTCATGAGATATAAATTATTACCCAATTCATTGGAGGGATATATAGGTCCCACCCATCTAATAATGAAATCATTCTTACGTGTGCCACAACATAAACATAAATCATTCATCAAAACCCAAAGAATAAAATGGGTTTCATAAATATCATCCGATCATTACATAATCCATTTAAAACAAATGGATATCATATCATCATAAAAAGTAAAACCATGTAAATCATAGAGATATTACACTTGAAACACACACATATGAAATAATTTCATCTTAGTTGGAAAATGGTTATTATGAAACACTTGAAATGAATTCGTGAGGAAAATATCCGTTCTTCTTCAAAATCATTTTATTTTTACAAAATTACATGGAATTTTAAAAGAAAAGGACTTTGATGAAAATAGTAATGAATTATCGTAGAGTAATATTCATGAAAATATGGTGTTATGAAACCGTAAAAATCTGTTCAGGCTGTATAAGTTAAAAAAACAGTCTCCCTGTACTTTTAACGAAAATGTCAAAAGTACCACATATGGTAAACAAAAGAAATATTCCTTCTATAACACAAATTAAAAGCCAATGAGGGGTAAAAATGACTCTAAACACAAATGGGAGAATATTAAACACATTATGAAAAAAAATTTATGGACATGGATGAAAAATATAACCCCTATAAATACTTACGTATAAGCAATCTCGGATAAAAATGAGATTGTAATATTACCCCTTACCATAGGTCTGATATGATTTGTACGTATATGAACCTCCTTTATAATGATTTAAATAATGTCACTTACTTATTACATAATCATATTCAATGTTAAAATATCATATATGGTTCACTTATGACTTTATATTACCCATTCTTTTGTAAATTCCATGTTAATGCAGCATTTTGTGTAAAATCGTTTCATTTATCGTACGTGTTTGTACTTGTTATTCATGATATTATTATTACTTATATCAGGATTTAATTACTCCTAGAATGTAAAACATGATTAATATATCATATATATTCATTATATATATATAATAGATAGATAAATGAATTGAAACACACCATTCATGGAGATGGTAGGTCGTACGTACGCATGAACGTGGTTTTACTTTCCTTATTGACTTGAATGGAAGTAAGTAGATGACATATATATATACATACATAAATAAATTATCATTATTATGTCATATATATCATTATTATTCATTATATATACTTTATAATCATTCTTGAATGGGTAATAGGGAGATTGAAACTCATCGCGTTTGTGGAGATGATAGTCTGTACGTATGCACGCGCGGCGATATTATTATTTTGTTATTAAAATAGTATATAATTGGATGTTATATTATATATACATCTTAATAATAATGTTATATTTATATTTATATCATTTATACTCATTATTATACCCATCCAAATGATGAAATGTTTGAATAAAAAACTAGACCACGATGTGGAGACGGTAAGCCGTACATATGCACGTGTGGTGAATTTTTCATTCATAAGATGGATAAAATAAATAATATGGTTTTAGAATTATAATAAAATAATATTATATACCGGATAATTGAGTTATTCTTTTATAATGGAATCAACAAAGAAGGAGGAAGTGGAAGAAGAAAGGAACTCGAAATAGGTGGTGAGATATTTACCTCTTCTTCGGGTTCTTCATATTGATTTGATCAAAAGGGCTCCATAAGATGGATTTCTGAATAAAGGAAGGCCTCTAGGATGAAGGGAAGATAGTTGAGTTGTACAGGGGTTGGCCGAGCCAAATGGCTTGGGAGGAGTGAAGTTGAGAAAAGAGGGAGTGGCCTTTAATAAGAGAGGTGAGGGGCACCTTAGGAAAAACATAAAACTTTATTTTATAATAAAGTAATATTAGGTTTATAATGTATCAAAAGTTACTTATTTAGAGTCTAGGGTGGGGATGGGTCTAAATCCTTCCAACAAATAGGTTTTAGATAATTTTAGGTTACCATTTTAACATTATCATTTAGATTTAACTCTAAGATAAATAATTTAACTTTACCATGTCTTCCAGTATTCTTACACTATATTGTTAATCAACATACTATAAACTACCAATATATCCCCAATTGGTTCATAAATTTCATATTTATTATTATATAATTATTTTGGCCTATCCTCAGATTTTTAGGACTATTGAATCAATTAATAATATAATATTTGTTTTAAAAACTCTTTTATGTCAATTTTGACACTATATGGTATTTTGTCATTTCTAAATTAATAATAGCATTATTATTTCAGAAACAATTCATCTAACCAACCCTAGTATATTATATTTACCTCAAAATTTACTTTAATTCATAAAAAGTATCAAATTACAATTCATTGGGAATTTATAATATCAATTACGTTAATATTTCATTAATAAGGTAATTACTGCATCATCATTGTGTCATAAATAAATAAAATTATATAATATATAAAAATTATAAATAAAATACCATTATATAGGAAATAATTTTATCTTTCTAATAAAGATTTAGAGTCGACATTATCTTATGTATATCCCCATATTAAAAATGTTTTACTTATTAAAATTTGATTTTAATTCTTTTAACTCTTCTTTCAATTAAATAATAATAAATGTCCTAATCTAATCAAAGTGGACCTAAATGGTGATATTTTATTCCTATGTTTGTTTTTGGTCAAATAATTCTTATCCAGTAGAATTAATACATGTGTTAGGGTTATAATAATATCATTTTTAACCTTAATTACCCTATTTTCTTTTAACTGTCGTAAATAAAAGTAAAATGTTACTATTTACCAAAAATTATTTTTTCTTATTGAACCAAATTTAACTCTTTGATTTTAACCATGTCTCTCAGATTTAATAAATTCAACTCATAGAAGTGGTAAAATTAATTTTTATGTAAATTTGCAAATTCTCGTTGGAGGTGTGTAAAAGACGGTAAAAAGTTCAATAAATTTTTATATATCTAAAATTATTATAAAATGACTCCAATGAATTTAATTGAACTTATATACGTGTTATCTATCTATTTAGACCTTAATCCAATTTAAATGAAATAAATTATTATTAAAATAAAAAGTCAGTTTTAACCAATAATTAAGTGTTTTCACTATTCATCGAAAATTGAAAGTTTTCAGAAAAATACAAAAAATTCACCCTAGTCTAATTTTGATATTCCGAATCCAAAAATGAAGTCCATTTTGAAAGATAAAATTTATAAAAATTCAAAAACTTGGTATTACTATTCCTAACAGTTAATTTATATAATATTTTAATAATATATCATTGTTTAGTGAAACTCATTATTGCGTACAACACACGCTATCGAGGAAGGTTGTGATTGCATGTAATGAAAGCCAAGTCAGGGTTGCGGGTAGTGCAAGATTCTTTTGTTGTTGCATATAACATAATCTTACCATATTTCCTTTATACATTGATTATCTATATATATATACACTCAATATTTTGTAGAATAACTTCTATCAAATGAAATTGAAATTGTGTGTAACACGATCCAAGAATATTGTTGTGTATACTGCAAGTTAATACGTTGTTTCATATAGAGCAAGATAATATTGGTGTAGCATACAACATATGATATCATATAAATTAAAAAGAATACTTCTCATAAAATCTCAGCGTGTTACATTATACCCCCTTAAAATGAATTTCTCCCACCAAATTCTTCATTGTTATAAATGGTTTTCTACTTGAATGATTATTTTATAGAAACCCACATCATAAAAAGGAATACTGAATCATCATTTTAAACCGGAATGTTATAAACATAATCGATACCTAATGTAACTCATCACTAGGTTTCCACATAGGAGAATTTAGGTGAAAATATGGATATGGAAGAGAAATATAACCATCAAGTTATGATGGATAGTGGTAGAGAACATGTCTATGAAAAAGCCAACAATCCCAAAGCAATAAATTTCTGATGATCTAAGGTACCATATGATTCATCAGATATGAGGACAGTAGGACCACATTTTTATTTTTCAAGATCATTTCCCTAATGTTGAAATTTTTTTGAATAAAATGAATTACTTACTTGATTTTGGTACAATATGACCATTTCTTGTGCCCTGAACAATTACAACTTCATTTATTAAAGAAATGAAGTTGAATTTGACTTTTGTGAAGTGCTAGTAGACCATGTGATAGAATGATAGGTCATTCCATATGTCTCAAACATAAGGATAGAAGAAGTAATATACATAAGTCCATCTATGGTGAGATTAAATGTATATGGTTCCAAAAATAGACTTATACTTCATCTATAATCCATCTTAATAAATTATAAGTTGTTTCTAATAACCAAGGACTTCTTATAGGTCAGTGGTAGGTGATAAAGGCATATCGCCCTTCAGTTGTGGGTTTGATTCTCATAACCTTTCCAACACGACGGGTTGTCTTCCATCTTGCAGGTTCTCCTTTTTCTAAAACGTCACCATTATAACATTCCAGAAATAATATGGAAAAAAGTTCTATTCTTAAACAATACTATCTGATGTCCAACTTAATACATTCCAATCTTTAGGCATATCGAATATACATTTGTCCAATCTCATAGTATAAATAAAAATATTATTAGAGAGGTCATCTACAAAGAATGTGATTTCCAACATTTATCCCACATATATCATAAGATATTTCTTGTTGTTGGTCACATTCCAAACATGTGAATACCTTAATCATGTATTCTCTAGAAAAATGAATACCCATTTAACATTAGAGAAAAACATGAATGTTGTCGAAAGATAACTCATTCCACATAAAAAAATTGAAAAAATTATATTTACTCAAACCATGATTTCACTTTGTCCTTATATCAATAAGAAGCTCATTAATACTATCAAACTTATTATTTTCTCCTTATACATTCATTATGAACAATCATATACTTTCCAAAAATATATGAATATCATTTTGTGGTTACTGGTACCATTCAACATATACTTTCAAATACTTTAGGAAAAATAATAGTGTAACAATACTTATATGTTTCTTTATTCCATAGCACCGTTAAATTAACTATACAACATAAATCTTGATAAACAAACAATCATTCGACTACCTTCTTAAACCATTGACCAAGATTCATCATTTTATTCCTCAACACTTCTTTTATCTCATATATCATTTTTAGTCTCTTCATAATCATCAACATAAATACTATCCATATGACCATGATGATTCTCTTCATGAGACTTTCCCTTAGTGCATTGGTTTTCATAATTCTCGTACATTTCACATTTAAAAAATATAACTGTTTTTGATGTATTAGAAATACCATTATCCTTTTCCATGGTGTTAAATGAACCTTTTCCATTGAAATTACTGGCTTGTGTCCTCCTTTTCCACACCCAAAGCATCTTCCAGTTCCTTTGAAACATTCTCCCTGATGCCTCTTACCACATGATTTACATTATGGAAATTGAACTTTCCTTCCTCTATGATCATCATGAAACTTCAACTTTCTTTTATTAGCTGAGTCAAGAAACTTATCAAAGTTGAGATTATTTATCATATTATGAGATTTCTGATTAGGAATAATAACGATGTTTGGTCTTTAAAATCCCATTTCATTTGGTAGCTCATGAAAAATATAATTCCATTGTCCATCATATCCTCCATTATTGGAAATCATCCTATCTCTAGCCATTTTCTAAAACCCAAAAAGAATAGCGTGAGAGGAAAATATTATACTTGGAAAACAACATAATAAAGGTGGAGTACCTTCAATATCTAACATCATAGGTTTAATTTTAAGACTGGTTCCATAATTCATGGATTATAACATATACATAGATTTAACCTTAAGTACATCCCTAGAAAAACCTTTGACATATCTATAGGGATCTCACTAATGTTTTTTCTTCCTAGTTTCCAAAGGATAAATAATCCTTTCCTCTGATATCAACTATATAGACCCAAACATGACGTACATGGAATTTACATTAATTTTTCAGAATACATAGTACATAACCAAAACAGACACCCAAGGACCATAATAGTTTAGTGTCTTTGGAAACTCATAAACATAATCTTCTAATCATGGTGGAAGATCTAAAACATCTCCCATAAAGATCTTATGCTTTTTTTCATACCTAAAACCTTTCTTTATATAATTGGGAAAAGAAAACATAAAAACGGTGAGCTCAAATTCTCAGTTCGGGTAAACATGGAGAACATAAAACATCCCAAAAACATTTGAACGTAAAAACAAGAATATGACATAAATCATAGCAATATATAAGGAATAGATCATAAAGGTTCATCAATCATTATAAAATATAATGGTAATTAAACATGTAATTGTGGAAAACCATTAAGCACATGATATGATTTTCAAACTAGCCAAGGCATTGCTGACAAGACCATCCTAGTGGAAAAAGTCCCTTACTGAATCTAGTTCACTCCTCGTTCCAGTCATATATCACTGAACCAAATTAACTTTTCATTCCATCCATGTATATCTCATGAGATATAAATCATTACCCAATTCATTGGGGGAGATATTGGACCCATCAATCCCATAATGAAATCATTCTTATGTGTGCCACAACATAAACCTAAATCATTAATCATAACCCAAAGAATAAAATGGGTTTCATAAACCTCATCCCATAATTACATAATCCATATAAACCAAATGGATATCATTTCATCATAAGAAATGTGAAACCATGTAAATAATAGAGATATTACACTTGAAACATACACATATGAAATAATGACATCTTAGATGGAAAATGGTTTTGATAAAAAACGTGAAATGAATTCTAGAGGAAAATATCCATTCTTCTTAAAAACAATTTTCATTTCACAAAATGCCAAGAAATTTTAAAAGAAATGGATTTTTTTGAAAATAGTCATGAAATATTGTAGAGTAATCTTCTTGAAAATAAGGCATTATGAAACTATAAAAATCCGTTGATGCTGTATAAGTTAAAAAAATTATCATCGTACTTTTAACAGAAATGTCAAAAAGTATCACATATGGTAAACAAAAAAAATGATTCATTCCATAACACATAGTAAAAGTCAAATAGGCGTAAAAATGAATTTAAAAATAAATGTAAGAATATTAAATACATTATAAAAAACATTTTTATGGACATGGGTGAAAAATATAACCCCAGAAAACACTTACTTATAAGCAATCTCGGATAAAAATGAGATTACAAAATTATCCCTTACATTATGTCCGATATGCTTCATAAATATTCGAACCTTCTGTATAATGATTTAAATAATGTAATTTACAAATTAAAGTATCATATTCATTGTTATTATGTCATATATGGTTCACATATGAATTTATATTACCCATTCTTTTGTAAATTCCATGTTAATGAAGCGTTTTGGGTAACATCGTTTCATTTATCGTACGTTTTTGGACATGTTGTTCTTGATATTATTATTACTTATATCATGATTTTCTTACTTCCAGAATGTAAAACATGATTTATATATCATATATATTCAGTATATATATTTATATAATATTTAGATATATGAAATGAAACACACCATTCATGGAGACGGTAGGACGTACGTATGCATTAAAATTGTTTTCCATTTCTTATTGACTTGAATGGAAGTATGTAGATGAAATATATATATACATAAATCATGTATCATTATTATGTCATATATATCATTATTATTCATTATATACACTTTATAATCATTATTTAAAGGTTAATATGGAGAATTAATCTTATCGTGTTCATGGAGATGGTTGTCCTTACGTACGCACGAGTGATGATATCATTCATTTGATATTAAAATTGTATATAATTGGATGGTATATCATTTATAAAGAGTAATAATAATGTTATATTTATTATTTATATCATTTATACTCATTATTATACCTATACAAATGTTGATATTTTTGAATAAATAACTACACCACGACGTTGAGATGGTAAGTCGTACGTACGCACGTGTTATGGCTTTTTCATTCATAGGATGGATAAAATAACTAATGTGGTTGTAAAATTATAATAAAATCACAGTATATACAATAAACTGGAATTATTATTTTATAATATAATCAACAAAGACGGAGGAAGTGGTAGAAGAAATGAACATTAAATCGGTGGTGAGGTATTTACATCTTCATCGGGTTCTTCCTTTTGATTTGATCAAAAGGGCTCCATAGGTTTGATTTCTGACTAAAGGAAGGCCTCTATGATTAAGTTAGGAATGTTGAGAGGGTATTTGGGCAGGGGTTGGCCGATCAATATGACTTTGGAGGAGTGATTTTGAGAGAAGAGGGAGTGCCCGTTTATAAGAAAGGTGAGGGGCACCTTAGAAAAAACATACAATATTATTTTATAATAATTTCATAATCGGTTTATAATGGATCCAAAGTGACTTATTTCGAGGCTAGGGTGGGGATGGGTCGAATTCCTCTCTACCAATAGGTCTTTGACAAGTTTTGGTTTCCATTTTAAACTTATCATTAAGATTTAACTCTAAGTTAAATAATTTAACTTTTGTCGTGTCTTCTTGTATTCTTAAAATATATAGTTAATAATCATACAATAAACTTTCAATCGAACCAAAATTGGTTCATAAATGTCATATATATTATTATATTATTTTATTTGGAGAACTATTTATTTTTAGGACTATTATATCAATTAATAATATGATATTTGTTTTAAAAACTCTTTTATGTCAATTTTGACACTATTTGGTATTTTGTTTTTTCTAAATTTATAATAGAATTATTATTTCGAAACAAATTAATATAAACTACCCTAATATGTTATATTAACCTATAATATTTTTTTAATTCAAAAAAAGTTTCAAATTTCATTTATTTTGGTATTTATAATATCAATTTTGTTAATATTTAATTAATAAGGTAATTACTACATCATCATTGTATCAAAAGTAAATTAAATTATATAATGTCTAAAAATAATAAATAAAATACAATTATGTAGGAAATATTTTTATCTCTATAATGAATATTTATAGTCGACTTTATCTTTTGTATAACCCTAATTTAAAAATGTTTTACTTATTAAACTGTGATTTTAATTCTTTTTACTCTTCTTTGAATTAAATAATAATAAATGTCATAATCTAATCAATGTGGTCTTAAATGGTCATATTTTATTCATAAGGTTGTTTTCAGTTGAATTATACTTATCCGATAGAACTAAGACATGTGTTAGTGTAAAAATAATATATTTTTACCCTTAATTAATTTATCTACTTTTAACCGGGGTAACTAAGTAAAAAGTTACTATTCAACAAAAAATATTTTTATCTTATTGAAACACATTTTACTCCTTGATATTAACCTTGTCTCTCAGATTTTCAAAATTCAACTCACAGGAGCGGTAAAATTAAGTTTTATGTAAATTTTCAAATTCTCCTAGGAGGTGGGTAAAAGAGGGTAAAAAGTTCATTAAAATTTTTATATATCTAAAATTATTATAAAATGACTCCAATGAATTAAATTGAATTTATATAGGTATTATTTATCTATTTTTTCCAAAAATAAATTTAAATAAAATAAATTATTATTTTTATATAAAGTCAGTTTTAACTAATAAATCAGTGTTTTTACTATTCATTAAAAATTGAATGTTTTCAGAAAAATACCAAAAATTCACCCTAGGCTAATTTAGATAATACAAATCCAAAAATGAAGTCCATTTTGAAAGATAAAAGATATAAAATTTCAAAAAGGGGGTATTACTTTTCATAACATCTATTTTATATAATATTTTAATAACATATCGTTGTTTAGTGAAAATCAGTATTTTGTACAACACATGCTATCGAGGAAGGTTGTGATTGTGTGTAATGCAAGCCAAGTTAGGGTTGCGTGTAGTGAAAGATTCCTCTATTGTTTCGTATAATATAATCCAACCATATTTCATTTATACATTTAATATCTATATATATATACACTCAATGTTGCGTAGAATAACTTCTATCAAATGAACATGAAATTGAGTGTAACATGGTCCAAGAATAGTGTTTTGTATAGTAGATGATAATAATGTTTTGGGTACATCACAAGATAATCTTGGTGTAGCATACAACAGAAGACATTGAATAAATTAAAAATAATACTTCTCATAAAATTTCGGGGTGTTACATCTCTTCTCCTCGGAGCCCTCAGTATAAAAGATTTATTGAAATAAGAAATAAAACACTTTAAGTGATAACATGAATAATGATTAAAAAATATGACTTACCTATATACTTTTTGGAAGAGGCTGTGAAAACAACAATATATTTAATTTAAATACTTAAAATTAGACATATATCGAAGAAAACCCCTTTTGATTTTTGAAATAATAGGAAGCCAATTTCTAATTGCTTTAATTTTTTTTGTTTCGAATAATTTATCCATAAAATTAAGGATAATATTGACATGTATTACTACAAAATAAATGATGGAGTTTTCATTAGTTATTCAACAACAAGTAAATCCTTTATTGTTTTAGCAAAAGAACATAGACTTTTGAAGAGCTTATCCATGTCAAGTTTGGTGATACATATCAACATGATACCAAAAACCCCTTTAGAAATCCTTGAAGATGATTTATCCTCTTTGAATATAAATTAAAAACCTTCTTATTCTTCTGTGAATCATACAAAAGAATTATCTAGTTATGGATAATATACAGAACATAAACCTATAAAATACACTCATGTGACCAAACCTTCATTTTCTATATTTTTTGGACTTTTAAATTCCACCATTAGATGCTGTTGTTGGGGAATTTTACTGAGGAATATAAAATAGATCTTAAATAAGAAATCTTATTTAAAATAAAAAATTATTATCATAGCTAGATTATAATAGTAGTGGTTTTCCAACTATTTATATTTTACCCACCATAGAATTTTTACCCACCGTTGAGTATTTCCCACTTTTGAGTTTTACCCTCCATTATTCTTTAAGACCCTGTTCAAAATATATTCCAATGGGATAATTATTTAATTTTTAAATCGATAGAAATTTTATTTCTTTTTTATTTTTATAAAACCCAAAATCCCTAAATGATATAAAATTAGGCACTCATCTAATATCAATTCTTATGTGAACCATTATCTAAATCCTTATCAAAAACTTTTCTCTCCTGACTATCTCTATCCACTAACCTTCACCGAATATGTATGCAAAAATTTCTATGGTTACTGTGATGATATCCACTTAAAATTCTATAGAAGAGTCATTTCCTTCAATAAAATTTAAAGGAGAATCAATCCATCTAGTTTTTTTAGCTAGTGAACATAGGGATTTCTAAGCATACAGTGGTACCCAAAAACAATGTTCATGTAGAATGGTTTATTTCATGAAATTCATTGTTGATGGGAGTTATGCAAGACTGGGGATGGCTAGAATGGTTTTCTTCTGACGAGAGACCATGTTTTCCTTTTTTAGTGAACATATTCTACCAGATTGTCTATTTTAGATTTGAGGAACATGGAGAATGGCTATGAAGAATAATAGATGGAAGAAATTTTATTTTCTCTTCATCAAAATGGGCATGATATTTAATGGTTCCATATGACAGTGTTTAATATGATTATAATGGAAGTATTCCAAGTGAAAGTGATAAATGGGTTTTTGAGGATGACTTGGTATAGCTAACTGGAGATGGGATACTAAGAAGACCAGTTGCTAATGGGCATTACAGTGAATGTATCTTACTTTTAATGTTTATCCGAAATATGTTTTTCCCATGGAAAGGTGATTTTACCACCATGAGGTATCAATATATATATATATATTGTGACCTATGAAAATAGAAAAAAAATATAAATATGTGAAGATAAATAATGGTTCACATGATAGAGATTTGGGAACCATATTCAAAATTTAATTCACTTATTTATCAAAATTTTATTTCTACCTTGTTAGAGGTCGAATGATTGGTTAGAGTATTAGTAGAAACCATAGTTAAATGTGGATGGTTTTTTTATTATAAGGTTCGTTTAAAAAAGGATGAAAATGTGTTGGAATCTCTGGAATAAGTAATAGATTGATTTTGATGACAAGCTATATGAGGAATTAAATTCAATTAATCAACCTTCCAGTCCAAATAATATTTTGAATCCTGGCTAAGCGCTTGATGATTTTATTGGGTATTCTGATGAGGAAGCCACTAATTTAGGAAATGAAAAGGAGTTTGTAGTCGATGAAGGCAGCACCCCAGACATACCTCAATGTTTTCCAACTATTACTTATGGTTATCCTATCCCTCCTAGGTCTCTCTCAATCTAAGAGACACTTTTAATGGATGGATGTAATGGAAAAAGAAACATAATTTAATGTAGAAGAAAAGATTAAGAGTACTTATAAATCCTCTAAAAAAATGAAAATGGTAAAAATAATAATCACAATAAAGAAGAAGATGAGGGGGGAGGTGGAGGAGAAGAAAATTGATAGGAAGATAACAGTGATGGAGGTTATGACCATGATGGTCCTAGAGACCACATTAGTGATGAGGATGATTATATTTATTATACACTAATATTTTCTCTAGGTGTATTAGTTTTTTCTAGATCTGATGACAAACACATCCTAGTTGGTGATGTTGATAGAAGACCCAGATAGGAAAATGAAGCCTTTGTTGAGGGGGAGAAATCTCAAAGCCTAAATTGTCACCCTGTTGATCCTACTATTTATGGTGTTCAAGGTTTTCCTATATTTTGTGTGCATAAGGATGTTGAGCATAACATTTTTGATCAGTCAACTGAGGAACATAAGGAGTTTTAGTCCATTTATGTTGAGTCTACTATTATCGATCCTTCATTTGTTTTCCCTTAGGTTGTTAAGTCTCAAATAATGTCTTACGATAGATTTATGGACCCAATTTTTAAGGAATGCGATAATTTTCCTAGATATGTTAATGTAGGTCAAGAATACAATGATTTGGATGTGGTTTTCAATCCACAAAAGAATGGTGGACTAACTATTCAAGATGAAATGGATCATAAGGGATCATTGGTAGTTCATATATATGTTTTAGGAGATTTTATAGTTTTTCCTTCTAATGTTCCAACCGGATCAGATCCTATAGTGTCAACAACAATGATAGAGTTTTTTCTTCTTTAACTACACTTGTAATTAAATCAATACCACATGATTTTTTCACCAACACTGTAATAAAATCCTTCCGTTATAGGATTCTCTTTGATTTTGTTCTTTTATTTAAATATCAAATACCCTTGGTAACAAAAAATAGTGATAAAGATGCAATACATATATTAGGGATTGATATTCATCACATCCCCCAAAAATTATGCATCAAATTTTTGAAGTTGAGGTGAAAAATATGATATTACAAAATGAGATTGAGACTTTGAGATCTGCATTGGATGGGATGAGTGTAATGACCCATCAATATCATTGGCTTATGAGTACAACGAGTCATTACATATCCTTAAGCGACCTCCCCAAGATGGAAAATGATGGCAATAAATGCCGAAGGGTTTCAAATACAAGTGGGGTACAATTTACCCTTTATAAATAATCCCAAAAATCAACAATCTATAACCAACCATTCACTAAATGATGAATAGTCAAAATAAAGACAAAAAAAATTCATGTATCAGAAAACCACATAAAGGTGGGCTATAATGGAAGACCAAATGAGTATCAAATTACACAACAAATAAAAATATAATGACTCTCAAGAGACCACAAGACTCCATGCTCCACTAACTCCAAGATCCACAATAATTGAAAAGCCTAAGTATCACGAGGTAGTTCAAACAATGTGGGAAACATAACCTTTGACCCCTTCCTGGAAGATAACATCTACAAATTCACCAATGTTCCAAAGCATGGGTGAGTATAAAACATAGTTGGTTTTCCCCAAATGAATTCCCTGCTCACTCTACTAGGATACAAATGTTGGCAACATTTATATAAAACAATTTATATAATAAAATTTACCAAAATAGTTTATACCCAAATTTAAAAAAGTTCAACAAAACCATTTATAACAAAGTGAATACACAACAAAATGAAACCAATTTCGAAAATGTTATTCTTCTAAAAAAAATAACTAATCAAAGCTCAAAACCAATTCTTCTTATCATTTGGAATACCATTTCCATAGTTCATGACACACCCTCACATGTGTACTTCGTTTGATAGTTCCATACTTATGATGGGTCTCTCGTACAATTACATTGTTCTCCAATGACACAATCCCCCAATATAGTGTAACATCCCTTGTACCCAAATAGTAATTGGCCCTTATTAAGGGCCTGTTAAGCATGTACTCACACCAACACCATTTATGCCAAATCATTCCATTACAAAAAATAAACACCTTCAATAAAACTGAACATTTTATGAAAACCAAAGCACAAAAAATTTCATGAAAAAATAGATTCAATAAAAAATTACCTATTATTGAAATCATATAATCCCATTTATGTTCCCACAATCTTGAAATACCCTTTTTAAAATCCTCATTTTTAAACAAAGGACCAAATCACTCATTCAAAATCCCCAATTTTCCAATATTCACAACCATCACTCAAGAAGGTTTTGAACAAGTGTTCAACACACAAATAAAAATCCATTATACACCACACATTTAATTTGATATAATTCTAATCAGTTCTACAAAGTGGAGTCGATAAAGAAGCCACATAACTCAATGGTTTAAAAAAACCACAACGAACGAAGAATACACAAGATTAGTGTATTGATTATCCCACAACACACCCTATATCTTGTCTCCTACCAAGAACAAAGACAGATCTCATAATATTTGAAACCAATCAACCTAGATATACCACCAATTGGCGTATATATGAGGAACTAGGAGAAGAGTATAAGTAGGTCTATGTAGATCTATGAAACCGATCAAGACTGATGGATAACGATCGCATACATTAAGAATCCTACTCTGATTCACAATGTGAAGACTTTGGATAACCTCTGGATTGAGGGGAGAACCTTCTTGGGACTTATAAGAAGAAAACTCCTTTGATATGGATAGTTTGGGGGGAAAAGGAGGTAGTAATGGAAAAAATGAGTGAGATCCTATATTTAAGTATCTCACATTGACTCTGCACATGGTTTGTCTGTACGGTTATGAAAGCCATGTGGTAACCATGCAGTGTCAAATTACCACACAATATCCCCTTGCACGGTCTCCTAAATCCTGTTCCAACAATTCTATATCTAATGCCTCAAAAGGACCACTCTATACTATTAGTAGCATAGTTAGGAAAATTGTGTGCCACCGGTGAAACCTTCACTTAGCCCCAAAAATCCTCTTCCTAATTTCTCCCAACTCTCCCATCCATCACCCATACACATTATAACCATAAATATAATCAAGTAAAGGTTACATACCAGAATCTAGGTGTACTAAATTATACCCATCATTGGTCTTTCCGTCCTCTTAAATTAGAAAACCCTCATTGATCTGAAAGAGTTACAACCACGACTCTTTCATCTCTTTCTCGTGTTCCCTTGTTTCTTTCTAAATCTGACCAAGGGGCCATAAAACCAGCACTAGATCGATGATTTTTCATCACAATACATTTTCATGACTATCCACAATTCATACTGGGAAATGTATCAAAGAAAAATCCAGCTCTAGGTCAACATGATCCCATATGATAATAGGGTCAGGACGAGGCTAATACATTTTCAAATGAGATACCTAGAAAACATTATGCACTGAACTGAACTGTGGTGGTAATGAAAACAGATATTACACCACTCCAACCCATTCTATTTTCTCAAAATAGCCAATGTAACTAGGATATAACATTCCCTGGTTCCTAAAATAACAATGTACATGTATTAGAGAGTTCCTTAAGAATACATGATCAATCACATCAAATGAAAATGACCTTCGATGGTGATCTGCATAAGATTTACAATGACTCTGAGTCATCTCCATCCTCTTTCTACTTAACTGTATTTTCTCCGTAGTTTCTTTGACAAGGTTGGTCCAAACTAGTGATGTCTCTCCCATTTGAGCGGATCATAGTGGAGAATGACAATGACGACCAAACAAATTTTAAAAGGGATCTATATGTATCGATTCCTGATAACTTTTATTGTATGATAACTCCACTAGGGTGAGATGATCTTCCCATGAGCCACCACTATCTATTAAAGAATGCTGAATCTTTTCTTCCAATATCTGTATCATCCTATCAGATTAAACATCTATCTGAGGATGAAACATTATACTCATAGTCAAATGAATCCCAAGGGATTTATGTAAGGATTTCTAGAAACGAGATGTGAACATGGGATAACTATCTAATACTATTGAAACGGGTATGTCATGTCTCTTTACCTCTTCAAGGATATAGATTTTTTGTAGATCCTCCACCATATGATTTTTAGGAATAGGGATGAAATGTGCTGACTTGGTAAGATGATCCACAACCACTCATATGGCATCATGTTTCCGAAACATTCTTGGAAGACATGTAACAAAATCCATCACTATAGGCTCCCATTTCCACACCGAGATAGGTAAATACTAAAACATGACTATATTTCTCTAATGTCCTTCTTTAACCTGCTAACATGTTAAGAATCACAAGACAAATTTGACAACTTTATTTTTTATGCCTCTCCACCAAAACTGTGCCTTCAATGCCTTATACATCTTCTATGTAACTGGATGTACAACCCATATTGAATGTTCATAAGAATTAAGGAGGTGTTCTTGACAGGAAATAGGTACAACCATTCAATTTATAATGATCTAAAATTAACTCCCATGAATTTCTAATGTTCAATGGTCTCCCCACCATTTAGTTTTGAACTCATAACAAGACATTTTCCATCTGAAATATGTGCCTATTTGACCATTTTTAAAAAATCAAGAACAAGAGTAGATGAAAAGAAAACTAAAAAATCTTCTCGGTATTTAAATTCCACATGTATGTTGGCTAGGGCCGACATCAACTTATATTCATCTGAATCTTATTTCTCCAACTGATCATATGAATTTCTATACAATGCATCTTACACCGAATTCCATTTTCCTTTCGTATACATCAACTCAACGTAAAACATCCAGAGATTCTCTATCCATCTCTGTTTCCTCAGATTCAAATCTCGTTGTGAGAAAATGGTTTTTGAAGATTTTTTGGACTGTAAAAATAGTGAATTTCTCACCAAAGAGATAATGTCATGAAGTCTTCAAAGCATGGATGACAGCAACTAACTCCAAATCATGTGTTGGGTAATTATTCACATGCACCCTCAACTTCCTTTTACAATAAAAAACACATGGTCTCCTTACATGAGAACTCAACCCAAAAATGATCCTAAATCATCACAATACACCACAAACCGCTATCATAATTCTGTAAAAATAATGATAATTTCATATGTATGCTAAAATTTTAGTTCATAGAAAGTATTCTGGCTTTCCTCTATCCACTGGAATGGAGCATTCTTCTTTTTCAGAGCTATCATTGGAAAAGTTAGTAATGATAAATAACTCAAATAGTGTCAGTAATAATTGGATATAACAAGAAAACATTGTATCATGAAGAAATTATTTTGTTGTTTCCATGATATAATTGCTTCTATCTTTTCATGATCAACAAAAATTCATTTCATACAAATTACATTGCCTTGAAAACATAGATCATGTATCCAAAAATCACACCTTGATAATTTACAATGTGAATGGTGATTTATCAATATTTTTAACAAAATTCATGTTTTTCCTCATTATCAATCCTTATCTTGGAATATGCCAATATGTCTTCCACAAACACCAAAAATAAAGAATCCAAATATCACTGAAATATCTGTTTCATCAATGCTATGAAGACCTTTGGTGCATTAGTCAATCCTAAAGTCATGAATACATTTTCATTGTGGCCAAATCTTCTTTTGAAAGATTTATTTGGAATAACTTAATTCCAAACTCGCAAATTGTGATGTCCTGATCTCACATCAAACATGGAGAACCATTGAGCTCCCTTTAATTGATTGATCATGTCCCTAATGGGTGGAAGGGGGTACATGTTCTTTATTGTAACTTGGTTTAGCTTATGATAATCAAAACATAACCAAAGAGTTCCATCTACTTTATTTAAAAAAAGATCAGTTATTCTTATGAAGACATACTTGGATGAATGCAACCCTTGATTTATAGCTCTTCCAACGGCACTTTTAATTTTTGTAACTCTAGTTGTTTCGTCCTATAAGATGAAGGGAAATATTATTCTTCCCCAGAAGGAGAACAATCGTAAACCCCACTTCCCTTATAGGTGGTAACCCTGAGATTTTTTCATTAAATATATATGGAAGTTGATCCACAACTACTGGAAAATTATTTTCTTTGATATGTTCTAATGATTACAATGTCAACACCACCAACAAGTATGAGATCATTCCCACTGTCAGTTCCAAAAGGCTATTCTCACATTTAATTACAATCCTCTCTTCACTAATGATCGATTCCATCCTCATACATGAATCTAAATGTTCTCTTACAATAGTTTATGTAAGCCTTGCACATTGTCAACTAATCCATACCCATGATTACATCATAGATATACATGTAAATCATAAAAAAGTCACATTTCAACTAATCTCCATCAATATTTATAGCACATTCTCTAAACACAAAGTCCTAACATTCTATTTCTCTAAGAATAAATTTTCGTTTTTAAAATGAATTAATCATTTCCTACTTCAAACATAGAAAATAAAAATCACGAGAAGAATAGAATAAATTTGATGCACTAATATCCAAGAGCACTTTCATAAGGGTAGAGTTCAAAAGAATCATACCTCTCACCATAGATGGTCCTGCCTGATCATAAAAAATCATTAGCTCAGATCCATATAATTGATTCATTGATGTACTGTGCTAGTTGATTACATTCCATGATTTCCCTAGTTGAGGAGTCACGGTATTCCTAGAATCACCATGTCTAGCTCTGCTCATATGTCGAGAATGATTCTACTTTCCTCACCCTGTCGAATCATATGATTCTTGTGATGGTTGAGAATTTTCTTGAGCACCTAACCTTGGAGAACTATGAAAATAGCATTGATGATGTCCCATATTGTTGAAATTATGACATGATATACGCAGTTCCATACATTCTCGCTTAATGTGGTCAAGCGAACTATGTTGAAAAAATATTCTTTGCTCTTGGGTCGCGGAGGAAGGTTCACTGATCTATCTGTTTGATTCTGATTTCCACTTCCACCTTTTAAATAAGTTTCCCTTTTCCTCTAATCCCCAACATTTGTGTTCCCACAAATTCCTTATAGGTATTATCATACCTCCTCTAATAAAACCTGAGATATCACATTCAGCCACAGTCACTCTATTCACCATCTCGGTATAATACGTAATATAGAGCACCACTATCTTCTATTGAATCCCCTGTCAGTCCCGATTCATTGATTCGTACCTTCATGGATGCACTTGATCCAACATCTAGTGAAACAAACACTAAATTCATGAACATAGCCACATACTCTATGATAGATAGACTCTCTTGTTTCAAGCGGATGATGTATGTCATTTTATGGATCATGAATGTGTGATGAATGAATTGTTTTCTGAACATCTCTTCAAAATCCTCACATGTAAGGACATCGTCAAATTTAGCCTGCACCACTAAATTCCACCATTGGTGTGCAAGATCCTTGAGAACATATTTCATCAGCTTGAATTTATGCTTTGTCAGTGTGCTGAAGGACTCAAAGATAACACTCATCCAATAGAGCCTCACCTCCACCTTCTCAGGTTCAACACCACCCATGTTGTTATGTGGATTATTCTTCATGAACTGGATGCTATGATCCACATGTCTTGGACCATTACTTTGGTTCCTCATATTCGCTGCATTAAAGGCTTGGAAAATATTCTGAAATGGATCTTGGTTCACTTATGGTTCGGGTTCAACCACATTTTCTATATTTCCTTCAGGTTGGTTTTGATGATGCTTACCGGGTGCCATTTTTAAAACCAACAACAAACTCCATCAATATCACCCTCTAGCAAATGATGTCTGAGCATTTCAAATTAAATCACATCAAATATCACAACATTTTTCTTAAAAACAACTTTTTTCCCTGTTCAACCATTTTTAGACATTCATTAATTCATTTTAAAACAAAAACATTTTCGAAATACACCCAATATCTTCATTTCAAAATCATTTATTTGAAAACTAACTCGGCATTTTTAAAAAATTTACATCTTGCACAAAACCATAAATCATTACTCAAAAAGAAATATAAAATCGTAGTGGGATTTCATTCCTCTACCATGAATGTCATGTTTGTCTCATTGGCTAAACTAATGATAGTGAAATTCAAATATCCTAGAAGTGCCTCCAAACATATGTTTACCCAACACCCTGGTAACATGAATTTCAACATAAAATGGTTAGCTATGACCATATAATCTATAGATTTTTAGTTCCAAAAATCCTACTCCTATCTAATATTTCATCCCAAAGAGTAGACAACAAGGAATTTCAACTCAATGACTAATAACATGGATAACTACTTCTTAGGCATTGTCTGAACAAGGTGATAACATTTGTACCTCAAAGGAAGGACCACATGGGTAACATTTGAAATGACCCACCAATTCTCATGGGTTTGAGAGTAAAACGAGTCATTGCATGGCCTTCAGCGACATCCCCTAGATGAAAGAGGCTGGAAATAAATGGAAAAGGATTTAAAATACATGTGATGAATGATATTCCCTATAATAAATAAACCAATAAACAATAAATCCATAAAAAACCAGTCACTATTTGGTGAATGGACAAAAGAAATAAAACTAAATAACTTCTTGTATCTCAAAGCCACATCAAAGTGTGACACAATAAAAGAACACATGATTATAAAATTACACAATAGATAAAAAACCAAATTCTCTCAAATGACCACATTATTTCATGCTCCACCAACTCTAATCCCCACTATCACTGAACAACCTAAGCATCACAAGGTAGTTCTAAAAACATGGGAAACATTACCTTTTCTCTTGTCTTGGAAGATAACATATGCAAAAGCACCAATGTTCCGAAGAAGGGGAGAGTATAAAACTCAGTAGGATTTCCCCAATTACTTCCCTATTCATTCCACTAGGAAATAAAACTTATCCACATTTATAGAATACAGTTTTTGTAAAACAATTTACTAAAACATTTTAAACCCTAATACAAAGATGTTAAAAACCCATTTATAACCAGTTGAAAACAAAAATTGAAACCAATTTCCAAAAAGTAATTTTTATAGAAAAATAACTAATCAAATCTTAAAACAAATTCTTTTTATCATTTGGCACACCCACTACATAGTTCACAACACACCCACATATGCATTCTTCATTTGACAGTTTCATACTCATGAGTGATCTCTCATCTAACTACCTTGTGTCACAATGACACATGCCCCAGATACAGGGACACATCCCTTGTATCCAAATGGTACTAATCCCTTATTAAGGTCATATTAATCATGAAATTATACCAACACCTTTTACTCCAAATCATTCCTTTACCAAAATAAACAGCTTTAATAAAACTGAACTTTTATTGAAAACCAATGCAGAACCAATTTAAAGAAATTTTTCATTTCAACAAAACAATGAAATTTATTGAAAAAATACAATACCAATTATGTTCCTACATTCTAGAAAAAAACACTTTTTAAAAACCACATTTTAAAACCATGAACCAAACTACTCATTCAAAATAGAAAATTTTCCAGATTGTATAATCATCACTCTAATAGGTGTCCAATAAGTATTCAACACCCAAATCACAATCAACTCACCAAAAAATTCAATTTGATGTCATTCCAATCAGTTATACTACATGGAGTCGATAAAGAAGCCTCCTACTTGATATGTTTTTATGAAAACCACAATGAATTAATAACTCACAAGAAAACAGGGTTGGTTCTACAAAAACTCACCTTAGATCTATTATCCAACAAAGGAAAAAGCTAAATATTATCATATTTCACATAGAAAAACCTAGATCTATCCCTAAAAGGTGTAGATATGAGGAAGAAAGAGAATTGGAGAACTATATCTATGTATTTCTATAAAACCGATCAAGAATGATCACATACCTCAATAATATGGATTTTATTAACCAAGGGAAGCCTTTAGATCACCTCTAGATCAATGGGAGAACCATCATTGTCCTTAGGAGAAGTAAAATCCATATTTAGGTCTGGTCTAGGAAAAAATGAGGGAGTTGTGGAAAAAAACAAGTGAGATCCTATTTTTAAGGATCTCATTTGGACTATGTGCACGGTTTGGATGCACGGTTAGAAAAACCATGAACTAACCATATGGTATCAACTTTCAACACATCTTCCCCTTGAACGGTCTCACAACCCATTCTCTAACAATGTTGGAGAAACATTCTCAAGGGAACCACTATGCATGGATTTTCCGCACAGTGAGGAAAACTATGCATATCCTGGCTGAGCTTCACATTACCCCAAAAAATTATTCCAATGTTCTCCCAACTCACCCATCCATCACCCTCACACATTATAACCCTAAAATAAATCATTCAAGGGTTACATACTGGAAAATGTGGGTATTACATGAGGTCTTCCTTTGAATATTCATGGTATTGTTTCCTAGAGAGGGTAGAGAATATTTATTTCATGGATTCTACATCAAGTGTTCCAGATCTTCCATTTGATGATGTATTTATTAGATATATATCAAGAGAAAAGCTTCATGCTGTTTCAAGTGATATACATTACCTCCCTTAGGATATTGTGAGAAAAACCCATCATATATGTGATCATCTGAATATGATGGATAGATAATATATGAAAGATATGAAAGCTGATATAGATACAATTATAAAATCCCTAATGTATTATCTATCTATAATTTATACCATGAATGAGTAGGATTCTCATTTCAAATTCCTTATTGTGAACCTAAGGGTTCCTCTAGTGACTAAAGCCTTTAAAAAACAAGTTAATTAGTTGAATGTAATGACACCAGTGATGAACATATTTATGGAAGGGATGAAAAATATCATTTATTTGTAATGTGGTGGAAATATTATTATAGACTTTATAAATATGATTAACCCTTTTCTTCATGATTATGGAACTATATGGGTATCTCAATACTCTATTCTAGTTACTGATCATCTTAGTCCTCTTGATTCTATCTAGGGTTTTACAGACCATGTGTAAATAGACATCCAGATTGATCCTTTCTAACTCATTTACATCCTTTCATTCTATCTCCCAAGGAGGCCGTAAAACATCTCAATCCTATCATTATATGAGATACTCCTTCTTTCACTGATGTTTCTACTACAATCCCTATAGTTAACTCTGATTCTACATATTTACCTTATACTTATTAAATAGGGAAGGGAAAGGGCCCATTTTTTCATTATAAATATACTATGAAGTGATACCATTTTCTTTTGATTCTTTGATATGGAATTTTTGTATGAAATAGTTTTATATCTTTTTTTCTTATACATAAATTTATTTCTTCATGGAAACTATATTATTCTACATATTTTATTTTTTTCACATTTCGATAATCCAAAAATTTGGAGAATGAGTCTCTAGATTTTAGTTAATAATTATCTGATTATTTTATTAGTGTTGTTCATTTGATTATATTCTATTGAACTACCTAAAACACCATATATCGTTACGTTTTTCATACCATATTCTATTTGATACTATATACTATAAAATTAAATTTGATACCATGCATATTTTATTTTTGACCAAACTATCACTATAGCGATTGAAAATGGTAAGAATATATATTCATTAACCTCAAGTTTTATTAATTACATGGTTTATAAAATTCCATGATTTGTGATCATCAAAAAGTAGTGATATTTTTTGCATCCTTGTTTTAGGGATCACAAAATAATATTTCTTATGTTATTAATGAGTTTTTTGTTTTATGGAATATTTTTATCATATAATAAATACTGGTGGAATTTTGGATAAGTGTTTGGAAAGAACTAACATTAGACTCTACTCACCGCTAAACATGACTCACCTTTGAGGGTGAGTCACCATCAGAATGAAATTTTGGAAAAGTGCTGGAAACACTAACCACCAGACATGAATCAACATTGAGGTAGATAAATGTGGAAAACACCCACCCTCAGTTGTGAGTAACCATAATGATGATAATTAGGTAAATTATGGAAAAGACATACCACTAGAGGATGAACCACCATTAGGATTTTCATACCTTCTTGATGAAAATTTAAAAAAGTGTTGGGATGACCTTCCACTAAGATGAGTCACAATTGATCTTGAACTATCATTATCCTGAATCGTTATTTGTATAACCCATCACTAGATAATGTCACTGTTTGGATGACTGACCTCGAGAGTTTTTTAAACATTTAGAAGAGTAACCATCATTATTTCTATTAATTTGATTAATTGATTCTGAAAGTTATATAATCTAATTTAATGCTGAGAACTATTTTAATTATTATTCTTAAACCATTCCATACATGCACTAAATCTTGTGTCACTAGATTAATATGAGGAGAAGAGTATCCAAATGATTCTTTTTTTCAAGATTCTCAAATATTAATATGTACACTCCCATGTATGGATTCAAGAGGGAGATATACATTGATACAAAAAGAGGTATACACATACACATGAAGGGAGATGAAACAATATATCCAGAATGAGGATAGATATATTTTTTAAGAGCTTACATGAACCATATTCATCTTCATCCACCACTGAAAGAGTTGATCTTACATAATATCACTTTCATTTCCTATAGTAATAGATAATATATATTATGAATCTATATTTTTACAATCTTTTTTAGAAACATTTATCATGATCTTGTTCAAGAAACATCCATGGATTCACAATATTTAGGGAAAATATAATGAGCTACACTATCTTATTTAAATATTTATTTTTCAATATTATATATTATGTTTACAATGCGATCAGTGTGTGTTTACTATATATATTTAACACGCACATTGTATCATGTAATTTAAATTGTAGATACTCAATATCATTTCAACTATCTTTTATTTTATTTTCTAGGGGTGTTGTGGTAGTGATCTCTATATAGCATGTGTTTGTTTTATTTCCCATGGTGTTGTAGAAGATCCCCCACATGGTTTGTTTTTATATTATTTCCCACATTTTGTGGAATAGGTCCATATGTGGCCTGAATAGTTGGTTTTCTGTTTTATACCTGATCCATATTATGAATCAAGATTATTTTATATAATATGCTTGATAGTTGGTGGATTATATGTGAAGAGGAATATGTATCTGCTTCAGACTGAACCTCTTGTATTTATTTTATTGTTTGTTTTGTTTTATTTTATTTATTATCATTAAACCATTTTTTTTAATTGTAAACAATAAAACTCCTTTGATAGTTAGTCTTAATTAGTGATTATCTAAGGTTTTGATTGAGTAAATTGATTTAAAATGATAAATTGATTTATATATTTGTTTTAACTAAGACATAATCAATCATTGAGAAGACTTATAAAACATCAAAACATTTATATATATATATATATATATATTCTATTTTGGATGAATGGATTGTTTTAATTATTATGTGTATTTTAATTTAAACCTATTCAGAATAGAAATTATTATTGGGTACACAATTCACCACCATCTTGAGATACTCACTCTGACCAACACCACTGGTTATTAACTAATAACCTATTAAATGTGATATTTTGGGGGACAAATATATTTTTTTCCCAATGATTCAAGGGATCTCGGTGTGGACATGTTATGATATATGGATCCTGGTAACCTTTACAATTTATATATTTATAGGGGGATCCACAATTTTAAAACACCAAATCATCTATCAAAGGCTCACCCTACATCTATTAAAATGATTCATCAAGAATTTATTAAATCCCCTAATCAAATCAAAATATAATATAGTAAATTAAGGAGTAATAAAAAATAAAAATATGACAATCCTGAATAATAAACTCTAATTCAATCAACTAGAAGATATAAATATTTATTGATAAATTTTTTAATAAATATATTGTTCATTCATATACACAGTTGGTAATAAGATATTCCTAGGGGTCGAGGCAATACATGTAGACCTAAAATGACGTACGCCTAAAAACTTAAAATTATTATTCAAAAAAATATAGAATTTGATAACACACACTATATTTTTTTAGAAAATGGGATGTAACAAACTATGGAATTATTATATTTAACGTTAATGATATATCAAATACAATTGATCTCCATGATTTCTCTTAAAATTTATTTTCACCTAAATAATTGATATTTTATTAATTTGATATATTTATAATCTCTGTAAATATTTGAGGGTTATTTAATATTCCTCTTTATTACCATACTCATGAAGAATAATATATAATAATAAAATGAAACATTAGTAAGAAAAATAAGTAAATCATTATAACCAAAAAATAATAAAAAAATCTATCACATTATAGTGGATCAATAATAAATGTAGATTTAGTCAAAAATAATATACACGTAAAGAGTAATAAATGAATAATATGTAATCTTGGGAAATTACAAAACCTCTTGTGATATTTCATTGAACATACTTTGGTTGGAACCACCTATAAGCATGATTATGAGTTCCTATTTTTATAACCTTCTTGAAATCCACAATTATCCTACTTTGTGGGACTCCCATATGGACATTAATACAAGTGGGGATCCAATGAATCTTATCAAGACTACATTGTAACTATCTCTCTACACTGACTAAGATTCATATGACCCCTGTTATAATAGTAATGGGATATGGTCTCCTTTTCTGAAAGCATGTCAATAGATATTCAACATAACCCAAAAAATCTTATTAAAACATCCTTCCTACACCCATAAATATGTTCTCTATATTTAAAATAAAAAATCACACCTCATTAAAACAAATATGTACATATTTTTTTGATGGTGATAACTTTTTATAAAAACTATTTCTTAGTTTTAGTAAGTCCATAATACTGGATACTACTATGAATTTTCAAAAAAAGTCATCATTATTTCAAAATCGTCCATTATAAAAATGTAAGAACCAAATAAATTTATATTGTTCAAAACATTCCAAAAAGTCGTAATTTTAAAATACAATAATTAATAGTCTATCATGGAATTCATTTTTCAAAGAAAAAGAAAATTCTCATCTGCTTTATGGAATGAATCCTATCTATATTTCATATGAATACATACTTACATATATACAATTAATAATGTGGTCATGTAAATATATATATATATATTTCAAAATTTGTATAAATATATGGGATTCATATAGGATATTAAGTGAAAACAAAGAAATAAAATTCAGGACACTTAACGTAATATAAAAATATCGATGTAATACCATTGAATCTTAAAATTAGAAAAAAACATAACTCAACATCAAGAACTCATTAAATGGAATAAATTTCAATTTATAAAATAAAAAAATGGGTGGAATATTTATAAATAATTTGTGTGTGCTATTTATATGGAAGGAAGTTCAAAAAAAAAACTAAACCTAATACACTACAAGGATGAAATTTATCTGTGGAATTCTAAATATGCTACAAGGAAACCAGAAAATCCATTAAAGGGGTAATAAAAACAAAAAATCCACAAAAAATTAAATTATAAATTCATTCTAGAATGTAAATTGATGATGAATAATGAATTGAAGGAGACAGTAATCTGAAAAATGAAAAAAGACATCCCCAAACAAGGAATCAACAAGTGACGAGGAGGGGAAACTAACATACATTGGATTGAATCTTTGAATCGTCCTAGAGAAAGTAATGATATCACCAAACATTGGATTCATTATAGACTTTGATTGATTCGACCCATGAATCATTTGATCCTTTAATTCAAGCCATGGATTTGTTCAATCCGTGATTTAAGTCATTATTTGAGATTGGATTCGATGAGGAGGAGCGTTGGTACGGGGTTGCTTCGGCATAAATATTCAAATATTGGAGATGGTTTGTGACAAGTTTTGGTACATTAAATAGACCGGTGACACCTTTACCAGCACATCCAAAAAAGGATGATAAAGATCCCATTTATTATTTCTAAATTAATACGGGTTGATAAAAGAAATCTTTATTAGTGTTAAAAAAACACTAATAAAATGCGTATTTATCAACACTAAAACATTAGCGATGATAAAGGATTTAATATTATAATTATAAATAATTTTTTTGTAAATATATTTAAATATATATATAGAAAATATAGTCATTATTTAAATATATTTAATATAAATTTATAATTACATAAATAAATAATTATTTATATATAAATATATTAAAACATTTTTCATATAATATTTATATATTTATATATTTATATCATTATGTATATATATATATATATTTAATAAATAAATATAACTATAAATATAGTTAATATAATCATTATTTAAATAAATTTTTTATAATTTTATAATTATATAAATATATAAAATTAATTATTTATAATTATATAAATACTTTTTATAAAAATTAATATTTAATTTTTTATAATTATGAAAGTATAAATGTATAAGATTGGTAAATATAAATTTTTAAATATATATATATTTTAAATATTTATTTTAAAAATATACATTAAAATTTATTAATGAATATTTAGTCACAAAGGCTTGCATGTTAAAAATGAGTGAAATTTAATAATAAAAAAAGGAGTACACTTTAACTATATTGAAAAATGGATATGTTTGTTTAATTAAATATAAATTAATAAAAAAATATTTATATGTAATGAAATAAATATGAATACATATTGGAAATATTTAAACACAGAAAATAAATATATATAAATAAATAATAAAAACTGAATAAATACACAAAAAAATGAAAAATAAAAATAAAATATATTAAAAATGAATTAATACCAAACTGTAATTAAACATGAAATAAAAAAAAATATACATATTGAAGAAATAATATATTAAATTTATCATATTATCATGACATTATAAAATGAATACATAAATCTGAATAAATTACATAGATAATAGGTGTATGTGTTTCTATATATGATTTCATTAATTATGTAAAAATGTGTGTGTGTGTGTGTGTTGGATATAAAACTTCATTAACTACGTATATGTAGGTGAAATCAATATAACACTCATTTGATATATAATAAATTAAAAAATCCAATTACATTGAATTATGTCATGTACTCGATGCAACTAGTCAGTATTTATAAATCATATTTCTTTTTAATAATACAGAATTTTTCACTAAATTTATGACTTGTTTAATGTAGAGAATAAATAATTTTTATTATATAAATCATATTTAGGAAATATTTTATGCATTCATATATATATATATATCTTTATATATAAGATAATATTTATTAATATTTATAATATATATATATATATATATGTATATTAAATTTATTCTTTTTATCAATAATTAATCATGTAAGAAATTATTAAATATTATTCATGATTTTATTATTTTTTATTATTATCTGTTTAATTATTTTATATATATATATTTAATATAATCTATTTATTATTATTTAAAATTTATATATAGTTTATTAAATCTATTCATTTTTATTAATAATTTTTTAAATAATAAATATTTTAATATTTTTTTTCTAAATTCATTTTTAATTATTATTTATTTGACAATTTCATTTTATTTGAGACCTTTATCAGTGCTAGAAATAAGTCGCTAATCAAGGGTACCATTTATCAGTGCTAAAGAAAAGAACTGATAAAGGCTACCCTTTACTATAGGAAAAGTGATCTTAAATAGTCTCTTTTTCATTGATAAAAACACTTATAAAAGGTACCCTTTAATAGATCTTGTTATAGAACTGCTAAAGGTAACCATTATTAGTGATTTCTACTAACATTTATAATGGTTAGCACTATAAAAGGCCTATTTTGTAGTGTTGGGATGTGGCATGATGTGGTTGATGAAGAATTGTATAGAAGATATGAACAGATATTGGGGATCATGCTAAGAAGGTTGGATTAAGTTGAAATCCTTTCTTTGTGGTTGTTTTCTTATTTATTAGTAGCTGTGATTATTTCATGCTTGTTATAGATTTCTTATATAATTACAAGTATACTACTTCCTTGTGATGTGACTAGTCGAGTCTTAGAAAACCTTTTAGAATCAAATTATAATGATGTATTGATTTATGGTTATGGTTCACAATTATTAATAATGATAATGGGTAATGTTCATGGGTATGAATCTATAATTAAAAATGAATAATATAATAGTACCATGGTTTTGGAAGGTTATTAAATGTATTAAACCATAATTAAGGATGGGTTGTTATTAAATGACTGGTATTCGAACTATAATAGTTGATTATAGTAAATGATTCACCATTATACTTATATATATAGTGAAATTTTATTTCCATTCCATATCAATGGTAGATGGGATTTTATGTAAGACATTTGCCATAGTTTTTGTATATGGTTGCATAGTTTCTCCTAGAATGGATTTGTGCTATATATATATTCATTATTTTCTAATATTTCTTATGTTCCACCTCCCAAGTCAATTGAGTTGATGATGATGAATTGTTTTATTAGATTTTTTCAAATCCCTTCTAGGGATATATTCAGTGTATATTAACTGAAACAGTTTCTTAAATGAGATATTATTGAGTATTTCATAAACTATGTTGTACTTGAAATTCTGTGAATATTTTTGAAAAAATTAGTACATTTGTGATAAAATGATAAATCGTTCTTCTGTTCAAATTTATTATTATTAAAGGAAAGACATTTTCACTAAAATGATATTTGAATGGATTTTGGTTATTTTATTTTTTCAAGATTATTTCTGTTTAAAATTCCAAACATTTATTTCATTAAATAAATTTTGGAATTCAATTTTTAATCTTCATATGGGAACTCATTTATAATTTATTCATGAAATTATATTTTTAGTTTATAATTTATTAATTTAACAGAACAAGAAATTTTTGTGTTTTTTGGACCTACTCGATGGAGTTAGTTTGTTGATATATGACAATGGGGAAAGATTCTATGCCCATGAGTGAAGGATCATATATGATGGAAACATGAGCTTCCATAACCCAATATTTAATGCAGAAGTATTCTTCTTTGATTAGGTATAATTTATTTCATAACCTTTTCAAGAATCCTAGAAGCCTTCTTCCATGGATCTCTCATGGATATCATCCATTCCATCCATTCATGGTTGACTTATTCCATGACCTATTCTATGCTTTTATGGGTAATCATTTGTTCTGCAACACCCATTGGTCTATAGAGTTCTTTCAGGTCCTTCATCTATGCCTATAAATCCATCTATTTGAATTCATATGTGAATAACATCACCACATGTGAACACAGATGTATTTTATTCCTTCAACCCATCTTCCATATGAAACCTTTCTATGCACCACACCATAAAAATATTTTTTGATCATCCCTATCTTCCATGAGATGGAAATATTTCATGATCGTGACCCTGCATCTGCTGATTGATCAAGTTATTTATTGTTGATCTTGATCTAATACTATCATGTGAAGGATAATTAATTTAGTTTGACGAAAATAAAATGTTGAGAACCAGCCGTACTTTACTCCAATTAGTGCGGAATATTAATGACCCCAAGGATAACAAAATATGTTGGGGTAGGAAGAGAATCAATTCCAAAATGAAAACACAGTTGTGAAAAATAAGGTGTTATAATCACTAATGAAAGTGGAGTCAAAAAACAGAAAATTAATTGGGAAGAAATAATTTTTATGTGAATAAATCCTCCCATACAGAGGATTAATAAACCACATGAAACTTCAAATAATCTAATGTAATTTAGATAGTAAAGAAATTAATATAGAAGCCTTAAAATTAATTGTAAATACATCAATGAAAACCAGTATGAACAACCAGACCTAGATATACCTCCCTCATCTCTCTGATAATTGTCTCAATGATAGTGGTTACATCATGAAAAATTAATCAATCATGTTTTCAGTGATTCTGAAAAATCAATCATGTTCTCCCATAATTCAGTATCTCACATATCCCCCTATTCATATTATTGTTCTATTATGACTTCTTATTTTTCCTCATTACCCTCCTCAGCCATAAGTGTAATGGTTTCGTTAACAAAAAAACATAATTAACATGAGGATTGAACTTAATCAAATACCTCATCTATTATGGTCATTCCTTGATGATGTTTTAATTTTTCTTTGCAATTAAATTCGGTTCCGGGGAGTGCCTCTTCCAGACATTGTTGTAGTTGTGGTACAAATTTGTTTTCTTGATTCTCCCATTGTTGGTGTTGGGTTTTAATTTTTTTATTTTTATTTTTTATAAACTTTTTAGATTGATGACTAATTTTATTTAGACCATCATTCTTACTTGTATTTGAGAAGAACAAACCAAAACACCATGTGCGTAAAATAGAAGAAAAAAAATGAAATAACCTTGTCTAAAATAATAAAAATGTGAGAAAGAATATACTTATCAAACTATATAATTTTTAATTTCCTTATTCCATTGGAGAATCAATAGAAATTTGACATGATAGAAAGATAGTTTTAAAACAATTGTCTGTATCACATTTATTAAATAAAAAAACCAAATCACAGTAACTACAAAGTGGAGGAAAATGGTATGTATGGATTCAATACCACATGGAAAATGGTTATAGAACTCAATTTTTTTGATGATGTCATGAATTATTAAACTAAAATTATATAAAATTCATGATAGATGTGATATGAATATATAAAAAATTATAGTAAGGATGAAGAGAAAAATAGATCAAATCCCATGATGGTGTTTCTAAACACATGAAATAATTCAAATAAATTATCTTTGAGAATTATTAGGGTATTTTGGTTTTCCTCAACCTCATCTAGAACTACATTATCCATTCATTTCCACTACCAAGGTTTAGTATAACCAATTCAGATGCATGATATTCAATTTTAACATTTAAGTTGAATTTAATGTTGTTTCATTCTCACTCAATCCCCTATAATACATTGAGGTTCATCCTCTAAATTCCATCACATTATCTAGGTTGATGGAGTATATGATTTTGATAATTTAATATTGATAGTATTTATAAGATGATCTTACAAGATCAAGTTTAAACCCATTTTATCAAAATCACCCAAACTACAACACCTTGGTACTCAAATCCAAACTCATGTTTATGAAATGAATTGGGAACCATGGAAGGGGGAATAAAAATTAAGATCTAAAATAAATATTTCATAAAATAATTAAAACACACATCAATTAATTTTTTATTAAAAATATGAATTCAGAATTATAGGATGAAAGCTAAAAACATAAAATAATTTTTTAGCTATGAAATATCTATATTGGATATGACCCTTATCTCCCATTCGTTATTCAGATACAATATATAATTCTCACATTAGTCCTCCTATGTTAGCATCATACTATAGAAAATTTCCTATACCGAATATTTGAAAATATAGTCTCTTGATGCAATGGGTATTTATTTTCACAATAGTAACATACTCTTAAATATATGAAGAATTATCTCAATTATTTAATTTTCAATTATTCTTCTCTTCCCATTAATAATATCTCATCCATGTAAATGAATTCCCTTATATACATGTGAAAATATCTAAATATCTATTAATAAGAGTGATTTTTCCAAGTCTCCAGTGTATGTTTATTACATTTCAACCTTTTCCTTTGTTATTATAGTACTTTGAAATCCTATTTTATTACTGAGGACCCCATGTATGAATCCTTTTGTTTAAACTCCCCATAGATCATATATATCATATGGATAGCTCATATGTGTCATGATTTTGAAACATGTAGAAAAAAAACCAATGGTGTGGGTGGTGAATCTACAGTGTAGATTATTTTATTGGTTACATAGCCGGTATGGATATGAAATAGCCAACTACCCATGGCTACAAACAAACCATCCTCATATTCTTGATTCATCCAAAATTTAACAAACAAATGTGTTGTCAAATCCATATTCTATAGTGCCTTGGTACATCTTTTTCATCAAATCTTTCTATGGTACTTTGTTAATATACTATGAGACAACCTAATTTATTTTAACACCATACATGACACAATAGGTTCAACTATGATGTAGCTTCATCTTTTCAATTATCAGGATAAAAGGATACATAGTGTATTGGACATATCATAGAAAGTCATTGTTCTTTATTTCAAGAATCATGGGATACTATGCGACATTACCATTGATACAATGTATCATTTATCTAAACTACAGTGGTGACATTATACCTCTTTGGATATACATGGTTTCACTTCAACGTAGTGTGTGTCTACTATGACACAACTTTTATCTAAATATGATGATTTTTGATCACACCAATTATGACATCATTTCTATATGTCTGAACAATAACTAGGTGTTAGTGTATCCCATATTTAACATTCCATTTTCTAACTATTGTTATTTAAATGATTCTACTCCATAAGTGGGTCCTTAAGATGAATGAAGGTAGACGGTCCCCTAACATTGCCATGTATTTTCTTACATTAGTGAGGCTCTGATATCTCCACCAAATAGACCAAATAACTATGAAATGGTGTGGTTAAATTCCTATTTAGACTATCCATTTGGATGATCTATGACTTCTCATTCTACTATATGTTTGGAGTTCCCTATTGATGGCTATCCTCGAAGCCCTACTTGGGATAAAATGTGTATTTCCTCCATGGGTTGAGAGATAGCTATGTTGGTGCATTTTTTACATAAAAAATGAAAATACATTGAAAAATTAATAAAATAGTGAACCAAATTATTTCGAGATTTTTATCAAAAATTTTATCCAAATATACAAACCACCCAAAATGAATGTTATTAATAAAAATATGGGTGTAATCAATTAAAAAGGCATTTATTAATAAAAATATTCAAAAAAAATTAATAAAAACAAAATAAAAAAATTAATAGGAAATAAAGGTTGAACATGATATCCACTTATTATTCTACATAAGAAGTTAATTGTTCTTGTGGGATTGATTCTATAACTGTGGAAAAGGCTAATCCCTGAAATTGAATTAAATCATATATCATGGAAGATATGTATGTATGAGGTATCATAGAAGGGATATCATTAGGAAATATTTTTAGGATTCCAGATACTATACATTTTGACGATGGTCTTGTATAAGAGATGATGAAATTCCTCTCCCAAAAAACGTACAAGGGAAAATTAATTATTAAAGATGAGGGGTTGGTACAATATGGCCATCCTGATTCCTATATAAGAGGAAACATGATGCAACCCTTTATCAATATGATTTATTATTTAAAAATATTTGTGAAGTGGTACATATTATGGTAAATATATAATCCAAGGGGAGATTTTTATAGAAAATGAAATATGAATTGAGATAAATGAATATATTCTGAAGATGTTTGAAGAAAGTTAAAAACCGAAAGGCATCATGTACAAGCGGTATAATTTTTTCAAGTTTTTAACAAGTGGTATCAATTTATTCATCAATTAGTGAGATACCCACTCAAAAATTATTTATCATTTATCTACTAATGTTTTTCTGTGAATGTGTGTTGTTGATCACATGTTGTTTATTAAATGTAAAAACCCAATATCGCTAGGATTTTTTCATTTGAATTCCTGAGTGAAATGAAAAAATGTGTTCTTATATACAAAATTTTTTTTTCTAACATTGATCATAGAATCAATAGAACTATAGAATTAATTTTCACATCCCAAGTACAAAGTTGTAAATTTACTCAATGAATCTCTTGAGAAGAATGTGATATCCGAGAAAGGGAGTTATAGAGTTTGTTTTATCAACCATAAATTGTTATTATTTATTTTTAGAGGATATATTTAATCAATACATGATTGATGAAAAATTATTAAGGTGTTTTCAAATAAGGGATGATGTTTTATGATGATAATGTTCTCTTTATCATCACAGGAGAATTTGAAGCCCATGAGGAAGCCCCCTTGTATGTTGAAGTGAAACAGGGAGATTATACTTTATGGATTTTCTTTAGAAACATCAAGGGTATAAGAAGTTAAATAGATGGAAGAAGCTGGATCCTTTGAAAAAAGGAGAAGTATGATATATAAAATAATATCCCCATATTTGAAATTAATATATAATCCCATTGAATTTCATTTCAATTAATGGGGATAAATATTTAATACATTCAAAAAAATACATTGCAAGATATTTTTAGGGATCCCAAATGACTCAATTAGATTTATTGACAAAAATTGAGTTGATCTGAAGTAGATTCATTAAAAATATCATTGGTAGATAATATTATTGTTGTATTTGAAGATATGGAATCTTAAAGGTTGTTTTGATGAACTCGTTTTCTATGAAAAGAGGATGGTATCCAGTAGAAATTTGAAATTGTGATGGAATAAAAAAATGAGTCCATATGGTCATGATAAGGGACAAAGAAAGTATAAGTCATATTGGATAAAAATAGGAGTACCATTCCTTATAATAAGGCATGTTATAATGATGTTTTGTAACACAATCAAGATTACATTATAGTTAGTGGTCATGGTGATGTTGGAGAAGAAACCAGGTGAGACAACACCACAAAAATGGGCCATGGGGGAGAAGGAAATTTACAACATAGAAAACAAAAAAAGTGAACAATCTATAATGGTCCACCTTCTGGAATTACAATGAACCTATCTCAAATGTTCATGCCTTATATGGTTCTAACATAGGCCACAATTTTCATTGTTAAAGTTTCCATGAATTATGATACACTATGGATCATGATACAATATGATGTACGTGGACTAAATAAAAATGTGCCTACGGAGATCCTGGTGGAGGACATTGTATATAGATAGCCAACAAGTGTTGAAAATTTATATTTTAAATTTCATGGTGGATATAAAACAAGAAGGAATTTGGTGCCATGCCATTGAGGAGTTTTCATGGTCAGGGAGATGTTCTTTGTTGAATATTTAAGATAATAAAAATGGAAAAACATGGGATAGAACAAGAAATTAATTAGTGATTAGTGGTCTAGGAGGATCCCCATGATTTATATGAAAGAGCAATATGGCCATGGTGGTGTTTGATGGTGTCTATGGATTGTAGGATGAGCTGCAATAAAAATGGCCAATAGATGAAGACCCGACCTATTGGAGTCATCACAACGAAATTGTTCCCCATGAAATGGTGAAGTGTGTATCAACGGTTAGAAATGGATTAAATGTCCATGATATATTCCATAGTCTAGTGGGTCAGTTTTAGAATATGATACCAGCATGATAAAATTATATTTTTAGAGTTACAAATGTAAATTAAAGAGATATTTACGTCACACAATAAAGGAGGGAAAATATTGACCAAAAAATAGTTATGGAGGGAAAAAATTATGGAAATCAAGGAGGAAGTTCATGAGGATTTATTGGTGCTTTCCATAGCCCAAAATGGTGTTACATATAATAAATTTATCAGATTTTTATTTCTTGGTTAAATAAGGGGATCATGTGGAAATAGATTTTTTGTGAGACCTATGGAAAAATGCATATCTGAATCTCTATGTGAAATATCGCTTTTAGTTGAGATGTTAGATAGAAGAAGGAGGAGTCAGAAATAATTTATGTTTACTCCATGGTGAATAAATGATAATTTTTTATAGGAAATGATATATTCAAGACATACTATGAAAAAAAAGAAGTGTCAGGAGGGTATATTCATAATTCATGAATGAACATCCCAACAAGACAATAACAGAGCATCTAACACCTCTTAATGATGTAATATATGTAAATAATACTGAAGAAGGTATCATTATGGAATTAAATTAGGTGATATTTATCCTTTATAGGAAAATTATGTTTTTAAGGAACAAATGATGGAGGGAACCTTGGAATGATGTGATATTTTGCAAAACCATTTTAATGGGGAGATACCCCTATGAAGTGTCGAGCACCTTATAGTGATTTGGAACATGTCCCATTTTTGATGAATGCTCCTTGGAATTTCCTAGTGAGGGTGAACCATGTAAATAATCATGTCTCGATTTATATTCATCATGCACACCAATGGCGTGTCAAGAAACATTAATGAATTTCTTGTTGTAGGGATCTATGAAGTTAAGATTCTATTGGATCATTATATTCAAAAGAGAATAGTGGGTGACCCCAAAGGATGAGATGTCATGATCCTTATTTGGTAGATAGAGTTATAGGGAAAGTGTTCAATTTGATATGAAAATTAAATACCCTAATTCACCCTCAAATTATAGTAATTTTACACTAATACCATTTTGTGGGACATTTAGAACTAAATATAGGTGAATCAAATGGAGTCTACTGGAAGAAAATGAAACAATATATTGAATTTTAGATGACCTGAAGAATAAGGAATATTGATTTGAGGGAAATAAATAATAAGAAGTATCAAAATGACTTTTATGGAAGAAATATTTTCATTATATTACAAATTACATTATATTATTTTAAATCTAATCATTCTGATTATGCTAAATTGGATATTCAAAGTGAGATATTCATGTAAAGAAAGTTTAATGATTCGAGATGATATTTTTAGATTAATTGAATATAGTTAACACCATGTTTTGTGGGAGCATTGATGATGTTTAATCCTAATATATTCAAAAGATATTAAACATTGTAAATTTGAATTTTAAGATAGTAGGAATTTAAAATTGAAGAACACATATTTTATAATTCTTTTAAGGAATGATTTTTTATGTAAATACCAGAAACCAATATTCAGATAATATTTGGGAATAAAATATTGAGAGTTATTGATGTTTACAATGTACCTTAATCTAATGTATATTTGTGATGAAGAAATTAAAACGAACTGAAAATATAATGTTCTAGAAGGATTTGATCCAGATGGAAAATTATTTGGAATAAGATGTTGTAAAAAAAATTCAGAGACAAAGTCCTAGAAGATTCAGTATTGAGTTGATCTAGATCTTCCAAAATTCAAAAGAATTTTCAAGACTAAAAGAACATTCAGAGAAGTGGTTAAATATTTATAAGTATGAAAAATAAAAACATAACAATCATAGTAGATGTTTATGATTGTGAAAACCATATACCCTATATATGGTGATACAACATGATTATGGAGGAAGACCATTGGAAGAAGAAGATATTTCAAAAATGGATCAACACTAAAGAGGACATTTTGGAGAGGTTGTATAACCAGATACTATAGTTTTGTGGTTGGGGTGTATAACTAATCAATTAAAGAGTCTATAATTATTGAGTATAGTGAATTATTAAATAAGTTTTAGGGTTTATAACAAATCAAAGGGAGGTTATAGTTGGGATTTATAAAAAATTAATGGTGTGGATAGTAGATAATACATGTACATTGGAGTTGGTTCTCTATAACCAACTACTTTGTACTTTATTCAATAAATAAAATCCTTATCACATCTTGATTGTTCTTCTGCGTGACATGTTATGTGATAATGTCCTATGGGCAGCTGTTTCATTAAAGGGTCGTTGCAGATCCCTGCTATGATGAGAACTCGAAAGTCCCATAACACTGTTCTTGAATGTATGTTCTATGGCCGGATGATATTATTTGAGGGACACAAATAATACAGGTCATTAGGGGTGAGGACTTATAAAACATTGAGGCACCTTCTCATGGTGTGCGCCCTTGGTAATATCTAGGAGGATATTAAGAGAACGAGACCCGCTAGTCGAAAATCCACATTTCATAGCGTCATTGGATGTTCCTATCTGCGGATGTGTGTATTGGTCATTATACTTTAAGATTATTATTAATGGGTATTACAACTCGCGCACTTAGATGTATTGACGAAAACTGTGACGACACACTATTCGCAGCGAGGTAGGGTACGTTGGGTCCGTCACAAGTAATACTGTATTAATAGATAATGCGAGAAAGGATTTGTCCCTTTCGTTCCATAACGGAAGTAGATATCTTCGTCCCTTTGATGGAATTGATATAGCCTAAATAAATCCATGGCCATGGTAAGGTATGGGAAAGTTCAATTCCGGGAATTCAAAGAACGAATAATCATGCACATGGATTGATGGCACTAGCATGAAACCCACATGATTGGAGATATCGAGACAAAGGTATTATATTACATGGTAAGCGTTCATAGGAGGTGACATGTCATTGCCGCGTTAAATTCATTCTCTATGGGTGCCTTGGCATGTTGCTAGACGCTAACCTTGGACTTTAGGCAGGCTCAACCTAATGCCACTAAGAAAGAGGCCTAGAGGGTCACACACTATGTGTGTCCATGTATCTCAATTAAATATTAGTTTAACAAGTTAAATAAATATTATTCCCGATTGTGGTTTAATAATGATTTAAGGATGCCTGATCGCATTTGTTTTGACACTAGTCATTCGATAGAATATAGTGTGAACGAAATAATATATATTTATTAGTGAGTAATGCAGTTACATTTATTTAATAAATAAATAGTCATTACTCAAGGTCTAATAAATATGGTGGAGGAAATAAATAAAATGAAAAAATAAAAGTTCAGGCTGTGTATATTTATATACATGCCGTGTAGTTTGTTTTTCAGGATTCGTGAGAAAATATTGTTTATTTAATCAAATGATATTAAATGTAATATGTTGGGCGCATGTCAAATAATAATGATGGTCAACTGTCTTTATTAAGACATTCGGTATTACTAAGAATTAAATTAAATGATTAAATGCTTTCGGGAAATTAATTCATTCTATTATTCTATGTATTATAATCCCAATTACATTATTCTCATAGAATCAGATCTATTGTTGTGCAAAACGGATTTGGAAATACGCTCAATCCAAAGAGAGAATTCCCTTTCCACCAAGAATGCCCTCATGTTACGATATCATGATCTTCCACCGGATCAAGGCGGGCGAAGGCGGACATCGCAAGCGAAGGTTCTTCCGCGCTAGCACCCGATGATCCTTTCTGCGACATCTGGAGATACGTGAAACAGGTGTGGATCACCGCTAGAGGAAAACTAAACTTGGATTCTACGATGCAACAACGGATCACCGAATCGTGACCGGACACATCAATGAAGAATGAATTCCAACGAGGTAATTCTTATGCATTAATTAAATTAATTATAATCAACATATGATGATCCATCTCAAGGGTTGCAAGACTCTTCTTTTCTTTTCATTCTTCGTTCTATTACGAAAATTCGGCATTTAATATCGTGACGGATCTCGGATTGAACATTGTTTAATGTTAAAATTAAAGTTGTCAAAACCCACCAACGCGCTTCCGCAGCGCCCGGAACCTACAAGTTGTATCAGAGTGGGTTATATCTTTGATTATAATTATTTATTGTTTCGTTGGTAATTTACACATTTAATAATTTAGTTATTTCAATTCATGTTTAATCATTCTATAAATCTGAATATTGAGATCTATTCCTCCTCCCTCGTTTCTCATTCACCTCACAGAAACGAATTTTTCTTTTAATTTTGATTAAAATAAAATAGAGGAACTCATCTAGAGGAGCCAAACGTTTCTAGCCATATAACACCAGAATACAAGTCGTGTATCCGGAAGTACACGTCGTGTATTCTAGGATCAATGCATTGACTGATCTTCCAAATCAGGTCATGTATTGGATTTTGTCTAAGAATTTAAGACACCGTGTGTTGACCAGAAACAGGTGGCACACGGTTTCCGGAATACACGCCATGTGGTCCAATGAACACGGCGTGTAGTCCCTTCAGGTTAGGGTTGCGTCATGTACTCTATACACGGCCTTCCCGGCTGGAAACCATGTAACGCAAAAACTACATGGCATGTGTCCAACTATACACGCCGTGTACTCCGATAAATTTCCGAAGTACATTAACACGCCCTTTCCCTGGGCGTGTACTTCAGATGGACGGTGAGGAAAAGTACACACCGTGTAGTCACCCAAATTACGTTGGATTATTAAAATTTATTATTATATTATAATAACCCTTGAGACGTGTACCATGGTGCAGGTGTAAAGCTGAGGCACAACAAATGATAGGTGTTTTATATATCTGTGTTTAATTTAACATCTGCCTAATAAATGGGAATTCACCGGGTTGCCTCCAAGGTACAAGTTACGTACAAGGATAATTTTAAATGAATTTATTTGTTTAAAATTATGATGGATGAGAATTTCAAGGAAATTAAGAATAGGGATTTAAGATAAAAGGATTGATTAATTAAAGATAATTAGTTGACTCGAGCGTGATTTATCTTAAACAAGAACGATTAAAGAATTGAATGCTCGTATTATTTATGTGTAAATATTGTTGCATGTATGGATGATCATGAGCTAGACCGAGACCTTTGTATGTGAATGGTTTCTTTTAATTTATTTATTTAAATTAAATTTGTTGGCCTACGTGCCATCTCCTCATTAATATGTAGGGCCTGCGTGACCAAGGATTATTTTATGTAAAAACCCCTTTTACCCCTCACCTGCATGTGAGATAAATGAATATGTAATGGATGGAGCTCCCAAGCTAGTGGAGGTGGCTCAAGTCAGGAGCCAAGGTGAAACCAATCCAAGGAGATACAAAGGTGGACAGGTGGAAAGCTGTAAACACGAACCTGAAAGGATCAAGGTGTTTCTCCCCTAGGTCTTGGGTTAGTTTATCAACCGCTAGATAAACTAACCAATAGAAAAGATCATGATCATACAATTTATTTTATTTCTGTCAGTTCCCTGGTTTAATTATTGTGGGTGTGTTGTCATGATCACACAATTAATGAATTAAACGACCATGCAAGATGGAACCAAAATAAAACCGGCTTATACGTAAATATTATCTTAGACATGGTTAATCACTTAAGTATATCCCACTTAATATTAACAAGCATGTAAAAAAGATAATAAAATGGAAATTTACGTATAAGGATAAAATCCCTCAAAATAAACATTAAGTCGACATAGCCTCCCATAATCATGGTTAGAATCGAACCATAGTTGAAAGTTCTTGACCAACCCTAGTTGGGGTGATTTCAATTATCGGGGAGTTATAATTCACGGTTTTGGATTGACATGACTTGGTTATCATCAAGGGTTGACTACCACAACATGACTTGGTGTGACCAAGAGGCAAAGATTGAAGAAATCCAAAAAGGATTTCAGGATTGGGGAGTCCACTCAGCGGATCAAGGAGCTGCAAGTTAAAGCAGTTGGCATTTGGAAATTCCTACCTAAAACCCTTCAAGTTTCTTGACCAACCCTAGTTGGGGTAATGCGAAGGGAAATATGGATCCTTTCCACTAGAATATTTACACAACAGAATATTCCGAATTCAATGGTGAGGGATATTGGATTTCGATAAAATATTGGGAGACTAATAAGTATTGATTTATTTATTTGTCTCAAATTTTGTAATAATGTACTAAACCTTTTCTCATCTTAATTTGTATAAACGGCAAGAAAATGAATTCAAACATATCATTTCACACCATACTCTAAAACGAAAACCTTCTCACCAGTACCAATTTCCAAGAGTGGCAGATGCTTTTACCAGTCGTCCTTCGCCACAAAAGGAAATTATATGTGCTGGATGAGAATATTCCAGTTGCGCCTGGGAAAGAGGCTTGTGATGATTAATTATCTCTATAAATGAACCAAATGGATGATTCCACAGATGTCCAGTGTTTCATGCTATCGTCCATATGTAATGAGCTCTTGAAGCAACATGAAAACATGGACGTGTATAACATGACGACTCACCATAAAGATATCTACCAAGAGAAGGCGAGACAAGAGAGGTATGAGATCTCCAATGCTTTGTTTACCATGAATCTTGGAGAGTCTGTGCTATCTGGGCCTCATGTAGTCAAGCTTATTGGCTACATTCAACGCTTGGACATCTTAGGGATTAAATTCCTGGATGATTTGCGTACAGATCTCATCCTATCATCACTTCTCAAGACCTTCTCTAGCTTCATTGTCAACTATAACATGTGCGGCAATGAGAAGAGTCTATCGGAGCTTCTGACCTTGATTCTCCAGGTAGATAAGGACATGGGGCGTGACAAACCTACGGTCCATATGGTGAACAAGAAAAGGAAGGACAAGGAAAAGGGGCCAAAGACTTATAAACGGTCTGAAGCCCCCGAGCACCGTCCCTCCAAGAAGGCGATGATCCCGAGGCAGTGCAAGGAATAGGAGGCAGTGTGTTTTTCATGTGGAAAGAAGGGCCACTAGAAGAGGAACTGCACCCTGAAGCGTGGGAACGCTAAAGGTTCATTTGTTATCGAGTGCAATCTTTCTATTTCTACACATTGGGTATTAGATACAGCTTGGGGGGCTCACATCTGTATTCAAATGTAGGAACCAAGTAGATTTACAAATATCACCAGAGGTAGGTGGATCTTCGAGCTCCCAATGGCGCAAGGCTGGCTGCATTGGCTATTGGCCACTACCACCTCTCCTTGCCAACTGGGATGATTTTGGTTTTACATAACTGTTATTATGTGCCTACTGTTACCAAGAACATAATTTCTGTATCATGTTTGGATATGGATGGAGTTGTTTTCAAATTTGGAAATAAGGGTTTTCTATTTTATAAGAAATACATATGTTATGGTATGGCACATTTAAATAATGGTCTGTATGTATTGAATTACGAAAACCAAGTGTTGGAAATCGATAACGAAACAAACTCACATGACTCATACATCACCCAGTTATGGCATCACCGCCTTGGTCATGTGAACGAGAAGCGTTTGACAAAGCTCTGCCAAGATGGCTATTTATACTCTACTGAGCTAAAACCACTACATTGATGTCACGCTTGTTTGCAAGGAAAAATGACCAAGCCACCTTTTGGTGGACAATGTGAAAGGGCCACAGAGCTTCTAGGATTGGTACACACGGATGTGTGTGGACAATTTCCAGTAGAAGCTAGAGGTGGATATTCTTACTTCATTACTTTTACTGATGATTTGAGTTGATATGGTTATGTCTACTTAATGAGGTATAAGTCAAAGTACTTAGAGAAATTTAAGGAATTCAAGAATGAAGTAGAGAATCAGCTTGGTAAGAAGATAAAGAAGCTTCGATCGGATCGAGGTGGATAATATCTGAACCAAGAGTTTTTCGATCTTCTATGGGAGTCTGTGATTCTAACTCAGCTCACTCCTCCTTATACACCATAGTAGAATGGTGTTAGTGAAAGAGGTAACGACACCTTGTTGGACATGTTGAGGTCGATGATGAGTCATGCGGATCTTCCATTATCCTTTTGGGGATATGCATTACAAACTGCATCATACACATTAAACCGATTACCAACTAAGGCAGAAAATGGAATTCCATCCGGGTTATGGAATGGAAGGAAACCCACTTTGTCGCACACACGTGTATGGGGATGCGAGGCATTTGTTAAGCCCTTCTCCGGAAACAAACTAGCACCCTAGGGCACGAAGAGTATCTTTATAGGATATCCCAAGGTAACGAAAGGATATTACCTATATAACCCTCAAGCCAAGAAAGTGATTTTCCCCAAACAAGCCATCTTTCATGAGTGGGAACACTTCCTCAAGAAGGATAGTGGGAGCAAGATTGACTTCAACGAAGTTGATGCACAAGATACACAGGAGTTGGTGCATGAACAAGTTCCACAGGTCCCTGTAGAAGAGGTTCCAGAAACACAAGTACTGTGCAGGAGCTCAAGAGAGGTAAGGGAACCAGAGAGATTTGGTTTCCTAGTCACCGAGGATGGTGAATCATTATTGTTGGACAATGATGAACCTCTATCCTACAAGGAAGCTGTAGAAAGCACAGAAGATTCAATATGGATAGAAGCTATGAATTATGAGATGGATTCAATGTATCAGAACCAAGATTGGGTTCAGGTTGATGAGCCCATTGATGTAATGCATGTTGGATGCAAATGGGTATTCAAAAGAAAGCTGGACATGGAAGGTCAAGTTAGCACCTATAAAGGAAGGCTAATGGCTAAATGATTCAGGCAGCGTCAAGAAATTGACTATAATGAAACCTTATCACCGGTTTCCATGTTTAAATCCATAAGAATCATATATGCCATAGGATCTTACAATGACTACGAGATTTGGCAGATGGATGTCAAAACAGTATTCCTTAACGAGAACTTTCCAGAAGATGTCTATATGACACAACCATAAGGGTTTATGACACTAGGTGAAGCCAAACGGGTTTTCAAGTTGCAGAAATCCATTTATGGATTGAAGAAAGCATCCAGGTCATGGAACATTCGATTTGATGAAGCCATAAAGGAATTTCGTTTCATTAAGAACGAATGTGAGCCACGTGTTTATAATAGGTTTAATGGGAATGTGGTCTTCATCCTAGTGGTATATGTTGATGACATATTTCTTATTGGAAATGACGTACCAGCCTTACAGTCAGTTACGGACTGGTTGAAAAAGTTTTTCTCCACGAAGGATAGGAGAAGCAGCCTACATTCTAGGGATCATGATTATTCGTGACAGATCCAAGAGGCCGGTTGGACTAAGTCAGGGTACATACATTGACCAGATACTAAAGAGATTGAGTATGGAAAAATCCAAGAGGGGATTGGTTCTAGTGTCACATGGCTTACATCTTTCTATGAAAATGTGTCCCCAGACACATCATGAGTAAGATAGGATGACCAAGATCCCATACTCTTTGGCTATAGGATCCATCATGTATGCCATGTTATGTACCAGGCTTGACGTTGCCTATGTAGTGATCATGGTAGGCAAATACCAAGCAGATCTAGGAGAACAGCATTGGAATGCTGTTAAGGCTATCCTTAAGTATCTGAGAAGAACTGAGGATATGTTCCTGGTGTATGGAGGAGACATGGAGCTTTTCATCAGAGGGTATGCTGATACTGGTTTTCAAATAGATCCGAATGATCTGAAGTCACTATCTGGATATGTTTTCTGTCTCAATGGAGGAGATGTGAGGTGGAAGAGTTCAAAGCATCCAGTTGTCGTCGATTCTACAGCGGAGTCCGAGTATATAACAGCTTCTAATGCAGCCAAGGAATCCGTTAAGGTTTGGATCATTGTCCAGGAGCTTGATGTGGTGCCTAGAAGTAAAGATCCCATTACATTGTATTGTGATAATACTGATGCGGTGGCTCTTGCAAAAGAACCAAGGTCACATCAACGGAAAAAGCACATACTCCGGAAGTATCACCTCTTGAGGGATTTGTATCAATGGGGTGAAGTTGAATTGAGAAGAGTGTCCACGAAAGAGAACATGGCAGACCCCATGACTAAAGGCCTATCTCAGCAGAAGCATGAATATCATGTGAGAGCTAGCGGGTTAAAGGTTGTTAGCAGTTAGCTCTAGTCCAAGTGGGAGTCTGTTGGAGTTGGTTGTCTAGAACCAACTACTTTGTACTTTATTCATTAAATAAAAGCCTTATCACATCTTGATTGTTCTTCTGCGTGACATGTCATGTGATAATGTCCTAAGGATAACTGTTGCATTAAAGGGTCATAGTAGATCCCTGCTATGTTGAGAACCCGGAAGTTCAATAACATTGTTCTTGAATGTATGTTCTATGGACAAATGATATTATTTCAGGGACACAAATAATACAGGTCATTAGGGGTGAGGACTCATAAAACATTGAGGTACCTTCTCATGGTGTGCGCCCTTGGTAATATCTAGGAGGATATTATAAGAACGAGACTCGCCATTAGGAAATCCACATTTAATTATATCATTGGGTGTTCCTGTCTGTGGACGTGTGTATTGGTCCATAGACATTAAGATTATTATTAATGGGTATTACAACTCGCGCACTTAGATGTATTGACGAAAACTGTGATGACACATTGTTCTCAGTGATGTAGGATACGTTGGGTGCGTCACGAGTAATATTGCCTTAATAGATAATGTGAGAAAGGATTTGTCCCTTTCGTTCCATAACGGAAGTAGATATCTCAAGTCCTTTGATGGAATTGATATACCCTAAATAAACCCATGTCCATGGTAAGGTATAGGAAAGTTCAATTCCGGGAAGTCATAGAACGAATAATCAAGCACATTGATTGATGGCACTAGCATGCAACTCACTTGATTGGAGATATCGAGACAAAGGGTTTATATTACACAGTAAGCATTCGTAGGAGGTGATACGTCATTCTGGCGTTAACTTATTTCTCTATGGGTGCCTTGGTGTGTTGCTAGATGCTAACCTTGGACATTAGGCAGGCTCAGCCTAATGCCACTAAGAAAGAGGCCTAGAGGATCACACACTAACTCTGTCCATTTATCTGAGTTAAATATTAATTTAACAAGTTAAATAAATATTACTCCCCATTGTGGTTTAATAATTATTTAAGGATGCCTGATCGCATTTGTTTCGACACAAGTTATTCGAGAGAATATAGTGTGGCCAGAATAATATATATTTATTAGCGAGAAATGTAGTTACATTTATTTAAGAAATAAATAGTCATTACTCACGGTCTAATAAATATGGTGGAGGAAATAAATAAAATGAAAAAATAAAAGCACACACCATGTATATTTATATACACTCCGTGTAGTTTGTTTTTCATGATTCGTGAGAAAATATTGTTTATTTAATTAAATGATATTAAATGTAAAATTTTGGGCCCATGTCAAGTAAAAATGATGGTCAACTGTCATTATTAACAGATGTGGCATTACTAAGAATTAAATGAAATTATTAAATGCTTTCGGGAAATTAATTCATTTTATTATTCTAAGTATTATAATCCCAATTACATTATACTCATACAATCAGAGCCATTGTTGTGCACAATGGATTTGTAAATACTCTCAAGCCAAAGAGAGGATTTACTTTCCACCAAGAACACCCTCAAGTTACGAGAGCAAGATCCTCCACCGAATCAAGGTGGTCGAAGGCAGACATCGCAAGCGAAGGTTCTTCCACGCTAGCACCCGGAGATCCCTTCGGCAGCATCCGGAGATACGTGCCACATGTGTGGATCACCGCTAGAGGAAACCTACACTTGGATTCTACGACGCAACGACGGATCACAGAATCGTGACCAGACACATCAACGAAAAAAGAATTCAAACGAGGTAATTCTTTGCATTAATTAAATTAATTATAATCAACATATGATGATCCTTCTCAAGGGTTCCGGGAATCTTCTTTTCTTTTCGTTCATCATTCTATTCCAAAGATTTGGCGTTTTATATCATGAAGGATCTCAGATTGAACATTGTTTAACGTTAAAATAAAAGTTGGGAAAACCCACCAACGCGCTTCCGCTGCGCCTGGAACCTACAATGTTATGGTGTATAACCAACATGTTAGGGGGTAGGAGTTTCTTTCCAAAACTTGATAATCCTTATGTTCTTATTTTTATTAAATTATAAACATATGAGGTAAGTTTGAGATTTTAATGAAGAATATAAATTGGATTTAACTAGTCCCTGAGGTTGATGTTCTTAATGTGAGAAAATTTGTAAAAATAAAAGAGGTCATTGATTTACCCACCCCCTCTTAGTGATCTAATAGGACTAGGGTATTTATAAATTTCATATAAGTCCATTAAAACTGGAGTAAAATGGGAAATTGGGATATCATGGATAATCACTAAGACATGAGGCATAATAAGTCATTTTTACTTGTATTAAGTTCATCTCACATAGTTTTACTAAACATAAATAATTAAATAAAGTATATATTTATCAAAAATAAATTCCCTATGGTGTGGGGAATATTAATACTAAATTAAGAAAGGTAAATTAACTTATAATAAAATCATCTCAGTGGTATCAATGTTGTGGAATGTAGATATATTGTTTAAAGAGATTGGGAGAGAGAGAGAGTGATTACTAAAAGTAAATATTATTAAGGATTTAAATCCACATTAATCTAATATGTCTACACTTCTAGTTTAGGGGCTTCATTTTGTATTGATGTTATAATGAGAGATTATAACATATGAGGTATGAAATTCTATATCTAGCGATAAATCCATTTTTTAATTATTTCGATATGTGTATTCGAACCTAGGAAGGATAATCAATTTTTTAGGAGCCTTTTTAATTAAATAAAAATATTTCTATTTCAATGATTTAAATATTTTATTATTGGGGAAATTTGATGTAGAAATATTTTAGCACATTTTTTTGATTCTGTTTTTGATATTTTATGAGGTTTTACTTACAGAAACTATTCCATAATTGAGAAATTGTTTAATATTTCATAAACCATGTTTTACATTAAATTAATTTATTATTTTGAAAAAAATGAGTATTTATTTTGATTTAATGATAAAATTTTATTTGGTTCAAATTTAATATTCTTAAAGAACACATATTTTTATTGAAATTATTTTCAAATTGATTTTTGTTATTTTGGTTTTCCAAGATTAATTATTTATAAAATTAGAAACTTTTTTTCCTTAATTCAATTCATGTATTCAATTATAAATCCTCATTTGTAAACTCGTTAATTTATATCTTCATGAATTTATATTTTCTATTTTGCAATTAATTATTTTTATAAAAAATTAATTCTATGTGTTTTATGACTTTCTTCCATGAAATTGTTTTGCTAAAATTTGAAAAAGAATAAAGCTTCTTGAACCCAGGAGTAAAGGATTATTTTTGTTGCACACAAGAGCTTCCACAACCAAATATTTTCTGCTCAATCATTCTTCAATTTGAATGTAGATTTTATTCAATGCATTCATAAAGAATCCTTAAATCCATCTTCCATAGATCTTTTATGGATATATTCTATTCCATCCTTCCATGGTGTCATTATTTTATAAAATCACACATAATTCCAGGGGTAATCATATATCAAGTAGTACCTTTTCAATTTTTATGTTCTTTAATGACTTTCATTCATTCCAAGAAACCCTCCTCTTTAAATTCCTCCACACAAAACACCACCTTAAATAATCATTAATGATTTTTTTCTTGTTAATCCAACTTCTATGTTCCACCCTTACCTACATCGCACTATATACATATTCTGGCATTATACCTATATTTCTTGAGTGTCAATGTTTTTGTGCCCCCATCTCATTTCCCATGTATTATCAGTCCTACCTATTGTTGAGCTCAGTCGGATCATATCAGGTTATGGAGAATTAAATATGTTTGACTAAAATAAAAAGAAATGAACTAACCTTTTCATATTAAAATTATACAATAATACTAAAAACCCTGATGAAAATTGAGGGTCCATGCTGAGGGCTACTGAAATATATTTCATCAATTATGTAACCCCAAATAAAAAGCTATGATAAATGAAATGAGGCTGAAAGAATGTTTAGTATGATGATAAATTCAAAAAACCTTGTCATTATTCAATGATTAAATAATGAAACCAGATGGCGTATGATTATTTTCCAAACTATAAACTAAATATGATATTCCAAGGACAATATTATAAAAATGATTATTTATAGATAGTCTAGAAGATGGAATACGATTTAAAAATATATGACATTAGAGTTGAGAAGTAATGAGATTTTTTATCAATGAATCCAAGACATGTCATTCCTGACTGATATTTTGTTTGAAATTATGACTTCTTGTGTGATATTTTTGATTGATAGATAAGGATGTGTTTCATGATGAAGAAAAAATGAAATTTGAATCACGGTGAAAGACTCATGTAGAAGTTGAACAGAGATGAATAACTGATTATGTAGAGCTAATAAATCTACGTTGTTAATGCATAAGAGGTGATGTTGTCAATATTATATCAGGATTCACTAAATATGACATTTGATATTAGGATTTTAATCGATGAAACACAACGAGATGATATGAAATATAAATAACAAAATATTTATCACATTTTTGAAGAGTTATGTTATTTCAAATGAGTGTGAAGAATATGGCCTATGTAATTGATGTATGTTTGAGCATATATGTGTCTAGGAAGAACATATGATTTAAATTAGACGATATAGAGTATGGAACAACGTGAATTAAATAAATACCTACTGATGATATTAGGAGATTTAGAGATGATCTTTACAAGATGAAGAAGGAAGTTACTCCAGTTTTAGTTGAGATCAGTATAAAATGAGGACTATGGGTGCATCGATGATGTTATCTATAATGGTATTTAGATCTATTTGTAGGAGTGATACTGAGAAATTCCAAGGGGGCATCAATATACCAGTTTGTGTGGCTATGGAACCGAGTTGGTGTGCATGCCAGGTGTTTAATCAAATTCACCAATGAGTTTGAGTTAGAGTAAAATAGTTTCCTGAGATTTTTTTTTAACTTTTTTTGAATCGATATGGTTGAGTTTGAGTGATCGAAAAATACAAATTAATAAATTAGTATATCTAATGAACATATGGATAGATTCCAATGACTTTTTATATTTTCTAATTCAATGTTTTCCTTCACCATAATTTTTGGTAGTTCTTTAACCTAGACTGAATCTTAATGAGAATTGAGATGAATTCATGTATGAAATGAATGATTATGTTAGATACTTAGTGTATTAATATGAACTAAAATTCATATTTCATAGTAACTAATGTAGACATAATTTAATAAAAGTCTATATAATTTCAATTTTGTCATCATGATGAAGACAACAAGTGGAAAATATTAATATATAGGATTAATTAATACATGAAGTATAGGTGTGGAAGTTTAAGAAACAGTTAGTATTATAAATTTTGGGTTAAAATTAAATAATCCAAATATGTTGTGTAAAATTAAAATTAAATATAGGTTATAGTCACATGGCCTTTCAAAATACTGTATATAAATTCATAATTAATCATTCAAGGAAAAGGGGAGCAAGAAGCCACGATATGATGGAATATTCTGTTGAATCATAGAAAAATTCGTGAATCGAATTATGGTCTCCTCCAATACTACACCAACATGGGTTTTTTGGATCAAATTGAGGTGTTTATTTTATTTTACATAAAAAAGAATATGAATAATGAAGGCACAATATGTGGAGGTCATTCAAGATATCATGAAGATGATGTTTGTGAGATGGTTATGATGATAGTATTGGCACACAATTTATGTGGGAGATATTCTAGAGACCATGGGGACACTCAAAGGCTCAAGGAAACATAAATCCCAAACCATCCTTTAATCATCACTATTCATTACTGATAATTCATACATTTGGGTTAAAGAACCCAATTTGAGCTATGGGAAGGGTCATTGGTTGGAGAACACAAGGATGTTGTGGATTGGGAGATGGAGCTAAAGGAAGAGATTAATCACTCCATATATCTAGATTTATGTTTCTCTACATCACATTTCATTTTTCAAGATATTTTTAATGGATTATATTTTTCTTTAACATTAATTTATAGAAAATTATTTTAGAGGATTATTCCAAATTGATTGAGAAGCATTTAATTTTACTAATTAATTATTATCCTATATCAAGAGGTATGTGTTATTACAACTAGAGTTCTTATCTTCACATACTAATGAGAACATCTTTAGTCTAATACAATTCTTGAATATAAAAAAATATTATATTTTTCCTTTGTGGCTACAACCAAATTACTTTTTTTTTGGAAATGGTTGTGGTATAATCTATTCCATGAGAAAGAGTATCCATCTTGAGTTCTGTTAAAAATAACAGTTCTCAAGAATATTCTCTAGTTCAAATAATTAATCCAATAATTGTTATACAATTTATTCATTTCCATATTCCTTAAAAATCATCTTGGTTTAACATAATTAAAGACCAAGATCATCTTATTTTAAATATATCCAATCTAATTACCATAATTCAATAAACTATTTGTCTCATTCAATTGTACCTTTTCCATTATTTCCCCTATAACCCACATCATCATTCCATCAATTAATTTCTTTTTTCTCCTTTTTTATGTCCCCCAAAAAAATTCCTTCCCTATAGGATAATACTGTTTAATGAATTTTTAGTGTTATTAGGACATAAATATAAAAATCGAGATCATTTCAAAGAATACTGTTCTTTAGGTGTTTGGCTCCTATATTTAGTCTTGTGTTGCAAGTGTTATCCCAGCTTCTAGGATATTTATGATATAGATGTCTCACTAATCCTCCAACCCCCACTTTTTCATATATCTATATTTTTTTATGTAGGAATATCCAGACAATTGTTGATTACAATTATAGTTAATGTACTCTTATGTGATGAAGTGTCTCATGATTATGAAGTACATTTATATACGACATATGGTGACTAAATGGATACTTCACATACATGTATTTAGCATGTAATGAATTACTATTTTTATATTTTTATTTATATATGGTCTATTATGTCTTATAAAATAGTGTATGATCACATGGGTTTTAGTAGACTATTATATCACTATGTGATTATGGGGTCATGATGATGATGTGGATGAGATGTTTTTCAAGAAGGAGATGTCTGAATATGATGATGGTGTAGATGATATTTGTTTTCATAGAGGTACAATAAGAATTATGAAGGGGATGTGAGTACGATGATATAATAATTTTGGGTATAAAAAGACTTTTTAGTGGCAATTTTCTAGTGTTTTAACTTTATATATATATACATATAATACATTTTGATATTGTGTGCCCTACTTCCTTGAGATATTGGGTAATCAAGACTTGCTGAGGATGGGAATACATATAAACTAATTTAAGTAATGAGTTAATTTTATCTATTTAGCCTCGGGTATTAAATATGCTTCTTTCACATTTTCATGAGAGGATTGAAAAGGGATCATACTATGTATATCTGTATTCTCATGAATATATATATATATATAACTAATTTTTAGGTACTTGGGAGGGAGTTGGTGATTGATCATGGTATTAATATCTTTTCGAGGATGTTTGTGTGGTGATGTATTTGGTATTCATTACCCTAAGAGTTTCTATGGTATATTCCTACTTTTATGTTTTTAATTGAATTAAATATAATGTACTGTGACTAGTTTATTCATCATTATAGAGTTTATGGGATTTTTTTCATATACATGGAATAATGAGGGAAATTTCTTCTCTATGTGCATGTTTTATAGCCTTAGTGATCATTTTCATCTAGTGGTATATTGGATTTGGGGATTCAAAGTCACTCATATACTCATTGATGAAGCAAGAGGGTTGTAAAGAACATTCAATTTATTTTATATTCCCCTTTGAATAAATACTATTTATATAGATTATTTCAAAACCAATAAACAAACTAAAATAAAAAATGATACTTTTTATTATGATGAAATATTACTATGTAAGATAATCATTAATATGTTAGGAGAACATAATATGAAACTTCATTAAGAAAACTATAAGAACAATAAATTCACAAGTAAATAAATTGAACATGATTATAAAATCATTATCCATTGGTTTCCCAAGAATATAAAACCCCATTCTAAAATATTTAATTAAGGAAAATAAGTAAAAATATAATATAAATCTTGAGAGAGTTGTAAATGGATATGATTAATGATTTTAGTGATATATGTAAGGATATATATAGCAATAAAATATGGTCTTTATTGATGGAGAAATTGGGTATATGGTTTTTGGATATATGACCACTGGGTAAAAATGTATATAATAGGTATATTGAAGTTTTTTAATTTAATATAATATTATTTTAAAATAATAAATAATTTTAGAAAGTAAAAAATAAATAATATTTAATTAAAATATTTAATAATAAATATAAGTATTTTTATTCCTCACATATCATCATAATTATTATGGTTATTATTAAAGAAATATTTAATGTATTTATAAAACAAAACAAAATATTCTAATATTAATTTAATGATAAAATTGAATTGTTATAAGATAAATAAATATTTTTAATGGTATGTAGTTAAAATCATTAAATTATTTAAGAAGATATTTTTGAAATAACTCTTTTTTAGTGTTGTGCATTTTTATCATAATTCATCAAATTTATCACTTTTAAATGATTAATATATTTTCAATTTTCAATTAATTAACTAATATATTAAAACTTATTTAATTATTAATTGGCATGAAATATGATTAAGAACACGTAATGGAAAAAAAGACATTCAAAAAATAATTATTTAAATATATATGATGTGTTCCTATAAAAGTAAAATTTCTTATATTATTAAGTTATATTGGAATAAATAGAGTCCAAATTTTTATTAAACCCTATAAAAATTCGGTAATATGTTTAATTTAATTTTTTGGTATAAAAAGAAGTTACTATGGTAAAAATTGTGTTACCACAGTAGAGGTAAATGTGTTAAAAAATGGGCAGTGACCCAAAATGTCATAAAAACTAATATTGGAATGAGTGTATTATGTAATTATCAAACTAAGTTAATCCATTATCATTAATTTGTTATTTTAAATCCTCATTACTTTGAAAATGATACACTTATTCATTAAAAATAGTTATTTGTAGTAATGCCACTCAAAACTCACGTACAAAAGGACCTCTCTTATACCCCCATTAAAAAAGTATATGGATTTGGTTATCTCTTAAATTACTCCACATTTTTCCAATGATAAATTATTATTTTAATTTTTTATCCTCTGGTCCCAAAAAAGATGCCTAAATTTTTCATTCCGGAGGATCCCATTTGAAGAAAGATAGATTTTATCAAAGTATTCACCTAGTTATTAACCATATTATTCAATTACCTTATGATATCTAATATTAATAAATCTAATTATCCACTCATATTGTGTAATTTTAGTGTCCTTATTCTTATGAAAAATTTATATTACTATTATATTACTCTATACTCTTACAGAATCATTATTATGACATGTTTTTTTTTGTTTAGGTTGGTTAAATAATCTACATGAATGGTCAAAAAATATTACCACCATTATAAAAATGAATGTTTATAAATAAATTAATAGTAATAAAATATATTATTAAATAGAAATATATTGTTTGAATATGTATGTGGAAATGCGATACAAAAAATATCATTATATCGTAACTTGTTATTATTGATAAATTACCTGAAACATACTCATCTTGGACTCCATTCTCACGAACCATACCCATACCTTCCATAAAATGAACAAGGTACTACATTAATAATTGAAAAATAATTATTACACTAACTTAAATAATTTTATATTTTTTAAATTTTTATTAAATAAATATTATCGACATTATTATCATGAAACTTTTATAAAATAATAAAATTTACTAACATCTGCTGATTGAAGTAGACAACAACTATCAATTTTTTAATTAATGATTATAATTGAAGAGTATAAAAGGAAATATATATGAATAATAATCCTAGATAATTAATTATTATATTTATGTTTATTATATAGGGGTTTAACAACTATCATGGAGGTATATAGTAAAGGTTAGGTTTTTTCATCACAAATTCTGTTCTTTAGAACATGTTTCAGATTACACATATATTATAATTTATATGAGTAATAAACTGAATATTTGTCATATTTTGTCATAAATAACTCCTTATTAATGATATTTAAATATTATTTTATATTTATAATTTTTTTCCCTTTTATCAATTCTTTAATAAATTCATAAAGGTATCTCAACTTAACTTCCCTTCTTTGAGATATGATTAATATTCACCACTTGTTTTATTTTCTCTGGTGTAATAATATACCGATTGATATATTTGTATCATAATTATCATGGAATGTAATATATTTAAACATTATTCTTAGTCACTCTATTTCACAATATTTTGATTCAAATGTTACCAAAGACGCAGGGGTTTCATTCCAAACTCACTTTGAAATTGAGATTGTTTGTGACTAAATTTTTTTAGGAAAAATTAATTATTCTTTTTCTCTAAAAACAAATTTTTATAATCAATTTTTATGGGTTTCTGTTTATATTTTTAGCATTTCACCTCCCTTATGTTCATAATTTAACTAAACGGATGCTTGTAAGATAATACGATCTTGTCTCTCATTTTTGATTTGGAATATGTGTACTCTATGTTCATAATTTTTTTATGAATGTCATTATATATAATAATATTATTTATTATGATCACATAATATTTTCCTTGACAACCTTTACAATCTAATTAAATTAATCTATTTTCAACATTTTCTGCTAGAATCATTTCGTATATTCATATAATTTTTATTCAAAGTCACGAAATAAATTTTTTATTAATAGATTATAAATGAATTTTATTTTTATAGTATTGATCAGTTTTGTTTATGAATATCCCATTCCGTGTTTTTATTGTTTTATAATGTAAATTCAATACCTGTTTGTATAAATTTTTTGATTTTGGAATATCAGTTATAAAAATTGTAAAATGCATTTCTTCTAATTTTTCAATGTAATTTTATTATACTATTATAAAGTGTTTTTATTCTCTTTTAACACCCTTTAAAATTATTTTTTCTTGATAATATTTATGATTGAATGATATATTCTACCATATATCTCTAGATAACTTATGATGTTATTTCAATAAAATCATAATAAAACTCGTTTTTTCTCACGGTTTAATTATGCTATATTGTGATAATGAATATCTTAATTTTTATGTGGAAGGAATATATATATATAGATATATATATTATCATTATGTGATTAGTGGGTTCATTATATCCCTCTAATTAACTATTTAATGTTTTATATCTAATGATATGAGGATAAGACACAAGTGGTTAGCCTATGTCCAAAATATTATGGGGTTTGGGTGATTATCCCAAGATAACTATGTAATGGGACGATAGTTAGCATAGTCCATTGTATTATGAATATATTGAAGGTTTAAATTGACATATCTTATTATGTATATGATTATATTTTTTCCAAATTATTATGTTTTCCTCTATAAACATTTTTTTTCATAGATCATGATTAATGAATCATATTTCCAAACTCCTATGACTCACGTATTATATGTTGGAAAAATAAATATACCATGAATCAATATTTATGATATATATTTTTTGGTTTGTTTTCCATATGTTATTTCCATTCCCATTTATTATGTTCTCTTAGAGATTTTCGCTTTTTATTCCTACTTATGGGTCTTTTATTGACATCTCTTATGTTCATAACATACTGGGTATCTATGGTCACCCTTTCATTTGTTTCTATTTCTCTAGGTTATGAAAAATAGTAATATTTATAAAATTTATATAATTTTATCATGTAAGAAAATTATTTTTGTGAAATTTTTATGAATCTATATAAAATAATTGAAAATACATCTAGTCTCAAAATATAGTAACTTAACTGGTTCATCGGTTTGTTTTTATTATTTTTATTAATTAATAATGTAAAATAATATATTATGTATTTATGTTTTTCTATGGTCACCTCAGTTTTTATAAGTGTGAATTTTAGGTATTTTGGGTATTAGGCTTAGAAAAATAAGTGGATGAAACAAAAAACAACCTATGTTGATCCAAAAGTGGTGTATAAAGAACCTAAAAATCATAAGATGAAATAAATATGTCATAATTTAGGATAAATGTTTATTTATTTTCCATAAAATAATATTTATTATTTTGATTACTATTTATTGATACACACCCTAACCAATCTAGTTTTAGATAATGAATAGAACAATAATCCAATAGAGATACATATTCTTATTATCCATTCAAGAACATTAAATGTATTATTTGATTATATTTACCCATTATATCTGTAAAGTTAGATAATAATATCAAATCACCTCCACAATGAATAGATTTTTACTAATTGGTGAAAACACCTACTTGTGTGATGATTTAATCCCAAGTATAGAACTCTTATCTGAATGATGTTTTGGAGAATATGCATCCTATAAATCTTATTATTCCCCCTTTAGTTGAATTTGATGTATATATAAGAATTTATTATCAATATATATATATATCATAATAATTTCAGGGATAGGGAAGTCATATTCTATATAATATATTAACTAATGACATTAAATCAGTTCAAGACCAAATATGAAATCCTTAAATAAATTATTGTCATTACAGGGGTCTTAATACTTGGTCATGAGGTATATATAACTCAAAATGAGGTGAAAAATATCAATATTGAAGATAAATCTATATTTTAAAAATATTTATATGAATATCTATATAATATTTGTGGTCATCCCCTAGATCAAGAAATTGAGTTTTCAATTGAAAACATACATAGTGACAAGCCAATATTAATGACTCTATATAGAAAGGCCTTGAGTCGATTATAAGAATTTAAGAAGAAACATTGAGATAATATTTATATGGGTGTTATATACCTAAAGTAATTTCCACAAGCTGAACAATTCTTATTTGTTAATAATAAATATGGATCAATTCATTTTTTCATGTGTTATCATGGACATAAAAAGATAACGGTCAAGATAAACAATCCACTAACCCATATTGAATAAATTTTCAATCCTATTTCAGTTGATAAATACTAATAAAATAATTATTTTTCAATCTAGATTTCACCAATTAAGGGTTAAAATGGAGGATATATCCTTGAAATCCCACCATATAAGATATAGACAATATGGACTCATAGTGATTTGATCCAGGCTTGCAAATTCCCCATTATCGTTATATATTAGATGAATAGATGTAATGCCCCTACCCTAGTTACCAGGTGTTGGTGCATTATTTTAACACATTGGCATTTTTACAAGGAATCATGTACAAAAAGACAAATCAATTTAGCAGCCTTGGAAAATAGATTACATACATGAATGTTCCATTAAATTTTAAAATGAATAACAACAACAACATTTTTTCCTTTGACCACATTCATATCCCTTAGACTATCCCTATAGGTCATTCATAATACACTTCTTGGAAATCATGGGAAAATAGAACATACAAAAGGGGTAATCTCAGATGCTCAGTAAGGGTAAATAGTTTAGTGGAAGATAACATAAACAATATGCATGTTAAATAATTGAAAACTCATGACTTTACAAATAATAAGAAGGAACACTTTATTGTAGAAATATGAGCTAAGTAAATAATTCCATAATAATACATAGTCAAGGGTATTCTACTTGTCAAATAACCACATGAACCATCAATATTTTTTTCATAATAAGGGAATGTATAATGCCACACATTCTGAAACATTTTTTCAAGGCCTTATCCGAGACACCTAAAAAGGATTAATCCCTCGACCATAACCATATATAAAATTGGGAAAGGCCTGGGCCAATTCCATGTCAAATTGTCTCATGAGACCTTCCAATGCATCGAGGAGCTATAGTGGGATCTACTCATCAGTTACCATTTCCAATACATTCCTCACATGAAAAGGATGGAACATAATATAAATATTCTTATTAAAAATATCATACAAAATGTCAATACATTATTCATAATCCTTTAATTATATAAAAACAGCCCATACGACATCAAACATATCACAAAACAATCAATAAAATATAGAATATTTGTATCATAATAAATCAACTTTAGACAAGTTTAAAATCCATCAAATGATGTTGACATAGATAAAATTATTTGTAAAACTCTTTGAGGGAAATATAATGTTTTCATGAAAACATTTAATTGTCGTACAATTTAGAAAGGAAGGCATTTATAGAAATTTTTCAATCAATTTTCCCATACCACTTTGAATCTTTTGAATGTAATAAACACTTAAAAACATTAATGTACATATAAATAAATCCTTAATATGCATTTTGGAAAACATTGACATTAATGAGAATTATTTAGAAGAATAAATATTTAAAACATTTAAAATTATGTTTTAATAAAATATTACCTTATAAATAATCCCTTTGAAAAATATTTTATGAAACATGGACATTGATAAAAAAAATATGTCTCAGTAAAAACATATCCATAAATAATCTCGAATAATAACGAGATTAAGGAATTAACACTTACCTTGCACTTTCCTTTGGTCGATGGTACATTTATCCTTATGTATAATGAACATAGTATGTTATTAAATTATACTATAACCATATTAATATTTATTATATCATACATTATTCATTTATGACTTTTTACTCAGCAATTAATAATGATTTTCATGTTAAATTAACATTTTGGGTAATAATTGCTTTGTTTATCATAGGTGTTTTAACTTGTTATTCTTGATCGTATCATATAAATCCTGATTTAAATACTTCCAGAATATAATCTTTGATTTATATATCATATATACTTATAATATAAATATTTACTATAGATAGATATATTAAATGGAAGGCACTGTTTATGGAGAAGGTAGGTCGTACGTACGCATAAACGTTGTTTCCATTTTCATATCATATTGAATGGAAGTAAGTGAATCAGATATATGTAAGAACATATTTATATATGTATCCAATAGAATTTTTAATTCATATGTTACACACTTACTAAAAATATATATTTTTATAATCAACGTTGAATGGTGAATGTGGGAATGAATATCAGCGCTTCGTGCAGACGGTAATCTGTACGTACACACGGGCGAAAATATCATTATATTGAGGTTTAAATCGATTGTAATTGGATGGTATATCATATATAAGAAATAATTAACATGTTATATTTATTATTTACATCAGTTATACTAATTATTATATCGATCCAAATAATGTAGTGTTTGAATAACAAACTACGCAATGACATGGAGACGGTAATGCATACGTACGAATGTATGATTACTTTGTTTCATGTGGGTATGTGTCAAAAAAATCTCATACAATAGGGTTTAGATAGGTTTAAGTCATCAAGTTAACCTTATCTTTTATATTTAACTCTTAGTTAAATATTCTTACATTTATCATGTCACTTTTAATTTTAATATTATATTTTTAAAAAACATACTATAACAAGAAAAGTTAGACCAATGTGGATTATTATTAATATATATAACCTTATCTAAGTCATTTTCTCAAACCATAGATTTTTATGAATATTATATAAATTAATAATATAATATTTGTTTTAGAAACTCAATCGTGTCAATTTTGACACTATTTAGTATTTGATTTTTTTTGAAAGCTTTAAAAACATTATAACTTATAATAAAATTAATTTAACCGACCATAACATGTAATAGTAACCTAGAAAATTATTGGAATTCATAATATGTCTCAAATTCCATTTATTTGGATATTTATGATATCAATTATTTTAATCATTCATTAGTAAGGTAATTACAACATCATCATTGTGTCATAAATAAATTAAAATATTTATGTTCTAAAAATATTAAATAAAATACCTTTATATAGGAAATTTTTTTATATTTATAATGAAAATTTATATTAGAATTTATCTTATGTATAATCCAATATTTAAAATGGATTAGTTATTAAACATTGAATTTAATTGTTTTAACTCTTCTTTAAATAAAATAATAAATAATGTCCTAATCTTATCCAAGTCATCCAAAGGGGGTAATATTTTATTCATAAGGCTGTTTTTGGGAGAATTATACTTATCCAATAAATGTAGGACAAGTTATAGGTGAATTATAATATCATTTTTTCTCTTAATGACCCTATTTATTTTTAATCGTGGTAAATAAAAGTCAAAAACTACAATTCATCAAAAATTATTTTCACCTTATTGAACCAATTTTTACGTACTGATGTCAACAATGTCTTTCATATATTTTAAATTCAACTCACAGAAGTGGTAAAATTATGTTTTAGGCAAATTTGTAAATGCTCCTAAAGGTTGGTAAAAGACGGTAAAATGTTCGATAAAATTGTATATATAAAAATACATTGTAAAATGACTCAAATTAATTAAATTTAACATATATTGCTATTATGAATCAATTTTGACAAAAAATAAATTAAAATGAATAAATAATTATTTAAACAAAAAGTCAGTTTTATATAATAACGTAATCTTTTTTACTATTCATCAAAAATTGAATGTTTTCCGAAAAATACCAAAACATTACCCTAAAATAATTTTCATATTCCAAATTCAAAAATTAATTCTACTGTACCAAATTCAAAACATATATGTTGCATTTATTATTTTAAAATTAATTCTCATTGTCAAAACAAAAAAGTAGATTTCTAAAATGTTAAAACTATCAAAATATTGACATGTGTTCATGTCAAATTAAAATGTGAAATTACTTATAATGACTTAAATTTGATTTAATGATAAAAATATAATCTAATTATACTTCCTAATCATTCATATGCATAATTTACCATAATATATTATTTTGATTAAAAAAGTTGTTTTCAATTAAAACATAGTATTTTTCACTATTCATCAAAATATGAATGTTATCAGAAAAGTACACAAAATTTATCTGAACTAAAATTTTATGTCCCCATTCTAAAGAAAAAATTAATTTCATTAAATTGAATATTTAAAATTGTAAAATATTTTTGTTTAAATGGTCTCACCATTAAAAACAGGTAAAATCGTATTTTTTTAAAAATACTTATTTTACCCAAAAAAATGAATTTGTTCTTATATTATGTCTAAGAAACACATTTTAATTTTTAAAGTATATATATTATATAAGATTCAATATGCAGTTAATACTATTCATAACCATTTTTTGAATGGTTTGTTTTGTGAGATGTAGTGCACTCGAACTTAGTGTTGCATGTAGTGCAAGCTATTGAATTACATTAATGAGATAACATATTATGAAATCTTGAGGTGTTACATTCTCCCCTACATAATTAAATTGAGTCCTTGTAATTTGAAATTGTTCGTTGAAAAGGTCAAAATTAGGAAAATACCATTTTGAAAAACACAATTCGAAAATTGGTTTAATAAAATTTACTCTTAATAAGGGGGAATTAGAAATGAAAAAGTCACCACCAAACTATGATCATGATTTGGAGAAAATTTTTGGAAATTAGAGACACATAATTGGAGGGAATCCCTAAATATTTATAGGGATCAATTGATGTCATCAAACACAAAAAAGTGTATAATTGAGGGCCTCAAATCCATCAATCTAAGATGAAGTAAAATATTATCGGTTCAACAAAACATAAGGTGTTAGGATAACTCATTTTTGGTTTTAAGATCCATTCCCTATAGTTTAAGAATTAATTTATTCATATAATAAGAGGTAAAAAATATACTTGACATGTAGAGTTTTATCATTTAACTAATTCCGACCCCAAACTCATCTTTCACTCTAAAAGATAATATAATTTAGATGTATTCTATTAATCATAATCATATAGGGTTCCAAAAATAACGAATTTATTATTAATTTGTCAGACTATTTGAACAACTACATTATACAAGCTAGGACATCACATAGGCTAGTTTTGGGTGATGCACCCCTATCACCCTTCGGTTGCGTGATCTTGCCTCACGGTCTTTCCGGACGCAACGGGTTATCGCCCGACCCATGGGTAGTCCTTTTTTTGACAATCCAAAAATAATTACAAGAAATGATTTAACCTTAACAATAGTATCCAATGTAAAACATAATCAAATTCCAACATTTATACTAATCCAAAATACTTATATCCAACCTAATAGTGCTCAATTTTTAAGGAAGGTACACACAATGAATATCCTTTTTTCCACATAATAACTTGTTAATACCTTTATCATGTATTCGTTTAAAACACAAAAACACCCTGAATTATCTTCTAACTATATTGATTACATTCCTGATCCCTTATTTCTTATAGAATACATGGTATATTACTTATATGAAAAACATTTGTAAACTCCAACAGTGATGGAATAAACAAACCATTAACTAGTACTAAGGATGTCAATAATATCCAATATAATTTATCCAAATCAATCATCTCATATTCCAAAATCAATACCTCAGCATAAGGACCATATTAAAGTTTTTTCTTTCCTTCAACCTTGTCTTTTCCAAACACATTAACTTTAAATTGAGTCACATTTCTTGATTCCACACAATCTCAAGCCCTTAATGAAATAGTACTGTAGTACAATCCTTATAAACTATATAATTATTAGAATATCTACATCATTAATAAAAAACTCAAATGGCGGAATACATTAATAAAATCTTAAAAACTATTAATCATTCCTCTTCATCATCGGTAGTATCATAACTTCATTATTATCCAATAGACGAATTTGGGGTATACTCTGATAATTTGGACATTGATTCTTGTAGTGTCTCGTCTCTATGCAGATGAAGAATTGTACATTTGAAACCTTTTTCTCACCCTTGTAATCATATACTTGGTGTCCTTTTTCTTCACCCTTATAACAAACTCCCATTCCCTTCAATCATTTACCAAGGAAATTATTTTCAGTATTATGACATATAAGAAAATAATTATTTCCCTTATTCCCTTCATCCATATTTCACTCTACCATCCTTTTCCTCTCTTTCATTCCTTCAAAGCCTTAGGAAATAGAAAATTATTCCCTTATCATATTAACACATGAAACTATTTCTTCATATGATGAGAATACATGGGAGAATATTTCAGATCTAAATGATGGCTTAAGACTATGAAATATGTGGTCCTTCTTCCCTTTTGGATCATGCATATTGTGGGAGTTCTCATTCCTTCTACTAGGAGCCATTTCTAAACAAAGGAATGCGTTAGGTTAATTTATGAATCACAATGCATAATTCCAAACTTGTATAACAGATATCATAAATTGAACCATTTATGGAGATAATCTTTAATCATAATATATTTTTTTGAGGAATTTTATACCCATAAAACCTTCAAAGTGGGTTTTTAGGAAAATGAGAATTATCCTAAGCATATACCCCAGGAGTGTCGTTATCAATAGTGCAACAAGGCCCATTGTCATGCACCAATTCGCATTTGATTCTAGCACAAAGCGGTGTTTTCAGGTTTTACCCCTAGGTACATCTGTGCCAGAGCCGCCTCTACAAGATCGTATCTAGAAAGGGATGTATTTATTTGAAAACTTAAAAAATCTCTATAGTTCCAAAATTCTAAGAAGTTATTCTATACTAATCCTCAAAGCCTTTTTTAGGGTAGTGTTCTCTAATTAGAGTTTTTCTAAATCTAGTTTACAATGTTGTTGCTACACATCATCTGATGCCAAATGTAATTATATGGTCCTAGTTACTTGGAGTCAGTGAATTATTTTAAAACATTGGCATGATTATAAGGAATAAATTCCCTAATGTCTGATCAGAATAGAAGTCTTGGAAAACATATTACATACATGAACATTACATTACATTATAAAATGAAAAGCAACAACAACATTGTCTACATTGACCACATTCGTATCCCTTAGACTATCTCTGCAGGTCATTCATAATATAGTTCTTGGAAATCCTGGGAAAATAAAACATATGAAAGTGGTGATCTCAGATGATCAGTAAGGGTAAACAATTTAGCAGAAGATAACATAAACAATATGCTTGGTGAATAATTTAAAACACATGCCCTTACAAATAATAATCATGAACAGTTTATGGAAGAAATATAAATAATGCCATAATAAAACATAGTCATGGGTATTCTACTAGTCAAATAACCACATGAACCATCAATTATATTTTCGTAACGAGGAATATATAATGACAGAAATTCTGAAACATTTTTTCAAGGCCTCGACCAAGAGGTCTAAAAATAATTAAGGCCTCGGCCAAAACCGTATTGCAAATTGGGAAAGGCCTCTTCCAATTCCACATATAATTGTCTCATGAGAACTACCGATGCATCGAGGATCTATAGCGGGATCAACCTGTTAATTACTATGTCCAAAACAATCCACATATGAAAATGTTTAAAAATAATATAATCATTCGTAGTAAAACTAGTTTACAAAATGTCAATACGTTATCCATAAACCATGAATTGTATAAAAATAACACATCCACAATAAAACATATCACCAAACCTTCAATACAATATGGAAGATTTGTATCATTATAAATCAACATCAAACAAGATTAAAATCCATCAATGGATGTTGACATAGATGAAAATGATTTGTAAAGCTCTTTGAGAGAAATATACCATTTTAAAGAATACATTGAAAAGTCACACAATTTGGAAATGAAGACATTTGAATACATTTCTGAATCAAACTTTCCCATACCACTTTGAAGCTTTTGAATGGAATTAACTTTTTAAAGACATTCATGTACATATAAATAAATCCTTAAAAAACCATTTTGAAAAACATGTACATTAATGAGAATGATATAAAATAATAAATAATTAAAACATTTAAAATGACATTTTAATAAAAAATACCCTTAAAGAGAATCCATTTGAATACACTTTTATGAAACATGGAAATAGATAAAAAATATGTCCTAGCAAAAACGTACCCATAAACAATCTCAAATAATAATGGGATTGAGGAATTAACGCTACCATTGCATCTTCATTTGATCGAGGATACATTTATACTCATTTATAATAACCACATTATGTTATTAAATTATACAAGAAGCATAATAATATTTATTATGTAACACCCCATGTTTTTCTAATGATAAATTGAAATGAATGGAACTTTGTTTTAAATAGATATTTTTAATTAGCCTTTAAAACAAAACTTTTTTATTTCTATATTCTGAATTTCAAGAAACTGTCATCTACAATTGTGTTCAGTATGTTATTTGGAGTCTGATAGAACAAACTTGATTTTTTTTGTGAATAGTAACATACCCTTATGAATAGTAATATGAATAGTAATATGAATAGTATTATGACATCATGAATATTAAATAATATTATTATTTTTTTCCAAAGAAATAGGATAATGGGGTCTTAATTAATTTTCCAATGTCACATAAAACTAATTGCACTTCAATATTGTTATTTTTTGAATTAACTGTGACCTTATTTAAAAATTAAATTAATAATATTTAGAAAATTAATTTTGAAAAATGGAGTTCATTTTTGAATTATACACGTCGAAAAATGGTTTGGGTAAAAGATTTGGTATTTTTATGAAACTCTTGAATTTTCGGTGAATAGTAAAACACGATTAAATACCGTATAATCAATTTTTAAGTAAAAACGCACTATTTAGGACATCATAAGTGATGCAAGGACACGTGGTTGGAACTCCAATTATATTATCACTATTTGGGGCCAATTTATTTGAGATTATTCATAGTCTTGATAAAAATATTATAATAATGATAAAAATAAACTAAAATACCTCCCCATGTCCACTATAAATACCACCCTCACTCCCATCTTCTTACCACACCTCTAAAACCGTGAGGGTTGTCTAATTTCTGCAAAATTTCCTCCCCAATCTTACTCCCCACGTCCTAGAGTATCTTGTCTCACCATAAGACCAAAATCAAATCCCTTATGGAGGATCTCAAGGAGAAGAGATCAAGAGGTAAACATCCCCTTTTATTTTCATTCTTTTCTTTCATTTTATGTTATTCTCTTCCATTCCATTTTTCTTGGGATGGGATATTTCCTTAAATATTCCCCCATTACTGTCTATATCTTGTATGAATGATGAGATATTCCATTCCTCTCATCAATCTTGTTTTTATGAAATTTTAAGAGACGCTATTATGCTGCCGAATTCTCGTGAGAAATTTCTCAAGATTTTCTTTTATTTCATGATTCCTTTTTTTGTGTACTCACTTCATCTAATCCAAGAGGAATGAAATATCCTGAATCATGTATATTCATTACCTTCTCATGTATATTGATAATTCCTCATCAGTATTCTTCTCCTCTTCCACTTATTTAAAGAATAAAAAACATTGTCCATTTTTGTCGAATTACCGACATCGTGGATGATGTATTTTCAATTTCCATTAATTCTTCCATGTCTAGTCATGAAACCACTTATATGGTTGAACCAGGATATAATATATGTTTTATGACTCATATATGATTCTGTATTTCTTTTGTAATCATGGATCAAATTTAAAAGGCAAAATGAGGTTGTTATTATAAAAAAACCACTAAAATGATCTAAACAAACATCATTTATGTTTTATCTTATAAGTAATTCTCATATAAAGAATCAAAGTGATAAATGGTATAAATTATGGTACTGGGAAAATTTAAATACTAATAAATTCCAATTCTTGAGTTTCACTTCCAATCAACAGGAACGATTCATCATGAACCGATCGTGAAAATCAAAAAAGAACTCACCCAAAATAATGCAGGGAACAAAATACTTACAACTAAGGGGTGAAATGAGGTTATGAAATGACCATATAAGATTATATAAACATGAAAATGTTTCTATAAAAAAAAATAACACTCTTTTAACCATTATACATTATTTTTAAACAAGTTTTATGTAAGACAAGCCTAAGGTAAGGGAATTCTTAACCCGATTTCCATTCTTTGGGATAACCTTCTACTTTATTATTTATGTGCTATTTAAATTTTTTGTGTAATGGGGTATGTTTATATTATGTTTAGTTATGTTTATTTATATAGTATATACATATTCCATCCACTCTATTTAGTCTCACTTCAATTATATGATGTTTATAAGGGACTTTTCTTCTAAAATTCTCTTTTAAAAATCTGTTTTACAAGATTGAAAAACAATGTTTTTATGCTAATATTTATGTTGTATGATTATGTTTTAGTTATTGGGAATTGTTTATGATGAAGGGTGTGACCTATATTTCCCTCCAATGCATTGGGTATGAGTATGTTGGAGTTTGGTCGTATGGTTACTCCAAGTGTAACTGTGATGGTTACACAAAGTAAGGTAGTCGTGAGGGTTACAAATTCAGAAAGTGTGCTTTTGGGTTGCAAAATATATCTTTTCTTGGGCACATTATAAATAAGAATGGAATAACAGTTGATCCAGCAAAAAAAGTATTTGATGAATGGACAATAACCCTAAATGTTACAGAGATACGTAGTTTTCTGGGATTAGTAAGTTATTACTGACGGTTTGTTAATAACTTTTCACGGTTATCTCGCCCGATAACTAAGTTAACATGAAAAGGGGTTAAATTTTTTTGGATAGAAGAATGTGATGTTTGTTTTCAGGAACTGAAGAAGAGATTGGTGAATGCTCTAGTTTTGGCCTTACCTTCCTGAAATGGTGAGTTTGTAATCTATAGTGATGCTTCTTTAAAGGGACTTGTTCGTGTTTTGATGCAGAATGATCAGGTAATTGCCTATGCTTTGAGACAACATAAACCTCATGAGATAAATTATCACACACATGATTTGGAATTGGAAGCTGCAGTTTTTTCTTTGAAAATATGGATGCATCATCTATACGGAGCCAAATTCCAAATATATACTGACTATAAAAGTCTTAAGTATATATTAACTCAGAATAAATTAAACATGAGGCAGAGAAGATAGCTAGAACTGATAAAGGATTATGACTGCATGATCAATTACCATCCTAGAGATGAAAACAAAGTAGTGGAAGCCTTAAATCAGAAACATCATGCATCATTAACCATGGTACGTTTGGAACATGATCCCTTGATTAATGACTTGATGAATTTTGGCTTAGTAGTTGTTGGTGCATGGGATATATCTGTTTTGTTTTAGGTTTCAGTGCAGTCTTCATTGTCAGAAAAAATTATGAAGGTGTAGAGGGAAGATGGTGAGCTAAAGAAAAAGGTAGAACTGGTTAAAATGGGAAAGTTACCTGAATTTAATCTTGATAAATATTGTGTTTTAAGATTTGTAAAAAAAGTTTGTGTGTGCCTTGTGATTCCCAGTTGAAGAAATAATTGTTGTGTGAAGCTCATAGTTATACATTTTCTGTTCATCCTTGAAGTACTAAGATATACAGAGACCTTTGGGAGTATTATTGGTGGAATTGGATGAAGAGAGATATTGATGATTTTACAAGGAAATGTTTGACATGTCAGCAGATTAAAGTAGAGTGGCAGTTACCGAAGGGGTTGCTTCAGCCTTTTCCAGTGCCAGAGTGGAAATTGGAGAATATATCCATGGACTTTGTGGTGGGAATACCAAATACTTCTCGACGTAACAATGCGATTTGGGTTATTTTTGATCAGCTAACAAAGTCTACATGTTTTCTTTCTATTCGAGATACAGTGAATTTGGATCAGCTTTTTCGATTGTACCTCAAAGATATTGTCAGGTTACATGGAGTTCCTCATTCCATTGTGTCTGACCGAGATCCCAGGATCACTTCTAACTTTTGGAAGTTACTTCAGAAGTCGATGGGCAGAGAGTTAAATTTCAGTACATCTTCTCATCCTCAATCAGATGGGCAATCAGAATGAACGATTCAGAATTTGGAGGATATGATTCTTTCATGTTCAATGGACTATCAAGGAATTTGGGATCAACATCATTCATTAGTTGAGTTTTCTTATAATAATAGTTTTCATTCCAACATTCAGATGGAACCTTTTGAGGCCTTGTATGGGAAGCAGTGTCGGACTCCAGCGTTTTAGGGTGAAGATGGCGGAAGAAAGTTGATGGGGCCAGAATTAGTTGAAGAAGTGGCTGAGAAAGTGAGGATGATCTAGCAACACATGAGGACAGCTCAGAGCAGGCATAAAAGTTATGCAGATAACTGAAGGAAAGACTTCTCTTTCAAGGTAGGTGACCATGTTTTCCTTAAAGATTCTCCTTGGAAAAGTGTGATGCGTTTCGGTAAAAAAGGAAAGCTAAGTCCACAATTCATCGGACCTTTTAAAATAACGGAGAAAGTTGGAACAGTTGTATAGCACGTAGCTTTGCCTCTGAGCTTGTTTTAGTTACACAATGTTTTTCATGTTTCGATGTTGAGAAAGTATGTGCCAGATTAATCACATGTCTTGAACCCAGAAGCAGTTCAGCTGGAAGAGAACCTTTCTTACGAAGAGAAACCAGTTCAGATTCTTGATCAAAGGGAACAAGTACTGCAGAACAAGGTAATCCACCACGTAAAGGTTTTGTGGAGAAACCACATGGTTGAAGAAGCAACATGGGAGTCTGAAAATGCTATGATGGAAAAATACCCTTAGTTGTTTAATAAGTAAATAAAATTGTGAGGATGTAATCTCAAGAAGGTGTGGATAATGTAACACCCCATGTTTTTATAAAGATATATTGAAATGAATCGATCTTTGTTTTAAATGGATATTTATAATTAGCATTTAAAACATAACTTTTCTACTTCTATATTCTGAATTTCAAGAAACTGTCATCGACAACTGTGTTCAGTATGTAATTTGGAGTCTGATAGAACAAACTTGATTTTTTGTGAATAGTAACATACCCTTATGAATTTTAATATGAATAGTAATATGAATATTAATATGACCTCACGAATAGTAAATAATAATATTATTTTATTTTCCCAAGGCAATAGGATAATGGGATCTTAATTAATTTTCCAATGTCACATAAAACTAATTGCACTACAATATTGTTATTTTTCGAATTATCTGTGACATTATTTAAAAATTAAATTAATCATATCTAGAAAATAAATTTTGAAAAATGGAGTTCATTTGGGAATTCTATACGTCGAAAAATGGTTGGGGTAAATTTTTTGGTATTTTTCTGAAACTCTTGAATTTTCGGTGAATAGTGAAATACGATTAAATACCGTATAATAAATTTATCATTAAAAAAGTACTATTTGTGACATCATAAGTGATTCAAGTCCACTTGGTTCGAACTCACATGCTATTATCACTATTTATGGCCACTTGAAATGAGTGTATTCCAAGCCTTGATAATAATATTATAATAATGATTAAAATAATCTAAAATACCTCCGCTCCTCCACTATAAATACCACACTCACTCCCCTCTTCCTCCCACACCCCTCAAGCCTTGAAAGTTGTCTAATTTCTACCAAATTCACTCCCCAATCTTCTTCCCCACGTCCTAGAGATTTTTTTTACCAAAAGTCCAAAATCAAAGCCCTTAAGGAGGATCTCAAGGAGAAGAGATCAAGAGGTAAACATCCTCTTTTATTTTGTTTCTTTTCTTTCATTTTATGTTATTCTCTTCCATTCCATTTGTCATGTGTTGGGATATTTCATTAAATATCCCCCCATTAAATTCAATATCTTTTATGAATGATGAGATATTACATTATTCTCATCAATTTTGTTTTTATGATATTTTAAGAGACGTCGTTAGGCTGCCGAATTTTCGTGAGAAATTTCTCAAGATTTTCTTTTATTTCATGATTCCTTTTTCTCCTTTCCTCACTCCCTCTTATCCAAGAGGCATGGAATCTCTATAATAATGTATATTCATTATCATCTCCTATTTATTGAAAATTCCTCATCATTATTCCTATCCTCTTCCACTTATTTAAAGAATAAAAAACATTGTCCATTTGTGTCGAATTACTGACATCGTGGATGATGTATTTTCAATTTCCATTAATTCTTTGAATTCTGGTCATGAAACCACTTATATGGTTGAACCAGGTTATAATATATGTTTTATGACTCATATATGGTTCTGTAATTCTTTTGTACTCATAGTTATAATTTAAAATAAAAAATGAGGTTGTTATTATCAAAAAACCAATAAATTGATCTAAACAAACATCATTAATGTTTTAATTTATATGTTTTTCTCATATAAATAATCAAAGTGATAAATGGTATAAATTATGGTACTAGAAATATTTAAATACTACTAAATTAAAATTCTTGAGTTTCACTTCCAATCAACAAGAATGATTCATCATGAACCAACGTTGAAAATCAAAAAAGAACTCACCCAAAATAATGCAAGGAACAAAATACTAAATACTAAGGGTTGAAATTAGGTTATGAAATGACCATATAAGATGATATAAACATGAAAATGTTTCATTAAAATACCAATAACACTATTTTAACCATTATACAGGAGTTTTAAACATTTTTTATGTAAGACAAGCCTAAGGTAAGGGAATTCTTATCCCGATTTCAATTCTTTGGGTTAACCTTCTACTTTATTATTAATGTGCTATTTAAATTGTTTGTGTGTTGGGTTCTGTTTATATTATGTTTCATTATGTGTATTTATTGAGTATATACATATTACATCGACTCTATTAAGTCTCACTTCAAGTATATGATGTTTATAATGGACTTTTCTTCTAAAATTCTCTTTTAAAATTATGTTTTACAAGATTCAAAAACAATGTTTTTATGCTATTATTAATGTTGTATGATTATGTTATGGTTATTAGGAATTGTTTATGATGAATGGTGGGACCTATATTTCCCTCCAATGCATTGGGTATGAGTATGTTGGTGGTCGGCCGTATGGTTACTCTAAGTGTAACTGTGATGGTTACATAAACTGAGGTAGTCATGAGGGTTACAAATTTTAATGTAGCCAAGATGGTTACAAGATTATGCATGTAATTCCCCAAGATACCTATATGATTATATTTATGTTCTCATGTTTGTGTGGATCTTGTGTAAATCTAAAGTTACACGAAGTAAATATTTATGGGTGAAAATCATGTCTTTTGAAAATGTTTTCATACGTTATGAGTATTCATTGACTAATGTTATTTTTCCTTCTTTTTCATACCTTACTGAGCTTTTGTTCTCATCTCAGGTTTTTAAATGATTTTTCACAGGATAATAGATGTGTAATATAAGGTAGTAAGACATGATAAATGTTGAAGAATTTTCAAGGAGTCTTGGTTTAAGTTTTAATGTTTTATATTTTGAGAAAAATGGAAACTGTTTTTATGGTATCCACTATGTAATAATGTGTAATATTATGAATGTATTGTCCTAATTCCTAAATCTATAAACATGAAAAGATCCTCAATTTAAATGGATGTTTTTTCTTGAAAAAATTCATGATTATATATGTAATAAGGCTGGGTCCTTATATATTATATAATACCTGATTCATTTATGACTTTTTTACTACCAATTTAATAATTATTTCCATGTTAAATAAATAGTTTTGGTAATAAGCGCTTTCTTTATCATACATATTTTAACTTTTTATTTATGATCGTATCATTTAGATCATGATTTAAATACTTACAGAATATAAAACATGATTTATATATCAAATATATATATTTAATATAAATATTTACAATAGATAAATATATCAAATGGAATGCACCTTTTATAGAGACGGTAGGACATACATACGCATAAACGTTGTTTCAGTTTTCATATCGTATTGAATGGAAGTAAGTGAATAAGATATATGTAAGTACATATATATATATATATATCTCAATTAGTATTTTTATTTCATATATTAAATACTTAATAGTAAAATATATTCTTATAATCATCATTGTATGGTGAATGTGGGAATGAATCTCATCGTTTTGTGGAGACAGTAATCCCTGCGAACGGACGAGAGAAAATCTCATTATATTGATGGTAAAATTGTAGGTAACTGGATGTTATTTCATATATAAATAATCATTAACATGTCATATTTATTATTTATATCTTTTATACTAATTATTATACCCATCCAAATAATGATGTGTTTGAATAACAAACTACACCACGACATAAAGACGGTAATCTGTACGTATGCCCGTATGATGACTTTGTCATTTATAGGATGGATAGAATAATGAAAATGGTTGTATAATTTTTATAATAACATCGTAGTATAAATATATTAATGGATTTATTAATTTATAATAGAAACAACAAATAAATACGAAGTGGAAGAATAAAATAACTTAAAAGAGGTGATGAAATATTTAACTATTCGTAGGGTTCTTCATTTTGATTAGATCACCATGGCCCCATAGGTTGGATTTTTTACCAAAGGAAGGACTCAAGGATGAAGGGAGGAAATATGGGAGGATATTTGGTCAGGGTTTGGAAGATCCCAATGGCTTTGGAGGTGTGAAATTTAGAGAAGGGGAAGTGCCCTTTTATAAGGGAGGTCTGGGTCACTTTAGGAAAAGATTGAAATATTATTTTGTAATAAAATCATTTTTTGTATTTAATTGATCCAAAGTGAATTATTTAAAGTATAATGTGGGTATGGTTCTAAAACCACTCACCCAATAGGTTTTAGACAAGATTAGTTCATCATATTAACCATATCGTTTAGATTTAACAGTTAGTTAAATAGTTTGACATTTACCAGGTCTCTGTGAATTTTTTTATTATATTGTTAATAAACATACTATAATAAGCCAAGAGTACCCCAAGGAGTTAATTATTAATATATATAATCTTATCTATGTCATTTGTCCAATACTTATATTTTTAGGAATATTATAAGAATTAGTAATAAAATATTTGTTTTCAAAACTCATTTATGTCAATTTTGACACAATTTACTGTTTGATTTTTTTGAAAGCCATAAAAACATTATAGATTTGAATAAAATGTATTTAACCAACCCTAACATGTAATAAACCTATAAAATCAGTGTAATTCTACATAAGTCTCTAATTACAGTTATTTGGATACTAATAATATCAATTATTTTAATCATTCATTAATAAGGTAATTATTGCATCATCATTGTGTCATAAATAAATTAAATTATTTAATGTCTAAAAATTATAAATAAAATAAAATTTTGTATTAATTTTTTTAGTATTATACTGACTATTTATAGTGGAATTTATCTCATGTATAACACTATATTAAAAATGGTTTAGTTATTAAACATTGAATTTATCACTTTGGAATCTTCATTAAATAAAATAATATTAAATGTCATAATATTATCCATGTGAACCAATGGGGGTCATATATTTTTACTATGGTTATTTTTGGTCGAATTATACTTATCCAACAGACTTAGGACATGTTTTAGGGTAATTATAATATTATTTTTCCCCTTAATTACCCTATTTACTTGTAATTGTGGTAAATAAAAGTCAAAAGTTACTATTCACCAGAAATTCTTTTCATAATATTGAACAAAATTTTACGTAGTGATGTCAACTATGTATCACAAATTTTTGAAATTCAAATCACAGAAGTGGTAAAATTATGCTTTAGGAAAATTTGTTAATGCTCCTATATGGTGGGTAAAAATGGTGAAATGATCGATATAATTTTATAGATAGAAACATCTTATAAAATGACTCTAGTGAATTAGGTTGAACATATATAGATATTATGTATCATTTTTGACCTAAAATATAGTAAATTTAAATAAATAATTATTTAAATAAAAATTCGAGTTTATATAATAACGCGACGTTTTTGACTATTCATCAAAAGTTCAATGTCTTTAAAAAGATACCAAAACTTTACCCTAAGAAAATTTGATATTCCGAATATAGATATGAATTTTATTTTACCAAATTAATAATATAGAAGATTAATTTATTAATTTAAAATTGGTTCTTTTTGTCAAAACAAAAAAATCAGGTTTTTAAAAAGTAAAAACTATCAAAAGATTAACATGTGTTTATGTAAAATTTAAATGTCAAATTAATTATAATGACCTAAATTGTATTTAATGATAAAAATATAATCTAATTATACTAAAAGCCATTAAAATTAATAATTTATCACTATAAATTATTTTGATTTAAAAAATAGTTTTCAATTAAAGCATAGTATTTTTCATTAGTAAACAAAAATTGAATGTTATCAGAAAAGTACCAAAATATTATTTAAACTAAATTTTTATGTCCCACTTCTAAATAAAAAATTAATTTCATTAAATTGAATATATAAAATTATCAAATATTTGTTTTAAAAAGGGTCCTCCATTAAAAGGTGGTAAAATTTCATTTTTTAAAGAATACATATTTAATCCAAAAAAATGAATTTCTTCTTATATACTATCTAAGAAACATATACTATGGTACTTAAAATTATATAGAGTATATAGGATTCAAAACGCTATTAATTCTACTCATAACCATTTTCTGAACGGTTTGTTTAGTAAGTTGTGGTACACCCGAACTCGGTGTTTCATGTAGCAGAAACTATTCAATTACTTTAATGAGATAGCATACTATGAAATATTGTGGTGTTACAATAGAGTCATTATATATTACCTTAATCAATTTTTAAAAGTAATTATAGTTGATATTTTTAAGGATTAAAAAAGATATTAAGATCATGAATATCACTGGAGGATTGTTCTACATAACTTTCGAAATGAGAAATTTTATTCCAAATTTAGAAATTGTGAATTATCGCAATAAAAAGTATCATTATTGGGTAATAATTGAGCTTATATCTATTGATGATTCAAATATAGTGGTTATTTTAAAATGTTTTATAATGATCACTATAATGGATGTCCATAAGTTTCTTAGATGTACATAATATTATCATTGTGTTGTGATATATTTATTCTAACTGTAAATTTAACTAACCATGTTAACTCAGAACGTATTTTAGTTCCTATAGAAAGTTGAATGGAAGAAAATTCAAGGATCTCATCAAAAGGATGGTAACTATACCTTTAATAACATTACACAATAATACTCCAAATTTTATGAAATATTATGAAACATAAAAAATGGGATTGGGATGTGTCCTTATGAAAAATGACATGGTGGTTAATTATGCCTCATATCAATTAAAGGATCCTGTGAAAAAATAACTTAAACATGATTTGGATCTAGAAAAAGTAATATTTTCGTTAAAAATGTTGAGTAATTATATCTATGGTGAAATGTGGGAAATATATATTGATCACAATACATTAATGTATATATTTTGATATAAGGATTTGATAATGTTCTGAAGGAGTTGGATTGAGTTAATCAAAGGCTACGACATTCTCAATACATTATCACCCTAGGATTGTAAAAAATGTGGATGATGTTATGAGAATGAGTAATCATGTTACCTTACCTATGATAAGGATTAAATGTGTCCAAATAATATTGAATTAGGGAAGGATAGACCTTAAATTAATAATGTAAAGGTAGAAATTATATATTACCCAAATGAATATCAAACCATCCATCCATGAAAAGATAAAGGACGTTTGGAAGAATGATACAGAGAAATAGAAAAATGTAAGGAATATTCCAATATTCATCATTTAAAATGATTAAATTAAATGATTTGGTAAAAAATATGTATCCCATAAATAATATAATTATGTCCAGAACAATTTTTTAATGCACATTGATCATCATTATCTATTAATAATGGCATCAAAAATACATATTGATATCTCAAAGAGAATTTGTAGTGGGATATCATTAATAGGGACATCACTAAGAATATATCTTGATGAATGGTATGGTGACATATTAAGAAAAAATGAAATAATTCTAAAGAGATGAGCTAACCATTAGTCATGCCTATATGGAAATGCGATAACATTAAGATGGATTTCATCATAGGTATTCTTAAGAACTCATAAGTCCGCAATTTCATTTCAGTTATATTTGATCTCCTTATATAGTAAATGCATTTCATTCCAATTGAATAAAATTTATTTCTTGATCAAATTTCCATGATATATATATTCATAGTGGTAAGGATGTATGGAGTTCCACATTCCATTTTATTAGATCAATATATGAGGTTTATCTATATTTTTTTATATTTATTTTAAAATAATTGAATATAATGTTGTGCATCTGTAATGCCTTATCATCCTAAGGATAATGGTCAATCTCAAAAGAATATTCATACTCTAGAGGATATATTGATATCCTGTTCTATAGATTTCAAATATGTATTCGATAAAAACATTCACATAGAACTATTTTCATATAATAATAATTTCCATTAAATAATTAAAATTTCCCATATGAGGAAAACTATGGGAAGAGTTGAAAACTACAATGTGTTGGGATTATGTTTCGGTTCCTAAAATACTTCGACTACATCTTCCTCAAGGGATGAAATAGAAGATGCAAACCATATATTATCATATTAAAACTACAATAACATGATAGATGTGACATGTTGATAATATTAAGTGAGATTTGGAGTTTGATGTCAGTGTTAAGGTAGTCCATCATATATAACTATAGAATAATTTTTTGATATTTTCAAATAATGTAATGTTACACCCTAGATACATTGCCCCTTTCAAAATAATTAATATTTCGATTATGGTATCTTATCATATTTAAATTCCACCAAACCTCTCACATGTGCATTACATATTTTTTGAAATAATTTTGATATAGTACATAATGGATCCCTCACATGGTCCATACACCATGGTAACATATCTAAAACATGACCACTTCTATGTGAAAAACAGGTTGAAATACCAATCATTAGGATAATGTACTATGAAACAATACAAATAACCTAGATAAACATTTAATGAGTAACAATAAGGTTGATGAAGTTATATGGGAACCCAAATATGTAATTTTGGAATAAATAACCTCAGTTTTGCATCAGAGAAATTAATTTTTTATGAAACAAATCACTTAATTGGGCTAGAATGTGACACAACATGATTTTAGTTTGTATTTTCCTTTAAATAATATATTGTTTTGAAAATATTTTCAGTGTGAAACATTTAAATTACTAAAAACTCATTTCATTTTATTGAGATAAAATATTTAAATTCATGATAAAATTTAATTCATTATTAAAATAATATATTTCATATCATTAAGAAAACTAAAAGAGGAATAAATACATACATAAATAAAAAGTTCAACATTATATATTATTTATCATTGTAGTTTCTATGAAAATCCTACCCCAAATTATTACTTTGGAAATAATAAAATGAAGTTGAATTATAATAGATATGATGAGAGAGATGTATATAAATAGAATGAATGTGTTTAGTTATTTATTTAAAGCTCTATGTAAGAATGAAATATGACCATTCGATATATGACTATTAGAAATATCACCATTGGATATATGGTAGTCGGATATATGTTCATCAGGTATGAATTTATCCAATAGGTATATTGATGTATTGTAATTGAAAATAATATAATAATTAAATAATGGGAAAAATTTCTAATGAAACTGAAATGAAATACTTAATTTAAAAATATTACAACAAAAATATGTGCAGAAAATATATGTTAATGATTTTGGATCGTATTTTTATGATGGAAACATATCACTAAAATTCATTTGTGATGGGAATCCATCTCCTAAATACCCTTGAAAAAAATGTCATTGAAAACATTTTTAAATGTAATCGACCATCAAAAATAATTACTTTTATTCCAATAGACTATCATTCTCATTGAAAATATGCCTGATTTTTAATAAAAAATTATATGTGAGTGTCGAATATAGATGATGTGTTTCCTGAACATTGTAGCATAATTCATGGTTGGATTTCCATTTTCCATGAGACAGCACCTCAATAAGGGATAAGCGGAAAGACCCCCCATCAAGGTGTAATAAATAGATTTCCAAGATTGATGATAAAAAGGTTTCGACGAATTAAATTTAAATTTCATAGTTAATTCTGATATGATTAGGTGTATTCCACATATCTAGAAGTGTATAACTCTTTGAGTACTTGGATTTGACTTGTCACGGATCCCAAAAAGACATAAAAATTAAATATTATGGAACTCAGTAGATGGGAAATTTTTATAAACGAAATAGTGTCATTGTATAGGCCATCCATGTAGGACCATCTATACAGGACCACCACAGTCAATAAATAGACCCATCCACCTCAAATTTTCTGATGATGGCTGAACTCCCAGACAGTGAATCCAGGAAAGGTACCTCATTGTGAATCTCATTCGCCCATGTAGTCCTTCACTACTTGGGTGACCTATAATGGTCTGCCCTAATTAGGGAGAGACTTCAGATTAAACCCCGGGTGACTAACACATGGGTGACCCAACCGAGAAAAGCACCTGCATGAAGGATTTGTCCAATGCAGACCTAAGCAACCCACCTACATGAAGCACCTACATGAATCATCTGGGAAACAAACACTTGGGTGAACTACCTTTGATAAGTCCCCATGCGAAGGACCAGGGCTAAGTAGACCTAGGTGACCCTTCTACACAAGCACCTACCAGAAATGGCAACGTGACCCACATGGCTGACTCACCTGTATGATCTAATGGGTTCATTTCACAGGGTTTGGGCCCTCCTGCACCGCCAGTAAAAATCAGTTCCAGGTTGTGGTCTCCCCCCTTCCCTTCCATCAATGACCCCCATGAAAAATGGATAGTAACACCAAGAAATTTTCAAGATTAGTTGAGGATATTTTACCTTGAATATTAAATTAAATTGACATCCCTCTTTGGAATGCCATGATTTGAGATACTCTTCCACAATCATTGAAATTACATGAGTCGACATACTCCTCTTAGTCCCTTTATTGAGTTTTGAGTTGAGATTCTCTTCTTGGATCCATCATGTAACATGATTCAATACAATCCTTAAGAAAATCCTCAAACCACAACACCCGACTCATTTTCCCGTTTGAGTCATAAATACGCATCCCCCTTATAAGTAACTGCCAACCAAACTTCACTTGGGATCCTCATCAAGAGTAATCCTATATCTTAATTCAATTAATTTTGAAATCCTACTTAGGTAAAAGACATGAAATAATATCCAAAATTACCATGAGTTAAAACATCATTCCTGTCCTGTTTTTTAAAGTGAATCAATCTGGGTGTAAGCCACAAGCCTTCCTTGTTGGAGGTTGCAGTCTTTATCCAATCTGCAACAGTTAACTTCATTCCTTCCATACCAAGGACTATTGTCCAATGTAAATTTGAGGGATGTAAGTGTCATCTCATTGACCTCTTCCACTATAGCCCTGATGACTTCTGCCATTGCCCCGACCTCCTACACTAGCAGTTGATGAAAAGTTTGTGGTTTTTCAATTCATCTGCATCCTCTTGTTTCTCACACCGAGCATGACTCACATGGGATTATAGGTTAGTGATGATCATGAAACCCACAAAATAAAAATTAAGGAAATAACTAATGGAACACTAACTCCCACAAAAACTGGGATATGTAGGAGGACTTATCATCTCCGCAGATTTATATCAACTCATCTATGAAATGAGACCCCCCCAAGAATTGGCCTCTGAAAAGTGTTATGACCCAATCAAACTGAATAGAAAAAATTATGATTTCTTCTAAACATGACAAATAGGAAGTCCACTCAGGGCCTAAGATTAATGGGAATCCTATTTAGGAAAAAGATAAAATTATAATTTCCTTACTCTGTGTAACCTCCTTAGGAGTAAATCTTGAGTTTATCCCTCAAATCACCTTGAGTGAAAATATCTGTCATGGTCCCTTTATAGGGAATGCAACAACCCAATGTTTTTCAGTGGAAATTAATTTCATATAAATATGTCATAAAATCTCCTGAAATCACATCATAATGAACTAATATGTGGTATGTGACCTTTAAACATAAGTTAGTCACTTTTTGTGTTTGGAATTTTGAAAATATAATATACATGATTGCGATAAGTATGTTATTTGCAATCTGATAAGTAAAACATAATTTTTGGTGAATTGTAACCTACTCTTTGAAATATTAACATACCCTTATCAATTGTGATATACCCAAAGTATTAATAACATTACCTATTATAGAATATAAATAATATTCAACTGAAACTATGATATACCTATATTTTAGAATATGTAAATGAATAATTTAAAACTGGTTTTTTTAATAATATAATGTAATTGAATTAATTTTTAAAAAATCATATTGATAACATTATTTTTTAAAAATTGATAAATAATGGATTTATTGAGTCATTGATGAGGATATGTTGTTGTAATCCCATTTAGTTAGAGATAACATGCATTGATTACAATTATTGTTCATCTAAAACATTTATTTTAAGAAATAATAAATTAATGATTATAATATTATAAAAACCATCCTCTCTTGCACTATAACCCCCCCCCCCCTGCCCCACTCCCTTTTCTCTTCAATCCTATCAATCCATGTTCCTTGATGATATTTAGGCCAAATATCTCTCCAATATCATTCCCCAAGTCTATCAACCATTATTCTCTTCAAAATACCAAAACCTCACCCCTTAATAGGTTCTCAAAATAGATAAACTCAAGAGGTAAATTCCTCATTTTAATTATTTTATTTCTCTTAGGTTGTTTTCTTTTCCTATTCGTTTCTCAGCACCTTTCACCCAAATGGTATGATAAGTCTAGTAACATACATGTACTAAATTTCATTATGCTAATGTGATATTTCATTATCATCTATCCTTTCCCAATATTTTATTTTCAATACATGAAAACACCATTTGAGATTTTTTAATTTGGCACATTCAAGGACTACACTTTATCCATTTCTATTATCATCATTAATTCTGGTCCAAAAACCATATTTGTAATGTTTGACCAGATTTTATTATATTTAATATATCCTAGTTATGGTTTTGCAATAATTTTGTGCAAATGGTCTTATGTTATAAAGAAAAACATGTTTGTTGTAATAATAACCCACCGATTAACAAAAATTGTTGTCACTAAAGTTTTATATAATAATTCGACTTCACACTAAGTAGAAAAATAATATTTGAAACTATGTAATATCCTAATGTTTAATAATAGCATATGAATTAAATTCTGTACAACAAATTTCATCTTACTATATTATCTGAACATGAATATAAGTCAACTGGTCATTGAAACCAAGTATGTAAGAAGACCCGAACAAAGAAATTGAACCTTATAACCAATCAAAATGTTCTTGAATGAACCCAAAAGGTGTATAATAAATAAATTACATATATAATAGGGTTTGTATATACTGTTTAATAAACCTAATTTTTTTATTCAGGTCATTAATAACAAGTGGAAAACACCTCCAAATTTAAGGTAAGGGATCCTCTCTATTTCACTCTTAATCAAGATGCCCTCTATGATATGCCATTTTATGTCTAATCCCTAACTATGAGGTATAATTTAACGCCTCCCCCATACTTACCTCATGATTTTTAAGTGATGAGAAACCCCTTTTTCACTCATAAATCCCTCTTAGGTACACATGATACCAAGTCGATAATCAGAAATGAATTCTACCCGAACCTCAATTGTTCTTTGGGGTTGCCTTTTCTATCTTTATATATAAATGGAGTTTCATTATCTATTAATGTGAATATTCAAAATTCTGATTATTTTTAAAAAATTAATTTAGGAATTCCCTTTCATCACTCTGTTATGGGGACATAAATGTTTTTAAAATATTCCATTCATAGAACATTCCGATAAGAAACCATGTTTTAAGGGAACATCTAGAATTTTTAATACCCAATTTCAAGTGCACTCTATCCTATGTTTTATACCATAAATTTCATTATAAAATAAGTATTTTTATTTTGAAAATCTTCTTAGTTAAATTTTGGTTTTATATAAAAGGTTTTCTTCTTTTCAATTTTTAAATCTCTATAGTATTTTCCTTAAAACTGAACAAAAATGTTTTAATGCTAATGTTTCTCAAACTCATTTCTTATACACTGTCACTTTTTTACATAACTTTTCATGCTATATGCCTATTTTACCTCATTAACATCCATGTATCTTCAAATCCATTTATATCATGGACACATTCATGATACACCAAATGGTTATGCTTTATGGTTCCCAATTCCATCCCTGGGTAACCCATATGTTTATGTAAGATTGATTATGTGTTATTATTAATGTGGTAAGAATGTTCATGAATATGTTGAGATGGGTGCACCTAGAGAGTGCTCCAATGTATTGGGTAATGTTATGTATCATGATATTAGATGTGAAAGAGTACTGGTGGTTAGCCTTGACCCGTACTAAAATGGGAATTTGGATTGGCAGTTAGCTAGGTCCCATAAAAAATGGGAAATAGGGTGAGAAGTTAGCCTTGACCATTACTAAAGACATGTTTTATGATTCTGGAACATTTATATGACTCCATGTTTATATGATCTCATGCTAATAAGACATGATTTCATATTTTCCATGCTCTGGATATCATTATGACATGCCTCTTAACTCACGTGATAAAGATTTATCCTTATCTTCATGCCCTTACCGGGCTTTTTAGCTCATCTGTTTGTTCATGTGTTCCCCTGGGTACCTTATTAAGATGTAAGGTATCAAAGGAAGTTAGGAGTTAATTAAGGAGTTTAAATAAAGAAGTGTTTTTCCCATGTTTTATGTTTTATGTACCTAGTCCTTCAAGACACTAGAATTAACTTCCCTTGGATTGCACTCAGATGCATAATTATATTTAAACACATGTAGTGTTATATGAAAAAGGATAGGTTCAATATTGTTGGAAACAGAGGATGGTCTAGTTATTTTTGGAAATTAGGAATAGAGAACCGTAGTGAGAACCATAAAGCTGATATAAAGTATAGTAAAACACACCTATGTTTTGGTAAGTATAGAGTAAGTGGGTTATAATGAAAAGAAATACTTTTCTGGATAAAAACAGGTAGAGGCATATCTAGAACATATGTACCTAAGAGTGAAAACATAAAAAATGAGTTTTGGGCTTGACCTGGGGTATCCTGGTACATGACAACATGCCTTTCTTCACTTTTGGTATTGACACTCCTAGGTGATATTATTTGGTAGATTCATGAGATTAGTAAAAACCATTATTAACAAACAAAAAATTGCATAATAATATATGTAAATAAATAGATCGAGGATGAGTGAGATTAAAATCTAAGGAATCATAAGTTTGGATATACTTCTCCATTATAAGTTTATCCATTTCTATTCAAATTTTCCTTTTTATTCTGAATATATATGTATTCATGCCCTCTAATTATGAATTATTTTTCATAGTTAATAGCAAGAAATAGAAGATCATCGTCCTAAAATAAATATGATATGTAATGTGAGGATATCCCTTATTATATTCTTGATATGACAAGAACAGGTTCTCAAAACTTCATGACAGTTCTTGCTCAGTAGGCTCAAGTTATGAATAATAACTTCAATCATGCAGAACACCCTCCTCCTCAATATAAGGTGAAAGATGTAGTAGAATACATCATATGGAAAATGCCTCCCATGTTTAGCATATCTTCTAATCCCCAGCTCATGGAACAGTGGATTTACTCCATTGATAACATATTCTCCGTCCTCTAGTGCTCAGATGAAGAGAAATTCGTACTGGAAGTCTGTCATTTTGATGGAGAAGCTAATTAGTGGTAGACACTGATCATGAATACAAATTCCCAAGGGGAAATTGATTCCATGAATTGAGAGAAATTCAAGTGGATGTTTTCAACAAATATTTTCCTTGAACCCTCTATCTCAAGATGGAAAGTGAGTTCATTGGACTCAAGTATAAGGAAGATGTGTCCATAGGGTTGTATGAAGAAAACATTACAAGGCATAAAAAGTACTCATATGGCAATGTATTGAACATCGAAAGCAAGGTGGATCACTTTTTTAGTAGACTAAATCCATGTCCTAGAAAATTGTTAGCAATTTGAGACATTGATTGTTATAAAGAGACTATACATTGTTCCCTTAAGGTTGAAATGGATATTGGAGATTCTTAGTGGTCTCATGGACCTACTGAAAAAAGTGAAAAATGGACAAACCAGATGGTTGGTTCGATAAAAAAAATCCCATGATGGAAAAAATTCATACTTTTACCCTTGTAATAGTTATCGGAAGAAGAATCCTATGAACTTTCTAAAGGGAACCAAGAGTTCCTTCAAATGTGGAATGTTAGGTCATTTGGATAAAAACTGATGATGAGATATGACAAATTATGCTAATATCGAAGAAGAAAAGAATTCTCAGATCAACACACAACCTGTAGTTCAATGTTACAACTGCAAGAATATTGGTAAATAAGAAATAATTTTCCCTATGCTCAGGTTTGTTGGAAGAAATCAACAACAACCACCAAGGCAACATAGAAGGTCTTATGCAATCATTACTGTTGCGGTGTAGCCGAACAATGATGTGGTTCCATGTACTCTAGTTATTCATTCAAGAGTAGAAAACATACTATTTGAGTCTAGTTTTATGTATTATTTCATATCTTGAATTTCTACTTCAACTATTCAAACACGACCTCAAAATTTATAGGACACATTATCTGTGAGAATATAAAATGGAGAAATAATTGGGTCCAAGGTTTATTACTCCTCCCCGGTTAAATATTGTAGACTGAACCTCCTAGAAAATATAGTCATACATCATTTAATGGATTTTAATGCACTCTTGGGCATATATTTGATATCTTTATACAAGGCCAAAATCAACTATTGGGAAAGGGAGATCACTCTTCACATCCCGAAGCATCCTCCAATACCATATAAATGTAAGGAGGAAAATGAATCTCATTTAGAATAATATTCTAAAGTGTGGATATTTTTTTCTTATGAGCAAGTATATCTAACTAAAATGTTTGCGATAAAGGATAGAATCATGATTGAAGACATGCCCATCAAGAGGGATTTCACTAATGTATTACTAGGGGAGTTTCTTGGTGGTCCTCTTGACTAAGAGTTTGAGTTCTCAATTGATTTTAGTCCTGGATCTCTACCTATATCGAAGACATCTTAGATAATGACCAACGTAGAGAGGGAAGAGTTAAAGAAGTAGTTACAGGAGAAAATGATGAAGGGTTTTATATGACAACATGCTTCACCGAGTGGATCACCCATCCTATTCTTCAAGAAGTACATATCAATGTGCCAAAAAATTGACTATCATGAGCTCAATAAAATCATGATAAAGAGAAATTATCCCCTACCACAGATAGATGAATTGTTCAATCAAATTTGTGGGTCTAGTTATTCTTCTAGGGTGGAACATCGGTCGGGATATCACCATTTAATGGTGAGAAAGGAAGATATTACCAAGGCTACATTTCGAACAAGTTATAGACACTATGATTCCCTTTGGACTTACTAATGCTATAGAAATTTTTGTGGATTTAATGAATGGAGTATTTAGATATTACCTCGACAAATACATAGTATTATTTATTAATGATATTATAATATAGTCCAAGAGAAAGGAGGAACCTGAGGAGCATTTGAATACTTTGTTAAAAACATCGTTAAGGGAGAAGGTGTATGCAAAGTACAGTAAATGTTTGTTCTGGATGGAGGAAGTATAATTCCTAGGGCATGTTATTGCTAGAAAAGGAATATATGTGGACCCCTTAAAGATAAAGGCAATTGAAGAGTGGCCTTGGACAACTTCTATAATAGAGATCCATAGCATTTTGGGTCTAGCTAGGAAATATCGATTATTTTTTATGAACCTTTCATGATTGTCAAAACCAATGACAAAGCTGACACAGAAGGGAGTAATGTTTTTCTGGACCTAGGAATTTGAAGATTGTTTCATGGAGTTGAAAAAGTGGCTTATCATTGTGCCATTAATCATAGTTCCAACTAGTGGAGAACTCTTCGTGGTGTACAGTGATTCTTTAAAGAGTGTATTAGGCTGTGTGCTGATGAAAAATGAAAAAGTGATAGCATATGCTTCAAGGTTGTAGAAAATCCATGAGCAAAACAATCCCTCAAATGATCTCAAGTTGGCCACTATGATCTTTGCATTGAAAATTCAGCCACATTATCTCTATGGGGAGAAGTGTTAGATATTTAAAGATCAAAAGAGTCTCAAATACATATTGACATAGAAATCCTTAATATGCACTAATTAATATGGATATATCTCATAATGGATTATGACTACTCAATCCACTACCATCCTTGTAAGGAAAAAATGGTGTTTTATGCTCTATGTAGAAAGTATCATGCGTCTTTATCAATAATTAGAATTGAAAAGGATCATATCATCTCAGATTTTCTGAGGATGGAAATGGGAACAATTATGGGAGGAACAAAATCAATCATTTCTCAAATGATTACTCAACCAGCCGTCATGGATGAAATAAAGAATGATCAGTGAAAAGATGTGGAAATTTGAAAATGGGTTGAAGATGTTAATACTGGGAAATCATCTATGTTATTTATTGATGAAGAATGAGTTGTTAGAATTTGGTCATGATTCTGTGTACCATCCAATCTAGAGATAAAGAAGAATATTATGACTGTTTCACATAGTCAACATTCTATATCCACCCAGGGATCACACCGATGTATCACGATCTCTGAGAAACCATTCAATGGGAAAATATGAAATGGGAGATTGCTGAATATACATCAAAGTACCTAGTATGTTGGAAAGTGATGTATGAGATGCAAAAGCCTTTGGGGATGATGCATCCACAACTTGTACCAACATGTATGTGGGAGAACATTATGATGGACTTTTTCAGTGGAATTCCTAGGCAATCCAATGGAAACAATGCTATATGGGTCATTATGGGTCATCTTTCAAAGGCAACTCACATTATCGCGATTCGATAAGTCTTCTCATTAGACTAACATGCATGGATTTACATCAAATAAGTGGTAAGGATAAATGGAGTACCTTTGTCTATTATATCCGATAGTGATATGAGATTTACCTAAATGTTCTAGAAAAGTCTCCAACATGCTATAATCACTAAACTGAACATCAATATGACATTTCATCCTCAGACTGATGACCAATTTGAGAAAACTATTCAAACACTAGAAGACATGTTGAGAGAATGTTCTATGGAATTAAAAGGAGTATGGGACCAACATCTTCCACTGGTTGGATTATCATACAACTACTTTTTCCACACAAGCATCCAAATAGAACCATATAAATTCCTTTATGGGAAAAAGTGCAAAACAATGGTGTGTTGGGATGATTTTGGTGTGCGTAAGCTACTAGGGCCTAAAAAGGTAAAAGAAATTTTGGAGAAGGTGAAAACCATTCAGTATCAAATAAATGTACCCCAAAGATGAATGAAAATGTATGTAGCTAACTGTCAATGATACCTTGAGTTCCAAGTCGGAGACATGGTATTTCTATGCATATTTCTATGGAATATGGTCCTAAGGTTTGGGAGGAAAGGGGAGTTTAGTCTCAAGAACATCGGCCCCTTCGAGATTCTCGATTATGTCGAGATGGTGGCCTATCAAATGTCACTTAACCTACCATGTTAAATGTACATTATGTATTTCATGTATCCCCCTTAATAAATTAACAACCAGACCCTTCACATGTAACTTCTTCAGAGGTGGTACAGTTGGAGTATGATCGTTTCTATGAGGATCAACCAGTGAAGATCATGGATCGTAGAGAAAAATCTATATGTAACATGAATACTCACCCGATAAAAGTATTATGGCAGAACCACAAATACGAAGAGGAAACATGGGAAATATAAGAGGCAATGATGGAAAATTACAATCTCGGATTTTTTAATTAGAATGTAAAATGAAATTTCAAGGGTTAAATTTAAAGGGGGGGACAGTGTAATGACAGAATGTTTATCAATGGAAATTAATTTCATATAAATATGTCATAAAATCACATGAAATCACATCATAATATTCTACAAATTGCTATGCGACATTTAAATATATGTTTTTCAATTCATTGTTTAGAATTTTGAAAATTTGACATACACAGTTGTGATGTATAAGTTATTTGGAGTTTGATAAGAAAAACCTAGTTTTGGTGAATAGTAACCTAACCTTATGTATAGTAACATACTCATATGAATAGTGATATACCCAAAGTAATAGTATCCTTACATATTATAGTATAAAAATAAAACTATATGTGAAATTATGATGTACCTATATTTTAGAATAAGTAAATGAATGTTTTAAAACAAATTTTTTATTAATAAAATATGAGTTTAATTATATATTAAAATAATAATATTTATAAAATTATTTCTGAAAAATAGATTTCATTTTTGGAATAAACTTGTCAAAAAATGGTTACAGTGATTTTTTGGGATTTTTTTGTAATACGACTATATTTGGTAAATTGTAAAGTATGATAATTTTCAATGATTGCTAAATATTGGATTTACTGAGTCATTGATGATTATTTGATGATGTAATCCAAATTGGTTCAAAATAACATGAATTTATTACTATTATTCTTCATATAATGGATATTATTTCTTGTCTTGTGTAGAAAAAATAAATTAATGATTATAATATTATGAAAACCCTCCTCTCCTCTACTATAACCCCCCCCCTCACTCTCTCTTCTCTTCATTCCTCTCTAGCCTTGTTCCCTGCCAATATTTTTCCCAAATATACCTCCTAGATCCTCCCCCACATTCAACATCCCCATGTCTCTTCAAAATACCAAAACCTCTCCCCTTAAGAGGTTCTCAAATGAGATAAACTCAAGAGGTAAATTACTCTTTCCAATTCATTTATTTCTTTTAAGTTCTTTTCATTTCTTATATCTTACCTCAAGTCCCTTCACCCAAATGTTATGATAACTACAATAATATACATGAATATTAGTGGTTTTATTCTAATGGTATATTTCATTATCATCTCTCCATTCCCATATTTTTTTGAATGAAATGAAAACATCGTTCGAGATGTGTTAATTTAGAACATTCAAGGACAAAAGATTATCAATTTATATTATCATCATTAATTAGGTTATTCAAACCATTTTTGTAATGGTTGAACCAAATTATTATATATTTAATATATACTAGTTATGGTTCAGAAATCCTTTATCTCAAATGGTGTGATTTTATAAATCAAAAAAACCTCATTCTAATCAAAACCCACTGATTTACAAAAATGGTTATCACTAAGGTTTTATATAATTATTATACTTCAATATATGTAACCATATTAAATATGAAACCATGTAATCCCTTTTATGTTCACAAATATCATATAAATTCAATTCAGGACAACCAATTTCATCTAACATGATTATCCAAACATGAATATTAGTCAACTCTTCATTGAAACCAAGTAAACAGGCAGACCCGAACAATGATATCGAACCATATAACAAATCAAAAAGATATTGAATGAATGAAAAATGGGTATAATAAATAAAATAAATACATGTGATGATATTTATTTACTAATTAATAAACATAATTATTTATTCCATGTCAATAATAAAAAGTGGATAACACCACCAGATTTGGGGTAAGGGATCCTCTCCATTTTACTCTTAATCAAGATATCCTATATTCTATTCTATTTTATGTGCAATACCTAATGATGGGGGTGTGATTTTACACCTCCCCTATACGTCCCTCATGATGTATAATTGATTAAAAACCCATTTTCTCTCTCATAAATCCCACATAGGTACACCTGATATCATGCTGATGATCCATAATAAATTCTACCCGAACCTCCTTTGCTATTTCAAGTTCACTTATCATTCATTGTATCAAAATGGAGTTATCTTATATATTTATGTTCATATTCTAAAATCTATATAGTTTTACAAAAATAATTTATGAAGTCCCATTCATCACTCTGTTTTGATAATATAAATTTTTTAAAAGATTCCCTCCTTATAACTTTCAGATAAAAAAACTTGTTTTAAGGGAAAATCCCGAATGTTTTTACCCAATTTCATGTGCACTATGTCATGTGTTTGAAGCCACCATTGTCTTTATAAAATATTAATTTTTATTATGAAAAATTTCTTGGTTAAATTATGGTTTTATATAATTTATTTTTCTCTTCCCTATTTTAAAATCTCTATAGTATTTTCCTTAAAACCGCACAAAAATGTTTTAATGATAATGTTTCTCAAATATATTTCCTATATGTTTTCACTTTATCTTGACATAACTCACTATTTTATATTTTTATTTTACCTTATGAACAACCTTGTATGTTCTAATCCCTTTCACTCATGGACACTTTCTCGATACGTCTATTCGTTAGGCTTTTTGGTGCCCAATTCTTTCTGTGGGTAATCCTTATGTTTTTTATGATTGATTATGTATCATTATTTATGTGGTAAGTTCATTCATGAAAATGTTGAAATGGGGGATCCAAGATAGTGATCCACTACATTGAGTAATTTTATGTCTCATGAGATGCATTGTGAAAAAGGATTAGTGGTTAGGCTTGTCCCATACTAAAATGGGAATTGAGATTGGAGGTTAGACATGACCCATACTAAAATGGGAAACATGATTTGTGGTTAGCCTTGTACAATACTAAATACATGTTTTATGATTCTACCACCATGATATGATTCCATGTTTATATGTTACCGAGCTTATATGATATGATTTTATATGTTCACTACTTTGGATATCATTATGTTATGCCTCCTAACTCATGTTCTTAAGATTTATCCTGATGCTCATTACATTACGGGGTTTTTTAGCTAATCATATTGTTCGTGTGTTTCCCAATGTACCCTATATAGTTTTAAGGGATATAATGAAGTTAGGAACTCTTTATGGGGATTAAATAAATATGTGTTTTTAGCCCTAGGTTTTATGTTCTTTATACCTAGTCTTCCAAGACACTAGACTTAATGATCCTTGTCTTGTACTCTAATATATAATTATGTTTAAAAAATGTAATGTTATATTAAATAGGCCAGGGTTACTATAAGGGATATCCTCATTAGTAATAATCCAAAACCTATTATCTAAAAGTTACATTATACTCTATGGGACATACACTTGAGGGCCTCCACAGGCATGGTTCCTTACTGATAAACCACAAGGTCATTGATTTCCATCCCAACTGGATACGTATGAAACCTCCAAGATGTTAATACCCAAAATCCTAAACCCACCTTATTATTTTTATCTATATCCCTACCTAGATATAATTTATGTTATAAACACATATCCCTTCCAAGTACCATGGTTTAATTAGGCATAATTCCCACACTAACCTTTGTTTGGGAACCTTCCTCCTAGACGTCCTTGAATCATGAAGTTAAACTATACAGTTGAGTTCTCATCATAAGACCTTAAAAGGTATTTATTCACCCATTAATACTCATAAAAAAATTTATGTTATGATTCCTTTCACAAGGATACGTAGGAATCCCATTAATGGGTTCGATCCCAACATCATAACAACTTCCATCTCCCAGGATGATGATAAATTCTTGAGTGACTTTCCCCTACCTGGAAGATCATAAACTCCAGAGTTCCCCACTATTGGGATAGAAATATATAATCTTCCTAATAATTAATAGATAATATAAATGTAGAATATAAGATAATACCATCAATGTAGAACCTCAGATACATACAGATATCTCCATTGATGGAGAACCTAGTATACATATAGATGATTCCTAATTTCACACGTGCTAATAATTGATTTCTAATATTGATATAATTCTCATTATTCATGGGAACTAATGAAGGATTCACAAAAATATCTTAAATCCATAAGAGAGTCCTAGAGTAAGCAATACTTCACCACAAAAGGGTGTGATGAGTCTGACCTCCCATCCTTTCGACCAATGCAGGTTCTTAAGCATCATGTGTCAAAATCCATGATGAGTGCCATCCTTTGGAAAGTAGGTCCAAATTGAAATATAACAAATTGGTGTCTCTATTTCCAAAATCAAATTTGTTAAAATCCATTTCGATATAATTATTTCCCCATTGAAGTCACATTTTTGTCGAATGAAAAAAAATTGTGATCCTGACATGAATCCTTAACCATGATTATAGTGTCACCTACCTATTAGGACCCTTCCATTTATTAAGAAAACGAGCTACAGATAGGGAAATCATTCATGCACGTGCTCATCCAAAATGATGCTTCATTAATATGGATTTCTTGATTTTGTTAATTATATATCTTCATATGCCTCCTTCCAAGAACATTCTTCAATCTAATGGCTTCTTTGATGTTTTCACCAATGCATTCTATAGATGCTACCTAGGAAGGATCTTCTTCCACATAATGGTTGTCATCACCAACTCAGTATCTCAAATGATGGTTTTATAATGCATTGGTCTGATAATACCATAAAAATGGTACTATATCATCTTTAGAGGTCACTCGACAACCCCTCCATCTCAATCAGCACCACCAACCATTTTGGTCAATGATGACTAGTAGTCCTCAATCAGATGACATCGACTGCTGAATTCATCTATTCTGGGATATTATCTCCTAAACCCAAAAACCATTCCATAACATATTTTATGGAGGTGGATGAGGAGTCCCCCTATGGCCTCATCCCAAAAATACATGGGTCCTTCTCAATGGATCTCACCAACAATGGCCATTGTGAATGCCACATGGCAATGAACCCTCAATATAATGAGGGTGTCACCATTGAATATCCAACCTAGGTCCCTCAGACATGGTTATTTGAGACGGCCCACCAATGATGAAAAACATACAACATGGAGTATATTCATACCTTTTCCCCATCCATAGAATCCCACCGAACTAGTTTGGTGGATGAGAAAAATCATTAATATACACCCGTCTGCCTTCATTCTACCAGCCAAAAGACTCACTGAATTTCATTCAAAGAAGCCCACTAACCAAATAAGGGGTCATCCTAAAAGTTGGAACATATAGCATTTTGAACACACCAATCCTACTATAAGACTCATTTAGAAGTACTCAATGATCTCCATCAACAATATTTGGTATGAAATATCAATCAGGGACACACACATGATTGAATTTAGTTGGCCTTCCAGTAGCTTCATCTGGAAGCACATTGATAATTTATTCATATTTTCTTGATTAAAAGAAAATGGTAGACTCAAATCTCTTACCATGAGAACTATTACTGTATGAATTTAGAAAATGTAGGATATGAGTAGGAACATACAACTAATAGAGATGCATAATTGATGTATATCCTCATTTCGATCACTAAAGTCACCAAGAATATATTTTCAATAGTAAAAGTGTAGAAACAAATCCCTGAACACATCCTAAAAACTATTTCGGATATCGTTATGTTAATATAAGTAGTGCCTGAGGGAGAGAAACATAACTATGTCCCCATAGATGGGGAGGTCAATCCACACAACACCCCAAAGTAGACACATACCTCCACTCTCGTCCATGAGGGACATGGGGAAAACTCCCCCATATTATATAGAATGTAGGAACAGGAACATACTACAATTCCATTTAGAGGTTATCGACCTATTCCAATGGACACTCCAAGGAAGAAATGAACTCCTTCCCATGATAACATCTTTTTCCAATAAGTGGCCCCAACATTTTATAAAAATACTTCCAAGAAAAATATTATTAAGAATAGTTGGGGAATCAAGAGCTGATCTATGATCAGACTTTTCTTGAAGAATATGTTCTTGATGTTTTCAGACATTTATCTATTGAATCTCCATATGCAACCCTTATAGTGACAAATTCTAAGAGTAGTAATAGAAACTACGAGGGCCCTCATGAGACACTTCACCATAAAGGAATTATTTAGGGAAAAAATTTGGTTGATCTCAATAGCCTATCAACTGATGAGAGCTACATAAACCCTCATTATGTATAGGAGACCAGCGAGAAAGAATGTTTTATCCTTACTATAATCCACCATAATGATCCTCTCTATGATGGAAATCACTACGAAATTTCCCTCTGCAATAGCTATTCACATTGTCAAAAAATCTCTAACTGACAATATTGTGATAAGAAATCCCTCTTACCATGAGGCTATTAAAAATACAAGGCTAGTAATGTATGATCCCATGTCACTAGTAGGTGAAATCCTTTCTCAACAAGAAGACATTACAAGGCAAAAATCACTCTGCAAACCTCCCTTGGGACATTTTCCATCAAACATAGCAAAGGAAATATCATCCCATCCCATTGATTATAGTAAAACAATATAGAATAGACCACTCTAGTCAGACCCAGTTGAGAAATATTTAGTGAATTGTGATGAAGATATGCTAATAATGAGGAAACTACTTGCTAAAGGTGATGTAGTAGAAATTTTCAAGACTTTAGTCACCTCTCAATATGACATTACATAGATGTTGTAGGAATATTGTACACATGAAATCCACATAAAAATATAGAGAACTCTTCACCACCAAAAACAAAATTTATTACCATATGATGATTATAAAACTCATGTTAATATAATAGAAGGGTGGTAGTGAAAAATTGACTTATCATCTATCATGGCTTTCCACAATCCGAATATTCAGAATCCAGAAGGATAATTTTAATGTGAATGCCTCAATTAATTAATTAGGATGTAATGGTTGATCGTAGATACCCCCTCTGGTGTTCATATCAGAGGATGGGGTGTTCCGGGATAATTGCATTTCACTGCTCTCCCAAGCCAGCAAAGGCCACCAAAAGTGTCCTTATGCAATGTCTTTTCCTGAGGTCATTTAAAATAAGAAAAATCTATTCAAGACTATAGATATGATTATCAAGACATGGCCTTGACTGCGTCTCACCAACATCCGGTAAGAAGAGATCAAGCATTAGAGATACATATTCCACAAGCATCTGATAACATTGAGCTGGAATCCCACTAAGATTATGTCAACCATAAAATTTAGAAAAATTCATAAATAGATCACAAATCATTCTAAATGGTTAATTTCTATGAGTGCCAAATAATTCACCCATCCCATGTTTTCACTAGAATATATGAAATCAAAAGAGTTTTTATGGTAATATCATCCATAGTAGTTTGGGAATTTCCCCCAGCTATAGGGTTGGGGAATTTTATTAACGCAACCCTTTGGATCATCCAACCAATCCTGAATGGTTTTTAATGATGAAATGAAAAAAAAACAAACCCTCGGTTCTATGAGATTTTTCACCCCTAAAATCCCCTACTCACATAGAATCAGTCTTATCGTGATCAGGGATGATGTGTCTGAGTGAATCTTCCAAATTTTCACCATCCTATAATCTGGTGAAATCACATGGAAAATGCACAACTGAACTCTTATGGAATTAACTTTGGGACACTATTCATCAAACATCCCATGGGGAATAAACAATCAAGAGGACTAGGTCTCGTAGAGAATAGAGAAGTGGGTGATCTCACGAAAATTCCAATAGAGTACTTGTGATGGACTACATATCTATGAAGGTCATCAATGCCATCATTGAACACCTTTCAGAATATAAGACCGATTAAGAGGATTTTGGAGAAGAAGTTCATGTTACTGAGATGGCCCACACTAAAATGAATACAGATGGTGTGCATACTCGAAACCTGAGTCTAGCCCAAAATTTGGGAATACTCTCAAATAATCCTACTCTAACTCTTTGAAAGGAACCCAATAAGGGACAAGGTATGTTTCATACCATTTATCACCTTCCCCCCTCCCTAGAGAAGGCCAATCCCTTTCACTAGATGATATACTTTTTTAGCAGGACGAGGAAATGAGAGTGTTGAGAGGTCTAAATACAATATTACTCTAAGGGATTATACCTACTTGATATGCTCTGCATGAAGACCCTCAAATTTCAATTCTGTTTGGGGAAGATCATCAATGTGGGTTTTTCTCAACAACTAAGGTGACATGGAACATCTTATCATCGTGGGACATAAACTACTAATATATTTGAATTATACAATAGAAGATCAAGAATTCCCTTTATTGGGTACCTATCTAGAACATGGTTAGACACTTCTTTACAGGCCTACCACTATTTGTTACTCATGAGAGATACCAGTGGTTCTTCCACCAGTAGTCCTACCAGATGCCTCACCCATTCAGGCTCCCGTCACCAAACCTATTCATGTCCCGACTGATCTGAAATTTCTGTAAATTTTTATGAACACCATTGAGTCATTAGCGACTTGATGTTATGAAATTGAAGGATGACAAGCATAGTATTACAAAAAAAATTACACAGAATCAGTGTATCCTATCCCTCCTTTTCCAAACCATGAGAATCATACATTTATGATTTTCAACAGCTTAGGAGATCTGGAGTTGTAAATTATTCATTTCATCTCCCACTATGATCCCATGATTGGGACCCCTGAATAATAAGTATTGATACTCAAATGATTCATGAAATTGTCGCAGAGGCCAACCTTTGTATGGTACATGAGTTTGTAGTCTCAATCAATCATTGGATGGGAATATCTCTTTAAAATGTTCCTTTTCTAGTTTATCTCAATTCTATAGATGAAAACAGTAATCAATCTAACAATATATAAGAAAATGGTGAATTAAAGAGTCCCGGACTTCATTTCTCAATGGAACTTTTTGACTTAGTCAATGAACTTACCTTTCCCCCAAGATGAACTATTTCCGATCTTCATAGAAAATCTCCATGAAGAGTTGTTCACACCGTTGATCACTGTTAAATAAATGAGAGGATTTTTGGAAGTGGCCAAAATTTCTAAATATTTGTAAAACTCTATCAAAGAGACCATGGACAAATCTTGAGTAATCCCAGCAGCTCATGGAAGGATAATAGAAAAAGCATGGGCCACTATATTACACTAAAAAGGCCCTTGTACCTGATTCTACCTCAAAGCCTACATCATAAATCAATGATCCACTACATGAGTGACAACAACAATGAACACCTCATTAGGATGACCAAAGAGACCAAAGGCATATACAATTTGAGTAGTTGAGAAACAATGTCTATGCCTTTGTGAATTACCATGTCCAGGGATACTTCGTTTTTGATTTGGAAAACAACATAGCCTAGTTTCCAAAGACCAAGAATCCTAAAAAATAATGTGAATAGAATCTCCCAAACTATTTACCTATCCATCAAATTTTGGGGCATCCCATACAAATTTTTTTTTTCAAGCACATACTATAAAAGATGTTGGATTCTGGGCAAATGGAAATAAAAATTTCACTATCCCTGGTGGTGTATGTTATGTTACCAATCTGGAGGAGGAAAGTGAGTGGTAATAATTTGAAATTAAGAATGAAAAGATGTTCACTGATTGGATGGTTAGAAAGATAATCAATCAGACATAATAAATTCTATGATCATAGTTGAAAAAGCAAACTGTGCCTCCCTTTGCTTCCTCCGTTGAAAATATATCTAAATCAAAATCTATATCCTCTGAAAGCCTATCTTCAAAGATGCGACATGAATGGTAGGATACAAAAAAAATGATGATCTCAGGTAAAGTCCAAATATTTCATTGACATTATAATATTCCTTATTGACCATATCAAAATAATGGGAACCACCCCGCCAAATTTTAAAACACGAGTCGACCCCTAGAAATAATATTCATTAGATGGGGAGTTCATCTTTGGTTGCATTAATTTTATACATTTAATGGATCCCCACTCAAATGATGATTATCATTATGAACCTAATTTCCCCAAAATTGATTAGAGAACTGGGGGAAGAGGTCATCATTATTGATGATATAGGGGAAGAATTGTTTGTGGTATAGAATCCAATACATCAACCAATCCGCCACTCAAATGGTCTACACGACCCAAACTCATGTGAAAGCACTCCTATGAGCTGAAAAACTTTAGAGTTATTCCAACATAAATGACTGAGTTTTCTTGGAAATTATTATCATGGAAGACCATTTAGAGGAAAATCCACCCCTCGTAGGTACGTGTGAATACCTATCCAAACTATTAATGAAAGAGGATTAACACTTCTGATTCCACCCCCAAGAGATGATCCATCCACATCATGAACATTATCTCCTAAGGAACCTTCAGAATAGAATCTTAATTCTCGAATGTGTGGTACTTTGGACCAAAAATATGATTTCTTAGAGAAACTAGTCAATGTTTTGGATATGTTACCAATCATGGATGTTCAGAGTCTGATAAAATGCATTTGCGAATCACTTATTATGGAATTTCAAAACCGTTAGGAATTTGAAGTTGAGGTATCTTCTTCTATAGTATACCATGTATAAAATGATCTTGTAGAATTCCATGTAGTCATTTCCACCATTTAACAGGATGAGGATGATGTCATATAAGGTCATGTCAAACCCTTGTGTATATATCATGTTAAATGACATTAATATATAAAAATCCTTTATTGATAATGGATTAGGAGTTAATCTCATCCTAGTTTAGAAAATCCATCAACTCAGTCTCAATGAATCTCAATCATCTACCTCCAATCTGATGTTACAGATTTATGAAAAGAATGAATAAGAACCTCTCATTGAGATTACACTCAGCACAGTGATCAGTGATATTTTGTTAGATTGAGGGTTAATGGTGGTCCAATAGAACCCAACATTCAATGATCATCTAGGAATACCTTGGATACATTGTCATGCATCCATTCCATCATCATACCTCCAAGGATTCAAATATTCACTCAATGGTAAATTTTTTACATTATATGTTCACAAGGAACCATTAAAATCCTAATTAACACAATACATCTATGTATGGTTCTATCACAATGAAGGGAATCAATCAATGGCTATTGATGCCGCTAGAATAAATACCCAAATGGATTGGAGATGATCCCATCTAACACATTCATGTTTCATTGTGGAAATTATGTGTTTCCTATTAATACAATTGATAAGGAGGGATAGATTTCTTGAGTTTATTGTATGTATTACATAAAGTAAATCAAGATAGTTGAGTCTGATAACACAGAAAAATTATCAACCATCCAAATGATAATGAATGTTGGAATGAAAATGTATTTATTGATTCCTATGATCTTTATCAAAGACTGATTTTTCAAGAAAAAAATTGAGAAATACATCATAAATATAGGTGAATGTGAATAGACTCATTCTTAGTCCTTTTTCCCAATTCAGGACTCAACGAAGGAAGTATGGCATTATGAGATCCCGAAATGATGGCCTCATCATCTAGACATCCCAAAATCGACTCCCCTCTTCCCTCCAAGGAATGTTGATTATAATCTCCTACCCAACAAGAAACAAAAAAAAGATATCATGAGGAAGAGGAAGAAGAAGATATCATGGATTCCCATCCAACATTTCAAGAAGTCATCTCCACTACCATGGATGAACTTTTGGAAATAAATATGGGAAAAGAAGAAGATTCACACCCCCACTCTATTTAGTGCATCCTTCAATCTTTAAGAACAAGAGAAATTAGAATCCTTCCAAAAGTGGAATCAGGATGGGTATTCATGGTATTATATAGAAAGTACATTCCTCTACCCCATGGTTGTCACCCATCATTTGGGTGTTCACAAAAACATTAGGGATACAAGAAAGTATCCAGGAGGACACACCTGACTCATACATCCATGATTGAGGCTGAGGTGGACCAAATCCTCAAGGATGAATTTATCCAAGAGGAGAAATATCCAAAATGGATAAAAAAAATTCTCAAGTTATAATAAGAAATGAAAAATCATATTTTTCATCGATTTTAGAGATCTCAACTGGAATGGTCCAAATATGACATCCCGATTCAAACTACATAACACTTGATTGATGCAACGACCTGATATCAGGGCCTCTACTTCATGGATGGATAATATTCATACAATAATATATAGATGTCCCTAGAAGATGAATAATTCATCACCTTTAGATCATCTCAATGTGTATTTTGCTATTGGGTAATTACCTTTGGATTGAAAAACGATGGTACAACACACAAATGTGCTATGCATCACATCTCTAAACCGTTCATGGGAAATTTTTTAGAATTATACATTGATGATCTACTAGTCAATGACCAATAATGATTTGATCGCCTAGGTTACCTAGAAAACATATTCAATAATATTCAATAATACGATCTAAATATGAACCCCTTAAAATGTTCTTTCAGGATAACCTTATGAATATTTCTTGGAATTGTTATATGTCATCATGGCATCGATGTTCATCCTGGGAAGACTAAATCTATCATCAGCATTTCACATCCTAGAAACTCCAAATATTTTAGAGGAATTAAAGGACACTTGGCAAACATTTGGAATTTCATTCCAAACTTTAGAGGCACGTGTTTACCCTTTTCCAAATTATTGAGGGAGGGATTCAATTATCATTGGACCAATGACTTTCAAGATGAATTTTGTACCCTACAGAAATACCTCTTATACCATCGGTATTAATGAAACCTATTGATGGAAGACTGCTCATTGAATATGTAATAGCCTTGGAGAAGTCAATGGGTTCATTCCTCACACAATGTAATGAGGCTGGGAATGAAAACATCCTTTATTATCATAAACGTACCACGATCGACATAGAGACATGATATTTGTATATCGATAACAGATTCTTGGTGTTAATATTTTCATTTTAGAAGCCAAGGAACTACTTGCAGCACCATGAGGTCTTCCTGGTTTCTCGTTACAAACCGTTCAAGTTTATCATTAGTTGTCCTATGCTAACAGGATATCTGTATGGGGGGAAAATTATCCTACAGTAGATAAATGTCAATCCATGGTAGACTTTTTTACTAAGCATAGATCTACTAACAAGATGTTAATAAATATTGAACTACTTGATAAATAAATTTTCTATATTCCAGGAAAACCTCAAAAATGGGAAATGTATATTATTAGGGATTCCGAGAGTCAAACGAGGAAGATAATGGAAGACCCAAAACTCAAAAAAGTAGGCATAGGATTTGTTATCATTTTCCACGAAAAGGAATTATTACCATACTCTATCTAGTTATCAGAAGGAGGTACTAACAATGATGTAGAATATAAATCTCTCAGTACAGACTAGGAATTGGCATTCCAAGTATAGGTGAACCCCCAAGTGGTGAAGGATGATTCAAAATTGATAACCAAGAAGATCAATAGGGATTATGACATTAGAAAATAGGAACTAAATCCCATGTGTGATTATATCTCAATATTAATGTATGAATTCTCCTCATAGAAAACTTTAACTCACATCATTTGATCAAAAAATTCTCAAGAAGATGCGTTGGGAAATGCTTCTACATATTTGGAAGATCCAAATCAGATCAAAACAATCAGCATCATTACCCATCATTGAATGGTTACTCATTTGTTCGGATCAAAGATGAAGAGATCAATGAATTAATTCCCATCCATGGGACATATATCGCTACTACAGGGTGGACTATACCCATCATGGATTATCTTCATGATGGAATACATCCACCAGACAGGGCTGGATGAGACTATATTCAGTAGTAAGTGGCTAATTTATCTCATTATGAAGTCCCAAATCAATATAAAGTCTACTAAAAATGAGGATATGATGGAGTCCTCATAATTGTTGATGAAGAAGAGATTACAACTATTATGAAAGAGGTACATGTATGATCCTATGGTCCCAACCAATCAGGGTGTATGATTTCTGATCAAATAATAAGGCTTGGATACTTAAGGACATTGATGATGTAGGATTACATATCATTCATAAAGAAGTTTCATCACTGCTAGGTCTATGCCAATTTCATTCATCAACACTCAGAGTTTCAACATAATTCTAAATAATCTTGGCCATTTACCTAATGGAGAATATATGTTGTTGCACTATATCCTCCTACTATGACTACTAAGTTCAATTACATCCTTACTACCACCTATTTCATTCAAAATAGTAAAAGTAAACACCCCTCAAAATAGTCATAGTAAGAATAATTATCAGTTTTGTTAAAGATAACATCCTTACAAGATTTGGTTTCACCATACCATTTTTATGGGAAATGGAACCATATTATGTTATTCTAAGTTTGAGAAGCTATATCAATAATTAATTATCAAATCCAACCATTAATTCCACTATCATGAAGTGGACAAAGGACAAATAGAGGATTTTAATGAGACCCTATCAAAAATACTCTAGAAGAAGGTGGATAATGATAATAAATAGTTTCCTGGTAATATCTTGCATGCATTATGGGCTTATCGGACTACAACTTATTCGACTATTAGAGCGACCCCATACCCATTACTGTATATAAAAAAAGTAGTCATTCCCATTAATGTTATGTTTATATCACTCCATATTTCTATTTGTGAACAACTATCCCCAGATGAGAAAACCCATAATAGGCTGGATGAGTTTGAGCGACTAGAAGAAAAGATATTTCACTCATTTCATCACTTGTTGGTCTATCAGAATCGAATAGCATGAGACTTTGACAAGAAGGATCATTTCTATTCATTCCTCCAAGGATGATTGGTATTAGTACATAGAAATCTATTGATACTATGAAATATGCTATAGAATTTTGAGCAAAGTGGGAGGGCCCTTACTACATACATAAGGTCCACTCTAATAGAGTGTATTCCATAATCACAGTGGACGAAAAAATCACTACATATCTAAACAATAAAAGGATCTCGAGGAGTTAATTTGTGTAATAATATAAAAAAAATCTGAGCTATAGGATTTTAAACATCATAAAACCATTTGCGTCAATGTTACACAACATTAAATTGCATAGCATCATCATCCATCTCCCATGATGATAAACTGAATGACATATGTTCCAAGCTAGAAGATGTTAAACGGCATATTACTATTTATCCTCACCACTTGACATTAAATAGTATGTTTAATATATAAATTATTTAATGTTATAAAATCTTCAAGATACCATGAGTGATCACTCAATATGTTCCTTAAAAAGATGTGTAGTTTCCATGCATAAACATCACTCACCTCATTTCCACACCCTAGTGGAACTTGCGCCCCATTTATCCATGTGTTTAGATCATACCTTCATAGGGGATAAATTTCAAGAAATAAGTGTGTATTGATTCATTCCCCATAAATATACATTGGGAATCCTAGATCATCTATCATGGGTACATGCCTAATGTTTATATCAAGTAAGGTGACCTCACCTCCTTACTACAAGACAATAAAATACAGTGTTCAACAAGAACTATGGGTGGCCTAATTCTTATTTCCGGGAGATATTTAGTGATGTCTAGATCTACAATTCTAGTTTCAATAATTCTCATAAAGAAACAATGTCCCTTTTCCTTGTGTACAATCCAATTATATACTAGGAATTCCACCAGAAAATATTCCCCGATTCTCATACCATTTTAAATCTTGATCTCAAATAATATTCTAGAAAATATCAAAAAAATATTAAATAACCCTTCCTCATTGATGACCTTTTTTCGTGGGAATCTTCTTCAATAACTAAATGTGTCTTGATTCCTAACACAATAAGATATATAGTGACACCTAGATCTCCTATCATGGGTACAGCTGAATTGTTTTAAAAAAAGGCTCATCACCCCCTGTGTGCATGAATAAAACCTAGAGAGGGTGAATCATAAAAAAACAATTCATGGCTTGATAATCATCATATTGAGATATGTAGTGATGCTCTAATATCCAATATTGGTTCCACAATATTTTTAAAAAATAAAACCCCCTTCCTTTTCTACATTCATGAACCAGAACAACACATGGAACTTTTCGAAGACTTATGTAATGATTATAATTAAAATAATATGTGTGGTGATACCTAGACATCATGATTTAGTCCCAAACATCAATATTGAAGATATAAAAATCCACCTTTCCCACCTCAATGGTTGATTGGAGTGGGGAACACCTTTCAGGAATGTTGTGTGTATTAATTCTCGTACTTTTGAGATTTACAGTGATTCCTGAATCTCCAATCATTAGTCCATCTGTGATTAAGTCAAAAATCCCCTTTAATTATTTTTCATAAATCATATCTACATAGGAAGACTTTCATGGACCATGTGAAGCTTGATAATCACCCCTATGAAATACATTGTGACGCCTTGACATTCATTCTTGGTCCCAACAATAATATTTACATAACATCATGTCAGATCACCTTCACACTTACCATATGATGTTAAACTACGTAAAATTCCATGAATTATGTTTGGATTGATTGTAATTCTGTTGTGATACCCAGTGAAACCTGGTTTATATCCCATTTTCTACCCACAATTTAAAATCCCCCACTCCTTGTGTTTAGATCGGACTTGCACAGATAAATTCTTCAAGAACTATGTGTGGCTTGATTGTCGCACATTTGAGATAGGTAGTGATGCCCAAACACTCAATAATGGTCCCAGTCACAACATGAGTCAAATAATTCCTCTTTTTCCGCATGATGATTCAGTTCTATTTTCAGAGATTCCAAACAAGTTTTCATCTTATGTATGATCCCTTATTCAATGAAACCCCCAATATATTCCACTTATGAATTTAGTCGGGGTGTGATATCATTACTTAAGAACTACATGTGGATTTGTTCTCCTACCATTGAGATACCTAGTGTCATTCAGATCTCCAATCCTAGACCTAGCCACATCACAACATAGAAAAGCCCATACACTCCCATATACTAGTCAAATTTACATTGGGAGATCAAATACGAGTTCTCACATTACACATGAACCCATATATGTTAGAACATCATATAGAATGACTCTTTCTCCAATAATATATGTAATGACTCCGGGTTCCTACACCCTAGTCCAACCACAATATTCTTTCATATGTTGAATTCACCCACATACTTTCTGTAAGATGTTAAACTGCACATACAATGTCCTCGCTGCATGACTTCAAACTACATGGTATCTCTAGAACTACATATGGCATGATTCTTATCCCAATGAGATATGTAGTGAATCCTATGCAATAATACCTAGCCCCAACCATGGGTAAATGAAAATCTCCCCTCACATACATATAATCAAAAATATATGTAAGAGGATTTTTTGGGTTCTTTCCTTAGAGATCCCACCAAGGAAACATGATATGTTCATATTCTACATATGAGTCTGATCTAAGCTAGGGACACCAAATTCATAGCCCATATCTGTCCAAATACTTCTCCTGTTTTATTGAAAATTTCCTCTTTCTCACATCACATGCCTAATATTGAATACTTTCGTATCATCATGATCTTTCCCTAGCTTCTAGTTGTAGAATGTCTGATAACTGAGAGATCCTTTACCTGACTATAATGTACATAACCTAGGTGGCCTTCCATAAATCAACCACCTAAGAGGACAATAAACATAAGGATGAAACTATATGACTATGTAGTATGCGACTTATCTAGACTTGCTTAAAACAACACCCATGATGGGTTTTTCAACCAAAAGTATCTTTGTCCATGGGAGAATAATCTTCCTTCATTTTAATCATTGGCTATGATATACCAGAATCCATATATTTTTGGTTAGCCCTTGTATATTTCTCCATATCTTTTCTCCTAACCTGGATGTCTTGAAGACCCAAGATTACAATTTCCCCTTCACTTATTTAATTCCAACTGGAATAACCTTGGACCATTTGACCATATATCTTCCATTAATTCCATATTATTTCAGTCCTAGATGTATTATATAATAATACAGCAACCATACATCCTTTTCTTGGGTTAGAATATCATAAACAATCATTCTCTCAAATTATTTGTAAATTCTATCAAGGAATACCCCTTCTGTATTTAGGTACATTTATCTATGAATCAAACACTTTTCATAGGAAAATTCAAATCTCCCTAAACATTCATAACCTTTTAGTGATAAAATGTAAGAATTCATGAGATCAACTTTACTAGAATATATATTACATGCCCTTATTGTCCTTGTATAAAGTCACCCACATAATGGGTCTATTAGTTTAAGGATTCCATTATTGACTGTGATGTGGTTTCCCTACTTGGCCATGTATAAAACAACCCCCATAATGGGTTTCTTCAATCAGTGGTAACTTCGGTCTTGGAATAAAAGACCTCTAATGTTGGAATCCCTTTTTCCCATACCACACTTTGGATCTATAAATTCATAAATCATTTCTTACAACTCCCTCCTTCTATACCTGAATATAATATCACATTTGTAGACAAATTACCAAGAATAAAAGAATCATAAATCCTTCGGTCAAATCTAAATTCCTTAAATTATATCCCTAAAATGTCCTGGCTTCCTGAATTTAAACTTCACAAACCATAAATTCCTTATTGCATGACTTGAAAAAACACAACGTTATGTCTTTTCTACCTGAATTTAAAGTAAAAAACACTATAAATGAAAACCACTTTCAGAAAAAACATACCCTCCTTCACACATCAAATTCATGTTGGAGTGGATTCCTATTCATCCCCTATGTTGGAATGGAAGATTCATTTGTTCTCAAACATATTTCCTCGGGAAATCCACCAACTATGGTCTTGAGACAAAAATAAAATAGAAATCCTTTTTTCATCCATAAAATATTTTCAAAATTCTTGAAAAATCATTTACCTGATTATGATCTTTGTACCACTAGTTGGCCTTCCATATGGCGGCCACATAATGGGCTCGTCAACCTAAGGATAATACTGCATGACTAGGTAGCACGTTAACTAGTTGGCCTTTAATAAAATTTATCTCTAAATAGGGTTTTTAACAAATGATAGCTTCCTTATCAAGATATTCCTTCTCAATTCTCGAATACAATGTTTTATATTTTTAAGTCAAAAAATTGTCTCTAGATTCCCCTTGGATGTATCTAAAAAATATCAAAACACTCTTATATATCAAACCTTGTTTGTGTGATAGTTTAATAATTCATTTTAAAAGCAGCTTGACATAAAAAAACTCTCCCATTTAGTCTGGAATTCATGAATTTAATCTTCTCACTGAATGAGACAAAATACTCACCCGGTTGAAAACATGCAAAGGGAATCCATGACAATAGTCGAGTCTCATCTAACCAGACCTACACTCTGTATGGTTTAATGAAAATTTAACAATGAAAAGTTAAAAGATACAATGTTCGTAGGGTTTTCCATATGACACTAATAATAGTTAAACTATGCTCACTAGACCCCTTGGATTAGGTATAAGTTATGGTGCCTCCATCCCTATCATTCTAAATATGATTAGCTGATATTAAGATGTAATGATATGGAAATAAGTATTGATGTATTGATAACATAATGAAAATTGGTATGATTACATATACGATTAGAGACAAAATTATTTTCATTTATGGAGAAAAATAATAGGAACATCCACAAAATAGTGTCTATTTGTCATATATTTCATAAAGCCTTCAAAAAAAATCTTCTTCTATTGAACAACCTCTAAAGCCCCATCAGCTTCTTTTTAATGCATTTCCAGTTGAAAAATATTCTCTATAGGACCCATGTTATTGGAAAACTATTAGAGAAACCCTCCAACCATGACATATATCCAAATCCGTCCAAATGATTTTGGAATGTGTTAAAGTTCCCCACAGTCACCTTAGAACTAGATTCTTTTCATTCTGAATGAATATAATTCTAGGGGGGATTTTTCATAAACCAAAGAATGTGTTCCATGCACTTTACCACATAATTTGTGGTTGGATTTCCATTTTCCGTGAGAGCTCACCATAAAAAAGGTTAACTAGAAAGACCCCCTCTAGGAGTAGGCCATAGATTTCCAAGATCAATGGTTAAAAGGTGTCGAAGAATTAAAATTTGGTTTTTCAGTATCATAATATAACATTTGGTGTATTACACATATCATGATGCATATATCCATTTGATAGAATTCATTTGAATATTTACAGAGCCCAAATGGGAATACATAATAAAATTTTTGGCACACAGATGATGGAGAAATTTTTTAAAGGAAATGGTTTCACTACACAGGCCATTGGCGCAGGCCATACATGCAAGCCCATCCACAATGGCCCATCCACGTAGGCCCATCCACACAGTCCCGACAAGGTCTATAAATATTAATCTCCACGTCAAATGTTTAGATGTTGTCGAAACTCACAGGCGATGAATCCATGAGAGGTGTCCCATTGCATAGATCCATCGCACAAGTAGTCCATGACTACATAGGTGACCTATAATGGTTCGACCTCACTAGGGGAGACACTACAGCAAAGAACCTGGGAAAACCAACTAGGAAACACACAGTTGGGTGACCCACTACGGTGAATCACCTCCACAATGGACCTGGGAAAAGTATACCTGGGTGACCCACCTATGCGAATTACCAACACTAATTAATTTTGCAACCCACACTTGGGTGACCCATGTAGGGGAACCACCTACACATAGGACCTAGGTGAAGCAAACCTGGGAGACCAAACTATGTGAAGTACCTATGAGAAAAAGATACACAACCCTCTTTGGATACCCACCTACATGAATCTATTGGTCTATACTATAGGAGCTACACCCTCGCACCCCACTTAGGATCAGTTCTTGGATGATGTCCCCACTTGATGGGACCATCCCTTCACTTATTTCATTGATCCCCATGAATAAATGGACATTCACACTATGATTGTTTTAGGCCAGGTTGAGGAAATTTTACCTTTAATCTTATTTTACCTTAACATCATCCTCTAGAATACAATGATTTGGGATACTCCTCCAAACTCCTTGAAAATTCTTGAGTTAACATACTCCTATTGGATCATTTCCCTTGTTTTCAGTTGATATTATCCTCTTGGATTCCTCAAATAAAATTATTCAATACAAACCTCAAGAAACTCTTCAATCCTCATCACTTAATTCTTATCCCCTGTTGAATAAAAATTGGGAATCCTCCTTAAGTGCATACGCCACCCAAACCACATCGGGAATCATCCTAACAAGTAAGCCACAATCCTATTTCCCTAAATCTGGACATCCACCTTACGATTAATCCCCAAATTAGACCCCCAAATTACAATATGTTAGAACATATATCATGGTCCATTTGTCATACGGAAACCATCATGGTGTAAGCCCTCATACATTCATGTTGTTGTCTTCAGTCTTTCTCCTCTATATATACATGACCTTCATTCCTACCATACCATGAACTCTCATCCAATTTAAAGTGAAGAAAGGGATGTTACATAGCCTTGGATTCTTCCACCATAACCCCATATTCTTCACCCATAGGACCATCCTCATCCACTAGTGATAAATATAAAGTGCATGGCCTGTCAAATATTCTAATTACTCCTGTTTCTCAAATTGATAATGACTCACATGGTCATGGGGGTTAATGATGATAACTATTCCCACAAAATCCAATTGAAAGAATTAATTAGGTGAACTATGATTCCAATGATAACTGGAATACGTAGGAAGCCTTATCAAGGCCTGAGATCTATATCATCTCATCCATGAAATGAGAAATCATGTCCCCTCATATGAGCTTCCTCTTAGGTGTAATCCCAAAATCGGGAAAAACAATGTGAACCCTATTTTTTCATAACCATGATTCGTAGGATGCCCGTACAGGGCCTGATCTCAATGGGAATCCTCCATTAGAAAATGACCCAATTATAATTCCCTTTAGAAGGGTATAATACTTAGCAGTAAATAAAGTGTTAAGCCCCTAAATCAATATGAATGAAAACATCCCTCATGGTCCCATCACTGGGGATATCGTTATCAAATGTAATCATTAACCTATTATCTCAAATGGACATACTCCCCTGTGAAACATGTCTATTAGGGAATTTATATGCTTGGGTACTCACCAACAAACTATTCGTTCATTGAATACCATCCAAATGGGATATTTGGAAGCCTCATATAGGTTCAAACCAAACATGCTAAACTAACCCTATTTTTTTGGTCCATATCCTTATAAGGGTATAATTTTACAAGGATAATCAAATCCCATCCAAGTTCCTTGGCCTTTTTATGGAATAACACCCACACTAAACATTGACTGGGAAACTTTTACAAGATGTCGTTATAACATTATGTTAAACTATTCAGTTGGGTCCCATCACAGAACCTTAAAAGGTCTGAAGAACCCCATTATGTGGAACTAAAGAATGTGGTTTCTGATTCATTTTTTAAGGATATATAGGATGCCCATTTTTAGGTTCAATACCAACATCATAATAACTTCTATCACCTAAGATGATGGTAAACTCTGGATTTACCTTTGTCTACCTGGATGATCAAAACTACTGAGTTCCCCTCTGTGTGGTTAGAAAACCAATATCGTTTTAATGAAGAACAAAGAATCACTAAGTAGAATATAATAGGATTCCATCAATGGAAATCTCCAGATACATACAGATATCTCCCTTGATAAGGATCAATGAATATATACCGATGATTTTGAATTCCACACATGATTATAATTGAATTTTAAGATTGGGATAACCCACATCATAATTGGGAATTAATTAAGTATTAAAAAACATATCTTATATCCATTAGAGAGTCTAGGAGTAGGAAATAGTTACCCCTCAAAAGGGTTTAATGAGCTCGAACTTCCATCCTCTGGAACAGTGCAAGTTCTTAAGCATTGTAGGTCAAAATCCATAATGATCGCCTCCCTTTTGAAAGAAGGTTCCCAAGGATACAAAACCATTGGCTCTTTTTGGTTCGATAAATAAACCCATTGGAAACCATTTAGATATAATGATTTCCCCAATTAAGTCACATTTCTGTCAAAAATAATTACAACTCGTTGCAAATAACGAATATTTGTCACTTGGAAACAACTCCTTTGCAAATAGTTCAATTTTAAAAATATACACATGATGGATTTAGAGGTCAATAATAATTAATTATATATTTATGCCAATAGAAATACTATTTTATTTCATAAAAATACACACATGTATTAAAAACATGCATAAAATTATTCCACTATTTCCTACATAATATTTTTACCAAACCAAAATACATAATATTATTAATAATAATCAACAACTATCAGGGGGAGGAGGATAACCTAAAGGGTCATGTATGGGAAACTCCATAACAACACCATGTGCAAGACATCACATATACTCTAATATCTTCTCATCTATTTAACAATACAGCACACACCACTCCTCTTAATCTCTATATATCCACTTTATCAACTTATCAGGATATCATAATCTATTTCCATAATTTGAAATAGACAACAGTGACAATAATGTGTGCTCTACTTTTAATCTGACAAATGAAATTGTAGAAGTACACTAATAACTAGTTAGTTTCAATTGTGAACCTATAGCTGTCAACTAATCAATCTCGACACCATAAAAGGTCACTGGTATCCAAGCCCCTCATCAAAACATAATTCTAAAGTGGCAACTACATTTCCCTCATCATGAATATCTCATTAATGATAAGCCAAAACCTCATACATTTCCTTAAAATATAATAGGAAATTAAAATATCAATAAAATAAATATCAATATTTTTTTAGGAAATACTAACCATAATATGGAACGAGCTGATTTATAGAAGTTGGCCATATATGGGTATTTGTGTAAATATTCTTGTAATTATCAAAACATGTAATAGAGGGGTTAGTAGAAACTAGTATAATATAAATTTTCTACACATAAATTATAGATAAATAAATAAATAATATTATATTTCATATTTCATTAATGTATACAAAATGTTAAACCATTGACTTATGTGTGACCTCCTACCTCTCCTAGTTAGGACACCCAGATAATGAAATCATCTTAAAAGTCTCCACTCTCCATTAGTAGATCAATTCATCCCATACCTGAGCTATGATATAGTTGGATAATGAGAAAAGCCAGACTTTTTGAAGACAATAATATAAACTCTATCCATGGATCTTTATCATGGGTTGCATAAAAACTGATGAAAATGTTCATGTAGACAAATATACCATGCATATCGTCTAAGAGACCTAATTATATAATCAATCAGAGACATTAAATTTTTGATATATAATTAATAAAAATGTGTTACTAGATAAAAATACTTAAAATAATATATATGTTATTTTTTATCTATAATCCAATACATGATCATCAGAGGTCGAACAACAATGGGTACTTGATCACATTTTATCCATGGAGCATAAAAATAAATTAATAATAATTGAACAATTCTTCCCTCTAGATAAATATAATAAACTGTGAAAATAGAAAAATATTAGAGTATTTATACAAATATTATTATAAAAGAACATAATATAAAATAAATTCCATAAACAGTTAAACAGACCTTCATAATTAAGGATCAAAATTTGGAGATTGAAATTTTTCTCTAATTGGTTTTGGAATCATCAATCAACCAAGGCTACACCCCCTCCAAATAGGTAGTGTCATAACATCATCCCGTGGTTCAAATGAATTGGGCTCATCATCGTGAAGTTGTACATCAACAAGATAACAGAATAGATTATCAAGAGCATCTCAGGAAATTTGAAACAAATAACCATACATGTAATTTTTTTAATACGTATATCTAAGAGAAAAAACTAATTAATACCAAAAATTAATAATTGTGCATGTAAATAAATTTTAATAAATCATCAAATTTAATAAACTAATAAATACTAGAATATAATAATTAAAAGAAATAAACACTAGAATAAGATTATATTACATTTAAATAATTGTTCATATATATAGAAAATATAAATATTTAACAAATACCATGAATAATATAATATTCTTTCCTATTACTAATTATATAAAAATATAAAATATAAAAAAATAATAAATAATGCAATCAGCGAGGAAAAAAAATAAATCATTGGGAATATCACCAACCATAAAAAAACATTACCATGAAATAATTGTTTTTACAGATATCAAATATTAATAAACTAAGAAATTAAATAATATAATATATCATTTTTTATCTTCATAATCATCTTCATCGATGAAAATATCTTTTTCTTCATCTTTAGTATTGTATTCATCCATATGACATTCAGTTTCATCATCCCTTACAACCTCAGCAACAATATCAATATCACTAACCCATAAGGGGGGGTTCATCTTCAATATTTAGATCACGTCGAGTAAGATATATATTTTTTGATGTTTCATGAAAAATTTAATCAAGATGCACTACCATAGAACCATTTTACAATTCATGAAACTAATTTTCATGAGGTCTCATTATTATTGCACTCCACCGATCATTTAAATATCCTAACACAATACATTAATTTGAAATATAAAATTGATTTGTTTGACCTGAAAATATAAATGGTTCATTTTGGAAATAATTGTATTATATTTAATGTCAATGAATGCATGTCTTGGATGAACTATTAGTCCTAAATTATTATCAAACCAATAAAACAGAGACATTGTTACATAATTTTTTTCATAGATAAAAATACTCAATTATTTCATCCAACATACCATAAACGTCAACTTCACTTTCATTATGAGGAGTTTCATTAAAAAAACACCAATATTCATTGTTTTCATGGATTTTAGATTTATTCATGTATGAAATAAAAATCTATTAACCACATACTAGTTGTAATATTTTACAAATTTCAATGGAGGGTTTCTGAGAACACATAATAGACTATCAATTTTAATTTCATGTTACATTGCCTACACATAATAAAAATTAATAATAATAGACAACATTAAATAACTTATTTAATAATACAATGTAAAGAACATAACATAAATATCATTGGAACCACTATGAAAAATTCTATTGTTGACTTTCATCATGAGAAGTCGAGGTAATTTCTATAAGTTGTTTTTTGATATGGTCATCATATATTATACAAAAAAACAATAAACATAAATTTACCCAACATAATGTTTCTAGATAATAATAAAAACTATTACATTATTAAAAAATAATATTATTTCTTCACAATGGATCAGAACATATGTAAGGGATTTTTCAGTTACTCATCAGAAATCCATCGTTCCTGATAAACATCAAGAGAAATCTTTGGATGATTAAAAATTGAGAATTGATGGTCTGTGACATTTTAAATTTTATTCATTATGTCTCGTGAGATTATGTTATGAGTGATGTACATATTGAAAATAATAAGAGTAGAAATTTGAAATTTCCTACTGCAAGTACGTATATGCAATTAACTATTCAACCGATACTTTTTTTAATGTACATTATTCTATAATGTTTTCATAAATATCTCAAATGGATTCTTCCATCATAATTGTATTGGTCCTCCACATTTATATTCAATTTGAAATAGAAATCTTAAATTTTTTATTTTTTTAGAAAATACTAGAAGGACTATTTTTTCCAATTTAAATAAAATTAAAACAATATATTTTTTGCAGCACTCACAATGAATCATAATGTAATGTTTTCCAAGAAATATATTAGATAAATATGATATTTTAGTCATCAAATCCTATATTGATGAATTGAACAACCATTTAAGACTATTAGGATGTAGTATTTCAATTATTACATGATTGTCATGGATTTTGGACCTGATAATATGTTTATTTTTCATGTAATGAGACAAATTAGAAGCATATGAAGTAGGTAACCCCAATTCTATAATCAATTAACAGACCAAAAACTTAATTTATTTATAAAATGTGTAAGTAGATTTTGGATTGATTTAATTGTTGACGTTTAATATTAAAAAAACTATTTTTAGGATGCCTGAAAATTTGGGAAAGATCTAACTGGTCCATTAAATTATCTTTTTTCTTACTAGGTGTGTCTAATATAGTATAAAATATTTTAACAATAAAATTATTCACAAGATTCATTACATATAACATGTGATGAACCATAAAATCAAACTAATATGGTAGGTCCTAATAAATATCCTACTTTATCTATTTATTAACTATCCAGAATCCATATATTATAGTTTATTTATCATTGGTTCAAAAGTAATAGGAGGTAATGAAGATATGATTTATTCTACCCCGATAACTAAGATCATGGTTGGAGGTTCTTCACTTTCAGTTTTACAATTTTAGAATTATTTCCATTCCTTCAAAAAGGGTGATCCATTTGAAGAAATTTTTGATGATGATCAAAAAAAAATTCTTTCTTCTATCTACAAGCAGAAATAATTTATTCTCTTCCATGAAGTCGAGATGTTATTTTGGATTATGTTTACACTATTTAGCTATCAGATTATATACCGATAGGTCACTGATTTTCTATATTAATGAAACTATTAGTATAAAATTATGATATGGAAATATATCATATGTAGTTATTGTGGCTTCCAGGTTCCTTGGATACATGAGTTGGTGGGAAATATATTAAAATTTATTTTAATAATCATTGCCCGAAACCAACAGCAAGGATCATTCACCTAAAATTAATAAATAATTTCATTAATATTTTAAGAAATAAATAATTGGTCTTAGGAAAATTATTCGATGGTGAGTTTTGATCTCTTGAAAAGACACTTTCAGATTACCTTCATTGCACTATGAGTGTCCAAGTATAAAATATTTCTAGTAGTGATCCACATATTCTCTTATGATCATTAAGAAACACCACTCGATCTCTAGGTGGTTGCAGAACAAGTCAAATGTCTTGCAATTTTTTTTCTTAATATCATATTCTTCGGTCTGGAAAAAATCACTCTTAATCATTTCTTTTATGGAAGGAGAGATAAGGATATGTTGAGAGGGAATTATTTGGGTGCAATAAATCATTTTTCCCCATTTTCGAAACCCTACAAAATTAACATATTCGTATATTTATATAGTTATAATTTATAAAAAAAATATAATTTAATTTCATACCGTCTATAAAATAACCCAAATTACCATTAATAATCCATATTCTACTTAATAATAATTATATTAATAATTGTTTTGGTGTCTTTAAACTTACACAATAATAAATATCATGCAACGTTTCTGTTACATAATATTTTTCACCAGACTCGGTCTTGGTCCTTTCAAAATCCACCATAATTTTTTGAACAAATGAATAAATATATTATTCATAAAAAATATTTTATTCACAATATAGAGATTATATATTTATTAAAATATTCAATAAATAAAATAAATATTTAATTCACATTCCAAAAAAATATATTTTTTTAATTTATGTGATCGATATAACATGAACAAAATTATTCCATGCCCTTGAGAATAATATTAATTATATTAATTTAATGTAAATATAATTAAAGGGAGATCAAATGAAACACTTGATGTGCGGCCCTCTAGGATTCATTCATGTTTAAATAAGGTCGTATGGCATATCGTCCAGTTTTAGTGTCTAGTAATGGGTAATGTAAACCTAGAGGAAAACCATAATGTCAATACATCAACAACCAATTATAAACTCTAACTATGTAATATAATCCCCCATTTCACAATATCTCATCCAGAAGGTTGCGTACTCATGTAACCAACCAAAATGATCGATATTTATTTTTTGACTATCAAAAATAAAAAACATCATCACAACATGGATATGGAATTTAATAAGTCAAATTGGTTCCAATAAAAGGGATGAGATACTAGCTTCCATAATGATGGAAGGTACATATCCATCCTTATATTATTAATTAATGACATGTCACTCATGGCACACCCAACGTATCATTATTTTACATGATTTCATATCCTCATTTTTTATGAAATACATATAAGTACGTGAGTTGTATCATGCATTAATCAAAATATTAAACTCTAAGGACCATCACACTCACTCTTAGATAGGAATATCCAATGACACCAAATAATATAGAATTATTCCTAGTGGGTTTGTTATCAAAATATCTTATCTTGGAGATCACCATGTGAGAACATCATGAGAAGAATACTTATTTTCTCATGAGTACTATCACCTAACATCTACGTACTATGTGTACCCTTATTACACGTTATCTGACCACATAACATTATTTTGAGAATATCCTCATATCACATCAAGGCTCTCATTATAGTTGGTAACTGCTATGACCTTATCAATGTGACATATACTCTGGCACACTCTTACCTTAGAGTAATGCACAATATCCAAAAATATGTAATAAGTAGTTTTATTAATATTCAATACATCATATATTTATATAATCAATGTAAAAAAAGATGGTCCTAGGACAAAAACTATGTGAAACTCCCATCTGGGCTACAACAAGATGCCTACGACTTTTAGTTCGCTAGACCTCACCTGATAATCACGTTTCTGTTGAGTTAAGGAAATAGTCAAGGGTTCTTCCACATTTTCTACCATCAAAATATTACTCAATGCCACTTCACCTCCCTATGAAAAATCCCTCAATATATGATTATTCTAATATATGTGTTTTATCCATTGATGTTGCCTTAGCTCTTTTGCAAGATTCATCATTCTAGTGTTATCACAGTAGAGTGTGATATGATATTTACTACAAGGTACCCAATTAAGATATTGTATGATGTTTTGCATCCATAAAAAGTATTTATCTCCCTCATAAGATTTAATATACTATTAATATATTGTATAATATGCAACCACAAACTACATTGATCTCTTTCTACTCAAAACTCCTAAATTCAATGTGAAGATGCATTCCATTCATGACATATTGTCTTCTTGATCAGATTTGAAACTAGAATATTCATATCCTCTGATGACTAGTTCCACATATCATCCATAAACTAGGAACATATCAGTAGAACACCTCATTTACTTAAGGATAGCATTGAATTACATCAAATCATGAAACCCTAGATCATCTTGACATCTTCCCACAACACATACTTCGTAGGCAACTTCTAGCCTTGTGCGTATCATAACATACATGACTGACCACATCACTGATGCATATTTAATCCTTGTCAATTTTTTCTCCCCAATTGATTATATGGACACATATTCCAAGAAAGACGAATGCCATGTGATGCTGGCCACAATCCCCACTTAGACTGTTCCATACTAAATCTCTTCAGTATCTTGTTAATGTATATACATTTACATAGACCCTGAAACCTCTTGGATCTATCATGATGGATATTTATCCAATGAATATATGCCACAACAACCATTTCCTTCATAGATAATCATTTATTCAGCAACGTATTAAAATTATATAAGACTGGTTTGTCATTTCCATTGAGTAATATGTCATTAACATATGATATTATGAAAATGAGTACACTCCCACTAAATTTTCTATAGACATAGAGATCACAATTGGAATATATAAAAGGATATTAAATTATGGCCTCATATAAAATAATGCTCCATGATATGGATTCTTAATTTAAACCCTAAATGGATATTATCAACATTAATACCTTGTAGGAATCCATTGGAGTTCCAAACCCTTTAGTCTGTTCCATATATTAATCTTCCTATGGTTTCCCATTATGGAAGGCTATTTTGAAATTCATTTTCCAAATCCCATTTTCATAGAACGAAATAGCGGAAAGTATAATTATAATGGCTTTCAACATTGAAATTGGTGAAATTTTTACATCATTGTCAATTCCTTTATATTTATTAAAATCTTTTTTAACCAATCATACTTTATATGAACTGACTTTTCCTTCCATTAATAGTTTCTTCTTGAATGCCAATTTTCAACTAAAAGGCATTATATATTCTAGATGGTCAACCAAAATCATGAAATTGTTTGGGTACATGGAATCCATTTCAGAATTCATGGCTTCCTTCCACTTGGAAACATATGTTCCATTTATTGCTTCCCTATAGGTTATATGATCATTATTATCAAACAAAAATGAGTCATTATCTTTAGTGACTACAAAACCATACCATTCTAGTTCACTAACCTCTCTAGTACTCTTAAAAAATAATTGTTTCCCAAGATATATTTCATCTACCATGGGGATTTATATAATTTTTTCATGTTCCATATCTTGTGTATCTTGATCATGAACTTCATCAAATCCTATGTCGCACCCACTATCTCATTTTGTGAAAAGATACTCATTAAATTTGGGACTTCTATCTAGAAGAACCATTTTTTCTAAAGGATATAATAGAAAGTATCCATTTGTTTCATTGGGATATCGAATAAATATATAGTTTACGCCTCAGAGTGATTTCATGAATCCTAAAGATGACTTAAGAAATGCTTCACAACCCAGACATATAAGTAAAACAACATGAGTTTTTTCCATTCCATTATCATTATTGTATACCATTTATTTCATTAGTTGGTGCTCAATTTAGTATGTATGTTGTCGTCTGTTACATGTAACCCCAAAAATAGAGTAGAAGACTAACATTAATCATCATTGATCTAACCATATCCAAAAAGGTGTAGTTCATCCTTTCACATACACCATTCCTCTGAATAATTTAATGAGGAGTGTGTTGAGATGAAATCCTGAACACCCAAAGATAATAAATGAATTATTAATTAACATATTATCCATTATGGTCTGAGTGATGTTTCTTAATCTTCTTACCAAGTCAGTTCTAAACTTAATTATTTTATTCTGTTATTTTTTTCAACAGAATCATACTTATACCTCATCAATTAGACATATACATATCTAGTAAAATCATCAATAATTATTATGAAGTATGAGTAACCAGCCCTTTCTCTAATAGTTAATGGTACACACACATTAGTATGAACAAATTCAAGAATCTCAATAGTTCTTTCATTTTTCCAACTAACTGAGGATATGGTCATTTTTACTTGTAAACATGCATGAAATACATCAAGTCTTTTTGTTTCAAAAGAATCTAAATATCCATCTTGATATTGTTTAGTCACGAAATTTTCATTTACATGTCCTAGCTAGGGATGCCTATGTTGGGTGATGTTGTTTCATTAATGATTTCCATTATTTCATTTATGTAATCCAACATATAAAGACCATTATATAAATGTGCCTTACCATAAAAATGATATATTCATAAAATAAGTAAAATTTATTCTCAAATCTGAAAATAAATTCATACTTATCATATCTAAACACAAAAATAATGTTTTTGGTAACTCATGGAACATAATAAAAACCCTTTTAAACAATGATCTTTCTGGTCGGACATGTTATGTGGTATTCCCTTATAGATACAAATACATGTTTATCTTTTTTTATGGCTTGAAGGTCTACCTCTCTTGGGAAAATATTTATGAATCTACTTTTTTTATTTGATTACATATGTGTGCACTATAAGTTGTATCTAATACCAAATTTGTAGAAACAGATAAATTGAACATGATAACAAATGCACCAGAAGATTCCCCTTTCTAATTTGGCTGGGTTTTGTTATTCTTCTAGTAGATCTTATAATAACATGAGATACAGGAAACATCCTATGTCATTTCATTCGCATTGTTTTTCTTAATCTTGGAATGGTGTGAGAAATCATTGGGATTAAATCTATTCACATTTTTTTTCTATTTTTTCACCATAAGGATGGATGTTTTTTCACACTTCATATCCTTATAAACTCAGAAATGTAGAGTATACATCTCATTATTTTCTATATTAATATTCATAAGAAGTTTAGAGAATCTATGAGGGGGTGATTCCAGAATGAGGTTGGTGCCTAGTTATTCAGGGTGTTTAAACCCTATAACCTCTAATAACTCATTGTATCAAATGATATTGACTATAGGAGAGCCATTTGGGAAAACCTCTCCATGCTTTCTCGGAAATAATGAAATGGAAATATCAAATCTTTCCTATGAAGATCTTTCATAGTAAGGGCCACATAGGTTCTCAGGCATTCTATAAACATGCATATTTTCATGAGATATCACTAGTCATCTAGACATTTATGAAAACATCAAACACATAACGTCTACCGTATTAATCAAATTTCTTTCATAGAAAAGGAACTCATCTTTACTCACCTCCTTAATAGATGGATCAAGTATTGAGGATTATATAAAGTAATATTTCCATTAATGGATTAGCACAACCTAAAGGGATCTAAACCACTCCTAGAAGTTATTGCTAGTTAGGAAGTTGTCTTCCTCAAATATTGATCATATGGATAGTGTGGATGATACACGTTTCATTTTATTCTAAAATTAAAAATATCATATTTTATGTATATTTATTGATTAAAAAATAAGTGAGATATAATAAATTAAATATTTTTATTTATTAATTATTTAAATCTCCAACAATTTTATGATGTTTAGTAGTCCTCACCATAGAACCAATAATGTCTAGTTTTTTTTCACATTAATTTGGAATGGATTGAAATTACTTTTATTAAAGATACATACATTTTCCAAGAAAACTATAATATTGTAATTATGTTGGAGGTCTTGCCAACTGTGGACTTGAATCTCCTTGATTTATTGAGTGGATTCCCCTACCTTGAAATTTGGATAGAGACATTCTTAAAACATGCCTCTAAATTTTTATTGAACAAAATTTTGATGTTAAAATCAATACAATTTCTTATGTCTACCCAAATATCTCTTGAGAACACCATGATAAAGGTAAGTGTCCAAACAATAGACATGTATTACACATAGTTTAATAGATTCATTCCCAATCACGTAATGGAAGTCATAGTATGAAATAATATTTAATTGATGGATTTTACTTTACTATAAATAAATTTTAAATTTTTTATCCTTTATAAATATTTTTAAAATTTATTGGATATTACATAATTAATTAAATTTTTTTGATAAAACATTGACGCATAACTCAATTATTAAAATTATATTTTTTCAAAATAATAAATTTATTTATGTGACCATGGTATTGTTTCAATAAAATAACTAATTTCATATATAAAATTAAATAATTAATTGAATTCACCATTCATGAGGTTTAGAAATAAGATTATTTAAAAAAGAGGACATGAAACTAACCTTTGAACTAGAGGAAATAACTCATATTATTTGTCTTTTAAGGAGTTATAACATTCCACCTATCCACCTGTGTATCACCTGGTTTGGAATCATTGTGGATTCATCCTGAAGTGACTCTATCCATGTTGAGATGCTCCATTAATTACAAATATTAATTACTCATGTGTAGGTGAGAGGAACCAAATAACTTGTTAAAGATGGTCACATAAATATCCTTGGAAACATAGGTCCTACATATTAACATATTGAGGGATTCCTCGCATGCCATAAATTAATTTAATATTAAATAATTGAAAACTCATTTATAAAATATTAATACATCTAACACATGAACATGTCTTGGTTAAGATCATGAATGATCATACATGAAATGAATACCCTAATGTAAATGGATAACAATCATTTAATTATTCGTTATTTTATTTTTTTAAGATATACATGCTTGCATTAACTAATTAAATAATTAATTAAATTTCATCTTAATGATAATATTATCTTATTTGGAGATACACATCATTAATATAATTCCTAGAAAATAAATGGAAAAAACAATAATGACATATTAATTACAATAATTTAATTGACCATTTAAAATTCATTAAAACAACTATTAAATTGTAAAACACACAATGGTGTTACCAATAATAAAATATTGTTTTAATTATTCAATTTTAATATTCCATGTAATTATAATTTGGTCAATTAATTTGGGACTACAAGACAAGTACATGAAGCAACACACCATGTAACTCTGTTGTTTTATATCCATGTCACATTCCTAGGTCTTTGGCATGATAAATAGACCGAACTATATGTTGTGTAAATATGATATACACGCCCTGTATTTGCTTTTAGTGTACTAGGTTGGCCTTGTCAACACACAATGTGCAATAAATTCAGAGCATGTAATTAATTTCTCAGTGCATCTAGATACATCGTGCATGATTATATGATGTGTTCACTAGAAGGACGATGTGCAAAAATGTTTTACTAACCAATGATTTGAAACTTCTAGATGGAATCTATGGACCTCATTCATTTTTTTCATAAAACCTTATGAAAATGAATCACTAATTGAATATAACTAAAATACAAATAACTTGTTAAATAAAATTTGATTAATGAAAGAACAACATGAAATAAATTTTTAACTACAATTGCACATAAATCCATAGTCAAATAAATAATTATAAATTTCAATGTAACCTATTTCATACCACTTATTGGTTTTGGGTGTAGTGGTAGTGTGTGTTTGAGGAAGATATATTAAAATTAATTTTAATAATTGTTTCCCGAAATAAAGAGAGAACATCATGCGTGTCCAAATTATAAATAATTTATTTAATATTAAAGGAAATTAATACCTGGACTTAAGAACATTTTTTGTTGTTGGAATCTCAATATCCCAAAAAAACCTATCATATTACCTTTTTTGAGCTATGATGATCCAAGTAAATAATCTCTCTCGCCATGATCCACACATTCCCTTATGATCTCTGAGAAACATGACTCGATCTCTTGGTGCTAGCACAGAGATTCGAATGTCTTGCTTTGTTCATTATAGATCGCTCATTCTTTAGTATTGAATATATAACTCTTAAACATCTTATTCTTTAGAGGGAGAGAGAAGGTGGATTTGAGAGATATTTTTGTGTGTGAAACAATTCTCTATTCTCAATTTTGGATAGTCTACATAGTAGAAATATCCCCCTATTTAGAGAGTTGTGATTTAAGTTATAATATTATTTAATTTCATAACATCCATTAAATTATTATTTTTACTGTTAATATACCACATTAAACATTATAATATTTATTTTATAAATATTTTGGGGTTCTCTCTATGTTGTGTGATATAAAATATTATGTAAGGGTCTTGTTTGTTAATATTTATCATCGAACTCAGTCTTGGTCATTTCGAACTCCTCTATCATTTATTGAGTAACTGAATAAATATTTTATTCATAAATAAGTATTTTATTCATAAATAAAAATTTATTCACTATCTAGTGAATAAAAAGTTGATAAAATATTCAATAAATAATATAATTATATTATTCACTTGTTTGTTAAAAACATTTATTTAATTTATTCCATCAATATAAAATGAATAAATTATTCCTCAAACTTGAGAATATTATTTATTCAATTAATTAAACTAAAATAGAATTTCCTCGAGATCATAAGAAACAATTGGTATGTGGCCATCTAGGATTATTTCTCATTGGCATTACGTTAGCTTGCCTAAATTCCTAGAATGTGACATTCAATGGGTAAAAGAACCCTAGATAAATAAATTAATGTTGAAATATTAAATACCACATAAGAATGATCACTGTATAATATAATCTCTCAGTCATAATATCTCAACAAGCTAGTTGGGAATTTGTTTCACCAACCTATTTGCTCGGTATGTATTTCTTTGACTAAATGAAATAAACCTATCGTTACACCATGACTGTAGAATTTAATGTGTTCATTCTATTCCAATATAGGGCAGAGATATCAATTTCCATAACAATGGATGGGAAATTCCTTCTTTGACATATTCATTCATGACATGTCTCCCGGGACAGACCCAATATATCAAATATTCCACGAAATGTTATCATTATGGTTTATGATATACATCTATTTATGCGAGCTTTAACATGAATTAAAAATAATTTTAATGTCTATAGACCATCACACATGCTCATAGATAGAAATATACAATGACACAAAAACATAGAGAATTCCTAATCATGGGTCTGTTCTCATATCCTCCCATCTTAGAGATTACCATGTTAGACCTTCATGAGAAGAATCCACAACTACTTATGAATACTATCATCTGAATATATTTTAACTATATGTACCATCATAGTAAGATATCCAACATTAGAACATTATTTGAGAATATTTGTATAGAATGTCAAGGTTCTCATCAAATAAGGGAACTCCTATGTCCATACCAGTGTGACATATACATTAGGTCATTATTACATTAGAGTCAATAAGAACAAAAAAATTATATAATAATTTGTTTTATTAATAGTAAATTCATTTAATATTTATGTAATCAATGTAAAAATAGTGGGTCCTTGGACACCAAATCTTATAGTTACATCATTATTCAATAATGAAAATAACTCAGCAATTAGTGTATTAAAATAAAGATCGATTTTTTTATCAGATTTCCTATAATGAATTGTGTCAGATATATATATATATATATATATTCCTTCAACAGAATCCAAGGAGGTATGTTATATGGATTCATAAAAATTGGTAAAAAAGAATATTAACTACTGTAATCCCCAAATGGATTTAAACCAATAGTAGAAATACTCAACCATATGGTATGTGGTTCTGAAGTAAAATTAGTTTTCATCTAATCAAATTTGTTTTCATGAATCACCATTACATGGATGATATAATTTTCTATTGATTGAAATATTAGATTTATTCCATGTAATCAATATTTTTGTTTTGTGTGGAATAAATAGATAATCTAAATAATGTGTAATTTGAAAAATCCTCAAATGTTTCAATGAAAATGTGGACTTTCATTATTATGATATTTTATTCATAGATTCTCTATATGTTATAGATTTAACTAATGATTCATAATAACCATATTATAAGATTTAGTTTCTTAAAAATTCATGGATATTCTGATAATTATGACATTAAATATAATCCATCCTCTTACGTTCATAAAAACATTTACGTTATACATTTCCATCAAGAAAAAACGATTTAACCAAATAAAATATTTTAGTTGAACTTCTATTATACCTATAAAATCTTATATAATAGCCATAAATTTCTTAACAGATTTAGGTTTTCTTATTTGATATCTTGGATATAAGTCCCATTCAATAGACTTAAAAAAATTAAAATTGAGATGGTCCTAATTCAAGATTTGAAATATCATTACGAGTTGTTTACAGAATAGACTAACTAATATCATTATATACTAAATTCCAAAATTATGTATTCAAAAAAAATTATTTTCTATGGATTTATATTCATTATTTTGATACTACAAAATATAATCATTCAGAAAACTGAAATGCAGTAGATGATGTTCCAATAGTGTCAATCATTTCAGATCTACAAAGGTAACATTAATTACATGAACATTTAATTTTTCATTCTAAAAAAAGATCTGAATTTGATGATGCAAATGATATAAATGTTTTTTCACCATCCCTAACGACTGGATTTATACCATATCTACTACAATTTTTGACATTATTTATCTAATCACGATCATATAATTGAAATTGATGTATACTTCTTGAGTCTAGATTTATTTTGAAAATTGAAATATGAATAATTATTACACATTTCCAATAATAAAAATTATTATTATATTTTAATTATGGGATATTATGACTACTTATAATTAATTCCTACAAATTTTTACCAATTATAAATAATATTTTTAAATGATTACTATTTGATAAAATTAATTTTTAAATAATGCCAATTATTTATAATATATATATGAATATAAAACACATATTACTATGTTTTAGTAATTATTAGTATTAATATATTTTTATACAATTTATATGAAATTATTATAATTTAATAATATATTGAATATAATGACATATTTAATAATTAATACTAACATTTACTAAATATTAAAAATACTGACTACTGATTTATTAATTATTGAAAATTATTTAATGGTTATATATAATATTTAATTAATACTACATTCTTACTAATTATTATGAATTTTTAATAATTTTTGTTTTTTATATTTTTCTGCAAGTTATTATAATATTTTTACTAATTACTATGAATATTTTTTAATAATTACTAATTGATACAATAATTTATTAATTAATACTAATATTTTATTAATTATAATTTTTTTAATAAGTATTAATAATTTTTATTAGTTATTAATATTTCATATATTTCCTTTTCTAATTACTACCAAATTATCATAATTTCAATATAAATAAAAATTATTAATAATATTTAGTAATGAATATTAAAAATTACTAATTATTACAAATATTGACTAATTATTTATCATTTATTACAAATTATTTAATTACTATTACTAATTAAATAATTTATTTCTATAGTTTTACTAATTATTGTGAATTTTTAATAACTGTTATTATTTAGTAAAATTTTTAAAATGTATTAATATTTTATAGTAATTCTTAATAACAATGTTTTTAAAAAATATTATTTAATTTTAATAGTTATTTTTTAATTAAAACCATTTCATGACATTTTTTATAACAATATTTTTTCATATAAAAAATATTTTTTTTAAATGTTTTATTTAAATTAAATTTCTCATAATTTTTATAAAATACCCATTTCCTATTTATTTCATACGTGATATGTAGCATACACTCTTTGGTCATCTAGACAAGCCACTCGAGTCGACCCATGACTATTAGTTATAATAAAGATAAATGAAACAAGTCTTAAATATAACTAAAACAACACATACAACTGTATTACACCGTGGATGAAAAAAAGGGATACAATAAAAGCAATTAAATCTAAGACATGAATAGTTTAATTAGAAAATATAACAAGTATCCATGTGACAAAACATAAACTCCAAACCACCATGCTTCAATGGTAATGATAAAAGAGAAGCTGATATGCTACAAGATTCCATTCCCTATACATATATCCTACAGTAGAAAATCTAAAACAACCCAACGGAAAAAGTGTTGTGTGAGAAAAAAACCTAGTAGAATACCTCCACAGATTCTATAAAAGTATTAATATTATGAATGAAATATTTAAATCTTTTAAAGAAAAAACATTTTTTCAATTCATTTTTATAAATCCAATCCATTTCTGATACATTTTACTTTGGTTCTCACAAAATCCTATCTAATTCTCAAACTAGAAATATAAAAAGTATAAATGATAAAAATAGAAAGCATATCTAAGAATTATATTTTTTATAAGTAAACACATAAACATGAAATACCATCATTCAATTCCATGATATATTACTGTATATAAAAACCCTTGAGCAATAACCCATGAAAGAAACTCATCCTGTTATGAAAATCATTAAATGACCTAGTACCCCATCATTTGGGATCTAGATTATGGTAAAATACATACTAGAGATAAAAGACCCTAAAGTAGTCCAAGATTTGGATCCAAAAAATATTGAGTCCTACCATAGTCTTTCCATATCACCAAAACTATTGCTAGTTGTGCCACACAAAATAAGCGTGATTATTTGTTTTTTTTCATGCTCCCAAGGTCCTCAAAGTTCAATTCCTTTCAAAATACATTCCAAGAAAATATCTAAATTTTTTAAAATATTTTTAATGCCAATATAATCCACATAGGTGTTTGAAAACCCATTTCCATTTTTTAAAAAAAAATCATCTTTTAAAGCACACAACTTTAAAAACACTTATTTTTAAAATAGATACGTTAATGCCACAAATAAAATCTAATCAATGAATAATCAAAAGGAATTTATCTAGAATAGTATGAAATTTATCAAATTTATCAATTCTATAGAAACCCCGACCATGAAACTATATAAACCAAGATAACATTTTCAATATTGTTATAAAACTAAGTGACCATCCTTTGAAAGAATATGCATGATAAGGAAATGATAAGAATAGATATCAAACACTATTCATTCCTGAATTGAACACATCCATATCCAAAGTTATAGGTGCAACTGAAGATAAATAAGAACTAGCAGGAAAATTTCACCAAATTGTCACACCACAACAACCTTGGTGATCATTCACTAATAAATGATCTATAATTATAGGAGATCCCCAAAATCACATAGGATGAGATCCTGGTCAAGAAAAGGGGGATGAATGGTTGACAAGAAGATTAGGATCCTTAAAACACTGTAGAAACCAAACTCATGATATTTACATGGACCCTATTCCCATTACACATCATGTAATATGTAGACCATGAAATCAATAAAAAATTTGTCACATTTTATATTAAATATAGATATTACTATTTACATGATGTGTAAATTGGACAGAGAAAGTTGTCCTTTCAATCATTGAATCATGTTTGTGACATCCTTTTATGAAAAACCACACAACATGTAATCCAATTAAAATGGTGTTTAATTTCCTTGAAGAAATTTCATCATCCAATTTCCATATTAAAAACCAGAACTAATAACAAAAAACAACAAAAAAGCAATGGATTATATGAAAATATTAATGGGGTTTTACAATCTCCCCACCCTAAATGATTTTAACCCCATAAATCCATCTGATTCTTAGACTAAAAAAGTGAAGTCCACTTCAAATTCATTACCAATTATCTCACTTACATATCCTGACTATCCCACCCACACTACCATAGTACTCAGAAAATATGAATCATTTTATAGTACAATAAATTCTCTTTATAATCCATAATATGAACAGGCTACTCAACAATTGTGGTATTTGAATCAAGATCAACACCCTCCCATCCAATCACATGGGATGTATTTGATATATACCTCCTTATCATGGTAACATAAAACACACAATATATATATGTAAAACTAGAATGAATGTCCAACCAATAGGCCACTTTTCCAATTTTTCCAATGTTCTCAATGGGGCCTAACATCCTTAGTGCCAACTTACCCTGCATACCCATTCAATGATGTCTCATGTGAGGAGAAACTCATAGAAAGACTATATTTCCAACATCAAACTCTTATGGCCATCACCAACTATCCACATAATATTTATGATGACTCTGTTCCTTGATCAGTCTCCTATGGATTTACTACAACCTCATTTTTGTATGATGATTAAGACTCAGCCCAACCAAGGATAGCACTCCCAAATCTAGCCAACATGTTGGAGGTCTACATGGAACCCCATAAAAATCATCAAAGGGATTAAATATTTATCAAATAATGATAACTAATTTTATTATTAAATTTTAACAGAGTTAAATGATTATCATAATATCCTCTATAAACAAGCACAAAAGACGGATGCATATTCTCAAGAACCTCGATATGCCTCAATGTTTGTCCATCTATATTCATATGATAAGCTAGGGTCAATCTAATATGGGAAACCATATCCTCATGTAAACTATTTCAGAACATATATGTGAACCATAGGACTTTAACCAATACACTCATAATGTGAACCCCATGAAGTATCATAGTCTCTTAGATAAACAAGTCCCCAAGCTATTACAACATTGTTGTCTCTTTGATTGGGAAGAAATAATCCAATTTCATTAGTCAATAAATGATCACAAAAATATGATATTTCCCACTAGGATTACATGGAAATCCAATGACGAAATCCATTGAAATATCATCCCACATCTATATCATAATGGGTAAGGTCTGTGTAAGCCCTCATATCTCTAGTGTTCCTCTTTAATTCGTTGTAAAGTGTCACGACCCGCCGTCACCAAAAGGAGGGTAGGGTCATTAGATTTCAATGCACTTCCTTCTTTAAGTTGAAGGAGAGATAATGACCCCCGAGACCCGCCTTCAATAGGTCCCGGAGTGGAGATAGCACCAAGGGTTTAGAAATTTCTCACAAATGGAAGGCATTACCCCTTTTTGTTTTATAATATCGAGAGATGAGATGATGAAACTAAACAACACCAATGTAAAAGAAAAGTAAAACCGAAAGAAATAAACCATTCCGACATGAATGTTCTAAAAGTAAAGACACAATGTACAAAGGGAGACTACAAAGGTAAGTGCCAAAGAAGAAAAATAGCAACTGCAACTGCCCCAAAGGTCCGAGCTAGTATGGTCCTGCTTGATCCCCGAAGTCCTCCTAGAAACCTGAAAGTAGTTTTATATACGTAGGATGAGCATACAAGTATACCCAGTAGGAAAACCAAATACTCTCTTGCAAAAGTGGGTGAACGTACTAATGTTCCGTGAGAAAAGAGTAAACCAAACACCTATCAAGATAAACTATCCACCCCAGGACTCACCAAGGCACACTTCCCAAATAACGCAAGTCAAGTAATATATATAATCAGAGCACATCGGTGTTTGGGTACCCCGCGCCACTTTCCCACTGGTTATTGAGACATCCTACACATCAGACCAATCCCGCCATTCTCACCACAGTCCCACTGCCACACCCGCCCGCACACACCTGGGCCACAACCACATGCAGTCCCAATGCCGAAATCCCGCCTGCACACACCTGGGCCTCAACTGCCACATGTAACCATGCCTGCAAACACCAAGGCCAGAGCAACCACCACCACGCCCGAAGACACCTGGGCCTCATCCCGAAGACACATGGGAAACCACCTATCGCACACACCTGGCCATCCACAACACTACCCCACCCGAAGGTTATTGGGATAATAATGGACCTCAGGCCATCACAGTCTGCCCGAAGATACTTGGGCTATCCGGGAAAGGGAGCCGAAAAGGAGCTAATAACCAGCCACTAAAAATAGTGTTGGGAAAAACACCCTCCCCCATGAAATGGGGGTGCTCAGCACTAAGTTCTCAACTTGGGTGGGGCGCAAATAAGAAATACAAAGCTACAAGTATATATATATATGTATGTAACAAGAACTCACCCAAGATAGGTTTTTCTACAGACAGCCTACAGATCACAACAACACTCAAGTCCGAGTCACGACTCACGCTAACAACCCATTTGTCCCCTTTTTCTTATTTCACGTTCATTGTTAATGTTCAGATATGTTCATGAACTACTGGGAGACTAACACCATAAGCATAAAAAAGGAAAAGAGTCCAGTAAATTGTCAATTTAAACATTTTCTTCACCAACAGAGGATCCCACCCGAGTTTGTGATATAGACAAGTAACCATCGGGTCTTAAAATTCATAATCACCGAAGCCACATCAACAGGGGATCCCATCACCAGTTTCATAACCACCGAAAGCATAAAATAATAGGGGATCCCATCCCCTCCCACATCTCCAGCAATCGACTCGTAAGAGAAAACCACCAAAACACTGCCACCAACACTAAGCAAGGCCAAGCCTGTATCTTCAGATTTAAAACATTTTACATGTTCCATGATTTCAATTCCATTTGACTGGGGTTAGCACAGATGGGATTGATCCTGGTGCTTTCAATTTATTCAGCCGGGTATGTGTGATTAACCAATTTACATTTTCACAGCATGAGTTTACAACCACAACAAGCCATTTAAAACATCAGCAAGGGTTCATTAGTGCACAAACAATGACCACCAACGGCCTCGATTTTCAGAAGGCATAAGCGAGCACAACTCAACAAGATGGTCATAAAAGAAACATCATCAAAATATAATACATCATCAATGATCATAGCCCCCCCTCCTTTATTTAAATAATTCATTCATTATCTTTAATTAGGTATGGTTTATCCAATTCTACAGAATCAAAAGCACGCCCACACCGCATGATACACAAAAGAGAGAGACAATGGAGAAATTCCTTACATGTTGATAGATGATCGGCGCTTAGTTCAGGCATGAAACATTACAGATAACGATGTTCCTGATGCACCACAAGATGTTTGTGAAAATCCGTGATCGAGGAAAGGAGAAACCACGGATAACCCTTAGTTTATAAGAGTTGTGGACGGTTGAGGTGAGAACGTGTAACCGCATAAGGCGCGGGGGTCGTGGGTTGACCACGCAGTTGGGCAGTTACACACAGAGGTCCCTCGGGATTTTTAGGAATTAATTATGGGTGTTAAATGGTTTTAAAAGGAGTAAAATAAATAATTTACATCGAAACTTATGTTGCGGGAGCGGAAAATTTAGGTACTGGAAGAAGAACAAAAGGCTCGGCGAGGGGACACGGTGCCACCCTCACGGTTCCACCGTCACGGTGTCACCGTCACGGTGCCACTATTTTAGTGGAACCTCGCTTTGGAAATGTAATGGGCCAGGTGGTTCCGGGCCATAACATTAGATACCTCTTAAACGATTCTTGTCCTCGAGAATCAAAACAAACCAAGAAGGAAAGAGAGGGTCCGAACAACCACCTCGAAAGATACCTCTTAGAAGTGAACCCATGCTATCCAAAAACACTTCTCTGTCAAGAACCAAGCAACACACCATGCCAAACTGCCCAGGTATGTGGGTTGGGGAGTTTCCTCCCCCCATGTCAATATATTATCCGCTTTGGTCGGCACTGAGTCACCCGAACGGGTTTAATCGCATCCACCTTAATGCGTCATGATTAGGGGTCGTGTTCTTTCCTCCCCCATAGCTAGGGCTTTTCACACACATCCAGAGGAAGAAAAACCACCACTTTTCATAGCCAAAAGACAAAATGTTCTATCACAACAGGTATAACAAGGAAAAAAACATAAAACAACTCTGGGTACTGGGTACGCATCTGTGCTTCCCTCTCCCACGTACTCTCCTCAGGCCCACCATGTCTCCACAACACGTGAACCAAGGGAATGGTTCACCCACGAAGAACCTTCTCCTTGCGATCCTTGGTCATCACTAGTCTCTCCACAAAGGTCACATCGTCCTCGATGTCCATCTCACCCAAATCGAGGATGTGTGAATCATCGTGCAGATACCGATAGAGCTGGGACACATGGAAGACACCATGTATCCTCAGTAGCGGTGGTGGCAACGCTAGCTGGTAAGCCACCTCGCTGACATGCCTCAACACTTCGAAGGGTCCGATGAACCTAGGGGAAAGCTTTCTCCCCCTACCGAACCACCATTGCCCACGCCGAGGGGAGAACTTCAAGAATGTGTGCTCCCCAACCTCAAACTCCAAGAGCCTCCACCTGGTATCAGCATATGACTTCTGTCGGTCCTGGGCCACCTTAATCCTTTCCCGTATGAGCTGAACCATCTATGTTGTGTTCTGCACCACCTCCGGTCCAAGGATACCTGCCTCTCCTACTTCGGTCCAACACATAGGTGAACGGCATGGCCTCCCATACAGGGCTTCAAACGAGGCCATGCCAACGGTAGAGTGATAGCTATTATTGTAAGCGAACTCTACCAGGGGTAGGTGTCACACCTATGATCCTCCCGAGTCCAGAACACATGCCCGTAGAATATCCTCCAAGGTATGGATGGTGCACTATGTTTTTTCATCTGTCTGGGGATGAAAAGCAGTGCTAAGGCATAACTGGGTGCCAAATGCATGCTGTAATCCTCTCCAGACTCACGAGGTAAACTATGAATCCCAATCCGAGACTATAGACCTCAGAACTCCATGAAACCCCACCACCTCATCCACGTACTTTCGTGCCAAAGCATCCACAGTACTCGACTCCCTGATTGCCAGAAAGTGAGCCAATTTCATCAACCTGTCCACTACCACCCAGATGGCATCGTACCCTCCTTGGACCTTGGGTAGTCCCGTGACGAAATCCATCGAGATGTCATCCCACTTCCACTCAGGGAAATTTACTGGCCGCAGTAGGCCGCCTGGAACTCGGTGTTCTGCCTTTACTTGCTGAAACACTAAGCACTTCACCACAAACTCTGCGACCACTCGCTTAACTCCAGGAAACCAAAACTGCCTCTTCAAACCCAGGTATGTCTTGGAAACTCCTGGGTTTACCGCCAAGGGTTAGTTGTTGAACTCACTGAGAACCTTTCCACGCATCGCCTCTAGGACAAACAACCTTTTATGGAAAAGCATCCGGTTCTGACCATCCTCTGTCCATCATTCCAGAGCATTGCCCTGGTCAACCCGGTCATGCATCACTTCGCACTCTGGGTCTCCCCACTGAGACTCCTCCACCTATCGAAATAGAGATGACTGCACTATCATCTGATATAGGCAGCCTTTGTCGCTATCCATCTTCGCATCCAGGTGTAAGGTGGCCAACTCCTCCATTGCCTTCCAGGCATCTGCCGACTCTCGGACCGCATCCTTCTGCGTCCTCCTACTCAAGGAATCAGCCACCACATTGCCCTTTCCCTTAGTATAATATATCTTGAAGTCGTATTCCTAGAGGAAATCCACCCATCTCCGCTGTCGCAAGTTTATGTCCCGCTGGGAGAAGATATAACTCAAGCTTTTGTGATCCGTAAAGACCACAAAGCGTTCCTCGATGAGGTAGTGCCGCCATAATTTTAGCGAAAAAACGACCGCTGCAACCTCCAGGTTGTGGGTGGCGTAATTACACTCATGGGAATGCAGCTTCCTGGACCCATAAGAGATCACCCCTTGTCGCTGCATCAACACGCACCCCAGGCCCTGTCCTGAAGCATCACAGAATACCTCATAGGCCACCCCTTCTTATGGTAATCTCAGCACTGGGGCACTGAGAAAATTCTCTTTCAGATAGATGAAGGCTGACTGGCACTGCTCACTCCATAAGAAAGCCTGGTCCTTCTTGGTCAGAGGCGTCATAGGGGCCGCAAATCAGGAGAAGTTGGGTACGAACCTCCAATAGTAACATGCTAGCCCAAGGAAACTACGGACCTCTGCCACATTCTTGGGTGCTTCACAAGAAACAACTTCCTCAACTTTTTATGGGTCCACCCCTACCCCCTGCTCGGACACCACGTGCCCAAGGAAGTGCACTTCTCGTGTCCAGAATTTGCATTTTGACAACTTCCCATAGAGCTGGTGCTGTCGGAGGACCTCCAAAACCGTACTCAGGTGCTCTGCATGGTCCTCCTCTGATCTAGAGTAGACCAGGATGTCATCGATGAACACAACCACAAACTGATCCAGGTACTCCCAGAATATGGAGTTCATAAGCCCCATAAACATAGTCAGGGTGTTCGTAACACCGAAAGGCATGACTACAAACTCGAAGTGTCCATACCTGCACCTGAACGATGTCTTTGGGATGTCGCCCTCTTTCACCCTCGGTTAGTGATACCCAGCCCGCTGGTCGATCTTCAAGAACCATCCTGCCCCTTTCAGCTGGTTGAAAATATCATCTATCCTTGGAAGAGGGTAGCGATTCTTGATCGTCACCTGATTCATCCTCCTGTAGTCTATGCATAACCTAAGACCACCGTCTTCCTTCATTGCAATCATGACCGGAGAACCCCATGGTGACGCACTCGGACGAACATAACCCTTCTTCATCAGATCGTCAATATGTATCCGCAACTCCCGTAGCTCCGAAGGTACCATCCGGTAAGGAGCCATCGATATTGGACGTGCTCCGGGATGTAGGTATATCTCGAACTCGATATCACGTCGAGGGGGTAGAGTTGTCACCTCCTTAGGAAAGATGTACATAAACTCACGGAATATCCCTGGAACTTCCACCATTTCAGCATCTACTGATTCCGATGTCAGCTCGGTCAACAAGGAGAGGAGAGGTTCCTCTCTCCTATTTCCCTTCGGACTTCTCCGCTCGCCGGTGAAGGTAACACGCCAGTTGTCCAAGTCTGAGAACACCACCCTTCTTCGAAAACAGTCGATGATGGCGCACATAGAAAATATCCAGTCAATGCCTAGGATGACATCGTATGGCTGAATCTGTAGCAGAAGAAGATCCCTAATCGACTGATGTGGCCCTAACATCAGTCTACATCCCCGACAAATGAACAAAAAGTTGGTCTGACCTCCAACTTGTGTTCTCAACACCAGGGGAACTGGAAGTCTCTCGGCATCTAGACCCAAGGAACATGCTAGACTGGGTGCAACAAATGAGTGCGAATCTCCGTTATCGAACAAAGCATAAGCCAGAGTGCTAAGTAGACTTATCGTACCTCGAACAACCTCTGGCCCTGCTGGAACTGCTGCCTCTGCGGCATGCAACTGTCCACGCCCAGCTCCCCTACCCCTTGGCTGTCAGCCACCTCCCCGACCATGCCCTGGTTGAGGTCCCTGTGGAGTTCCCTAAGGTCGGCCTCCTCCTACTATGTCTGCCCTCAGAGGAGTGGGAGATTTCTATCCCTGATGCTGCTGCTAGAAAGGTCTGGCTGGAAGCTGCTGCTGGGGCGGGTGCTGGGGATGACTGCCATAGCTTTACTGCACCCAGTTGGGACACTGACTTCGGAGATTCCAAGGGCTCCCACAGATGAAGCACCGTGGTCCCGGGCCCGTTGGAAAAGGGCGAGGGCCGGGGGATCGAAACTGAAACTGCTGCGGCCTGCTCCCTGCATGTCGGAACCTAGAGGGTCCTGATGCTGGAGGCATGGTGCTAACGGCCTTCCCCTTTGATGGTCCCAGCTGGATCACCTCTCACGACACTCCTCTTAGATAATGCATCCTCTCCACCACTTCGGCCTTCTTCTGGACCTCCAAGTACGTCGACAGGGTAAAGGGGGTAACAACATACTGGAGGGAGGGTTAGAGTGCCTGCTCTAAACGTCTTGCCCGAGACTCCTCGTCGGAAAACAGGTCCGGAGCAAAATGTATGAGGTCCTTGAACATGATCCCTAACTCCCTCACAGACATACTACCCTACTGGAGGGAGAGTAGTTCCTGCCTCTTTTCTACCTTCATCGTCAAGGAGAGGAATTCCGCCCGAAACTCCCTCTCGAAATCCGCCCAGGCCACCTCAGAATCTCTCCTCTCCCCCAGGTAAAGCATCCACAACTGACGTGCCGCTCCACGCATCTGGCTAACGGCCAGAGGAACCTAGTACTCGGTCAGGGCCCGAATCAGGCTGAAGGCTATAACTAGCTCCTCTAGCCAGCCATCCATCTTCATATCGGAGGTGATGCCCTCATACTTCTCAAGGGCATGTCGCTAGAAGGCTAGAAGAGTCTTCTGCCACTGGTCATCATTTTCCTCTCGATCAGCTCTCTGCCGATCGGCCAAAGTAGTCTTCGGGGTCTCGATCGCCTGTACCACACGTGGTCACCTTCCAGGTGCCATAACTGCAAGGTAAACAAGGAATTCCTAAGCCCAAGTAGTGCAGAATATTGTTCTTAAAACTTCTTAAAATATAATTTATTCTGAATCCCCAAGTCATCCCAGAAACACAAGAACACAAGTCATTTATGATACATGTACCTTTCCTAGGGTCTCTACCCTGCAATAAGTGTGGCCTCACTTGGTCGTTCGGTAGGTCCAGAGTCCTTGCATCAGATCACGGGGGGGGCCTAACATCTAGTGTCCTAGCAGGTCTTCCCTGGCATAATTCACACGACAAGGTCACCCAACACTGTTGCCTTACCATCCCATGCAATCCTCACTGTGCCTAGCTCCAGACTCCATCCTATCTCTCAACCATCACCTCTGATACCATTCTGTCTTGACCCACCTTCACCAAAAGGAGGGAAGGGTCAGAAGATTTCCAGGACCTTCATTCTTTATGTTGAATGAGAGATAATGACCCCCGAGACCCGCCTTCAATAGGTCCCGGAGTGGCGACTAGAACCAACGGTATAAAAATTTCTCACAAATGGAAGGTATTACCCCTTTTTGTTTTATAATATTGAGATATGAGATGATGATACTCAACAACACCGAGGTAAAATAAATGTAAAACCAAAAGAAATAAACCATTTCCACATGAATGTTCTAAATGTAAATCCACAAAGTACAAAGGGAGACTACAAAGGTAAGTACCAAAGAAGAAAAACAACAACTACAACTTCCCCAAAGTTTCGAGCTAGGACGGTCCTGCTCGATCCCCAAAGTCCTCCTGGAAACCTGAAAGCAGTTTCATATACGTAGGGTGAGCATACAAGTACACCCAGTAGGAAAAACCAAAGACTCTCGTGCACAAGTGGGGGAGCGTACTAATGTTCCGTGAGAAAAGAGTAAACCAAACACCTATAAAGGTAAACTATCCACCCCAGGCCTCTGTAAGGAACACTCCCTATATAACTCAAGTCAAGTAATATATATAATCAGAGAACATCGATGTTTGGGTACCCCACACCACTTTCCCACTCGTTATTGAGACATCCTATGCATCGGACCAATCTCCCCATTCTCACCGCAGTCCCACTGCCACAGCCGCCCGCACACAACTGGGCAACAACCACAGGCAGTCCCACTTCCGAAATCCCGCCCGCACACACCTGGGCCTCAACTGTCACGTGTAACCATGCTTATAAACACCTAGTCCAGAGCGACCACCACCACGCCCGAAGACACCTGGGCCTCATCCCGAAGACACATGGGAAACCACCTGCCACACACACCTGACCAACCACCACACTACCCCGCCCGAAGGTTCATGCTCTAATAATGGACCTCAGGCCATCACAGCCTACCCGAAGATACTTGGGCTATACGGGAAAGGGAGCAGAAAAGGAGCTAATAAGCAGCTACTAAAAATAGTGTTGGGAAAACACCCTCCCCCATGAAATGGGGGTGTTCGGCACTAAGTGATCAACTTGAGTGGGGCGTGAATAAGAAACACAAAGCTACAAGTATATATATATATATATGTAACAAGCACTCGCCCATGCTAGGTTTTTCTTCAGACAGCCTACAGATCACAACAGCACTCAAGTCTGACTCACGACTCACGCTAACAACCCATTTGTCCCCTTTTTCTTATTTCACGTTCAGTGTTAATGTTCAGATAAGTTCATGAACTACTGAGAAACTAACACCATAAGCATAACCAAGGAAAAGTGTCTAGTAAATCGTCAATTTAAACATTTTCTTCACCAACAGAGGATCCCACCCGAGTTTGTGATATAGACAAGTATCCATCGGGTCTTAAAACTCATAATCACCGAATCCACATCAACAGGGGATCCCATCCTCAGTTTCATAACCAATGAAATAATAAAAGAACATGGGATCCCATCCCCTCCCACATCTCCAGCAATCAAATCATAAGAGAAAACCACCAAAACACTGCCACCAACACTAATCAAGGCCAAGCCTGTATCTTGAGAATTAAAAGATTTTACACGTTCCATGATTTCAATTCTATTTGACTAGGGTTAGCACAGAAGGGATTGATCCTGGTGCTTTCAATTTATTCAGCCGGGTATGTGTGATTAACCAATTTACGTTTTCACAGCAGGAGTTTACAACCACAACAATCCATTTAAAACATCATCAGGGGTTCATTAGAGCACAAACAAAGACCACCAACGACCTCGATTTTCAGAAGGCATAAGCCAGCACAACTCAAAAATATGGTAATAAAAGAAACAACATCAAAATATTAGACAACATCAATGATCACATCCCCCCCTCTTTATTTAAATAATTCATTCATTATCTTAAATTAGGTATGGTTTATCCAATTCTACAGAATCAAAAGCACGCCCACCCCGCACGATACACAAAAGAAAGAGACAAAGGAGAAATTCCCTACTTGTTGATAGATGATCGATGCTTAGGCTAGGCGTGGAACATTACAGATAACGATGCACCCTATTCACCACAAGCTGTTTATGAAAATCCATGATCGAGGAAAGGAGAAACCACGACTAACCCTTAGTTTATAAGAGCCGCGGACGGTTGAGGTGAGAACGCGTAACCGCGTAAGGCGCGTGGGTCGTGGGTTGAGCACGCGGCTGGGCAGTTACACACAGAGGACCATCAGGATTTTTAGGAATAAATTATGGGATTTAAATGGTTTCAAAAGGATTAAAAGAATTAATTTACATCAAAACATACGTTTCGGTAGCGGAAATGTCAGGTACTAGAATAAGAATGAAAGGCTTGGCGAGGGGATACGGTGTCACCCTCACGGTGCCACAGTCACGGTGCCACCGTCACGGTTCCACCGTCACGGTGTCACCTTCACGGTGCCACTGTTTTAGAGGAACCTCACTTTGGAAATGTAATGGGCCAGGAGGGTCCGGGACATTACAAAAAGTGTCACACAAAAAAATACACAATCAATATCTGAATCTTTGGACACTAATACCGATGTCTCATATCATTACACATTTTTGTATCCTTAGAGGGCACAGATAAATAAGACCAGTGTCCACTATCCATCAACTCATACCTTAGGGAAAGTGGAACAATCTACCTACTATGGAATCACCAATCACCACTTGGATAATGATACCACTCACCCAAGGTCGATACACTATAAATAATTTTACCCAATCATTTGAACATAGTTAATTTCACATTCTCAAGTCAAAATCACCCATTAAAAGATGATTCAACATTAATTGATTCTATGAACAACATTCCTCCTACCGCTTCCACTACCTGGCACATCATGGAAGAAAAATCATCAGAAACAACCCCCCAACCTATTCCTTAAAATCCCATGTGAGTAATTTTCTACTAAAATCATAGATAACAACATTACATTTCCTAGGAGTGTTTAAAAAATGTAAAAATAATATTTTTTAAGATACTTCCCCTAGTATCTCTGTCAGTAATTCCCATCCATCTGAATTAAAATATATTTTAGGCTCTAATGATCTGAATACACTATGATACACACCCCAATGAGTTATTTTCTCCATATTTTGATTTCATGCATAAATACTACTAACCCATGAACCTGGGTATTTTGTTTATTCCCCTGAGGGAATAAATTGTATGATCGATAGGTCACCAGTAGTTTCCCTTACATCATTTCACATCATTTCACATCATAATTTTAATTCTACTCAATCATCACACACCTTCAAGTTAAAGAAATCATAAACAATTGATTGTAGGAGAAATCAAAAACAAACTGTCTATAGTAACCAACCAAACCCGAGAATATTTTGATCTCAAAAACATTCATGGGACCCTCTAAGGAAATAGTTGCATGTATATTTTTATTATCCACTGATGTGACCCTATAAAATATCACATTCCCCATAAATTTCAATTCCTAGATCCAAATGTCATATTTATAAATCTTACCATTCAAATGATGTTCTCTCAAGGTTCAATTAATAATATCATAATGGTTAATATACTCATCAGATGTCTTAGATTATACCCAAATGTTAACCATGAAAAAAAATCAATGGTTCTATGATAGTATGAAATATCCAATTCAACTCGGCAATAACCACCATAGGAGAGTTAGTAATAAATAATGGAATTTCCAGAAACTGAAAATGCGCATACAAGCCCCTAAACACTTTCTTATGTTTACCCTCTTTTTAGAATCACTAATGGTTGTACCCTGACTGATGGTAAATCTTTATAACCAACATTAAACTCTAATTTGGTAAAAATGTAATCAATAATACTGAAAGGATATTTTTTCATAACATTCACATTATCCAACATTAAATAATCAATATAATGTCTAAGGATCTCATTTTTTTCTTATAAAATAAGAAAAATGAAGCCCATCGCGACACACATGGATGAAAAAATCATTTATCTTCCATGTGTTCAAGATAATCCTTATGTTCCACTAAATCGTATTGTTCGATTTGATAATATGGAATAGAAAAGGACATCGTACTAGGGAGAATTTCAACTCTATACATGAACTATCTTTTTGGAGGAAACCATGAAAAATAATCTAGAAAGACTATGGGGTATGAACACACCACTACAAGAAGATGAACACCCAAATAATGGTGAACTAAATCATGAAAAATCTATGAAAACGGTCCTTATTTTACCCAACCATAAAAAACACAAACCCTTACCTTACCAACATAATGTCCCACACACAAAGAAAAACATGAGTAAACCCATCGGTAGATAAAAATTGACCCCAATGATAATAAAAATCTATCTACGCATTAATGATGATCATCTAGTCCACAGAAATAATCATGATAATGATTTCATGATTAAGAACAATAAAGTCCATCTCGACATCTACATTTTCAATCATCACCAGACACATTGGGAACTAAAAATTTGGTTTGAACATATTTCCCAAATGCATTGAATGATCAACAACGTATGACCGATTTTATGAATGAAATACCAACATCTAAAATAACTATAACAATATAAAAGAATGAGTAGCATATATATCAAAGAAAGTAATATACAAAGTATATGAAATAAACATTATACCTCTAATATTAGTAGGCCATGATTTATATAACTTTTATGTATACTCCAGTACATAAATATGACATATCATTTATCCTATTTGAGATTTCATTTCAACATGAATGTCTCATTAGCCTAAGGATAGGACCCACCAGCCTTTTATATATCTATATAACCCTGTAAACCCTTGGTGAAAGTGGATCATACCATACTAGAATAGGATATCCTATCACAAAAGTGTTTTAGATATCCAGATCATACCCAACGATGAAAATTATTGGGATCCTCCACACAATTTTGCAAAGTATGAACAGACCACCCAAAATGATAGAAAACAATATGTTGTTATTTTGAAAATTCCCTTGAAATTGTTCATAATAAAAATTGATGACCCTTGAGCTTCCTTTTTTTTTTCCAGAAGGCACACTATAACGACCCAAACATTCATCAATGGAAACCCCTCTTGATCAAATTAAATGTCTCTTTATGTGAAATTTTTATATAATATGTGAACTTCTTTGGTATTATGTTATGAATTTTGTCCATTTCTAATATAGTTGTTAGACAGTGATAACATGATTAGTGTAAATACAAGGCTTTAACGAATCCAATTTACCCAGAAAAAGGAAGCGATGTCCGCATCCAGTAGACGTGCCCCCTACGAATCCCATTTTTTGGAACTCGGAATGGAGGTGGCGTCATTGGTCATTGCTCTTGACCAAGCCCATGCCAAGCTTCAACTAGTTAAGCTCCAGTGGGACCGCCTATGAGAGAAGTAGAAGTTGATAGAGATTACCACCCGTGCAATGTTATCCGAGCCACCTCAAGAGTAGGTCACCATCGCACACCTTACCCTTCAGTCTTACACGGGTGTTATAAGAGGTTATATAATAAGACCATAGAACTATGGTTATGTACATTATTTCCTTATATAATAATGAATATATTTTAATGTTATTTTTGATACCTTGTAAATTGTTTTTAAAACTCGAATAGTGTTCTTAGTTAATATTCAACTAAGAAGTCTCTTTTGATGAATTAATGGATTTTTGAATTAAATAATATCATAATATATTATTATTATTATTAAATTAATTTTTACTAAATATAAATGATCGTATCATTTTATGAATTCAATTGTTATTTTTATTAAGGTTTGAAATCAGTTTTTGTCAAAACCCATGAATTTTCGATTAATGTCAGTTCTTATTTTAAAACTGAAAATTAACATATTTATAAAATAATTTAGATAAAATGAATATTATTTCTCAAATCAAAACATCTAAATTATCAAACGGCGAATTTTTCATAATTTTCTGAGACAGTAAATATTTTGGGTAAAAATTAAATATCGTTTAAATTTATAACATGTTTTATGACATCATAATGACCCAATAGTGATGTAATAAAATACTATAAGCTCTATGTTAGGCCAATAATGTTTTAACATTAAAATAATGTGATTTTGGGTTTTTTTACTTATTTTACAAAGCATTAATGGACCATTGAAATCTTATTAAACATATTGTCTTTTTAATTGTTTCCCATTGGAGTGTGACTCACCTCCACATAAGCAACCCTATTATTTTAAGGAGTTCGAAATTTGGACTTATAAAATATTTTTTTCTAGTCCCATTTGGAAAAAACCATTTGCAAAAACCATGGGCTGGTCTGTGGTTTTAATTAGTATAATGTGAGGTGTCCCAACACAAAATAATAAAGAACCCCCTCACCTTTCTTATATAAACTCACCCAAGATCCCACTTTCCTTAACTCATATCCATTTTAGATGGTCCAAACTCTTCCCTACTCTCTCAAAAATCCTATGAAGGTTCACCAATCTCCCATGAAGACTCTCTCAAGCCTCTCTCAAGCCTTTGGAAGCACACTTCCAAGTAAGGGTTTTTTCTTCCTTTCTCGTTTTTGTCGAATTTTCATAATGTTGCTATGCCCTTTTAGTTTAAATTATATATGTTGGTTTATGGTTTCACACCATCCCCATACTTCACTATTTATCTTTAAATTATGGTAGACCCATTTCTCTCTCATTAAAATCCTCCCATGTACACCTGTTGTTATGCCGAAATTTCGAAAGAAATTTCACTCTCTTCTTTTACATCGAAGTAATCCTTTAATATTATGCATCTAAATTCCATTAAAATTGTTGGGACATGTATTTTTATGACCCCTTATTTTCCATTTCATGTACATATGATGAGACACCCCTTTCCCTCTCATCAACCATTTTTATGAATTCTTGTGTCTTGCCGTTACGCTGCCGAAATTGCACCGATTTTCCAATCCAATTTCATTATGTAGTGAAAACCATGCTCATTTATCTATTAAGGGTATCATCCTTTATGAACATATAATTATTGATTATAATGCTTCATGTATGAATTCCACATTCCTTTATCATGGAATAGATGATAATTTTTTATGAATCCATGGTATATGATCCATGTGGCACTCTTATGCTTGAAATGAAATGTTTTAGAAGGGTGCACCCATATAGAACTCCAATGCAATGGGTAATGTATAGAATCCTGATAAGCAATGTGTAATGGGTGTTTACTCATGATAATTCAAGTGAAATCTGGTTTTACTCATGCTGCATGTGCAATTAGGATTTACTCTTGCTCCATGTGCAATTAGCCTTGGCTCATGCTAATTCCATATTAAGTGTTGTTTCAACATTTCCATGTTATGATTATAATTCTTTATCATGACTTTATGTTTATGCTTCTCTTGTGTTCTATTTATATGCCTACTGTCTGACATGTATTGTATTCCTCAGGTTATTCCATTATTATTCCCTTACTGGGCTTTATAGCTCACCCTTTTCTTATGCATGTCCTCTGGTTATCCCATACAATGCTAAGTATGAGGGAATATAGTGGTCATGAAAATGAAGTTTTCAATAAATATGATGTATTTCATGTTTTAAGTATATATATAATTTTCCTAAGCCCCAAAGACACTAGACCTCTTGATCATCCATGTTGTATCAAGTGAAGGTTTTATGTAATATATCAGGTTTAAGTTTGAAATAAAAAGCATGGTTATCATAGTTGGTAACAGATGACAGGTTTAGTTATTTATTTGATTTGGATAAGAAAACCCATGTAAATCCATAAATACAAGACTAAGTAGAGTAAAAACATCCCTAAATTTTGGTGGGTGTTGAGTAAGGGGTTTATCAAGCTAATACATCCCTGTATGGATATGAGCAGGTAGAGGCGGCTCTGGCCCCACTGTATCCTAGGGGTAAAATGTGAAAACACCACTTTGAGCTAGATTCAAATGGGAACTGGTGCACGACAACAGGCCTTTCTGCAATATTGGTTACGATACTCCTAGAGGATCTTCTTTGGTAAATTCACAATCTTAGTATGAACCATAATTATGGGACAAAAAATCCCTAAAAATATATGTTAGAAAGTATATCATGGAAAACATAGACTGAAGTCGGTAGATTCATATGTTAAGGAAATAATATTTATTTATAAGTCATAAATTTTTTCCATGTATTACCCTTTATGTGTAACCTCTAACATTCCTTTTATTCCAGCCAATGGCCAGTTATAGGAGGACTTGGGCTAACAACTAATATGATGATCAATGGGATGAATGTACTAATGAGATGCCCAATCCAATGGGAGTAGGAATCAAAAACATTGTCACGATTCTATCATAGCTAACTAATTATTTGAATAGAAACATGGGTCAAGAGGAACGTTAAACCCCCCTAAGAAAGAACAAGTCGCTATCGAGAACTTCATGAGACAAAGGCCTCATACTTCTAATGGATCGTCTGATCCCTCAATCGCTGAACAATGGATCAACTACATTAAAAAGGTCTTCTCCATCCTTCAAATTTCTTAAAAAGAGAAGGTTCTCTTGGCTGCTTATCGAATGGAGGGTGAAGCTGATTAGTAGTGGTCATTTATAAAAAATATGAAGCCTGAGGAGGTGGTCGAGGTGTTGTGATGGAAGGATTTCCAGGTGATGTTTTTTGATAAATATTTTCCACGCACACTCCGTCTTAAGATGGAAAGGGAACTCTTTCCCTAAAGTGAAAAAGATGAATAATCTATTGTAGTGTATAAATAAAACTTCACATGGCTTGCACGATATGCATCGGCTTTGTTGTTACCCCCGAATGCAAGGTTGACGGCTTCTTTGGTAAGCTGAATCCTAACCTATGAAAAGTACTAGCGATCTGTGACTTCGAAAGCTATGAAGAAATTGTCCGATGAGCCCACAAGGTTTAAATGGAGATTATAGAATATCAGGGTTATCATGGAGATAAGAAACGTAGGGTGGAATTCAATCCTGGTGGTCTGATGGATAAATCCAACGATGCTAAGAAGATCCAGTGCCCCAATTGACAATGGTGCAGAAATAAGAAACCTAGAAATTGCCTGAAGGGTATAAGAAAATGCTTTAGTTGTGGAAGAGAAGGGCACCTCCTTGAAAACTATCAGCAGGAAAGACCCGCGACTATGACAGAGGAGTGGAACACTCCATTTGAACCTAAATTCATGATTCATTTCTACAATTGCAGAGAACTAGGGCATCTTGCAAATAAGTGCCCTAAGTCAGGGGGTTTTGTAGGCAACCAACAACCTCCACGACAAGAAAGGGAGAGCTTTTTCCCTCACTACTGCCGAAGTGAACCCAGACAACAAAGTGGTGACAGGTACCCTAGTTATCCACTCAAGAATAGTGAACATACTTTTTGATTTGGGTTCTACAAATTATTTTATATCTTGATAGTTTAGTAGAATAATACCATCACCACCACAAATCATGGAAGTAAAGTTGTCAGCGTGTATGGAAAATGGGACGATTATTCCATCCCATGAGTAATACTCCTCCCATATAATAATATGTGGATAGTACTTCCCAGTAAACCTCTTCATATTCCCTCTGGTGGAATTTGATATAATTATTGGCATAGATTGGATTTCCTTATATAGAGACAACATAAATTTTATTGAGAGGGAAATCACTCCCCACATAGAGAATCAACCCCTGATTCATTACATGTGCAAGGAGGAAGATGAATCTTCTTTAGCTCCATCATCTCAAGAGTGGATATTAGTACCCTATGAACATGTGTATTTGGCTTAGATGATTGAGTCCAAGGAATCAACCATCCTTGATGACATGCCTATTGTGAAGGAATTCACTGAAGTGTTTCCAGAGGAATTTTCAGGTCTCCCTCCCAGAAGATATGTTGAATTATCAATTGAACTTATACCTGGGGCGTTTACAATATCTGAAACTCCATATATAATGGCTATTGTGGAGCATGAAGAGCTAAATAATCCACTACAGAAGAATTTGGATGAAGGGTTTATATGCCCAAGTGCTTCACCATGGGGTGCACCCGTGCTCTTCATCAAGAAGAAGGATGGATCAATTCACCTTTGAATCGATTATAGTGAGCTCAAAAAAATCATGATAAAGGATAAGTATCCTCTCCCACAAATTGATTACATTTTTGATCAGCTACAGGGAGAACAATACTTCTCAATGGTGGATTTGTGGTCGGGATATTATCATGTAAGGGTGAACAAGGAAGATATCCCCAGAACTGCTTTTCGTACAAGATACGGGCACTATGAATTCATAGTAATTCTTTTTGGACTCACTAATGCTTCATAAATCATCATGGACTTGATGAATAGAGTCTTTAGAGATTACGTCGAAAAAATTTTGGTAGTATTTATAGATGAAATTATGATATACTCCAAAACCATGGAGTATCAAGAGGAGTATCTAAGAACTATACTAGGGACCTTGCGGAAGGATAATCTCTATGCCAAGAACATGAAGTGCGAGTTCTGGTTGACGGAGGTATCATTCTTGGGCCATATCATCATAATAAATGGTATATCTATGGATCCCTCCAAAACAGATGCAATTGAGGGATGGCCAAGGACAACATCAGTAATAGATATCCATAGCTTCTTGGGGTTAGCTGGATATTATCAATGGTTTTTGAGAAATTTCTCATGATTTTTCAACCTTTTTAAAAAGTTAACTTGGAAGGGATTAAAGTTAGCTTGGACTTTTTAATGCGAAGAAAGATTAAGGAGTTGATAATGAGGCTTATCACTGTGCCCGTGCTCACTTTACCAACAAGTGGAGAACTTTTCATGGTATTCAATGATTCATCGAAGAAGGGACCAGGATGTGTGTTGAGTAAAAATGACAATGTCATTGCCTATGGTTCAAGGAAATTGAATGTTCATGAATAGAACTATCCAACACATGGCCTCGAGCTGGCAGCAGTGATCTTTGCTTTGAAAATTTTATGGCATTCTCTCTTTGGGGAGAAGTGTGAAATAAACACAGACCACAAAATCCTCTAGTATATATTCACACAAAAAGAGTTGAATATTCTCTAACAAAGATGGTTAGAGTTGATTAATTTCTATGACTGCTCAATCCATTACCACCCTGGTAATGTGAACATAGTGGTCGATGATCTAAGTAGAAAGGACCAAAAATTTCTATCTTTGATGATAATTGAAATGGATCCAATCTTCTAAGATTTTATGAAGATAGACATGGAAATCATAAATAACGTAACATCAAGAATCCTTTCACAAAGTATTTATCAACAATCACTTTTGGAATGGTTAGAGGATGCTAAAAGGGATGATGTGGAAATTCAGGAAAAAGTGGAAGCTATCGGAAAAGTGAAATCCTCAGATATTAATCTTAATGAAGAACGAATGGTGAGATCTGAGAAAAGTCTATATGTTCCATCAAGTTTGGAGCTGGAGAAGGAAATTTTGGATGATCTAGATAGTTCAAATTTTTCTATTCACCCAGGAAACACAAATATGTATCGAGATCTCTGAGAGAATTATTGGTGGGATAATATAAAGAAGGAGATCACTGAATATACATCAAAGTGCCAGGTGTGTTAGCAACTGAAGGCAGAGAGGCATAATTTTAAGGGGATAATGCAGCCATTTCCCATAACAGTATGTAAATGGGAGAACATCACCATGGACTTTGTCACTAGACGTCTGAAGACATCCAAAGGCAACAATTCAATCTGGGTTGTTGTGGATTGTCTAACAAAGTCTGCACTCTTCATTGCTATTCATGAGAATTTTTCATGTGATCAACTAGCACGCATATATATCAGGGAAGTGGTAAGGCTGCATGGAGTAACACAATCTATTATGTCTGATGGAGATCCAAGATTCACCTCTATGTTTTGGAAGAGTCTTCAACATGATTTGAATAATGAACTGAACTTCATTACTATGTATCATCCTCAAACTGATGGCCGATCTGAGCGGACTATCCAAACACTTGAGGGCACGTTGAGAGCATGCTCAATGGACATTAAAGCAGGATGAGATCAACATCTTCCTATAGTTGAGTTCTCTTATAATAATAGCTTTTTCTCAAGCATCAAAATGGATCCATATGAAGCCCTTCATGGGAGAAGGTGTAGAACACTGGTGTGTTGGGATGAGGTCGGTGAGCGTGAGGTACATGGACCAGAAATGTTTGAAGAAATGGTGGAGAAGGTGAAAACCAATCATCAACATATCAAGGAATCCTAAAGTTGATTGAAGAGTTATGCAGATAAACTTCAATGAGACCTTGAGTTTAAAGTTAGAGAAATGGCTTTTCTACAAAAATCTTTGTGAAAGAAGGTCATGAGGTTTGGAAATAAAGTGAAGTTATGTCCAAGGTACATCGGCCCATTCGAGATTCTTGATTGTGTTGGGGTTGTAGCCTATCGACTAGAACTTCCTCCTACCCTGGCCAATGTACATGATATCTTTCATGTATCCCTCATATGGAAGTACATACCAGACCCTTCACATGTACTGTCCTCATAGGTGGTACAGTTAAAAGATGATCTTTATTATGATGAGAAACCAATGAAGATCCTAGACCATAATGAAAATGTTCTTCGAAATAAGACAATTCCCCTCATCAAGGTGTGGTTATGAAACCACAATTTTGAAGAAGCGAGGTGGGAATTGGAGGAAGTGATGAAGAAGAGTTACCCGCTTTTGTTTTATTGTGGGAAAAAGAAATTTCAATGGTGAAATTTCTTAAGGGGGGGGGGGATTTTAAGGACCCAAACATTTATTAATGTATATACCTCTTGATCTAATAAAATGGCTCATTATGTAAAATGTTTATATAAAATGTCAATTTTATTGGTTTTATGTTAAGAATTATGACGATTGCTAATATAGCCGTTGGAAAGTGATCAAATGATTATTATAAATATAGGGCTTTAATGAATCCAATTTACTCAGACAATGGAAGTGATGACCTCATCCAGTAGACGTTCCCCATACGAAGACCATTTTTCGGAACTCGAAAAAGAGGTGGAGTAATTGGGCTTTTCTCTGGACCAAGCCCAAGCCGAGCTTCAATAGGTTAATCTTGAGTGGGACCACCTATGAGAGAAGTAGATGTTGTTAGAGATTACCACCCGGGCAATGTTATCCGAGCCACCCCAAGCATCGGTCACCATCGTACACCTTACCCTTTGGTCCTACGCGATTTTTCTAAGGGTTTTTTGTAAAAAGAACTTATCACTATGGTTATCTAGATTATTTCATTATATTATAATGAATATATTTTCATGTTATTTTTGTTACCTTGTAAATTGTTTTTAACGCTCGAATAGTGTTTTCATTTAATATTCAACTAAGAATTCTATTTTGATGAATTACTAGAATTTTTAATTAAATAATATTTTAATATATTATTATTATTATTGGATTATTTTTTTTAAATATAAATTATCGTATAATTTTATGAATGCAATTGTAATTTTTATTACGGTTTGAAAGCCATTTTTTGTCAAAACCCATGAATTTTCGATAAAATTCGATTTTTTTTTTAAAGTGCAAATGAACATATTTAGAAAATTATTTAGATAAAATGATAATTATTTCTTGAAATAGGACATCAAAATTATCAAATTGTAAATTATTCATATTTTTCAGAGATAGTCAAATTTTTGGGTAAAAATTAAATACGGTTTAAATATATAATGTGTTTTATGACATAAAAAAGACCCAATAGTGATGTAATAAAATACTATATGCCCTATGTTTGGACAATATATGTTTTAACATTAAATAATGTGATTTTGGGTTTGTTTGATTATTTTGAGAAGCATTATTGGACCCTTCAAGGCTTATTAAACATCTTGTCTTTTAAATTGTTTTCCTTTAGTGTGTGACTCACTTCCACATAAGAAACCCCATTATTTTAAGAAGTTATGAATTTTTCCATATAAATTAGTATTTTCCACTCCCCTTTGGAAAAATCCATGTTAAAACACCAGGGTCTGGTTTTTGGTTTCAATTAGTTTAATGTGAGGTATCCCAACCCTAAATAATAAATAATTCTCTCACCTTTCGTATATAAACCCATCCAATATCCCACATTATCCTCACTCAATGCCATTTTAGTTCTCCCAACCTCTTCCCTCCTCTCTCTAGAATCATCCCAAGGTTCCCCAGGCTCCCAAGAAGCCTCTCTCAAGCCTTTGGAAGCACACTTCCAAGTAAGGGTTTTTTTCTTCCTTTCTCATTTTTGTCCAATTTTCTTAATGTTTCTATGCCCTTTTAATTTCAATTATAAATGTGTTGGTATAGTTTTTCTCCTTCCCCAAGCTGCCCTATTTATGTTGGAATAATGGGATACCCCTTTCTCTCTCCTTAAAATCCTCCCATGTAAACCCATTACTATGCCGAAATTTCGAATGGAATTTCACTCTCTTCTTTTACATCCAAGTAATCCATTTGTATTATGCATCTAAATTCCATTACCATTGTTGGGACATGTATTTATATGACCCCCTTACTATCCATTTCATGTACATATGATGGGATACCCCTTTCTCTCTCATCATCCATTTATATGAATTCTTACGTCACGCCGTTATGCTACCAAAATTTCATAGATTTACCAAGCGAATGTCATTGTGTAGTGAATACCATGACCCTTTCTCTATCAAGGGTATCCAAATTTATTCACATTGACTTATATATTTTAAAGTTTCATGTATTAATTCGACATTCCTTTATTGTGGAATAAATGACAATGTTTTATGAATCCATGTTATATGATCCATGTGGCACACTTGTGCATGAAATGAAATGTTTAAGAATGGTGCACCCTTATAGCACTCCAATGCATTGGGTAAATTATAGTATCATGATACATCATGTGCAATGAGTGTCTAATCATGATAATTCAAGTGCAACAAGGTTTTACTCGTGCTTCATGTGCATTGAGGATTAGCTCCTTCTCTATGTGTAATGAGCCTTGGCTCATGCTAATTCCATGTTAAGTGTTGTTGCCACGTTTCCTTTTTATGATTATCATGATTTATCATGCATTAATGTTTTTGATTATATTGTTCTCTATAGATATTAAAATTTTATAACATGTATTTTATTCCTCATGTTATTCCATGATTATTCTATTACCAAGCTTTATAGCTCACCCTTTTCTAATTCACATCCTAAGGTTATCTAATGCAATGCAAAGTACGAGGGAATCTGTTGGTCATGTGAAGGATGTTTGCAAAAAATAGGTTGTATTTCATGTTTTATGTCGTTATGTAATGTTCCTATGACCCGAATACACTAAACATCTTGATCATCCATGATGAATCAAGTGAAGGTTTAATGTAATAAATCAGGTTTCTGTTTGAAATAAAAAAGCAGGGTTGTCATAGACAACTAGGGTGACAACTAAAACAACTGAAGATCCATCAAAATTAGTATTTCAAGAAATGTCTAGCTAAACCAAATAATCATTTCTAATTACCTTCAAAAATATTGGAAGGCACATGATAATAAAAATCAACCAAATATTCAGACTCAATCCTAACAAAGACCTCTGATCCTTTAGGTACTCATTATTGAAAATAAATGGTCCCAGATGCTCTGGATAAACAAATAGGATACTCTAGAACAATACAATATCCCTAATCCAAAATTATAAACTCCTCGGTCGTTTTTGCACATATATTGTTATGGTACAACTAAATATTAAATATTTTCATCAAATAATCATCGGTATCATCATTGTGAATCTTAGCTTAAAAAATATAGACCCACCATCTCCTTCTGATTCTATCGAGCACATACATGGAAAATCCCACCACCTAGTGTTTTGAAGTATTTAAGAAGTTGAATAACCTCTCAATCCACTCAATCCAATTCTCAAATTCCTAGGTAACATTGTAACCATAGAATACATATGGATAATACAGTGTGAACATAGAGTGAGGATACACTATACATACTAGGTTCCAGACACCCACTTGACCTAGAGTCAGTATGGTGTTGATAAAAAACTTATAACGAACATGGATTTACTGTGGGATTTACCTGTGGGCCCTATCTTGTGGCTTACTCTCTTTGATTTGGAATATCTATTCTTGTGTGTATTGTCAAATAAACACAATATAGTAACTAACTATATAATGATATCATACCATAGTCATTGGACCATATTGAAAATTCATACCAATGATTTTAAATAATAATAATTTAAAGAAAATATGAATTATACCAGTGAAATGTAATATATAGAATGTAAATGGTAAATTTAAAAAAACTCACCATACTGTTTATTCATATGACTATAAACTCCATGTCTCAAACTTGGTAAATGTACATGAATACTAATGGTAACTCTTGTTCAATCCTATAAGTAAGCTGACACAAACCCTATTTACATCCCCACTATCCAAATTCTGATGGAAATAACTTTGGTCCACCCATGACATTGAACCAAACTAATGTAGTTTCAAAACATGTTAGAATTATTCCATCCTTGGATACCAATTCGTAACATACCAACTCTTGTTAGCAAGACATGTCACTAGAGTTGGATCATCATTTTGAGTTATAATTTAGATGAAGGAAACAAGTCTTCCATAGAACTAAATCAAGACATACATACATAATACAATGTGGAAGAAAAATATAGATGCAAAAAAATACATCCCAATCTAAAACATGCTAAACCAAAATGTATTAGATGTATCCATGTGACCAAGAGTAACCTCCAAATCACTCTTAAGAGGGAAAAGTCAAAATAAAAGCCGACATGCAACAATATTCTATACCCTTTACCTGTATCTCATAATTCATCATCTGCATCCACCATGTTAAAAAATTAATTTGTGAGAAAAAATCCCAATATGATACACTATGAATTATATACGGGGATTAGTAATAAGAATTAAAATTATCAATATTTTAAAACAAAAATAGTTTAACCAAACATCTTTATTAATCCAATCAGTTTTCTAATAATTTCCCCGATTTTCATAAAATCATTTCATATTATTGAATCAAAAATATTAATAGATGAAGTAATTAAAATGAAAATCATATACAAGAATCATAATGTAAAAAATTAAATAAAAATCATGAAATGCCATGATGTGATTCCATGTAATATAAACTCATATAAATAATTTGAGCAACAATCCATGATAAATATGCATTGTGTGATAAAAATATTTAAATGACCAATGAAAACATTATTTCCATTTTAATTCATGAGGGAATATGTACATGACATAAAATCTCCTAAACATGGTTAATCTTTGGATATAAAAAATATCAATTCCTACATATGTCTATTGATATCACCAAAGAACCACAAGTTTTTACACACACACGATGGTTTCCAATGATAATTTTCCGACACAACCAAGGTAATAAAATTTATAGTTTTTTTATAAATATATTTCATAACCACAATCAAGGTTTTATTAAACCATTTTAAAATCCAATCCAATCTGTTTCGGTGTTTTAAAACTAATTTCCGAATTATAAAAAAATCCATTTTTATCATTTACACCTTTAAAAACATTTATCATTCAACAATATAATTTAAATCTACAAATCACTTCTAATAAATGAACTAACCAATGGAATTTATCAGGAATGAAAATAAATTCATAATATTAATCCATTATATAGGATCAACTTCCACAAAATAGTATTAACCGATCCTCCTTCTTCAACAGTGATTGGAATCCATGATATTAGCCTTCAATAGTCATAACATATTAAAAAACTACAAAGGATCAATATAAAACACTTTACAAAGTTGAATATGAATAATACACATCCAAAAAAATTTCCATTTCCAAATCCAAAGATGAACTAAAATTAACTCTTACTAGGGGAGGCGTACTATAATAACCATAATGATTGATCAAAGAATGTATAATCCATATGAAGCATCGATCTCCAAATTTTTCTAGGGTGATATCTTGGATGTGGGAGGAAGGGTTCATGGTTGAATGAAAGAGTAAACTTCTCCATAATTCCTTACAACACCCAATTGCAATATTTACATGGACAATAATCCCATTAAATGTCTTGTAATCCATTTTCCATGAAACTAAAAAAAATACATCCCCTTTTATTAAAAATCTATATTATATAATTTAAACTTTTGGTAAATTATAATGGAAATTTAATCATTTCACACCCTGTATCAAGTTCTCAAAATCTACCTAACAAAAAATACATGGTGAGAAATATGATTACACATTGTGTAATGTCCTATTAGAAGAAACATCACCTAGTTTTTATAGTAAAACAAAAAACAATGAATGGAATACAACACAGGAGAAAGGGAGTATTTGAAAAAATAATGATCTATCACATTGTATATATATATATATATACCCAAAAATATAATTTAATGTGTTTCATTTAAAAAACATTCATATAATATATATATATATCATTTGTCATTTGTTTTTAAATTTTATAATTGTATAATCACAGTTATATATATATATATATATATTTATCTAAATGTTTAAAAAACTATAATTAGAAGTGTTAAATAATTAAAAACTAGTCATAATGGATAACATCACAACCACTATCCAAAATTTTTCATTATTCATCAAAAATTTTATCACCGAATGAATGCTTTTAAAATAATCACAATAAGGAATTGAATTCAACCATCACATTAAAAAAATCCAGTGACATTCAAAATCCTTGAATGAGATGTTTTATTTTATGATGACTTTTTACAATTATAATTTCATTCATATTTATTTTTATAAGGTTATAATCTTCTTTCTTCTTTTTACATGAAATCATATATGAAATTAATTGGAACGTTATTTATAATTTTTTAAATAATCTAATAGTATTCATCACACATTAAAATTATATGGATTCATCATTACATAAACTAAAAAATCATTATTTATATTTCATGAAATACCAATAATTTACAAATTAAAAAAATTTATAAAAACATTTCCATAATTTATATAAATATAAGACTCTTACATAAGTAGTTTCCCGAATAATAATATTTCCATCAGAAAAATAAATTAATAAATTTTGAATTATTTTAATGAAACTAAAAATAAAAAATCCCACTTATGTTATCACCATTAATAGCTATCACATATATAATAATAATTATACAATTAATAATTTAATTGTCAAACCTCAACCTAAAATAATATATCAAAAATCAAATCCATTATGTTTCCATTTAATTTTTCCACATTTGGCATGATTATATATATATATACACACATTACATAAAATTATATATCTATATATAGGTCTAATAAATCATTAAACTTATATATATATTATTTTTATGGGATCACTTGTTTATATATATATATATATATAACTTGCAACATTCTTCAATAATATAGATATATCTTATATATAGATGATTATATATATATTCTTAAATATATATAAGATTATATATATATATATGATTATATATATATAATTATATATATATACATGTAGTGTGTGAGATGTTAGCAGTCACATGCACATCGGGAATCAATTGGGTGGCCAGATACCTTAATATAAATAATAACGATCTCACAAAAATAAAAATATCATAAATATAAAAGATAGAAATTAGAAACAATATCTCATATAAATTAGAATCAACTAGAAAAAAGACAAAACCTGAAGAATACATTGGTGGAATCCTAAATAGGGAAGAATAAACTTGTAGTAACCCTAAATACCATACAATCTTTAAAAATCTGGTAATTTTATGACCTATGGTTTTATGAAACCAATTTATGCATTATTTATTGGGAAACCAAAAAATATATGAAGAATTAGTGAAGATGAGTCCATTCCAAAGGGATTCTAAAATAATTTTTCATGAAATTATGCATGAAAGATGAGTTTGGGGGTGGACTATTTGAGGGTTGCATGATGAGAACCATGTGTGTGAAGGATAACCAAATTTGGGGTGGAGAGGATTAGGAAGAGTTTTCATGATAATAATGTATATTTTCATCATGTTAATGGTGGAAAATTATATATCAATAAATATAAATAAAGATATCCTTTTACAAAAGATATCATTATATATTACTATAAATATCACTATGATCGATAATAAGGATGGACTATATTTTTTCAATCTCTATCTGTCATCTGAAATAAAAAATTTCTCTATAGATAGAAAAATTCACATAATTTTTTTAATATTCGCAATTATTTGTGAGGGATAAACATATGTCAAAAAAACTTCACAAATGTGTAATTCTAGTAGTTTTATAGTTATTTAGTACATATTAGAATTATTATTAAATAATGATTCAATGTATTTATTAAATTTAAGGAAATATTCTAAAACCAATGGATTGAAAATCAAATAGTCAGAAGATATATATTTTTTTTATTAGGATGTGGATAAAATTAGTTAATTATTAAATGGATTATTTTTCATAGAACTATTATATGTTTAGTGTATAATTATCATAATAAATTAAATTTATCACTTCTAAATGGTGTACCTAATGTAATAAATTAATTTATAAATAAATATATTAAAAAATAATTAGTATTAATTGAAATGAAATAATATTCAGAACACCGAATATATTAAATGAAAATTTAATAAAAAAATATAAAATCATATATATTAGCCATTATTTTAAAGGTTAAATTAACCATATTTTCAAATTTAAATAAATGAAATAATATTAAAATTTCAAATCATTTGGTGAATATTTTATAATAATTTTAATATAATTTTTTGGCATAAAAAGAAGCTCCCAAGGTGAATATTGAGTTACCGAACTACTGGTAAAAGTGTTTAATTAATGATTAAAGACCTAAAATAATAGAATAAATTATCTTTAAATAAGTCGCTAAGGTCAGGATAGAACTACCCTATTCCCTTATAAATAAATTTTTTATTTTTAATCAATTTTATTTCTATAATGGTAACACTATACATTAAGGAATAAGTATATGAAGAAATGGATTTAAAAACACCTTTTAATTGAACCCTCCATAACCCCTTTGAAATCACTATTTTACTCCGATTATGTTTTGAATCAATGCCCATTTCTAATCTGCTAAATTATTCATATACTTTTTTACCATTTTTTACCAATAAAAAACACTAAACCATTCATTTTTAATGAATCCATTCTGTCCATCCATATTGACCAGATTATATTAATAAAAAAATGATGGACATCAGGATCAAGGAGGCCTAATGTAACAAACCCCAAGGGAATAAACATGTAGAAGGTTAAAAAAATGTAGGGGAAGAAATCTAATACCTATAATAAATTCATACTAGGATTATCTTTAATAACCCTATCATCCAAAAAGATTTCCACTTATTTCTCTTGACACCATGTTTGAGTTATAGATTATTTATTTATGAGACATTTACACCTCATAATGAGATGAAAAATATAACAGGGGGTGGTGATATTTACTTGAATGGAGTTTATGATCAATAAAGAGTCTGATTCGGTTGTCCTTTAGATGATATTATGATAGGGGAATATTTCAAAACCCTTAATGAGAGCATTGGCATCCACAATAATTGAGGACTCATTACCATAAAAGTTGATGTATTCCATGAAAACTGATCTAGTATTATAAAAAATGACTCCTCCTCTTCACATAATGCCAATAAAACTAGAGCCATCAGTTTTTTGATTGAGTCTATAGCAGATGGATTTCCAACTAACCTACATTTCCTAGATATGCATCCATTGTATAGGATAAAAGAATTTTCATTCATCAAACTCCATCCTAATAGGTGACCATTGTCCTAGTTCTTTTATAGAACACCAAGGTCTACTAAAAGGAATATAGGACAAGTCTGAATAGCTATCCATGAAATAGAAGCTCCTTCATGATGTTACCTATATTAAAATATTTATTATTTCAATAACTTTATATTTTAATTTTATAAATCATTCCTTTTACTATTTATTTTTTAAAACATTATTGGTTTGGGTTGGTTCAACCACCCACTTGAATGATTCGATACTATCTTTATAGTTTTCAACATAACTGAGTATCCATACATTAAAGCTAGATATATATAATTAAAAAGTGTAATTTATTTCATTAATATGGTTCTTTATGGGTGCCAAAAATAATAAAAATTTAAATGTAATTTTTTTTATAAATAGGTTACCCAAAAATGTTTATTATAGATTCTATTCAAGAAAACCATACCAATAAAATCCTTCAATTGAACATGGGACTATATAAATAATTTAAATTAACTATTCCAATACATTAAAAATATATAAATGGATAAATTGGTGTCAAATAATGATGATAAATATATCCCATACATAAGCTATATGAAATAATAAATGTTTCTAACATTCAATGATGAAATTTAAAAATAACTCAATAATATATTTGTAATGAATGATTATAATTAAATTGTATGTAAGTTAATATGAATGAATAAAATTTTAAAATAAATAAATAGTATTTTTATGTCTATTATACTAGCGTTTAAATCACTTTTATGGAATTCAAGAGTAATGGTTAGGAATTTTCATCTATTCTCAATTCATTGAGCCATCGGTCATATTATGCACCAATTTTTTTTTATATAAAGTTTATAATAAATATTTGACATATTTTTATCATAATAGCATATTTAATCATGGTATTTAATGTTTTATTTGAAGTAATTTCTTTCATATAAAATTTATTCACTACGTACCAATGTCATAATGGTGTCTCATCTAAATTCCCCTTCATTGTGATATGCTTCATATTCCCCATTTTTTATTCTGTGTAGTGTATATACTGCATATGGATTTATATTTATTAAAGTTATCATGAAATTCATGGTATTTAAAAATTCATCCTAGGTACTATCTTTCCAGGGGGTTTATCCAAAAGTTACCAAATGCTTGAGGGTTTCTTTCTAATAACTTTTTAAAATAAATAATAAATATGTGTAAATTTAAATCAGAAGAAATTTTAAGTACTTTATCTATAAAAACAGATATATTTAATTATCATAAATTTAGTTATGTTTTTTTACATATCTTCACAAAACTTCACCTCATTTTGGGTACAAATTTAATATAAACGATGCGTAAAAGTGGATATAGTCGTATATATTCTCAGTAGAAAATATTTATCCCATGATATTTATATTCTTTGTTTTTTATAAATGTGATTATACATAATTATACTATTATATAAGGTCATTTTTATTATCCTTTACCATTTTTATAAGAGAATTAGATGAATCTATTTTTATATTTTTCCTCACAAGTCGCATTATATTTTCATTTCATCTATTTACAATGGTGTGAGCTAAATAAATTTATAATAATATCTACATGAATATATTTTCCTACGATATCCATTAAATTTATAAATAAACCATAATTTATATGTTTTCATTATCCTAAAATGTAATATTTATTTTATTTTGTTTTATCAGTAATTACATTTAAATAAAATGATATAAAAAATCTAAGGATATTTATTCTTATTATTCTAATAATTTTTATAATTTTTTATAATGTTTCATCTATTAAAAACATAATTTAGTGTTTCATATGCTTCACTAGTGATATTATCTAATGATACCATCCTTCTCCTTTCTCTAGATGATGTAAGATCATTGTTTTTTTAAATATTAATAAATATAATTTATTTCCTATGGTTTAATTAACAAATGATGAGATTATGAATTTTTACATGTTTATTTGGCATATATATATGTATAGTTTTTAATTATGTTATGGGTGGGTCTTCTATATCCCTCTAATTATGGAATTTTTCTAAACCTGGATATCGAGATATTACTTGAGTCGTTACCCAAAGTAAAAAATATTTTGGGGCACCAGTGATTATCCAATGTCCACTATGTTTTTAGGATGTGGTTAGACTAGAACATCATTATATGAACTTATTGGTGGTTAACCTTGACATTTCATATGATTTATTTGCTTATGATTATTCTATTTTATTATACAATGGAACATATCAATATTATTTTCTCATGGCTCAAGATTATTTACTCATCCATACAAACACTTACTGATCATGTATTATCAAATTAAAACAAGACTTATACCATCAATCAAAATTTATTGTATAATTTTCTCTTATTATGATTCTAGCAAATTCCACATTTTTATTACCTAACTTTACATTGAATTTACAAATAAAGGATCATTTAATGCTTTGTTTCTTAGAAAAAAGGTATATAAAACCTGAAAACATAAAATATCATTCAATTACACATGAAGGGATTCATCAAAGTTCATCCTAATTAAATTTATTATATCTCATATCCTAGGGAAATACAACAAACTAAATGGTGAGTTTAAGGCCCAATTAGGGATACTAAGGGAAATAGTTTACTTGTGATCATGAGGAATATCAATAAGAACATGAAGAATATAATAAGATCATTATTAAGATGAATATAATTAATAAAATAACTTAAATAATAACATGAAAATATTGATAAAAAATTTAATTGATACATTCACAAGCATATCACCATGGTCCACCTCCTAGGTGCCATAAACATTACCAAGGTTATTCACCATGGTAACATAAAACTTGTCTTTTACAGAGATTAAATGTTTTATCCAATGAATTGAAGATCTATCAAATAGAAACCCTAAGATGAATTTATTTTCTTGTGAGCCACATTGATCATAATAATTTTTTTAAATAACCCATATAGAATAAATGAAATGGGTTTCATATCAAAATCACAACGTTTTAAAAAGTGCTTCAAAACACCATCATTTTGTAATTTATAAAAAATAGAAAGGTAATGAGGGTTTTATTTGTGTAAATTAAATAATAAAATAAATAATTTTTATATATTAAGGAATACCTCTTTAAATGAAATAGGTTTGGGTATTCACATAAGGAAAAAATATTTTCTTGAGAAAAAGGGAGAGATTTAGAAAAGGAAATTCTACAACATAATGGTTATAAAATTTGTTTTTATGAAAGTTTTTACACCTTTGTAAGACTCCATGGAAGGTAATATTGTTTGAGAATCTAGGGGTATGATTTTCCAATGAATGGAAACGAATTAATGATTATTATTTATAATTAAATTAAGTGTTTTTTTATTAATTTTTGGGGATGCCTCATTAGTGGTATTTGTAAAACATTGGGCTTGCCCATTGTATTTTCCCACAGTATTGGATAGTTAGGATAGATATTATCATATTTTATTCCTTTAGAGTCGAATAGAAATATTTTATCATTATTAAATTTATAATGATGCCATTAAACATACAAAAAACTCAAAACTGAAAATTTACTATCCATCAAAAAACAAAATATTTTATAAAAATATCATAAATTCACCCTAAACTAATATAAATTTTATGAATTACAAAATAGAATTTATTTTTATATAATAATTATCTAAATATGATAAATTTACTTTTAAGGATAAAAATATATAATTATTAAAAATAATAGTGGATAGAAAATTCATAATAACATGAATAGTAAAATTTTCAACACTTGAAAAAAATAAAATTATTTTGTCATTTGTAATTAAAGAGTGTTTTTGTAACACAATTTCATTATAATAAATATTACTTATAAATGCTGGATTTAATATAATAATTTATATATTTCTAAAAAAATTCCTGATAAATCAATTTATCAAATTTCATCTCAATGTTTAAGCAAATCCATACAAAAAATAGAAATGATGGAATAAAAATTTTATTTAAATAAGGTGATTAAATTTTAATTATATAGAGGCTTTATATATAACCCCTTAAAACACCTGCATATGACATATGGGTAAGGTGTGTGATGTTAATGGACTCTTGGGGTGGATTAGATAACATCGTCTGAGTGGTAATCCACACTAACTTAAACCTCACCCATAATAGATTTCGTTCAATATTAAAATGTTGAAACACAACTTGGGATTCGTCTGTAGTGAAACCCACTAACAATACATCCTTCTGATGATCTTACAAATGGTCTTCATATGAAATGATTCTACTGGTTGAGGCCATTGAATATTTATTTCTATTAACTAACCATTGTCAATTATATTTTTAACTCATAATCAAAACATTACGAGTATAGTTTCCAACAGTCATATTGAATGAGGGTCACAATTGACCAATGATCATATTGAGGTCGAAACCCGATAGATACATTAAAATATATGTACTTCATTTTTAAAGTGATATAGGTTTTTCTATAATATAACACAAATTTTTAGGGAACAATTATCATTAAAAAAGTTCAGGTCATTACATTATTTCCCACTTAACAAATTTAGTCCACAAAATTTCATCTCATTCCCTTTCTTAATAAAAGATAAGGGTACTTCTGTCTCATTTTTTACTCTAGTTCCTATGATTCTTCTTCAGTTTTTTTGGTTCCCCCAAAACAATTTAACATGGTGGGTATTATTTTTTTATTATACCATTCCTCTAATGTCCATGAATTCCACCGGGTGCTTCTCGTAAGAGAGGTCATGTTCCAGTTCTACCAAATCTATATTTAGTACATGTGAAGGGTCATGTATGTACTTCCTCATGAGATATATGTGGAAAATATCATGAAATTGAGATGGGTTTGGGGTAATTTTTATATGATAGGCCATTTCTCCTATGCGATCAAGGATTTCATAGGGGCTAATGTACATTGGGTTAAGCTTACCTTTCTAAAAAATTGCATTACTCTATTCAACGGTGAAATATGAAGGAATACATTGTCACCAACATCCAACTCCATGTCCCTATGATTTTTGTCAGAAAATATCTTTTACTGGCTCTGATCATCTTTAAGGTGTTGTTGTATGTAATGAACATTTTCTATCATCTCATGCACATTATCTGACCCACGAAGCTTTCTATCACCTATTTAATCCCAACATATAGGAGTTCTACATGGATTCCCATATAGATCTTCATAGGGACCAATCTGAATACTCGAATAAAATCTTTTATTATACTATAACTAAACTAATGGTATATGTTGATCCCATCCACCTTTAAATTCTATTGAGCATGTTCTTAGCAATTATTTGAGTATCTAAATAAATCATGGAATGTTTTTCTGGAGAGAAATAGTCTCTAGTTGATATAAAATTCGATGTCTTGTGGAGGCATTCCACTATAACCCATATCACATTGTTTCCTTTGGTTGTTCTTGGGAGACTAGTGACCAAGTCCATAGTGATATTATCCAACTTCCATGTAGGTATGGGTGGTGGTTGTAATACCCCTTTTGGAATTTGTATATATTTCTTCACTTATTGAAACACCACGAACCATGTATTGTAGTATGACATCACAAATTTCATGTTATCCCATGAACAATGATCATGAAGGTCCCTATACATTTTTTGTGCACGTAGGATGTATAGAGAATGTAGTGTTATTAGCATCATCCATCAACTAAATCATTATTTCTAGAATATTTAGAACACATAACCCTGTATAAAATTTCAATACAACTTCTTACTAAATATTGAACTCAAGAATATTCAAATTATTCATAGCCTCTGACATCTTCTGTAACAAGGAATCATCACATTGTGATTTATTGGTCTTCTCTATTAACAACAGTTGATAAATCACTTGAGATAGGGTTAATTGTGTCCCTTTTCTTATGATTCTCATGACAAGATTTAAAGTGTTTTGGATCAAATTACCTCTTTGAATCTTCATCACTGCCAAAATAACATGGTCTTTGCAACATAATGCTTCAGCGACGTTGTTTACTCATATAGGATGTTAATGCATTGAAAAATAATAGTCATTAAGAAAGTCCAACAGTCTCCTCATTATCATGTTCAATTCCTTTTATGCGAAAATATACATAAAACATTGATGGTAAGTGTATATATCACATTTATCCCCATAAATATAGTACCTCCATATATTATAGAATAAAACCACTACAAGAACCTTGTCATGCGTATGATAGTTCTGCTCATGAGGTTTCAACTGTTGAGATGCATAAGAAATAACCTTGACATTTTACATGAGGACACACCCAATCCCTTTATATATTCATCAATAAAAATAATGAAAACTTCTCTAATATAGGGTAGAGTTAAAATAGGTGCAGTAACCAATCTCTTCATCATAACTTGGAATCATTCAGTACACTCCTTTTTCCAGATGAACATGAAACCTTTTTGAGTTAACAAGGTTAATGGATTTGAAATTGAGGAAATTTATTTAACAAACCTCCTATAATATACTGATAAAACATGGAAACTATGATTCTCAGTTACCATTGTAGGATGAGGTCACTTCTACACAATGTTTGTATTTTAAGGGTTATCTATGATTCCTTAACTAGTTATAATGTCCCCCAAGTAATAATCTTGGCGTAACCAAAACTCACACTTTATAAACATTCCAAAAAACTTCTCCATCATCATATTATTCATTATAACTCTTAGATGATCATTATAATCATCTCATCATTTGGAATATTTGATAATTGCATCTATAAATACTACAATGATGTTATCAAGGTAGTCCTTAAAGACTCCATTCAACAAATCCATAAAAATAATTTGAGAATTAGTCAAGACCAAGGGATTAACAACAAACTCATAATGAAAAAATCATGGTTGGATGAAATTCATTGGAATGTATACTTTACTCACCCTCAATTGATGATAACCAGAATGAATATCATTCTTGGAGAAGAACAGAGCCCCATGAAGTTGGTTGAACAAATCATCAATTCTTGGAATAAGGTACTTGTTCGTCACTATGATCCCATTCAATTATCTAAAATAAATGCATAACCACATCGATCAATACTTATTCTTCACAAAGATAATAGGTTCTCCACTGGGAGACACACGTGGCTGGAAAAAACCCCTTATCCAAAAGATATTGGATTTGCATCATTAATTCCTTTTACACCATATTTTTCATTCTATATGGGGTTTTTGAAATTTAATTGGAATCAGGAATGAGTTCAGTGGATAACATTACCTCTATTTCTGGGGGATGTTTAGGAAAATCCATGGTAAACAAATCAATGTATTCTAGAATGATGAGGACATTCTCTATACATATACATTCATTTACTTCTTCATATTCACCAATCAACTCCATAAAAAATGCTATGAGTGGTGCTTCAAGAAAAAGATTAGTTGAAGAAATCCCCAATTTTAAAATAAATGTTGGTTGTCCATTCAACACTACTGAGATTTAATTTATTCTATATTTAACATTAGGAGTATATATTGAGAGCCAGTATATCCCTATTATAATTTCAAATTTCAAAATGTGAATGACAATTAAATTTGTGATGAGATTATGCTCACCAAAGTAAATACTAGAGTTCAAAACATTGTTGATAGTTTGATAGTCCAACCATGAGTCTTCACTGATAACATTACTTTTATAAATATAGGGGTTGATTAAAAATTACATAGAAACTAGGAGGAAATAAAGGAAGGTGTAAACTAGAATAAAAACCGTACTTTCATGTTTTGAGTGAAAAACAAGAGTATCTGCCACCACATAGTTTGGTGCTTCAACATAAGATATCATGATAGTAAATAAAGTCTTGATCCCTTAGACTGTGTTGAGGTTGATGGTGATTACAATCCACTGCCTCATATTTGGATAATTATCGAAAAAGTTCTCCTGTTGTCTATAATTGAAGCATTGGTATTCAGATAGGTTAAACACCATCTTTTCTTGGTCATTATGATGAGAAGTTGAGTCGTAACCTCACTATTATAGTTCTGAGGGATATTCTCATCTTATAAACACATGTATCATTTAATTATCATGAGAACACAGTTCCCTAAATTCATCATCCCACATTTATTACATGTGGAATATTGAACATTATTCCCTCCGCTTCCATGAACAAATATCCTCCCACAGTATGGATCTAGATATCTCTTATGATCATTAGATTTCTGAGACCAATGTGTCCCACAATACAGTATTTTAACCTTCATTGAAATCCATAAGAATTCCACATAGTTTTCATAGACTCGGTTTGATTAATTATAATTAAGATGATATATTTGTCCACCAGAAAACCAATCAACATTCCCATTAGGATCAATGAAAAAAATAGATGTGTAACAAGAAATTCATATGAAGTTCATATCATATCTACCAAAAAATTCATTCTTATTCTACTAATGATTGAGGAATTAGTTCTCCATTTTTGTTCTCATCAAACGGGTGAAATACTTATTTAATAATATTACCCAAAACTCGCCTCACTCCATAGCTTCAATTTCCCCTATTTTCCTCATGTTTTTAATTACATCCCACCACTGATAAGATTATCCCTCTAAACATTTCACATCAAGGGTGAAATTATCTTTTTCAAAACAGTGAATCAAAAAAAGGTATTTTTAATTGAACTTATCTACTATTTATCAATCATTGGGGTGATACATCCACTGAATGTTGGTGGTTATTGACACATAATTGACTCAGTGGAATGTTTTTTCGAACATGATGAAACTTTTATCTCATAATTATTCATGATATTTCCCATTTCATGAGTTATTTAATTCATCATTCTCATAAATAAATCTATTTTGGCTTCCATCAAAGGGTCATCAGGGTATGGTCTGTTGCACTCTCCATTTACACCATTCCTCCTATTTCCCACCGTTTTAAAAAATAATTGAAATTTGTTGAAAATAAGTTAAAATTAATAATATAATAATTAAAAAGAAATTTTATTCCTTAAAACATAATTCTAAAATATATTATTCATAACTAAAAATTACATTTAATACAAATTTTTCAGAATGGTTCAGAAAAATATTTTGATTAACCAAACATATCCACTAAGCTTATCATACCAGGAGGAAAGAATGGCCCATTTTCATGCTCCTATTGTTGTTTGAGCCTAGCTCAATGCAATGTTTTCATGTTTTACCCTTAGATACATCTATGCTAGAGCCACATCCACCTTTTCAAATCCAAATATGGACTTATTTGTCTTGAAACCACTTACATAGTAATTATCCAAAATAATAGGAAGTCCTCCTATATTAAAATTTTTCTATCTGATTATTCATAATATTTTAAAATACTAATTTTCAAAAATAACACATCCTTCCTTTGATACCAACTGTGGATTCCATCATTTTTATTATATAACTAAACATACCTTTTATAATTATTTGTTTTTTAACTCTTAGTGTCTTGGAAAAAGGTAACCAATACATGAAAACATAAAACATACTTATATTCCAAATAAAGGGATTATTAAAGGTTCATATTAATTACATTTATCCAATATCATAATCTGGATACATATATGAAAGGAAAGTGTGAGCTTTAGGCCCAGTAAAGGATAACAGGGGAACAGTTTACTTTTGATCCTGAGGAATATCAATAAGAACTTGAGGTATATCACAATAGCATGATTAAGTGGCATTCATAAATAAAATAAAATTAATCATAATATGTAAATGTTGATACAAAATTTAATTTAGGAATTCATTAGAATATCACCAATGTATATCCCCAAGGTGTCATAAAAATTACCAAGGTTATTCCCCAAGGTATCATAAAACTTGTCACCTTTAGAGATTAATTTCATTACCCAATACATTGGAGTTATTTCAGGGTGAACCCCTAATATGTATTTAATTTCATGTTATCCACACAGATCATAATCATAAATTTCATAAATAACCCATATAGAATACAATAAAATGATTTCATAGCAAAATCAAGGCATTAAAAAATTAATTAAAACATGGACATTATGTCATATATAAACCATTGGAAGGGAATTCTGGATTAATTTATATAAATTACAGAGTCAAATACATAATAATTATACATTTATAAATATCGCTATAAATTAAATAGGTTTTGGTATTCACATAAATATTATAAAATAATTTCATCCGAAAAAGAGAGAGAATTTGAGACGAAAATTATGCAGTATAATGGGTATGAAACATTGATTAATAAAACATTAAAAAGAGATTGTACAATGGTCCCTTATTCATAAAAGACTCATAATATATTATAGGTTATGAATAAAATGTAAATAAATACATGGTATGAAAATTTGAAATACATACCACATAAAAGACAACTTGAAAGCAAAAGAGAGGTTGAGATTTCCCTTACCTTGAAGTTTGACTCCTAAAAATCAATGATCAGGACCTTGGTGATTGAGAACACCTTGGGAGTACTCCTTGTGATGTAATACAATCATATATTTTATGGTTATTATGTGGGAATGAAATGAAATGACGTAATGGGATGTATTTATAGTAAAAGAGAGGGAGTATTTTATTAATTTCGAAGGACTTCTCATTAGTGGTATTTGTAAAACCATGGGCTTGCCCATCGTATTTACCAATGGTATTGTATATTTGGGAAACCTCAAATAATATTTTATTCCTCAAGACTGTTCTATAATTATTATATCATTATTACCTCACAAATGATTTCATTAAAAAATATCGAAAACTCAAAAATGTATTTTCTAGTATTCAACAAATTTTTTTAATAATGATCTCATAAATTAATTTTAACATATTATCAAACATCATAATTAAAAACTAATACTCATTTTTTCATAATAATAATATAAATATTATAAATTTAACTATTAATGAAAAAATACTTAATTATTAAAAATAATATTAGAGAGAAAATGCATTGTAACATGAATAGTAAATTTATTGACACATGAAAAAAATTATTTGATAATTTTTAATTAAAAAGAAGTGTTTTTATAAAAATATTTAATTAAAATAATCATTATTAATAATCCCTTAATTTAATTTAATAATTTTTATTTTTCATAAAAATCAATTTTTACCTGAAAAATTATTTTATCAAATTCCTCCTCATCTTTTAAGAAAAACTATTCATAAAATGGATATTATGGAAGGAAAATTTTTTTTAAACAAAGGTATTTTTGTTAGGTTGGAATATAAAATGTAACACAATTGTGTGGGTGGTTAATTCTGTCTTTTCAAAAATTATCCACAATTATGGATTTTGACACCCACTTGGATTTATACAGAAATGTAGTGTTTAATTATATAAAAAGAATATGTAGTGGATAAACCGAAATAAAGATCAGATATTTTTATATTTATTCTGAGGAACAATGATCCCAAAGCCCACAATACCATCACTCTCTCTGTGAGTTGTAATATTTAACTAGAATGGAACACTTATGACAAGACCATGAATTCAAAACTGAGTGTTTGTAGTTATCCACTTTACAAAGAGACTAATTAGTCTATAACAGAGAACCAGATATCCATAGATTATATTTAGAATCCTATACTCCATCACAATTGATTACGAGAAGTTTAAACTCCAATAAATCAAAATATTGATTTCAACTGTTCATGATGATCTTCACAGATGCAGCTGCAAGAAACTGAAAATTAATGGATCTTATTCTTCAGAAAATAATATATCCAATAATGAAACAGTGTGATCAATCGTTGTTACAAAATAATCTTCAATAGGGTATAAAAAAGTAGTAGTTGTAACTCAAGGTTTAAATATGTTGAAAATTCATGGAGTAGACTCTTATGTAAATAAAAGATATCTCATCATTTGTTATATTAACACTGTAAAAGATAATTTCATTAATGCAGTCACATATGTGAATCTCTTATCACACATATTTTTGATGAGATACTCAAACGTAATATATAAAATGTATATTTTGATTCTATATTCATGATCCAAAATAATAGATAGATTGATTGTGGAAGTTCAAATTCTAGTTGACCAGGGGAGTCATATTTTCCCTTTCGAATATGAGTCATTTTCTCTGGTGAATATGATTCTTTGAAATAATCATATTGATCCATCATTTGGTATTCAATTCTAACATGATCATTGCAGCTATCTGGAATAGAAAATGTGACTTAAGACTTCACCATTATAAACAAAAACATACAGTTGAACTACGTCGTGTAAGATTTATTTCCATTGTATAGGGTTCCTAACAACATATATTTCCATAACCATACATTCATCTTCACATAATGTACTGAATAAAAGTAACATAGGTATGAAAATATATACATTCAAATTTTTATAAAAATATACCATATTTAGCATTGATTATAAATACGTTCAAATTCCTGAACATAGGGTTGATGAATAGTTTAACCAGCTTTCAATGTAGTGTGGCTAATCTATAAACTTTTCGATTATACATACGGTAGGATGCCAATCCAATCACAAACTATTTATTTTAACATAGGGTTGATATCATACACTAGTGTTAATATTCATGTGTAATGTAGGAATGATGAACCGTACACTCACATTCTGATTGTAGGGTTTTAAATAGTACTTATAGATTAATTCCTATAATTTTATGTTCCTTTAACCCAGATATAAATGCCTAAAAACAAACTCAAGAAAATTTCATTCTAAAACAAACAAGGGTATTTGTGAGCATCTAAATCATCATAAAGTATTATTCATTGGTAAGACAATAGATACTAAACAATATCACCCTTTTTGTGTATCATAAAACCCATAACAAAATATTATCAAAATAAAGGATTTGGAAACATGAAAAAATAAATATAGAAAAAAATTTATATTTCTATTTCACAGAATGATTTTGTTAAAGAAATATAGATACTTCTAAATTGGAGAGAGAGAATAAAGAAAAGAAAAGAATATTTTCTAATGAATTGTTTTTGTTTGAAAATATTCTCCCTCATATCCCCCATTTTATTTATAGATATTCTCCAAAGTTATTAGTCCCTAAAAAAATTCCCCCTTCCTTAAATATTCGTCCCCTTTTTGTGACATAAAATATAGTTTGAAAGAATAAATAATATAAACCACATTTAATGTAGCACAAAAAAATAAATGAAAAGTTTATAAAAATTAATAAGAGAAATAAATTTATGATTGGAAGTAGGGTATTAAACACAAATAAAATAAATCTCAATCTCAATAAAAATATTGTATTTAAAAATAAAATAATTTTTTTTATAAATAGAAAACAATCCTCAGTCAAAAAAAGGACTTAAAATGAAGGGATAGGTTCAGACTCACCCATGGAAAAGGGTTCATCGAGAAGTTTAATGACTTGGACAATGCCATTAATATCAATTAGATTCAAAATAATTCTCTGGAAGTGGTATTTGAAGTCTTTAGACCACTATTGAAATGTTTTTTCAAATCGTGATGATTGTTTATATTCTCAAAAAAATTGACCTTCATAATCACATTCATAGATACCTCTCGATGAAAGAATGAAGTCAAATTATCATTAACATGATTTAATATTAATCCAAAATATGATTCATTAGAAGTTAGTTGACTAACTGATGTATTTGATTTTCTAATAGAATGCATAAAAGTGTACTATCACACTAAAGAGTATGCAACTTATCATTGAAATTAGCCTGGAATGATGTAATTTCTTTAAACCATCTTCTCATATTTTAGATATCTTACCAGTTATGAACTTTTCCCAAGACCAAACGTGGATCTTCCTTACTAACATATTTGTCTCTTAAGGAAGATCCTCTAGAAGAATCAAAATCAAGAACAAAAATTAGATTCATATTTTGGATAAAGAACATATTCTTTAATATTTTCTTGACTTAGAGTCTCTTTCTAAACACACCCAACCATAGGAGACTCATGAACAACTTCACCAAGTGCTTCATCCACAGTCATTGGAATTTAAACTATAATACTTCTTCTTTTTTATATTATTTTTTTATAACCTAGATTTATTATCTTCATTATGTATCTATCTAACAAAACCATCTGAAGGAATCATTCTCCCTCCCCCCCGAGTAGCTATCATATTCCTTTTGTATTGTTCTGCACTAAAATGTTATAGACTATAGCAAACATTTTAAAAAAAATAGTGTCTTTTTTGTAGTACCATAATTTCAGACATTACTGTTATGGAATGTTTTTCCAAAAAAACATATTGTAATTTTTTTTCCTTTTCTTAACATTAAAAACGAAAATAATCATTACATAGGGATAATGTCATATCTTGGTATCCTTTTGGCATTATTGGTTTATATACCTTATCATAAACTAAATGAAATTGAACCTTACATGGTTTAGAAAAAAATCACTAAAATACATGTCAGGATATAGGACATTGTCTATCATAGCAGCCCCTGTCAAAATTAATGATTGAATGAATTTCAATATAACTCAGAAATCATCTGTAAGATCTTTCATCATAAGATTCTTTATAGTTATCATTCCAAGCATATTGAATATATTTTCCTCTGACAAATGTTTTACATTACCTACATTCGTTTAATAAAAATGAAACTCCCCATCATGGGGAAAACATAACAACATAGCCATTTCTATAGAAGAAAAATAAAATTCAGTATCGTTAATCTTAGAGACAATAGTATCCAAATTGAATCTATGACTGAATGAAGCATTTATAAAAAATTCATTTACCTCATTTTCATATAATACAAGAATGTTACCTTATCCAAAATCATAATCCAATTCTTGAAATGTTATATCTTCCATGATAGAAATATTTTTAGAATCTAAATAATCGAAATCAATTTCCTCTCTATGGAGCACATTACACGCTTTCCAACATTCATAAACAAAGGTGTCAACATAGCATCATCAGTTCTTGGAGAGGTTACCATCTTTAATGGTTTTTATATTTAAGGGATTCAAGGATTAGGGTTTTAGAAAATGGGATTTGAAAGAAGATCAGTAAACAAAAAGGACATGTTTGAGAGGCTAAAGATAGCAGGAGAGGGAAAAGAAATTTCTCCCGCCGATTCAGAAGGTACTATTAAGTTTTAAATTTTTAAAATAAAATTAAATATAAATCAAAATGAAGTTATTTCCAAAAAAATTAAAATTTAATTGAATATAAATAATTCAAAAAATTCAAACATATATTGTAATTTTCAGTAAAATAAAAACAGAGATGCTAGAAATAAATTAATAAATATTTACATATAATTAATTATTTCTAACTCCACCTTATTAAAATAAAAAGATGAAAGGGGATGTGGTTTAGTGAAAATATCAGCTAATTGATGTTCGATATTAACAAATTCTAAAGATATATCCTTTTTGAGGACACAGTATCCTTGAAAATTATGTATTATATCAAGGTTCCCTGTCCAAGAACAACTTATTGGATTTTTTTTGAAATATTTATAGCACATGTTTTATCACATAAAATAAGTATAATATTAAAATTTATTAAAAATACTAGATGAATTTTTTCATCCACAGTACTTGTGCACGAAAACTACTAGAGGAAACATATTCTGCCTCAGTGGTTGATAGGGAAACTGAGTGTTGTTTCTTTCTAGACTATGAAAATAAAGACATTTATAAAATGTGCCTGGTTCCTAAGTTTCCTTTTCTATATAATCTTCATCCACTAAATTCAGCATCTGAATATAAAATTAAATAAAATTATATGTTTTGGCGTAAATAAGAAATTGAAAAAATATTTCCTTTTAAATATCTAACAGTTATTTAATAGTAGTAAAATGAGACTCTTTTAGATTTGATTGAAATATATAACAAATACATATAAAGAAATATTTTTTGTTCTGATATATGTAAGATCTAAAATCCATCCAATCATATCTCAATATAACTTTTTGTCTACTGGTTTTCCAGCTTCATCTAAGTGATGTTTTATATTGGTACACATATGAGTTGTTTATGTATGTCTATTTTGAAGTCCAAATTTTTTCAATATATCAATTATATATTTATATTAATTTAAAAAATTACCAAAATAATTTTGATAAATTTGAAATCCTAAGAAGAAATTCAGTTCACCCATCATACTATTTTAAAATTCTTCTTGCATTAGTTTTGAAAAATCAATAAAAATATTTTTATTAGATGATATAGAAATAACATCATCAACGTAAATTTGAATTGGTAAAATATTATAACAATAAAATTTCATAAAATGTGTTGGATTATACAATCCAAGAATAAAAATATTTTTGAAAATAAAAGAACACAATATTTCATACCAAGATATATGATCTTGGTTAAGTCCATAAAGAGATTTAGTAAGCTTAAAAAAAGAATTTGGTTCTTGAGAATTTCCAATACATGGGGGGTTTTCAACATAAAATTCCTACACTAAATAACCATTTAAAAAGTCAATTTTGACATCCATATGATATAATATAAAATTGATTTGAGATGCATAAGCTAAAAGGATTATAACGAATTCTAGTATAGCTACAGTGGATAATGTATCATCATAATCAATACCTTATTTTTTATTATAACTTTTAGCTATAAATAAATATTTATTTATAGATATAATCACTTGATCATCCTATTTATTTCTAAAAAATAACTTTGTTCCCATTACTGGATAATTTGACGGTATTTCTACTTGTTCCTTAACTATATTCCTTCTAAACTGGTTTAGTTATTCATTAATTTCTAACATCCAACACTCATAATCTATTGATTCCTCTATAGAGTTAGGTTCTAAGTCAAATAAAATCGTAGATAATTTGGATAGGTTTCCTAAATTTCTTATACTTCTAATTATTTTTTCTATGTATCCTATAATAATTTCTATAGGATTGTTATTCAATGTTCTAGTTCATCAAGGAAGGAATGTTTTAGGATATTTAGTATCATGTTCTATTGAATTGGAAATAATTTTATTAATATTATTTTTAAAATCATTTTAGGGGATTCAATTATCATGTTTTCAAAAGAGTCAGTGACTTCATCAACTAGATCATTATCTTTTATAAAATGGTTGGTTTCATCAAAAATCTCACCAGTTGATTCTTAAACAATCCTTTAATTTTTATTAAACACTCTATAAGAATTAGAGGTAGCATAATATCACAAAATCGTGGCTTCATCATCTTTTGGATCAAACCTAACAATATAGTCCTTAGTATTCATTACATAACCCTTGCATCCGAAAATATAAAAGTAATTTTCTTTATGTTTTTTACTATTATGAAGTTCATAGGGTTCCAATTAGCAAATAGGTCTTATAAAAACTATATTCATGAAATAGAAGTTTGGGGTCACAACTTCTTACCAAATATAGTTAGAATGACTATATTCATTCAATATATCCCATGTCATTTTATTTATGGTTATATTTCTTCATTAAAAAATTTCATTTTTTGAGGTGTTCATGGTGCATATATGGTGTGTTTAATATCTAGATTTCGGAAGGAAAATTAAATTCTAGATTCTAAAATTCTATACCATGATCACTTCTCAATGAAATAATTTTAAAACCTTTTTGATTTTGTAAATGATTACAAAATGTTTCAAAAACAATGGAATACATAAATTTTGAGTTTTAGAAAATAAACCCAAATAAATCTAGATTAATCATATTATAAAACATCAAAATATAATTTACAATGAAAACAGGCTTCTCTAGATGATCCCAAAAAATACATATGGATATGTTCTAAATATTTTTACATTTATATTTTGTTAATAGATTTGAAGGACGATTTTTGATGCTTTCCAAATTGGCATGAATTATAGAATCAATAATTATCAAATTTAAGACTTGGAAAATCAAGAAAATAATTTTTTATTAGATAATTCTTGTCAGGAAAATATTTTATAGTTTCCAATTATTTTATTCTAAATCCTTGATTAATTTGTCTTAGTAGATAAAAAATTCACATTTTTATACATGCGAAAATTAAATCCAAAGTGTAATCATTATCAGTTCTTGGTGCTCTAAATTTTAAATTGTTATATATAAACACTAGGAAGAAATTATTATAAAAACCAACATAAAATCCATCATCACATAGTTTGGAGATACTTATTATATTTTTATTTAACCCTTACACATAGAGTACTATGTTGATTGATACATTCTTTAGATCTCTGACAACTCCAAGTCCAACTATTTTTCCTTCCACATTGTCTCCAAATGTGAATAGTCCTCCATATATTTGAGTTAGTGTGTGAAAGATTTTAGATTCTACAATCATATGCCTAGAACAACTATTTTCCATATATCATATGTATTTTTTATATGTAATATTTCATGAAAATGTAATTAAAAAAATGTTTAATTTGGTACCCATATCTTCTTTGGGTACAATAGTGTTAGCGAGAAATGATCTTGGATTCTAGATCAACTTTATTTTTCCTTAATTTATATCACTATCTTCAGAAATACATTTACAAACAAAAATATATTTTAATTCCACTATTTTTAGAATTTATAAAATAACACTTCATGGTGACATGACCATTTATTCCACAAAAATAACAGGTAGGATTTTTTGACTTAGGCACAAAATAAATTTTATAAAATTTTTATTTCTCGACCTTACTACATATTAAAAATCAGTCCATTTTAAAGAAATTATTTGAATGAATTTCATTTAAAATATTTTATCCTCTAGAAAGAAAATTGAAAAAAACTTATACGATTATACTTCATCCTATAATTCCTTGATTTTCATTTCTTGATTAATATTATTTGATGAAGAGAAATTGATTTTTTGAAGTAGCTCTTGATGTTGTTTTATAATGTTATCTCTTTTATAAATTTTTTTTAATGTTTTTCAATGCTTATGGTTTTTTGGCAGAGAATCATAATTTTATTCTAACATTGTTCAATATGAAGTTAATATATCATATGAGAAACTACCAAAATATGAATCATTAGAGTAATAATTTTGTACATTTTCTTCTTCTTCCATAAAGAAGAAGTTGGATTTTAGAGACCTTTTATCTTTTTTGAATCATATTTTTAAGAGCTTCTTGAGTCTTCAGATACAATCCATGTAGCTTTTAGTGTTCTTTTTTTTACTTTAGGTTCAAAATCAAAATAATTTTTATATCTCTTTTCTGGACTTTTTTATTCATATTTCATTTGAGGAAAATCAATTATGATCTGAACCAATTTCATATATTCTTAGAATCAAAAATCTATTAGTTTATTGTAATCATTCCTAAAGGATTTTATGAACCCTCTTTTCTTCTTGTATACTTTTTCTAAACATTCTATCTAACTGATCCAGTTACATTTTATAATATGAGGAGTCTAAATTCTTCTCTAAATTTCCATTTGGTTTTTTTCTGATATTCTTTTGATATATCACATTTAGAGTAGTATTTTATTTATTCACTATAATATTAGGATCTTTAACTTCAACCATCATTTATTCTTCATACATCATTAGTGTTCCAATTAGTTCTTTCATTTTCATATCTTTGACAGATGATGATAGGTGAATTGTAGAAGATATTCCCTTCCAGTTTGAAGGATGTAGTATGAGTACATTCAATGGATGATAAATTTTATTTTTTTGTTCCCCTAAGGATATAATATTATTGGCAATTTATGTAACACTTCGATTCATCTACGTGATTATTTCATTATCAAACATTCAAATTATGTCAAACATGAGCTTATATATAGAATACCACTTATATATTTCATTTTCTGTCTCTTCATCGGCAATGGTGATGGCTAACGTCATCTCATAGATATTTCAACATTTTCATACACATTTAAACTCATTCGGTCCAAGATCACAAATAATTTCATTCATTATTTTAGAATTGATAAAATTAGAAGTGAAGAAAAAAATCACGACGGTTATTTATTAGTTTTTACATCGTTTTTTGGTTGACATTATTACAAAAGTCATTATAAACATGGTTTCATACGTTGGTTAGTTTCAAACCGATATAAAAAACAAAAAACAGAACTTTTTTTAACCTCGGTTATTCAAATATCGACGTAGAAAATGCATCAGAGTTGTGATGTATTATGTCATTTATTTAAAAACCAGTGTTGAATATACTTTATCAGGTCAGTTATTATATAACCAACATCCTAAATCACTTCTATGAGGAAATAATCATGTCGGTTAGGCCAATAATCGACGTGGTAAAGCAGTTTTCCAAGCGGTTTTCCATGTCGGTTAAATAATAACCAACATGAGAACATATATACTACGCCAGATATTTCAAAACCTACGTAAAAAAATATTCCATTAAATTTATTATGTCAGTTATGAAATAACTGATATAAAAACTATTCCCATGCATATGATACATCTGTTTTCAAATAAATGACGTTTAAACCAATATCAGTGCCTTTTTTCACCAAGTTATAAAATAACCGATGTAAAAGCCAATTTTCTTAATTAAACTATTCGACCACAATTATGCCCAGCCAATAGAATACCTGAAACATATCAAAAACTGCCCAAAACCGCCCAGTCTACTGGACACCCCCCCCCCCACACACACACCCCCGGACCCCCCACTAGACAAACCCCACACCCCCGAACAGCCCCCACCCTCCTAGACAGCCCCCACACCCCTAGACCGCCCACATCTATGCCCAGCCTAAAGAATACCTAAAATAGGACATATAATGACCAAACCCCATGAAAGCCCTCCCCCACCCCCTGGACAGACCTCCCACACCCCTGAAAACCCCCCACCCCACTAAACAGCCTTTCCACATCCCTGGACACACCCACCCACCTGGAAAACCCTCCCACCCTCCTGGACACCCCCACCCCCATGGACACCCTAGACACCCCCCACACCCTTGGAAAGCCATCCCACATCCCTAACCGCCCCCACCCAACACCCATGGACAACCCCTGGACTGCCACCCACCCTCATGGACACCCTGTACACCCCCCCCCCCCAACTAGACAACTCTCCCAGAACCCTTGAAGGTCCCACCCCACTAGACAACACTCCCTAGACTCCTAGATAGACATCCCACATCCCTTGAATCCCCCACACGCATGGACATATCATGGACTGCCCCCCACCCTCATGGACAACCTGGACACCCCACCCCCTAGACTGCCCTCCCACACCCTAAAAATCCCCCTGACCCCACTAGGCACCCCCACACCCCTGGACACCCCCTAGACATCCAACCCAACCTCCTGGACACCCCCAAAACACTGTACAGCCCTCCCCCACCCCCTCTATAGCCCTCCCACACCCCAAGAAACCCCTCACCCCACTAAATAGTCTTCCCATAACTGAGGACACCCCCACCCTCCTCGATAGCCCCCACACCCTGGGAAAACCTCCCACCCTCCTGCACACCCCCACCCCCATGGAGACCCTGGTCACCCCCAACACCCATGGACACCCCATGGACTACCCCCACCATCATGGACACCCTGGACACACCCAAACCCCCTGGGTAGCCCTCCTGCACCCCTGGAAAGTACTTTGGACCCAATGGGAACCCCCACACCCATGCACACCCCTTGTACATCCCTTCAACCCTCCTGGACACCCCTGCCCCCACACCAATAAACAGCCTTCCCAAAACCCTGGACACCCCCACCCTCCAAGATAGCCCCCACCCACAGATATCCCTCCAACACCCCTAAAAACCACCCACACCCTGGACATTGCATGGACTGACCCCACCCCATGGAAACCCTAGACACCCCCACACCCCTTGGACAGCCCTCCAACACCCCTAGAAAGCCCTGACCCCACTAAGAACCCCCCACACCCCTTGACACCCCCTGGACAGCCCTCCCACAGTTTTGGACACCCCCACCCCACTAGACAGACCTACCCCGCCCTAGGATAGCCCTCCAACACCCCTAAAACCCCCCTCCGCATTAAAGAGCCTACCCACAACCGTAGACACCCCCACCCTCCTGAACAGCCCTCTCCCACTGGACAACCCTCCCAAACCCCTGGAATGCCCCCACCACACTAGAAATCCCTCCCCAGACCCCTGGATATCCAACCCACAAACCTATAAATCCCCCCCCCCCCCACACCCATAAACACCCCCTAGACTACCCCCACCCTCATGGACGCCATGGACACATACACCCCATAGAACTGCCCTCCCACACCCCTAGAAAGACCCCACCCCACTAGACAGCCCACCCTAGACCCACAGACTACCATCCCACACCCCTAGAAACCTCTCCCTCCTACCCCTGGACTCCCCCAGGACATCCCCCCACCCTCATGGACACCATGGAAACCCCAACCCATAGAGAACCCTCCCACACCCTTGGGAAATCAACTAGACCCCATAGGGACACCCCCCCCCCACACCCATGGACACCCTCTATATATCCATCCCACCCTTCTAGAGACCCCCACCCCATTGAACATCCCCCACCCCCTGGACAGACCTCCCACACCTTCACAAAAGCCCCACCCTCTTGGACAGCCTCCACTACGTGGAAAACCCTCCCACTCCACTGGATAGCCCCCACCCCACTAGACTTCCCTCTCTAGACCCTTGGACAACCATCCCAAACCCCTAGAAACCGCCCCACACCCCTGGACACTCCTAGAATTCCCCCACCCTCATGGACACCCTGGACACCCCCACCACACTGAACATCCCGCCCACATCCCTTGAAATCCCCCACCCTAGTGGACAGCCCTCCCACACCCTTATAATCCCACCCACACCCCTAAACACCCGATGGACCGCCCCCACCATCATGGACACCCACCACCACTGGATAGCCCTCCCACACTCCTATAATACCACCTGATCCCACTAGGCATCCCCCACTACCCTAGACACCCCCTGGACAGCCCACCCACCCTTCTGGACACCCCCACCCCACTGGACAACCCTCCCCCCACCCCTGGTAAACCCTCCCACACCCCTGGAGACCCCCACCCCAGTGAACAACCTTCCCCCCAACCCTGGACTCATCCATCCTCTTGGATAGCCCCCAACCCCTGGGTAGCCCTCCCACCCTCCTGGACTCCCACACACCCATGGACACCCAGTACACCCCTGGATATCGCTCCCACAGCCCTAGAAACCCCCCCACACCCCTGGACACCCCTAGGACTTCCCCGACCATCATGTACACCCTAAACACTCCCACACCCCCATGTACAGCCCTCCCACACCCCTAGAAAGCCCCCTAACCCCACTGTGAACAACCCACACCATTTGACACCCCCTGGATATCCCTCCCAACCTCCAGGATACCCCTACCCCACTGGACATCCCTCCCCCACCCCCTTGATAGCCCTCCCACGCACCTAGAAACCCCCACCCCACTAAACAGCCTTCCAACAACATTGGACACCCTCACACCCTCCTGGACAACCCCCTCCCCCTAGACTGCCCTCCCACCATCCTGGACACCCCCACCCCCATTGACACCCTGGACACCCCCACACCCTTGGATAGCTTCTAGACTGTCCCCACCCTCATGGACACCCTTGACACCCCCACCCCACTGGACAACCCTCCCACACCCCTGGAAAGCCCCCTGACCCCACTGGGCACCCCCAAACCCTTGGAAATCCCCTGGACATCCCTCCCACCATCTTGGACACCCCCACTAAACTGGACATCCCTACCACACCCTTGGAATCCCCACCCCACTAGACACCTCCACACACCTCTGGAACACACTCCCCCCGCCCCAGACCAGAATCCCTACTATATAAACCATTAGAACTACACGAAAATAATAAGTAGAGAAAAATTAAACAGTCAAATATATAAAATTCATAACATAAAATGTCCACAAAAAATCCTAAATATAACCTAAATGACTATGAAATACTCAATTATAATTAAAATATTCAAAATTACATTTTACACTACAAAAAACTAAAATCCAATCAAAACTGTTAAATAATTTGACTATTCCACATGTAAGTGTTTGACCTCTTGAGCACTATAGGGTCAAGGGTCATCCAATAGATACAAATTAAACGGATAGTTGTTAACATGTATAATTAATAAAGGAAATAAAATATTATGGAATAGTTTAAAAGGAAATATTACAATTTCAATGACTAATAAAAAATAATTCCATGTCAATGTTCACAAGGGTTCTAGTTGAAATTATTTAATACATAAATTTTATCATATAATATATGCATTCAATGATGCCTTTTTGTTCATTAAAACTATGTTTTAATGAGTGTAAATTCAAAAAATTATTTTTATGTAATATATAAAAAAGTAGAAATTATAAATCGATATTTACCTTCACTTCTACATATTTGATCATGGCACTCCTTTTATTTGTGTTTGTTTAAATATAGACCCATCCCCCTCTAAAAAATAATACGAATAAAGTAAATTTATAATATTTCATAATATATAAAACTATTAAGAAATTGAAACTTACATTACCAACATATTCTTAAAACTCACCCGCTCATCACTAGGGATAGAGAATATCCAATAAATTGCATTATCCCTTGGGAAAAAACACTTAACATCCAACGAGCACTAATAAAAGATAATCTATGGTTAGTGGATTCTAATGTTAAAAAATAATGAACGCGTTGCTATATATATGTTTCATACCTCTCACAAAAAGGCATCATCCAAAACTGTGTGATTATATTCAGTTCAAATTTTTCAGTAATATAAAGAATTCTTTGTTCCTCATCCAATGCATGTGATTTAGGGGAAATAAAATTTGGATCTATAAATCCATAAAAAATTTCCTCTCATTCTTTACAAATATGTTATAAATATACCTAATACAAAATAGATATAAGTATACATTTTTAATAAATATAACCCAGGGAAAAGGTGTTAAGATATACATGGAATGCATTTTCACCACATTCATGACCAAATTATCTCCAGTAAAAAGACCCATGATATTAGTTTTCACAATCACCACGGTTATTGCAAGTCAACAAACATGGTCTTCCATTGGAAACTCATAATGATCCCCCAAAAATTTTGAATATCTTCAAATTCATTCAAAACTACTAGAGTCTGTATTTGATGTCAAAGCGATTTGTCTTTGTTGTTGTCTATAGAATATTTATTTACCTTGGAAGTATATCTGCAAAAATAAATAGAAAAATATATTAGTTTTCAGATGATAAAATGAAATTAAAAAAATATAACATATAACATACACACATCTATGGTAATGAGTCGTAGAAGTCAGGATGGCCAAATTAAAAAATGGCTGATACTATGTCCAACTATCATCACCTCATCTATAGGTAATGGTACTCAAGATCATCTAACAATAATATCATGTACAGTGACCTTGTGATTCTCTACCTCTATCTATTGATGATGAACTATATCTCATATACAATATACCAGCCCATATACAACTATTTGATATTGAGGATCATCAACATAGAACTCGAAGAAATTAGGAAGCTGTGGCGGAGGGGTAGGATAAGAAATGGGGTCTTTAGGCTGTTGTGGGGGAGTGGGAGCTACTGGCGTAGGTGGAGGATAAATAATGGGGTCTATAGTGGGAGGTGGAGGAGTGGGAGCTGCAGTCTGAAATTGTCTTTGCATGACTGCAAACATAGATTGTACTGACGCCGAAATATTTTCCTCCATTTTCACAACAATATTACGTACTTCATCCTCTAAGGATTCTATTTTTTTATAAACACCCTCAATGGAATAAGTATAAGAATGTGTCAACAATTTTCTTACTGATAAACCTGTCAGATATCCTCATACACGACACGAATGTTTAGGCTTTCCCAAGGTGGCAGATAAAATATCTTGCCTCCTAGTAGCTGTAAATACCCCTTGTGAGCACTGCTCCTCAAGATAATCCTGTAATAATTAATTGAACCTTTATATAATGATTCAAATTATATAAAGAATATAGTTTACTTAAATACATAAAATAAATATCTTACAATCCTCTCAGCTACAATTCTCAAATCGTTCAAATGATGTTGCCCCTTTTTCCCATATGATCTATCTTCCATTTTACATGTCTAGATGGAGGGGATGGAGGGGAAACCCCTCTAGAGCATGAAGACTCATATCTTAGTTTTTTGTAATTTTTCATCCATCATTTGTTCTTCCAATAATGTATACACTGGCTGATATAAACTATGAGGGTATATAATTTATGATTGGATCTATTGATGATATTTCCTTGTTTGTTGTAAATTTAGAATAAGAAATCATTAACAACACATTAATAAGATCATTTATATATGAAAGATTATAAAAGTTTACATTCTCCTTAACAAAAAATGAATCCTTTATTCTGCTATCAAAAAACTATCTCTCGTTGTCTTCATCTATGAAAGGATATATATGACTGGGATTGTTATGAATCCTATAACCAAAAATTGATTCAGATGTGAGGGTTGATTTGAAATCCATCCATCTCCTAGCAGCCATCGATAAAAATTTCCTCATGACTCCTTCTGTGTCAATAATATCAAATTTCATCTGATAAAGAAGAGGTAAAACATATTATACTAGAAAAATTGAATGATTACACACACAATAGTAAAATAACATACCAAAAACGTCTCCTATAACTGAGATACATTCTCTTTTTCCACACTTCTCCAATCATCATACAAAATTTTTACTTATCTCTTACCCTGAGTTGATACAAAACTCTTAAAATATTTTTCATTTGGACCTATAAGAATATCATTTTAATCAAAGACAACTAGTATCCTCTAGTCCTGTGCATGGGCAACTGATAATTTTGGTAAAAATGTGCACCCCCATTTACCAACTATTACACCATTTGTCATTATGGGAGCACATGAGGAAGATTGGGGAACAACAAGAGGAGCATGTGAATGTTCCTCCCTAGAGGTATGATCATTATGATCTTTTCCAGAATCATTTGGTTAATCAACTAATTGATCTGTCATTATCCATCAAATCAAAAAAACCTTAGTTCACAACCATACAAATTCAAATATTACAATACTAATGTAAAGAGAAAATGTAAAATTAAACTAAGTTATTTAATAGTAAAAATGGTTAATTTGGTTAGCATGTTAAAAAATGGTAAATATGGTCAAAATGGTAAACATGGTAGTGTAATTTTCATTCAACAAAATTGATAAATATAAGAAATTACATAAAGGTAAACTATGGTAAACTATGGTAAACTATGACAGACTTGCAAACATACAGTAAAAATATAATATAAACAAAAATTTATTCTTCTTTGTTTCAATATGAGTTTTAATAAAGAAAAAAATTACAATATCTAATAGTTTATGAAAATAATAAATGTAACAAAAAAATAAACATATGTTACCCGTAATATTAGGAATGAACAAATGGATTGTTTTCCTAAATTCCTTCTTCATGATTGTTGCTTATGGAAGAAACAATGTCTTCAACATGCTCATCATTATGTTTTGCTAATCATTCCATGGAAGAAGGGATATAACATAAATCAGAATCTTTATCAAGTTGATCCTCACCAATATATTTTTTTCCCATGTAAAACAATATTCCACTGGTTATCTGATTGATTAATTACCTAAAAAATCTATTTTTCATGTGTTTCCATTCTAAAATAATTAACTATGTCTTCCAATCTATTCAGATTAACAACTGTCTTTCAAAATTAATCGTGTATGACACATTTATTACCGATAAACCATTTACAGTTAAAAACAAGAACATTAATTTTAATTTAATCAACCTCCCATATTTCTTCAATAATTCTATATTCTGCAGTTGATATAGAAATTGGGTTTTTTTCTTTAGAACTCGAAAAATGCATTGCTTCTGAAAACACCAATACACGACTATTATGAAGTGCACTTCTGTTGTCCTGATATTTCGTATGAAATGTATAGAAATTAATGTCATAACCGGACCATGTTATCACATTTAGACATAGAAAACCCACTATCCAGCTTAATGTCTGTAATACATCTGATCTACCCAGCATGGTCTATTAATTCCATGACAATAAAAATTGTTATCCTCATTCAAAATCCTCATTTCTTTCTTCTTTGGAAGAAATTGTTTCAACTCATTAATATGTGATGCTATATACAATTGAGCATAATCTATGTTATTCAAGATGTATAGTTATAACTCCTTCATCTGTTCAGCTGACAAGGATTTTACTTTAAAGCCACAAATCCCCTTTACTCATTATTAACTTGTTCATGGTGAGATGGAAAAAAAAACCTATTTTCTCCACCACAACCATGTAGCTTGTACAAAACTCTACAACCACATCATAAATATACTTTTCAATAATGTACACTTCATGTCGATATGGATTCTTAACATACCCATTCAATATTTTCATATACCATTAGAAATGATACATCCAAATAATATATATAGGTCCACAAAGAATTATTTCTCGAACTAGGTGAATCGTTATATGCACCATTATATCAATACAATATAGAGGAAAATAAATTTCCAATTGAAAAATTATAGAAGTTCCAATATTTTCCAAAATGTTCAAATCATCCACATCAATCCCCATATTAAAAATTGAATTGAAAAAATAAAACAACTTCATATATTCTTTCTGATAAGGATGGGTAATGTTCAATGCAATGCAACTGGTTGAAGCTGTTGCATCTTGACATGACAATCAGGTGATTTCATACCTGTCAACTATAAATCCTTCAATGAGATAAAAAAATTTACATTTAAAGAATAACGTTGAGGCACTTTCATATCATGTAGAAACTGACAAAAGCTAATTTTCTTCCTCTTGGATAATGTATAAAAAGTCGGGGGATGAAATTTTTGTCTTCCATTAGGAGTGGGTTCTAACTTCAAACATATTCCCATTGATAGTATGTCTAATCTTCCATTCTACCCATCTTTTGTCTTTCCATTAATATCAAAATAAATTCAAATCAAACTATCATAGATATACTTATCCACATGTATGAAATCAATTTCATGTTTAACTTTATGGTATCTCTAATATGGTAGCTCAAAAAATATTTACCTTTTCTTCCAAATATGTCTATCATTACTAGATTTCTATGTCCCTCCCAATGTCACGTCATTGGTTTCCACCCTCTCAAAATACACATCAGGGGATAAAGATTTTGGAGCAATATCAAATTCTTGTGATCCATTGAATGCCTTTTTTTAGTCTTCTATAAAAGTTATACATAGGGAAAAACATTGGATGACCCATGTACACTGTTCTCCTCCCATGATGAATTTGAAAATATGAAGTCTGTTGTTCCAAAATTGGACATGCTTTATGACCCTTAACACTATATCATAACAAATTTTCATATGATGGAATGTCATTTATAGTGAACATAAGCACTGCATTCAGCTCAAAATATTCCATTTTATAAGAATCATACACCATAATACCATCCTACCATAAATGTTTCAAATCATCAATAAATAGTGACAAGAAAACATCAATAACTTTTCCAAGTTTTTTCATACGATATATCATTATAATAACATGAATTATTTGTGCTTCATACACACTTCATGAGAGAGGTTGTAAATTACCAATAAAACAGGCCATAAACAATGTTTTCTCTTGAGGGTTCGGTATAGATTCATTCCATATGTGCACAACCCTAGTATGATATTTCTAATTTAATTTCCAAATGTAGGATATTTCCCATCAATATTCATCCATTTTGGAAAATCTTTTTGATTATGTATTTTTCAATAACATATCCACTCATCAGCATTCTATATTAAACTTTTTGCAACATTTGAATTAGAAAATAAACGTTTCAAATGATTAATTATTAAAAGATACCAAAATACCTTGGAAGGAATATTTGTAATCTCTATATCAACTTGTAATTTTTCTTTCAGCATATACCGTGATGTCCCAAATTTAGCACACATTGATAGAAATTCAAATTCCGTCCTATATATCCTATAGTCATTTGGACAGACATGTATTATCTTGTATCCCAATACCACCAGGCATAATATTTTCTTTTCCTTATAATGTGAATCTGGAAAATCATTATCTTTTGGAATAATGTCTTTTATCAATTGTAGTAGCCCTGCAATAATTCTGTCGTTAAATCCATGTTCTGCCTCTAGGTTAATTAGACTTAACAACGTTGACAAAACCTTAAAATCCGTACAACCAGAATACAATTTTTTTCAGCATCACCCTATAGACGCACAACTATAAGTTCTATCTCAATTTCTACTACTACAATATCACAGATCATTTCGTCAATTCCATCGGAGTTACCATCTTGCCAATCATGATCATCAGTATATCTGAAATTCTCTCCAGTTTCACCATGCCAAATCCAAGGGTTTTAACTCGAATTAAAACCATGACAAATCATATGATCTTTGATCTCTATAATTTTCAAATTCTTCATATTCAACCATTTTAGGCATGGACAGAAAAAAATGTCACTGCTTGGAACATTTCATTTAGAAATTTCCAAAAAGGAATGAACACCATCCTCATATTCTTTACTGATTCGATGTGATGTAATCCAACTTCGAATCATTATTAACCTATAACAAATATCTAAATAATAGATCATGTCAAGATTAGAAAAATATATATTTATATGAAAAATATCATAATTTGAATGTAAAAACAATTTTGATATATAAAACAAATCTATGTGTATTTTAAAAAAATACATGAAAATTTTTTTAAAAAGAAAATATCATTAGATATAATACATTTAAATTAATCTTGGATAATTTATTCTCAAGGTATACAAAGAATACATCCTGGTGGAACGGGATACCAAATTCACCCTTCCGTAAAAAAGAAATATGATGTATAAATTTTAAAATACTTATACATTGACTACTAAAAATTACATAGATCCCAATGAATTGAAACCATTAGGATAACCCATAAAATTTTTTGGGTAACCAACATTTTCACACACCACTAGTATTATGGTTGTTGAAATACCATATTCCAACGATTCTAAAGGAATTCTTGGTATAGAATACTTGATGTTAAAATATTCCAATGGTTTCAATGTAACTGTATATATATATATGTAAAGCAAGAGGGTGTCCAAGGGGGTGGGTACTATCCATGGGGGACTGTCCAAGGGGGTTGGGGCTGTCCACGAGGGTAGGGGATTTCCAGGGTGTCCAGGGGTGGGGTGGTGTCCAGGGGTTGGGGACCTGTCTAGGGGTGGGGGCTGTCCATAGGGGTGGCAGTGTCCAGGGGGTGGGGGAGTGGTGTCCAGGGGTGAGGGGGATGTCCAACCCCTGCCCCTATTGGACACCACCTGCACCCCCTTGGACACCCCCTGAACACCACCACCCCCCGAGAAATCCCCCACACCATAAATAGCACCCCCACCCCTCTGGAAATCCCCCACCATCTGGACAGCCCCTACCCCCTTGGACAGCCCCATCACCACTAGAAACCAACCCCACCCCCTAGACACCCCTACACCCTTGGACATCCCCCTCACCCACTGGACACCGCCCCCACCCCTTGGACACCACAACCCCCTTATACAGCCCTCGACCCCAACTGGACACCACCCCCACCCCCTTTCACACCCCTGGTCACCCCCACCACTCTGTAATCCCCCACCACTAGATACCCCTACCCCCTTGGACATCCCACTCACCCCCCTGGACACCACCCCCAACCCCTAGACTCCCCCACACCCGTGGACATCACCCTCACCCTCATGGTAACCACCCCTGCCCCCTTGGACACCCCAAACCCCATGGACAGACCCCACAACCCCTTGACACCCCACCCCCTTCAATACCCCCTAGTCACCCCATCCATTTGGACAAGACCCACCCCCGAGACGACCCCCACTCCTCTAGAAAACCCCACCCCCAGGACACCCCCACCCCTAGACACCCGTACACCCTTGGATAGCTCACCCCCTCCCCCGAACACCACCCCCATCCCCGGTACAACCCCCAACCCTCTATACAGCCCCCACCCCCTGGAAACCCCCACACCCTGGACACCCCTACCCCCTTGGATAGCCCACTCACCCATAGAAACCACCCCCACCCCCTGGACAACCCTACCCCCTTGGACTGCACCCTCACCCCCTAGGCACCCCCACCACCTTGGACACCCCAACCCCCTTGGGCAGCCCCCCCCCCCAAACACCACCCCACCCCCTTTGACACACCCACCCCTCAGGACAGCACCCACCCCCTAGAGAGCCTCCACCCCCTTGGACAACCCAACCCCCAGGACACCCCTACACCCTTGGAAGGACCAATCACCCCCTAGATACCACCCCCACCCCCTAGACACCCCTACCACCTTGGAAAACCCCCTCAACCCTGGACACAACCCCCACCCCTTGGACACCCCACCAGCTTGGACAACCCCTGCACCACCATTGGACTCCTCCCCCACCCCCTTTGACACACCCTAGACACCCCCATCCCCCGAGATAGCCCCCACCCCCTAGATAAACCCCACCCGTCTAGACAATCTCCAACCCCCTTCGACACCCCCTGTGCGGGCACACACACATTATAAAACACACAAAAAGCATAAAGTTTCATGATATCACATCTAAGGGTTTTTTACTAGAAAAGAATTTATCATGGTATAAATGAACACTATGAAACATACCATGATAGCAAGAAAAATGATAGACAAATATCATATCAAAAAAATTAATTTAGGGCATCGTGACAAATACAAATTGAAACTAAGCTGTCTGAAGCATACTTGAGTGTTGCGAGTCGATCATATAGATATGGTGACAATATAAACGATGAATGATGTTGGAAAAATGAGGCTGGAGGTCTTGACATTGAAGAATCCTTTGTAGGGTTTCCGCACATGAGAGACGAGTCGCAGGTTTCCAGATCTAAGATAACAGAATGACTAAATATGGGGAACGATAAATCATTTAAAAGGTTTATCATTTCGTTTATTTTATAACTGATGTGAAAAACTATTTTTTTATGTTTATTACGTCAGTTAATTAATAACTGATGTTATAATTGGAACTTTATCAGGTCTGTTATTTTGACAATTGACATGATAAATTGCCAAGATTTCCTTTATCATATCGGTTATGTCATAACCGACGTGATAAAGAGCCCAGATTCTATTTTCATGGCAGTTATAAAATAACCACAATGATAAATCTATTCTCAATATTTTTTACGACCGTTATAAAATAACCGACGTAAAAATGTATTCTTATCGATTTATCATTTCAGTTATAAAATAACCAACATGATAAATTGATTTTCATAGCTTTTCACATCAGTTATATATAACCGACATGGAAAATTCTGATGTGTTAAATGTTTTTCCACTACTGTATCTGTTTCTTCAAAAAACATAAAATATTATTATCACAAAACAAAAACATGATTTCATTGACAAAACATCATAACATTTAACTTGAATTACTTTTTTCACATAAACCTTCTTATAACCTTTGAAAAACATTTAAAAACATCATATTAGCATAAAAACAACAGTAAAAGATATAAAAAGAATAAATAAAACCATTAGTCCAGGAAAATATATAATCATATGATATCATTTCCCAAAATAAATAACTATCACCCATATATACTTACTTTGCAAGACATGAGAATTATAAAAAAATTAGAGAACATATATACAACCATAGTGATTTCATGGGTCATTAATAACTTATATTGTAAACCTATCAGCTAGATTATGATTTTTTTCCCTGACAGATACCTTACAATTTAAGCCTCACAGCTAGCATTTGGTGTTACCATCATAGTTTCACATGGAGTTACCATATTGATGGCCTCCAACATAAACATACCCAATGAATTTTAGGGACATATAGGTCAAACCATTCATCATAAAAAATTCCCAAGAACTATAACATAGTCATAAAACATGAATAATTTCCAAAAAAACATTTCTTTTGAATTTAATAAAGTTTATTTTAAAAGATATTTTTTAAAGAAAAGTCCCTCAAAATTTTCAATAACTAAAGTAAAAATTGATAAATTGAAAGGAATATATGTATACACAATATATAAAATCAATAAAACATAATGTTAATTAAATTTAACAACCAAATGATCTTAGTATCATATATTTAATGAAATTCATGGTTAATCCAATGAATGGAAACTAGGTAATGAATTCACTTACATTGGATTTATCTTATTTAAAACAAGTGTAAAAATCTTGTATAAAGGATAAAAGGGCGTTATTAATATTTTAATGAAGCATAGTAATGTTTATAACACCTTATATGATCATTTTATAAAATCATTCGACCCATTTGTTAATAGTATTTTCTTATTTCCTTTGATTCGAGTGCATGCTTTACATGATTTCCAAGAACGGTTGATAATGAATTTTCTTGTCAAATGGAATATAAACTCCCAAAATAGAATTAAATGGTTTCAATATGTTTCAATAATAATAAATTATTCCATAAAAAATTATATTTATATTGTATGAGGATTAATCATTTGATAAATCATTAGTGTTATTCATTTAAATCATTTTGGTGGTTCTTTGATAATCAGATACATGTTTCTTCATAAACCTTTAATATTATGTGTATAAGTTAATTGAAGAACATTAGAGAGGTCATATAATACACATTAAAATACATTTATACAATAAAATTTGTTTTACCTCCAGATTTTATTTAAATAAAGTAAATTAAAGACTAATCATCCACGATGACAGTAAATCGGCACATCATAGACAATGTTTTTATTTTTAAAATAAGAGGAATTGGAGAAGAATAATGCTGATGAATTTTTACATTAACATGATAACTATCCAGAAAATATATAATACTGAACCATTCATTCCTCTTCAACAAGGCGAGGTGAATAGTATTTAATAATATAAAACAATTGAAAAAAATACGGATGAAAATGAAAGAGGTTATTTACCTCTTGATCTCTTCTCCTTCAGATCATCCTTAAGGCCATTGGTTTTGTCCTTTTCATGAAACCAGTTTGTGATGGATGTAAGGAATAGATTTGGTAAGTGTATTAGGTGTTATTTAGGAAATTATCAATGAATTAGTGGTGTGAGAGTAAGGGGTGATTGTGGTATTCATAGCGAATGTGATGAATCTTTTAATTAATTTCAAAGGAGTCCTCCTTAGTTGTATATGAAGACCCATTAGATTGAACATGATTTTTTAAATGGTATTGTCCACATGGGACACCTCATGTCATATTTCTAATCCTTTAGAGTAAACCAAAATGATTATATCATTATGTCATTAAACTCACAAAAAACATCAAACTGTATTTTTACTATTCAATAAAAATTCTATTATCTCAAAAAAATACCAAAAAACACCTTATTTATTTTTGTGTAGAATTAAAAAAAGAATACCTTATATGAAAATAATTTTCTAAATATTTGAAAATTAATTTTAAAATAAAATCCTATTTTATTCCAAAATTAAAATTTTTGAATAATAATTAATTTTTATCACCTTGAAAATTTACTCGAGATACCATTACCCTATAACAATAAGAAAAAAATATTAATAATTTGATATAATTTTCACAAGGGTCATATTACTATTCATATACCTATTCTTAAGGTTATGATATTATTAACCACAAATCAAATTGGTTTTATCAGACATCAAATAACTTACTAATCGCAACAGTAAATATCTAATTTTCAATATTCAAATCATTGATGTGGAAAAATTATGTTTAAAAACTTGTTTGGAATTATATTCATAAAACTATTTGTCACTAGGCATAGACTCAGTGTTTCATGAATTTCAATTTATTTTAAATAATATTTTGTGTTAAATTCTCCCCACCTTCGAGAAATTGCATCCTAAAAATTTAATTTACTTTTTAAATAATTGAGGTTACCTTTCCCCCATATATTTTTTTGATTCCCATGTTGCTTCTTCAACAATGTTGTGCCTCCAAAAAACCTTTACCATGTGGATTAAATTATTCCATAGTACTCGTTCTCTTCGATCAATAATCTCAAAAAGTTTCTATTCATAGGAATTGTTCTCTTCCACCATAACTTCTTCTGGATTGAAAATATGAGATAAATTTTGAATATACTTTCACAACATCGAAACCTGAAAAAAAATTCTACCTGATATAATATCAGTGGAAAATCTACTCGATAGAAAACCTATCCAAATTTCTCTTAGATTTCATAATGTCCACTGAACCATGGACTCTACTTCCCTTTATTAACAATATTCAAAACACATTTCCATTGCGATATTCTATAAAAAACTTGAGCACCAATGTCGAATGAAAGTTTTTTCCTCCATTTATCTCAATAAAAATTCTTCGTGTTCTGAGAAATCATTTTCTTTTGATAGACCATCTTCACTTTCATAGAAAATTTTTCTACTCATTATGTTCCCATCATCTTCCTTCCACGCACTTTATCTCAAAATTATAGAGATCAACACAAATTCCCATATAATGACACAAATGGTGTCAAATGTATACTATAATTAAAATTTTTATTATAATAATGTTAAACTAACTAAATATATTGATCCTAACTTACCTATAAAACCATTGAACACTCATGTATTATATCATCCCTATTATAAATAACTATTTTTGAAAAATCGTCTGATTGAGTATGAAAAGATGTAATGAAATTTAATTTTGTTCCCAATGACTTCTAAAGGCCTTTCACAATGATTGAAGCTAACCTGGTATCACGATTAGATATATGGGATTAATAACTCCATGTAACATAAAAATCACTTTGATGCACAATCAAGAAATCAAATTCAAATATATAGAATCATGAATCAGAACGAAAGTAGTAGATTTAGTTAGTGGATTAGAAATAACACATATAAAATTGGTACCTCAATTAGTATTTCGTAGCCCTACATGTTGTCCATAGATATATTTTATCATTTCCACTCTAGAATTGGTAATTGTTGAAACTTATAAATTAGTAACAACCGCTCTCCTTTAACCTGTAGACTTGTTAATCATTTCACCATAAAATCAATAATATCACTTTTCATTAAATCCCACCATTAATACCCACGATGGTCTCTATTCATCATTGTGCTTCCAAGATTAAATGAAAATAGAGAACATTGAAATATGTACAAGAACTCTTTCTTCATTTGAGAGTCACAAGTCACATATAATCTATTTTCAAATATCAAAACCCTGTCATTATCAATGTTAAATTCTAGAAACATACCCATCTTAAAAAATTGTAACTATTTCTATAACTCCCCATTTTTCTTTTTCACATTCATAATTAATTCTTTCCAGGTTGATTGCACTGAAACCTGAAAAGAAATAAGTTAATTTCTTGAAACAACAATATCAAAGACAAAATCATTAAATCATTATTCAAAGGGTCTTGTTAAAGTTATAACATAATAAATGATGCAACATGTTTTCAAATTAAGGAATCTTCCCCATTGTTTTCTTATCCATGATGGTAATTGATTGTGCAATCATAATCCTTTATCAACTCAATCAATATTCTAAGACTCATGTTTAATTCCATTTTAGGGAATATATACTTCAGACTTTTGTTGTCTTTATATATTTCACATTTGACTCCATATAATTGTTTCCTCCAAAATTATATTGAAAAAACCATATATTCTAATTCTAAATCATGTGGGGGATACTTTAACACATTATGTTTTAGTTGTATTTAAGTAGTAGATATTACAAGATTATTCTATATTAGAACACAACCACGTATCATTAATTAATCATAACTGTAAATTAAAATCTCACTATTTCTGGAAGGATGGATCAATACTATCGCATTCAAAAATCTTCTTTTCAATTAAAAAAAATTATCACATTCATTTATCTATATGAATTTACCTCCTTTTTGAGTTAAAATAGTCATGTTACTATATAAATGTGAAATTTTTTCCATAACCTTCTGTAATATCCTTCCAATCTAAGAAAAATATAAATCTCTGTTATATTACTATGCCTTCATAATTCATCATAATCATTAATTTTAGATGGATCAAAAGTTAATCCATATTTAAAAATAATGTTTCCAGGGAAATAATTTTTTTGTTACAAAATTGAAACTTCATAAATTATCCATAGAGTTTATTTTCATTTTATGATTTGATAAAATAATAGTTAGATATTTTTTAGGCACTTCATTATATCTATAATATTCCAGAATATCATCAATAAACACAACCACAAACTTATCCAAGAACTCATTAAATATTATATTAATAAAATCGATGAATATAATTCATATATTAGTTAAACCAAATCTATTAATAAAATTCATAATGACTATATATACTTCAAAAATCTATTTTTATAATGCCAACCTCCTTCACCTTCAACTGATGGTACTCAGATGTCATGTAAATCTTAGAAAAATACTGATCTCCCTAGAGCTAATAAAACAAGTCTTCAATGTGAGGAAAATTATACTTATTTATAACTGTAATGTTACTAAAAGATTTATAATTATTGAAAAATTGTATGGGACAATAATTCTTTTTAAAAAACAAAATAAGACCTCTGATACTGAATTTCTAGGATAAATGAAACCATTACTAAGCATCTTCTACCATAATTTAATCAATTAAACAAGTTCCTTTTGATCCATTTAATATGGGGTCTTTCAAATTTGATTATTATTAAAAACTAAATAAATTCTGAATTCAAAATCCCTATCAGGTATAATAATGAGTAACTCACCATGAAAACATCATGTTATTCCTTTACGAGTGGAACATTATTACTCTGAAAAGATCCCTTATTTTCAAAAATTTGAGAAAGATAACATTCATTTACATATTTCTATTGTTTCTCAGATTTTTAATATTTTATTAATTATATGGTTTCATTCTAGTAAAAAATGAAACCCTTTTGGAATAACAACATCTTTATCTCTATAATAAGTATTAGCTTGATAAACAGAAGGAATATTCATACCCAGAATAACATAAAACTCAGAGAAGAAAAAAAACAAGGATTTCACATAATTTCATTCTACATTTATCAATAAAAAGATTCTTAAAATTCCATTCAGCTATAATATTTCCCCTGATGTTTTATTAATACTTTTTTGTCACATTTATGGAAGTGATATTTTCAATTTCCCAGAAAATTTATCAACAACAAATAAATGTGTAGACCCCGTATCAAAATTGAATTTAGAAAAAGTTTATTAAATAAACAATGTACCTAAAAACTCATCATTAGATGGACTTAAATCTACTAATTTTGACACAAAGGATCTCAAAAAATATTTCTTCTTATAGTTGGGCGAATTTCCCTAAATTGGTTCTTTTTTTAGGCCGATATTTGCGTGATGAACCATCTCACCACATTTAAAACCAATAAAAATTTTCATTCAAAAATTTATTTTAAGATAATTTTCATTATAATATTTGGCCATATGTCCAAATATACCACATCTACAACACTTCTCGATTTTGGTAAGGTAATCCCTGGGGTGATATTTATAGCACTTTTCTCAAACTAGAAACTGTACCTTTTCCCATTAGATTTCACTGATTGATTCTTACCCATATCTTTCCGTATAGTCATCTTCTTCCATTTGTTTTGGAAATTACAAGTGATTATCAAAAAACTCCATTTATACCCTCACAACACATTACCTAAGTTTCTCTTATCCTTTTAACACATGATAATTCAATTACCTTAAATATCATTGATTAAATCCTGAGTGAAAATTGTTGATATTTCCCTCAAGATCCAGAATATGTTTTGTGGCATACCACACAAGTTGGGGGAATTTCAATTCATACACAGCAACTAAATATTCCATTTTTGGCTTCCATTCTGGGAATTTCGTCTCCATCCTATGTCGAACCACCATCGTAAAATATTTTTTTATGAAAAGACTTTTTAATTCATCCCATTCATGGGAATCAATTTCCTCACAATACCTTATATTCATAAACATTAACCACAATTGATCGGATGCATCCTCAAAATAATAATTGGCTAGACAAAAAAGTTTATTATATAAACCTACAATAATATTTAAAAACTGATAAATGGTATTAATAAATCCTTCACCCACAACTGATTAACAAGACCCACTGAAAGTAGGATGGCATTGGCTCATAAAAGGATATACTATCATCATATTATTTTGTGGTTGATCTGGTTGTTCGATTGCATGGATTCCACATTAATGTATTTACTCTGTCAACTGAACCATTATAGTCAAAAACTGCTCAGTTTTGATCCCACCATTCCCGGAAGTAGAATCGGAAATATATCAGCCTCTTAGTTCTTTCCATCTTTAGCTTCCCTATTTCTTCAACAAAAAACAATTCTGAACAAGAATATCATTGATTAGGAAACATGGTATTATTTATATTATATCTTATTTCAACCTAAAAAATTGGTTAAAATCAATTATGTTATTTTTTTGACATCATAATAACTCATAATGTTATCAAAATTGTACTGTGTTTCCAACTATAAGGACCCAACCTTAAGTATTACATAATCTAGATATTTCATCAAAATTTAACTTCCTTACATTCCCAAAGATGTTTTCTATTTATTGATTTTGAAATTTAGGACATAACTCAAACATATCATCCCATAGGAATAAATAGTGGGTACCATTAAAACAACACCCATTAGTTCCAAAATAAAGAATTTTAAATTTAAAACAATACCATGATTATTTTGAAAAATCATCATAACATCTAACTTGACTTCCTTATTTATCGTAAACATACTTATAAACTATGTAAAACATTTAAAAAATATGGTATGAAAATGAAACTACCATTAAGGGATATAAAAATAAGTAAGCAAGCCATTAGTTTATGAATACTAAAAATCATATGAAATCATTTTCATAAAGACATACTTCTCACCCATATATACATACTTAGTAAAAAATTATATTTCCATATAAAATTAGAGAACATATATAAAATCATTAATATATCGTATTGAGGTAATTACTTATGTTTCAACCCGTGTTGATACCATATGATTTCTAACTTACACATCTTCATTGTAATGTATCCCTCATGTCTACCTTATAGTTTAAACATCGCCATTACACATCGAGTAGACACACATATAAACTCAAAAATACACATACCCAATGCATTGTAGAAAGATATAGGTCACACCAATAGTCATAAACAATTAACAATAACAATTAAATAATCAAAAATATATATAATTCCCTAAAAACATTTATTTTGAATTTTTAAAAATAATTTTAAATGAAAATTCCCTTTCTATTATCATATAATTGAAGTGAGAATTGATAAAAGGAGTAAAATACGTGTTCACACTATAAATACACATAATTAAATATAAAATTATTTAAATTTATTTCCCAAATGTTCTTTTTAATATATAATTAATGAAATAGATGGTTAACCCAAAGAATGGAAATACGGTTAAGAATTAAATTACCTTAGGTTTGTCTAACTTCAAAAATTGTTAAACCACCTATATAATTGTTAAAATTGTGTTATTTATATTTTTCAAGAGTATAATCAGGTTTTTAAAAACATATATGATCATTTTAAAACATCATTCTACCCATTAATTAATAAGATATTGTTTTTTCAATTGTTTTGAGTGCGTGCTTTACATGGTATCCATGGTAAGTTCGTAAATGATTTTCAGGTATAATGGAATAAAAAACTCAAAAAGTGGAATGAAATGGTGTTAATATGTATCCTATATTTCAAATTATTCCATAAATAATATTTGTTTTTTGGTATGAGTATGAATCATTAGATAATTCATTACTGCTATTCATTTAAATCATTTTAGTGGTTCCTCAAGAATCACAAACTTATTTTATCATATACCATTAATAATAACCATATAATTTAAATCCATAACATAAGACCTATCATATAATATAGCTTAAAATATTTTTCAACCATTAAATGGTTTTACATCCATATTTTAAGGATGTAAAAGAAATTGAGCACATATCGTCCATAATGTCAGAAAATCACCACATCACGAAATATTTTTTAATTTTTAGAATAAGAGGAATAGAAGAGGAATAATGATGATGAATTTCTTCAAAAACATGATAAAAAATACAATATATATAATACTAGATCTTTCAATACTCTTGGATAATATTATTTTAACAGAGTAAAAGAATGGAAAATAATTGAAATGAAAACACAGGAAAATAAAAAGGGGATCTTTACTTCTTGATCTATTCTCCTTGAGATCCTCTTTAATGCATTTGGTTTAGGAATTTTGGAAAGAATATAGGGTTATGGATGTGGGTAAGATCTTTGGTAAGGGGATTGAAATGAATTTAGACAATTCAAAAATCATTAAATGTGCTATATGAAGGGGTGACGATGGTATTTAGAGTTAATGTGATGGAGTATTTAATTTATCTCATAGGGCACCTCATTAGTGGTATTTGAAAAACCATGGTCTTGCCCATGGTTTTCTTATATTATTGTGAAATTGGTACACCTCATATCATTTTTTAGTCTTCATGAGGAAACTACAATTATTACATCATTATTACATAATTATGATGCCATTAAAAACACCAAAAACATGAAACTATATTTTTAGTTTTCATTGAAAATTCAACTATCTTAGAAAAATACCAAAACAACACACTAACCAATTTTTATCATGTAAAATTTAAAAGGAAAATCAATTTTATAAAATTAATTTTTTAAATATGAGGAAATTAATTTTTATAAAAAATAATATTTTATTCAAAAAATAATAATTGTAAAACTATAACTAATTTTTTATCACCTCGAAAAACAATCAATATCGCATTATTTTATAACATTAAGACAATAATAAAAATAATATGATTTACTATTACTAAGGTTCATATTACAATTCTCGTTACTATTCCTAAGGGTTTTTTACTATTCAAAAAAAATCATGTAGGTTCTATCATAATCCAAATAACATACTAATCACAACAGAAGATGGTGATTTTTTGAATTTAAAACCATAGAAGAAGAGAAATTATTTTTAATAACTAGTTTATAACTATATCCTTAAAACTTATCGTCATTATTCATAGATAAAGTGTTTCATGAATTTCAAATTATTTTTAAAACCTTTAAGTGTAACATTTTCTTAAAAAAATATTCAAACCTAAGGCAATGAAGATGGATAGAATTGCGTTAAAATTATGGCATTGTCTTTATTTGTACCCCATGTGAAGGAATCATTGTTATAAATGAATTAAGATTTTATTCGTATTCTTAGTTTTTTATTCAATATTTATATCAATTGATGCTAATTTCAGTCACAATTGTCATACACCTAAGTTGTACCGACCTGGGTGATGTTGCAGTTTTCTTTCAAGGTTAGGTATTCCTGATTTGGATGAGCATGTGAAGGAGGATCTGATATTTTACCTAGAATTTGTTAACAATAGGTCAACATTAATTGGTGTGGATACCATTATTAGTTTGAAGCTGTATGGGAGTTCATCAATTAGTTTTATAGATAAGATCACAATATAATTTTCTTTTTTTCTAATAGATTTACAGTGTGTACAATAATTTTAAATTATTTTCTCATCTAGGCCATGAAAATAACTATATTGTAATGAAATAATTATTTTTATGGGTTGTAATGAAAAGGGATGTGGATAATTATGTTTTTATATTCCTCACATATCTATTGGTCAAGGTAGAACACTAAATACTATCAGGTATGATGAAGTATTTACATAAACTTGTGTGTAAGTGGGAGTAGATAGCCCTATATTTCGTGAAAAGTATTCCATGGATGGTTAGGAAACATGATTCCATAATTTTGATAGCAGACCAACTCAAAATGTTAGTGCACATTATCCTGATTTGCGAATATAATTATGTGGATGACTTTTCTAAAATATTAAATCATGATATTATAAATATGTACATCTTTATTGTCCTAATTTTATTAATGATAGACCCTTATTTTACATGTTTTTTCTAGAAATACCTACTAAAATACATTTTGTCTTCTTTGAATAGGTGAATGGGGTATTTTTATAAAATATAAGGAAAATTTGAAAGGATGATCTCCACAGCGTGGGACATTCCTTGGACTTGTGTATTGGAATTTGGTGTCTCATTGGAGGAGAAACAATTTTTAGTGGATTTCTCATACAAAACAATCATTTGACCTCAATACATATGCCTCCTTTTGAAGCACTGTATGGGCTTCTGTTTCATTATAAACATTTTTTGGTAAAAATATGTGATAATATATTTTTTATACCCAACATTATGGTTGAGAAGATAGAAATGACTGGTTTTACCCTAATGATGATGAATACTGCACGTTGGGGTCATAAATTATATGTGGTTCATCAATTGTGACCATGGTAATTTTTGGTGAGTTCTCAAGTGTTTTTGAGGATCAATCCAAGGGTAGTTGTTACAATACCCCTTTAGGAATTTCCCTATTTTTATTCACTTGTTGAAACACCAGGCACCTTGTAGTGTAGTAAAAAAATATTACATTTCATGTTATCCCATGAATAATGATCATTAAGTTCCCAATGCATTTTTGTTATTTTAGAATGTATAGATAATGTATACCTATTAGCTTCATCCATCAACACCTTCATTGTTTCTATAATAGATAGAACACATAGCCTAGTATGAAATTTCAAAACATCTTCTTACTAAGTATTGAACTTAGGAATCTTCTAATTCTTCATAGCCTCTAACATCTTCTGTTACAAGTAATCAACTCTTTCAGATTTGTTGATCTTATCTAGTATTAACTATTGAGAGATAATTTGGGATATGGGTGATGATGTTCCTTTTCTTAGGATTCCCCTAACCAATTTTATTGGGTTTTGGATCAAATTACCTCTTTGAATCCTTATCACTGACAAAATAACAACATCTTTTCAAAATAATGCTTCAATGACATTGTTTACTCTTCTATGATGTTAATGCATTGAAAAATAATAGCCAATAAGATGGTCCAACCATCCCCTCTGTATCATGTTCAATTACTTTTATGCGGAAATATACATAAAACATATATGGTATGTGAATACATCACATTTCTCCCCATAAATATTTTCCATCCATATCTTATCGAAAAAACATCCGCTACCAGCCCTAGGTCATGTGTCTGATAGTCCGTCTCATGATGTCTCAACCGTTGAGAGGCATTAGAAATAACCTTTTCATTTTACAGGAGAACGCACCCAAGTCCTTTAGATATTCATCATAAAAAATAAAGAATACTCCCCAAATAGATGGTAGAGTTAACATAGGTACAGTAACCAATCTCATCATCATCTCTTGGAATCATTCAGCACACTCTTTTTTCCAGATGAACATGAAACGGTTTTGAGTTAACGAGGTTAGTGGATTATAAATACGTGAATTTTATTTAGAAAACCACCTATAATATCCTAATATGCCCTGGAAGCTAAAAATATCATTTACTATTGTAGGATGAGGTCACTCTTACACAATGTTTGTATTTGAAGGGTTATCTAAGCTTACTTCACTAGTTACAATGTCCCCCAGGTAATAATCTTAGTTTAACCAAAACTCAAACATTTTAAACATTCCAAATAACTTATCCAACATCATATTTTTAAATATAACTATTATATGACCTTAATAATCCTCTCATATTTTGTAATATTTTAGAATAACATCAACAAAAACAACGACGATGTTATCAAGTTAGTCCTTAGAGACTCCATTGATCAAATCCATAAAAATAATTGGAGAATTAGTCAAGCCAAAGGTATTAACAAAAAACTCATAATGCCAAAATCATGGTCAAAAGAAATTACTTGTAATTTCTTTTTTATTCACCTGTGACTGATGATAACCAAAATGAAGATCATTCTTGTAGAAGAACTGCACCCCACGAAGTTGGTTGAATAAATCATCAATTCTTGGATAGGGGTACTTGTTCTTCACTCTGATCTCGTTCTGTTATCTAAATTAAATTCATAACAACATAAATCCATAATTTTTATTCAAAAAGATAATAGGTTCTCCCTTGGGAGATACACATGGTTGGATTTACCTTTTATCCAAAATATATTGGAGTTTCTTCATTAAATCCTAAAACACCATTTTTTCCATTCTATATGGGGGTTTCAAAATCAAATTGGAATCAGGCATGAGTTCAATGGAGAAAACTAGCTCTATTTCTATTGGATGTCTAGGTAACTCCATCAGAAATACGTCAATGTATTCTTGAATGATAGGGATATTCTCTATAAATATACATTCATTTACATCTTCATATTAACCAATCAACTCCATAAAGAAAGCTATGGGTGGTGCTTTGAGAAAAATCACAGGACATGATATCTTTCCTTTGAAAAAGATTATAGGTTGTCCATTCAAAACTACTAAGATTTCCTTTTTTCTAAATTTGATTTTATAAATATACAATGAGAGCCAATATATACCTATTATAATCTCAAATACCAACATGTGAATGATAATTAAATTTTTTATGAGATTATGCTCACTAAAGTAAATACTAGTGTTCAAAATATTGTTGATTCATGGATAGTCTGACCCGGATTCTTGACTAATTACATTACTTTTATAAATTCAGGGTTTGATTAAAAATTACTTACAAACATGGAGGAAATAAAGGAAGGTGTAAAACTAGACTGAAAAAAGAACATTCTAGTTTTGAGAAAAAAACAAGAGTATCAGCCACCACATCATTTGTTCTGTCATCTTAGGATTCCATGATAGTAAAAAAATCTTGATCCCTTGGCCTATGTTGAGGTTGATGGTGATTACCATCCATTTCCCTCATATTTGGATATTTATTATAAATTTTCCCTATATTTCCACACTATAAGCATTGGGCTTCAGATAGGTTAAACACTATCTTCCCTTGGTCATTAGTGATAAGAAGTTGAGGATTAATCTCACTATGATTGTTCCAAGGGATATTCACATCTCTTAAACAATTTTATAATTTACCAATCCTGAGAACACAGTTCTCTAAATGCTTCCTCCCACATTTATTACATGTGTATTGTTGAACTTTATTCCCTCCTCTTGCATGAAAAAAGCTCCTACAATAGTATGGATATAGATATCTCTTCCTATCATTATATTTCTGTGTCCAATGTGTCTCAAAAAACACTATTTTTACCTTCATTTCAATCTATAAAAATGCAACATAGTTTTCATAGTCTCGATTGGATTAATTATTCTTTAGATGAGGTATTTATCCACCAAAAAATAAATCACCCTTCCCATTAGGATCAATGAAGAAAATAGAGTTGTAACAAGAAATTATTATGATGTTTATATCAAATCTACCATCAAATTCAGTCTTCTTAAACTTTAGATTGACGAATGTGTTCTCCATTTTCATTCTCATCAAACGAGTGAAATATTTATTGAATAATATTACCCTGAACTCATCTCACAAGATAGCTTCAATATCCCCTATTGGCCTCATGATTTTAACTACTTCCCCCCACTAATCTGCTTATCCCTCTAAATAGTGCACATCAAGAGTGAGATTCTCTTGTTTAAAATAATTAATCAAAAACAAGGTATTTATGATTGAGCTTTTCCACTATTTAGCAATCATTGGGGAGATAGATCCACTGAATGTTGGAAGTGGTTGACACATAATGGACTCAATGGAATGTATTTCATATCATGATGAAACCATTATCTAACCATGATTCATGTTATTTCCAATTTCATGAGTTATTCCATTCATCATTCTCATAATGTATTCCTTTTTGTCTTCCATCAGAGGGTCTTCAGGGTATGGTCCATTACACTCTCCATTTAAACAGTTCTCCTATTTCCTTCTAGTTTATAAAATAAATGAAACATAGTGAAAATAAGTTTTATTTAATAATCTTATAATTATATGGAATTATTATTCCTTAAAACATCATTCTTAAATATATTATTCTTTAATAAAAATTACATTTAATACAAATCCTTCATATTGGTTCATAAAAATCATATGATTAACCAAACATGTCCTCTATGAGTGTCCTAAAAAGAGAGAATAAAGGCCCATTTTCATGCACTAGTTATTGTTTGAGTGTAGCTCAAAGTGATTTTTTATGTATTACCCGTAGTTACATCAACTCTAGAGCCACATCCATATGTTCATATCCAAACATGAACTTATTTGTTCAGAAACCACTTACATAGTATTTAACAAAAATAACAGTAAGTCCTTCTCTATAAAACATTTCTATCAGATTCTTCCTAATATTTTCAAATAATAATTTCCACAAATAACACAACATTACATTGGTTCCAACTATGGTATCCATAATTTTTATTACATAAATATACATACCTATTACAAATATATGTTTTTTAACTCTTTGTGTCATGGAAAAAAATGTACATAATAAATGAAAACATAAAAAAACTTCTATTACAAATAAAGAGATTATTCAAAGTTCATCCTAAAAAAATTTATTCAATTTCATAACCTAGAGACATACATGAAATAAAAGAGTGAGCTTTAGGCCCAGTAAAGGGAAATAAGGGAACAATTTACTTGTGATGTTGAGGAATATCAACATGAATTTGATGTATATCATAATAGCATGATTAAGAGGAATATCAGAAATAAAATAAAATTAATAATAACATGAAAATTTGGCTATAAAATTTAATTTAGGAATTCATTATTATATCACCAATTTACATCCCCAATTTTTCATAGAAATTACCACGGTTATTCACCAAGGTACCATAAAATGTGTCACCTTTAGAGATTAATTTATTTACCCAGTGCACTGGATTTCTATTAGGGTGCACCCCTAATATATATTTATTTTCATGTTATCTACACAGATTATAATAATTCATTTCATAAATAACCCATATATAATAAAATAAAAGGATTTCATATCAAAATCACGACTTTTTAAAAATTAATTAAAAACATGATCATTATGTCATTTATAACCCATTGGAAGGGAATGCGGGTTTAATTTATTTCAATTACAGAGTAAAAAAAAATAATTTATATACATTTATAAATACCCCTAGAAATTAATTATGTTTAGGTATTCACATAAATAAAATTAAATAATTCCTTCTGAAAAAGATAGAAATTTTGAGACGAAAATTATGTAGTATAATGGGTATGAAACATGGTTTGAAAACTATAAAAAGAGACGGAAAAAAGGTCACTCATTCAGAAAATACTCATAATAAATTATATTTGAAGAATAAAATGTTAATAAATACATTGTATGGAAATTTGAAAGACATACCAAATAAATGAGAACATGAAAGCAGAAGAGATGTTGATAATTCTCTTACATTGAAGTGTTACTTCTAAAACTCAATGATCAGAACCTTGGGATCTTGAGAACACCTTTGGATTACTCCTTGTGATATAATGAAATCATATATTATTGGTGGATTATGTTGTAAAGAAATTAATCTATGGAATTGGTTGTATTTATAGTAAAAGAGAGGGAGTATATCATTATTTTCGAAGGACACCTCATTAGTGGTATTTGTAAAACCATGGGCTTTCCCATGGTATTTACCCATGGTACTGTCTAGTTGGGACACCTCATATAATATTTCATTCCTTAATAGTATACCAAAATTATTACATCATTATTACATCATTATTACATCACTAATGATGTCATTAAACATACTGAAAACTCAAAAATGTATTTTTCTATTCAACAAATTTTTTTAATAAAAATCTCATAAATTCATTATAACCTAATATAAACATTGGAATTAAAAAATGAAATTTATTATATTATAATTATTAAAATTTGATAAATTTATCTTTTAATGAAAAATACTTTATTTTTTATAATAATATGACATAGAAAATTCATAGTAACATGAATAGTAAAATTTTTTACATGTGAAAACAATTTTTAGATCATTTTTAATTAAAAAGGATTTTTTTATAAAATTAATTCATTATAATAATCGTTATTAGTAATCCCTTAATTTAATTTAATAATTTATATTTTTCTAAAAAAATCAATTTTTACAAGAAAATTTATTTTATCCAATTCCAGCTCAATGTTAAGCAAAACTATTCATAAAATAAAAATTTTGTAATGAGACTTTTATCCCAACAACGATATTATTGTTAGGATGGAATATAAAAAGTAAAACAAGTGTGTTTCGGGGTTAATTGTGTCTTTTGAAAAATCATCCACAATTATGGCTTTTGGGACCCACTAGGATTTATACAGAAATGCAGTGTTTAATTCTATAAAAAGAATACGTAGTGGACAAACCGAAATAATGATCACATATTTTTATAGTGGTTCAAGGCACAATGATTCCCTACCCTAATATTACAATCACTCTCTCTATGAGCTTGGTAAATTTAACTAGAATGGCCCACGTATGAAAAGACTAGGAATTCAAAACTGAGTTTAGGAAGTTATCAACTTTACAAAAAGACTAATTACAAATCCTTATATTTCTAAAACAGTGAACTAGATGTCCACATCTTAGATCGTGAAGCTAATAATCCACCAGAATTGACTATGAGAAGCTGAAACTCCAATAAATCAAAAGATTTATTTCAACAGTTCATGATGATCTTCACATTTGCAGCTGCAAGAAACTGAAAATTGATAGATCTTATTCATTAGAAAAGAATATATCCAAGAATAAAACAATGTGAAGCAGTCCTTGTATAAAAATTATCTTAAATAAGGTAGAAATTAAATAGTAGTAGTAACTCAAGGATGAAATATGTATAACATTCAAGGCGTAGCCTCTTATGTAAATAAAATATATCTCTTCATTCATTATAATAACACTGTAAAAGATAATTTCATTAATACATTCACATATGTGAATCTCTTATCACACATATTTTTGACGAGATAATCATATGTAATATATAGAATATATTATGTGATTTAGTATTCATGATTTAAAATAATAGATTGATTGATTGCAGAAATTTAAATTCTATTTGACCAGGGGAGTCATATTTTCCAATAAGAATATGAGTGATTTTCTTTGATGAATACTATTATTTGAAACAATCATAATGATCCTTGAATTGGTATTCAATTCTAACATGATCGTTGTAGCTATCTCAAATTGAAAACATGTCTTAAAACATCACCATTATAAACACAAAATAGGGTTGAACTACGTTGCCTAAGGTTCATTTCATTAGTAAAGGGTTCCTACCAACATATATTTTCTTAACCATACTTTCATCTTCCCATAATGTAGGTAATAAAAGTATCATAGGGATGAAAATCTATACGTTCAACTTTTTAGAAAAAAATCCCAAATGTAGCATTGATTATCTATACTTTAAAATTCTTGAACATATGGATGATGAATAGTTAAACCAACTTCCAATGAAGGGTTGCTAATATCTACACTTGTTGATTCTCCAAATGTAAGGATGTTAATCCAAATGCAAACTATATATTGTATCATTGGGTTGATATCATACACATGTTTCAACATTCCAGCATAATGTAGGGATGATGAACCATACAATCACTTACCAGATGTAGGGTTTAAACAGTTCTTCTAGATCAATTAATATAATGTCAAGTTCCAATAACCCAGATATAAATTCATGAAAACTAACTCAAGAAAACTTCATTATAAAACAAACAAGGGTATTTTTGAGCATCAAAATCATAATAAATTATTGATCATTGTTAAGACAATACATACCCAACAATATCCCCATTTTTTATCACAAAACCCATAAAAATTTTAAACAAATTAAAGGATTTGGAAACATGAAAAGATAGATAAAGAAATCATTTTGATATTTTGATTTAACAGAATGATTTCGATAAAATAAATAGATACTTATAAATTGGAGAGATAGAATAAAGAAGTGAAAAAATAAATTTTCAAATGAAATGTTGTTGTTCGGAAATATTCTCCATTATATACACCATTTTATTTATAAATATTCTTCATATATATTAGTCCCTAAAAATATTCCCACTTACTTAAATATTCTTCTCCATTTTTGGACATCAAATATAGTTAGAAAGAATAAATTATATAAACCACATTCAATGTATCACATGAAAATAAATGAATATTTTACAAAAAGTAATAAGAGAAATAAATTTAGGATTGGATGTTGATAATTAAACATATAATAAATAAATCTATATCTCAGTAAGAATATTTTATTTAAAAATAAACTAACAAATTTTGATAAATATAAAACAATCCTCAATCAAGAATGGTTCTTGAAAATGAAGGGATAGGTTCAGAATCTCCCATGGTAGAAGGTTCATCATGATGAGGATTGACTTGGAAAACACCAATAATATCAATGACCTTCAAAATAATGCTCTGGAAATTGTATTTAAAGTCTTCTGACAAATATTGATTTTTTTCAAATTGTGATCATTCTATTTATTCTCAAACCAATTGACCTTCATAATCACATTCATAGATCCCTCTAACTGAATGAATGAAGTAAAATTATCATTAACATGATTAATTGTTAATCTAAACTAGGATAAATTAGAATCTATTTGACTAACTTGAAGCCTATTATTTTCTAATAGAAGGCATAAAAGAGAACTATCACACTGAATAATATGCAACTTATCAATGAAATAATCCAGTAGTGAAGTAATAAATATAATCCATCTTCTTGGATTTGAGATATCTTACTGGTAATGAACTTTTACCAAGGCCAAATGTGGCTCTTAATTTTCAATAGATTTGTCTCTTAAGGAATATCCTCTAAAAGATTCAAAATCCGGATCAAAAAAAAGATTGAGATTCACGATAAAGAACATATTACCTAATATGTTCTTGTCTTAGAGTCTCTTTCTCAATACTCCCAAACCTAGGAGTCTCATGCCCATCTTTTCCTAGTGGTTCATCCATAATCTTTGGAATGTAAACTATAATCCTTCTTCTTTGTATATGATTTTCTCATAACCTAGATTTAGCATCTTCCTTCGATATCTATCTGATAGATCCATCTGAAGGAATAATTATTTTCACCCCCTGAGAAACTATCATATGCCTTTTCTATTTTTTGCACTAAAATGTCAGATACTATTGAATAAAATTACAAATAAATCCAATATTCAAAATATTAAATACATTTAAGATGTTGTTATTATGGTGTGTTTTTATGAAAAATATATTGTAATTTTATTCAGTTTCTTAACATTAAAAACGAAATATTCATTACATTGGGATAATGCCACATTTTACTATCCCAGTGGTAGTAATGGATTATATACCTTATCATAAATTGAATTAAATTGAACATTACATGGTTTAGAAAAAAATCATTAAAATACATGTTAGGATATAGGAACTTCTCTAGCTTAGTAGTCCTTGTCAAAATTCCAAATTGAATGAATTTCATTATAACTCGGCAATCATGAGTAAGCTCTTTCATCATTAAATTCTTGATATTTTTTGTTCTAAACAAAGAGAATATGTAGTGCTCTAACAAGTGTTTTACATTACAAATATTCCTTCAATCAAAATGAAACTCCACATCATGGGGAAAACATAAAAACATATCCATTTCCTTAGATGAAAAAGAAAATTCAACATCGTTAATCTTAAAGACAAAGTTATCTAATTGGAATCTAAGACAGAACAAAGCATTTATAAAAAATAATCTAATTCATTTTCATATAATACAAGAATTTTACCTTATCCAAAATCATAATCCAATCCTTTAAATCTTATTTATTTCTTTGATAGAAGGATTCTTAGAATCTAGATAATAGAAATCAATTTTCATTCTATGGAGCACATTACGAGCTTTTCCAAATGCATAAACCATGGTGTCCAACATAGCATATTCAGATCATTAAGAGGTCTCCATCTCTAATGGTTTTGACATTTAAGGGATTGGAGGATTATGGTTTTAGAAAATGGGAATTAATAGAAGCACAGTAAACCAAAAGGGCATGTATGAGAGGGTAAAGAAAGTGGGAGAAGGAAAACTATTTTCTCATTCCAATTTATAATGTACTCATTACTTTTAAATTTGGAATAAAAAAATAAAAATAATTCAAAATGATGTTATTTAAAAAAAATGAAATCCTAATCGAATAAAATTAATTAAAATAATTTATACATATTAAGTAATTTTCACTAAAATAAAACTTGAGAGATTGGAAATAAAGTAATAAATTTTTATATAAAATTAAATATTCATAAATCCACCTTATTAAAATAAAATCATGAAATGAGAAGTGGTTTAGGGAAAATATCAGCTAATTGAAATCCATATTAACAAATTCTAATGATATTTCTTTTTTAGGACATGATCTCTTAAGAAATTATGCATTATATCAATGAGCCTAGTACAATAATGACTTATTGGACTTTTTGAAATATTTATAGCTCTAGTAATATCACCTAAAATAGGTATATTATAATAATTTAGTATAAATTCTAGAAGGGTTTTTTTCATCCACAGTACTTTTTCACAAAAACTACTTAAGGACACATATTCTACCTCAGTGGTTGATATGGAAATTGAGTGTTGTTTGGTACTAGAATATTAAATTAATGATTTTTCTTAAAATTTGACAGGTTCTTGAGTTGCCTTTTCTATCTAATCTTCATCCTCTAAATTCATCATCTAAATATAAAATTAAATAAAATTATATGTTTTGGGGGTAAATAAGGGATTGAAAAATATTTCCTTTTAAATATCTAAAAATTATTTTAGTAGAAGTAAGATGAGACACTTTTAGATTTGATTGAAATATATCACAAAGACGTATAAAAAAATATTTTTTGGTATTCTATTAGTAAGATATAAAAACCATCCAATTATATCTCAATATAACTTGTTGTCTAATGGTTCTCCAGTTTCATCCATGTGATGTTTTATATTTTTACACATAGGAGTTGTATATGTCTAGCTATATTCAAGACTCTATTTTTCAATAAATCATTAATATATTTACATTGATTTATAAAAATTCCATAATATTTTTGATAAATTTGAAATCATAAGAAGAAATTTAATTCTCTCATCATATAAATTTAAATTTCTTCATTCATTAGTTATAAAAATTCAATAATAATATTTTTATTAGTTGATCTAAAAATAACATCATCAACATAAATTTTATCTAATAATATATTATAATAATCAATTTTCATAAAACATGTTGGATCATACAATCCATTAATAAATACATTTTTGGAATGAATAGAACACAATATTTCATACCATGTTATAGGTTCTTGATTATGGCCATAGAGAGCTTTAGTACGTTTACATGAATAATTTTGTTTTTGAGGATTTCCAAAACATGGGGGGTTTTCTACATAAAATTACTACACTAAATAACCATTTAAAAAGTTAGATTTTACATCCATATGACATAATATAAAATTTATATGAGATGAATAAGATTAAATGATTATAATGGATTCTAGTATAGCTATAGCAGAAATGGTATCATCATAATCTATACCTTCTTTTTTATTCTATAATTTAGCTACAAATCAGGTTTTATTTATAGTTATACTCACTCGATCATCCTATTTATTTATAAAGAAACACTTTGTTCCTAAAACTAGATAATTGGATGGTCTTTCTACAAGTTCGCAGACTTCATTACTTCTACACTGGTTTAGTTATTCATTCATTTTTTACATCAAAAACTCATAATCTAATTATTCCTCAATAGAGTTTGGTTCTAACTCAGATAGAATGGTATAGAATTTAGCTTGGTTTCCTACATTTCCTATACTTATAATTATTATTTCTAGGTCCCCTATAATAGTTTCTATAGGTTGGTTCTTCAATGTACTAGTTTGTGAAGGATGGAAACTTTATAGATCATTAGTATCATGTTCTTTTGAATTTGAATGAATTTTATTAATATTATTTTCAAAATCATATTTATGGGATTCATGTATCATGTTTTCAAAAGAGTCAGTGAGTTCATATACTTTATCATTATATTTAATAAAATGGTTAGTATCATCAAAATTCATATGGGTTGATTCTTAAACAATTCTTTAATTTTTTTCTTATACGCCCTATAAGCATTAGAGGTTTCAGAATGTCCCAAAACTATCGCTTTAACATCTTTTTGATCAAACATAACAATGTATTCCTTAGTATTCATGATGTAAACCTTGCATCCAAAAATATTAAAGTACTATAAATTAGGTTTTATACTATTCTGATGTATAGAGGGTTCCATTTTAAAAATAAGTCTTATTAAAACTCTATTCATGATATAGAAGGTTGGGGTTACAACTTCTTCACAAAGATAGTAAAAAATATTGTATTCATTCAACAAATCCCTTATCATTTCTTGAATAGTTCAATTTATTCAATGAAAAATTTAATATTTTGAGGTGTTCTTGGTGCATAGATGGTGTGTTTAATATCTATATTTGAGAATAAAAATTTAATTCTAGATTCTCAATTTCTCCAACATGATCACTTCTCAATGAAATCATTTTAAAACATTTTTTATTTTAAAAATGTTTACAAAAAGTTTCAAAAACAAAGGAATATTTCACTTTTTAGTTTTAGAAAAAAAAATAAATCTAGAATAATCACATTCTGAAACATAAAAATATAATTTACCAAGAAAACACGCTACTCTAGATGATCCAAAAAATATGGATATGTTAAGAATGTTTTTACATATAAATTTTATTATTAGATTTATAGGAATATTTCTGATGCTTTCCAACATAGCATGCATCACAAAATCAATCATTTTTAAATTTATGAATATGAAAATTAGAAAATAATTGTTTATTAGATAATTTATGTTAGGAACATATATTATAGTGTCCAATTATTCTATTCTAAATCCATGATTAATTTGTCTTAGTAGTAAAAAATTTACTTTTGGTCCACATGGGGAAATTAAATCCAAAGTATAAACATTATCAGTACTCAGTGCTCTAAATTTATGAAAGTTATCTTTAATCACGGGGATGAAATTGTTATAAAAATAAAAATAAAATCCATCATCAAATAGTTGTGAGATTCTTATCAGATTTTTCTTTATCCATTACCCTTATAGTACTGTGTTGATTGAGATAATCTTTTGTACTCCGACTATTTCAACTCTTATTATTTTTTCATCCGCATTATCACCAAAAGTCACTACAAAATATTTCACTTTTTCCAAAAAAGGAATATCTGTTGGTAAAAGTTCATTTTCCTTTGGAAAAACGTTTTACCATCATATATTCCCCTATCACTAAACTGTCAGTAAAAACACTGTCGCTAAATGTTTTTGAGACAGATAAAATCATTCTGTTGCAATTACAATAATACCAACAGATAATATATATATTGTTCTAATGATTAGAAACATGATCTAATAACAAATTTTTATATTGGTAATAATATTAAAAACATATAATAAATATTAAATGATAAATTTTTATTTCTAGTAAAATTTTATATTATGTTTATTAATTTATCATATATATTACTTTTTTTAATTATTAAAGAGAGATGATTTTCACACATGTTCAAAATTAGGGAAATATTAATTATATTAGTAATTAAATTGAATAAATATAAAATCTATCACACCACCAAACCACATCACCCCCCCCCCACCATGCCAGGTAGCAACCCATCTATTCTACACCAAGGACCAGTGAGCACCAGAAACCCAGGACCAACGAGCCAGCCGCACCTCATCCTTTCCTATGAGCCTGTATGAACCCATCCATGCCACACTTGGTCAAGAAGAATCCATCTATGATAGTGCTCCAGTAGCAGTTCATCCATGCTAGTAACAACCCATGTTAGTGAATCAGCAATAGTCCATCCATGCCAGCAGTAGGTTGCAACAACAGATCATCCATTCCAACGAACCAGCATCAGCCCATCCATGATGCACCAGGGACTAGTGAGCACCAGAAACTCCTGAATAGGGATCCAACAACAGAGCATCCATGCCAATATCCAGCTCAAATCCATGAAAATTATGTGCATGAATTGAATCAACAATATAAATAAATAAAATTATAAAAAAATTATTTTTGTAGTGATCATTTAACATCATACCTGTTGAAATCTCATGAATCTGGTAGCAGATATTCCAATTACCCATAACCCCCTTCCACCGTAGCATTCAATCCATCTCTGACATCAAGTGCACCATTCTAAACATGAAAAAAAAATCACTCCACATCCCCAATTGAGTTGAAATAAAGATTTGATTTATTTTGAAAATTTTTTAAAAGGAAATTTTGAAGAAGACATGAAATGTACAATGGGAAATGGGCATGAACTAGGTAATGGGAAATGGGAAATGGAAATGAACTATGAAATGGGGAATGGGATATGGGAAATGTCCATACCTGGAAATGGGTGTGAACTGGGAAATGGGAAATGAGAGATAGGCAATGGCCATACCCAGGCAATGGAAATCAATAGATGGCAATGGGCATAAACTAGGGAATAGGGATAAACTGGAAAATTGGAAATAGGAAATGGGAAATGGGAAATGGGTAATGGGAATACCTGCTCTTACTAGAAACTAGTTCTTTAATGAGTTAATCAATGCTATAATTATGGAAAAGTCACAAATCCATGAATATGTTGTGAATGGTTCACAACTATTAGCATCCATTGACAAAAAAACATCATCTATGGGCATAGTGAGAAAAACATAGTCAATTAAAAATTAACTAACAAAAACTAAACTAGTAACTTAGAATAATTTTTTTCAAAAACTTCTCATCCATAAAAGTGGTTAAAAGGCATACAAGTCACAATTGATTCAAATAAGGACATGGTCAAAAATACCACCCAGTGACCACAATGAGTGGATTAGCTAACATATGGGAACAACAACCTCAAGATAAAAAAATTAACAAACTAGTGATGAATATATTAGTACATTAAGTGAAACAAATACTTAATGAAACAAAGATATGTATATAAAACAAAGATGTGTATAAAAATAAAAATATTTAAGCATTAGTACATTGAGTGAATAGAAGTGATGATGAAGCAACCACAACTCTGGTTCCTGAAGAGACATTTACACCAAGAAAGCTCTTAGGTGTTCCAATCCATGCTCACAGACCTAGAAGAAAAGGTAAAGGCAATGTTATGGTTGATAGAAGTAGATGCTGATTCACTAGTACAATGTGGTTAAATGTTCTACAAGAAGTTGCCACAACTGATCTACATGGTGGAGGACTTTTACTAAGCACATCGATCGATGGCCGAGAGGTATGACCCTGTAAAATCTGACTAGGGAAGCTGATTTGGGGTATTAGGGTCTCTTTATATCTTGAATAAATCCACAGAATATTGGGCTTTTGCATTGTGATATTATATATATACAATAACCCTTGACTAATCTCTACATGAGTTGGATGTTGAATCTGTACGATGAAATAAACTTTCTCAATAGTATCCAAATTGAGATAGTAGAAACAAATACATGTTTCAACTGCTACTCAGTAAGGTGCTGGTCTAGAAAAATAGGGGTGGTTATGGAGGTTGTCAATAGTAATTGATTAGAGATAACAGTTGGCTCTATATACTGGGTAGTGGAAGAATCTCTGATAGAGAGAGATTCCATTTATATGGAAGCTAGATCAATAAAAGGAACCCGCATTCTATCACCATAGTAGGGCCCTTTACATCATAGTGGGACATGAATACATATTCCTAGTGGGTCTCAAGAATATAAAGGATGTGTGGGACCTTAATGAGTTTATGGCTTGCCATCTGTATAATATCTCTTGTAGAGGAAGTATATGGCTTCTTCTATGTAGATAGTTGCTGGGCTGGTGACTGTTGTGGTGGTGAGAAAAGGCATACATTGGCTCTAGAAAAGGAAATCCCTTATTTTGAAAAAACACCCTTTGGTTCTAAATGAGAAACAGAGGAAAACACCAATATGATTAAACCATGTCAACAAAGTGGAGGAGGGTGGTGGTAGGTGGTTAAGTCATGTGGATTCCCTCTACCTAGAATGTGAAGGGGATGTCCTTGTCTCATAGGTAGCATGAGACTTGGACTCTAGTGCACCAAAATCTTACTCAACATATGTATACTCATCAATCCATTCATAATGTTTCCCCAATTTTTTCATAATTCTCTTATTGAAAAGTGGATGGAAGTCAATAAACTATATCCCACCTATGGATAATGGATAGGAATGAATCAAACCACCACCCCTAAAGGTGATCCATTTTTATGAAGTAATATATGCTGAATATTATCTTATGAGTAATATGGGAACTAATAGTCTGTTAAGAAGGAGAGGGGACTATTATAGAATTCAGGGAGTTTGAGACCTGGTTGTTATCCTAGGAGGCAGTCTCTCTCTCACAAATTGGGGTTTTTATTCATCATTTAGTTGGTAAAACTACACTTCCTTTAATGTGAATGTAAAAACTCACTCTCTTGGTATAATTTTGTGTTTCCAATAGATAACCAGAACCAATGTGCTTGGTTAAGTGTGATTCTAGCAAGTTTCAAAGTCAATATTGTCAATGATTATGTAAATAGATCACCGAATCCAGGGTATACTAAAACCAGAATGACAAATATATATTTATTAATGAAATTTAACTTGGTCAATCTAATTAATTTATTTTTGATAGGTTATTCAGTGTGTATATCCTTCCATGAAATATTTTAATGGAATGGTTTTCACTGTCTAACATTGGTGAAGAGGGAGTGTATTCATGCAAATAATATAAGAAATACAAATCATTGAGTATGAGGAATGCCTATGGATAGTGCCACAAACACTAGGGATACAGTATGAAAAACACCTTATCAGAAAATTGGAAGAACTATGGAAAGGAAATAGATATTTTAAACCTATAAATTAAAATTTTTTAGGCAAATATGTCAGAATTAATTTATGTACACATTTTCATAGTGATTCTCACCCAGGACTCTCTTTCCACTATTTTCTCTTGCCACTGATATTGAAATCACAAGAAAAACATGATCCTAAAAAAAATAACATGTAACTCTATACATTAACTAGTATGAGAATAAAAAGGGTCAAGACTATCACGGCCACAAAAATTTTGAATATTTTAAATTTAAAAAATGAATACATAAACATTGCAGTTTGGTTACATATTCCACCATACAATGACATTTTGAGTTGTAAAAACAAAGAGCGCGGGGCCCAAAAATTAAAACATAAAACCATATTAATACCCAACAAAAATAAAAGTATCATTCTTTCTAATGGAAAATAAAGTAACTAAAATTATACCTTCAAATGGTGCTTTCCAAGCAACGTTTGTAGTTTTCAATAATCATTAAAAAGAACATTATCCAATCTCAACTGAATCACTTGCAATATAGTCTATTAAATGCAATTTGTTATCCTATAGATGCATGAATCATACCAACCAATCTATATTGAGGATATGGAAATAGTAATGAAAAGGGTGGAATAAAGTATAACAAGCCATCTATCAAATTATCAGTCCATCTAGTTATATTTTCATCTCATATTGGAAGATATAAATGAAATAGGTCCTGAAAAATAAACAAAAATATAATGATGTATTGATGTAAAATTAGGATGAGAAAAATAAACTTTATATGGACAGGTGATTTTGGAATGGTGGTTGGATTTATTATCCTTGATCACATTTCAAACAGTAATGGAAGGGGGGGACTTTTCACTAGGAATCAAGATAGGAATTTTTGTGAGGATCACATAAAACTAGTGTTTTGGTTGAGGGATTCCTTCATGAATTACATTTTCTCAAAACCAATTTTTGTGATGAAATTGAAGTAGATTTTACTAAAGCAAAGATCCTCCATGTTCTTTTCATTGCGTAAACATTATTAATTTAACTTATACTTTCCATTATGTGTGGGGTTTCTTGTTGTACATTGGAAAAGAGGATAATATTGTCTCACATAAACATTCACACATGTATGCAGGTGTGTGTGGTGTATACAATCATTTTTCACTTCATAACTGTTAAGTAAATAGAACATACTTGACTTATTGACAAGGTGCATTGCTTTTTTCTTTTTGAATGCTCTTATATCCAATTGAGCTAATTGTTGATGTTTTATCCATGTAGCTGACCCAATGATCATGTTTATTCCTTACCAGCCTGTGAGCAACTTATGTTAAAAGAAAACAAACTAAATATGGACAGGTGATATTGTAATGGGGGATGGATTTATTAGCCCGAATCACATCTCAAATGGTGATGGAAGGGAGAGGGGCTTTTCACTAGGAAACTAGTCAGGCATCCTAGTGTGTCTCAAATACAACTGTTGTTTTGGTTGAGGGATTCCCTCATGAATTCTATTTTATTGAATCCAATTTTGGTGTTGGAACTGAAATATATTTTTCTGATGTAGAGAGCCTCCATATTCTATTCATTGCATAAACATTATTAATTTACCTTATACTTCCCCTAACATGTGGGTTTTCTTGTCTTTCATTGGAAAAGAGGAAAATATTGTCTCACATAAACATGGAAACATATTTCCCTGTGTGTGTGGTGAAAAGATTCATTTTTCACTTCATAGTTCATAAGTGAATAGAAAATTCTGGACTTATTGACAAGGTGAATTGCTTTATACTTTTTGAATGGTCTTATATCAAGAAAATATATCGAAATAATTAATGCAATATGATCATGTCCTAAATGGTTATAATGAATATATGGTGTCCAATTGAGTGAATTGTTGACGTTTGAACCATGTATCCATCCCAATTTAATTGGTTTTAAGGATTATATGTTGTTTTTGTCTGTTAAAAACAAAAGATTAAAAAAGATAAATTATTTTTATGAATCTTTACTGACTTTGATAATTTTTTCAAAGAGTTGAAATTCCTTGATCTAATTCTGGAATGTATTCTAGACACTAAATGAATAGTTTGTAATATTGCAAGACTAGAATGTCTTTACTTGGAATTTCATGCTTTTGGAGTTGAAAAATTATCGATGTGCCTTACTATAGATATTTTGAGAAAAATAAAACCCACAGGCTCACTAATTCAGTGCTTTAAAATAAGAAATTGCATGCCTTGAAATGGATAATGCACCTAGAATTGGCTTTTGAATAACATGGAATTCTGAAATGAAATCGATCAGGGTGGTTGGATTGAATTGAACATTTCACTAAAATTTCACAAGAAAATAGTGGAGATTTGAAGTAGCTAAAAATATACAAGACATCAACTGATTGATTTCATGAGTATGTAATGTTTAGCAATAATTGCTTAGTAGGGGCAACTAAACAATGTGTGGTTTGCTCTGTATATTGGATGTAAATAAAATGTTCACTTAAACATTTTATTCTAAAATTATTTTTACCTGAAAACATACAAAATTAATACCATCTAATGTTCCATGTAGTATCTACAATCTCAAAAATTCAGGGTTATCCAACAATGATAATATTTTAATCATAGAGAGTAAGTTTGATCATAGGATTATACAATCTGTTTAAAAAATAACACTTTACAAATAAATTTACAAAATCTAGCATGACATCAAATTAAAATTGTCCATAAAATTAAAATATTAAAAAAATTATCAAATACTCCAGACAATTTTTTATATAAAAATTATTTGAAGGTAAACTTTCCTTATTATTAAATTGATTCAATCTCATAACACTTCTAGCTCAACTCTTATAGAGAATTAAGAACAAAAATATATATTGGAAATAAAAAGATACAATCCAAAGCATTAAATCAAAATATAGTGCATCAACCAATGATAGTATATATGTAGACATTTTAGATCAACACTACCATAAAAAACTGCCCAGTACCATGTGCATGTTTCCTTGGAGTGATGACACCAAAGACAATGATTTAGCCACTAATTATCAATAAACCTGATTGATGGATTACAAGAAATAAAAATCATTTATTACTAATGTCACTATGGTTTGTATGATTTTATTACTCTTTAATAACTACAATTAAAATCCAAACCATATCATCCTCTTTATATGAAAAAACAAATGAACATATAAAAAAGTAAAAAAATAAACTATATGTGACCATGTACCTTAGTCAACAGTTGACAGAATCATAAGGAATCGGTTAGTGGTGAAATGGGGCAAAACTCAACACTGAATTGTGGAAGCACCATGGTGGGTGTAATGTAGTGACTGTGTATTTCCTGAAAGGGGACGCGGAGGTAGTAATTGTTGGGTGGTAGATATCGAGACGCTGGATGTCTATGTGGTGAATGAATACCCACAGGGCAGTAGGATGCAACAAAATAAGGGGGCGGCCGAATGTGAGGTGGGATGATGGGGGTGAGGTAGGAGAAGGGTAGTGATGCGAGGTGGGAAAGCGGGTAGCGGGGCGCAAGGTGGGGCAGTGGGTAGCGGGAAGCAAGGCGGGGTGGTTGGAGGTGAGTACATATGCAATAGGGGGTCGGCAGCAGTGGCGAGGTGGAGGAAGAAATTGGGTTTCATTAGTTTTTTTATTTATAAATAATGTTTTAAAAGTTTATTAAATAAATAATTTTAAAAAATATAAATTGTACTTATATTTAGATAAATTTGAAAATTAGAGTCAATTAATAAAATGTTTTTAATAAGACTCTAAGAAATGGATATTGACTTCGATTGTAAAAATGTATATATATATATATATACACACACAAACATGAACACATTGTTTTTATTAATTGGTTATTGATAAAATAATTGTCATTATTGAAATTTTTATTATATCATTCTTATTGACTTTAAAAGATTTTTGGAAATAGTTATTATTAATAATATTTTCAGGTGTTAGTAAAAAATGTTTATATTAGTACGACAAAGCAATATATTTAACTGTTGGTAAAAGTGTTTTTGGTGAAAAGTTAACAATACCAATAGATATATCTCTTATTAAAAATAAATTTTGGTATTTAAAATCTTTACAAATAAAACTTGATATCTATTGGAATTACTCATTTCTACTAACAGTTATATTATCTGTCAATAAATTCCTACTGGTATAATACATTTTTTGGTAGTGAGTGAATAGTCCTCCATCTATTTGAGTTAGTGTATGATTTGTTTTTGAGTCTCCAATCATATTCCTAGAACATCCATTGTCTATATACCATATGGATTTTTTATATGACCAATTTCAAGAAAATTCAATTAAACAAATGTTTATTTTCGTACCGATGTCTTCTTTGGGTGCAACAGTGATAGGGAGAAATGATCAGGGAATACATATTTACTTTATTTTTTCGAAATTTATATAAATACCTCTATAAAAACATTAAGAATAAAATTCTCTTTTAATTCCACTAATTTGAGAATTTATAAAATCACACCTATTGGTGAAATGACCATTTATTCCAAAAAAATAATAGGTAGCATTTTTTGAGTTAGGCAAAAAATAATTTTTATATAATTTTGATTTCTTGACCATACTTCATATTAAAAATCATTCCATTTTAGAGAAATTATTTCAAAGAATTTAATTTAAAAGATTTTATCCTCTAGTAAAAAAAATTGAAAAATACTTATAAGATTCTACTTCATCCTATATTTCCTTTAATTTCATTTCATGATTAATATTATTAGATGAAGAGGAAAATATTTTTTCATTTAACACTTAATGTTGTTTTAAAATTGTATCTCTTTCATATATAAAATTTATTATTTTTTTTCAATGACCTATGGTTTTTTAACAAAGAATCATATTTTTATTCTAACACTGAGCTATAGGAAGATAATTTATCAAATGTGAATCTACCAAAATCGGAATCCTTAGAGAAATAAGTTTTTACCTTTTCTTCGTCTCTATAAGGCCCCAGCCTTAAACCTTACTTAATCTTGAGTTATTACAAGATTACACATTGAGGATCATTTCAGGTTTAGAGTTTTAGAGAATTAGATCATAAAACTTGCATTACATTCCACATTTAAACAAAGTGGTTACATAAAGATAGTATTCATTTTTTCCCATCAACGGAACATATTTAAAATAAAACATGGATTCTTTCTTGACACTTTCTTGACAATATCATCATATCATGTACCTTTCCCTTGACCTGTGAAAAACATTTCAAAAAAACATGGGATGAGAATAAAAAGCTCAGTATGGGTTATAAAAATATGGAAAGGAAACATGAGATCATATATACATAAGAATGAAATCATACCTTACCCATAAAACATAAGCACTTTAACATACCTCATCAAATCATGAATAAATCATAGAAATCATAATACATAAAGGTAACTTGAAGCATTTATAACAATCTTATGTAGAGAGTAACCCTCTTGGTTACGTTTGGAATACCCATCACAGTATATTCCCTAAATCTCTTCGGAGAAACCTTAACGTTTCACTCCTTCGCATTACCCAATGCATTGGAGAGCTATATCGGGCCCCCCGCCCTTAGTTTAACACAGAACCACCCGTCTTCATAATAATTCCCAAGAACCTCATCATAATCATATCACATAAAACATGCATAAAAGAAACATAACATTTCCACCTTTCAATCACAGGATATCAATACAACACATTGATATAAAAACATTATGAAAACCATTTTCAATAAAAAAATAAAAGAAAAGTAAAACATGGTATTTATTTTTCTTTTAAAAAAAAGGTATGGCTTGTAGAGGAAGCCGAAACTCAAATAATGGTCACGGCGGAAGAGAAGTCGTTGTCACCGCATGTGTACGACAAAAACATTCCCTTTTGTCGTTTTGTTAAATGATTCGTATAAAAAAATTATTCCTTTTGGATAAAAGTAAATTTAAAAGGGGTTTATACACCGTATAAAAGAAAGTTGTGTATAAAACAATATATGCCTCAATGAAAGGAGATTATGACGAAGTCCCATACCTCGGGTCCAACTTGACTCGGTTGTTCTTTAATCTCCTAAATAATAAACTTGAGTTAATTTCTACTTGTTTGAGAACATTTTTCAAGTTCATTATTCCTTTTATATCACTTATTTCCATGTCATGATCAATGTGTAATTATTTAATTTAATAACGTTCATTTTAACGATCAATGGTACTTGAGTAAAAAATAAACCTTTTATAATTACAAGTTGTTCATGTATCCATTATATAAAGAATGGTATTCATGATGTAGATATCATATATATCACATATATCCAGTTCATTCATGCATTTATAATATTATATAACATTTAGAGGTAAGAAATGAAATGCACCATTCATGGAGATGGTAAGCCATACGTATGCATGAACGCTGCTTCCATTTCTATTTCGTATTTTATGAAATGGAATCATAATGATATAAAATCATATTATAATTCCAGTGTAATATCATATATAATATCATAACTCCATCCTTTATACATCCCACATATGGTATTAACGAATCAAATCACTTTGAGGGGGCGGTAGTCTGCACTTCCTTAAATGAAGATATCACGTTTACCCATAATGGAAACCATAAAGGGATGCCCAAAATGAAAAATACAGAATCTTAATGAAAACATAAACATATTATATATCATATATAAATATAGTTTCATCTTAATAGCCACCTTTTATGGTGTTAAAAGAATGTTGAACAATCATCATTTCGGGAGGCATAAATTCACCATCCACGGAAACAGTATGTTCTTTAACCATTAGTTGTAGGTGTGGGTAAGTGTAGCTTGAATCAATCTTATAACAACATCCTAGTATATTTAGGATACTTTAGTTGTTACAAAATAAATGAATAAAAAGAGTATAGGGGGTTGGAGAAGCAAAATAAAACAAAAGGACTCAAGTGAAGACATTACTTTAAAATTGGGTAACTCCCTTTGGTTGGAGCTCAAAGGCTTCCTTGGGAAGACTTCTGCCCAAAGTGAGGCTTCAAGGAGTAATAGAGGGAAGTGTAGAGACAAAATTGGCAGGGGTTGGCTGAGCCAAAGGCTTTGGAATTGTGGGTAATGAGGAAGAGGTGGGGGCCTTTAATAAGAGGAGAAGAGGGGCACTCTTGGATGGTAAAGAAATGTTACTTTATATTAAAATGAGTTTTGGATTCAAAAGGTCCAAAATTGATATAATTCGAAGGTAAGGTGGTAAGGGTTCGAAATCCACCCATCCAATAGGTTTTGGACATGTGTAGGTCATATATTTTACATTATCATTTCATTTTATTTAAATCCTTTATTAATGAGGTAATCTCTGCATCATCATGATGTCATAAATAATTTAATTTATTTAAAGTATAAATATTATAAAAAAATACTATGATATAGGAAATCTTTTTAGATTTCGAATGAATATTTATAATCAAAAATCTGACTTGTATTACCCCATGTAAAAATTGTTTTAGTAAAACATTTCATGTTTGTGTCATTTTTACTTTTACATTAAATAAAAAGTTATTTATTTCATTTCCCAACCAAAGTGGCTCTATTGGGTCCCCATGTTTACCCATGGATTTTCTTGGTCGTCCATGACACATCCAATGAGGGTAGGACATGTTTCAATCTCATCTCATATTATTAAAACGTTATTTTTACCATAAACTACACAAATTACCTCTAATCGCGATTAAAAACATAAAAGTTACTATTCAACAAAAAAATTATTTTAATCTCATTGAACCTCATTTTACTTATTAATGACAAAAATGTATGTCATATTTTTTAAATTCAAAACACAGAGGTGGTAAAATTTCATTTAAACGAAAAATCAGTTTTTTAAGTACCACTTAGTGGTTTAACTATTCATCAAAAATTGAAGTTTTTCAGAAAAAATACCAAAACTTCACCCTAAGCTATATTTGATATTCTGAATTCAAAATTATTTTCTATTTTACCACATTTAAAACATATAAGTTGCATTAATTAATTTAATAATTAATTCCTGTTGTCAGAGCAAATAGTGTGTTTTTATGAAATAATAAGTATCAAAAGATTGACACTAGTTTAAGTCCAATTTCAAAGTGAAATTGATTCCAATGTCCACCATTAGATTAAATGGTAAAAATATATTCTAATTTCACTTAAAAACCAATTCAAAAGATAATCTAATCATATAAATAAGTTAGATTAAAAAGCAGTTTTGATGTAAAATGCAGTATTTTTCACTATTCATTAAAAAATGAACATTGTCAGAAAAATACCAAAAATTCACACAAAGTAAATTTTGATGTCCCAATCATAATGAATAAGTTTATTTTGACAAACATAGCTTATAAAAATTTTTAAATGATAGATTTAAAAATGTTTTGCAATCAAAAGGAAGTAAAACAATCTTTTAGAAATATTAGTGTATTCCATGCTTAAGATTGAATTTATTTTCATTTTAAGCCTCTAAAACACTACCTAATTAATTAGTAGACATAGATAAAATTATCTATTATTAATTACTTACTTGGGATGTTACATCCTTCCCCCCTTTAGAAAATTGTGTCCCCTCAATTTATTTAGTTATCGAATAAATGGGGATACTTATCCCTCATTGCATTTTTAGATTCGCATGTTGCCTCTTCCATCATGTTGTTTTTCCACAATACCTTTACCAGATTAATCACATTATTCCTTAACACTTGCTCCCTATGGTAAAGAATCTGGACCGTTTGTTCCTCTTAAGATAGGTTCTCTTCCAGCTGAACTACCTCTGGACTCAAAACATGAGATGGATCTGGCATTTACTTTCTCAACATCGAAACGTGAAAAATATTGTGTACTTGAGATAAACGCGGAGGTAAAGCCACCTGGTATGCAACTGATCCAACTCTCCCCAGAATTTCATATGGTCCAATGAACCTTGGACTCAGCTTTCATTTCTTACCAAATCGTATCACACTTTTCCATGGTGAGACTTCGAGAAAAACATGATCACCTACCTCAAAAGAGAGATCCTTCCTCTGGTTATCCGCATAACTCTTCTACCTACTCTGAGCTGTTCTCATGTGTTTCTGTATCTGCTGAACTTTTTCTACCAACTCTTCTACCAATTCTGGTCCCATCAACTTCCTTTCACCCACTTCATCCAAGAAAGCTGGAGTTCGACACCGCTTCCCATATAACGCCTCAAATGGTGCCATCTGTATACTGGAATGAAAACTGTTATTATATGAGAATTAATTCAAAGAAATATGTTGGTCCCAACTTCCCTGATAATCCATAGAGAAAGAACGTAGAATATCCTCCATTGGAGAGTGGAACTCCATGTAACCTGACTCTTACTTTAAGATACAAACGGGAAATTTGATCTAGGGAAAAAGTATCTCGTATAGGAAGGAAATGAGCAGATTTAGTCATGCGATCAATAATAACCCAGATTGCATTATTACCTCGAGATGTATTCGGTAATCCCAGAAAAAAGTCCATGCACTACAACATAAACAGTGTTTAGCGGCGGTTTTGTGGCGGCGGTTCACAAAACCGCCGCTAAACGTTATCCGTGAAAGATTTCGCGGCGGTTTTTAACAAACCGCCGCGAAACCCAACCTATTTTGAAAAACCGCGACGCTTTCCCCTCCCCTATCGCATACCCGTACCCCGATCCCCCTCACAAACCCTCCCCTCTTCCCCGATCCCCGTCCCGCTACCTCCGGCGACACCCGAGCCCCCCGGCGAACCCTGCACCCCCCCCTCGACCGCCGGTGACCCCCGCGCCCCCGCGCCCCTCGCGCCCCCCACGCCCTCCGGCGACCGCCACACCCCCCGCGGCCTCCATTTTGAGCCTCTCCTCCATTGATTTCTAGAAATTTATTGAGGTAAATGCTTTTTTCATCTTGTTCATCCCCTATACTCTCCCCTACACCCATTATTTCTTGTTTTATACTTATCCCATGAACTCTAGTAAATATGTTGGTGGATATTAGGGTATGATATGGTTCTAATATGGGGGTTTTATGTGTTTAGGGCTTCTAGAGGGCTCCCCTTTTCTTGGTTGATATTTTCTATAAAAGTAGACTCATTTTAACTTGACTTCCACTTGATTGAGGTAGGTAAATTTTTTAAATTTCCTTTAATTAGAAGATCATTGAGTGCCTAATGTTTTCTAATTCCTTTTATTGTTAAATTAAATCTATATGCGGTAATAGTAGTGGATTTAAAAAAAATATCAAGTTTTTCTTACTTTTCATAAAGGTTTTTCAATAGTTTACTCATTTATAAAGTGATATTGAATTTCAAGTATTTAAAAAAATGTGTATATGGATCATTTAATGTTGATTTTAATTATTATGGTCAATTGGCCATGTTTAAGTCTTGGAATGGTAAAAGGTGTAGTTTTAAATAAAAAGTTTAAATAAAAGGTGGTGTTTTGGAATTTCAAATGATTTAAATGAAAAAAGGAAATTGATCCTTTAAATGGTTTTATGTATGGATTTCTATTATTTTCATTTAAATAAATTTTAAATAAATATTTCAAAATGGAAAAAAATGGCTTGCTATCCTGGACTAATTTTGAAAGAAAGTCATGTTTGTCACCTTCAAGGAGGTTTTCTCAAAAATGTACACAGCCCTTAGTCAAGGCCCTTGATTTTGTACTGATTGATACATATATATTTTTGTTACTGAGGAGAATATTTTATATCTTTATTATAGGAATTTTTTGTGAAATGGGGATGTTTCTTAAGATGGAATTGAAGGTGATGTGATATTTAGTTAAAGTGTTTTAAAATTTATTTGTGTAATGATCATATGACTTACTTGTTTCCTCACATACCTTGAGTTTTATCATGGGGATCATAGGTAGCTATGTAAAAGATCTATATGATTGTGACCCTACTGTATATTATTCATTGGCTAGGGATTACGTCCCAATTAGACCGAGTGAGCTAATGGGATAGATTTGTGACCCAATGAGACCATGGTAGCTCCCAAAATATTTAGGTTCACATGTATTAGGTAGTGTTCTGATTAGATATATCCAATATCATTCATGTTATACCCTAGTGATTTTCCCATGATACCAAGTATTTTTTATGAAATTAAAAAGGGTATTTTCATTTTCTTTTTCATGGTGTCCCCAAGATTGATTGGATTATGAAACCATTGTGTGTTTGTGTTTGTTACTCCTTATTCATTATTGGTGTAGTTATTTATTGATATTTTCTTTATTCTTATGATTTTATTTGTTTTATATAATGAATTAAATTATGGTGGATTTTAAATTGATTTTTTTTTCAAAGGAAATAAAATTTTATGTTTTATATTTGAGTTTTTAAGAAGATATAGATACATAGTAAAATATTAGTTTTGTTCTGAAAAAAAAAATTAAAGGTCTCCTATTTAAAGTTTTAAAGTAGTTATTTTTTCCTTATTTAGTTAAAAATGGATTAAATTTTTTAATATGTGAAATTTGGTGTGATATTTTATTTGATAATATTACATGTGAGAAACTTATTTTCCTAACTGTAGTTTAAACTAGAATTATTGAAATTTCATATGGAATGAATTTCACAGAATCTATAGTAGAATCCAAATGGGAATGTTTTTTCTCACACCCTACATACACACTGACATGTGTATATAGTTATCATGTTTTCTTTTATGTGCCCAAACTATAATCTCTTTCGAGTTATGTTCACTTTGCTTTAATTAGGGATGGTATTTGTAAAACCCCATATCTATACAGGTGTTTAGAGATCAAGGGAAACTTAAATTTTCAATTTAGTGGCTAAGTTGAATTTTGAAATGGGATTTAGAATCAAATTTTGAGTCTTTGAAAACCTCAATGGAGGAGTTTTAGATATGGTTGGAGGCTTTTGAGTTATCTCAAAGTATCATAGGAACCTTGGGAGAGGTCGGGTGGTAGATGTAGTCAAAACAGTTGCAGTGCCACCGGCTAGCTATTAGTGTCTGGAAATGCAAGAAACCACTTCCAACAGACACTAAATAGCTGGTGGTATTTTTAGAGTGGGGATAACTCTTTTTACCCCTTAATCTTTTGGATGGTGTAGCCAAATCTCCCAATTTTTTTCTCTCACACAATCTCCCAGCATTTCTAAAATATTACTTTTGAATAGCATGAATTGTCTTTAAAGTTTCCACATGATGAACTTTTTCCACATGAAGATCATGTAGTTAACTTGATTTAAAATGCATTATGATCAGTTTCGATCACACATCAAAGGGGTGTTGTTTGAGGCAACATAAATGTGTGATCGATGGTGTTATGATAAGTGTGTATCCCGATATTCTTATTGCTCCTAAATGAGGTGTTGACGCTGTCTCCTATGGACCAGACTTGTTCAGTTGGTCTGAAATGGTAAATGTGGTCAATGAATCATCTTTATTATATTATGCATACTTTATGGCCAATGGTTCATCTTTATTATATTATGTTTCTGTAATCTTACACTATCGTATATTTTGTGTAGGCACATTGTGATATACATGGATAAAAGTTGGATCACATTACCGAGGAACACATCTCAATATGTTAAGGGTTTGAATGGGTTTTTAGATTTTGCAATTTCTAATCGATCCGTTGAAGGGAGAATAAGATGTCCATGTCCTAAATGTAAATTTAGAACATGGTTGAAGAGAGATGAAGTTTATGAACATTTAATACTGAAGCAATTCCCTGAGCAATATTTGTGTTGGATTTGGCATGGAGAATCAAACAATACAGAAAGATTGAGGACTGATGTTAATCCACAGAATGAGGTCCCAAGTTCTTCGACAATGGAAAATGAAATGCAAAACCTCATAAATGATGCATTCGGCACTGCAAGACACCACTATGAGCATCAAAACATATCAGAACAACCAGAAGAGGGTGCTACAAATTGCAACGTGACAAGTGATGTTTCTGAGACTGTAACACAAGCAGATCAAGATTGTAACATATCATTGGATCCTCTTGATTCTGTGGAGCCAAATGTAAGGGAAAACTTCAGTGAGGAAAATGCATTTCATGATTTAGTTGCCGATGGAAATCAAGAGTTGTATAGTGGGTGTTTGAAATATTCAAAGCTTTCATTTCTACTGAAGTTGTACCATATCAAATGTCTATGTGGAATTACAAATAAGGAAATGTCCATGTTATTGGAATTGATTCGTGATGCATTTCCTGAAGCAAAAATCCCAGAATCGTTTTATGATATGAAAAAAGTTGTTAACAAGCTTGGTCTGAATTATACAAAAATACATGCGTGTCCCAATGATTGTATGCTTTACTGGGGAGAGGATTCAAGTAGACAGAATTGTAAGAAATGTTCTTCTTCTAGATGGCAGTCAAAGGGTGATGTTGGAAGTATGACTGAACATAATTTCACGGAGAAGAAGAAAAGGAACACACCTGCAAAAGTTTTGCGTTACTTTCCTTTGAAGCCTCGATTGCAAAGATTATTCATGTCATCAAAAACCGCCGAACACATGAAGTGGCATGCTGTAGATAATAACAATGATGGGTTAATGAGACATCCACGGGATTCCCAATCGTGGAAGACATTTGATTCATTACATCCAGATTTCTCAGCTGATCCTAGGAATGTTCGATTGGGATTGGCTGCCGATGGATTCAACCCATTTGGGACTTTGAGTACGAGTTATAGCATTTGGCCAGTTGTTTTGATCCCTTATAATCTGCCTCCGTGGATGTGTATGCAACAAACATCTTTTATCATTTCGATGATTATTCCTGGAAAACAAATGCCTGGAAATGATATTGATGTATACCTGCAGCCTTTGATTGAAGAATTGCAGGAGTTATGGAGCAACGGTGTTGAGACATTTGATGTTTCTTCTAAAACAATGTTTAAAATGCATGCTGCTTTAATGTGGACCATTAGTGACTTCCCTGGGCTTGGGAATTTATCTGGTTGGAACACTTATACGGGTTTGGCTTGTCCCGTTTGTAACTTTGATTTCGAGCCCAAACGGCTACCTCATAGTTGAAAATGGTGCTTCTTGTGCCATCGAAGATTTCTTGATGCATCTCATAGATTTCGGCTGAACAAATCAAAATTTAATGGTTGCATTGATCGTAGACCACCTCCAAAGTTGTTAACCGGTTCTGAAATATTGACACAGCTTGAAAATGTTAAAACAGAATTTGGGAAGGTTCATCATTTGAATGATAGCGGAAAACGAGTGCGAAGTGCATCGTCAAGTGAAATTAGAACGCAACAATGGAAGAAAAAAAGTATATTCTTCAAACTTTCATATTGGGAATTTAATTCTTTGCGCCACAATCTTGATGTGATGCATATTGAGAAGAATGTATGTGATAATTTGATTTTCACATTACTTAATGAGCATGGAAAGTCGAAGGATCATCTCAATGCTCGCAAAGACTTACAAGTAATGAACATAAAACGTGATCTCTGGCCAGATGAGAATGAAAAGTATGCTCCGGCCATTTTTTCATTGAAAAATAGGGATAAAGATACGTTCCTTCAAATTTTAAAGAATGTGAAGGTATCTGATGGGTATTCGAGTAACATCTCGAGGTGTGTTGACTTGAAGAATCGTAAGTTATATGGATTGAAAAGTCACGATTCACATGTTTTGTTACAACAGTTACTACCATTGGCATTGCGTACATTATTACCTGAAAAAGTTACTGCTGTTGTACTCCATTTCTGCACATTTTTCAGACAGTTATGTGAGAAAGCTCTACATCCATTTCAGCTGGACAACCTACAGGAGAGGTTTGTATTGACCCTTTGTGCAATGGAGATGATCTTCCCTCCATCGTTTTTTACTGTCATGATGCATTTAACTGTGCATTTGGTTGACGAAGCTAAATTAGGAGGCCCCGTTCATTATCGATGGATGTATCCAATTGAGAGGTATTTTATTTATATGTTTCCAGTTAAGTAAACATTTTTTGGCATTTAAATAAATGCATAATATTATTATTATTTTTTCACAGATATCTTGGGCATTTGAAAGCATACGTGAGAAATAAAGCTCAACCAGAAGGCTCTATTGCTGAAGGCTATTTGGCCGAGGAGTGTCTCACCTTTTGTTCCAGATATTTGGATGATATTGAGACAAGATTTACTCGAGTTGGACGTGTTGACGACACATCAACTCAATCTCAAATGCATCAGAAATCAAAAATATTTCCTGCTATTGGCCGATCAGTTGGGAGGACCTCATACGCGACACTAACAGAATTGGAATTATTACAGGCACATAGATATGTGCTGCTGAATAGTGAAATTGCAGATCCATTTATTGAAGAGTTGAGGATACAAACAAAGAGACGAATGAGAAGCCGAACACGAAATGAAAAAGATATAACGAAAGCTGTGAATAAAGAGCTGGTAGAATGGTTTGCACGACGTGTAAGTTTATAAATATTGCAATAAATACGAATATTACTTTGACACATACAATTTGCAAATCTATTAAATTATATTTTTTTTTCAGATCATGAATACTGATACTCGAGCTGACTTTTCAGAAGATTTGAAGTTTCTTGCTAGAGGTCCTATAAAACAAGTTATAAAGTTCAACGCTTATAATGTGAATGGTTTTAGATTTCGTACAGTCGATCGAGAAGTGGGTTTGAAAACACAGAATAGTGGTATTTTTACATTTGCTGAAGTGGAATACTATGGAAAGCTGCATGATATTATTGAATTAAACTACCACGGGCATTTTTCTGTTGTTTTATTCAAATGCAAATGGGTCGATTTTATCAGAGGTGTTAAAAGAGATTCATTGCAATTTACTTCTGTAAACTTCTCTCGCTTGATGGATGTTGGTGATCGTGAACTGCATGATCCATATATCTTAGCATCGCAGGCAAAAATGGTATATTATGTGAATGATGTTGTGGATGAAGGGTGGAGTGTAGTTACTCACGTAATACAAAGAGATTTGTATGATATGGGTGATGAAGTGGAAGATTTGACCTCTGCAATTGAATTTCATCAACAACAGGAAGCAGAATTATTTGTCCATCATGATATTGAAAATATTGGTCTAGCAAGGATGAATGAAGTGGATGAAGCAATGGAGCAGGAAACCGACATGATTGAAGGGGAAAATGATTGTATGTACAATTATTTATTCATTCAGCAACTACTTGTTTCATTTCTGTAGTCATTCATTATCATTGTTATATATATATTGTTTGTTAATACTGGGCATCTATTATCATTTTTAATTTTTTTTCTGCATGAATTTTTTGAAATATATATTCTGAACTTAATTTTATTTGATTAAATGACAGGAATGCCAAGGAAGAAGCGGTACACTATTCCTTCTTCTTCTGCGACAGATGACGATCCGTCTGTCCCCACAGTATCATCTCCCCCTGCACCATCTCTGACACCATCAGTGGATGCCTCATTAGGGGATGAGTCATCGCCTCCCCCTACAGGAGCTTCAGCAGCGGGGCAGCAACACGCCCACTCCAGTTCATCACGGACATTCTGGAGGGTCGCAGTCATAGGTACAAATTTTAATTAAATAAATTTATTGCATTTTGTTTATAGTAATTGTTTGCTCATTGCAGATGAAGACAATGAAACCGTGGAAAGAGACATAAAAAGTTCTGATGTTTGGAACATGCATGGCAAGAAGATAGTGGTGCCATTTGATTCTTATGGGGTCCCGACGGATGACGCCGCAGGTTTACTTGGTCAGATTATAGGTCAGCTGGCAGCGGAGCCCGTTTCCCTGCCTATTTCGTATGATGATTGGAGGCATATGCCTCCAAACTGGAAAAATGAAGTTTATGATTCTCAGATAAAGGTAATTTTATTACTTTATGGTTTAATTGAATGTCATTTTACTAATATATTCAAAATGAATTTCTGTATACAGATGTTCTTCCACTTTACCGTTGCTGATGTGATAGCACGGAAGTGGACATTGAAAAATCTTGGAAAAAAATGGAAAGATTTCAAATGGAGGTTGTGGTGTGATGTCAACGATTCTTCGTTGACCGTGCAGCAGATGTATGAGAAGATACCCAGTGGGGTACCGAAAGAACAGTGGAAGGTTTTTGTCGATAGACATCGTGATGAGAAGCGGATGGTATTGAAATATATATTATTATATTATCCTCATTTTACATTTATAAATGTACATGAAGAGGAGATAGACATTGAATACAATACTATTAAATTGAATTTTATTTATTTCAGGATCTCTCAAGAAAGAATGCTTCAAACCGGGCGAAGCAGGTAATCCCGCACACTGCGGGTTCAAAAAGCTTTTCAAGAAGCCGAATGTCATTGGTAATCTTTTAATTAGTTTAAATATTTATAAGATAATATTATCTATTTAACATATTTGATTGATGATTTATCTTTGTTTAATGCAGTCACAGAGTTTAGGGCATGAAGCATCCCGAACAGAACTGTGGCTGGATGTTCATAAAAAAACAGATGGAAGTTTTGTTAATGAACCTGCCAGAGAAGTTGGGGTATGAAGTCAATTATTTATTATAATAACTTAATATCAGTTTTTACTGTGTTAATATATATTGATATTTGATTTATAGGTAAAAATTAAAGAAAAATGGGATGCCAATCCTGGGCAATCCTACTCAGTCTCCCAGGATGACCCGGTTGGTCAAGTCCTTGGGAAGGAGCATCCTGGTAGAGTGCGCGGGATGGGTTTGGGACCCGTACCATCTGAGGTCTTTCGCATGCCATCAGGGATTTCGGCCTCATCCACTCCTGGTTATAGTCATTTCATACCTGAAGATGCTCAGAGGGAGATGTCTGCTCTACGAAACACAGTTCACCAGCAGGGGAATCAAATATCTGGTTTGTGGTTATATCATTCAGTGTTATAATAGAAGAAGATATATAAATGGGGCTCACAATATATATGATCTATGAATTCATATACTAGTTCTTAGATGTGTACATTCATGAAATCATTATATACCAATTGGAAGTGGGTGGAAGTCAAAATTGTGATGGTCACAATGTATCCCCAATATTAGGGAGGATATGTGATCATATATTGAATAATGATTTCATAACATTATATAGAAATCAAGGAGTCCAGTTAAATACATTATTAAGAATGATTGTACATGGATGAGGTTTTAGGACTCCCCATGATACCATAATTAATTGTTTAGAATGTAATTCCTATTTCATATCATCATTATTGGGAGGAATATGGAATCCCTCCATTACCTAAACTCTCTTTAAAATGACTTTCAATCCCCTAATCGATGGAAATCTGGAATTGAATTTCAATAAGTTGTGGGATTTTTTGGGAACATTAATTTTGACCTAGTTGCATTATGGGTGAATAAAACACCAATTTTTTTTTTGTTTTCCGATAAAAATATACATCATTCATCTGTTTTTGTGTATATATTCTATGAGTTGTGTTGGATGTTGTATACTTTTACATTGTGATGTGTTTATGTTTTGTTTTGATTCTCAAGGATGATAATTGTTTAATAGATTTTTGTTTTGAGGGTCCAGAATTCAAAAGTCACTCCCTTTACATTTTTCCATGTCTTGTTTCTACTAAAAGGAATTTTAGAGGTGTTTTAGAGTCTTGGTGAGAGTTATGTGCATTCAAAGGGTCACCATTCCATGTTGTTGGTTGTGGTGATGGTTGTTTTGGCCATTGGTTCTTGTAGGTTGTCTATGGAGATGGTTGTGTGATGTTAGGATACACCACAAAGAGTGAAATGGTATGGTTGGTTATGTTGTTGGGAATGGTGAATGGATGTCCACCCTGTGTAACATGGGAAATAGAATATGCACGGTGAAGGGAATTATATTGTTCATTTCACTTTTGGGTACCACCTGTGTAGCACGGGGAGCTAGGTTTAACCATGTCGTGGTCTTGGGTGTGGTGAGGAGAAAACAACCAATCTTTTTATGTTATGTCATAGTGGATGTTCATGGAGGGAATCGAGGGATCCAGCACACCTTGGTCCATTCCATGTTCTAGGATATGGTGGTGGTCAATTTTTTTTAAAAACACATGAAAGGCAGGAAAGAGATATGGGTGACTTAGATCTCCTTTAACCAAGGGAGACCACAGCATATTGGGATGTCTCCACACTATGGAGAACCCATTTGGGATTTCCTCTATAAATAGAAGGCACATATGGACTTATTTTGATTTTCTTTCTTCTAATTTGATATTTGGATAACACCAAATCCCATTGATTACCTTTTACCATCTCTCTTAATGTTTTTATCCTCTTGGATTGTGGATAATTGAGTTCCATTTATTCAAGTTTCCTTCTTCTTTCCTTTCTACCTTTTATTATTCCCAATATTTTGGGTGTTTATTGTTGAGAACCCCTATATTTTTGGTTGAGTTATGAGTGTGTTTGGGTGATGGGATTCTGAGGATAGGTTTTGGTGGGTTTCTCTTATATCCTAGTGAAACTTGATCCTTTGTTTCTTCTGTTGCGATTATGGTTCTCCTTAAATCTCTAATTAAGGTAGGATATTTGAGTTCCCTCATTACTATTTTAAATATGTGATATTATAATACTACTATTTCATCTTGGGTGGAAGTTAAGATATTTCCTAATGAAAATAATTAATTGGATATATTAAAATTAATGGGAAGGGGTGATATCAAATGTGCTTTAGGTTTTTCATGATATTGCTTTTCTATGAATGTGTGTTGGTTGTTGTTTATTATGAATTGTTTTTACTTCTATGAAATTATTATTGTTTCTAAAATTTAATTTGATAAATCACCTCACATTAAAATGATAATGTCTTTACTTATGGTAATTGAATTTCCTATCTGTAAACAAGGAATCATTGTCTTTTCCCTTTTCTTGTGAGGTTGATTTAATTTGATAGTTTGCATAATAGATGGAATTATGGTTATGGTTACTTTATGAGTTTGGATTATGGATAAGGTGATGATTTGTGATGCAAAAATTGTGGGTTGGATGTGTTTGAATTTTATAACATTGTGTCTTGTCTTGTTAGTTACTCAGTAGTTATGGAATTCTTGAAATGGTAAATCCTAGTAAATGAATGATGATGGATAAATTGGATAATTTTGCTTAAATTAGGTTGAAAAAAATGTAGGTCTTGAATATATAATGGATTGTAATTAAATATATAAATATGGTAAATGATTATGTAGGTGGTTGGTAATTGATGTAGTTAAATTGGAACTATGAAACTGGTGTATGGTTGTGTGCTTGGTTAGTGGGGCAGTGGTGTAGCAGATGCAACGTATTTTTTTTTTCCAGTTCAACGTTTAGCGGCGGTTTTAACCGCCGCTAAATGCCATACCTGTGAGCATTTAGCGGCGGTTTTAACCGCCGCTAAATAACCGGGAATCCGTTAGCGGCGGTTTTAACCGCCGCTAAATGATGAACTGGGCAGAATTTAGCGGCGGTTTTAACCGCCGCTAAATATATTATGTTGATATTTAGCGGCGGTTTTCACCGCCGCAGAATAGGCGCATCAAACGACTGAATTTAGCGGCGGTTAAAACCGCCGCTAAATAAGATACCCATATAACCGCCGCTAAATGAAGAAAAACCGCCGCTAAATGACGGACATACGACACATTTCTAAAACCGCCGCGGAATCGAAAAAACCGCCGCTAATAGATTGCCGACGCCAAACTTAGCGGCGGTTTTTGTAAACCGCCGCCACACAATATAGCGGCGGTTTAAACCGCCGCTAAACCGGAAAAAAACCGCCGCTAGGATCGGCATTTGTTGTAGTGATGGATATATTCTCCCATTTCCACTCTGGCACTGGTAAAGGCTGAAGCATCCCTTTCGTTAACCGCCTCTCTTCTTTAACCTGCTAACAAGTCAAACACTTCACATTAAAATCAGCAATATCTGTTTTCATTCCATCCCACCAGTAATACCCCCGCAGATCTCTGTACATCTTAGTACTGCCAGGATGAACTGAAAACGGAGAACTATGAGCTTCACACAACGACTCTCTCTTCAACTGTGAATCACAAGGCACACACAATCTCTTCCCAAATCTCAAAACGCAATCATTATCAATATTGAATTCAGGAAACTTACCTTTCTGAACCACCTCTAACTTTTTCTGCAACTCACTATCTTGCTTCTGTGCTTGCTTGATTCTATCTGATAGAGATGATATCACTGATACCTAAAGCAAAACAGAAGAACATCCTAAACCAACAACTTCTATTCCAAAGTTCATCAAATCCTTAACCAAAGTATCACGTTCCAAATGCAACATTTCTAATGAAGCATTACTTTTTCGACTCAAAGCATCAGCCACTTTATTTGCTTTTCCCGGATGGTAATGAATTGTACAATCATAATCCTTGATTAATTCCAGCCATCTCCTCTGTCTCATGTTCAATTCTTTCTGAGTGAATATATACTTTAAACTTTGTGATCAGTATATATTTCAGACTTTACTCCAAACAAATGATGCCTCCAGATTTTTAAAGAGAAAACCACAACATCTAATTCCAAATCATGCGTAGGGTAATTTACCTCATGAGTTTTCAATTGTCGTGAAGAATAAGAAATTGCCTGATCATTCTTCATTAGGACACAACCAAGTACTTTCAATGAAGCATCACTGTAGATAACAAACTCACCATTCCTAGAAGGTAGTTCCAAAACTGGAGTATTCCCCAATCTTCTTTTAAGTTCCTGAAAAAAATCATCACATTCTTTTATCCATAGAAACTTAATACCCTTCCGAGTTAGCTTAGTCATTGGACTAGATAACCATGAAAAATTTCTAAAAAACTTTCGGTAATAGCCTGCCAATCCAAGGAAACTACGAATCTCTGTTACATTTGTGGGTCTTAGCCATTCTTCAACAACCTTTGTTTTTGTAGGATCAACAGTTATCCCCTCTTTAGAAACAATGTGACCAAGGAATGAAATTTTTTGCAACCAAAACTCACACTTTCTGAATTTCCCATACAATTTATTTTATTTTAAGGTTTGCAAAATAACCCTTAAATGTCTTTCATGCTCCTCTTTACTTTTAGAAAACACCAAAATATCATCAATGAAAACCACCACAATCTTATCCAAGAACTCATGGAAAATTATATTCATTAAGTCCATGAATACAGAAGGTGAATTGGTTAGCCCAAAAGGAATTACTAAAAATTCATAATGGCCATATCTTGTACAAAACGCAGTCTTCGGAACATCTGCTTCCTTTACCTTTAGATGATGGTACCCCGATTTCAGGTTAACCTTTGAAAAAAACTATGCTCCCTGGAGCTAATCAAACTAATCATTGATATGAGGAAAAGGATATTTGTTCTAAACAGTGATGTTATTCAAGGATCTATAATCAATGTAAATTATCATAGAACCATCTTTCTTTTTAACAAATAAAATAGGAGCACCCCGTGGTGATGTGCTAGGTCGAATGAAACATTTCTATAATAAATCTTTCAATTTCTCCTTCAACTCTAAAAGTTCAATTTGAGCCATTCAATAAGGGATTTTTGAAATTGGATTAGAATCAGGAACTAAGTCAACAGTAAACTCAACTTCACGATCTGGTATTATTCCAGGAAACTCATCAGGAAAAACATCAGGATACTCATTTACCACTGGCACATCATTAATCTGAACAGTTCCTTTATTTTCAACGATGTGTGTAAGGTAACATTCATTTCCATATTTTACAAGTTTCTTGGCCACTTGATATGTTATCAACAGTAAGGGTTCATTCTTGTACACCAACTGAAAGTCTTTCTGAAAAGAAACTTCCTTAGCTCTACAGTCAATATTAGCATAGTAAATAGAGAGCTAATCCATACCCAGGATAACATCAAACTCTACTAGAGGTAGAACAATAAGTTTTAAAAGTAGGTTATTTCCACAGATAATGATATGGAGATTCTTATAAATTCCTTTTGCCTCAACATTTCCCCCAGTTGTTTTTACCAAAAGTTCAGGAGTCATTTCTTGAGATGGTATTCCCATTTTACTAGAAAAGTTTTCAGATATGAAAGAATTTGTAGACCCCGAATCAAACAACACACTTGCATAATCTGAAAAAACAATCAAAGTACCTGATATAACTTCATTTGATGGCCCGAAATCTGCTAAAGTAGTTGCAAAGGATTTCACAACCCCTTTCTGCTTGTAGTCTAACTGCTTCCCATCACTCAAGCTCTTTGTCGGACACTTGTTTGCATAGTGACCCATCTCATTTCACTTAAAACATTTCACTAACTGTAAATAAAATTTGGTCTTACCTTCACCTTAATCTTTTTCTGTGCAATCACGAGCCTTATGTCCCATCTTACCACATCGGTAGCACTTTCTAGAATTCCGACGGCATTCCCCAGCATGCCTTTTACCACATTTATCACAAACTGGAAAATTAGTTTTCTTACCATCAGACTTTTTTGAAGATTTATTCCCTTTCTACTGCCACCTCGGTCTCTTCTTCAGCTGGTTGTTATAGAACACTTGATCATCAGAAATCTCCATTTCCACCTTCTCAGCACATCGAAAGAGATTTTCATAACTTTTAAACTCACGAGAAGCCAATGCCCTTTGATATTTTGGTTTTAATCTGGAGTAAAAACGATTTATTTTACTATCAAGGTATCGGATAAAATTTGGAGCATACCTTGCCAATCGAGTGAACCTTTCTTCATAGGCAGCCACTGAGTCTTCCTCTTGCCTCAATTCCAAGAATTTCTTTTCCATCATAAGTCGAACAGCCTTAGGAAAATACTTCTCAAGAAACGTACCTTTGAATTCATCCCAGTCAAGAGCATCAATCTCATCAGCCTCCCTGATACTTTTAATCGTCGACCACCACTGATCTGCTTCACCCTCCAAATGGTAAATAGCAAGACTAACCTTTTGAATGTCTGAACACCCCATGACATCGAAAATCATCTCTAGTACTTTAATCCACCCTTCAGATAGAACAGGTTCAGATGATCCTCTGAATGATGGGGGATGTTGCCTCATGAAATGTTCCACCACTCACATGTTCCTCTGTGGTTGATCAGGCTGATCTCGTGCATGGATACCACCGCCATTTATCGCTTGGGTCAACAGCGCCATTACTACAAAAAACTGTTCAGTACCAATTCCGACCATCTCAGGATGCTGATTCGGAAGGTTATTTCCTTCTGTATGCCTTCCTAGCAATGTTTACTTGTTTCCTCTATGGAAAACCATTCTGAACAAACATGTTTTAGATAAAGCAACATGTTAATCTTCAAATGCAATATGATTTCAATTTTACCATAAAAAATATATTTTTGGATAATCAATTAATAGAATTCTAACTCATAAAGTTATCTAAACCGGCCTCTGATACCAAATATAAGGCACCAGCCTTAAACCATACTTAATCTTGTGTTATTACAAGATTACACATTGAGGATCTTTTTGGGTTTAGAGTTTTATATAATTAGATAATAAAACTTGCATTACATTCCACATTTAAACAAAGTGGTTACATAAAGATTGTATTAATTTTTTCCCATCAACGGAACATATTTAAAATAAAACATGGATTCTTTCTTGAAACATCCTTGACACTACCATCATTTCATGTACCATTCCCTTGACCTGTGAAAAACATTTCAAAAAAAATTGGGATGAGCATAAAAAGCACAGTATGGGTTTTAAAAATATGGAAAGGAAACATGAGTTCATATATACATAAGAATGAAATCATACCTTACCCATAAAACATAAGCACTTTAACATACCTCATCAAATCATGAATAAATCATAGAAATCATAAGATATAAAGGTAACTTGAGGCATTCATAACATTCTTACGTAGGGAGTAACCCTCTTGGTTACGTTTGGAATACCCATCACAGTATATTCCCTAAATCTCTTCGGAGAAACCATAACGTTTCACTCTTTCGCGTTACCCAATGCATTAGATAGCTATATCAGGCTCACCCACCCTTAGTTTACCACAGAACCACCCGTCATCATAATAATGCTCAAGAACCTCAACATAATCGTATCACATAAAACATGCATAAAGGAAACATAACATTTCCATCTTTCAATTAGAAGATGTCAATACAAAACATTGATATAAAACAATTATGAAAACCATTTTCAATTCAAAAATAAAAGAAAAGTAAATCATGGTATTTATTTTTCTTTTAAAAAAAGGTATAGCTTATAGAGGAAGCCGAAACTCAAATAATGGTCATGGCAGTGGAGAAGTCATTGTCGCCGCATACATACGATAAAAACATTCCCTTTTGTCATTTTGTTAAACGCTTCATATAAAAAAAGATTCCTTTTGGATAAAAGTAAAAGTCAAATGGGTTTATACACCGTATAAAATAATGTTGTGTATAAAACAAAATATGCCTCAATGAAAGGAGATTGAGACGAAGTCCCGTACCTCGGGTCCGACTTGACTCGGTCGTTCTTTAATCTCCTGAATAATAAACTTGAGTTAATTTATACTTGTTTAAGAACCCTTTTCAAGTTAATTATTCCTTTTATATCACTTATTTCATGTCATGAAAACTATGTAATTTTTTAAGTTAATAACGGTCGTTTTAACGATCAATGGTACTTGAGTCAAAAATAAACCCTTTAAAATTACATGTTTTTCATGTATCCATTATATCCAGAATGGTATTCATGATGTAGATATCATATATATTACATATATCTAGTACATGCATGCATTTATAATATTATATAACATTTAGAGGTAAGAAATGAAATTCACCGTTCATGGAGACGGTAAGCCGTACGTACGCATGAATGCTGCTTCCATTTCTATTTCGTATTTTATGAAATGGAATCATAATGATATAAAGGTATATTATAATTTTAGTGTAAAATCATATATAATATCATAACTCCATCCTTTATATGTCCAACATATGGTATTAACAAATCAAATCACTTTGAGGGGGTGTTAGTCCGCACTTCCTTAAATGAAGATATCGCGTTTACCCATAATGGAAACCATAAAGGTATGTCCAAAATGAAAAATACATAAGCTTAAGGAAAATATAAACACATTATATATCATATATAAATATAGTGTCTTATTAATGTAAACATTTGAAGGTGTTAAAATAATGTTGAACAATCATCATTTCGGGAGGCATAAATTCACCATCCACAGAAACAGTATGTTCTTTAACCATTAGATGTAGGTGTGTGTAAGTGTAGCTCGAATTGTTAATTTAATAAAATCCTAGTATATTGAAGATACTGGATTTGTTACAAAATAAATGAATAAAAAGATTTTAGGGGGTTGGAGAAGCAAAATAAAACAAAAGGACTCAGGTGAAGACATTACACTAATATCGGGTAACTCCCTTTGGATTGAGCTCAAAGGATTCCTTGGGAAGACTTCTGCCCAAAGTGAGGCTTCAAGGAGTAAGAGAGGTAAGTGGATAGACAAAATGGGCAGGGTTTGGCCGAGCCAAGGGCTTTGGAAGTGTGGGTAAGGAGGTAGTGGTGGGGGGATTTTATAAGAGGAGAAGAGGGGCACTCTTGGAAAGTAAAGAAATTTTACTTTATTTTAAAATGAGTTTTGGATTAAAAAGGTCCCACATTGATATTATTATAGGTTATGGTGGTAAGGGTTCCAAATCCACCCATCCAATAGGTTTTGGACATGTTTAGGTCATAGATTTTACTTTATTATTTCAATTTATTTAAATCCTTTATTAATGAGGTAATCGCTGCATCATCATGATGTCATAAATAATTTAAATTATTTAAAGTCTAAAAATTATATAAAAAAATACTATGATGTAGTAAATCATTTTATATTTCCAATGAATATTTATAATCAAAAAATATGACTTGTATAACCCCATGTAAAAATTGTTTTAGTAAAATATCTCATGTTTGTTTCATTTTTTCTTTTACATTAAATAAAAAGTTATTTATGTCATTTTTCCCAACCAAAGTGGCTCCATGGGGTCCCCAAGATGACCCCTGGATTTTCGTGGTCGACCATGACAAATCCAATGACTGTAGGACATGTGTCAAGCTCATCTCATATTATTAAAAACATTATTTTTACCTTAAACTACACTAATTACCTCTAATCGCGATTAAAAACATAAAAGTTACTATTCACCAAAAAATTATTTTAATCTCATTGAACCACACTTTACATCATAATGACAACCATGTATGTAGGATTTTTGAAATTCAAAACACAGAGGTGGTAAAATTTTATTTAAATGAAAAATTAGTTTTTTAAAGTACCACTTAGTGGTTTAACTATTCATCAAAAATTGATGTTTTTCAGAAAAATACCAAAACTTCACCCTAAGCTATATTTGATATTCTGAATTCAAAAATGTTTTATATTTTACAAAATTAAAAACATATAAGTTGCATTAATTAATTTAATAATTAATTCCAGCTGTCAGAGCAAATAGCGTGTTTTTATGAAACAATAAGTATCAAAAGATTGACACTAGTTTAAGTCCATTTTCAAAGTGAAATTGATTCCAATGACCACAATTGGATTAAATGGTAAAAATATATTCTAATTTCACTTCAAAACCAATTCAAAAGATAATCTAATCATATAAATTAATTAGATTAAAAAGCATTTTTGATGTAAAATGCAGTATTTTTCACTATTCATTAAAAAATGAACATTGTCAGAAAAATACCAAAAATTCACACAAAGTAAATTTTGATGTCCCAATCATAAAGAATAAGATTATTTTGAAAAAAATAGCTTATAAAATTGTCAAATGATAGATTTAAAAATGGTTTTCCATCAAAAGGCAGTAAAACAATCTTTTAAAAATATTAGTGTATTCCATGCTAAAGATTGGATTTATTTTCATTTTAAGCCTCTAAAACACTATCTAATTCATTAATAGACATAGATAAAAATATCTATTATTCATTACATACTTGGGATGTTACAGTCTGCCATAAATAACATGTTTGATTTTGGATTTCATTGTTCTTTTTTTCATTCATATTTTTAAGAGCTTCTTGAGTCTTCAGATACACTCTGTGTAGCTTTCAGTGTTCTTTTTTTTACTATAGTTTCAAAATACAAATTCTATTTATATCACTTTTACGGCCTTTTTCATTCATATTTTAGTTATGGAAAATCAATTATGATATGACCAAATTTCAAATATTATTAGAATCAATCATCATTTGGTTCATTTTCATCCTTCCTGAATGATATTCCGATCACTATTTTCTCTTGGTATACCTTTCTAAACATTATATCTAACTGTTCTAGTTTAATTTTATAATATGAGGAATCTAAATTCTTCTCTAATTTTCATTTTGGATTTCTTATGCTATGATTCTGAGAGGTCACATTCAAAGCATTATTTTCTTTATTCACTATAATCAAATGATCTTCAGCTTCAACCAATATTTATTCGTCATACATCATCAGGGTTCCAATTTGTTCTTTCATTGTCATAACTTTGACAGATGATGATTGGAAAATTTCAGTAGATATTCCATTCCATTTTAAAGGAAGTACTTGGAGTACATTCAGTGGTTGATAATTTTTTTGTTGGGTTCACCTAAGGATGTAATATTATTAAAAATTTCTTTAATACTTCTATTCATCTATGTAATTATTTCATCATCTGAAATTATAATTGTGTCAAAAATTTGCTTATCTATAGAATACCGCCTATGTATTTCATTGTCTGTTCCTTCATAGGAAATTGTGATGGTTTGATATATCTCATAGATATTTGGACATTTTGATACACATTTAAACTCATTTGGTCTATTTCCACATATAATTTCATTCATAGTATTAGAATTGATATCAAACTTGGCTTCTGTTACAGTATCTCGTGATTCTAGTTTATCAAGAATTGCATATGGAGTACTGATCATTGAGTAGAATCGAAATCCAAGATTCATTAAATAGATAATCATTCATGATATCCATAAACCATAATTTTCTTTATTAAAGTGAATATCATGTACCATTGACATTTCATCTCTAGGATAATCCATTTCCATATTTTTATGGACCATATAACTTTTATCTTTCTAATGATTTATAAAAAATATCACCATTTATACATGTTTTTTGGATTTAATATACATAATAACAAAAGAGTGGGGAGAATTTCTTCCTTTAAAAAATATTCCAAAATTTCGGTTTCGACACCCCCTTCAATTTATAAGGGTATACTATGTTTTATTCTATAAAAACGTTATATAGTGGTTAAATAGTGATAATGTACTCGGATTTTTGTAGTAGTTCTAGGCACAATGATCACATTGTCCACTTTGTTGGGTTTGGATGCTTAGCGTACGATGGATCGCGTAGCTCAAGATGGGACCAATGGTTTCCTGATTGTAGTTTAAATTTTGAATGTCATTTGGATAAATGTTGGTTTTGGTTTCTTCTTGATTATTTGTTATTGGTTACTTGGTTTATGACCCGTATTTTGGCCTGTTTTGGTCTGCTTTTCAAATTTTGATCCAAATAGACTCAACCACATGGATCAAGCCCCATAACAGTTTTTAGTGAAAGTGGTTCATCCTTTCAGAGAATTTCAGATTTGGATGTTTGAGAGGGTATGGCATTAGCCATCAGATCGGGCATGTTCTTTGACACAAGAAACCATCTAGCCAAAGAGTCACGTAATGGTGGAGAGATTCATCACAATCAAATGCTAGGGAGGGGTATCTCAATGTTCTCAATCTCGATTTATTTTCATAGATCTTCATGTTGTGATTAGTCCGAAGTTCATGAAGTCTATATGGGTTTCTCCCTTCTTCCCATAAAAGGGTCTCTATTATTATTAAACAATTGAAGGGAATCAGGTCGTTGGATAAGTGAGAATTTTCTAATGCAATCATGGTTGGAAAATGATCTTTAATATGTCCACAACTAAACAACAATAGTAACTCAAGGTTGAAATATTTAGAACATTCAAAGAATATCTTGTTTTTCAAAAAAAATTGATTTCATCATTCGTTGTAGTGGAAATCTAAAAGATAATTTCAATAATGGAGTCACATATGTCAATCACTTATAACACATAATTTTGAAGAGATACTATAATGGAATATCTTGAATAGATAATTTATTTGGTATTCTAGATCTAAATCAATATCCCAATTGATTATAGAAATTTAAATTCCAATTTCCAGGGGAGTCATAATTTCCCTTAGGAACATGAATGATTTTCTCCGATTAATACAATTCCTTGAAACAACAATAATGATTCTTGAATCAGACTTCAATTCTGAATCGATTGTTGAAACAATCTCATATTGAAAATGTGTCTTAAAAACATCAACATTGTTAACGAAACATTTTTTTTATACAACGTATCATCAGGTTCCTTTGCATAGCATAGGGTTCCTTTGTTTAGAACAGTGTTCCTGCCAACGTATGGTTCAACAACCATACATTTATATTTACAAAAATTAGGGAACAAAGTATAATAGCTTTGAAAATCCCAACATTCAGATTTTTAGCATAATATAAAGAATGTAGCATTGATTAACCATACATTGAAATCCTCAAATGTAGGTTTTATGAATAATAAAACCCACATCCAATTTAGGGTTTCTAATACTTATGCTTGTTGATTCTCCTAACATAAGAATGCCAATATAAATGTAAACTATTTATTATATCTTATGTTTGATACCATATTCTGGTATTAACATTGTAGTGTAACATAGAGGTGTTGAACCATTTGATCATTTTTTAAATATAGTGGTTGATGTACTGTTTCCAGAGTAATTCCCCTAAAGATATGTTCCACTAACATTGATATAAATTCCCAAAAACTCACTCAAGAAAAATTCCTTATAAAACAAACAAGGGTATTTTTGTGCATTAAAATAATCATAAATTATTGAATATTTTTTTGACAACACATTCCCGATAATTACATGTTAGGAAACTTGGGCTTTGACACATAACACTTTAAAACGTTCACATATCACCTAAGGGTTACATGTGAGATGATGATAGACTATTAGGTTGTCTCAGATCACATTACCTGAATAGTAATTTCCACTTACTTGATCGTCACCCATAGATATTTTTTTTCATGATTTACATGTTGAAGATTGGCATGTACTTGGCCCAGATCAAATCCCAATGACTCTACTTCCCTCCCATGATTCGACAAATGGGATTCATACAACCTGATTCTACTATTTGAGGCCATCAACTATTTGTTTTTCAATAATTAACCATTGTCATATCTATTTATAAATGATAATCATAACATTGTGATTATAGTTTCCAATAATCATATAGAACATTAGTCATAATTGAACAATGTTCATATAACAATCAAAATATGAGGGATATATTAAAATATTCTTAATTCATTATTAATGAGATATAGTATTGTTGTGTAATAATATAACACACATTTTCTAGAAATACTTATCATTAAAAAATTTAGGAACATTTTATATTCTATTATATTATGCCTATGAACCTTTGTTATAATCTTATACCCATATTATAATCTTATATTCACTTATAATCTTCAATTTACATCTATTATTTTCAACCCTTACTGATAATTTTATATAACCCTTTCATGTCGTTCAATTTCTCATGGTTATGAAAAAAGTACTATATATGATATGTCTATAGCGGTATAATTTGTTAAGATAATTTGTGAGATATATTTAAGAATAGATGTAAAATAAGCCAATTATGTATATAATATTGAATGAAACTAATCCTATTTGATCTGATGTGTGTTTTATTTTTGAGGTGTAATGAGTAAACACATGAAATTATGTATTATATATGTATATTGTTCTCAGGATGACAATATGGGTATCAGTGGAAAGGGGGGATGGTGACAAAATATGACATATTAAATACACCTAAACCATTACTATCAAGTATATAATTTATGAAAACTATGAAATAAATTATTAATATTAATAATGGAAGACCTGGGGTATAAGTTGGTTACTATTTGGTGGTTTAAATAAATTTTAATCTATAAAAAATTGAATGATGAATCACTCTGCATTTTATGTCAGCATGATTCACTAGTTCTCCAACAAAATTGTCCTGGAATTTATATATAGTGAGAAGTTTCCAAATGAATTTGGAAATTAAAAAGAACCTATTAATGATAATATCGGGAATGAATATCATGTTACTTCTATTAATTATGATTCAGAAATTGATAATAATAGTCATGATATCCTATTAAATAATTAATTGAAATTACTGAGAAAGAAAATCTTGTAAAAAGTAAAAAATATGTTTTTTTCTATTAATATTCTTGAATTTGATGAAATGATTTAGAAGATATTAGAGTGATTTTTACTATGTATTATTGTGTTAAGTAAAATTATGTATCCAAGTATATAAATCCCTCCAATTATAGAACTTAATAAACTTATTGAAAACATTTTTTTATGAATTATTGAAGGCAAAATTTTCTTATGATTATTTCCAACGATTTATCATTATAATAAGAGAGTAAGGGTTTCATGTTACTTATATAGACTATATAAGTCATAGAATGGAATTTATTAGACCATAATGAAATATATCAGTCAATATGAATGTATAAAATCTAATTAGATTAAATTCTAAAAGATTTTATGTAATGTGAATGATGTTTTAATCTTAATCACGAAAACATTTTCAAAAAATATGATTCCATTTTTTTGGATAGTGGAATGATATCTTCAATATCTGATAGTAAGTGTGAGATTAAAATTCATATAGTTGCTATGACTATTTATTTTACTTTATTTAAGAATAAATTTAGTTATCTTGATCTAGGAATAGTTCCATGTAAGTAGAGGGTGTGTTTAGATTATAAGAATCTCAATTTTAAAAATTGATAAGACTAGTTTCATATTTTATTCCGTGATAAAATATTAGGTATTATTACCAATCAATTTCAATTATATTTATTAGATGAAATATTTTATTTTTTAAGAATTCATTAAAACATGATGATTTAGAAAATACCACTTTTTGTTATATATTTATTATATTTTCATATTGGATAATTAACATTAATCTATGTAAATCTAAAAGAAGCATCCTAAGGTTAATTATGAGAATCTTTGTGTATTTATTGTTGACTGTATGGAAGAATTCATGGATGGATTCATTGTTTATAGAAAATTCATTAACTACTTTATGTATAGTTTTAGATCTTTTCAAAGGAATTGTATTGAGAAAATACATTTTCCCTACATTGGGAGTTCCACTTTTTAAATAGAGGAAATAAAATTAGATATGACCATGGTGGATTAAATTTTTTATCTTCCTTAACTAATGATATTGAAATTTGTGAGAATATTTATTATATAAGACCAATTTTAAATAATATTACTATAGGATTTAAATAAATTTTCTCCTTATTTATTAATATTTCTCTAAAAGTATGCACAATTGGTTTTTATGATAATCACAAGAGATCCTTTAATGAATATAAGAATGAAATTTTGTTTGAACAAATAGTATGACCCATGTAACATTCCAATCTGGTTCACCCCTAAACTAGTTGCCACACAAGTTGACACATGACCTCAGGTGTGTCTCCCCATATTCCATAGTCTGCCGACTTATTGCGAGTATCTAAGGATAGTCATGGTGAGACTATACCCTCTTATCAGAGCTTCACAATATTATAAGAGAGTAAATAAAAAACTGTGGAAATAAATAGTGGAAGTAGCCTAATAAATTATGAAGCAGTGGAAGGCTGATTTTATAAATCTTGTATAAACAAAGGGCCAACGCCAATTATATAGAAGATGCATGCATTCTATGATAATGATATAAAAATGGAAAACAGTGAATGAAATAGAATTCCTTACAATACATTACAAAAATAAATAAACAATAACTCAATGCCATGTGGGTTGTCTCCTCGAGCTTCCTGAGCTTCTGCTTGGTCCTTTTCTCCCATCATCCAAGTAAATGCAAACAACACGATCCTGCCAAAAAATATAATCTAATAAGGTAACCCATTGCAATGGAAGTCTGAGTAGGGTGTGAAATATAAATCATATTAGGTTGGGACCACTACTGTCTACCCCAAATACAAACAATTAATAAATAATTTAAACTGTGTGAAAGCAGGCATAAATAAAGTAAGTAGTACAAAGTAACTATATACCCATGTACCTTCTTCATCCCTCATATGGTGTCTGAACCAGAATTATATATTTGTATTTCATACACAACAATCATTACATAATCATTTTTATTCTTCAATTATTCTAACCCCATTAAATTACGAAATTCTCAAGATTCTTCCTAAGCATATTGTCCCCTATATAAGTCAATAACCACAACTTTCACTAAAGATTATCTATGTATGAAAAGTAATGACCGGATCCAAGCTCATTCTTAGGCATGGATAACACGTTGTAAGTTATTCAATTTAAAATTTCATATACTATGTCTAAGATCATCCACTAAAATAGTGATTTGCACATAGGTTAATCCACTAAAAGTGATTCACCCAATTCACTAACAATTCTGAACCCTTTCTCATATTCAATTCAAAAACTATTATGTCAGAAACGTTTTCATAAACAATTAATTAGTTTGATTTATGATCCAGTGGAAACAAAGTCCAATGTCAATTAATTGGTGTAGAACGTCATGTCTAGAACCCTCGTGCATATTTGGAGCATCATTCCTTATCTCACAACCCATGGGTATTTAGAGCATCAGTTCCAGACCCATAAAAAAGGATTTGCATGCATGCTGGGTGTAGAAGGCCATGTCTTGCATCCCTTGAGAATTTATAGCATTAGTCTTTGTCTCACTACCCATTTATCAATCATATGTATATATTTATCATTGGTATAGACCACCATTTCTAGTAGCCTGTGTGTATATGAAGCTCCAATCCTTATCGCACAACCCATTTATCAATCATACATATATATCTATCATTGGTCTATAACACCATGTCTAATACTCAAAACCATCTATTAATTAAATCATAAATTAACTAATCCAATCCCTTAATTAATTCAATAACTAATTAACAACCTAAATCACCCATCGAATAAGTCAAAAATTAATTAACAATTCAATATGTCAATAGTAAATAATTTATTGAAAATTAAATATTCATAGAAAGCCAACTATATAATTCACTGAACATTTAATTATACAATTTCTTTAACAAGTCTGAACCCGTCCACTCGAACAGTGATTCCCCTATGAAATTTACAATTTACATGCATGTTATAATCATCTCCATACATGTTGAACAAAGCCCTGATTTTTAGCAACCATCTCACACAACATATCAAATTTTTATATAACTCCTTCCAAGACAACTTAAGGAATGTAAAAATAATACACATCAAAAAGTACCCTTGGCAAGCAGTCATACCAAACTATCAATTCACAATCTTAATTTAATGCATGAAAATTAATTAATAAAACAACTAAATAATTAATTAAATCTTTTATATTTATCCAATAATCAATTAATATACAATTTACCATTTAACATGTAATAATTAATCCATCCATTAATAATTACCAGTTTCAAATTTATATCCAAATCATGTCAAATATTCAATTTTCTCAATAATCTGTAAAAGTAACAATTTTATTCCAACTCATGACTTTATAATTAAGTATACTATTAATTATATTATTACCCATTATGACCATTCAAATTATATATTTATTTTATCATATCACTTTAACCAAACTAGTAAAACATGTTTAAAATCAACACATGTTCATGTCCTCATTTATTTCATGTGGGGAAAAATTTTAATAACATCAAAAGTGTCATGTATCAATGTATCATAATCATGGAAACTTATATTCTCAATTTATTTATAGATGCTAAATTTTTTAAATAAAGTGTTATGGATTTGGTACCCAACCTTGGGGTGGCACCATTTTAAATCTAATGCTCTTTAATATAATTGGCAGCAACTAGTATACAGCTGGTCTGAAATCGCACGTGCGTACACCTTATATATATATATATTTATTTATATTCACGTGCGCACCCTGCAACAATATAAATAAAATTCATAATATTAAACAGGTACTCAGAATCAAAGAAGTAAGGACAAAATAACCTCTAACTATATACCAGGTACTCATATAAATTATCAAACCCCTAATTTAATGATGTTAAACAATACCACAGTTATATTACCTTACCCAAAACATGGCGGAAAATTCAAAACAAACCCATATGCCTCCCTTTTGTCAGCTGATTCCAGAAAACGGTCCAAAGGGTCTAGAAGAGCCCCTTGAACATCCCAAGAACTGAAGAAACCATGAATCCATATAAAACCTGAACCGTAGGGGTTTGGACGAGAAAATAGCGAGATGGAGGAGACAAACGACTTATGAAAATCCTAAATCAAATGCAGACAGACTCGTCTCACCGAGACATATAACATTTCAGAAGACACTGGGAAGATTTGATCGCTCGAAGAGGAGCTCACAAGGGGGTGTAGTGCGCCTCAAAGGAGTGGCCTAATGAATTTTTGTTATTCCTCCTTTATAGTGGGGCGCCACCCTCCTTTTCAATCACCCAATTATCCATTACATCCAAGATAAATTAATAGTCATAATATAATAATAATAACAATTATTATTTTCATTTAATATAGTATTACTTAATTAACTAACCTTTAAAAAAATGTTTCAAAATTATTTCTGAAAACCCACATTTTTCATCAAATAAAATTAATACAATAATAATAATAATATCTTTCTTAATATTATAATTAAATATTTCATTTATTTAAAATTAAAAAATGCATTTTAAAAACCAGGTAACTGCACAGCTGACCCACACTCTTTGTCTAACAGTGCACAACAAGATATATTCATTTAAAATCATTTAATTAAAATAAACCCAGCTTCAAATTTAATCCTAATTTAATATTTCCATTTAATATTAACCTTCTTCGATAAAACCCAACTCCTTGTTTGCACATTATTTAAATAAGTTCGTTCACAAAATTTTAATAAATAAATTCCCCACTTCATGTTTATAAATTAAATTATCTCAACACAATTTAATTAAATTTATAAAACTATAAATCATAATAATTTATTTAATTATCACAACCCAAATTAATTTAAAAGACCTCCCCTTCATAGCGATTAATTACATTATTATTTAACTTTAATGTAATTAATGTAATCCCCAAAAAACCCATTATTATTATTCATAATAATAATAACAGCCCCTCATAAGACCAAAATATTAATAATCACATTATTATTAATCTTATTATTCACCCTTAGATAATGCCCAACAACTCTTATAAAATGAAATCACTTCTTTATTAATTATGAAACTTTTAATTTAATTATCTATTTCCTTGAAATAACCAAAAGCCTCATTAATTTCACATAACAATTACAACTCATTAAACATTCAATTAAAATCGTTTAAAATAAATTTTACACCCCATTTAATTAAAAATGTTTCGTCATTCATTATTATCTTAAAAAAATTTCATAATTTATTATGAAACTCCATATTGATCATTTAATTAAATTTTTTAAAAATTTATTTAACTAAAATTACCACAATAATAATAATAACATTTTAATTATTTTTAGTCCAATATTCATTTACTAAAATCCAAAACCCCCAATTTATTACAATACCATTAATATGATAAAAACTCCAATCCATAACCCTTCATTTAATTTCCATAGCAATAATAATTATTAAATTCATAAAACAAAAATAATAATAATCTCATTATTATTATTATTCAATCTATTGATAAACGAAATACAACTATTTAATAACAATTATTTATCAAATATGAAAATCCTCATTTTATTAAATGCTTCTTTTACAATGCTCAAAAGAAACATTATATACTGATATATGTTACACTCCTCTGACATGCAATTAAAATCTCATAGAATCAAAAAACAATTATTAATCCATAATAGAAATAATAACATTATTATTATTATCAAAATAATCAATTTAATAATTAATGGTCTTTTAATAATTTGAAAACTATTCATTTATCCAAAATGGTTCTTCAATAAACGAAAAATCCACATTAATTTCTTCAACTGTTTTTAATGAATTCTTTATCAATCATTTAATTGAACAACACCAATAATATTAATAATAACAACTTCATCATCATTTTTATTAAAAAATTATTTTAATTAATCACAAACTCTCATATAATGTAATTTAATTAAATTATATAATTTATTAAAAAGAGTAAACTACACAGGCTGGACTGCAACTCTGCGCTACTCATGAAGATTCATTAAAGTGGTCTTTTCTGGATCCGGTACACCCAAGACTCATTGGGACATCCACTAAAAATTATCAGGTAATTACACAATTCCAATAATTACACCTTTGGGCGTTCCAAAACTTGGAATAAAATTATAGAGCTCCCTTTAGAAAAACAACCCGTTGATAAACAAAAAAATATTTCGAAATCCTTTATATTTTAACCCAATTAAAAAATATGTGAATTTACAATATACCCTCCCAAAAAACATCTCGTCCCCAAAAAGCCATTAAGAACCACTACTAAAACAACTGATCGGCCAAGGTCATTTATTCTTATTTTATGTGACGTATTGCAATCTCAATGCCAAAAAAACCTTTATACAACTATACAACTCTAATAAGAGGGTATAGTCTCCCCACTGACTATCTGTAGTCCCTCCCTGATAATCACCAATCTTAGGTGTATCAGGATACGTGCTTGAGGTCATGAGGTGACCAGTCCATCCCCTGGTTTAGGGGTGAGCCGATTCTGGACATTACAACCCCAAAGACGTGATATGTTCTTTGAATTGATGATTGATACATATGATTATTACCTTGTCATTTTTTTAAGTTAATGAGAGGCAAAGAGAACCTGTGGAACTTCTTATGAGTCTAGAACTCTATATTAAACCCATACTAGATATAAAATACTTAAAAATGAATTTGAAATCATTTTATTTCACTCAAAATAATTTATCTTGAACATAATAGATTCAAAAGTTCTAGTGTTCATAAATTATTATAGTATTAGATATCTCATGGGGAAAGATGAATTAAAAACCAGGAAAATGAAATAAGTTATTAATTTATCAGAATTTGATATTAAAATTTGGGACCTGAATGGTATAAAGAACATGGTTTCTAAAAATATGAGTAGGATAACAACTATTTCTAGAAATGAACCATCAAACTATCTGCCCATTATAGATACATTCAATAATTAAAATTTAAATTCTAATCATGTGAGTAAGAACATTATTTTTTGACCTTGGAAATAATTTGGTAGCTAATGATAAACTTCATTATTATGTAAATAAATTTGAAATAAGATAAGTTATTTTAGCTAGGAAATACATATGGGATGAACCATATACTTAAAACACTTGAAGTGAAAAATAATTTTGAGATGTATACCTAACAATGAAATTTATACGATGTAGAAAATTTTTCTTAAACATGTTTTAGTGGCCAATATGGAATATAAAGAACTACAAGGAAGATACTTGATTCATGAATATGTTATCCTTATATTTTAATTATTACTATGAGTTTTTACAATATTTAGTGAGTTTTTATTACAAGGTAGAATTTCTTATGTGGAATGTGTCACCTAAACAACAAATAATAATATGTGTTGTTTTTTTATGTATGGGGAAGAGACTTTTGGGGTACTCTTCTCAACTATATTTCATATCTTTAAATATTATTTTTTATTTATTATATCTTTATGGAATGATTTTATGGGATATAAAAATTCCCAAAATTAGTGGAATATAAACTCTAAATCTGTAAAAAGAGGTCTAGTGGAGAAAGTATCAATAAAATGATGTGAAGAACAACAAAAAACGAGAGCCTATCTTTTAATGATAAATATTTTTCAATAATGATTCCCAATGAGTTTCATTTTTATAAAATAACTTTTTATACTTTGAATGGTTTCCACCAACCATCAGAATCATTGGACACCTTGGAAGGACATCTTCTTATTTAAAGGTGTGCTAACACATCCTCCACAAATATAAATTAAGGGAAAATATTTAAATATATTTTCATCTAAAAGAGACTAAACTCTAGTTTAAACTACCTAGGTTTATGAATCCATTTCGATAACTACTTTATTAAATAATGGATAATGTTGGAGTATAATATTTCATATGTTTTAAAATCAAAATCCTTTGGCATGATCATTCCAACTATTTACAATAGGCCCCGAATAATTTATGAGTTTTTTTAAATCCTTAAATATCCATTAATATATCTATACATAATCACATGACATGTAAAAAATAAAAATAATCATTATAATAATTATTGGAATATTAGTAAAATGATACTGTATAAAATTTAAAATAATCATCATAATATAGTTTTAGGAACAATGATGAAAAAACCCACAGTGTGTAGCTTCACATGCTAAGTAACTTTTGAACCCAAGGTAATATTAAATCATACAAATCATATAACGATAATTATATAAATTAATATATAAAACTCCAAATGATATATTATCTTGGATAGTGAAAATAAAAATTCATTACTTATTATATCATGACACTACTATATATTTTATATAATATCCTAGTCTTGTTAATCAAAAAATATCATCAAAATCAATAATAATCCATAATGGTCACCAATTATTGATATATCAAAATTATATTTTTTAAGGATTTTATCATTCCATTATACATGTAAAATAAGTAATATACATAAATGAATGACAAATCATGATTCCATTTATTATAAAACCATGATATATTTTTATTTAAAATAACCATTACATCTAGTCACTTAAGTATATAATACCGAGGTAATTTAAATTACCATTTTATATTTTTGATGTTAATGGATTTTATAGAAGATATATAAAATTCAACTTTATAGACACCCAAAATATATTTATAATATACCTATACATTATTTCCTGAATGCGATGGTATTTTTAAAGGAAATTTTTGGTCCTTTTGCGAAATCTGAGTTCCTTTTACTTATAAAGAGCTACATTATTATCATAATAAACCTCAATTTCTCTTAAAAATAGTAAAAATCACCCAATGTGAAGTTAAAATCATACTGATATATATAAATTCTTTCTTGGAATATGATGCAATGATGTAATCTAACTCTATTTTTGAGTCCCCCACAATGCATTGATTATAACTCAATATACAAATAATTTCACCATTGAGAAAAAATATGAAACTATATAGATATCCCAAGTCATTATTTTTTAGTTTTGGAACTAGCATTATTTTAACACCTTGTAATGATCTATTTTCACCTCTAAAGATAAAATCTAAATCCTTACCTCTTCGAATGTACTTGAGGATGTTTATTCAATGTAATCAGGTGTCTCTTAGATGGATTAAATTGTTATATACATGATATGATCAAATAATAAGAGACATAAAGAAGAGTACACAACATTTTATACATGATAAATCCTATGGTTGATGTATATGGAATCTTATCCATTTTAATTTTTTCAACTCTTTGTAAATATAAAGAGTTCATATATAGAACACACCATGGGATTATAGTAAAGAACTATTCCTAGATTTTTTCATGCTAAACATAATTTAAAAAACATCAATATATGTGTCCGGAAAAAGGCTAAGAAAAATAATTTATCTATCTATATAGATCTTCACACATAGTATATAAGGTACGTCACCCATTTATTTTAGCATGAATCACATTCCTAACCACAAATTTATATAATGTCTTGTTGGGATATCAGTTATAATTATTATTACATCGTCAACATGTTACAACATAACTACCAAAACACTCCCACCAACCCAATTGTATAAACAAGAATCATATATAATTGGGGTGAATCAAACCATATTGATTTTATCATCAAACCAAATATTAAAACTCCATGAATATTTCATCCACTAATAATTGGACCATTAAATATTTCATTCCATTACGGTTTTATTTACAACTAAAATTCATTAATGTTGTTTTATATATACAAACTCAAATGAATTTAAATTAATGAAAATAGTATTGAAATTTAATTGATATATTTCAAAATTATAATGGGTTTCTATGCAATGAAATATTTGAATGGACTTTATCGTCATATCTATAAAAATGTATCATCATTATAGCACCCTCAATTTTATGGTATCCCTCATTTTTAGTGTTAATGTATTTTTAAAAGTTAAATTAATTAAGTTGGGGAATTTTATAGTTTTTCAAGATTCTTGAACATGTTATGCTTTGGTAGGAGGTTTGAGGGTATAACACCAAGACTTCAATAGGACCACTAATTAGACGAAATAGTTCCACTAGCTAATCAGTGGTTAATGATAGTGATTTTGCAGAACAGTAGATCCCAATAGATAACTGGAGGGAAGAATTTATATTTCTTATGGGGTTTATGTGAAATATTGATTTTTCCATAGCCATAGTGTAGTTTGTTGTATTTATAGGATATCATTAATGATTTATATAGCCACTATATCACTGATAGTGTCATTGTGTGTGAGATGATATTAGGGAACATAATACATTTTTTAAAACAAATTCTTATATATCTTCTCCTCACCCTCTATCTTGATACTTACTAAATTTTAGTGACTTTAATGTTCCCTTTTAGTGGATTATTCTTTCTCCCTCAAGGCTATTGAACTTGTAGTCCACCGCTCTATTTGATGTTCCTTTCGTAGAAAATTCCATCCATTATAGACAAAATCCTTTTATTATTCATGAATTATACAAAAATATTTGAAATGTTGGATATATGTATATATTCCATCATGATATAATGATGAACACTAAACCCATTGATTATTAATTATTATATCTAGTTAATTGGTTACCTTCCCTTAGGCAAGTGCTAGATACCCCAATAATGACCATTATAATTAGGTAAACCTAATTAGATTAAATACCTTATTGTGTTATAAATCTTGAAACATATTCTACAATTAAATCATGATGAATTAGTATTGGTTCAAGAATCTGTGGTGTGTGTTCGTAGTCTACTTTTTGGATGAGCACGGATTAGGTATCAACTATTATCAAATATTGACATTGGATTCAACATATCATAGTTAGGAAGTTCATTACAATATTGATCCATTGTATAATGTTGTTTATTCTATATCAACCAAATGTAGGTGTTTGTTACCCATAAAACCCATGCCTTATACAGATTACATGTAGTTGCATGTGTCTACCATGAGAACATTCCTAATTAGGATTTCCCATGTTTGTGTGTGGATCAAATGGATCATGATAAATATGTTTTTTAACTATATGTATTATTAAATTTTGTGTGAGAATTTATACCCTATGAGAATTTTCACTTCTGGTAGAAATTTATAGGTGGACCGTTATGGATGGGTCAACCCTTAGAGGGTTATCATGTGTAGTATTTGAGGATGATGATAATTTAACTAGGAATAGGGAAGGGTAAATATAACCTTAAGGCCCTACCAAAGACAGAGTTAAGGTATGATGCCCTTGTTTCCTATCCTAGGATAAATATTGTGTATGATGGCCTTATGGCCTAACCAAGGATTAATAAGAGACAACATTTCCTCACAGAAAAAACTGAGACTTTTTGGAAATGTCACTTTGATTAGATATATGGTGACCCAGTGGTCAAACCATGCTCATGAATCTAATTATTAAAACCCTTTCGACATAGAGATGAGTTATATAGGAATGGAGTTTATGGAGGTTTGGTTAGAGGTGATATCTTTCCACATGATTGATGGATTATTTCTTGAAATCATTTTTATTATAATGGAATACACCTTTGATGAATTTGAAATTATGTTAAGGATTTATTGGTTGTGTACTAATGGATTTATACTCACATTTAACATGTGAATCTGGATGTGTGTATAGAACTAATGATATGGGATATAGGGAAGGGAAAGGGTCTAGTTATAGTGATTTTATGAGAAATATATTGCTGTTCGGAAGTGAAATTGGGATAGAATCGAAAGTGATTCTAAATTTTATTTCATTATTTTCATGATGGTTTATTATAAACAATGACAACTACCACATTAATGGTCCTTGGTTTAGTACCTCTAAAACTTTGTGATACTATACATGAAATCTAATATTTAATTTATTATTATTTTTTTCCAAATATACTTTTTGGTTTCTTTCTAATTTATTTTTAATATTCTGTGGTTTAGCATGTGATACATAGGCTATAGTATCCCAATTATACCATTTATACCATCACTAATAGTTGGAAACCTCTATTGTATATAGAGGAATACAAGATATCATGTGACTCTTTGGATGGGGAAAGGTAGAAAAGAGATAGGCTATGTGTAACTCAGGGTGGGGGAGTCATGTAAGTGCCTATCAAACTCTTTCGTGATTAACCTCTAATTTATTATTGATATGTCATCTATTATAGTGTTGGTTTCTAATTTTAATTCTACTATTGAGATGGTTGTATTTTAAGGGATCATGGGATTTGTGCGAATTAATACAACATGATTGGGAATGTAGGATCATATGTTATATATACATACATCATTCAATGAATGGTAGTTAATTTAGTTAAATTTCTTGACTTTTCATTATACATTAGTGACTTATGTCTGTTGAGTATGAGATTTCATTAACATGGTAATTCATGTATATAATTTATAGGACATTGATTTACATGAATGTTTAGTGTACTAGGACTGAGCCATGGGAAGTAATAATAGGGTTTTTCCGTAACGTTTTGGGTACCATCATAAAATATTCCATCCTAGAGAATTATGATCTGTGTGTCAATAAAATGATTAGGTTTCTCCCTAATGTGATCCTTTTATTGTGTTCTAAATATTCATTTAACATTTGATAATATTATTCCATGGAAATTTCTTATAGAAATTACATGGGAAGCTGACAATAATGCTCCTACAATGGGGATACACATGTTATAACAACATCTGAACCAGATGGAACAAATAAAAATACTCATGAAACAAACCCTGGAATATCAATTCATAGAACTGATCCATCCTATAATCTTCTATCTAGTTACTTATCAGATTAGAGGATCATAGAGGTTAATGGTTAACTATGCTCATGAATTTTAGCTCCATCATTTCCCATCCTTACAAGGAACTGGAGACCCTTGGGATGATGATGACTTGAAATACATCACTAAGAGGATATTTGACTTGGTTGAGAGTCTAGTGGGATGAAATGTGAAACATTCTTCATTAATAAATTATGTAATGGATATGAGGTAGTGGACCATTATAAATTAGGCAAGAAGATGTGTGGGACTGATGTGGGAAACTTTCGAGGACCTCTTCTTCATGTAATTATTCTCTGATACAATGAATCGTGATTTGGGTCAGGGGTTTATAAATATTCAATAAGGATGGTTGTCAGTTTCTTCTTACTGTACTCATTTCGCAAACATTCTTTTCTTCACTCCAATCTTGGATGTGAAGAAGGGACATAAGGACTGAATGTTTGAGATTAGTCTTTGCGTATAGTTTTATGTTTTAGTTCAAGATCATTCATTTTCTAGAATATTTTTTGGAACTTCTCAAGGTCTTAATTATTGAGAAAGATATGGATGAGTACAATGTTCTATTTTTTCATTAGGACCTTAGTGGATTGGTTTCCGAACATACTAGTGCTATTGTGGGCCCCTCATTAAGTATCAAGAATGGAAATAATAGAAAATTTTGGCATGCTGGTGGTTGGGAATTTGAGTAGAGTAGGGTTTCTTCAACCCCCTCTATGGGAGGAGGAGGAACCTAATGTTTCAACTATGTACTGAATGAGAATTATTTCAAATTATTCCTTAGACCTTGGTGAAAATGTCATCGGTGTGGAAATATGGGGAATTATTAGTAGTTTTATTCAAGGTTTCCGTGGATGGAATCTCACACGATTTTAATGTGTACATAAACTATGACATAGGTATTTGGACAGGGCCCTCAATAGTAGATTTAGACAGTATATAATTTTGTTATATAGGTGTGTTATAAGCCTCAGGGTCAGGGCCATGGTGTTGATGAAGGTAATTTTTATGTAGTGGAACATGTTACAACAGCTGGTGGAGAAAGACCATTGACTATTTTTGGAATGGTTTTGATCAAATTTAAGATGTATTCTACCTTTTTTGATATAGGACATTCCCAATTATTTATATCTTCTCATTTTTTGCTGGACCTAACTTATCTGTCAAGTTATGTTTTGAGTTATTGTATATTTCCACACAGTTGGGAATGAAATGGGATCATATAATGTGAATTATATAGTGTCACTTATTAGTTTCCACTTATGGATACATGTAGAATTTCATGACACTATAGATGACTAGTTTCGATGATTTATTTACATTGACTATTTTCAAAGATATATGCCCCACGTTGATGGTTATAGAAGATGAGTACTCATTATTGTGCCTAAGGAGGAGATTTTTTTATGACCATTGAAATGGATATTGGAATATGAATAATGAGTTTGGACCAAATTCATTTTCGTACTATTATGGATTATGTCTCTGGCATGTTTTTGGGGACGATTAGGCAATTACAGTCGCATATTTTTCTCTTTTAGTGAACCTTTACCAAGAAATGTTACAACAATACTTCTATTTAATTCCACCAAATAAAGGAGTTAACATTGAGATTTAACTAATTATTGGAGAACAAATTTTTTTATTCCACTATACTTTATAGTGATTACTGATTAAATGGAACATTAAGTGCATTTTGATGTCTTAGAGTTATTTAGTTTTATCTGATTGAGGACATTTAATGAGAGAGATAAGGTTTTTTTTTAAAAAAGTTATGTAATAGACATTGGTTATGTGTGTAATACAAGAAGATGAAATAGATTAATATAAATAATGATACCCATTTCATAGGATTGATGTCTTTTTTTTATCAGTTGTTGGAAAATTTATGTTTCTCCAAGATTTAACTATGATTAGGATACCACCAGGTATTGGGTAGAGAATAATATATCTCTAATAGAACATTATATAGTAGATAAAATCTATATGGAATCCTTTTTATCCATTTTTGTTTGATAAATTTACCTGTTTTATTCATGGATATCATTAATTGGATCTTCCGTCCATATATTTACTACACTATTGTGGTGTTTGATGATGATATCCTCACGCACTCATAGACCACATAGATGAATTATATACCCCTAGGTATTGTATTTAGTACACTTAAGAGAACATTGACTCTATGAAAATATCTCAATCTATCAATTCATGATCTATGAGGTAATTTTACATTTTCACTTAATCTCTGGCATAGGAATTTCTGGGGACTGGGACAAGGAAGTGGTTGTGATGTATTTAGAATAACGTAAAATGTATTTGATATTAGGTGTCTCCATGGATTGGTGGGATACTACCAACAATTATTTTGATACATATCCAATTTTAAATAACCTATAAATGATATTCAAAAAATAGTTTGATGTCAGAGTGAAGAAAATAATGTGAAGAAGTTTTCTTTGAGATAAAGACAAGATTATTGATAGCTCTGATCTTGACAATTCCAAATATGTGAATATGATATCTATTTTTCTATGATTCCTCAGTAATTGGATTATGATATTATGATGTAGTGGGATCATGTATTAGTCTTTGAGTTTCCCAATATATGACCCCATGAGTGGAACTACCCAATTCATTAATTATATTTGGAAATTGTGGTATATACTATGATGATTTTTCACCATCATGTCTTCAGTGGTAGTTTTTTCATATACATAGACCACAAGAACATAAATGAAATGTTATCTGAATAGTTCCCTAATCTCAAAGTGTGTTTTAGGGTAGATTATCTATATACTTTTTATTTTGATATTTATTATACAACAAGAATTTGAAACAACATTTCATATTATCACTGTAAGAAAACAGAATTTCATGGAGAGATACCATAAAGTGAGGAATATAGGTTAATGAACATGTTGTATGAATTTTTGGTGGTAAAATCTAAGGTCTTTTGGGTGATGACATATTCTACCCTAGTTATCATGTTTATTTTGGTACAAAAGTTAATGGCCATCCAATACTGGGATATAAAAAAATTAGTAACGTGGAAAAAATGTGTTGGAAGTGACCCAATCCACTGATATTTTCTGGATTGTAATGACGAATTATATATTCATGAAATAGTTATGGTTCCTGGTAACATGAAGGATGATCTGATGATGGACTCCCATTCCCCTCATTAGGTAGTGAACCTGAGCTTGATGAATATGTATTCAGATATCTGGAAATACTTTTGCTGGTCGGGAATGAAGTGTAATCATAGGATTTTTCTCTCTCTCCGTGAACAATCAAAGGATCATGGTAAACCATACATGTCTATGTGGTTTTCTAATGATACATACTAGGATAGAGTGGAAGTGTTATGAGGTGATGAAGGAATTCATGATGGGTTTTCTAGGACACCTAGGGGTCTATATGTTGTTTGGATGATTTTTGACCAGAGGATGAAAGTGAAACATTTATTAATGATGTTGGATTTTCAATTTATATGTGATTTTGGAATGATTTCTATCAAGAATACTTTAAAAGGACATAGGATGACATAAAATATTTTATTAAATAAATATACACATTATATATCATGTTTCTGGAAAGTCATACATAATTATTTGGGGAATCAGTTGAATCCCAGTTTGAAACATCATCTATATATGGATAGGCATTTAGAGAGAAAGATCATGATCATTGAGGATGTTTAATGGGAATTCATTATGGATTTAGATGGAGAAATGGATGATGATATAGATTTTGAGTAGATTTTATACAACAATAGTTTCAATAAATTTATTTATATGACACTGTTTATGGCTGTGTATGTTCAGATGTGTCATTCAACATTGTGTATGAACCGAATCGGTGAGGAAACTATCATTTGTCAAAGCGTGTAATAAAAGAAATTATAGAGGGTTAAGTATATTAAGGAGTGTTTGGATACCACTTAGAGTATAATGAGATCATATTTATACTGAATTTGATGACATTTTTGTTTATTGTGGGTGGTTAGGTAGTGTGATAGGTGGGACCTTGATTAGAGAACCATAATTTATAGAGATAAGGGAAATTGGAACATCGATTTGTGGTACAAATTAATATCACTAACAATGTCATAGTATTTTATTAATGATTAAACATTGCTATAAAATATATTTTTAAGAAAAATGTGTTCCTAGTCTCTTATCTTTCAAGGTATGAACTTTATCCTGTGTAAGTAATCATCTGTGAGGATATTGAGTTGGAAGAAGATGGATCATATGTGGACTGACCGAATTATATTTTCATCCAATGTTTGAAGATACTATTAAGGAATAAATTTATTCTTCTTCAAGTACATTTGAATAAAAATTGTGTCTAATAATTTATGTGGGGGATTGAATAAAAAATTTAGGTGAAATGGCCTGAGTTGATTGAACCTGAATCTCAAGATACAACGTGAGGATGAGAAATCATTAGAGAGAAGATTTATAACATCCTATATTTTAAGGTTCACCATGTTTTATTATTTTATGTATCATTACTAATTTTTCCAATTTGATTACAAGTATGTTATAGGTGTCCAGGAAGCTGAGATTTATAAAACTGTGGCAGGGGGAATGTGGTTGTAGCACTAAGGCTGCAATAGGACCACTGATGAGCTAGTACAACACCACTGACCTACTAATGGTGAAACAAAAGTTATTCAATAAAATTTCAAATCCCACCATCTATATGGAGGGATTAATAGTTAATATTTTTTCTATCCATATCCACTAAATAGTTGAGGAAAAGGAAATTGTCATTTAGTGGGATTTCATAGAAACCCTGGATTCCTTCTAGGCTCACAGGATCACTGGTTTTATTGTATCAATACATATAAGATTAAGATATTTATTTCTTTTTGTTTTCCAATTACTTTCTATATTTTACTCTAACTCTTCCTCAAACCACACTTTAATTTTGGGACTATAGGGATCCCTTCTTAGTTATTGTGAGGTTCTTCCCTCCCCTCTGGGCCTTATGATCCACAGATCAATCTATTGATCCTCACTTTGTATGTTACATCTTCTCTAGCATAGTTTATTCATTAATTATAAATGGACATAGGATACATTGGATATATATATAGAATCTATCATGATATAATGAAGTAATATTGACCCATTAATAGATCAAAACCCAGTCTAGTGAACTGGTCACCATCACATAGAATGGTCCTAGATCCAATATTGACATCCATTCTCACTACATAATCCTAAATGAAATAATCAATTATCACTTTCTCGTTCTTGATCCTTTTTCAAGAACCCATTTGGGATGAATCAGGATCTGTTTTTTGGACCCTTGGTGTTTTGGATAGATCTAGTTAGTGCATGTCATTGAATTGGTCGTTATCTATTGGAAAATATAATCACTAGAATCAATAAATTGGATGTAGTATGTTTCTTATCATATTGATATATTATATGAAATTTTTTCCCTGATATTGGCTATATGCGATTTTATACCATGAATCCCATGATTTTTTGATTAAATGTGTTCATGTGAATGGCACTTCGGATCAAGCTTGATTATGGTCACAATTGTTTATGTGTGTGTGGATTCCAAGAATAATTTTTAATTTTTTTTGAGTATATATGGGTGTAGACGACGAAAAGTGCTTAACTATCGGGGAAAGTTCTAGAACGGAAAAGCAAAGTCATATTCAGACTCGGAGGCCCGGCCTAGAGGTCCCAAAAGTTTTGTGTGAAAAAAGGGTCATGTGCGCGGAAAAAATGTCCCATGCGAAAGGCAACCCAGGATTCGTGCAATGTCCCGGCACCAGCGTGAAATAATTTTCTGCCCACATCCCGCGCAGTTGATATTTCGTGCCGCTGCCTCCGTCACTCAAATTTTCCATGAAAACCTGGATTCTGCACCACCGGGTTCCTGTAAATAGAAGGCGACCCCTTCGATTTCTGGAGGAGGAATTTGAACTGGCTCCCATGCGCGTAATTGCGCGTGAAAAATGGTCCTGAGTTATGGTTCTTTTCTGCACCATGTCGCCCTGGGATCTGCATTTGTGCGAGATCCCCCTAGCTTAGACTAAATTCCATCCCCTTCGGGGGTCCGCCCCTTGCGCGCAATTCCTTTGTTTACGCGCAGGCCGACCAAGTTGCGCACAATCCTTCCTTTGTGCACGCACCCCTTCCCTTGTGTGCAATCCCTTCTTTTGCGCGCAATCCCTTCCTTTGCGCACCGACCCGACCTTTTTCACGCGCATCCAGAATTGCACGCTGGCCAAGTGTTTTCTGCGCAGTAGCCTCAATTGCGCGCATGACTACCCTATTGCACACATACCTTCCTTATTATGCGCAGCCTATCCTGTGTGTCACTCCTATCCGTCACAAACCCCCATGAAAATTGGAGAGTCACACCGCGATCTATTCAGCCCGGGATGTCGGGATTTTTCATTGCGCCCTTATGCACACCCACCTTCCACCTAGGGAGTACCATGATTTGAGATACTCCTCCACAGACCATGGATCACCTTGAGTTGACATATTCCTCTAGGTTCGTTTCCTGTGTCATGAGTTGAGATTCTTATCATCAATTCCCCTAACTAGATTGCCATGTCATTCAGCAATATGATGCCTCTTCTTCCAAACAAGAGATACCTTACGCTCCGAGCATGATATGCCAGCAGTCCTATCTACATGAAATTAAACTGTAGTAATCCTTATGTTCCAAACATAGGATGCCTCTTGCTTCTAACAAGGGATGCATTACGCTCCGAGCATGATATTCTAGTAGTCATATCTACATGACTATAAAATGTAGTAAACCCTGTGCTCCGAACATAGGATGCCTCTTGTTCCAAATAATGGATGCCTTGTACACCGAGAATAAGATGCCTAATTCCATGATTACAATGGCGTAGTTTCAAGAGCATTGGAATCCTTTAAAACATTCCATCACACCACACCACGCTTTGCGTGTCCTTCATTCGAATCTGCATCCACTTCCAAGTTTGGAGGGACCCCCTAACGGTATGGATGATTGACCTATGGTCTGCCTGCTGTAACAATATGGATGATAGACGTTTGTTCCATCTGTTGTCATAGCATGGATGATTGACCTATGGTCCACCTGCTGTCCTGGGTTAATGCCCCCCGAAAGACTTTGGGTGACACTTTGAGTCAGGTCCTATGTTTCAAACACAGTAAGCAGTCTACCCCTCAATTGTTTGTCCCCATTCTAGGCTAACGTGATAGGAAGCTATGTTGCGAACTTGGTCAACAGTTATCCTTTATCGTTGTGCCGCTCTCATTGAATTCTGAAATCCAGGCATGTGATTCACACTTTTCCAATCCCTTTGTTTGGTCTGATTCCAACGCCCTTGGCATTATCCCAGTTGTGCTCTAGCGCATAGGTGTAGGCCTCAATCACATGCTTCAACCCACCAGTGAGTTGAGATGCCCTCATAGCTAGACATGAGGAAGACATTATGGGCTGCATCCACGCATAAGCCCCATCCATTGTTGCCACTCCCTAGTGGAACCTGGGCAGCTTCCGTGTGTAAGACCCATCCACTATAGCCACGCTAACGTGGAAACCTCAATGGTTCTCCCTGTGGCCCCCCTTCACTACGGCCTTGACGAGGCCTTCCCTCCCACCGGGGGTAGAGGGTGTTGGGTATGTAAACCCTAGGGGTGTGTAGAGATCTCACCTCGTCCAAGCTGTAGGACGAAAAACTGCTAAGCACCTCATCCTTAACACATGACGTTAAACTGTGGTTCGACCTCGTGCTTCGCACGTAGGGTCCCCCTAGCTCGGACATTCTTTACTCCCACTTGTCTCCACGGGAATGGAATCTTCCTCGCATGGAATGAGATCCTCCTTGTCGGAGTGGCCTTTGTCCACAGGGGAAGGGCTTCCTCAGAGCGTAATCCCCTAGCCTCTCATACGGAAGGTTCCACCCATGCACCTCTATACTTTGTCGCACTACGGGCCACCATCCTAGAGTAATCCCGGGCACCAAGGGCCGCTAACCATGTGTAAGCCCTTGTTTCTTCATTGGGACGCTCAACGCGTAAGCCCCTTTCTGCTTCTCACAGACGCACCATTTGTGACGTGATCGTCTGGTCCCTACTGCGTCTTGTTTCCCACACCGAGCATGACTCACGTGGGCTTAGAGCGTGCATTGACCATGAAATCCTACCATGGGCTGCCTCAGAGAATAAGACCCATCTAGGCGAACTACGTGGACTTTGATCCGTGCTAATGCATGGTACGTAGGAAGCCTCCACGAGATTCAATCCCACCACCTCATCCTTAACAAATGACGTTAAACTGTGGTCTGACCCTGTGCTTCGCACGCTTGGTCCCCCTGTCTCGAACATTCTTTATGCCCATTCGTCTCCACGGGTATGGATTCTTCCTCACATGGAATGATATCCTCCTTGTCGGAGTGGCATTTGTCCATGGGGGAAGGGCTGCATCAGAGTGTAAGTCCGTAGCCTCTCTTACAGAAGGTTACAGCCACGCACATCCATACTTCCCCACTGCCAAGGCCAGTGGATTCCCCTTCCCACTGCGCTTTGTCACACCATGGGCCTCCATCCTAGAGTAATCCCCGAAACCAAGGGCTGCTAACCACGCGTAAGCCCCTGTTTCCTCATTGGTCCGCTCAACGCGTAAGCCCCTTTCTGCTTCTCACGGACGAACCCTTTGCGACGTGATCGTTTGGTCCCCGCAGCCTCTTGATTCTCACACCGAGCATGACTCACGTGGGCTTAGAGTGCGCATTGACCATGAAATCCTACCATGGGCCGCCTTAGAGCGTAAGACCCATCCCAGCAAACTACGTGGACTTTGATCTGTGCTAACGCATGGTACGTAGGAATCCACCATGAGGTTCAACCCCACCACCCGGTCATTCTGACCTCTCCACGTCGGTTCCTAGACCACTATGGGCCACCTCAGAGCGTAACCCCCATATCCACTCTGGAACGCCTCAGAGCATAAGCCCCAAATGCCCTCGTCCCGCATGATATTAAACAATATGCCCTTTTCCCATGTGACGGTAAACTATATGCCCTTGTCCCGCACGACGTTAAACTGTATGCCCTGAACTACGTGGACTTTGATCTGTGCCAACTCATGGTACGTAGGAAGCCTCCACGAGGTTCAAGACCATCACTCAGTTGTTTCGACCCCTTCGCATCATTTCACCAGCACCATTATGGGTCGTCTCAAAGATTAATCCCCGTATTCCCCCTCTTGGGCCACCTCAGAGCGTAAGCCCCATGTCTCAAACCCACGTCTCATCCTGACTTCCCCCTCTAGCCCACGTTCCTTGGGAAGATCATGACCTAGCTCAGATATCTTACTTCCTACAGGCTCCAATCCATGCATTCATTCTCACGGGCCGCCTCTTCACATGTCCCACTATACCACCGAACTACGTAGACATTGATTCCCTACCATGGGGATACATATGAAACCTCCAAAAGGCTCAAACCTTTTACTCCCTCATCCATCATGGTCCTTACTCGGGACGCCACATCTCGGTGAGATAATGCCACCCCATCCCACTCCATGGAATTAGAGAATCCGCCCACGTGCTGGCCCCAACATCGATGTTCCCCCTAGGGGGTCCTTCAATCGGATCCACTCTCAGTGTTCTGATCAGTCTGATCCATCTCCGCAAGACGTTAAATTCGCGGCATACCCCTTGTTAAACATGGGAAGCTGAGGAAAACCTCTGATGGTACATAATCCCCGCATTTGATGTGGGATGCATCAGGCTTCCACACCCTCGAGAAGCCCTGTGATATGGGACAGAAGACAGACATGCCAATCCCCAGCGTCAAGACATGACAACGACACCCCAACGTGACCATTCTCCTCACCGATGTTTGCTACCCCAACAAGACCCCTTGGAGCATCTCGACGGAAGAAGCGTAATTAACTGGCGTCCATGCAGATATGGTGCCAGGAACGAGCTTTACGAAACCATCTTAAATCTATGAGGGAGACCTGGACTAGTTGACGAGCTCCGAGGAGGAATCCAAATAAGGAAGAACCGACATCCCATCATCACAGTTTCGATCAAGGAGCAGACGTCCCTGAACAAGGAACGGATGTTGCCCGCCTTGGAAAGCAGGAATGCGGGGCAACAAGCCACACGTCCTCCCATGCGTGGCGGACACACGCGCGCCCCCCGTGTAAAATCATTGGAAACAATGGGTTATGTCCTATTATGTGTGAAATTTTGGCCTATGGAGGTTCTGACTCTGGTAGAAAATGATAGGTGGACCATCATGGATTAGTTGAAACATAGATGGGGAGAATATTTATTATGGAATGACAATAATGATATTCCTTGAGAGAGGGAAGTTACATGATGTCCTTAAGGAGTAACCTAAGAAAATGATAGTGTTATATGTCCTTGTGGACTAAAAAAATATATAAATATGTTATGATTTCCTTTTTGATTGACTCGTGATAGAGAGGGGATATGATGACCATACAGCTCGACTGATGGCTTGTCGGCCATTTGTAATCCCAGAGATATATATCGGCCATATGGATATCCCATGTTTATGAATTCCATTACAATTTCCCTTCGAACCTAGAGCTGATGCAAGTATTGTCATGATTTATGGAATCATGGTTAGTATATTATTTCTCAAAACATGGTTGATTGATTTTTTCTTGTGCCATTATTTAATATCATATATTACACCTCTTCTTTAAGTGAGCTTATGTTTAAGATGAATTTTTGGTGTCCTATTGGGTTTATTTTAAGACCCATCATGAGAATCTCATTGTGTGTGTATACTTCAGGATGAATGATAATGAGATAGGGAGTTAAGGAGATAAATTTTGGTGTTTAGAGGTGTTATTGGGAAGGCCTCCATAGTTAAACCATAATGAATTTATTTATTTTCCAATTCAATACTTATACAATAGTATGAATACAAAATTTTTGATCCCTCATAGAACTTTTATAACTCTATGATGCCTAAAATTCCATCTAATATTACATTTATTACTGTATAAATCCATAGTGCCTTTTGGGTTATTTCTATTTTATTGATAATATTATTGATTTAAACAATTGATAATGAGGGTATAGTATCCCAATTAAACCATTCTGATACATAATAATAGTTAGAATACTCTTACATATTGGGAGGAACACATGAGGTCATGTTTCTCTCTTGTATGTACTGGGTAATTCAAGATGTCGTTATGGTATTCATAGTCATTAATATGAACTTCACTGTGAACCATTTCCACTAAAAAATAATTATAGTAAGACACACTACCATACATGTTAAATTTATTATATAAAACCAAGATACACCCCATGATTCATACCCCTTCAGTCACGTCCATAAATTTACAATCATGATTAAGGTATATGTAGTCCATTATAGATCACGTGTACATTATATATTTTTTTATAATTATCACTCCCAATGTCTTCTTAGTATGTAGTTGTTTCATTATATATAAAAAATAAATAATTATGAAATTTCATAATAAATATATATATATATTAGTGTCCTAGAAATCAATCCACACATTAATGGTTGTTATATGACCCAATTCAGTTATGTTTCCTGAACCACTTGCGGGAATAATCACTTTATGTTTCATAAAACATTCATGTATGTATATTTTTATCCAATGCATGAGTATTTTCCCTCCCACTAACACATCATTTTATGTTTTACTTATCAATTAATACACTAAATAAGTATGTGAACTCTTTTTGATAAATATGATTATAAAAATAATATAAAATTACTTATATAGGATATCAAATAAAATGTTTCTATCTAATTTAGGTCCATGTTTTTAGGTAGTAAAATGATGTACTTAAACATCACCTCCAAAAATCCTCATAAAATAAAAATTGGTAAACTCTTATTCCATATCTCATATAATTCATTACATATTTCGTAGAACTAATTTTATTTATTCTTAAAGACTCTACTTCTAGATAATATCCCATGAATGATATAGGAAGGTGACAAAAAGACATCATCAACTAAACTAATTATATCTAGGTACAATTAATCTTCTTAAGAACACCATTCAAACGGATTATTATGAGTGGTGAATTGTGTAAGATGTCCAAAATCTCTTAGATGATTGGTTAGTTCTTGGATTAATTATTTATCACATTGATCTGATGAGTAAATCTAAAAAAATTTCCAGGTTTTTTTAATTCATTTTTAATCAATATAATATTTTTAAATTCATTAAAACTCTTCTTCAATAGAAACAGATAACCATAAAAGTTTAAATTATATATAAATTTAACAAATTAATTACACCCACCAGTTTCTTAATAACTCATTAGTCCACAAAGATCACTACTTTTAACATATAAAACATCACTATCTATATCACATTTTCCCCTCAATTGCGATTTAGTTAATTTTTAACAATACTTTTTAACATTATTAAAATTATTTTTCATAAGGTAATTCCAAAAATAAATCTCTAAATATTTAATGGATAAGTTTCTTATTTTTATTCCTAATGATGTAAATGTAATACCCAAAATTTTTTATGATTAAAAAACCTTTTTCTATCAATATTTTATGATTATTTTCAACCAAAAATGTAATGTTTCAACAAAAATATCTTTTTGACTGATCTTTAATGTCTTTTGGTAAGGGTATATGCCCTGTTAAAACTTTTTAATAATCTATGGAATATTTTTGAATTTCGGAATTTTGTTGGTGTGTGCCTTTTAGGCCTGTAGTGCCTAACACTGATATAATAAAAATATGAAATAAATTATATCAAACACATGGTTTTTTTTATAAAATAATTGAATATATCATGAATTATGTATCAGATAGTAAATATGTGATCTCAATTAAATCTAAAATGTGGAATTTATCTGATGAAAAACATTACAATCGTGTGTGTCAGGAGTTTCATTTGACTTCATGTTAGGTTAATTATATTATATTGCACACATATGATTTTTCAGAAATAATGGAATATCTCTTGAATATTTTTTCAGATTTAATATCAAATACCATAATTGGGTTTAGAATGACTGTTTTTCCCTAGGAATGTTTAACATTTTTCACAGTATTTTTTTGGTTAAATCAAATATGAGTGTAAAAGATTTACCATTAATATTTTATTATTTATAGTTTTATTTATTATGTTAGTTTTTCATCTTTTTCATCATGCCACACAATTTTTTTCCTTTTTCATTAGATTTTAATCTTTCAGAATAAAAAATTTTTAAACCGTTAAATATTACATCAACTTAACGTGGTGAAAATTGACTCTCGGAATTTCAGATTTCCAATTAAAACGAATTAGATCAAGATCTTATTTTGTTGTATTATGGATGTAGTACATGGCCATCCAAACCATTTTAGATTTAGTTTTGGTTTATCATGTTTAGAATGGGTAATCCTTGAAATCTTATTTGCATGATCAGGGAATTCCCATATGGATCCTCTCCGATGTCTTATTCTCGGATGTAGGTGGTGACAACCACTTCCTCCCTACCTGCTACAGCTATTTAGAGTATTTATTTATTTTCATTTTATTACTTTCCTTTTATTCCATATATCTCCTCTTCCCAATTTTTGTAAAAAATGTTTTATTTAAAATTCAAGTGATAAGGACAAATTCTAAAGCTCTATGTCCACAAAATTATCAAGGGATAATTTATAATAAATATCAAGGATAATTTATTATAAATTATCAAAATATAATTAAAAAATTGAATGGTAATTACATAAATTTTTTAACTGAAAATTTATAATAAATTATCAAAAGAGAATTATAAATGAAAAATTTATGATAAATAATAAAAATATAATTATAAAAGGATTGTTTACAAGAAATTAACCAAATTTAATTATTAAAGGATAATTTAAAATAAATTATACAAAGATAATTTTAAAAGGATAATTTATTCAAAATTATGGAAGGTAAATTTATTTATAATTATAAATGGATAACTATATTGATTTATCAAGGAATTATTATAAAGTAATACCACATTTATTTCGTTAATCTGTTGAGATATATATTTTATTGAATGTTGTTATTAAAGTATTCAGGTGTAGTATATTTTTTACATAATAATTGAACTATAACAATAAATTTTAATTATCCAAGAGGGATAATATTTCATTTCATGTGATATTTTATTTATTTTTTAAATAAAATAACATTCCAGGTCGAAGTAACCCTTGATGTATGTCAAGAAATGTGGTAATAAGGAACTTTTGGAAGTGCTCTTGACTGTGGAGGTTTCCACCCCTACTTTCAAACTACACACAGTGGTTTATGCTTTCCACTAACACCATATACATTTAAGGTAAAAAGTTAGTTGACATGTTATATCCACATTTATGATTATAATAGTGATATAATGAGTTGTGTTTTTGTTTTATGAATATGTTGAATTTGGTGTCTTGTGTCTATTTTTTGGATTAGTCCAGACTCATGTAATGCAATGTGTTTCTTGATATGATTGCACTGGGGCCTTGTGATATTTTTAGTGTATGATAGGTTGTTGATATATTTATCATGGTACCGAAGTGATAGGTGGACCAATCATGATTTTATATCCCATGCTGGAGAGCATGTCTAGATGTTGAAATTAATATGATGACATGACCAGGATTGAGGATGATTCATGATGGTATTATGTGGAATGACCAAGGATCATGATAATCATGAGTGAATTGGATGATGTGTCATTAGTAGGGTATGATTTCAATGTTTGTATGGACCTATGGGAATGATAATTATATGTGATCAGACCCATATGTGAGTAGTGGGATAGAATGATCTATGTTACTAGTCCATAGGGATAGTGAATGGGTATAACAACATAGTTTTCTTTAACCTCTAGGATTGGGGATTTTGAAGCTATTGAGAAGATTTTAGTATGTCTCCCATATTTGTTATTTATTTATGAATGTTATTTTGTTTTATAGAATGGAGATCAAGAAGGTACAATCGGGGGTTGTGGTGGATTTATTTGCACACAAATTCCATATATTATTATTACATTAATGATATTTTATTTGTGATCATTCTATAAAATATTCTGAATAGGAACACATGTAAAGGATGCATTGATGGTGTCCAATCAGTATTTTACTCACACAATACAATTTGATTTCAGGTCATTTTTAGATTTCATGACTTGAGATCTGGTGATGGGAATGAGACTTATAGTGAATGAATGAGAAGAGGAGTATCAATATGATAGAAGGCATGGAAGGACATCAGAGGAACCTTTATTTATTTATTTCTTTTTATCTTCACATAATACTATAGTTTGGATTTCCACTTTGAGAGAACTATTATCTATATGAAATTTATATCGTATTTAGTTTCTTCATGTACCAAGATTATATTTATTATATTTTTTTCTTATTGATCATATTGTATGATATTAAGGGTATTGTAACCCCATCAAAGTACATTGACCATCAATGTTAATTGGAATCCTCTTTCAAATGTGGTGGAATACATGAGGTTTTTTAGATCCTTGAATAGAACCCAAGTTTTCAAATTATGTTTTCTAGATATGTGTGGTGAATTTACTTGGACACGTAGTATTTATGTTGTGTATTTTCATGGAATCAGAGAAAGTTCAGGCAGCCATGCTATGAAAACATCTTCAAAATGTGTTTGAGATTAAAGAAATTTTTGTTTAACATGATATTACTAGTGATTTGTTCAGATCTTAGCTAGACTATGAGCACCCATGACCATGATGATTATGAAAGGAGTGAATTTTCAGTAGATAAAATCATTTTAAAAGTATATTATTAATCTTATGAAGAGGTTGACTACAGCTTCAGTGAAATTACTACCCAATCTAGGGATAATATATGCTTTATATTGTATCACCTCAGGTGTTGGTAGGAGATATGTATTTATACAGTGGATGAAGGTATTATATAATTGGTCATGTATTTTAATACCCCACATATGGAACTACCAAACACATGATTTGGAGTTGGAAGCTATGGTCCATTCTGCAGAGTATTATCCACACTATCTCCTTGGAAAGAGAATTGTTTCTTACAGGGAGAACAAGTTCCTACACTATATACTCACATATTATGAAATTAATCAAATTAAAATATGTTGGGTTGAGTATGATTAGAATTTTTATATTCATATGGCTATTGCATCTGTAAATGGTAACATTATTTTGGATACTCTTAGCCATATGAAGCAAGTGGAGTAGGATCTTTGTGATAGGAATTTTTTGGAGTAGTGGTTCTTGATGAGATTACTGACTGACATGAATATATAAACTTCTAATTATTATAAATCTATGTGTATTTTACATTTATTAAGTAAATCCTCACTTTTAGGACATGTGAAGACATGATCTAAGTAAGACATATTGTGTGTTGTGATGGGGGAACAACTAGTTGGAGGTGACCCCATTCCTAGGTAGTCATTGGGTGATGACAATATAACCCATGGGCATTGGAGAGTAGAATTAAATACATCTTATAGGTAGGTTTTTATGGGACTATTTTATACCTTCATATGTGTGGTACATCACTGTATGAAAAATATATACCATAAATTCTTGTGTGATTTTAGTGGCCAAATATAAAGATTGATATCAATTATTTTCTGTCCTGATGGCTTATCCATTAGTGTGTAAAGTATAAACACCTGTTTCCTTGTGGTTTACAACATCCACTTCACATAACCATGTATAATTTTAAGGGAATCATGGTATAATTTTTTAGGGTGTTACATAGGACATTGGGGTGTCATGAAATTGTCTATGTTATTTTTGATCAGTTGAATAATGTTGCCCAATTCTTACTGATTAGTGAGATTGAATCTTTGAACGACCTGGTAGTTCTCTACAGCCTTGCGATCTCATTCTCAATTATATATAACTTTTTGATTATGTTATAAATTGATGTGTTCTTCACATATTACTTTTTCCAGGTCTTGTAGAGGCCTTGGGGATTTAGTTGGTGTTAATTATAGTATACCATCCTTAGATAGATTGGTAGAATGTCTAAGTAGGGTATATGCATATTACAGGATATTCATAGAGCTTGATTTTTATACTTTGGAGTACCATGGGATGATCATCTAGACTTGGTTGAGTTCATGTTCAAAAACAGCCACCAAACATCTATTCAAATGGCTTGTTACATGGCTCTTTTTGGGAGTCCATGTTATTGACTACTTTTCTGTCATGAGGCAGGTTAGGTAATCGTTGTGGGGCCTTTCTTCATTTAGGATAACTATTATAGGGATAAAAATATTTATTAGAAGTTGATCAATACTTAGAGAAGGAAGAGATAATGAACTAACCATTGTATGAGATCTTTCTAGTCCACTTTTCGTGACCATATATTCATGGGACTGGCTCATGAGATACACCACTAAAATTTTATGATGAAAGGAAACATTAAATAATAATTTTGGGAACTCATCTAAATAATTTAATGGATTGGGAATGTGTAATATTTCCAAGATACTCATTCTCACTATTTAAGTATGTATGAATTGTTTCATGTGTCACAACTCTCGAGGTACTTTTATAATCCTACACATTGTATTAATTATGAGTACATAGAGTTGAATACAAATACCTATTACAAGAATCATCTCATATAGATAATTTTCTTGAGTGAGAATATACTTTGAGGGAGTAGGATATAACATTTAAATATTTTGTGGATGTTTGGATAGATCCGGAATAAATCTGGGATCAGGAATATGATGATCAATCTTAGTGGCCTATGTTTTCTATGCCTAGCTAATAGAGTCACTTATCAAGGAGGAGAAGTAAATAGAAGGGATGAATGGTAATATCACAAATTTTTAATTATAAAAAAACATTTTTTTAATTTATGATAATTTTTATATGAAAATGATATTTTTCGAAAAAAATCATGTTATAAATGATTTTTAAAGGATTTATGTAAGGCTAGAATCCTTATTAACACTTCTGAATATTCTATGGAATATTTTTGGAGGTAGGTACTGAGTTGATGTATTATCTAGGGGAATTTGATCCTTGATAGTGGCATAAAAGATATACTAAATATATTAGATCGTGCATGTAATTTTTTTTTAAAATAATCAAATATCTCCTGAATTGTGTCTTAAATTGGAAATCTAAGACCCCCATTAAATCCGAAATATGGGTTTTACCATATGAATGTTATAACTATTATCAATATTCGATATTTTTTTAGATACCATGTATGTATAAATATATTATATTTTGACCATGTGATTTTTCTGAAATAATGGAATAACACCCAAATTGTGTTTCATATGGAAAACATGATACCCCCATTAGTTCTTGAATGAGGTGTTCACCAATTGCGTGATATAAATTTTTTTATTGTGTATTTGGTAAAATCACATGTGAGGGTAATTTATTTTAACCTTATGGTTATTTTATTGTTATTTTTAATTAATTGATTAATTTTTCATCTTCATCCCCATGCCACTTCACCATATTTCATGCATCATTAACCAGAAACATTCATAGTCACAAGTTTTGACAAATTAAAAATTGAAACAACTTAATGGGGGTGAAAATAAACTCTCCAAATTTTAGCTCCAGATTAAACCTGAGTTAAATAATGATTTTTGGGGGGGATTCAAGGATGTCATTAGAGGCTGGACCAACCATTTAAGATTTCATTTGGTTGATTTCATTGAGTTTGGGAAATCCTAGAACTCCTCTATGCACAATCAGTGAATCCCCCCTTTCTTTTCTTCTTCCTAGATTTAGAGTTCTATGACCCCTTCCTCATCACTTGTGTGCTATACCGATTAAATGGTTGTCTTTTTTAATTTAATTTTATTCTTTTTATCCCTTATTCCTAACAATAGAAAAAATGGTTGATTTAAAAATCAATTGATAAATCCATTAATATGTAGTTATAATAAAATAAAATTATTAAAGGATAATTTATAAAATAATCATTTCAATTTATTAGATATTATTAAAATATATTCATAATTAATTATCAAATGATTAATATAAGAAATTTTCATTGCATAAATTATATGAAATTATCAAAAGATAATTATAAAAGTATAATTAATGAAAAATGATAAAAATATAAATACGACAGGAAATTTTATAATTAAATATCAAAATATAATTAGAAATATAAAATTTATGTAAAAATATAAATGGATAAATATTTGTATTTTTTAATGAATAATTATAAAGGGCATCCACTTGTTTTTCTGATTGAATCTAGAGAGAGATATTTTTTTTTATCAAAGTTGGTTTTATAATAATTCCTATGGAGAAGGTTGATAACATATGGGTGAACCTAAATGAAAATTTTGTGATTATCCAGTAGATAGAATGAATCATCACATGTGATATTTTACCTATTTTTGAAATGAAATAGATGACTTTCGTTCAATAAATTGTGGTTACATGTCAACAATTGTAAAAATAATCCCCATGTTGAAGTGTTCTTGATGAGCTAGTCTTTCACTCCACCTTTAAAACCACACATGATGGTTTAACCTTACTTTTGATGTCAATGGATACTATAGTGGAAAGTCACTAACCATGATGAGTCCATTTTTATGATTGTTTTCAATATATAATATGGTGTGTCGAAATGAATAAACTATGAGAGCTCTGATCACAAGTGTGTAGGTTATCTCTTAGTTCACACATATGATATAATTTTTCATCCTTGATATAAAACCAATAATTCCTTGTGATATTTTGTAGAATGCTATAATTTTGTCATATTATGAATGGTTTCAAAGTGACAAGTGGACCCATCTTGGATTGGTATCCCTATATACCGATCACGTTTAGGCATTTCATGTGTTACGTTGAAAGTGCTGGGATAGATAAGGGGAATGAAGCCCTTTTGTGTCTAGCCATAGGAGCATGAAATTTAGGAGACATTATAACCATTTATAAATAATGGTGTATAATTTCACAGTGTTTCCAAATATTTGGGTATGGTGATCATATGTGATCGGATGCATGTAAATGTAGTGGGGAATAATTGTCATTGTGACATGACCTCAGAAATAGTGAGGGGGTATGATGGCCTATTATGGCCTGACCTAGAGGCATGGGGCCTATTCCACTATTGAGATTCCTTGAGGATAGATCTAATATTTTTGATGTATTCAAGACCATTATGTAATTTTTTTTCTAGGAGACAAAGCAGGTACAATGGGGGATTGATGCAGCTTGGTTAGGGTATGAATATTTTGTATGATATTTGCATGCATTAGAATTTATTTATTATCATGTTTTACAATATTAGGAATGGGGATATATTCCAAGGATGTATTTGATGTTTTATATAGATTATTGACCTCACACCCTTCCTAGGAAATTTGGTGCACTTAATAGATTTTATAATTAGAGATCCAACAATTGGAAAAGACCCTATAGTGGATTGTTGAAGCTCGTAGTAAGGAATTATTAGTGGGATAGGATAGACTCTAGAGTATGCACAGTTTATTTAAATAATTTTTTTAATCATCACCTATTACTATAGTTCTGATTTCTAATTTTGGATCTCATTTATTTTTATAACATGTATTCCATATTTAAATTCTGTATGAACTCTAATTATATTTGTTATATAAATTATTATTATATGTATGTATTTAAAAAATTATATGATACTTAGAGTACAATCACACCACTGATGTACATAGACCCTCACTGCTAGTTTGTCTCTTCTTATGTATAGGGTGGTCTGCATGAGGTTATGTCACCCTTCATATCTTAGTCGGTGGTTTTGTTGAAGGTGTTACTATAATTCCAATGATAATTGGCAGTATAATAAACCATTAAATTCTTAACATTAATATTATGGACCATATTATCAATATCTAGATTATATAAATAATTCACAATATTCCAAATACTATAAAAAATTTCCTTTATATATGTAGAAAAACTCATAAATCACTTCATTAATATATTTATAACAACTCTTATTGTTAATAATGAATGAATATCCTATCTTTTCCAAAACAAATATATAGAAATAAAATTAATATTCCTGTAAGAGAAAAATCTAACACCTACTAATTCTAAAAATAATTTACTAGGTGGAGATAGATCATATGTTTCTACTTTTGATAGGGAAACTATATCCATGATATTAATATATATACCTACTTCTAATTTCAAAAATTTACTCAAATATATATGTCCGAGTTTATTAATTTAAAAATTTATTCTCACCCAATATCTAATACCCATGTATCATAATTAGAGAAATTATAATATATAATATTCACTTCTATATTTGTAGAATTATTCTCTTTTAGAATTATTCTTGAACTTAGATACCTAAATATAAAACTATAAGTATAACTATTAAAATATCTCAAAAATTATATTCATTATGTAGGACATAATAAAAAAAGACATATATTTGGTTTAGTACTATGTTTTATATAATTTTTGTATGTACTTTTATTGAATGTACCATCACTAAAATGAAGAAATAATACATCATATCTTATTAGTGGGCCAATATTCATTATCCAATAAATTTTGTTTTAACAATATAGTTTATTCCCTTTAGAAAATTTATTTATATATGATATCATGAAAATGATATGTTATAAAACTATTGGTTAATTAATTAATAAACTAGTTTTCAAAATATATTATGTTGATAAACTACACTCTAATCATCTGGTATACATACATTTTGGGTTTACTAGCTACGTGTTCCCTAAATATCACAATAGGATATTGTTACATTACATATAAAATTATACTGATAATTCATGCCTTACATAATACAATCTATGGGTGTCTAATTTTTATGATTACTTGTGCTGAATGATTGTTCTCTTTATATGTTATTTGTTTGAAAGGAATCACACACATAATATTTATAGGATTTTTTAGTCTCACAATTTCCATATGCCTCGTATATATATCAGTAATTACTTTTTCATTCTATTTAATATTTATATATCATGTAATCACTCTATGATTTCATGATTTAATATATTTACTTTTAAATCCTATTCATTCCACAAAATTATCATTTTCCAAACATGTTAGCATATAACACCTTATATAACTCATTATTTGTGTTACTTAGAGAAATATAAAATTCTATTATATGAACACATATCAAAATGTATCCCTATAATAAGGTGTAAGAAACCATTTCATGTGAAGATAGTAATTATAAAAAATATTATATTCATTAGAAAGCACGGTGAGATAATTATTCAATTCCCACTATTTCTATACAGATCCCAAGTCTCCAATCTAGTTAATTTTGAAAAAAATTACAAATATCCATGGATAAATACTCAAGAGAGGCTGTAGTTATATTATATTTGTAACACCCAATTTCCATAAAACCTAACCAACCTTTATTATTTAGATTATATATTATATTAATAATTCAATTAAAAGTTTGAATTAAAAATGAATTTTTTATGCTATTCTATGCGTGTAATTATTATATGAATGGATTAAAAATTAAAATAATTTTTTTATAAACACTTCAAATTAAAATATACATCATTAAAATTATGATAAATTTTCAGACATTATTATTAAATAATTATTCCATAAATAGGTGACTGATTTATATATTTAACATGTGATATGATATTTTTAGAAATTCTAAATTCTATAAAAACAACATTTGATATGTAATATTGATATGTGGACTTGGAATAGGTCCTTTGATCCCACATTGGAAAATTAAGTCCAGAAAAATATTTTTACATTTTTATCCAGAAACCATGGTTGAAAACAATGAATCCATTTATCATCATTAGATATTTTGTATGGTGAATTACTAAAAGTAACCTCCATAAATCATGTCAAATATTACATGATCAATGCATTTGTGTGATATTGTTATCCCTAAACCATGTATAATAAATATTCACCATGACATGGTATTTAATTTGGGAAATACAATTTTTATAAATCTTTTCCATTTTTGTCCAGAAAACATCATGTAATCATGTGGAAAATTGATTATGTAGTTTATGATAATTAAATCATTACATTTTCCAGAATATGAAATTTTCACATAACGACTTTATAAACAACAATATGTCTTAACAAACCATGTAGTTTTCAAATTTTTTCTGTAAACCACATTAAGTTTTTATATCAATTGTGATGGTTTTGAAAAAATTCCATATTGTTTTTATTTATCTGATTCTCATCTTATTGATTCATTGCCAGAAATGGCTCAGATATTTGTAAATGGTTTTGTATGAAATCATAATATAGTTGTTGAAAAATAAAGAACCATAAAAATTAACATCTAGAAGGGGAATTAATAAAATGAAATAAAGAGTATAAAATAAAATTTACCTATTTATTAATGCCATAAAATTTCCAATAGTTAGGTTGATTGAGTTCCCTCAATAATAACATTGTGTTCTTACCTCCAAAGGATTCCATCGGCTACTAGAATCACTAAAGGCTTTGGTAGGACCAATTTTTTTTCAAGGGTGTTCTCGAAGCCCCAATAAAATGAATAATGAAAATAAGGTATTTATAGAGATTTTATTTTAATAAATAATGAACACCTATATAAAATAGTGTTGTCTGTGAACTCTATTTATAGAATTTGTTTATTGAATAAAATAAAATTTTAGAGTACAATATCTTATATGTAATGAAATGTGAAGACTTTGGATCCAATATTTCAAATTTTTTACAATGATTAAAAAATTTTGGTACATGATTTTTTAACACTCTTAATAATATATTATTTTTCCAAAAATCATCACATGATGCATTAATAAAATGAAAAATCATTTTAATAATTTGCATGAATATTAGATAAATGACACGCTATACAATAAAAAATACATATCACATGGTAGTTTTAGGAACCCTAAAAAAAATAAAACCATGTTGTGTTGACTCTAAGAATTTAATGGTTTATTATGTAATATCAATTTCTAATATACAAGTATATATTTTTGGTACCAACTGAAACATATAATGAATTTTTTCCATGATGTTCATGAGAAGTAAAATGCATAAAAATTTAAACATCCTTGATTTATTTTTAATTTCTAATGAAACCACTTTTTAAAAAGAACATCATTATAGATGTGGAATTAATATTTATTTATCCATTGGTTTCCACACTTTATAATCCTAAAACTATAGTAATGAATAATCTGTAAGACAGAAAAATAATTCATCATTAAGAGTAAATTGTGCATCCAAAGAGAAATGGATTGGATCCAAAAAATAGATAATAATATTTGGTCATAATAAACTACATTTAGAACTCAAATATGTATATCCCCATTCAGGAGAGTTTATGGGGGATCCTGCCACATTTTCATAGAGTTTACACATAAAACATTTTGGATTATAAAAAAATATATCATGGATTTTTTAGATGCCGGAATAGAAAAGACATTATGTGTATATACATTAAAATAAATCACAAGGAAAGAATATGAAAATTTAATATAGTATAAATGGAGAAAAAAATCTACCCCTGATGATATGATACTATATAGTCCGTTTAATGTTTAATATAGGGTAATATAATAAAATTTCTAAATAAAAACTCATTTACGAAAATTCTATTCCAAATGGTATATAACTTTTAAAATAACACATTTATGTTCATTTTGTGACATACATATAATAAATTAATTAAATAAATCCATTTATATAGTGAATAGATATGGAATGAATCTAATTAGATATACATAGAAGGATACTCTATATTAGGGGATCATTTTACTATATATAAGTACCATTATGATACTTAGGTTTCTTATTTCCACCAAATGGGTTTCATGCTATCAACATATATTTATTTAATAAACTATATGTTTTATGTTCTGTAAGAAATTTTTATAATATTATTGTATGATAATATAATATAATTATTTTTAGATTATGTTTCTTTGATTAAATTTAATATATATTTGTTTTTTATATTATATATAATTTGATTCTGTATTTGTTCACTATTTTTTAAACATTGTGCTGAATTTTATTATCATTATAAATTTAGTTTTCAGTTAAAAAGTTATAATATTATTGATTTAATGTAATTAATATAAATAATATCAAATATAATCTTTTTTTTTGTTGATTTATGATTAAAATTATATTTTGATCAAATACAAACCCATGGTTACTAAAACATTGCAATGTAAAAATACATTTACATAGGATAACACTAAGAAACACATACATATTATTTATAATAACCATGTAGTTGAGTGAATCAATATGCATGTTCAAAAAATTTAACTTTTAACTATACACTTCTTAAACTATAGGGGATTAGGATAGAATTGAAATGATTCTATTTTTTTCATTAAGTAAACCATTTACTTTTCCTTTTATCAATAGTTACATTTATCAGTTATTTCACCCTTAATGTCCATGAATGGAAATATAATATTTTCATTTCATTCCTAAATCTTTTCACACCTTTATATAAAGTTTGTTAATGTAAATAGTAAAATTTATGTATGGGTGGGAATCTTTTTTATGGTTAAGTGGGGAATTTTTTATTGGCGAAGATATTCATACTACTTTATAAAACAAAAAGGATGAAAAAAAATTTAATTCATAATATAGATATTTATATTGTTTTATATTTTCCTTTATAAACATTAAAATAAAATAATTGGGAAATTTATCAAAATAGGTAAGATAATTGAAAAAAATAAATATCATTTTATGTTATGGAAAAAAAGTAAGGCATAGGAATAAATTTTATTTTTAATAAATGATTTAAAATAAGGTATTTTATGGTGGGTATAAACAAAAAAATATATTTTTTATAATAGTTTAACCTCTAATTTGACGAATTATATTTGTTAAATATAAAGAAAAAACATGTTTCAATATAAAATCCAAATTTAAGGTAATTTTTATTGATAATATATTTTTTCAAATAAGTGGATGAATAAGAGATGTAACAATATTATAGAAATGGGGTGGTTTTCCATGATTCATTATAAAATTACTTAAATATCATTGACCGTTTAAGTGAAATAATTCTTGGGAAGGTAGGTTGAATTATTCTTGGGTGTAAAAAAATATTTATTATATTTGTTATAAATAAAAAACAAAATTAATATATTTTAAGATATCCCAAGAAAAATAAATTATATAGTTAAATTTTAAATTATTGCATTTCAAATATTGGGAATTAATTTTTCATTAATATATAACATTCCTCATGAGTGAAAAATTATAATGTGAATGAGTTTATAAATCCCAAAATTTTAATATTTTTATTTATAATTCATAGGAAAAAATATCCCTTTTTATAAAATTAATTATAGGGTATATATATAAATATATTTCTATAATTGATGAAATTTTGGAAAATATATTTTATATTTTTGATAAATATTTTATATTAATGAATTGAATGAACACTTTACTTACAATCTTTATATGGTTTTTCTTTTTATTTTTATATGAAGTGATTTTGGAAATAATAGAAGGTTACGATTCAATTGGGATTTTTATACACATTAGGAACATGATATTTTCTTGGATGGTTAAAGGTTTTCAATAAAAGGGTTATGTTATCAAATTATTTTATTCCGTATGATAGATAAATCAAAAAAGGGATCTAAATCATTGATCATTTTATTTAATATTGAATCAGATGGACCTGGATTATTGTCTAAATTTATACAATTTTATATTAGCTTCATGAGAAAACACACAAAACGTATTTCCCATTATTATATGGTGTACTACCTTATTTATTTGATGTAGTTTGGGGATAGATTATTGTATATCATGGAAACTAGATCATTTAAAGGATATTATTATTTAGTGAAGGGTTGGTTGTCTGATGGTACTCGAGATGGAATTGTTATTGGTGATGTTTGATTTAAATAATTATATAGAGTTGGAGTTTTGAATTACTACAACCTGATGATGGTTTATAAATAATTTTTTGATTGGGTAGAGACCTTGGGTTTTTCTTGGTGTGTAAAATAGGTATAGAGTGATATATCTGATGATATTCCAATACAGAGATGAGATGAAATGCATGGAGGCATTTTTAGTCAGTTAGACCAAGATCATGTTGATGCTCAAGTTACTGGTATTCATTGTAATTAATTATAAATACAATCCAATTAAACATAAAATCAATACTTTTGAGGAATATAGAGAAGCATTTTGTGTATATTGGTTGTAATCAAATAAAAAATAGATACATTTCTTGGAGATTAATATCATTATAGATAATGGGGTATTCCTTTTATCAAGGGTAGTTTGGCCATTACTAATGGAAAAAAATAAGTATTATATAGTGAGAAAAAACTACTTAATCATGATATTTTAAGATACTAGTTTGAGGATCCATGTACTGATTTTGGTTACATATTTTCAGTATTAAACGTTATTTTTATTCATTCCATAATTTTATTGTATAATTTCATTATTTTTTTACCAAATGATTTATCTTTTCATATTCAATCTTTAAGCACCCCCACCATCACCAACAAATATATTTTTAAGGTGGAAAAAATTAAAACAACAAACTCACAATTATTTTAATAATAAATAAGATCATAATATAAAGGAATAATGACTTTTTTGGACCAGAGGTTCATGGTGGATGAAATCACAACCCATATAATAAATTATAAAATAGAGGGATAGATGAATATGAACATCATAATGTTCTAAAAAAGTGAGTGATTGCTACGAAAAATAGTTAAACAACAAAAATATTTGATAAAAAATATAAAAAAGTACTTGAGGAAACAAAGAAGAGCATTGAGGGATATAATAGGATCATATATAACAAGGTTCGAAGCCAATTAATGAAACCAAATTGGAGAAAAACACTAAAATACGTTTGAAAATAAATATATAAGATTAAAAAAGCGATAACCTTGAGTTAAAAACTCCAAATAATGGCCAAATCCAGTCTAAAACTTTTCCAATTTGATGAAGTGTCAAATAATATCAAATTCCACCACCATCACCACCAATAAAAGAGTATATTTTTATTGTTATTTGTAGCATCCCCTCCAATAAGGGGAATTTATATACAACCAACTCATAACACTATCTATTTTTAAATGAATTTTTTCTAATATTAAATGATGTTTTTTGAAACATATTCAATTCTTATTATAATATTATTAATATCTTCTTCCTCCAATTTATTATTCTTATATAGTTTTATTTATTTAATTGTTGAGTGAAATTATATGGAGTGACATTTCCTCAGTGTGACACTATATATATAAAAATATATTTATTTGATTAAATATTTCACAAACAATATATATAATAGTTTTTTGGTTTTTAGAGAAGTTAGAAGAGTCTAGGAGTAAATATTAAAGAGTTGGTACAGATACAAGATGGATTTTTTTTACTATTGACCAAATATGACACGATAACAGAAGGAATTCAGACATTTTGAGGCATTGAATAAGACTAATTTTATATATAGGTCGATAGTTATATAGGAATACATAGTTTGAACTATGAATAACCCTAATAAGTAGTGATTTGTGGCTGTAGTATTCTGTTGTCTCCCAAGAAAAGGGTGATGATCTTTGTGCTAATGCGGTCACACCATAACAGAACCATAGGTTGGGGCGTTGCACCATGACCCAAGTTTTCATGTTTAAAGGGACCATGGTATAGTTATTTTAGGATTATAATTAAATTTATTAAGATTTTTAAGCTTATAAATGTGGTGTCCCTCCTTTCTTACCCAAGGTACCTAGGGTACCCATCTCCATCATATGGTTTCCTCTAGCATGTGTGATTTCACTTTTACTTGTTATGGGATTGAAGAACTTTCAATCCTAGTGTATAATTATAGGTAATAATTACTATCATATTCTATCTTTTCTATCTTTTCTCATGGTTATAGTGTTATTAACATTATATAAAAAATTAATGTGTTTCGGTAAATTTTTGGGAAATATTATGATTGAAGTTGATCCATCTCATGATATTCACTGAGAGGGATTATGATATATTAAGGTTGGTGATGCAGATTCGTTTCCATTAGTTTATATGATTTTCCTATGACACATGGTATATGGTTATAAAAATGTGTATGCTTGGCCAAAATCTAATTTGAATTATCCAACATGGACACATATGATGTGGGTAATGTTTTTTGGTCTATGAGTGGTCCTCCATTATTTTTATTTTATGATATGGCCACTAAGGTCTACTCAGATGAGATAAAGTGTGTGAAACCATTCTACTAAAAACATTGTGGGGTCCTTCTTTATTTATATTATTATGAAATGAGACATGTTATGTTCTGAATAACCTCCTTGATCAGGATATGTACATTTTCTCATTGAGTTATTGCTTTAAGATTACCTTGTGATGGTATTTTTAGTTCACCTTATTGATAGTTGGCCTAGTTTGATGTGACTGAGAGGAATGGATTTGTGGAATTGAGATCTATGGTTCCAGGTGATAGTTTCCTCGATATGGTATGTTGATATATGGGATATGAGTATGATATCCAATGTTATATTGGATTCTATTAGTGTTGGATTCTATTATTACCATATAATGAGTTTTGATGATTTTTAAGTATCATTTTATTATATCGTTACAAGGAAAATGTTATGGTATTCAGGCATTGGTGCATTAATATTGAAATAAATTGGAGTCTAAAATTCCATTTCGCATAGATCGTTAATGATATTGGATGATCCCACTATTTTTACATTATTATGGGTGGGGATCAATATTTCATGAACCTATTTTCTCATTTAATTTGTATTATTACAATAAGAGATTGATATACATTTTGGATGAGGTCGTTATATACATAGTATTACTTTCACATTATCCTTGTATTATTCTCAGTAGGGACCAAAATGCCTTAGGGTTCAAATGGATATAGAAATGGGTCAAATTTCTTAATGTCATTATATTTTCAGGATTAGGGATGAAGATAGATATTTGCAGATATTGGTATTCACATGGTCCAAATCTTCCACTATATTTGTATTCCATCCATGGGTAACTTATATTATTATCATTTCATTATTATATTATAGGATCAAGATAACACACGGTTGAGATCAATATATTCATGGATCCCCATTTCATAATTTTCATTATATTATTCCATATAGGGGTTGAGATGACTATGGAATTAGATCAGTATGTATATGGGTGGAATATACCCTTTTTATTATTAACAATATAAATTGTATTTGAGATTGATGATATCCAAACTAAACATATATAAATAATTCATTAGTACCATGATTTAATTAAAACATCTCACAAAATGTGACACAACCCAAATATGAATCACAAGCTATGAAACATATAAAATAATATGTTATAACCATTAATGAATGATCTCATATCTTTGTGAAACTTTCTTCCTCCTAATCTATTCACACATAAAACTCTGAGTAAATCGAAATGCTATCCCACTCACCCCTTGTGAACCTAGCTACTTGCTAACCTATTCAAATAAAATTTCAATATCATGATATTTAAGACATTACCCAGCACATTGGATAGAGATATTGGTCACACCAATATCATAAAAAACAATTTGTGGCCACATACCAATAATTCATCATATCATAAAATCACTAATAGAAATAGAATTGGTATTCATGGTATTATTAAGTAGTATCTCATAATATATCAAAAATAAAATAAAATCTAATGATAATAAGAATATTTAACATAAATTAAATAAACTATAACATAATAGTGATTGTGAATCAGTAAACAAAATAAAATTATTGGTTAGCCTTTTTTATATAGATATGAAATTGTAAGAAAAACACAATAAAATAATTTGTTCCAAACCCATATAAACTGTTTATAAATCCAAGGTTAAATAATATCAAAAATATTTTCAGCTTTTTTAAAATATTATTTTATCAAAAATATCTATGGAAATTAAGGTTATTGAATTAATAGTCTTCTTATAAATAAAAATTTGGGATATAAGTTTAAATATAACAGATTGAAATTAAAAGAATTTTATATAAAATAATTGTACTTCTGTTAAAACCTAAATCATTAAAAGAGGTTATTAGACTACCAATAAAAATGTGGTAAACAAATATATGTTAATTAAAAGATAATAAAAATAATAAAATAAAAAATAATAAGGAAAACATTGGAAAGAAGGGGAAATATTGAAAATAAAGGCTCATTATAAAATTTTGTAATTATTCTTTGTGATCGAGAACATTATAAATTAAATCATCATAGAATTCGAAATGGATAAAAAGAATACTTAATAATAAATGAATGTTATATTTTTATATAATATCATTATTGGGAAAAATAGAACCAAATGTTAGTGGAATAGTTTAATAAAAATAGTTATAACTCAATGATAAATAATTGAGTTAACAAAACCCTTACAACATTAGTAATTTTGAATGAATGGTTATCAGAATATATAATATCTTAAGGATATATTAAAACTATTTATAAAATAACTTAGTATCTAAAAATAAATTATTATTAAGTATATAGATAGTAGAAATAAGAAATAGGCACATAACATTAAAACATGTCAAAATGAAGTGATATTGAGACAAAAAACCCCTTACCTAGTTTTAGATTTGTTCTGTGCAGATAGTTACCATCATAAATAATCAAATTATTTTTTAGGATACATTCTTTGGAATATTATTATTATATATTAAATTTATTAGGGAAATATTTTTATCATATTTTATTTATATATTGTATTTTTATGATTATGTTTATATGAAAATTGAATCATTATCTGTAATTTTTTGTAATTTTAGCGATAGATGATGATGATTTAATAATAACTTAAATACCAAATATAGTTATTACAGAATAAAATACCAATATCCAAATTTTTATTAACTTATAATTATATAATTATTTACATTCCCATTGTCATACATGATATAATTTTATATAATTTATTCAAGTAGGTCGTTAAAATAACTCAAACATTAACAAAATATATATCAATGGGTTAGTAAAGTTAAGGAAGTGTAAATTTATTTTAAATTTAGAATAATGATATTATTTAAATTTTTTTATGTATTTGAATTTAGTTTTTTTGTGGTTTATTTAAATAAATATATACTATATAAAAAATCTTTACTTTGATGTGGTGGAAGTTTGAACATCACATACTAAATGTTCTTTTATTCTTTTAAGGGTATTGAAAAGAGTCAATAATTATTATTTCTTAAAAAAATGAAATTTATTTATAATAAGTATTATTATTTAATTATATTAGTAATGTGAGAGATTATTTCTTAACGAGTGGTATAAAATAAAGACAAAGGGATTTCAATTCTAATGTCATAAGCATATGTTTTCTCATGGAATCATTCTTCGAGGCAAAAGTATTAACCAACAAAAAGATGATGAGAAATTTATAGAGTATGGAGTTGGTGAAAAGATTGGAATATTGGAATTTTTTTAGGAGAAATATTAAGTGAAGTTGATTCTTGATGTGGTGGATGTAACACCCCAAACTTCCACGGTACGTTTCCCATTGAATAATACAATAGCTTGCATTGCACACAATGTCGAGATTCTAACACACCGTGACCAATCTGACTAGCCGTTAAGAATAGTAATAACCACTTTTGAAATTTTATAAATTTTATCTCTCATAATGGACTTCATTTTAGGATTCTGAATATCTAAATTAGGCAAGGGTGAAATATTGGTACTTTTCGAATAACTTTTATATTTTGATGAATAGTGAAAATTACTAAATTTTAATTAAAAACAAAATTTTTAATCAAAATAATTAATAGTGATAAATTATGAATTTGAGTGGTTTTTAATTATATTTACAATATATTTTTACCATTTAATCTAATGTTGGTCAATGGACATAATTTCACATTTAAATCAGACATTAAGAAGTGTCAATTTTTGGATAGTTATTGTTTCTTAAAAACACGGTTTTTGTTTTAACAGCAAGAATTAATATTAAATTAATATATGTAACTTCTATGTTTTGAATTTGGAAAAATAGAAATTATTATTTAATTCGTAATAAAAAAATTAGCTTAGGGTAAATTCTGGGAATTTTTCTAAAAACATTTAATTTTAGATGAATAGTGAAAAACAGTAAGTTATAGTTTAAAACAGAATTTTTAATTAAATAATTATTTATTTTATTTAAATTATTTTATGTCAAAATATATACATAATACCTATATATGTTCAATTTAATTCATTAGAGTTGGTATATAATAATTTTAGATATATAAAAATTTTATTGAACTTTTCACTGTCTTTTACCCACCTCCTAAGAGTATTTGCAAATTCACATAAAACGTAATTTTACCACTTCTATGAGTGGGATTTAGAAAATCCAAGAGTCAAAATTAATATCAATGAGTAAAATTTGGTCCAATAAGATAAAAATAATTTTTGGGGAAGAGTAACTTTTTACTTTTATTTAACACAGTAAAAAGTAAATTGATTAATTAAGGGTAAAAATGATATTATCATTACCCTAACACATGTCCTAATTCTATCGGATAAGTATAATTCGACAAAAATAAATCTTAGGACTAAAATATGAACCTTTTTGGTCCATTTGGATTAGATTAGGACATTTATTATTATTTAAATCAAAGACGAGTTAAAAGAGTTTAAATCAATGTTTAAAAACTAAAGAATTTTTAATATATGGTTATACATAAGATAAATTATATTATAAATATTCATTAGAAATATAAAAATATTTCCTACATAATGGTTTTTTATTTATAATTTTTAGCTATTAAATTTTTTTGTTTATTTATGACACAATGATGATGCAGTAATTACCTTATTAGTGAAATATTAAAATAATTGATATTATAAATACTCAAATAAATACAATTTTAGACTTTTAATGAATTAAAATAATTTTATTGCTTAATATGACATGTTAGTATTGCTTAAAAGAATTTGGTTCTACTTAATAATGTTATTAAGATATTAACGAAAATCAATTATTAAATAGTGCTAAAATTGACATAAAGGAGTTTTTAAAACAAATATTATATTATTAGTTGATATAATATTTCTAAAAATATACGGTTCGGCCAAAGGACTTATACGATGATAGGTATGTCATTAATGAACAACTTGGGGTTCTTTGGTCAGTTTATAAAAAGTTTATTAACCATATAATATAAAAATATAAAGAGACATGGTAAATGTCATACGATTTAACTAATAGTTAAATCAATAAGATAAGGGTAAAATAGTGACCCAAACATGTCTGAAACCAATTTGTTGAGTGTTTTTTGACCCATCCCCACCTTATAAGTTAAATAATATTGTTTGGAGACATTATAAACCGAATATTATCTTCATATAAAATAATACTTTAAGTTTTTTCTAAAGAGCCCCTCCTCCCCCTTATAAAAGGACACCACTTCTAACCAATTCCCCACACCCCTAAAGCCTTTTGGCTCGTCCATGTTCTGCCCAATTAAGCTCCCCACCTCCCTATCCTCCTCCTAGAAGCCTTACCTTAAGCAGAAGGCACTTCAAGAGTCCTTTTTGGTTCAATCCAAAGGGAGTTACCCAAATTAAAGGTAACGATTACTCTTAGCTTATTTTCTTTTATTTTACTTCTCCAACCCCTATACTCCTCATATTATTTTCTTTTGTAACAAAACTAGTATCCTAAATATACTAGGATATTGTTATGAGATTTATTCTAAATACACTTACACACACCTCCATCTAATGGGTGAAGAACATAATATTTATGTGGATGGAAACCAAACGCACCACGAAACGAATGATTGTTCAATTATCTCATACCACCTCTCATAGTGGCCATTATTATGGTACAATAATTAAATATGATAATTATTCTATATATAAACTTCTTTAATTCCATTTTATATCATTCCATTATCCGTTTGATGTTGTATATATATACGATAATTTCATTTGAGGAAGTGCGGACAACCGCCCTCTCAATGTGATATGACTTGTTCATACCATACATGGAACATATAAAAGATGGTATTAATGAACATAAGTAACAATTATAACATATTATATTATACTGGAATAATAATATACCTATGTATCATTTGGTTTTGATTCCTTTTAAAATGAAAAATGAAATGGAAGTAGCGTTCGTGCATACAAACAGACTATCGTCTCCACGAATGTGATGAGATTCATTCCCCATCGTATCCATTCAAGTCTAATTCTAATTTTAATATTAAAACTAATTTTTAAGTACTTGAACCAAAACTACTTATTTAACAAAACATATAAAATAAATCAAGTAAGTTAACACCCAAAACGATGATAATACTAAGATATTATCAACAAGGAAATATTAAAAGATCATATATGATATCAAATTAATGTATATGATTCTTTTATAATTAAATAAAAATAATTTAATAATTATATAGGTGGTTAACCTACCCTCAAAAAAGGAAAAGTATAGGGTAAGGGGTTTTCGTCTCACTCCTTATTCCCATGAGATTCATGCCATATTTCCACTATTACCTTTTGTGCGGTGTATGTACAGTACATAATTGATTTCTTTGTGTAATACACTTTAATTTATGTGTATTTCCTTTTTAATTGTATGATACCTCTTTCATGGGGTGTAGGTTTCATATGTTACCAAATTGGTAAGGGTTAATTTCACAATCTCTTTATTATTCGAGATTGTTTTTACATAAGTATCTACTGGGACATATTTATTATCCATGTCCATGTTTTATGAAAGTATTTTCAAAGAGATTATATTAAAGGGCTTTTTACTAAAACATCATTTCAAATTTTTTAAATATTTCTTCTTCTAAATCATTCTCATTAATTTCCATGCCTTCAAAATGGTTTTTAAGGATTTATTTATATCGACATGAATGTTTTTGAAATGATAATTCATTCCAAAAGTATCAATGTGGTATGGGACACTTTGATTAAAAAATGTATTTAAATGACTTATTTTCCATATTGTGTGACTTTTAAATGTTTTCATGAAAAGGGGTATTTCTCTCAAAGAGTTTTACAAATAATTTTCCTCAACATCAAAAACCATTAATGTATTTTAATCTTTTTTCAAAGTTGATTTATCATGATAAAATTCTTTCATACTGTGTTGAAGGTTTTTTGATATGTTTGACTATGGATGTGTTATTTTTAATCCATTCATTGTTTTTGGGTGAATTATTGACATTTAGTATGCTATTTTTAATACGAATGTTTATGTTATGTTTAGACCTTATCATATGAGTAATACATTGGACTTAGTAAATGACGGGTGGAGCCCGCTATAGATCCTCGATGCATCGGTAGGTCTCATGAGACAATCTAGTGTCTTGGTACGAGACCTTGACAAAATCTTATTTGTAGTCTTGGGATGAGGCCTTGGATATGTGGTTATGATAGTCTAGCATTATGAATTCCATCATTATGAATGTAGTTATAGATATTGCATGTGATTATTCAACTAGTAGAATATCCATGTGAATAAGTAAATGGAATTATTTCATTTTATTTTTTCCATATTATGCTAATCTTTAAGTCTAAAAAGATTTTGATTTAGTTATACATTGCCTTAAATGTTTATGCTCATTTATGAATGTTTCCGCTACATTATTATCCTTAATGAGCATCTGATCTCACCCCTTTCTATGTTTTCTTTTTCCCAAGATTCAAAGAAGTGTATTGTGATTGATATGAAGGGTTAAGACAAGGTGATAATGGCATTCATAAAGGATTATTTATGTTGTTATTTATGTTATAAAGTGTAATGTAACATTCATGTATGTAATCTATTTTACAAGAATTCTAAACCGATCGGTAATTCGGGACATTATTCCTTGTAATAAGGCCAATGTATTAAAATAATGTACATACTCTAGGTAACTGGGGTTGAGGCATTACAGTTGGTATCAGAGGATGTTTAGGAATAAACTTGGAAGGTAGATTTAGATAAACTCTGATTAGAGAACATAGTCCTAAGATATACTTTAAGGATTAGTAGGGAATAACTTCTTAGAATTTTGATATTGTAGAGATTTTGTGAGTTTTCTGAGTAGTACTTCCATGTCTGGATTTGAGCAGGTAGAGGCGGATCTGGCACAGATGTACCTAGGGGTAAAACCCAAAAACACCGCTTTGAGCTAGACTCGAATGGGAAATGGTGCACGACAACGGGCATTGCTGCACTCTTGGTTATGACACTCCTGGGAGATATGTTTAGGATAATTCTCATTTTCTTTACAAACCATTATGAAGGGTTTTTGAGTATATAATTTCTCAGAGAATACATTTTTATGATTATGGATTATATCCATAAATAGTTTGATTTATGTTAAATTTTTATGTGTTTGGGATTAGGTATTTCTATTCATAATCTAATCTAGTGTGTGCAATTGTTTAGAAATGGTTCCCATTAGAAGAAATGAGAACTCCAACAATACGCATTATCCAAAGAGTAAGAAAGATCATATATTTCATAGTCTTAAGACAGAATTTAGAAGGGAAAATTCTCCCATGTATTATAATCATATGAAGAAATAGTATCATGTGTTGATAAGATAAGCAAAGAATTCTCGGAGTCCTATGGCTTCGAAGGGAATCCAGAGAAGGAAAGGATGGCAGATAGAACGACAGATAAAGGGGATAAGGTAAAGAAGGATTTTAACATACGTGATATCTGTGGAAATAATCGCATTGGAAAATTATTTAAGGGAATGGGATTATGTTATATGTGTGGAGAAAAAGGACACCAAGTACGTGACTACAAGGGTAAGAAAATGTTTCAAATGTACAATGCTTCATCTGTAAGGAGTTGGGACACTATGCGAACCAATGTTCAAATCATCATAGTATGCCCCAAATGAGGTTATTGGATAATAATAAAGTTATGATACTACCACAGATGAAGAGGAATGACTAGTGTTCTTATGTTGTTATTAAATAATTATTTCATTTGTGTGTTGTATCAACGATGTACTGGTTATATGAATTATGGAGATAAATAAAGATTGTACTGCAGTACTATTTCATTGAGGATTTGAGATTATATGGTACTATGAAAAGTGACTCAACAGTAAGTTAAATGTTTTTTTTTTGAAATTATATGGTTTAAGGAAAGGTAATACTTAATATGGTCTTGATACTGAGGTAGTATTTTTGGAATAAGAGATGGTTGATTTGGATAAATAATATTGGATATTCTTGACAACCTTGGCACTGATTAATGGTTTGTTTGTTTCGTCATTGTTGGAATATTCAATGTTTTTGGATATAAAGAGTATATCCAGTATTCTATAAGTAATAAGAGATCATGAATGTAATCAATAAGGTTTTTTGGTATTTCAGGATGTTGTATTGTTTTAAAATAAAACATGATGAAGGTGTTCACATGCTATTACGTGGAAAAAGGATCTTCATTTTGTTTACATTCCTTATAAATTTTGGACTGTGAGTTTGGATATAAGTATTTTAGATAAGTCTAGTTTGATATTATTTTGGTATTTCTAAAAAAAGGACAACCCATAGGTCAGGCGGCAACCTGTCACATCCAGCAAGGTCGTGAGACTTGAACCCACAACCGAAGGGAGACAAGGGTGTGTCACCTACCACTGACCCACATGACGTCCTGGATTGAAGAATGTAGTTTTTTTAATGGTTCTGTAAAATGAATTATAAATTTATATTTTTTGAACCCTATATGAATAGGATAAATAGAATATTATTTTTAAGTTCTATTATCATTTAGAGTGAAAGATGAGTTTGTGGTAGAACATAGTTAAAGGATGGAACTCTACTTTTCAAGTATATATTTTTCTTATTCTTTTATTCAATTAATAAATTAATTCTTATAATTTACTGAAGGAATCTTAAAACAAAAAATGTGTTATCCTAATACCATATGTTTTGTTGAAACGATGGTATTTTAAATCATCATAGATTGATGAATTTAAGGCTCTCAATTTTACACTTGTTTGTGATTGATGAACTCAATCAGTACCTATAAATATTTACATTTTTCATCCAATTATATGTCACTAATTTCCTCTAATGTTCTCCAAATCGAGATCATAATTTGGTGGTGACATTTTCATTTTCTTTTTCCTCTTATTAAGACTAAATTTTATTAACCTAATTTTTGATGTGGGTTTTCCCAAAGGTATTTTCTATTTTGAACATTTTATTTGCAAAAACTAATTTCATATTTCGAGGAAGAAAATATTTGAAGAAGGGGATAATGTAACACCCCAAGCTTCCATGGTACGTTTCTCTTTGAATAATGTAATAACTTGCATTGTATGCAATTTTGAGATTCAAACACACCGTGACCAATCAAACTAGATGTTATGAATAGTAATACACACTTTTAAAATTTTATAATTTTTTTCTCTCAAAATGGACTTCATTTTTTGATTCGTAATATCAAAATTAGCCTAGGGTGAAAATTTGGTACTTTTTGAATAACTTTTATATATTGATGAATAGTGAAAATAACTAAATTTTAATTAAAAACAACCTTTTTAATCGAAATAATTAATAGTGATAAATAATAAATTAGAGTGGTTTTAAATTATAATTAGAATATATTTTTTCCATTTAATCCAATTTTGGTCATTGTACATAATTTCACATTTAAACCGGACGTAAAAAAGTGTCAATTTTTTATAGTTATTGTTTCTTAAAAACACGCTTTTTGTTTTGATAGCGGCAATTAATTTTAAATTAGTAAATTAAACTTCTATGTTTGAATTTGTTAAAATATAATTTATTATTGAATTTGGAATATCAAAATTATCTTAGGGTAAATTTTTGGTATTTTACTGAAAACTTTTAATTTTTGATGAATAGTGAAAACATTAAGTCATAGTTTAAAACTGAATTTTTATTTAAATAATTAATTATTTTATTTAAATTATCTTATGTAAAAATACATACATAATAACTATATAAGTTCAATTTAATTCATTGGAGTCAGTTTATAATAATTTTAGATATATAAAAAGTTTATTGAACTTTTCACCGTCTTTTACCCACCTCCTAGGAGAATTTGGAAATTCACATAAAACATAATTTTACTACTTCTATGAGAGGAATTTTGAAAATCCAAGAGACACTATATATATCAATGATTAAAATTTGGTTCAATAAGATAAAAATAATTTTTGGGGAATATTAACTTTTTACTTTTATTTACCACGGTAAAAAGAAAATAGGGTAATTAAGGGTAAAAATGATATTATTATTACCCTAACACAAGTCCTAATTCTATTGGCTAAGAATAATTAGACCAAAAAACCTTAGTAATAAATTATTAACCTCTTTGGTCCACTTGGATTAGATTAGGACCTTTTTTAGTATTTAATTCAAAGAAGAGTTAAAAGAGTTAAAATGAAAGTTTAAAAACTATAACAATTTTAATATAGAGTAATACATAAGATAAATTCGATTATAAATATTCATTAGAAATATAAAATTATTTTCTACATAATGGTATTTTATTCATAATTTTTAGGCATTAAATAAGTCAATTTATTTATTACACAATGATGATGGAGTAATTACCTTATTAGTGAAATATTAAACTATTTGATATTATAAATACCCAAATAAATATAATTTCATAATTATAATGAATTACAAGAGTTTTATTGGTTAATATTACATGTTAGTATTGATTAAATTAATTTGGTTCATATTAATAAAGTTATTAAGATGTGAACAAAAATCATTTATTAAATAGTGTCACAATCAACATAAAGGAGTTTTTAAAGAAAATATTATATTATTAATTGATATAATATTTATAAAAATCTAATATTAGGCCAAAGGACTTATATGATGATAGATATGTCATTAATGAACCACTTGGGGTTTTCTTGGCAGTTTATAGTATGTTTATTAAACATATAATATGAAAATACAAAGAGACATGGTAAATGTCATACTATTTACCTATGTGTTAAATCCAAATGATAAGGGTAAAATAGAGACCCAAACATTTCTAAAACTTATTTGATGCATGGTTTTCGACCCATCCCCACATTATACATTAAATAATCCAGTGTGGAACCATTATAAACTGAATATTAATTTCCTATAAAATAATACTTTATGTTTTCTCTAAAGAGTCACTCCTCCCCCTTATAAAAGAACACCACTTTTAAATAATTTTTCACACCTATAATGAGTTTTTTCTCATCTAAACTCTGACCAATTAATCTCCCTACATACATATACTACTTCTATAAGCCTTACCTTACATATAATGTACTTCAAGAGTCCTTTTTGGTTCAAACCAAATGGAGTAACCCAAATTAAAGGTAACAATTTCTCTTAGATTATTTTCTTTTATTTTACTTCTCCAACCCCTAAACTATTCATATTATTTTCTTATATAAATAAAACAATATCCTAAATATACTAGGATATTTTTATGAGATGTATTTTAACTATACTTACACACACCTCCATCTAATGGGCGAAGAACATAATGTTTCTGTGGTTGGATACCAAACGCCTCACGTAACGATGATTGTTCATTTATCTCCTACCACCTCTCATGGTTTCAATTATGATGGAACTATAATTAAATATGATATTTATTATATATGTAAGCTTCTTTAATTCCATTTTATAGCATACCATTTTTTATTTCATGTCTTACATATATATGATAATTTCATTTGAAGAAGTGTGGACTACCGCCCCCTCAAAGTGATATAACTTGTTCTTACCATACATGGAATGTATAAAGGATGGTATTAATGAACATAAGTAACACATATAAGATATTATATTATACTGTAACAATAATATAACTATTTATCATTTGTTTTTTATTCCTTTTAAAATGAAAAATGAAATTGAAGTTGTGTTCGTGCGTACGTACGGACTACCGTCTCCATGAACGTGATGAGATTAATTCCCCATCGTATCCATTCAATTATAATTCATATTTTATGATTAAAAATATTGTTTAAGGACTTGATATCGTTTTGGATATGAATAAGATAAAGACAATCCATAAAAACATGGCTTATGTAACAAAACTTATAAAATAAAATGAGTATGTTAACACGAGAAATGACGATAATACTAAGATATTATTAAGAAGGAAATGTTAAAAGATCACATATGATATCTTATTAATGTATATTATTCTATTATAATTTAATAACAATCATTTAACCATTATACAGTTTGTTAACCTACCCTAGAAAAAGTAAAAGTTCAAGGTAATGGGTTTTTGTCTCACTCCTTATTCCTCTGAGATTCATGCCATATTGCCACTATTACCTTTTGTGTGGTGTATGTACTACCCATAATTTTATTCATTGTTTAATAGAATTTAATTTATGTGTATTTACAAATTCATTGTATGATACCTCTTTCATGGGGTGTATATTTCGTAAGTTACCAAATTGGTAGTGGTTAATTTCACAATCTCTTTATTATCTGAGGTTGTTTTTACATAAGTATCTACTAGGAAATATTTATTATAAATGTCCATGTTTTATTAAAGTGTTTTAAAAGGGATTATTTTAGGGAACTTTTTACTGAAACATCATTTCAAATGTTTTAAATAGTTATTCTTTTAAATCATTCTCATTAATTTCCATGTCTTCAAAATGGGTTTTAAGGATTTATTTATATGGACATGAATGTTTTTAAAATGTTAATTCCTTTAAAAAATTTCATAGAAGTATGGGACACTTTGAGTCAAAAATGGCTTTAAATGAATTCTTATCCAAATTGAGTGTGTTTTAAATGTTTTCATGAAAAGGGGTATTTCTCTCAATAAGTTTTACAAATCATTTTCATCAACGTCAAAATCCTTTAATGGATTTTAAAATTGTTTCCAAATTGATTCATCATTATACAAATCTTCCATATTGTGTTGAAGGATTTTTGATATGTTTGACTGTGGATGTGTTATTTTTATATCATTCATGGTTTATGGGTAAAGTATTGAAATTTCGTATGCTAGTTTTAATACGAATGTTTATGTTATGTTTAGACCTTTTCATATAAGGAATGCATTGGACTTTGTAAGTGACGGGTGGAGCCCGCTATAGCTCCTCGAGGCATGGGTAGGTCTCATGAGACAAACTAGTCTCTTAGCACAAGGCCTTGACAAAGTCTTATTTGAAGTCTTGGCACGAGGCCTTGGCTAAGTGGTTATGATAGTCTGGCATTATGCATTCCATCATTATGAAAGTAGTTATTGATATTACATGTGATTATTCGATTAGTATAATATCCATTTGATTAAGTAAATTGTATTATTTAATTTTATTTTTTCCAGATTATTCTAAAGTTAAAGTTTAAAAGGCTTTTGTTTTAGTTATACATTGCCTTAAATGTTTATTCTTATTTATGAAAGTTGCTACTAAATTGTTATCATTGCACAGCATCTGAGCTCACCCCATTCTATGTTTTATTTTTCCCGGGATTCAAAGAAGTGTATTGTGATTGATATGCAGGGTTAAGCCAAGGGAATAATGGCATTCATAATGGATTATTTATGTTTTTTATGTTATAAAGTGTAATTAAACATTCATGTATGTAGTCTATTTTCCATGAATGATAGACTAATCGGTCCTTCGGGACATTATTCCTTGTAATCATGCCAATGTATTAAAATAATTCACCAACTCTGGGTAACTCGGGTTTAGTGCGTTATAGTGGAATTTTTGGAGGTTTATAAGTGAAGATAAGAGTTATTTTGAAAGTAACCCTCACATATTCAATGATGTGAACCTACTATTTAGGTGAAAATGGATATAGATTTGAAAAAAGTGGATGGTAATGTGGGGATTAGTCTAAAATAACCACAAAAAATATATTAAAAACATGTTTCCAACATTATTTGGCTTGTTCCCCTTAGAAAAATAATTTTTACCATTTTTAATTTTTATCTGGGTAACTATTTTTTAACTATTTAAATTTATCTTAATGGAGAAAATTAAAATTATCCATATTACATAAATTGAACCTTGTAATATAATATTTTTAAATAATTATGTCTTATCAAACATATTAATGTGTGAAATGATATTTAGTAATAAACACTCTTAATTTCAGAAAAATCATTCTCGAAAAATAATGTTTTTAATTTTAAAATTAGTTGAAAGATAAATTTATAATTTTTATTGGTTATATTTGTACAAAATGATTTATTATAAATTAAATAAGCTATATGAGGATTTCTTGTAAATCCAAAATTGAATCTAACCCTGACGATACATTTTTATGATGTTATCTGTCGGGGCATGTCGTGTAAGAGTAATAACATTCCTTAACTATCAAAATATTCCCCGCATTCCATCTTTCCAAAGTTAGAAGACAATCATCAAATCATAAAAGATGTCAACTCCATGATCGAAATATTATGAAGGGATTTTGTCTATCCTTCTATGGGCTCCTCCTCATATTTCGTAGCCCAACACGGGTCTCCCTCACAGATTAACACATTGCTTATGAAACTCGTTACTAGTACCACATATTTTGGGATGCTGATTAATTATGTTGCTTCTGTTAGGACAATTCACGGTATCATGATAGTGAAGTAACATTTGATCAGAGTAGATGGTAACACCAGGCATATCAGGGAATCTCTAGTTGCTCAGACATTAGTGAAAATGAATACATTCTAATAGGAGGGCTTCTCAATGGAGGGGAAACCTGATGCGTCCCACATCGATTGCATGGAATCATATTCTAGTGGAATATCTCTGAGGATTTCCTTGGATTCCATAGTTCAATATGGGGTATGATGCATGTTTAATGTCTTATAAATATATATTAAATCACTGATGATAGTGGATCTTGGGGGAGGGGGTAGGGTTATACCCCTAGGATAGAGCCCCCAAAAGGTTTAGCATATGGATGGATCAAAACATCCAATGAGGCTTGATTTAGGATGGAGTGCCCAAAAACTAAATATTTCACACTGTGGATGATGATGTGGACATCATAAAGGGTGAAACAGAGAGGGTGAATACCTAGAAGCCGGACAACAATGTTTACAATCAGCTAAAATTGAACCTCAAAGAGGCATACTATGTACCCTATATGGAATACATTGATCAAAACCCATGTAGTTTAGACGTGTGATTTATAGATTAAAACTCGTTAACTACACTAACGAATAGAATTATCCTACTCAGATATGGTTTCCCAAGTAGGAATCGGGAAGGATAATTGATGATTTATGTAAGTGGATGAGATGAATGGGAAGAAACTAATGTAAAGACGATAGTGATGTTGGGAATGAACCTCAATAAGGATTCTGATGTTTTCATGTGAATGGGAATCAAATTCCACAAAGTTTGGTGGGGGATGTGATAGTTTAGGAGGCGGCTTGTGAGAATGGAGTTCAGGTATGGGGCCCAAAATAAGTAGAACCTCTGATCTAGGGAATGAACTTATCAAAATAGAAAGGCTCAATGGAATCCTTCGGTTGAGACATGGGTGATGGGTTTGAGCCTGATGGAGGATTCTTTTGTACGCCTATGGAAGGGAATTAAATTCCATGTAGTTTAGGATAGGTAATAGAAATTGAGAGTACACAAGGGAAAAATATCCTTTGAGATGCTATGAATTATGCATGGTTAGAAGCCAATTGCATGAGGGGCAGTATTTCTTGGGGTAGTATGGGTTGTGTGGGGATTATGTGTTGTTTTTTTCTTGAGAAAATGATACATGTGGTGGAGGTGTACTAAAACTATGACCACCCTTTGACATGTTGGGGTTACACATGATTAGAGGCCCAAGTTGATGGACAAAAATGACCTTATAGATGTAGATCGGTATGATGTGTCCTTGAAAAGGAATATTTCACACCATGGAGGGTGATATGGACACCTCAATGGGTGGATAAGAGAGGGTACAACCCTAGGTTGGGGACACCATTGTTTGCCATCAGCTGGGATTGAATATCATAGAGGTGTCCTATGTACCTTTTATAGAAGACAGAGATCAAAACGCACCCTATTCAGAGGGTGCAATTTAATTTTAGGAATGATAAATGAACAGACGTGAATTATCTAGGAAAAATGGATTGTCGGGGTGATGGGGTTGAACCTCGAATTGGATTCCTATATACCTCGTTTATAGGATTGGGATCAAAGTCCATATTGTTCAATGATGTATATAGTTTAAAGTCATTCAGGAAGGGTGTAAAGACTCAGAAATTTCGTGGATTTTTTTTTAAATATATGAGAATTTAACGAGTCTGCTGTTTCTAACGGCACGCGATTATAAGGCCCGGAGTGCCCGGAATGATCCGTCAAAGTTTTGTTATGTTTCCATTAATGCTCGTTTGTAGTTTTACCAAAAAAAGTGGAATAACTCTTAAACGGTTACTTGGATCAGAAATCTGATTTCATCGTGGCATGCTAGATTGCGGGTTTACCATAGGCATGACTTAAGTTTAGTCATCGCGGGACTCCTGTGAGAAAACCTGAAAATGGCATAACTATAAATAAAAAAACTAAATAATGTTATTTTATTTTTCATTTTCTTATAACTCACAATTGGTAGATTGAATTAAAAACCAGATTACACCGTTGAACTCATGAGGGCACGCATCAATTAAGCATATACAAACATTGTCTACTGCGTGTCACTCGAAAAAGTTAGTTTTTGGACGCAAAAAAACAATTAAGTGATAATTATTTTATTTTATAATTCATAACTTCTAAAAAGTAACTCAAATTAGAAATATGAGAGTACCATTGGGTTTTTTGGGGGGTATTTCACCTAGGAATAGCTTAACCTCGATCGGCAAGGGTTGAGGGTGACTGATAATAATTTTCTGAACTTTTTTTTGGGAACGTTCAGTAAACGTGCGAGCGGTGTTTTATAACTTTTGAACCGGTGCTCGGATGTGAAATTCAAGGGCATCGTTGAACTCGAAGCGTTAATGATTTCTTAGTGAGACCTTCACCGTAGTTTCTTTCTAACGAGAATGGATGTTAGTTTTTCACTTTTTTTCATGGAAGGATAAAATTAAAATATTTCTTCACTTATTTATTTTTATCCATTCATTTAGAATTTCATAGGTGGGAACCATACGTGGAGGGTCGGTCATTTTTGGCTATGCATTAAATGCCCAATTACACAATTATGTAACCACCCGACCCTTAGACTTCACCCTAATTAATTAATCCATCACAACTTAATTAATTTACTAGTTAAACTCTTGGTTCTCGGCTTTAATGTGCCATCCTAAAAACATAGTTTATAATTTTGGTACTCCACCTCTTGCAGGAAGGGGGATTGGAGGATTGGAGGGGGAGCCTTTGGGAATATACATCCTCTCAATGAAGAACACCTGTCTCCACTGAGGAACGATGAAGCCATATTCTCCCTCTCCAACAGGGGAAAGAAAGGGAAGACGCTGCCCACAAATAACGTCGCCAAAGCCGATGTCATCTCGTCATGACATCAACGGAACGACGCCACATTCCCGCGACTCCGTCTAGAGATCACGGATTACAAAGTAGGGGATTTGTGTTGTTTTTATACACATCCTTCTTCATTAGATTTATTATTTGGAAAACAAATGATAGAACCATAACAAGGAGGGTTTGTACTGTACACACATGTTCCAACCCTACCCCTTTGTTTCCATTTCATGACAATGGAGTTGGAACACAAAAAGGAGTCGGCAGCACAAGGTCACCGGGTCGCCGCAAGGGCGCAGCACCGCCATGCCATGCATAGAAATTGAGCCATGGCCCGGCGGGCCACGGCAGTGCCGAAGGGTCACGGTACCGTCACCCCGAGCCAGAGAAGAACCGCAGCAAATAGGGCCACCGTGGATGAAGAAGTGTGGCGCAGTCACGCCACGCAGTGGAGTCGATGGTCGTGGCCAGGTAGGGCCACTACGGTGGTGGTGTAGCCCTGTCGCACCGCGCAGAGGGTAGCATAACTATGACGTCTTCATGCCACAGTGGAGGTTCTATGACGGCCGGTCGGGCAACCCACCATGGACCTGGACAAGCGGGACCACTCGGGTCCTACAGTTCTCGAACCGGGGGTAGAGGGCGGCACCCCTCCCACGCGTGGTTGGTCGGGATGCCACTGGTCGGGACGCCATGGCTGGGCCGCCCTTTAGCAGAGCCGCCACCGGTCGGGCCGTGCCTTTAGGCCGGGCTGCTCCCTTGGGTCAGGCCGCCCACTCAAGATGGGCAGATGACTCGGTTCGGGCCGCACCCGCGGACCGGGTCAGACCCACGGTTCGGACCAGGTCGGACCGGGTCGTTCTGACTGGGTCGGATCAGACCCAGACCCTCTATGTCCATTTACACCTTTTTGCCCGCATCATGGGATACGTGTGTCCAATCGAAGAACCATATATGGTGATGGAATTCATGGAGAAGGATGGATCTTTTGGCATACCCCACTTGAGGTTTGGATGCAGTTGGGGCATGGTCAGGTTGGGTTGTACCTAAAAACCAACCGGGTCCCAGGAACAGAAATGCCAATAACTCACTGACCGGGCATCTGATTGACACACCGTCTGTCACGTTGGGTACCTTATGTGAGATGTAACTGTTGGATACATCAAATTGAGACATCATTATAGTTGATTTATTGAAAAATGGAAAAAGGAGATGACCCTCCTGAAATCGAGTGTGTTGTGTGCGAGAACCCTATGGCAGGATTTGACTGTGATGACGGGATCCTCCGTGGGTGCGACAGTGATGAATTATGTACCGGGATCCTCTGTGTGTTCAACAATGGTGACTTCTGTACCAGGAAAATCTGTGGGTTCGGCAGTGATTTCTTCTAGACCTGGATCCTTCGTGGGTTCGACAATGATAAAACTCGACATTGATCCTCCATGTGTTCGACAGTGACAAGACTGGACCTAGATCCTTTGTGGGTTCGATAGTGACGAGACTAGACCTAGATCCTCCTAGGGTTTGATAGTGACTAGAGTGGACCTGGATCATACATGGGTTTGACAGCGATGAATTTTGTACCGAGATCCCTCGTAGGATCGACAACTATGACAAACTACTGTTTTAGGTTTCTATGGATATCTGTCATTCTACATTGAAAGATGATTTAGTGGTTACAAAAAATCATCTCTTGCTCTCTTTTAGGTTGTTTATACCTGTTGTGAGTTGAGTATTGTCTTTCAATCATTATCATCAAGGTGATTGAATTTACTTCCATTATGGACTGGTTTGTGCTTGGGATCAAGAGTTGGAGTCGGACTGTGACTGGTAACATAGGTATATGTATGGACATATAACTCAGTAGGGTTGGTTGATACTTCATTATTGAATCTTTATTCTTCGGTTTATCCTTAGTGGATTTTGGGTTTCCTTCGGGGGACTCGGGGTCCCCTAGTGAGTATTGTTATACTCACCCCTCCATGGGCTTCACCCGCACCTTATTGTGTTCTGTGCAGACGACGATCAGCAGTGATCGAGTCTATGGGTGACGGATGGGAGGCTGCTCAGAGCTGGACTAGACGGTACATACCTGATTGATGAGTTGTTAGAGATCTATACCTACCCCTAATGTTGGATTCCTCGAGGGATGACCAGGAGTTGTTTTCCGTTTTTTACTTGTACTTATTGTTCAGTTGGGTTTGTATACATGCCCACTTACATTCAGCACACCCTTCTTTTCCATATTAGTACATGTTTCATATACTTCTTGCATTTAGTCTATCTTTGTTAGAGGATTATAAAGTCAGTGCCATCCGTTTCATATCAGGGATTCTCCTTTGGTTCTAGTCGCCAGCCCTGGGCCTATGGAAGGCGGGCTTCAGGTAGTCACGGCACGGGCCTCGAGGACGGGTCGTGACAAATTGGTACTATCTTAGATTTGTGCCAGACTTCTACAGAGTTGCAGTATCACTTTCAGCATTGAAGAAGAATGGGAAACCCTTCGTGTGGTCAGATATATTCCATATGAGCTTTCAAGAGCTCAGGCAGAGATTGACAAGTGCGCGCATCTTGAGGCTACCGAAGGAGGGCGTAGGATAAGTAGTTTACTGCGAAGAATCAGGGACCGGACTTGGGTGTGTCCTAATGCAGGAGAGAGCGGTGATTGTGTAGGGTTCATAGTAGTTGAGACAGCACGAGCAGAACTATGCTACCCATGACTTGGAGTTAGTAGTAGTGGTCTTCTCCATGAAGATGGGGAGCACTATCTGATAGGAGAGCGTTTTACAGTCTACTCTGACCACCAGAGTCTCAGGTACATCTTCTCGTAGATGTACCAGAACCCGATACAACGATGATGGATCGAGTTCCTCTAGGACTATGAATTCTAGATAGTCTATACTCCTAGTAAGGGGAACATTGTAGCATATGCTCTCAGCAGGAGATGAGGAATTCAGCTGATATGAGAGGAGACAGAGCAGCTAGCCATGTTGCAGATATCCTTTGTGGATAGAGATGGAGAAAACTTTTTACAGACTCTCATAGTCACTCATCCACTTCTTCAGTGAGTCAGAGAGCCACAACGTGGGTAAGTTGATTGTGAGACATGACATGCTTAGATATCCTCAAGGTAGGCACTTGATGGGTTTTTTGATGGTGGGGAGCAAGTCATCCTCTTCAGAAGATGTACCATGGTACAGGTTGCACTACAGGAGGAGATGTTGAGGGAGTTCCACACTTCCCCTCTAACGGTATTTCCAGGAGTGGTGAATATGTATCAGGACCTCAGACGATATCACTAGTGGTCGGGTATGAAGAAGGAGGTAGTAATGTTTGTGTCGTGATGCCTCACTTGTCAGTAAGTGAAGGCAAAGCACCAGGTTCCAGTAGGCTTGGTTCAGCGCTTAGAGGTCGCAGAATGGATGTGGGATGTGATATCCATGGATTTCATGACGGGACTACCACATAAATCTAGAGGACATGACTTTCTCTGGGTGATTTTCGATTGACTCACCAAGTCGACCCCCTTCCTACCGATAAAAGAGCAGGGCTCGGTAGAGAGTGTAGGTTGCCTCTACATACATGAGATCGTACGGCTTCATGGTGTGCCATCAACGATCATCTATGATCAAGATTCTCATTTCACTTCTCGTCTATGGAAGGGGTTTCATGAGGCTTTTGGGACGTAGCTTCGCTTGAGCACCACCTTCCATCCTTAGACGGATGGGCAGACTGAGAGGATCATTAAGACTCTCAAGGACATGCTCCCTGAATGTGTCCTTGACTTTGGTCACAGCTGGGAGGATCACTTACCCTTGGTGGAGTTAATGTACAAAAACAGCTACCACTCCACCATCGGGATGGAACCATACGAGGAACTGTACGGAAAACCTTGCAAATCACCTCTGTTCTGGACTGACTCAGGGGATTCAGCACTTGTAGGACCAGAGATAGTGCATGCCACGACGAAGAAGGTTCAGATCATCAGGAGGGGATGAAGAGTTCACAGAGTAGGCCAAAGTCCTATGAGGATTGGATATAGAGACCACTGGAGTTCGAGGATGGAAACTACATCTTCCTACAGGTCTCACTTTGATGAGGTCTACAGAGATTTGGATGAGGTGACAAGTTATCTCCTCGATTCATCGGACTGGTCGAGGTCCTCAGAAATTTAGGTGAGCTGGCTTACATCTTAGCTCTTCCACCTCAGTTGCATCGGGTGCGCTACGTCTTCCACGTATCTCATCTGATAAGATATGTGCATGACCCGTCTCACATTATCGACCACGGGGATTTGGACATCGAGGACAAGGCGACATTCACGGAGGTTCCAGTAGAGATTGAGGATCGACTTGAGTGGTTCCTTCATGGATAGTCAATTCCTTTGGTGATCTTCCACTGGCAGCATAGGAACCTCCAAGGGAGCACATGGGAACGGTAGGCTCAGATGTGTGCTCAGTACCCCCATTCTTTCCCTTAGTGTGTGTTGTAACTTTCAGGTACGTAAAGCCCTATGGTGGGGAGAATTTAAAGACCTGGAAATTCCATGTATTTTTTTTAAATACATGGGAATTTTACGAGTCCAATGTTTCTAATGGCGCGTGATTCTAAGGCCCAGAGTTCCTGGAATAATACGTCGATGTTTTTTTAAGTTTAAATCAATGCCCGTATGCAGTTTTGCGGAAAAAGTGGAATATCTCTTAAACAATTACTCAGATCAGAAATCAGAGGCCACCGTTGCGATCAGGATGACGATTTCACCCAAGGTTTGACTAATGTTTTGTCAGTGCGGGCCTCCTGTTAGAAAACCCAAAAATGGCATAATAATAAATAAAATATTTAAATAAAGTTATATTATTTTTCATTTTCATATGACTCACAAATGGTAGTTTGGATTAAAAATATGAGAACACCGTTGAAATCATGAGGGCATGCTTTATTTAAGCATATAATAACATTGGCTGGCACGGGTCACTAGAAAAATTTTGTTTTTGGGCAGAAATAAAATAATTATGTGAAAATTATTTTATTGTAAAATTCATAACTTCAAAACGGTAACTCGGATTTTAAATCCAAGAGTATCATTGGGTTAGTTGGGGCATATTTCACCTAGGAAGATCCTAACCTCCACCTACATGGGTCGAGGGTGACTGATAATAATTTTCCGAAATTTTTTTTGGTACGCTCAACAAACATACGAGTGCCGTTTTATAACCATTAAGCCAGTTCTTGGAATTGACATCCTAGGGAACTGTTGAACTCGCAACGTTAGTGATTGCTTAGTGGGACCTTCACTGCAGTTGCTTTCTAATGAGAATGAAAGTTAGTTTTTCAAATTTTTTCATGGAAGGATAAAACTAATATATTTCATCACTTATTTATTTTTATCCTCTCATTTCGAATTTTAGAGGTGGGATCCATATGTAGAGGGTCAGGCATTTATGGATATGCATTAAATACCCATCTACACAATTAAATAACCACACGACCCTTAGAATTTACACTAATTAATTAATCCAACAAAACAAAAATAATTAACATGTTAAACTCTTGGTTTTCCCCTTTAATGTGTGAACCTTAAAACATATTTTAAAATTTTGGCCCCACACCTCTCGCAGGAAGGGGGATTAAGGTATTGGAGGGGGAGAATTTGTAGAAATACATCCTATCAACGAAGAACGCTGGTCTCCACCGAGGAACGATGACTCCATCTTCTCCCTCTCCAATAGGTGAATGAAAGGGAAGACACTACCCGCGTAGAACGTCAACAAGGATGACGTCATATCATCTTGACGTCAACAGAATGACTCCTCCTTCCCATGACTCCGTCAAGAGATCACCATTTACAAGGTAGGGGATTTGTGTTGTTTTTATACCCATCCTTCGTTGTTGAATTTATAGTTCGGAAACCAAATGATAGCATTGTAACATGGAGGGTTTAGACCACACGAACATGTTCCGACCCTCCCCTTTGTTTGTTTCCGTTTGATGATTACAGAGCTAGGATGAAAAAAGGAGCCTGCAGCGCACTTTCTCTGGGTCGCCGCAAGGGCGCGGCACGGCCATGCCACGCAGAAAAACCGAGCAGCGGCAAGGCAGGACAAGGCAGTGCTGAAGGGGCGTGGTTCTGTCGCACCACACCAGAGAGGAACTGCGGCGTGGATGGATGTGGTAGATAAAGAAGCGCAGTTCCATTGCGCCACACGGTGGAGCCGAAGGCCGCGGCCAGGTCAGGCCGCGGTGGTGGTGGCGCAGCGCCGTCGCGCCCCGCAGAGGGCAACAGAACTGCGGTGTTGTCACATAGTGGTGGAGTTGCTGTGGCCGCCTGCCTGGTCGGTTGCCATGGAGATCGACAGGTGGGACCACCGGGGTCCCGCGGCTCCAGAACCGGTGCAATGCACTGGATCCGTTCGACAAACCGGGGGGTGGGGTGTGGTACCCCCACTCATGCATGGTCATTCGGGCCACCACGGGCCGAGCTGTCACAAGAGAGGCCTCCACGGTCAGGCCTCCATGACCAGGACGCCCATTTGGGTCAGGCCGATCCCTTGGTTCAGGCTGCCCACTCGGTCCGGGCCGACCACTCGGGTCATGCTGCACCCTTTATGGCAATTTACACATTTTATCCCACATCTTGACATACGGGTGTCCGATCGACGAACCGTCTACGGTGATGGAATTCATGGAGTAGGTCGGATCTTTTGGCATACCCCGCTTGAGGTTTGGATGCAGTTAGTGTATGTTCGGGTTGGATTGAACCTAAAAACCAACAGGGCCCTTGGAACAGAAATGCCAATAACTCACAGACCAGGCGTCTGATTGACGCAAAGTTTGTCGTGTTGTGTTCCTTATGTTGAGATGGAACTACTAGATACATCAACATGAGACTTCGTGGTAGTTGATGTATCAACACTTGGATCGAGGAGGAGACCCTCCCATAATCGAGCATGTTGTGTTGGGGAACCCTATGGCTGGCTGCAACTGAGATGACGAGATCCTCCGTGGGTGCGACATCGATGACTTCTGTTCTGGGATCCTCCGTGGTTTCGATAGCGGTGAATTCTATACTCGGATCCTCGGTGGGTTCGACAGTGATTACTTCTGGACAAAGATCCACTATGGGTTCGACAGCGACGAGACTGGACCAGGATCCTCTGGGGTTCGACAGTGATGAGATTGGACCTGGATCCTTTGTGGGTTCGACACTGAAGATACTGGACTTGGATCCTCCATGTGTTCGACATTTACTTGACTAGGAATTGATCCACCATGGTTTCGACAACGAAGAATTTTGTACTGAGATCCCACGTAGGATTGACAACTTCGACAAACTGTTGTTTTAGGTTTCTATGGATATCTATCATTCTACAGTGAAAGATGATTCAGTGGCTACAAAAAATCATCTCATACTCTATTTTATGTTGTGTATACCTGGTGTGAGAAGAGTCTTGTCCTTCAATTATTATCATCGAGGTGATTGACTTTACTTCCATTGTGGACTGGGTTGTGCTTGGGCTCGAGAGTTGGAGCCGGAATGTGACGGGTAACATAGGTATATGTATGGGAATATACCTCAGTAGGGTTGGTTGACACTTTGTGATTGTATCATTCTTTATTGGTTTATCCTTAGTGGATTCAGGGAGACCTTCAGGGGTCTCAAGGTCCCCTACTGAGTGTTTTTATACTCACCCCGGCACTGGCTTCTCCCGCACCTTGATGTGTTTTGTGCAGATAACAGGTCAGCAGTGATCGAGGAAGAGGGTGACGAACGGGAGGCTTCTCAGAGCTGGACTAGATGGGACATACCTCAAGGAAAAGTTGTTCGAGATCTATACCTAAACTTTAGGTAGGATTCCCCGGTGGATGACAAGGAGCTGGTTTCCCCATTTTACTTTTACATGTTGTTCAGTTGGGTTTGTATACTGTCCCACTTACTTTCAGCACACCTTTCCTTTCTATATTAGTACATGTTGTTTCTACTACTTCTGTTTAGTCTGTACGTGTTACAGGTTTAAAGGAAATTCCTTCCCATTTTTATCAAGGAATCACCTTTGGTGCTAGTCACCATCCCCTGACCTGTAGAAGGCGGGATTTGGGTAGTCACGGCACTAGCCCCGAGGACGGGTCGTGACAAAGGGGGAATAGGTCTTACACATGGTTAGCATCCCATAGTGATGTTTGGGATAACACATGGTTATTATCCCACTTATATGATGGGGTCTATCACATGTGTAGCAGTCCAAAAAGGATATGGCGTGGCATACACATGGATAGATGCCCAGATGAATGATGATTTGAACACCAATAGTAGCAGATTAAGGAGGTGCAACCCAAGGATGGGGAAAATTATTACCATTTGTTGGGATTTAACCTCATAGAGGTACCCTACACATCATATTAAGAGGACAAGGATCAAAAACCACGTAGTTCAGTAAGGGAAATGTGTCATTGTCTCTACTAACCTCTAAGATCCATGGATTCCTACTTGGTGTGAGAAACAATGAGAATCAATAGACCAGATATGCATGTTGTGGATGGTGAAGACATGAGGTATGGTGTGTGGAATTTTCGTGGATGTTTCCTATATTCCCATAAGGATAAGAAATGGAGAATGTGGATTATGAATGGAAACATTATGGGTGCCACTAAGGGGAGGGAATTTTGGAAGGGGTTCATGCATGGAATTTTCTCGGGTGTCACAATGGAGCGAAAATGGTTGATGGTGCTTATGTATGGAAATAACCCTTGATATCATCCTCATGTCAGGTCATAAAGGAATCCCATGTTCATTTAAATGGGTAAATATTATGTTTAATGTCATGTTATTACAAGAGTTGTGTGGGAATTATTCAATATTCCACATATTATGTCTTCCACAAGCTAGTCTATGTGCGTATCTCACCATGATGACCAGTTAATGGAAAATGGTTTCAGGATTTCACCTTAAGAGGAGGCTCATTGTGGTTGTTTTCTATTCATCTCATGAGGAGGTATCTTATACTTAGTCCAAGAGGCATCCTGTTCATAAATGATGGGGTATGATACTTTTTAAAGTCATGCATTGAGAAATGTTGCCAAATTATTCATGGTGCATAATGAATCTTTTTTTTGGAACAAGTGGAATCCATGGTGTTTTAGATAGTATATAATACATTATATAGTCATGTAGATTGTAACGTTAATCATAAGGAACCTTACAAGGGATTTTTTCGGAGTTTCACAAGAGTGGCCCTGTTTGGATGAACCTCTCATTGGAGTCAAGTGATGTGGTTTAGAGGAGTTTCTTGAGGAATGATTCAGCTCTAGGTACTCAGGGAATTTTAGATGAGAATATAAACTCATGACCTGGGAAAGGGACTAAGAGGAATATTTCAACTCAAGTTGTTTCAGGATCATGGAGGGGTATCTCAAATGATTGATTTCAAATCAAGTATGTCGGGTGCGCATAAGAGTTTTGGGGTAGAGTATCTATATACATTTGATATTGATATTTATTATTCTTCGGGAATTTGAAACTAAATTTCATATTCTCATTGTTGGAAAACACATGTTCATGGAGAGATACCATCAAGGGATGAATATAGGTTAATGAACATGTTGTATAAATGGTTTGTGGTAGTATCTCAGGACCTGTGGGTGATGACCTATTCTACCATAGTTATCATGTTTGTTTTTGGTAGAAAAGGTAAAGGCCATCCAATATTGGGATATAATATACTTAGTAATGTGGGAAAAAATTGTGGGATGTGACCCAATACCTATATAGATTCTGGATGATAATGATGAATTCTATGTTCATGGAATAGTTTTGGTTCGTTCTTATATGTGGGATGATCTGATGATGGACTCCCATTCCTCTCAATCGCCAGTGAACCTGATTTTTATGAATATACATTTAGATATCAGGCAATACTTTTGATGGTTGGGAATGAAGTGATATCACATGAAGTTTCTCTCTCTCCTTAAATTATCAAAGGATCATGGTAGATCATTGATGTCTATGTGGTTTACTAACAAAAAATACCATGATGGTGTGGAAGTGGTATGAGGTGATGATGGAATTCATGATGGGGTTTCTAGGACCCTGAGGAGTCGATATGTTCTTTGGGTGATTGTTGACCAGATGATGAAAGTGACCCTTTTCTAGATGATATTGGATGCTAAATTTATATATGATTTGGGAATGATTTCTATTTTGGAGATATTAAAAATACATAGGACTATATTAAATATTTTAATAAATAAATATCCACATTATATATCTTGTTTTGGGATAGTCATACATAATTATTTGGGGAATCAATTGAGCCTAGTATAAAATATCATCAATATTTGGATAGACATTCAGAGAGATTGATCTTGATCATTGAAGATGTTCAATGTGAAAAAATTATGGATTTATATGGAGAAATGGATGATGATATAGACTTTATGTAGATTTTATACAATAAAAGATTCTATATGTTTATTTTGATGACATCATTCAAGGATTTGTATGGTCAGTTGTGTCATTTATCACTGTGTATGAATAAAATCATTGGGGCAACTAATATTTTTTCAAGAATAGAATAAGAAACAATAAAGAGGGATAAGTTGATTATTGAGTGGTTGGTTACCACATTTAGTTGAATGTGATCATATTTATACTAACGTTGATGACTTTTTGTGTACATTGTGTGTGATTAGGTTGTCTTGAAGGTGTGACCTCGATTAGGGAACCAACATTTATAGAGATAGGAAAAATTGGAACATCGGTTTGTGGGAAAATTTGATATCACTAAGAATTTCATAGTAGTGTATTAATGATTAAACAATTCTACAAAATATCTAGGTATGGAAAATGTGTTCCCTGTCTCTTATCTTTGGAGGTATGAACTCGATCTGGTGTATGTAATTGACTGTGAGGATTTTGAGTTGGAACCAGATGGGTCATATGTATAATGAACGAATCATATTTTCATCAAAAGTGATAAGGTAATATGAGGGAAAACATTTCTTCTTATTCAAGTACATTAGAAGAGAAATTGTATCCATTAATAAATATGGGGGAATGTATCAAAAATTTAGGTGAATAGCATGTGTCATTTGAACATGAATATCAAGATACTTCTTGATGATGAGAAATTGTTATAGGGAATGTTTATAACATTATAACATTTAATGTACACCATGTATTAATATTTTATATGTCATTAAATTTTTTTAATTGAATAAATGTATGTTAGAGGGTTCTAGGAAGCATAGATTTATAAAACTATGGTAGATGGAATGACGTTGTAGAACTAAGGCTGCAGAAGGACCACCGATAAGACCGTACAACACCACTGACAAACTAATGGTTAAAAAAGTGATTCAATTAAACTTCAGAGACCACCATCAAGATGAATGGATTTATAGATAATATTGGTTCTGTCCAAATCCCCTAAATATTTGAGGAAAAGGCATTGGTAATCTAGTGTGATTTCATAGAAACCGTGGATTCATTCAATGGTCGCTGGATAATTGGTTATCTTCTATCAGTATATATAGGATTAAGAGATATATTACATTTTTTCCAATGCCTTTTTATATATCACTCTAACTCTTCCTTGAACCTCACTTGATTTTTGTGATATAGGGATCCCTTCTTAGTGATTGTGAGGTTCTTCTCTCCCATCTTGGCCTAGTGATCCACCGATCAATATATTGATCCTCACTTTGATTGTTCCATATTCTCAAGAATAGGTTATTCTTCAATTATAAAGTTATATATGATACATTGGAAATATATATGGATTCCTTCATGATATGATGAAGTAATATTGACTGATTAATAGATCGAAACCCAGTCTAATGGACTGTTAACATTCTCTTAGAATGGACCTAGATCCAATATTGACATCAATTCTCACTACATTAGCATAAAAGACATAATCAATTATCACTTTCTTCTTCTTTAACCTTTTTTAAGAATCCCTTTGGGTTAACTGTGATCATTTTTATGGACCCTTAGTGTCACTACTGGAAAACTAACCTATACCAACGGTTTGGAACTGTTGGTATAGGCCTCCAAACCATTGGTATAGCCTATACCAACGGTTTGGAGAACCGTTTCCAACTAAGTCGTTGGGATAGGTATATACCAATGGTTTTCGCAAAACCGTTGGTATAGACCTATCCCAATGGTTTTGGAAACTGTTGGTATAATTAATATGAAAATATAAACCAACAGTTATGTAACAATTGATATATGTATTTAAAAAAAAACATTTGCTGGGATTTGATCCCAGGACCCCTAGTTTATTATTCAATGACTTAACCACTAACCTCATGACTTTTGTGAATATAATTACATAAATATATATATATATATATATTCTCCAAATGATTTTAAATATTGATTTATATAATGTTATGGTTAAGAATAAATGATAAAAAATCAAAGGATATATACCAACGGTTGTCAAAACCGTTGGTATAGGCCTATACCAACGGTTTTGACAACCGTTGGTATTGATTTTGATTCTGGATTTTGAGTTTGGTGAAATGTTGATTTGTGGGGGACCTTTCCCAACGGTATTGGAAAACCGTTGGGATAGGTATACCCTTTCCCAAGGGGTTTGCCAAAACCATTGGAAAAGGTGGCCAAAATGTGGGCTTTCCCAATAGCTTGGCCAAACCGTTGGGACAGCCATACCATTTCCCAACGGTTTGGCCAAACCGTTGGGAAAGGTGGCGTCAAAGTGGGATTTCCCAACGGTTTAGCCAAACCGTTGGGAAAGGGAACCTATACCAGTAGTGTGTTTGGGATAGATCTAGTTAGTGCATGTCATTGAATTGGGAATAATCTCTTGTAAAATATTATCATTGGCATCAGCACATTTTAGGTAGTAAGTTTCTTATCATATTGATACCTTATATGAACTTGTTTCCCTAATATTGGCTATGTGTGTGTGTATACCATGAAGCCTGTGATTTTTTTATTGAATGCGTGCATATGTGTAGCCATTTGGATTATTCTTTATTATGATCACATTTGTTTTGTGTGTGTGGCTTCTAAGAATAATGTTAAATTTTTTTGAGTATATATGGATTATGTCCTATTATGTGTGAATTTGTAGACTATGGTGGTTTTGAATCTGGTAGAAAAAGATTGATGGACCATCATGGATTAGTTGAAACATAAATTGGGTTCTTGATCAATATGAAATGACTATTATGATATACATTGAGATAGGGAAGATACATTATGTCATTAAGGACTAACCTAGTAAATAGATAATTTCCTATGCCCTTTTATCCTGAAAAAATATATAAATATGTAATGATGTCCCTTATGATTGACCCAAGACAGAGAGCGGATATTAAGACCATGTAGAGCGACCGATGGCATGTTGGCCATTTGGATTCCTAGAGATATATAGATGCCCAATAGATAGCCCATGTTTATGAATTTCATTACAATTTCCTTTTTAACCTCAAGTTGAAGCATGTATATTCATGATTTTTGGAATCTTGGATAGTACATTATTACTCAAATCATGGTTCATTGAATCTTTCTTCTGACAATATTTTCTATCATAGATTACACCTATTATTTATGATAACTTATGATAAAGATGCATTGTTTGTTTCCTATTGGGTTTGTATTAACACCCTTCAAGGGAATATAATTATGTGTGTTGAATTCATCATGAAGGATCACTAGATAGGTAGTTAAGGAGAAGAATACTGGGGTTTAGTGGTGTTATTGGGAAGGAATCCATAGTTAAACCATATTGCATTTATTTTTTTTCCTATTCCATAGTTATGCACTAGTTTGAATACCAAATTATTAGTCCCTTTTAGAAGATTTATAACTCTGAGATACCTAAAATTCCTTCTAAGATTACATTTATTATTATTTAAACCGATAGTGCCTTTTGGGGGTTTTTCTATTTCCTTGATAATATTATGGAATTCATCTTTTTATACTAAGGGTATAGTTTCCCAATTAAACCATTACAATACATAATACTAGTTAGAATTCTCTTACATATTGGGAGGCACATATGAGGTCACGTATGTTAGGTCCACAAGGCGGAATACCCTAAGAGGGGGGGTGAATCAGGGTATGACTAATTTAAAAATAAAGCCTGTTCTGATCTTGTTTCACTGTTAAGAAAAACACTCTTCTCTCTTTTCCTGTTTCACAATATAAACAGAAGGTAAAGCAAGCATAAGACATAGCAATTGTACTTGGTTCACCACTAAGGGCTACGTCCAAGGAGCATACGCTGACAGGTTGCCGGTTGTACCAAATTCCACTATACTTAAGTAGCTGTGGATAAAATGGTTCAAGCTAGATCACTTCTATGCCTAGGCTCACTGCCCTTACAAGGTTTAGGGTCAGCTCACTACTTTACCAAGGGTCACTCCCTGTTTCTCTCTCTCTGGCTCACTACCGGTGTAGAGGATCACCTTCTTCCTCTTCCTAAGCTCAATGCTCTGAAGGGAATCCAATCACAGTTTATAGACCTATAGGTCTCTTCATTCGCATGAAATAATGCATCTTCAATTGTTGATAGATGCTCTATTGAAGTCCAACCTTCATCCACTGATGAATAACACTTTTCCTCTAACCACTGGGCAACTACCTTTGGAAAGTACCTTCGCAAAGCACCCTACTTCGCGAAGCTCCCAATTTCGCAAAGCTCAAACAAGACTTCGCGAAGCTCCTGCCTTTTCGCGAAGCTCTCTCGTGAAGCACTCTCGCAAAGCACTCTCTCTATGCTCAAGCTTCCGCAAAGCAATAGCCCTCATGATGCTTAGTAATCCAATGTAGAGCTCGCAGGTTTTGCGGAGCTACAATAGCTGCCGTGAAGCACCTCTTTCGCGAAGCACACTGGCTCCGCGAACCTCCTTCGCAAATCGAGAGAAAATGATCTTCTATGAAAATTCACTCTACTTCTCTCGAGGGGGTTGGCCTCTATTTATAGGCTATTCCACCGACCCTCAGCCCTTCCGCGCGAAGTCAATGCCACGTCATCTCAAATCGTGAAGCTCCTAGGTTCCAGCCGGAATTCTGTCCAAATCACGAAGCACCACAACAATTTACTGTTCGCGGAGCTTTACGTAGTCACGAAGAATCACCCTCAACATACCTTCGTGCCTTCGCCGCGAAGCTCCCTCGCAAAGCCCTTCACTACCGCGATGCACTTCAGTCTCTGCCATTCGTGAAGCTTGACGTAATCGCGAAGACTCACCGCCTCCATTATTCTAGTCTTCGCGATTTCCAAACCATGAATCCTATCTCCGCGAAATTCATGCCTTGGCCATATTAAATTATGATCTTCATGGAAATCCGATTTTCGCGATGCTCACCAAATCCCAAATTTTGGACCCCAAAAATTTGGCAAACACTGGGAAACAGTGCCACCTTGTACTGCTCTTTGGTACCGCCTCCAGATCATCCTTTCCTTTTTCATAGTTCTTTGTCAACATGTAATGTCAACAACTTCTCGGGAACTCGACAATTCTCCATGGAAACCTACTTTGTCAACAAACACAATCAACCCAAAAATACTACAATGTTACCTTGAGGGATTTTTTCCCAACAATCTCCCCTTTGGGTTGGTTGACAACTCTTCACAACTCTGCTCAGAAAGATTTTTTTCACTTTGATACCTCACTGAGTCTTCTTCCAGCCACTACCACCATTCACCTCTTGCGATTATGATAGCATTCAAGGAATCACTTAACACGTACTCTAAGCCCACATGAGCAGTGATCACCGTGAGAAACAAGAGTATTATGCAAAGTTCATCAATGAATCACTTCATGTTAGACCCCAATTGTCGATTCCAACCTGATACCAATTCTTAAATTGATACTAATTGTTGAACCACACTGATACCAATTGGTGAATTCTGGACATATTCTCTCACCATTCCAACACCACTGTTTTTCTTTTATCACGATACTCAGCTTGCGTGATATCTATGCTTTGATCGATCACTTCTAGCATCGTCAAATTTAAAACGCTCCCCCCCCCATTCTCATTTCTCCCCCTTTCTGGATGCTCCACCTGTCAGATTCTCCCTATATCTGTCATGATTTCTCAAATAACCACACTGTCTCCCAATCACTATTTTCTCCCCCATTAACAAACACTATTTTATCCCCCTTTGTCAACGAACCCACAGGTCACTCCTTTGGATCCTGTAACATAGTAGAGAAAACATATCAGCACATTAGGGAAAAACACATCATACCTCGGAGAGAGGGGGGTCCCACATCCACACTATTTCAAGTGCGGGGAATAGACTGAACTCCCAGAGCCAGTCGATGCCTCTCAAAATCTTCCTTGGGTATGACCTTTGTCAGAATGTAAAACCTGTAGCTCTGTAGGCATGTACTCCAACTTCACGATTCCCTGCTCAACCATCTCCTTGATAAAATGATACTTAATATCAATTTGATTTGTCCTTGAATGATAGATGGGATTTTTGCTAAGATTTATAGCACTTGATTTGTCTCACTGGATTCCGATCGGAGACTTCACTTCAACTCCCATATCTTCAAGCTGCTGCTTCATCCACAATAACGGTGTGCATGCTTGAGTGGCCGCAATATACTCAGATTCTGCGGTGATCAATGAAATGAAATCTTGCTTCTTGCTTAGCCAAGAAATACACAATCCACCAAGATAAAAAGCACCACCTAACGTTGATTTCCTATCATCCGCTAAACCGGCCCAGTCTCCATCAGTATATCCCAATAACTCTGTCTGAGATTTTTCAGTATATGTCAAGCTAAAATCCAATGTGCCCTGGATATACCGAAGTATTATTTTCACTGCAAGAATGTGGCTTTCCTTGGGATTGCTCTGATATCTTGCTACTTGGCATGTGGAAAAAACAATATCAGGCCTTGTTGCAGTCAAGTACAACAAACTTCCAATAATTTGCCTGTATTCTGTGATATTAACTGCCTTGCCATCTTCATCTTTTGATAGTTTCATCTGGGTGGCAACTGGAGTCTTCATCTCCTTGTAATTTTCCATTACAAACTTTTTCAGGACCTCCTTGGCATATTTAGATTGATAAATGAATGTTCCATTCCTTCCTTGTGTCACCTGTAGACCAAGGAAAAACGTTAGCTCTCCAATCATTGACATTTCAAAATCATTTTTAATGAATTCGGAAAACTATCTGCACTGAGCTTCATCTGATCCGCCAAATATTATTACATCGACATAAACCAACACCATAATCCTTTTATTACTGTCATTACTGAAATAGATATTGTAATCAACTGCCCCACGCTGAAAACCAATCTTCTTCAAGTACTGATCAAGCCTTGAGTACCATGCCCTTGGTGCTTGTTTCAGCCCATACAATGCCATCTTTAGCCTGCAAACTTTGTTCTCATCCTCATGAATGAGAAAACCATCTGGCTGCTCAATATACACCTCCTCTTCCAGAACCCCATTCAAGAATGTGTATTTGACATCCATCTGGAACACTTTGAACTTTCGTTGCACTACTATGGCCAAAAATAATCTGATTGTCTCCAGCCTTGCAACCAGTGAAAATGTCTCATCGACATCTATTCCCTCGATCTGGGAGTACCCCTTGCATACTAGTCGTGCTTTTTTCCGAATCACTATTCCATCTTCATTCATCTTGTTGCAATAGACCCATTTAGTCCCGATGACATTCTTGTCTGCTGGCCTCGAAACAATCTCCCATGTCTGGTTCTTCTCAATCTGATCAAGCTCTTCGTTCATAGCCTGAACCCAGTTTTCATATTCAGTTGCATCAGAAAAACATTTCAGCTCCACTTGAGATAAAAACGATGTTTGCTGTGATGATTTCATTCTTCGAGTCTGAACTAGAGCTGTTTGATCACCAATAATATTTTGCCTATCAATTTCAGCTCGACTCTTTGGCTTCCTCGCAGACATAGAATTTACACTTTCTTCATCATCATCAGTATCTTCTCTTGAATCAGCTTCTGCCACTTCTGCTCCCCCTGGGCTGCTTACCTCATCATCACATTCATCCAGGAACTGTTCACTAGATCATTGAGTATTCTGTTAATTTTCAACTATAGTGACATCATTTCTCTCAACAATTTTTCCTAGACTCTTGTTGAAGCATTTATACGCTTTTCTTTTCCCTAAGTAGCCAAGGAATATCCCCTCATCTCCTCGTGCCTCAAAATTCCTATGATTTTCTTTGTTGAGAATGAATCACTTACTTCCAAAGATTCAAAAGTATTTCAACGTTGGCTTCTTTCCATACCACAGTTTATACGGAGTCTTCCCTTTCTTCAGACACAATAGATACCTGTTTGAAACATAGACCGATGTCAACACTTCTTCCTTCCAAAATTTCTCTGGTAGGTCTTTTTTAATAAGCATTGTTCTAGCCATGGTGTTGATGATCTGATTTCTCCTTTAAACCACTCCATTCTGCTGGGGAGTTCTTACCGATGAAACTTGATGCCTTATCCCATGTTTCTCGAGATATTTTTCAACTTGACTATTTGTGAATTCTGTACCGTTATCAGTACGAAACTTCTGAATTTTATTCCCAAGAATCTTTTCTTATTCCCTCCTATACTGCTTTATGCAAATGAACACCTCTGTCTTATGGGTAATGATGAATACCCAGGCCATTCTGCTATAGTCATCAATGAAAAGGACATAGTACCTTTGCCCATTTATAGCTCGTGGTGAGATAGGTCAACATACATCAGCAAGAACCAGTTCGACCACTCTAGTTGATTTCTGTTCCTTTGGCCTGTATGTCTTTCTGATGATCTTCCCTTGTTGGCAAGAATCACACGTATGAGTGCGATCACGTGATAGCTTGGGAAGGTGTCTAGAAGCATCACACTTTATGAGATCCTCCACAGATGGTTGGGATAGATGACCAAGTCACTAATGCCACAGCTGGTTTTCATCTTCTCTGGATAAAAGACATGTATCTTCTTCCCCACCTATAAGGTAGATATTTCCCTTTGACGTTTTTTCCCGCAGAACAATTGCTCCATTTTTTCCTTTCACAACACACATCTTCTCGGTAAATCAAATAGAGTGCCCAGAGTCACATAATTGACTGTCACTGAGTAAGTTATGACTGAGACACTCTACTACCAAGACATCAGCACGTCTCATCTCTTTGCCCCAAAACATGGCTTTCCTTGAGCCAACAATCTTTAGGCCTTCATCATTTCCAAATTTGACAACTCCTTCTTTGTCATATTTGATGCCTGTAACAAGATCCTTATTACTTGTCATGTGGGATGTGCAACCACTGTCAAGGATCCAAACACCAGATCGGTCTAATGACTTAAGGGCAATCTCCTCCACCATGGACTTCTCATTTTTCATCTTTTTGGTCCATACATTTTCTTTCACACTCGGCATGGATTGATAATTCTGTTCTTTCTCAGAGTATGATGTACTAGCCTCATCTTGCAAAGCTGCAAATCTATTCTGCGTTTTTAACTCACCTGTCAGTTTATTGAACTGCTGCTTGAGAAAGGTTTGATTCTTCTTTGGTACATTTCTCTGAATGATCAAAGTACAATACCTAGCCACATGCCCAAATCCTCCGCACCAAAAACAGTGTCCTTCAAAATATTTTCTGGAAAACTGTTCTCTATTTGGCTGTCATCTCTGTTCTTGTTCCCTTCTATATCTCTTGGATATGGAACACAAATACTATGAATGTCCCATTTTCCCATAGCAATAACACCTGATATAGGATACATTCCTTCGTGATACCTCAGCACTACAATTTTCCCTTTGGGATCTATGAATATTCTGATTCTGTTTTGTGCCCAAATCAACCTTCAAATTCAGGTTGGGTGCTTGCGGTCTGACATTAACTACCACTGATTTTGGTTTCTTATAAATCCCTAAATCAACCTTATCATTTGAGCTTTCTTGCGGCTTCACTCCTGCTGAACTACAAGCCTCCTCTTTCATCATCTCTGTCTTCTGAATGGCCTGCTTTTCTGATATCACATTGGGGGTCAAGATTTTTTCTTGATCCTTCATTATTCATCGCAGACTGACCACTTCTTCTTCAAGATATTTTATACATCTGACCTGCCCTTTTCCTGTGTTAGTCAAACAATCAATTTACTTCTTTTGTTCCTCAATTCTAATCTTATGCTCAACAATATTTTCTGAGCTCTCTGGTGTTGAGGATTTTAGTCTTTCAATTTCTTCAAACAGTTCTGACTTTTCTTCATCCTGTTGTTGCATATAGAGTTTGGAATCACGAACCACTTTATTAGATTTCTTCGTTTTGGCTCTCCAAACATCTATCTCTTCAAGAGCTGCTTCCATTTCAGCTTCCATTTCAACTCTTCCTTCAACTTCTTCTTCCTCTTCTCTAACGTCAGTTTCTTCCTTTTCCTGAGAACTACCAGCGACTGATACCATAGAATTTTGTCTATGATCTTTAAAATTTTCAAACTCCTCATCCTCTTCATCCTCAGACTCATCTGAACTCTCTATTTCTTATTAAAGATCATTCTTTCTCTTGAAGAAATTTCTCTTGAACTGCTTCTTCCCTTTCATATAGGCTGAGGATTTATTCTTGGGAATTTCAACATCATCATCATCATCATCTTTATCTTGAAATTTCATGGGGAATCTTTCCGCTAGATGACCAACCATTCCACATCGAAAGTATGCTAGTGGAAGTTTACCTTTAAACATTCCTCTTCCTCTTTGAAGATTTGAAGAAAGGAATGACATCACCTCATCTGTCTCTTCTTTTTCATTACAATCTTCAATGGTGAGTTTCTTCATGAACTTGAATGCCATCTATTTGGATTTACCATTTTGCACAGTCTCGTTATCATCGTTTCTCATTTCATATGCAACAAGAGTGTTGTGCAGGTTATCCAATGTCAGATCTTTTGGGTCTTTATCTTCCAAAACAGAAACTTTCGGATTGAACCGAGGTGGATGTTTTCTCAATATGTGCTTCACAATTTTTATATCTTCGATAATTTCTCCAAGGCCCCGCATGTCTTCTACCACAGCATTTACCCTATCAGAGAATGCATCAACAGACTAATTCGGGTTCATTATCAGATCTTCATACTTGTTCCACAACACTTGCAGCTTTGCCTCTCTGTCTTTTGTATCCCATTCATAAATATTCAAAATCTTTTCCCACATGGCATGTGTTGTTTTTCATGACATCACCTTTGTTTATATGGGATTGTAAAGGTCTCCCCCTAAGGAAATGATTGCTTTGGAATCATCATCCAACTCTTTACACTCTGCTTCTGATAATGCACCACTAGTAATATGAGCTGTGATTCCATGCATAGCTGCTGAAAACACATCCATTCCCAAAGATCGGAAATAGTGTTGCATTCGATTATTCCATATCTGAAAATTACATCAATCGAAGAATGGAATCCCTCTATGATTAGTAACCTCCATTTGAGAGAAGAACAACTGTCAACCATTCCCTCTGATACCAATTGTTAGGTCCACAAGGCTGAATACCCTGAGAGGGGGGGTGAATCAGGGTATGACTAATTTAAAAATAAAGCCCGTTCTGATCTTGTTTCGCTGTTAAGAAAAACACTCTTCTCTCTTTTCATGTTGGAAAATATAAACAGAAGGTAAATCAAGCATAGGACACATCAATTTTATTTGGTTCACCGCTAAGGGCTACGTCCAAGGAGCATACGCCGACAAGTTTCTGGTTGTACCAAATTCCACTATACTTCACTAGCTGTGGATACAATGGTTCGGGCTGGATCCCTTCTATGCCCAGGCTCACTGCCCTGCCAAGGATTAGGGTCGGCTCACTGCTTTCCCAAGGGTCACTCCCTGTTTCTCTCTCTCTGGCTCACTACCGGTGGAGAGGATCACCTTCTTCCTCTTCCTAAGCTCACTGCTCTAGAAGGGAATCCAATCACAGTTTATAGACTTGTAGGTCTCTTCATTCGCATGAAATAATGCAGCTTCAACTGTTGAAAGATGCTCTGTTGAAGTCCAACTTTCATCCACAGACGAATAACACTTTTCCTCTGACCACTGGGCAACTACCTTTGGAATGTACCTTTTCAAAGCACCCTACTTCACAAAGCTCCCAATTTCGTGAAGCTCAAACAAGCCTTTGCGAAGCTCCTGCCTTTTCGCAAAGCTCTCTCACGAAGAACTCTCACAAAGAACTCTCACGATGCCCAAGCCACCACAAATCAACGGCCCTCGCGAAGCTTAGTAAGCCAACGCGGAGCTCACAGGTTTCGCGGAGCTACAATAGCCGCCGCGAAGCACCTCTTTCGTGATGCACACTGGCTCCGCGAACCACCTTCTCAAATCGAGAGAAAATGATCTTCTCTGAAAATTCACTCTACTTCTCTTGAGGGGGTCGGCCACTATTTATAGGCGATTCCACCAACCCTTGGCCCTTCCGCGCGAAGTCAACACCACGTCATCTCAAATCACGAAGCTCCAAAGTTTCAACCAGAATTCTGTCCAAATCGCGAAGCACCACGACAATTTTCCGTTCGTGGAGCTTGACGTAGTCACGAAGAATCACCATCAACAGACCTTCGCGCCTTCGCCGCAAAGCTCTCTCGCAAAGCCCTTCAACGCCGCGATGCACTTCAGTCTCTACCGTTCGCGAAGCTTGATGTAATCGCGAAGACTCACCGCCTCCATTCTTCTGGTCTTCTCGATTTCCAAACCATGAATCCTATCTCCGAGAAATTCATGCCTTTGCCATATTAAATTATGATCTTCATGGAAATCCTATTTTCGCGATGCTCACCAAATCCCAAATTTTGGACCGCAAAAATTTGGCAAACATTGGGAAACGGTGCCACCTTGTACTGCTCTTTTGTACCGCCTCCAGATCTTTCATACCTTTGTCATAGTTCTTTGTCAACAAGGAATGTCAACAACTTCTTGGGAACTCGACAATTCTCCATTGAAACCTGCTTTGTCAACAAACACATTCAACCCAAAAATACTGCAATGTTACCTTGATGGATTTTTGCCCAACAATGTAGCTCTCTTGTATGTACTGGGTGATTTAGGATGGCATATATGGTATTCATAATCATTAATGTGAACTTCTTCATGAACCTTTTTCACTAAAAAATAATTATAGTAAGACATGTTACCATCCATGTTAAATTTCTTATATAAACCCAACTTACAACACATGAGTCTTACCCCTTCAGGCACATCCATCAATTTACAAACATGGTTAAGGTACCTGTAGTCCATTGTAGATCACGTGTCCATTATATATTTCTTATAATTATCACTCTCAATGTCCTCTTAGTAAGTAGTTATTTCATTATCTATAAAAAATACATAATTATAAAATTTCCAAATAAATATATATATTTTAGGGTCATAAACATTATTCTATACAGTCTTGGTTGTTATATGACCGAATTTAATTATGTTTCCATCACCACATGAGAGAATAATCACTTTTTGTATCATGAGACATTCATGTATGTATATTTTTTCCAATCCACGAGTAATTTCCCTCCCACTAACACATCATTTTAGTTTCTTATTTTCAATGAATACACTAAATCAGTATTCGAACACTTTTTTTCAATATGATTATAAGAATAATATACCATTATTTATATTGGATATTAAATAAAATGTTTCTATGTAATTTAGGTTCATTTTTTTCAGTAGTAAAATGATGTATTTAAACATCACATATTGTAATCATCATTAAAGAAAAATTAGTAAACCCCTTATTCCATATCTCATTTAGATTTATTATATGTTACATAGATGTAATTAGTTTTATTATTAAAGATGCTACTTCTAGATAATATCCCCAGAATGATATAGGATGGTGAAAAAATCCATCATCAACCAAACCGAGTACAACCAGGTTCGATTACTCTTATCAAGAACACGATTCCTATGGTTTATTAGGAGTGTTGAATTGTGAAAGAAATCAAAAATCTATTAGATGATTGGTTTATTCTTGTATTAATTATTTCTCACATTGGCCTGATGACTTAATCTTAAAAATATTTTCAGGTTTATTTCTTAATTCATTTTTAATCTCTATATTATTTTTTGAATGTTTTAAAATTATTTTTCAATAGAAACATATAACCATAATAGTTGAAATTATATATAAAGGAAACAAATTAACTATAAAAAATAGTTTATTTAGTATTCAACGGTCATCATAAACCACTATTTATAACGTATAATACTTCCAAATCCATCTAACATTTTCTCCAAAATTTCGATTTAGTTAATTTTAAACAATCATATTTATATTTTTTTCAAATTATTTTTCGTAACATAATTATAAAAATACATATCTAAAATTTAAATGGATATATTTCTTATTTATATTCCAATGAATTTAATTTTAATACCCTAAATTTTTAATGATAAAAAAACATTTTTATGTCTGTAATTTACGATTATTTTCATCTAAAAATATAATTTAACTAAAAAAATATCATTTTTAATGACTTATAATGTCTTTTGGTAAGGGTAGAAGCCTTGTTAAAACTTATTAATAATCAATGGATATTTTTGGAGTTGGGAATATAGTCGGTGTGGGATTCTGATGCATGTAGTGACTCCACACATATATAATAAAAATATGAAATATATTATTTCAAACACATGTAGTTTCTCTAAAAAATTTCAATATATCATGATTTCTATCTCAGATAGGAAATATGTGATCTCCATTAAATCTAAAATATGGAATTTTTCCTATGAAAAATATGACAATTGTGTGTGTCGGGTGTTTGGTTAGGCTACATGTTAGTTTAATTTTATTATATTGCACACAAACAAATGTTTTGAAATAATGAAATATCTCATGAAAAAAATTTCAGATTTAAAATCCAAGACCACAATTGGGTTCAGAATGATTGTTTTACACTTTTCATGATATAACATTTCTTCACATTAGTTGTTTGGTTAAATAACACATGTGGGTAATTGATTTAAAATTAATATTATATTATTTATAAATTTAATTGTTAATTTAGTTTTTCATCTTTCTCTTCATGCCACTCAAATATTTTTCTTTCTCCATTGATCTGAAACATTCAGAATAACACAATTTTTGAACCATTGATGATTAAAAAACATAATGGGGTGGAAATTTACTCTTTGAATTTGAGATTCCCATTAAAAACGAATTATATTAGGATATTATTTAGGGTTTTTATGGATGTAGAACATTTCCTTCCAAACAATTTGGGATTTAGTATTGGTAGATCTTGTTTGGGATGGATTATCCTGGAAATCCAATTTGCATGATCGATGATTTACCATACTGTTCTTCTCCATTGTATTATTCCTGGATTTAGGTGGTGAAAACCACTTCCACCCAGCATGCTACTCCTATTTGGAGGTTTTACGTTAATTTATTTTTTTTAATTTCATTTTATTCCATATATCGCCTCTTCCCAATTTTGGTAAAAAATGTTTGATTTAAAATTCATGCGATAAGTCCAATTTATAAAGGGATACGTCCATAAAATCATCAATGGATAATTTATAATGATTTTAAAGGATAATTTATTAGAAATTATAAAAAATAAATAGAAATTAATAATGAATGGTAATTACAAAAAAAAGTAAAGGATATTTTTTAAGAAATTATCAAATTATAATTATAGAAGGAAAATTTATGAGAAATATAAAAATATAATTATAAAAGGATAGTTTACAATAAATTATAAAAATTTAATTATTAAAGCATAATTTAAAATAAATTATACAACGATAATTATAAAAGGAAAATTTATTCATGATTATGAAATGTAAATTTATTAAGAATTATCAAAGGATAATTATATTGATTTATCAAGGAGTTATTATAAAGGAATACCAAATTTTTTCCCTAATCTATTGAGATATATATTTTTTTGACTGTGGTTATAAAATTATTCATGTGTAGATGATTTTTAACATAATAATTGAACTATATTGATAATATTTAATTATCTAAGAGAGATAATATATCATTTCATGTGATACGTTACTTATTTTTGATATAAAATAGCTTTTTTGGTCCAAGCCACCCATGATGTATATCAAAAACTTTGGTAATAAAGAACATGTGCAGGTGTTCTTGACTATTGTGGTTTCCACCCCAGCTTTCAAACCACACAAGGTGGTTAATACTTTCCCCGGAAACCATAAATATTTAAGGTAGGAAGTTCCTTGACATGTTATAACCACATTTAGCATTATAATCATGATATAATGAGGTGTATTTATGTTCTTTGAATATGTTTTATTTGGTTCCATGTGTATGTGTTTTGGATTAGTTCACACCCATGTTATGCAATGTATTCCTTGATATGATATCATTGTGGCCGTGTGATATTTTTAGTGTATGATATGTTGTTTATAGGATATTCTTAGTGCCTAAGTGATATGTATACCCATCGTGGTTTGGTATCCCAAGCTGGAGAGCATGTCTAGATGTTTGAGGTGATATGATGACATGACCTGGATAGATGATGAGTCATGATGGAATTAGGCAGCATCACCTAGGGGCATGACAATCATGACTGAATGGGATAATGTGGAAGTAGTGGTCTATGATTTCATAGTTTTTCCAGACCTATGGGAGTGATAATTATATGTGATCAAACACATATGTCTGTAGTGGGACAGAATGATCTATGTGGCCTGTCCTTAGAGATAATGAAAGGGTATAACAACATAATTTTCTACGAACTCTAGGATTGCAGAATTTTCATCTATTGAGAAGTTTTTAGTATGGCTCCCATATTTGTTATGTATATAGGAATGTTATTTTGTTTTATTTAATGATGTTTAAAATGGTACAATCTTCTTTTGTGGTGGATTTCATGGCACACAAATTCTAGATATTATTGTTATATTCAATTTTATTTAATTTATGATCTTTCTATACAATCATATGAATAAGAACACATGTTAAGGATACATTGATTGTGTCCAATAAGTCTTGAACACGCACAATACTTTTTCATTTCATTGTATTTATTATTTGATGACTTGAGATCTTGTGATGGGAATGAGGCATATAGTGAATGAATGAGAAGGGGAGTATCGATATGGTAGATGGCTGGGAAGGACATCAGAGGAACCTTTATTAATTTATTTAGTTTTATCTTCACTTACTACTATAGTTTGTATTCCCACTTTGAGAGACTATTTATCTATATAACATTTATTCCATATTTAGATTCTTCATGTACATGGATTATATTTATTATATTGTTTGTTTATTGGTCCTATGGAATGATAATAAGGGTATATTCACCCCATCAATAAACTTTGACAGTCATTACTAATTAGAATCCTCTTTTATATGTGGAGGAATGCATGAGATTTTTTAAAACCATGAACTGGACCCATGTAATCAAATTATGTTTTCTAGATACGAGAGGTGAAGTTTCATGGACACGTTGTGTATAAGATGGGTGTTTTCATGGAATCAGAGATAGTTCATGAAGTCATGCTATGGAAACATAACCCAAATGTGTTTTAGATTAAGGAATTTTTTGTTTTAAAATGATATTACATGTGGTTTGTTCAGATATTAGCCTAACTATGAGAATACAAGACCATGATGAAGAAATGAGTAAATTTACAATATATAAACAGATTTGAATGGGATTTTATTAATCTTATGAAGAGTTTGAATAGAGCATCAGTGCAATTACTACCCATGCTAGGGATAAGATACGACATATATTGTGATGCACTAGATTGTTTTTAGAGAGAAGTATTTATACAGTGGGAGAAGGTATTATATAATAGGTTATGTCATTTATGACCCCACATATGGAACTACCCAACACATGATTTGGATTTGGAAGCTATGGTCCATTCTGGAGTGTATTATCCACACTATCTCTTTGGTAAGAGAATCGTTTATTAAATAGATCACAAGTTCCATCACTATATTTTATCATATTATAAAATTCATCTAAGAAAAATATTTTGGGTTGACTATCAATTGAAATTTCATATTTATATGGCTTTTTCATCATTGAACGTTGACCTTATTTTGGATACACACAGCCATGGGATTCAAGTGGAGCAAGATCTTAGTGAGATACCTTTAGTGGAGTAGTGGTTTTTGATACACTTGTTTGATGACCTGAATATAGAAAATTTTAATTATTATGTATTTATGAATATTTTCCCATTATTAATGACATCCTAAGTTGTAGAACACGTTAATACTGGATCAATGTATGACATATAGTGTGTTGTGCGGAGGGAATAATTAGTTGGAGGTGATCCTATTCCTTGGTAGTCATTGGGTGATGATGATATGACCCTTGTGCATATAAGAGTGGAAGTACCTTCTTCTATTAGGTAGGTGTTTATATGAGTCTTTCATACCATTACATGTGTGGTACATCATAGAATGAAAAAGATATACCATGAATTCAAGTGTGAGTTTTGGTGGAAAAATATAAAGACTGATATAACTAAGTTTGTGTCCTGATGCCTTATACATAAGTGGGTAAAGTCTGAACACCAGTTTCCTTGTGGTTTACAACATCCACTTCAAGTTACTCTCTATAATTTTGAGGTAATCACGTGGAATTATTTAGGGCGTTAAAGAGGTCTTCGGGGAGTCATGAAATTGTCAGGGTAATTTTTGATCAGTTGAAATTTATTTCCCAATTGTTACTAATCAGTGAGATTGAATAAGTGAACGACATGGTACTTCAATACATCTTTGAGATATCATTATGAATTATAGATACCTTTATAATTATGTTCTAAATTGATTAATTCTTCACATATCGCTTTTGTTAGGTCTTGTTAAACACCATGGGGATTCAGTTGAGGTTAATTGTAGTATACTATCCTTAGACATATAGGTATAATTCCAAAGTAGTGTAATAGCCCCGACCTCTATGGTCCATTCCTATATGAAACCATGGTGTTTTAGGTGTTCTAGGATGTCCAAGAGACCTATCCCCAACACCTTTCCAATTTTCCCTTTCTATAAATAGTAGGATCGATGACCCTCGATGAGCAGTTTTAACGGTTTTTAGTTGTGAACAGTGCATCAGAAACCTTCAATGAACTGTTCCAATAGTGAGGTCTAACGGTAACCACTCTTCTATGCCAAATTTCAAATTCTATGAACAGTTCCATCAGTGATTAGTTCTTTTGGTAACCTCTAATTCTAACCTCTATTTCCTTTTCCAAATTTTGAGTTCTGTGAACAGTTCAATCGGTGAACAGTTGTATCGGTAACATCTCTTTCCTTTTCCAAATTTTTTATTTCATGGAATAGGGTTTCCAGAATGGTGGGATTTCAATGGTGAGGTTCATGAATAGTGTTTCCAGAATGGTGAGGTTCTAATGGTGAGGTTTCAATGGTGAGTTTCATGAATAGTGTTTCCAGAACCGTGAGGTTCCAACTGTGAGGTTTCATCGTTGAGGTTCATGTACAATGTTTCTTGAATAGCGAGGTTTCAATAGTGAGGTTTCAAAAATGTGGTTCATGAAATGTGTTTCCAGAATAGTGAGGTTCCAATGGTTAGGCTTCAATGTTCAGGTTCATGAACGGTGTTTCCAGAACGGTTTGGTTTCAACTGTGGGGTTCATGAACACTATTTTCTGAACATTGACGTTCATGAACAGTGTTTCCACCTTCCTACAATTTTCCCCTCTGACATTTCCTTAGATGAAAATTGCATTTAAAGAATCATTTTAAGGACACTAAGGCATATTAGAAGGCCATAAATCCTATATTAATTATTCCTATGGCATGGGATGTTTTTACTTAGTCAAACCGCGTGGTTTAATGTGATCCACTTTTAATGGAAAATTAAGCATATATTAAACCGTCACTCTATTAAATCTTCTAAAGTGAAGAGATCTCTTCATATATAATTCTTTCTTCCTATTCTTAGGTCTGATATTCTCTCACATCCCATTCATTCTCATAGGAGTTTCACAATCAAAATTTCCTCCTCTGATTGGTTCCACTTTATATTGATGCAACCAAGCTATATCGACCAATAATCGAAATAAGGTGTGTTTTATTTTGTTTCTTTTGAGGTTAATATTCTCTTGTTTCCACTTTCCATTTTATATCATGTAATCTCCATGCATCTAATGGGGTTTTCATGGGTTTCGGTTGGTGCGGTTGTACATTGGCATCCTCAGGTGGATGTAGTTTTCACGATAGGAGGACTATGACCCTTTCTGTGGATTGTTCTTTAATATAGAACATTAAGAACTGTTTAAGGGAGGAGATTCATTAATTCTCTATTTTTTTACATGAAACTGTATTGTTAGCATGTTTTATCCCATTGGATCCCAATGGAATTTACCAAAAAAAATTGATCTGGAGAAACAAATTTATATATGTCTTATGTTATTGCCTCTTGTTTTTCTAGATAGTATCATATCAATGATTTCTATGTTTTTCATCACATTACTGATAGAAATTGGTAATGAACATAACTCCATAACTAATTTATAATTGTTTGGTTAATGGTAGAGTCTTGTAAATGAATCTGGTTCTTCTTGTTTAATTTGATGTTAATCAAAATGGTGCAGTAAGCATGTTCAATTATTTGTGATAGATTACTGATTAGGTTTCTGGAATTTTGAACCTAATAATAATAATCAGTTAATATAATATGGAAAAGAGAACCAGATGATCGATAAAAGATAACTCCTTGTGGGGTTCCGAGTTACCCTATTGTTTGTTAAAGGGCCAAGAGCCCAACTATTAAAATATTTTTTTTCTTTCTTCTTGTGTTGTGATGTGATCCTAGATGGCTATTGAAATATGTGGGGGCATAGAGGACTTTAGGATTTGGTAGAATATTACACCTAGAGTGATGAGATGCAACATTTTATGCATGTGGGTGTTGGGGAGGACACTAGGGATGAGGGATTAGGATGGATGTGAATTTTGGATGCTTGTTGTTTCTTATTGGTAGAATATCTTCTTTAAATTTCCTCAAATCTCATGGTAGTGGTTCTTGCTTACCCTTATTCATAAAGAGGTGATGATGAGTGGGGTATGCCACTTTCTTTCCGTGATTAGCTTCTCAAGGAAGGATGGGTCTATGCACCTGCTATAGGCAGAAAATAATTGACTGGTAGTGCATCTACTCACCCTGTTGAGCCCCCTTGTGTTTAGTAGCATATAATGTCTTTATAGAATGCGTGGGAATGAGGGAATGTAATTTTGTAATGAATAGTCTAATAAATGGTGTTAACCCAAGGGGTTGGAGTTTGCTGGATCATAATTATGAGGTTGTAATTCTGAAGGAACAATTTACATTGGGTGTGATTCTAATGAACATTAATGTGGAATTGGTATTGGTCAATTAATGTTTAAAGTATTATTTAAAGTAAAGTTAAACTAAAAAAGGGAATGAAATAATGTATTATATATATTAAAATGGTTGTGTGCTTATAGGATACCTAGTCTTAGAAGTGGTAGCCCAGAGTCCGAGAGATATTAGATGTATTTGAGTCTAAGACTAGGTTATGCCCATAGTTTTTTGTGAGATATTGTATATTATGTACTTTTGTGTTTATATACGCTACACCACCCTATCAGTAAGGGAAACTGACACCCTGGGGATTCTGAGCCATGGGGGGAGTGTGTGTTTTCCCCAACTTTCCAGTGGGAGGATGAATGGATGACTACCCCCTTTGGACCCACTCTCTTATCTTGGTAGTTACTTGTGATGGTAGACACAACGGTTAGATTTCCCTATATATGTGTGTATAGTGTTGTAATAGCTTGTGGTTATTCACTCACATATATTCTAGATATAGTTTCTTATGGACTACTATATGGGTAACATATATAGGCTGTGATGGCTTGATGATCCTTAATAGGTGTATGGGCTGTAATGGATTAAAGTATAATACTAAATGTATGATACATGTTATGTGAGCTATGGTGGATCCCAGAAACTAACTAGTAACTTTTTTACATGTATGTGGTTTTTTGTTTGATGAGGTCCATGTTGTGGTTCTTCGTCTAGGTGTCTGTGGGAAAGCCTTTTTTGAGAGTGATGCTCTAGACATGCGACATTGGGGAAAAGCAGCAAACCAGTGGGGATGTAGTAGAAGGGTACCCATGATATTCTTTACTATATGATATATTCTTGTATGCATTATGTAGTGAGAGTGGCCATTGTGATGTTTGGAACGTAGTATACCTGTTTAGTTGAGGAGTAATTTCACACATCATTCACTATGCTTTATCATGATTTCTTTAATTTTTTACAAGAGGCTTTGGTGAGGATCCTTCTGTGTATACTGTTATACTCACCCTATGTATATATTAACTGTTTTTGAGGTCATGTGGAGCAGGGTGGAGATCAAGCTGGTTTCTACTAGATTAGGGTTACAAGAGTTGTTTGGACTTGTGGTTGCTATTGTTTTTACTTTCTTTTGGGTACATATAGTTTTCCCCTTCCAGTTTTAGTACATCTCCATGACATTACCAATGTGCACTTGGGTTTTCTTTTATAATTTAGTTCTAAGTTGTATTTGGTTGGTGTCTATCTTATCACTCTCTTCTGCATGTGTTTTCTTATAGTGTATTGCCTCCTATTTGCGTGTTTATTATACCCTCATTGCTAGTCACCAACCTGGGTCCTACTAGATGTGGGAATTAGGGGTCATTATCTCCCTTCTCACATTGTCGGCCCAGGAAGGTTACACATTGTGGGGAGGGGGGAATGACAGTGTGGTATCAAATGGAGGTTGAGGGATATAATGGAGTTGGGAGTTAGGAACACGTGAGGTTTCATGGATTGGTTGGGAAAAGATGTCATTCATGTTTAAGAAGTGATGTAAACACAAGAGACCAGCTGAGACAAAGGCATTATAGGGCCCCCTATGATCTGATGTACCAACCATTAGGTTTAAAATGGCTTCTAAACGAGGTGATACCAGTTGCAGGGTAGAGACCTAGGAAAGGATCATGCATCATTCTTCTTTGTGAATAGGTTTGATTAGGCAGAGCTTTGAAAAGGTTAACATGAAATAAATTAATGAAAATAATTAATTAATTAATTTTGAGTCTTCCATATTCCGGGTTTAGGATCCCATAATATTTTTTATTTTATAGTTATGGCTCCAGGTCGTCGTCCTAATCCAGATCACATAGAAGATGTTCACCATGTTATTCTAGTAGATCGCCACAAGGTAGAGGTTGATGACAACATCACTTGGAGGAAGGCACTCTGAGAGTTTAATCTCTTATGTTTTAAGAAGAATGATGGCTCCGTTTCAGATGCAGTCACAGAAGAATAGCTGGCGGAAGTCGAGATCATCTCCAGTTTGATCTGTGCTCGAAAGGAGCACAAGGTGTCCTTGGTTGTGATAATGCTGCATGGAGAAGTGAGGTAGTGTTTTTTCTAGTTCCTCAGGGATTATGAGGAGTCAACTATCTTATGGGAGGAGTATCGATACAGGTTTAGAGTCGAGTTTCATTCATCGACCCAAAGGCATCCAGTCGCCAAGAGATTCTTACCCTTCGATAGGGGAGATCCATTGTATGAGAGTTTGTAATCCATTTCAAGAACCATTGACGATATTCTTTGGACCAGTTCTCAGATGAGGAGTCTAGGGAGAGGCATTTAGAGGAGGCCTTTCATCCAGAGATCTAGTGTACGGTCACCCCATGTATGATAAAGACAAATATTGATGATCTGGTGAGGATAGAGGTTGTCGAGAGGACATTCACCAAGACCATATCATTACGAGAGGGGAATCATCATGATTCATCATGATGTAGAGTTGTGGTCCGGGGTTCCTGGTTTTCTGGGCAGAAGAGTTTCTGTTCAGCCGGGGGTAGGTCCCTGCCCTTCATATCTCATTTCTCTGGAGGCAGCAACACTCAGGCCTATTACAAAAGAATCAGGTATTTTTGTTTCTTGTGGCGGTCAAGGTCATCAGTAGCGATAGTCTATGACCTTTTAGAGCAGTCATTGTGCAACACATTATCCACCATATGTTCCTCTGTTGATGCAGTTCCATCCGAGGTAGTAGCAGTAGGTTTCACCATCTATAGATCCGTAGAGGTTAGATGGGGATGGAAGAGGATAGCCCAATGATTCTCCTCATCCACAGAGGGAAGAGCATGGTCGTGGTGGTGGTCGTAATCAGGGTTAGAGAGGCCATAGAGGATGTCGTGGTTAACTTCATGCTCTAGTGTTGCCAGTTCCGGGTGAGCCTGAGGTCATTCGAGGTACCCTTGGGTTTTTTGTACCTTGTTATATAACTTGTCTGATTCAGGTGTGACAAACTCCTTCATGACACCTACCATTGTCCCTGTATTGGGACTTGAGGTAGAGAGGATTCTAGTTCCCTTGGTGTTGACTACGCCAGTTTGATGTCATGCTAACTTGTTTAAAGTATATATATACTGTTAGATAATGTTGGGGCTGCACCACTTTTGGAGAGATTTCCTATGTTTACGAATACAACCATATGATGTCATCTTCGGCATGGATTGGTTTTATTCAATGCTGGATATCATGTACTGCTTCAGGAAGTAGGTCGTCTTCTTTGATGGGGTTGGATAATTGGTGGTGTTTGTTGGCGAGGGAGATCATGGGATGGGTTATAGGCACATTCTATTGTTATGATCCATTATGGATGAGATGATTTTGAGTTCTTTAGAGGGTCAGCAATTGGTGTTTCCTAGGGTCATAGATGAGTACCCAAATGTTTTTCCATAAGAGCTTGTGGAATTACCCCCTCAAAGAGAGATCATGTTTGGGATCATTCTACAACCATGAGAATCTACTATCTCAATGTATTTATATAGTATGGCCCCTTCTGAGTTACGAGGGCTATGTATACAGCTTGATGGTCTGTTATAGTGCTATTTTGTTCAGCTTAGTGTGTCACTGTGGGGTGCACCGGTTTTGTTCATGAAGAAGGATGAAGTCAGTTTAAGGTTGTGGGTCGATTATCATTGCTTAAACAGTGTGACTATACAGAATCTCTATCCTCTTCCATAGATTGATGATTTATTTGATCAACTGAAGGGTGAAAGTTGGTTCTCCAAGATTGACTTGCGGTCAGGATATCATCATATGCGTGTTAATGATGAGGTTATCCTGATGACTTCTTTCCATTGTCATCATGGGAATTATGAGTTCTTTGTAATGCTGTTCGGCACAACGAATTCTCTATCTGTGTTCATGGGATTCATGACTATTGTCTTCCATGAGTTCCTGGACAAATTCATTGTAGTTTTAATTGATGAAATCCTTGTTTACTCCATGTCTGAAGAGGATCATGTAGATAATCTACATGCTATTTTGGTAGTTCTTCGTAAACATTATCTATTTTGGTTGTTGCTGAAGTGTGAGTTTTGGGTTCTAGAAGTCTATTTCTTTTGGAATGTTCTGTCCCAACGTAGAGTAGTAATTGATCCATCAAAGATAGAAGTGGTTGTGTCTTGGGAATTCCCCAAGATAGTGTTAGAGGTGTGAAGTTTCCTTGGTCTTGTAGGCTACTACAGGAGGCTCATAGCCAATTTCTCACGAGTTGTGAATACTCTAACAATGTTGACCAGGAATAATCAGGCATTCATATGGAATGAGTAGTGTCAGGAAGCTTTTGAGTATCTAAAGAAGAGGTTATTAAGTACTATAGTTCTTTTTCTTCCAGCTAAGGGAGTTCAGTTTGATGATTTCTATGATGCTTCGCATCTAGGGTTGGGTTGTGTTCTAATGCAGAAAAGATCATTTGTTTGTTATGCGTCTCGGTAGTTACGTCCCCATGAAGTTAACTATGTCACTCGTGACATTTATTAGACATTTCTGGTGTTTTCTTTGATGTTGTGGAGGCATTACCTCATTGGTGAGTGTTTGGTGGTTTTCCCCAATTATAAGTGTTTGAGGTATGTTTTAATCCAACATGACATGATCATATGACAGTGTCAGTAGATGGAGTTCATACATGAATATGACTTTGAGATATTAAATACCCCTGGAAGGGGGAACGTTTTAGCGGATGTGCTGATTCAAAAGTTATGTAGTGATGATGTGCGTGACTCTGGTGATTCCTAGAGACTAATGGAAAAACTATCAGTATTAAATCATGATGTGGAGATTTTGGGGGTAGAGGTTGAATTTTTTAGATAATGGTGCAATAATATCTCATGATGCAGGTGGAAGAGTCTCATTTGGGAGATCCGGAGGTGGAGGTCTGGAGAGATTATGTTTTTTGTGGCGAGGCCCCTAATGGTTGGTCTGAGGATGAACAACACCATGTGTGGTGTCATGGAAGGGGTTTTTTCCCTTTTACAATGCATGAGATGATTCTCAGAGAGGTTCATATTTCACCTTCCGCGGTGCATCATTTCCTAAAAAAGATGTACCAAGCCTTGAGGAGCCAGATTTGGTGGCCTGGGCAGAGGCATTATGTTTTGGAGTTTGTGTCCTGATGTATGGTCTTCCAGATGGTGAAGGATGAACACCGTGTTCCTGGTGGTCTAATATAGCCATTAAAGATTCCTCAGTGGATGTGGGAGGGCATCTCAATGGACATTGTTACTGGTTTACCTCGAGATCCAGGAGGATGTGATTCTATGTGGGTGGAAGTGGAATGGTAATAAAATTGGCCAAATTTATAGCAATCTAGGAGTTGAGCTCAGTGGAATTTTCGTCAAGGTACTATCATGAGGAGGTGGTGAGACTTCATGGAGTCCCTAGGATGATCATTTTTTATCGAGATCCTCATTTTACATCTAGGGTGGGGATATGTCTCCAACATGCTTTCGGTTCTCACCTATTCCTTAGTACTACACTTCATCCATAAAACAGATCGTCAGAAAGAGCGGACCATCTAGAATCTTAAATACATGGTATGCTCTTTCATCCTGGATTTTGGAGGTTCATGGATGAGGGACTTAAACATGGCGGAGTTTTCTTAGAATAATAGTCTTCACTCCACTATTGGTATGGCACCATTTTAAGCCTTGTATGTCCATCCATGCCATTCTCTGTTGTGATGGACTAGGGTCGGACAGTCAGTAATTCTCAAACTGGAACAAGTTCAGAATTCAACAGAGATGGTTCAGGTGATTTGTGGAAGGATAAAGACTACACAAGATCGTCAGAAATCATATGTCGATCAAAGGAGGAGACCCTTAGAGTTTCATGTTGGGGATTGCTTGTTTCTAAAGGTGACTCCCCATCGTTGGTAGTGATGGTTTGGACATGGGAGTAAGCTTTCTTCGCTCTTTTATGGGTCTTTGAGGTTTTATCTCATGTAGGAGCTATGGCGTACTGAGTTTCCCTTCCCCGAGAGAAGAGTCAGATAGATGATGTTTTCCACATATATCACAGGTCCACCGTTATCTTCATGATGAATCTCAAGTCATCGATGGGGGAGAGATTGATGTTGATGATGATTTAACCTTTGAGGAGTGACATGTAGAGAACAATGACCGCAAAAAGAAGGTGTTGCACATGCGTTCTATCCCCATGGTTCATGTCATGTGGCAACACAGTGTCAAGGAGGAGAGTAACTGGAAATGTGAGTCACAAATATGTGCTTAGTACCAAAAGTTGTTAGTTGTTTAATTCTTTTCATGTGTCGATATAGCCTTTGTAGTTATAAACCTTTCATGTTTATGAGATGGCTCCCTTTGTTTCTTTTGTGTCCTGATCTCTTTTGAGAGGTATCTTGATCGGTGGATGTTCAGACCCCATTTCGTTTTCACTTTAGGTGGGTTTGGAATTCTCGTGGAAAATAATGTTTTGAGAGGTATATGATGTAATTTCCCCACACTATCTAGTCCATTCCTTTATGAATATATGGTTTTTGAGCTATTCTTGGAGGTCAAGGTGACTTATCCCAAACTCTTTTCCAATTATCCCTTTCTATGAATAGTTTCATTGGTGACCCACAGTGAATAGTTACAATGGTAGATAGTCATGAACTGTGCATCGGTAACATTCAGTGAACAGTGCCAATAGTGAGGTCTAATGGTAACCTCACTTTCATTTTCCAAACATCCAATTCTATGAACAGTTCCATCAATGAATAGTTCTATCAGTAACCTATAATGGCAACCTCTATTTCCTTTGGAAAATTTTGAGTTTTGTGGACAGTTCCATTGGTGAAAAGTTCTATTGGTATCTTCTCTTTCCCTTGAAAAATTTCAAATTATATGAATACTTCCACCAGTGAACAGTTCTATCAGTAATCTCTAATGGTACCCTCTCTTTCCTTTGAAATTTTTTTGAGTTCTGTGAACTATGTTTCTAGAATGGTGAGGTTTCAATAGTGAGGTTCATGAATAGTGTTTTGAGAATTGTGAGGTTCCAACGGTGATGTTTCAACTGTGAGGATAATGAACAGTGTTTCCAGAATAGTGAGGTTCCAATGGTTAGGTTTCAACTGTGAGGTTCATGAACAGTTTTACCAAAACAGTGAGCTTCCAACGCTGATTTTTCAATAGTGAGATTCATGAATAGTGTTTCCAGAATAGTGATGTTCCAATGGTGAGGTTTCAACGTTGATGTTCATGAATAGTATTCCAGAATACTTAGGTTCCTACGGCGAGGTTTCAATAGTGAGGTTCATGAACAGTGTTTACAGCTTCCAACATTTTCACCCATTTGACATTTCCATTGACATAAAAAGCATTTAAAGCCTCTTTTTAACGACTCTATGGATGATTCAATGGAAATAAATCCTATATTAATTATTCATGTCGCTCGAGATGTTTTAACTTGGTTAAACTGTGTAGTTTAATGTGATCCACTTTTAATGGGAAATTAAATGTTTCTTAAACTGTCACTCTGCTAAATCTTATAAAGGGGTGAGATATCTTCCTCTCTAATTATTTATCCTTATTCTCAGGTGTGAGATGCATGAACATCCCATTCCTTCTTATTGAAGTTAAAAAATCAAACTTTCTTCCTCTGATTCGTTCTGCTCTATTTTGATGCAACAAAACTGTATCGATCAACCTTTGAAATAAGGTATTTTTTATCGTCATTCTTTTGGGGTTCATCTTCTCCAGTTTAAACATTCCATATTATAGCATGTAAACTCAATGATTCTAATGGGGTTTTCTTCTGTTTTGGTGTGTGCAGTCCTACCGTTGCATCATCAGGTTGATGGAGTTGTCACGGGAGGATGATAGTGACCTGTTCTGTGGACTATTCTCATATGAAGAACATCAAGAACTGGTTATTGTTGTGGATTTATTGCTTCTCACTTATTTTACAAGCAACTGTATTGTTAGCATGTTTTATCCCACTGGATCACAATGTAATTGACCAAATAAATATTTGAACATGATAAACAAATTGATATCAGTCATATGTTATTGCCTCTTTTTTTCTAGATATTGTGATATCAATTCATGTTGTCTTTAGCATTTTGTTCATGATTGATATTGGTAAAGAACATAAAGATGGAATTAATTGATAATTTTTTGGAAAAAGATAAAGAGGCAAGTAATTGGATCTAGTTATTCTTATTGTAATTTGATGTTAATCAAAATGGTTCGGTAAGAATGTTTAATTATTTGTGATATCATAATGGTTAGGTTTTACGAATTTGGAACCTAAAAATAATAATTGGTTAATTCAAGATGGATTAATTAACCAGTTGATCGATAAAATATAACTCCTTGTAGGGTTTTGTGTTAACCTATTGTTTTTAAAGGGCCGAGAGCCCAACTGTTAAAATATTTGTTTTCCTACATCCTCTGTTATGATGTGAGCATGGATGGCTATTGTGATATGTGGGGGCATGGAGGCCTTTTTGATGCGGTAGCAGTTGATGCCTAGAGTGGAGTGATGCATCAGTTTATGTGTGTGGGTGTCAGGGAGGACACCAGGGATGATGGAATGGGATGGATGTGATTTTTGGATTCTTTCAGTTTCTTATTGGTTGATTATCTGCATTAATTTTCCCCACTGATCATGGAAGCTAGTATTACTTACCCTTCTTCTGAAAGAGGTGAAGACACATGTGGTATTCCACTTGCTTCTTGTGTTTAGCTTATCAAGAGAAGATTGGTCTATGCTCCCGCTATATGAGACCATTACTCGACGGGTAGTACATCTACTCACCATGTTGATCCACCTTGATTTTAGTAGCATAGAATGTTTTTCTAGAGTGCCTGGGAATGTGGGAAAGTAATTATGTAATGAATAAATGAATAAATAGTGTTAACCAATGGGGTTGGAATTTACTGGAACATAATGATGAGGTTGTAATTTTGAAGGAACAATGTACTTTGTGAGTGATGCTAATGAACATTAATGTGGAATTGGTGCATGTTAATTAATGTTTAATGAATTAATTGACATAAAGTGAAACTAATAATAAGGGAATGAAATAATGTATTAATGATGGTTAAATGGTTGGGTGATTACAGGATACCTAGTCTTATTAGTGGAAGCTCAGAGTCAGAGAGACGTTAGATGTAGTTGAGTCTATGACTAGGTTATGCCCATAGTGTGGTTGTGAGATATTGTATATCCTATACTTTTTTTGTTTCTATACGCTACTCCACCTTCTCAATAATCAAAAGTGACACCCTCGGGATTCTGAGCCCTGGGGGTGTTTTCCCCAACATTCCAGTGGGAGGATGAATGGATAACTACCCCCTTTGGCCTCGCTCTCTTCACTTGGTATTTACTTGTGCTAGCAGGAACAACAGTTAGTTTTCCCCATATATGTGTGTAGAGAGATGTAATGGCTTGTGGTTATTCACACATATATATTCTGGATATAGTATCCTATGGACTACTATATGTGTAACATGTATAGGCCATGATGGCTTGAGGATCCATAATCGGTTCATGGGCAATAATAGATTGAGTTATAATACCCAACATATGATACATGTTATGCGAGCTTTGGTAGATCCCGGAAACTACATGGTTACTTCGCTTATGTGGTCATGGTGGATTTTTTGCATGAGATTCATGTTATGGTGCTTCACCCAGGTGTTTGTGGGCAAGCCTTTTTGGAGAGATATGCTCAGGACGTGTGACGTTGGGGAAAACTGGCTAACCAGTGGGGAATTAGTAGCTGGGTACCGTTGATATTCTTTACTATATGATACATTCTTGTATGCATTACTTTGTGAGAGTATCACTGGAAAGGTTGTGAACATAGTATACCTATTTAGGTGATGAGTTAGCTTCTGTTGTTGTTCTCTATGCTTTAGCATGCTTTCATTAATTTTCCACAGGAGGCTTCATGGAGGTTCCTACTGAGCATACTATTATACTCACCCTATGTATATATAAACTTTTTTTAGGTCACTTGAAGCAGGTTGGAGATCAAACTGGTTTCTACTAGTTTGGGGTTGTAGGAGCTGTTCGGGATTGTGGTTGATGCTGTTTTTATTTTAATTTGGGTACTTGAAGTTTTCTACTTCCAGTTGTAGTACTTTTGAATGAGATTACATATGTGCTCTTCGGTTTTATTTTATATTTCAGTTCGGAGTTGGTTTTTGTTGGTTTCTATCTTATCTATATTTTCCGCATGTGTTTTCTTAGAGGGTAATGCCTCCCATTTGGTGTTTACTAAACCCTCGGTACTTATCTCCAACCCGGGGCCTACTGGAGGCGGGGCTCGGGGGGTCATTATCTCACTTCTCACATTGTCTGCCTAGGAGGGTTACACGTTGTGGGGAAGGGGCCGTGACAATAAGGGTATATGCATATTATTGGATATTCTTAGAGCTTGGTTTTTATACCTTGGGGGATCATGAGATGATCATCTAGACTTGGTTGAGTTTATGTTCAAAAAAGCCACCAAACATCAATTCAAATGTAACGTTTGAAGGATCTATTTCGAAGTCCAAGTTATTGAATACTTTGATGACATGAGGCAGACTACTTAATGGTTGTGGGGCCTTGTTTTGTATAGAAGAACTGTGAGAGGGATAAAAATATTTAGAAGATTTTGATCAACACTCAGATAGGGAAGAGATCATGAACTGAAAATTGTATGAGATCTTTGTAGTTCACTTTGTGTGACCATATTTTCTTGGGAGTGAATCATTGGATACACCACAGAAATTTGATGAAGGAAGGAAAACTTACATCATAATTTTTGGTACTCCTCTCAATAATTTAATGGGTTTGGAGTGTGTAATATTTCCTAGATATTCATTCTCTCTATTGATGTATGCATGATGTGTTTCATGCATCACATCTCTGGAGGTACATGTATAATCCTACACATTTTATTAACTATGAGTACATAGAGTTGGAGTCAAATACCTCTTACATGAAGAATCTCATACATATAATTTTCCTGAGTGTGAATATACTTTGAGGGAATTGGATATATCTTTTTCATATTTGGTGGATGTATTGGTAGATCCATGAATAAATGTGGATCAGGAATATGATGATCAACCTTAATGGCATGATATTTCTAAGCATGACCACTAGAGTCACTTATCAAGGAGGAGAAGTAAATAGATGGGTTTAATTGTAATATCCAAATTCTTTAATGATAATAAAACCTTTTTTATAATTTATGAGTATTTTTATATGTAAATGAAATGTTTTGATAAAATCACCTTATAAATGATTTTTAAAGGATTTATGTAACTGTAGAATCGTTATTAACACTTTGGTATATTCTATGGAATATTTTTCGAGGTAGGGGCTATGTTGATGTAAGATTATAGGGAAAGTAGAACATTGATAGTGGCATAAAAGAAATAATAAATATATTAGATCATGCGTGCAATGTTTTTTATGAAATAAGAAAATATTTCTCAAATGTTGTCTTAAATGGAAAATCTAAGACCCCTATTAAATATGAAATGTTGGTTTTACCATAAGAATTATATAACCATTTTTAACGTTGGGTATTTTGGTAGATACCATATATGTACAAATATATTATATTACGACCGTGTGATTTTTCTAAAATAATAGAATAACACCAACATAGTGTTTCATATTGAAAACATGATACCACCATTAGGTCTTGAATGATGTGTACACCCTAGGTGGGACATAACATTTTTTATCATTGAGTCTTTGGTTAAATCACATATGAGGGTAGTTTATTTTTCCCTTATTATTATTTTATTGTTATTTTTAATTAGTAGATTCATTTTTCATCTTCATCCCCATTCCACATCACCATATTTCATGCATCATTTACCTGAAACTTTCATAGTCACCATTTCTGAGCAATTAAATATTAAAAAAACTTAATGGGGGTAAAAATAAACTCTCCCCATTCTATATTCATATTAAGCATGAGTTAAATAAAGATTTATTTGGGGGATTTAAGGATGTGATAAGAGGCTAGACCAACCATTTTAGATATTATTTGGTTTATTTCATTGAGTCTGGGAGATCCAAGAACTCCTCTATGCACAATCAGTGAATCCCCCCTTGGTTTTCTTCTTCCTAGATCTAGATGGTTGTGACCCCTTCCACTACACTTTTGTGCTATACTGATTAAATGGTTTTGTTTTTTTAATTTCATTTTTTCTCATTATCAAAAATTACTAACATTAGGAAAAATGGTGGATTTAAAATTCAATTGACAAATCCCTTAACATGAAGATCTAATACCATGAAATTATTAAAGGATAATTCATCAAATAATCATGATAATTTATTATATATTATCAAATTAAAATTATAAATAACAGTAAAATGATAATTTTATGAAATTTTCAATGAATAAATTACAAGATATTATTAAAAGATAATTATAATAGATTAATTAATGAAAAATGATAAAAATATAATTACGACAAAAAAAATTATAAATAATTATTAAAATATAATTAGAAATATATAATTTATTCAAAAAATATAAATTGATAATTATTTTTATTTTTCAAGGAATAATTATAAAGGGATTCCACTTGTGTTTCTGATTGAATCGTGAGAGAGAGATATTTTTTTTATCAAAGTTGGTTTTATAATATTTTATAATGGGAATATTTCGATCATATGGGTTAACCTAAATGATATTTTGTGATTATCCAATAGATAGAATGTATCATCAGATGTGATATATTACCTATTTGTGGAATGTAATAGATGATTTTGGTTCAATAAACTGTTGATACATCTCAATAATTGTAGTAATAATCCCCATGTGGAGGTGTTCTTAAAAGGAAAGGATTTCACTCCACCTTTCAAACCCCACATGATGTTTCACCCTTATTGTTGTTGTCAATGAAAGTTTTGGTAGGAAGTCACTAACCATGATGAGTCCTTATTTATGACTAATTGCATAATATAATGTGGTGTGTCGATATTATTAGACTATGAGAGCTCTGATCACATGTGTGCATGTTTTCTATTTGTTCACACATATGATATGATTTATGATACTTAAAATGAATCCACTATTTCCTTGTGATATTTTGATAAATTATTTGTTTTCGTCAAATTATTAATGGTTTAAAAGTGATAGGGGGACCCATCATTTCTTGATATCTCTAGAGTATGAGCTTGTTCAGACACTGCATGTGATACGTTGAAAGTACTGGGATTGATGAGGGGGAATGAAGACCTTTTGTAGCGAACCTTAGGGGCATGAAATTAATGAGTTATTTGAACCAAGTATATATAATGGTGTTTAATGTCCTGGTGTTTCCAAATCTATGGGCATGGTGATCATTTGTGATAATAACCATAGAGAGCTTGATGGGAATGATTTTCTTTGTGACTTGACCTGAAAGATAGTGATGGGGGTACGATGGCCTATTATGGACTGACCTAGAGGCATGGGGCCAATTCCACTATTGAGAATATTTGAGGCTAGCTCTAATATTTTTTATGTATTCAAGACCATTCAGTTGTTTTTTCATGGAGAAAAAGCAGGTAAAACTGGGTTTTGATGTAGCTTGGTTAGTGAATGAATGATTTGTATGATATTTTAATGCATTAAAATTTAGTTATTATCTTGTTATAAAATCATAAGAATGGGAACAGATTCCAAGGATTTATTGGTTGTTTTATATATATTCTTGAAATCACACCCTACTTGGGAATTTTGGTGCACTTGTAGATTTTATAACAAGGTATCCAACAAATGGAAAATTCCCTACAGTGGATAGTTGATGCTAGTGGTATAGAGTTATTAGTGTACCTGGATAGACACTAGAGTATGAACTACTTATTTACATATATTTTTTTAATCATCACTTATTACTATTTTTTGGATATCTACTTTTGGATCCCATTTATTATTATGAAATGTATGCCATCATTATATTCTTTATGAACACTAATTATATTTATTCTATAAGTCATTATTATTTTTATTTATGAGGAAAATTATATGATACCGAGAGTACAATCACACCACTGATTAAATTAGACCATCACTACTAGTTTTTCACCCTCTTCTATATAGGGAGGTGCACATGAGGTTATGTGACCCTCCAGATCAGACCCGGTGGTTTGGTTCATGGTGTTATTATAAATCCAATTATAATTGGTTTTAGAATCACCATGAAATTATTATCATTAATTTTATTGACCAAATTATAAATATCCAGAATATATAAATCATTTATAATATTCATTATTCTATAAATAATTTCCTTCATATATGCAGTACATCTCATATATCAATTCCATAATATATTTCAAATAAATCTTTTTGTTAATAATGAATGAATATCTTATATTTTCCAAAAAAAATATATAAATAAAATTTATATTCATGTAAGAGACATAGTAAACACTTTCTAATTCCAAAAATAATTCACTAGGTGGACATAGATCATATGTTCCTACTTTTGATATAGAAACTCTTTCACCACTATTAACATATATAGCTACTTCTAATTTCAACAGTTTAATCCAATATCTATGTTAGACTTTATTAATAAAAAAATTATTTTCTCCCAATATCTATTACCCATGTGTCAAAATTAGAGAAATTATTATCTGTATTATTCATACCCATATTCTTTGAATGATTCTCTTTTAGAATTATTCTGGTACTGTGATACCAAAATTTAAAAGTATATGTATAACCTATAAAATATCTCAAAAATTATATTCATAATGTAGGTCAGAATCATAAAAAAGACATATATTTTGTTCAGTAATATGTTTTATATCATTTCTGTATGTACTTTTATTAAATATACTATCACTAAAATGATGAAGTCATCTGTCGTATCTTATTAGTGGTCCAATATTCACAATTCAATAAATTTTGTTTTATCAATACAGTTTATTCCCATATTAAAATTTATTTATATATGATATCATGAAAATGATATGATATATAAATATTGGTTAATTAAGTAGAAAATCAATTTTCCAAATATATTATGATGATAAACACAACTCTAATCATCTAGTATACTTATATTTAGGGTTTTCTAGCTACGTGTTACCTAAATCTCACAATATGATATTTTTACATTACATATATGATTATCCACATAATCCATGCCTTATAGAATAAAATCCACGGGTGTCTAATTTTTATGGCTACTTGTGATAAATTATTGTTGTCTTAATATGTTATTTTTTTAGAAGGAATCACACAAATAATATTTATTGGATTTTTTAATCTCACTATTTTTATATGCCTCTTATATATATCAGTAAATACTATTTCATTATATGTAATACTTACAAATCATGTAATAAATATATGTATTCATGATTAAATATATTTATGTTAAAATCATATTCCTCAAAAAAAATTATCATTTTCCAAACATGTTAGCATATAACACCTTATATAAGTCCTTATTTGTGTTACTTATAGGAAAATAAAATTCATTTATATGAAAACATATCAAAATGTATCCCTATAATAAGGTGTAAGAAACCATTTCATGTGAAATATTATAATGATAGAAAAACAAAAATACATACAATAAAAAACATGGTGAGGTAAGTATTCAATTCTCAATATTTCTATACAGATCCCAAGTCCCCTATCCAGAGAATTCTGTCGAAAATTACTATTATACATGGATAAATACTCAAGAGATAACTTCGTTATATTATAACAGTATCACAAAATTTTCATAAAACATTACCAACCGTTATTATTTAGTTCATATATTAGATTAAAAATATTAAAAAATTAAACGATAAATAAATATTTTTTGTTATTTATAGCATGTAATTATTATATGAAGAGATAAAAAATTATAACAATTTGTTTAAACACATTATACTAAAATATACTACATTCAAATTATGAGCAATTTTGATACATTATTAATAAATAATTATTCCATAAATATGTAAACAATTTATATATTTAACATGTGATATGATATTTTTAAAATGGCTAAATTTTATCAAAACAACTTTTGATAAGCTATAATGTTATGTGGACTGGGATTAGGTCCTTTGATCCATCATTATTAAATTAATTCATGAAACTTATTCTTTAATTTTTTACCAAAAACCATGGTTGAAACCCATAAATCCAATTTTCATAGTTTGATATTTTTTATGGTGAATTACATAATAGAACCTCCATAAATCATGGATCAGATTACAAGAAGAATGAATTTTGGTGAATTTATTTTCCTTAAACCATAGATAATAAACATGCACCACGACATGGTTTTTAATTTTGGAAATTAAATTTTTATAAATCATTACCATTTTGGTCAATAAACCATGATGTAATCATGTGGAAAATTGATTCTATGTTTTATGATATTTAAATCATTATTTTACCAAAAACATGAAATTTTCACATTAATACATTATAAACCACAATATTTTTTAACAAACCATGTAGATTTCAGTTTTTTTAAACCACGACATTGTTTTAAAATAATGGTTATGGTTTTGAAAAAATTCCATGTTGTTTTTATTCAATTGATTCTCATCTTATTGATTCATTACAATCCATGGCTCTGATACTTTTAAATTAATTTGTTGGAAATAACAAAATAGTTGATGAAAAATAATGAACCCTAAAAAATAAAATCTAGAAGTGGACTAAATAAATGAAATAAAGAGTTTAAAATAATGTGTACCTATCAATCCATGAAAAATAATTTCCAATAATTATTTTTATTGAGTTCCCTAAATAGGAATATTATGATCTTACCTCAAAAGGATTCTATTGGCTACTAGAATCATGAAAGGATTTGGTAGGACCCATTCATCTTTATGGGTGTTCTAGAACACCCTATATAACGAATAATGAAATTAAATTATTTATAGAGATTTTATAATAATAAATATTTAACTCCTATATAAACAAACGAGGTCTTTGAACTCCATTTATATAACTTATTTATTGAATAAAGTAGCATGTTAGAGTACAATATCTTATATGTTATGAAATGTCCATCCTTTGGATCCAATATTTCAAATTTTTATATAATTATTACAAATTAATGTATGTGATTTATAAAAACTATTAATAATCTATTATTTTCCAAAATAAATCATCATATGATGCATTAATAACATCTATAATCATTCTTATCATTTAAAGAATATTAGACAAATGAACTGCTATACTATAAAAAATAAACACCACGCTGTAGTTTTAGGAACCATAAACACAATCAAACCTTGGTGTGATGACTCATAGAATTTAATGTTTTATTATGTCATATATATTTCTCATATCCAAGTATATCATGGTAATAATAAATAAAACTAATAATTAAAATTTTGTTGTGATGTTAGTGAGAAGTAAAATGCTTAAAAAATTTAACATCATAGATTTATTTTTAAATACTAAGGAACCAATTTTTAAAATTTACCCTCATTTTTTATGTGGAATAAATAAGGATTTATCCATAAGGTTTCCACACCTTACAATCCTAAAACTAATGGTATTTATAAACTATCAGATAATGAAATAATTCATTTGTAAGAGTAAATAGAGCATCCAAATAGAAATGGTTTGGATCCATAAATTAGATATTTATATTTGGTCGTAATAAGCTAAATTGAGAACTCGAATAGGGATATCACCTTATATGAATGTTTATGAGAGAAACTATCACTTTTTTCAAAGAGTTTACACATAAAACAGTTTTGATTATAAAAAAATATGGCATTGATTTTTATATGCTTGAGTAGAAAAGAAATTAAGATTATATACTTTATAAGAAAACAAAAGGAATGAATATGAAAAATAAAAATGGTATAAATGGAGAATAAATATACCCCTGATGATATGATCCTATATGGTGAGATTAAGGTTCAATTTAGGGTAATACAATAAAATTTATAAATTAAAATTCATTTTGAAAAATTTTATTCCAAATGGTCTATAACTTTCAAAATAACACATGTATGTCCATTTTATTACATAACTATAAGAAATTAACTAAATAAATCAATAATTAAATTGAATGGATATAGAATGAATATATTTAGAGATAGATAGAAGTACACTCTAAATGAGGAGACCATTTTACTATATATAAGTACTACCATGATTCCTAGGTTTTTATTTCCCCCAAATGTGTTTTATGCTATTGACATATAATTATTAAATAAACTATATGTTTCATGATTAGTAAGGAATTTTCAAAATTTTAGTTTATGATAATAGAAAATTATGATTTTCCCATTATGATTTTTTTGATTTAATATTATAATTTTTTTTTATCTTTAGTTTGATTCTGTATTTTTTCACTATGTTTTTGAACTTTTTTTAGAATTTTCATATCATTTTGAAATGAGTTTTCAATAAAAAAAGGTAGATTATTATTGATTTAACATCATTAATATAAATAATATTTGATATACTCTTGTTTTTATATTGATTTATGAATAAAATTATATTTTTATCAAAAAAAAAACCCATGGTCAGAAAAAATTCTCAATGTCAAAATACATTTACATACGAGGACTCCAAGAAACACATAAATATTATTTATAATTAACATGTTGTTGATTGAATAATGATGCATGTTCAATCATTATAACCCTTAACGATACACATCTTAAAATATAGGTGATTAGGATATATTATAAATGATTAAGAATTTTTTTTCATTTAGTAAACCCTTTACATTAACTTTTTTCCATACTAACATTTATCATTTATTTCACCATTAAAGTCCATGAAAGGAAATATATTATTTTCACTTCATACCAAAATATTTTCACACCTTGATCTAAAGTAAGTTCATATAAATAGTAAACTTTATATATGGGTGAATGTCTTTTCCATGGTTAGGTGGGGGAATTTATTATTGGGGGAGATATTCATACTACTTTACATAAAAATGGGATGAAGAATTCTTTATAAAAAAAATAGAGATGTTTATTGTTGTATATTTTCCATTATAAAAATAAAAAGAAAATAATGAGGAAACTTTATGAAAATAGGTAAGATAAGTGAAATAAGTAAATTTCATTGTATGTTATTTAAAAAATTAAGGAATAGGAATAAATTTTATGTTTATTCAATGATTGAAAATATGGTATTTTATGTTGTGGATAAAAAATATATATAGTTTATAAGAGTTTAACATATTTTTAGAATAATTATTTTTGTTAAATATAAATAAAAAAACTGTTTCAATAATAAATCCATATTAATGGTAATTTTTATTGATAGTGTAATTTTCTCAAATATGTGGATGAATGAGAGATGTAATAATATTATAGAAATGGGGTGGTTTTACATGATTTATTATATAATTATGTAAATATCATTAAGTGTTTATGTGAAATAATTATAGGTAAGGAAGGTTAAAATATTCCTGGGTGTAAAAAAATTGAATATAGTTTTTATAAATAAATACATTAATATATTTTAAGATAAACCATGATAAATAAATGATATTGATAAATTTTGAGTTACTACTTTAGAAATATTGGGAATTAATTTTTCATTAATATATAATTTTCCACATGAGAGAAAAATAATAGTATGGATGAGTTTATTTTTATAAAAATTTCAATATTTTTTATTATAATTCATATTAAAAAAAATATCATATTTTTTTATAATTTGTTTTATTATATATATATATCCATAATTTTTGGATATTTTTGAATATATATTGGATATTTATGATAAATATTTTATATTAATGATTTGAATGAATGCACTACATATAAACATTCTAAGGTTTTTCTTTTTATTTGTATATGTTGTGATTTTTGAAATAATAGATGGTTAGGATTCAATTGAGCTTTTTAAAAACTTTAGAAACATGATATTTTCTCGGATGGTTAAAGGTTTAGAAAAGAAAATGGTTTTTTTATTATATTATTTTATTCCATATGTCATATTAATCAAAAAATTAATCTCAATAATTGATATTTTTATTTAATATGGAAATATATGAACATGTATTATTGTCTAAATTTATACAATTTTATATTAACATCAAGTGACATCCTACAAAACCTATTTCCCAATATAATCTATTGTACTACCAGGTTGATTTGGTGTAGTTTGGTTGAAGATTATGGTATATCAATGAAACTAGCCCATTTAAAGGATATTATTATTTAGTGATGAGTTTGTTGTTTTATGTTACTCTAGAAGAGATTGGTATTGGTGATTTTTTATTTAAATAATTAACTAGGGTTGTATTTTTGAGTTACTACAACCTGATTATGGTTTATAAATCATTTTCTGATTGGGGGGAGACCTTGTGTTTTTATGGTTTGTAAAATAGGTATCGAGTGATCTATTCGATTATAGTCCAATGGAAAGATGAGATGAAATGTATAGAGGAATTTTTAATCATTTAAACCAAGATCATGATGATACTCAGGTTACTAGGTTTCATTGTAATTAATAATAAATACACTCCAATTCCACATAAAATCTTAAATTTTGAGAAAGATATAGATTCATTTTATGTATATTGGTTGTATTGAAATAAAAAAGAGATACATTTATACTAGATTAATATCTTTATAGATAATGGGATAGTCCTTTTATCAAGGGTAGTTTCACCATTACTAATGGAAAAATAAGTAGAATTAGTATTCACAAACAAATTATACATGATAAGTTAATCTTCTTGTTTAAGAATCCACGTGCTAATTTTTGTTACATATTCTCAGTATGAAACTTCATTTTTATTAATTCATTAATTTTATTCTATAATTTAATCATTTTTTACCAAATTATTATTCTTTTTCATTTTCTAACTTTAAGCACCACTACCATCACCAGAAGATATAGTTTTAAGGAAGAAAAAATTAATATAACAAACTGACCATTACTGAAATAATAAATAAGATCATAATATAAAGGAATAATGAATTTTTTGGACAAGAGGTTCATGGTGGAAACAATAACAACCCATGAAATAAATGATAAAATAGAGTGATTGAAGAATATGAACCTAATAAAGGTTGAAAATAGTGAGTAAATACTGTGGAAAAAAGTTACCCAACTAAAATATATGATAAAAAATATAAAATTTACTTGAGGAAACAAAGAATATATTTGAGGGATAAAATAGGATCATATATAACAAGGTTAAATGTCAATGAAAGAAACCATATTATAGAACAACACTAAAATAAATATGAAAATAAATCTATACGAATAAAAAAGTGATAACCATGAGTAAAAAACTCCGAAAAATGGCCAAATCCAGTTAAAATCTTTTCCAAATTGATGAAGTGTCATATAATATCAAATTCCACCACCATCACCACCACTAAATTAGTATATTAATATAGAGATTTTTATAATCCCCTCCTATAAGTATAATTAATAGACAACCAACTCATAACAAATTCTATTTTTAAGTTAAATTTTTTTAATATTGAATGATGATTTTTTTAAAACTTATTCAATTCTTATTATAATATTATTACTATATTTTTCATCACATTGTTTTGATTCCTATATAGTGTTTTTAATTGAATTGTGGAGTGAAATTCTATGTAGTGACATTTCATGAGTGTAACACCATATATATAAAAATATATTTATTTGATTAAATATTTCAGAAACCATTTATATCTATTTTTTTGGTTTTTAGTGTAGTTAAAAGATGCTAGATGTAAAACATTAAGGAGTTGGCACTGATACAAGTCGGGATTTTATACTATTGACCCAAGTCAACACTATAAAAGAAGGCATTGAAACATTATGAGGGGATGAATAAGACTAATTTTATATATAGCGCTATTGTATTAGAGGAATCAAATGTTCGAACTATGAATAACACACCTATGCCACGATGGGTGGCTATATTATTCTATTATCTCCCAAGAAAGGGGAGATGAACCATGTGCTAATGTGGTCACACCATAATAGGACCATATGTTTGGGCGTTGCACAATTACCAAAGTTTTCATGTTGAAAGGGACCTTAGTATAGTTATTTTAGATTATAAATAAATTTGTTAATTTTTTAAATCTTATAAATGAGGTTTCCCTCTTTTCTTCCCCAAGGTACCCAGGATACCCATTTACCTAATAAGGTTTACTCCAACATGTGTGATTTATCTTTTATTTGTTGTTGGATTGATTATATGTCAATCCTAGTTGATAATTATAGGTAATAATTACAATAATATTCTATATATTCTCACTTTTCTCATGGTTATGGTGTTATTGGCTATATATCCAAATTTTACTTGTTTTGGTAATTTTTTGGGATTTTTTATGGTTGATGTTGATCCCTCTAATGATCTTCAATGAGTGGGAATATGATATGTTGAGGTTTGTGATGCAGAATCTTTCACATTAGTTTATTTGATTTTATAATGACACATGGTACGTGGTTATAAAATTTTTTATTCTTAGCCAAAAGCTAATTTGAATTATCCTACATGGCCACATATAATATGGGTAAGGTTTTTTGGGGTATGATTGGTCCTCCATTATTTTTATTTTATGATATTTCCACTAAGGTCTACTCACATGAGAAAAAGTGTGTGGAACCGTTGTACAAAAAAAATTATGGGATACTTCTTTCGTTATATTATGATGAAATGGGACATGTTATGTTCTAAATAACCTCCATGATAAGGATATGTGAATTTTCTCCATGAGTGATAGCTTTAATATTACCTTGTGATGGTATTTTAAGTATACCTAATCGATATATTGAATACATTGAAGTGACTGAGAGGAATGGATTTATCAAATTAGGATCTATGGTTCCGAGTTTAAGTTCCCTGGATATGGTAAGTTGATATTGGGGATCTGGGTATGAGATCCAACGTTATATGGGATTACATTGGAGTTGTTACTACCTTATAATGAGTTGTGATAATTTTCGGTTAAGATTTTATTATACCTTTATAAGGAAAATGTTATGGGATTCCCACATTGGTGTATTAATATTGAAATAAATTAGAGGCGATATTTCTTTGGGCATAGATCGTTAATGATATGGGTTCCTACAACTATTTTTATATTATTATCAGTAGCAATCAATATTTCATAGACTTATTTTCCGATTTAATTTTTAATATTAAAATAAGTGATTGATATACCTTTAGAATGATGTCATTATATACATGGAATTACCTTCACATTATCTTTGTGTTATTCTCAGTTGGGATCAAAATGAATTAGGGTTCAAATTGATATAGGAATGGGTCACATATAATATTGTCTTTATATATTTTTGAGTAGGGATCAAGATGTATATTTGCTGATATTGGCATTGAAATGGTCCAAAACTCCTACTATATTTGTATTCCAAACTTGGGTCACTTATATTATTATGATTTTATTATTCTATTATAGGATCAATATTACAGAAGTTTGAGATCAATATAGACATGGAGCCCAATTTCATATTTTTTATTATATTATTCCATGGAGGGGTTGAGATTACTATGGAATTAGATCAGTATATATTTGGGTGGAATATCCAATTTTTCTTATTAACAATCTAAATTGTATTTGATATTGATGATATCAAAACTAAATATACATAAATGTTTAATTAGTAAAATGAATTAATTAAAACATCTCACAAATAGTGACACAACCCAGAGATTAATTACATGATATGAAACATATAAAATAATGTGTTATAATAATTAATGAAGGATCTCATATCTTTCTGAATGTATCTTCCCACTATCCTATTCAAAATAAAATTATGATTAAATCGAAATGCTGTCACACTCACCTTTTGTGAACATTGCTAATTTCTAACCAATTAAAATACAATTTCAATATCATGAGATATAATACATTACCCAATTCATTGGTCAGAGATATAGGTCCCACCCATCTCATAATTCCAAAATTTGGGGGACGCATGGAAATCAATCATCCCATCATAAAATCACCAATAGAAATTAAAATGGGATTCATGGAATTATTAAATGGTATCTCAGAATATATCACAAAAAATAAAATATAACATTAATAATACATTTTTACATAAATGAAATAAAATCTAAGATAAGAGTGATTATGAATTTGGAAATAAAAGACCATTATAAGTTAATATTTTCGATATAGATATGAAATTGTAAGAAAAACATAATAAAGAATTTTTTCTGAACCCATATAAAATGTTTATAAATCCACGGTTAAATAACTTCTAAATTATTTTCAAAATGTTTAAAAGATAATTTTAAAACAATATCTATGTATATTAAGGTTATTTAATTTATAGTTTTCTTGTACAAGAGAATTGTATATATAAAATGAAATATAAGATATTGAAATTAAAAACATTTTATATAAAAAAAATTATACTTCTATTAAATCCGAAATCATTTAAAGAGTTTATAAGAATACCATTTAATATATGATAAAAAATATATGAGTGTTAAAAGATAATAAAAATAATATATTAAAAAATAATAAGGAATACGTTGGTGAGAAGGGGAAATATTGAAACTAAAGGATCATTTATAAATTTTGGAATTATTCACTACAATCTAAAACATTACAAATTAAATCTTCATAGAAGATAAAATGGATAAAAATAATAATTAATAGTAAATGAATGTGATGTTTTAATAAATATCATTATTGGGAGCATTAGAACCATATTTTAGCTGAAAGGTTCAATAAAAATTAGTATAACTCATTCAAATCTATTTGAGATAACAAAACCCATACGACTTTAGTAATTTTTGATTGAAATATCATTATAATATATAATATCATATGGATATATAAGACCTATGTATCAAATAATATTTTATGTAAAAATAAATTATTATATAGAATATAGATAATTGAAATAATAAATATGCACATAACATTAAAACTTGTCCCAATGAAGTGAAATTGAGAAAAAAAACCACTTACCTTGTTTTAGATTAGTTCTCTGCATATAGTTACCATCCTAAATAATCAAAATATTTTTTAAGATACCTTATATAGAATCTTATTATTATATATTCAATTAAAAATGAAAAATTTATAGTCATATTCTATTTATTTATTGTATTCTTTATGTATTTGTTTATATGAAAATTGAATCACAATATGCTATTTTTTGTAATTTTTGGGATCAAGGATGATGTTTTAATAATAAGTTTAACACCTAATATCGGAATTATAGAATAAAAAAAGTAAAAATTATTATTAACTTATAATTATATTATTATTTATTATTCTATAGTCATCCATGATATAATTTTATATAATTTATTCAAATAGGTCATTAAAAGGACTCAAACACTAACACAAATTATATCAATCGGAGAATAATACTAAGGAAGTGGAAAATTATTTTAAATGAATAGTAATGATATTATTTAATTATTATTAAGTTTTTTAATCTTAAATTATTTGGTTTCTATAAATAAATATTTTTGATATAAAAACAAATAGCCTTACTTCAAGGTGGTGGTAGTTTGAACAACAAACAGTTAATGTTCTTTTTTTCTTTTTAGGGGACGAAAAGGAGTAAATAATTATTATTTTATAAAAAAATTAAATTTAAGTATAATAAGGATTATTATTTACTTATATTTGTAATTTGAGAGATTATTTTTTATGGAGTAGAGTAAAATAATGTCCAAGAGAATGTAATTCTAATATCAGACGCATATGTTTTCTTATTGAAAAATTCTTGGAGACGAAATTATTAAACAACAAAAATATGATGAGAAATATATAGAATATGGAGAGGTTGATAATATGGGAATATTTGAATATTTTTTAGGAGAAATCTTAAGGGATGTTGAGTCTTTATATGGTGGAATTTTTGGATTTTTATAAGTTATGAGGAGAGTTATTTTGGAAGTAACCCTCTCATTTTCAATGATTTAATCATACTATTCAGGTGAAAATGGATAAAAAATTGGCAAAAGTGGATGGTAATGTGGGTATGGTTATAAAATAACCTCAAAAAATCAATTAAAAACATGTGTTCAACATGTTTAGGATTGTTCCCCTTAGTAAAATATAATTTATCATTTATACTTTTTATCCGGGTAACTATTTTTTAACCATAGAAATTTATCTTAATGGAAAAAATAAAAATTTACCATATTACCTAAATTGAACATTGTAATATAATATTATTAAATAGTTACATCTAATCAAATTTATAAAAGTGTTCATGGATATTTAATAATAAACACTCTGAATTTCATAAAAAATAACTTTTGAAAAATAATGTTTTTTATTTTAAATTAACATATAAGATTAATTTATAATTGTTATTGGTTATAATTAATGAAAATGATTTATTATAAATTAAATAAACTGTATGCAAATTTCTTGTAAATCCAAAATTGAATCCAACCTTGATGATACTTTTTTTCTGATGTTTTCTATCAAGGCGCACCGCGTATGAGTATTAATATTCATTGATGGTCACAATGTTCCACACATTCCCACATTACAAATCCTGGAGACATTTATCACTTCTTCAAAGAAGTCTACTCCATGATCGACATAGTATGATGGGATTTTAGTGTAACCTTCCATGGATTCCTCGACATAATTCATCACCCAGCCCTAGTCTCCCTCATAGATTAAGATGTTGTTTGTGAAACTCATTTCCAATACCCTATCTCTGGGGATGCTGATTAATTATGTTCATTCTGTTAGGATATTCCAAGATATCATGACAGGGAAGTAACATTCGGTCAGATTAGATGGTAACAATAGGAATATCATGGAATCTTTGGAAGCTGGGACATTAGAGAACCTAAATACTTCATAATAGTAGGGCTTCTCAAGGGAGTGGAAACTTGAGGCATCCCACATCGATTTCATGAAATCATATTCCAGAGGAATATCTCTGAGAGTTTCCACGGATTCCCTGGTTTAATATGGTGTAGGATGTATATTTAACGTCTTCAAAATCTAGATCTGAGAACTAATGAGAGTGGATCATGGGGGGGGGGGGTGGGGTACACCTGTTGGACGTATCACTTAAAGGATTACTAGATGGATAGATAAAAACATCCAATGATGATTTATTAAGGATGGAGTGCCCAAAAAGTGATGATTTCACACTATGTAGGATGATGTGGACACCATATTGGGTGAATTGGAGAGGGCGCATCTCTAGGATTGGGACAACAATGTTTACCATAGACTACGATTGAACCATAGATAGGCATTTTATGTACCCTATATGGATTACATTGATCAAAACCGACATATTATAGAGCGTTGATTCATGGTTTACACATAGTTAACAACAAATACAAAAATAATGATCCTACTTAGACATGGTTTCCTGAGTAGGAATCTGGATGGAGAATGTATGATTTAAGTAAGTGATTGAGATTAATGGGATGAAACCTATGTAAATATACCATTTATTTTGGGATTGAAGATCAATGAGGCCTCCTATGTTTCCATGTGAATGGGAATAAAATTCCATATAGTTTGGTGGGGGATTTGATAGGTGAGGAGGAAGCTAGTGAGAATAGATGGCATGGATGGGGCCCAAAGAAAGTAAATCCTCTGTGCTTGGGAATGATCTTACCGAAAAAAGAAAGGCCCATGAGAAATATCAGGATGGGACATGGGTAATGGGATTGAAATTTAGGGAGGATTGCAATATACCCCTATGGTAGGGAATAAAAGTACATGTAGTTTAGGATAGGAAATAGAATTAGGGAGTACAGAAAGGGAAAAAATTCCATTGAGATGCTAAGAATAATGCATGGTTAGTGGCCCATCACATGAGGGGAAAACTTTCTTGGAGTAGTATGGGTTTAGTGGGGATGAAGTGTTGTTTTATGCTTATGAAAATGAGACATTTGGTTGAGGTGTACAAAACATATGACCACCCTTACACATGTTGGGGTTACGCATGGTTAGCGGCCTAAGTTGACTGATAAAAAACACATTACATAGGCATATTGGGATGATGTGTCCCTGAAAAAGATGATTTCACTCCATGGAGGTTCATTTGGACACCACAAGGGGTGGATTTGAGAGGGTAAAACCCTAGGAGGGGGACACCAATTTTCTCCATCGGCTGGGATTGAATATCAAATAGGCATCCTATGTACTCTGTATAGAATACAGGGATCAAAACCCACACTATTCAGAGGGTTTAGTTTAATTTCATGACTGATGAACGAACTGTTGTGAATTAGCTGGAAAAACTGGATTGGGGTAGTGATGGGCTTGAACCTCGGATTGGATTCATATGTGCCCTGTTTATAGTATTGGGTCAAATTCCATGTAGTTCGATGAGGCATATAGTTTAAAGTCATTCAAGAAGGGGGGAATAGGGCTTACACATGGTTATCATCCAATAGTGATGTTAGGGCTTACACATAGTTATTATCCAATTAAGATGTCGGGATCTATCACATGTGTAGCGGTCCAAAGAGGATATGTTGTGGCATACACATGGATAGATTCCCAGATGAATGTTGATTTCCACACCGATAGCAGTAGATTAGGGAGGTGTCACCCAAGGAGGGGGAAAATGTTTTCCCTTGTTTGGGATTGAACCTCAAGGAGGCATCCTACATTACCAATTTACATGAAAAGGATCAATAACAATGTAGTTCGACATGGTAATGGTGTCGTGGTCTCTATTAACCTCTAAGAAAACATGAGTCCTACTCAGTGTGAGAAACAACATGAAGATGTAGACTAGATTGGCATGTCGCGGAAGGTGAAGACACGAGGTATGGTGTGTAGCTTATGGGTGGAAGTATCCCATGTGCCTCTAATAATTAGAAATGGTGAATGGGGATAATGCGTGGAATATTCCCAAGTGCTGCAAAGGGGAGGAAATGGTTGATGGGGTTTATGCCTTGAATTTTATCAAGTGTCGCTATAGAGCAGAAAATGTTGACCGTGATTATGATTTGAAACAACCATTGGTATCCTCATGTTGGGTCATGATGGAATCCCATGTTCATTTAAATTGGTAAATATTATGTTTAATGTCATGTTAATGAACGAGGTGTGTGCAGAATATTCAATAGGCCACAAACTATGTCTTCCACAAGCTACACTATGTGCACATCTCAACCTGATTATCGATCAAGGTAAAATTGTGTCAGGATTTCAACTCAAGAGGAGGATCATTGTGATTGTTTTCTATACATCTCATGGGGAGGTATCTTATGATTAGTTCACAAGGAATCCTGTTCTTAAATGACAGGGTATGCTACTATTTAAAGTCATGTATTAAAGAATGATGGCATCAAATGCATGGTGCATAATGCATCTCTTGTTTGGAACAAGTGGAATCCATTTTTTCATATATGATATTCTAAATTTTAAATTCATGTAGATAGGAATGATAGTAATAAGGCACCATATAATTGATGGTGTGGGAGTTACACAAGAGCAGCCATGTTTGGATGAACCCAGCATTGGAGTCAAGTGATGCAGTTTAGAGTAGTTTCATTAGGAATGATTCATCTCAAGGTACTCAGGGAATTGTAGATGAGAATATCAACTCATGACAAGGTAAATGGACTAATAAGAATATGTCAACTAAAGATGTTTCAAGGTTCATGGTGGAGTATCTCGAATCATGGTTTTCAAATCATGGGTGTCGTGTGCACATAAGGGTAGAAGGTAAAATTTCAGTTAGCCAAACCAACATTTATGTGGGTTGATACTCCAATTTTCATGAGGGTTAGTGACGGTAGTGTTGGGACGTGTGTGGAGGTCGAAACCCACAGAATGAAATTGATCCCGAGTGGGGGTGGAGCCCATTTTAGGGACTTTCGAGTGCCTATATGGAAACTATTGCATGTAAGATGTGATACAAATAGGATGGGATGCATGCTAGACTAGGTGGTGAAAAAGATTGGGAATCATGGCATTGTTGCATGAAATATTGGGTACATTAGAAATGTTCCGTGAAAGATTGGGTACCTTGGAACTGTTGGGTGCAAGATTGGGTTTCATTGGCACTTTTTCACGTAAGATCGGGTTTGAGCACAAGACCATGGTTGCGTGCAAGACGTTGTCTAGAAAGCACATGACTTAGGCTGAAAATAGGTCATGTGAGGATCAAACCATATGGGTCCACATGAAGGAAACCCATATGAGTCATGTTAAGTAATATATCTAAAATGAGGGTTCTATTCTTCTGCGCTTTCTTGGAAGAGGTGGTCTTCCATGCACCAGAGCAATGACTGACCTCTAGAGGATCACCTTGTGGAGATAGGGGTAACCTTATATTTATAGGAACATATATCTACGATGGTGCGAATGTTCTCTACACAGTATAATCCATTCAATGTCATATTGAGCATGCAATAGTCTTTTGTGTTGATGCCTATCTTTCATGGACACCTCAAAACAACCACACACCTACCATATCCATTTGTTGGGTGATCGGGGTGGTGGATGTTACAATGACGTCACATTTGGCCCATAAAGGGTATGCCTGACGGGTTGTGTTCAAGATTCCATTGATGCATAAATTATTTCATTCATGTGAGATGGAATTCCATTCTTGCGCACAAATCGATAAATTTCCCCAAAACCATACATGCTAACCATTTTCAACAATTTAACTTCGAACAGACATAACTTTCGAACCATATATCCATTTGGGATCCACCACAAGTAAAATTGAAGCTTTTTTAATGATCGACACTCCTAGATTAAGTATAAAAGTATTATGTGAATCCTCAGAAGCGTCTTATTCTTAAAAAGACAATATTAAAAGAAAATTCAGAAAACAATTTTTATTATACTAAAATTATAATTTAATTTAAAACAATATTTTACAAAGGATTTATAATGTCAAAGAGTATATTAATATGAATTTTTCCCCAAAATACATATTTTAATACTTAACTAGTTTTTAAACTTCTAGTGCTTTCATACATAATGATAAAAATATAAAAAATATAATTTTTCAAAAACCGTACAAATTGATTAAATTACTACCTCTTCAAAAAAATAAAATTAATTAAACTTTTATGCAGGGAATTAAAAAAAATCATTTGATCTAATTTACATTCTATTATTTTAAATTTTATTTATAAAATAAAATTTTCAATATAATGTTTTTGATCATTTTTGATGTTAACTAATATTAATTTGTATCATATAAATATAATAATTATAATTGTTTTACCTCTATAGAGTTTAAATATATTAATTAATAATCTTACTATAATATTATGTAGTTATTTTACATTGATTTTATAATATAATGCGTGTTATCAAACATAACCTCAGTTTTACAAGGTTATGAATTTCTGCTCATTATAGAGATTCCCTATTGAAGGAGATCATTATAGGCATGAGAACATACTACTTCATTTCCCTTAGTATGTCACGATTATATTTTTAGAGTTATTTAACACTATATAATGTATGTATGATTTCATCTTGGGTGGAAATTTTAACACTTGTGGGTGTGACATATGTTATAATTGTTATTATTTGATTATGTATATTGAAATATAACATCATTTTTTCAATTGTATATCTAGTATTTATATTGATAAATTGATATCAATGGTCTACTAAGTTTTACCGACTACCGATGTTAGAATCTCTATCAACATATAGATTTAAAGGCTCTTAATTTTGGTAAGGATATGGGCATGGTAATTAAAGATTATTTAGAGTTCCATGGTCATAGATAGGTGGTGGGAATTGGTGGAGACCTAGACCAATTTTTTTTAATTTCCTCCAACCTTCTATTTATCATTGGAATATGTTGTATAAAATCTATCCCGGACTAATTTTAATTAATTATGTACAAATCATTTGAAATTATAGTAGATAATTTTGATATATCATGTGTCATGTAATTATTTTATGGTTTTCAGTTATCTTTAACATCCATATGTTTCTGGTTTATTTTGTATATTATTTCATGTTACTACATTCATTTTACTCTTTTGTTGTTTTTACCGAAGGGTATAATTTCACCATGATCACTTTAAAAACCATTTCCTCTAGTTAGAATCATCTGAAATATGAGGATCCACACCTAAGGTCATGTTGAACAATCGGTTCAACCCTAAATAGGTCAGGTGATCCCATGATATTATAATTGGAGTTAAAATTATATGAATATTGTTTATTAAAATTTCTTTCTCCCAATTGAGAGTTGAAAATATAATGAGTAATTGATTTTATATTTATTCTTGGTTATTATTGTCTTTATTGATCAACTATCATAAGAGAAGAGTAAAAAAAATTGAGATTTCAAAGTGAGTCCTCACTACTCAATAGTATGAGATTTATTTTCTATGACTATTAGATAAATATATATTGGTTTGGATTAAGGAAAACACATTTAACAATAATGAAGTATTTAACCAAAGGATAAAACATTATCTAGAAACCATATTCATTTTTATTACATCATTATTAATTGATTCATTGTTTTTGTAAAATTTTATTTCAAACAAAAAAACATACAAAAATCCATTTATTGTTCCATGATTCATAAAATAAATACGTTTTACATAGTACATTGTTGAAAATTAAATGATTGAAAATCAATGATTTTCTTTACTGCATTCTAATGGTTTTAAAATATTTATCATGATTTCCTGATAATATAATGTCATCAATACCACAAAAATTCTTTGTGTGACATTTCATTAAAAGAAAACCCATGTTATGTTCTTGATCACACAAATAAATTGGTTCTAAAAAAGATAGTTCCCATTATATTAGGTTTGAAAGACATGGTGGATGTGGTTAACCATATGATAAAGGAATTGATTCCATATTCTCAATATTAGGTTATAGTTATATAAGAAACACTAAGAGATAAGATACCAATTAAAGATAGTTGAGTTTATCCATATCATGGATTTATGAAATTTATAGTCCAAATACCAATTTAAGAGTCATATGTGATATTATTGGCATGATTATCTACATAAATTTCAAATTAAAGAGAGGAAGACTACTAAAATTTAAATAAATAGTGAAATGATGATATTTTGTTACTGAATAAATATGATGTATATAGTCATTATTTTTAGTGGGTTTACATTCACTATGTTTTTTTTGTTAAAATACTATGAAGCATAATACTCACCAAAAAATATATACTATTATATAATATAACATTCATCATGATATTGTGTTTTGGATCTCTTATATGTTGGACCTAGAGTTTAATATATCATTATATAAGGTTGAGAAGTGTTTTGAAGGATATGTATTTTGAGCATTATATGTAATCATTAAAAAAGTAAACATATCTAAATCTGAATTAGGGGGTTTTTTGACATGTTTTTCATTTAATAAATGTTCTTGAAAAACATACTACAAAATATATGATAATTGACTAATATATAAGTAGATATACATATTTAAAATTTGTTAAGTGTTTCTATATTAGATATTGACACTTATGATTTATGTCTACCTAGTGGATTAATTATTGAATTGTAAAATTCGGGATATAGTTCTATTATAAATAGAAATTTGATATATAGAACTTTTTTGGATTATTAGGGAAGTGATTTAGAAGAAGAGTTTTTATATATACATAAATAAATTTCATCATGGAATTTGAAATATAGTGAATCATTTATAAATTATATATTAGGATTAATAACTATATAGAATTCAATTTTAGTAGATCAAGGAAGAATCAAAAATCATTTTTATTTAGCATTATATCATTGGGTATATAAATTACATACAAAAAAAATACTCTATAGATATTGATTAATTGACTAATTTCATTACGTAATGGTTATTAAATGTTATTATTTTTATTAATAAAAATGACCAAAACGCATTTTAGTGGACAATGTGAGATGGATGGTCTATTATTTATCTTATATATAGTGAAAAATATGGGACAATGAGTATAAGATAATTTGGTGTGTATATGTACATTCAAACATTTACCAATGGTTCGATTTTTTATATTTATATATTTATTATGACACATAACTACTAACCCTATAAAATTTTCAATGTGATTGAAAGTCATATACATAATAAAATAGGTAAATGTATTTCTTCCCAATAAATAGATTTGGGTTGTGAATATATGATCCAAAAAATAAATAATCATCTGATAAATTTTGAAATTATTTTACATCATAATATTCCTGAAAAAATATAGTGTAATGATGCGACCTAGAGTAGGAATCATGCATTGATGGACATATTTTGATTGATAATGATTTGATTCTATATTCCAATATAAATATGGGGATATCTAATTTTTATCATTATTTATTAATTTAATCCCACATGAAGAACTAATAAATACACCATCTGAGGTAAGGTCTTGGAGGTATCAAAATTTGTCTTTTATGAGGATTATGGGTTGTAAAGAATATGTTTGATGTTTCGTAGTTGAAAAACTCAATTAAGTAAGATAAATGATTAATTTATCAATATAAAAAAGAATAAAGGGAATAATATGTCAAAATTACAACTTTAAAAAATATATTTCTGTCTGAATATAATATTTTACCAGAGAAGGTTCACATGAATTGGGGCATTTTTGTGAGGAAAATCGAACATAGATTCATTAAAAACCAATAAATAATAGTTACATGGGGGATATATAGTGATCTAGTATCATATATGGTTATTGTATTAGAACTAAATTAGGCTATATAATAACCTCAAATATCTGGAATAGTTCATCCAAATATTATGTGATATGTATTTAATATGGAAAATTATTATTAAATAATGTTTATAGATAAAAAACCAACAACCCAATGGGAGTCGATGAAGAGTTTTGATTTTAAGAAATGGTTCGAGACAAGGATACATGTGATATAATATGGGAACCCTAACCATGTATGGAACAAAGTGAATTCACATAAAATGGAAAGACCCATAGGGTGATAGTGGGGTTTCATTATGAAATCATACATGGATAGTAGAATGTGTACCAATAAAACCCAATTGGTAAAAATTGTTTAAATAAATTCAGATTATTAAATATGAAGATAGCATTATGATAGATTTTATGAAAAAGTACATTCAGATATTTCCTTATATAGAACATCTTTATGGTTATGTGATTTTTCATATGGATTTAAAAATCACTTTCCATAACAATAATTAATTTGCAGAAATTTATATGAAAAAAATAATGTTTTTATGTCCCAAAATATGAAACTATCATATGTAATTTGTAAATGTTAATTTGTAAATGAAAAAATAATTATTATATTTGGAATATTTAGTTTGATAAAGAAATCAAACTATATGGGTAGATAAAAAATATAGATGATTCTTATATATACAAGTTGATTAGAAGACAATTCGTAGAGTTTTTGGTGTTCTATATAGTTGAAATACTACTCAAAATAAATGAAATCCCAATTTTTTTGTTTTATAAAGTCATGTTTGGGAATGAAATTTGAAATATATGTCATTTGATAATCATATTACACACTAGGAATATATATATATTGTGATTAATCCTATTTCATATTTAGTACGAGTTAGAGGTCATATATTGGTAATTTTCAAAAAAGGTTTAGAAAGGATATCTACAAAAAAGGTGTCTTTACCTGTGTTTAATGGAACAAGTCTTTAAAAGATTCAATGTCCTTCTACAATGGTCAAAAATGAGAATGGTGCATAACTTTTTTATTTGTTTTCCATAGAATCTATCAAGAATTCAATGTTGTGTAGTTAGAATGATGTCATATATAATTTTGGAATAAATGAAGATACATATCCCATCATTGTTTGAGTTAATATATTCTGGTAAAGATATTTCTTAATTACTTGAGAAGACCTGAAAATTTTTTCATGATCTTCGGAGTCAGGGAAGAGATAATTATAAGTGGTTTCACTCTTATCAGTTATCAAATAAAAAATTTGATAAAATTTCTAAATATGGATTTTTTATTTTATTAAATAGTAGAGTTATTAGTTTTAAGAGTAAAAATAACCCACCATCATAGAAACTAAAATAAATTAAGAGCATTTCAATGCATTAAATGTTGTTAATAAAGAAATTTATTTTACCAAAACCCAAAATTCCATAACAAATTCTTAAAATTCACCAATATAATTAGTTCAAAAGATCTAGAATTGGTTGAAAATTAGTTAACTATCTATATGATGTAATTCATTTCCAAAATCTCTGAAAAATATTCTTGATTTCTAAGAGATCATACAAAACACAAACAAAATTAGCATAAAAATAGAACAGCAACCCAATGTTAAACAACAAGGGTATTACGTGGTTTGAAACATAATAATGTCCCACATGATACATTCTATTGATATTTATAATTAATATAATAGAGTGATTACATGAATAAAATTTTGATTAAGTGATCTCTTATATAATTAGTAGACTAATTCATCCTATTTACCATGGTGAAACCACCTTCATATTTTTTTGGTATACTTACATAATATTCTAATATATATGGATAACCCTAAATCTAGTCAATGTCAATAAAAGTTTCACAAATAGAACATATATTTCCTTATTAATAATGAAATCTATCTAATTTATCTTACATATCGTATTGATGAATCGTACACAAAACTTTGAGAAAACACATGGTTATTTTTTATGTTCGCCTATAGTTATTCCCATGTTAGTCTATGTATCATGCACAATCCTATAATCTTGAAATAGTTATTACCGATACATCATGTTCCAACATTCACCTCTTCTTCTCGAGTTACCTAATTCCACTATCGATTCCTTCTTCCAATTTTAGAGTTATATTGTTTGAAATCAATCCTTTCATAATTTTCAAGACAAAATTAAAAAAATATATCACACCATTATCATAATAATATATCACTTTAGAAATATTTTTTGTTATTCAAAACCATATCCTTAAATAACATAGGATCTATAGACTTCCTTCATTATAATTTATACAGTAAAAATCAAGGTGTCTCAATATTTTCCCTCCTAGTCATCCATTCCCACCAAATCACATAACATCCATAGAAATTCCTATATTATCACCTTTATTATCATATTTGATGGATTTTTTACATTCTTATATCTTCTATAGTTTTATCACTTATTCCTCCACATTATACTTGATGATGAAATATATTCGATTAATATTTTTTCCCTAAGTGAAATGTCATATTATTTCCAAGAAGAATTATACTCGGACTATAACAAATTAACATTATATTCCCTTTATTCCTTCTAAGACCCATATAAAAACCATTAACCATATCATCTCTTTTCCTAATTCAATTGTTTCTATGTACAATTATTTTTTGCTAGATACTGAAACTACCAAATATTGTCATAAAATATAACATAAATTAGTTTCTTAAAAGGAATATATTAATCTTGGTGAACATATCTATGTGTCTGTATATTTTTGATAGTTCATGTCAACACATCCTAGTATCATATCATCCATTTTTAACATGATTCATGTGATTTGGAATATTCTAGATAGTAGAGTATCTACTTCACCACATCATAGTTCTCCTTTACCATATTTTCCATGAACCTACTAACCAATTCCACCAATTGATAAATAATTGACCTTAAAAAATTATGGAATACATCAAGATTCATACTCCAACTATATAAGGAACCTTGTATATATATGTAGTCTCATTTATGTTCATGTAGCTATATATTTAGAAAATTTTACGTTTCCAGCTTAAGCGGTACAGAATGGATTGACTCAAGATATTCCAAATCATTAAACTATCATTTTTATGTACTCATACTATGAAAACATCAATGTTACCATGAAACCAGTTCCTCTAGATCTTCATCCCAAAATTATCCTTGGATTCACCCAAGATACTTCTTATCAAACTTTCAAGATAACTTATCCTTCATCTCATAAATATTATTCATCTAAAGACACACAAAGAGTACATTATCTGCATACATGTTCAGTATGATGAATCTCCCATCACTAAAAAAAGTTATAATAGAATAAATTATTATCATTACACCAATTGAACATAAATTAATCCATGATGGAATCAAAATTATAGTTCAACTACATAGGTGATATCATAAATCCAAATAAACAACGCTTATGTATTAACACTGGTTTTATTTTAGAATCATTGAATTGCTCTGGTTTCTCTAGGTAAATTACCATCTCTAAATATCGACGAATGAAATCCATATTCACATACAATTATTCAATATATAGACATTATTCCCACACCATTCTACGAGGAAACAAGATCATTATGTTCTTGACAATTAGGGATAAAAATACACTATTGTACGCTTATTTTGAAAAAATCATTTCACAACCAACATTTCCTTATACCCCATGTTACCATATACTGCATCCATTATAAAACAAAGCTGTTTTTTGTAAATTCTGTCTATAATAGTGTATGTTATGAAATAACCCATGTTTTTGAAGCATGGAAAAGTATATCTCATACATTATCATTAAATCGAACTATTTTTAATAACTTTTATGTTTTTTCTCCTTTATAAATTCATATTAACATCCATCCATATTAATTAGAAAATTAAAAACAGATTTCTATATTTTCACTTGTATTCTAACTCTGATAGACCACCAAAAATCATGAGGTGGAACTGCATATCATGATTATTCTTTATAAAATCTACCCAGAGCTACCATTTTCTTTGATATTTCTAGTACAATAGTCCCCAGTTTAACTTCCAAAATATGATATTCATTCTAATATCTATCTTTTGAATTGTAATGATCTTCTAAATCATGAGTTCTTCTTGATCATTTTTGAAATTTTGACCATCAATTCTAATCAACCCTGACATACTTCTAATATTTTATTCTCATTTTCATCATCCACAAAATAACAATAGTTCAACGTTATAACTTAGTGGTAGTAATAATTCCTTCTTCTGATAACCTTTCAAATTTCTCTATCCCTTTACTTGAATAAAATGTTTTGAGAAAAATAACCCTCTTTCATCAAAATTGACATATGAATTTAAACCGAATACATTAAGTTGGGATGAAAAAACCTTTTTTATAGCTCACCATTCTTCTATAATCTCTAATCCATGTAGTATCGAATGACATCTATTTATGATTTGTGATGAAAAAAATCAACACTTCCTCCCTAAAATAAATGTGAAATATAGAATAAATTTTCATTCTTCTAAATAACTAACAAATCATTGGATTTATACACTCCACCACAAAATTTTTATTGTGTCACGAAAATATTATTCTCAAAAAATTGCATTCTTTTAGAAAAAACATTGAAACTCACTCATTTTATAATTCCTACTACTATCAAACCACATGATGTTACCCTTTATGTTATAATATCTTCTTAATAAGAATCTATATGAAATTAATTTTTTTCAAACATTATAGTGTTTTCGAAATAAATCAACCACTAATGTTTTTTTGATTCATACATTTCATGAATAGTTTTTAGTATTTAAATAAATTAAATTTATGTTTCAAATAAATAATTTTTTTTCGGATATTTGATAGACTAGTTCACCTATGTATGTATAAAATATTTATTTCGAAAATTGTAAAATGATATGACCAAAAATTATTCTAATCAAAATATGGCATTGAACACCCATCGAGGATCATAGAATGACTCCAGAGGTCAGAATTAATGAATTGAGATGAAATAGACATTAATATACTAGAAAAACACTTTATTGTACATCCTTAATGACCCTTTTGTGATGTAGAAATGTTTAAAAATGAGAAATAAATCCAAGGAATGAAGAGAAAAACCATCTTAGATATGAAGAAAATGTGTCATGACATGATGAATAATCAAATAACATATGAAAATATAATAAACCTTTCTGATAATGAAACATATCTATCCACCAATCATTTATGTATACTATCTAATACCTAAAATTATTTGGAATTCTTTAATCATTATTGAAATTATTCATTCATTTATTTCAAAGGTTACACTATTCACATGTTTCAATCACCAGATGAATGATTTTTTGTATTCCATTTTTATCTAGTAATCTAATCCATTTCTAACCCAAGTGTCCAAGATCATCATGCCAAAACTTTAAATTTTCATATTGTTTTATTCTATAAATTATTTTATCCATTAAACTCTCGTTAAGGCACGTGTATTCTTCTTTCACTGTATTATATAAAATAAAGTAACAATGTGTTATCTTCCAAAACCATGATAAAAAACTCCTATAAAAACCCACATCATTTATTCATCCAACACAACCTAAATTCCTCTTTAATACATATTGGGTCACACCCCTTGTAACTCCAGTAGACATTTTTTTCCTTTTAAAATGTTCAAATATCCTTTTATAATTATATCATGGGTTCCATTATTCATAATATTCACATTTATGAATCATCGTTACCCATAAATGTACATTCACTCCTAGTAAATGTTGATTAAAATGAATCCCCAGAATTAATGATCGGTGATTCCAATGAACATTATATAGTTAGAAATAATTTTTTCCCAACCTAACCATGATATTAAAAAAACTGACTATGGAAGTGATTCTCTTATACTTAGCACTCTAATATCTATATTCAATCTCTAAATTAACATTCTTCTTATATTAAAGAACATGGTATTGATCTGAATTGGTTCCCCTTATATAATCTCTATTTTTCATTCCCTTTTTTATTTCTTTGGTTTTTCATTTGATTGGAATAACTGATTGATTATTCATTATAAACTACTCCAATTAATCCATTGAATTCCCCCTTCTATGTATCTTTATTTTAAACATCATCATGAATTTCCTCAGACACTAAGTCAGTATTACCACTAGAATTTGTTATCTTTGTAACTGTCACATTCAATGATTTTAGAACTGATGCCCGAGGTAACAAGTCTTATACTACACCATCGACCTCTATCCCATCATATTTAAGATGAATCACAATATAGTTGAAATCAATTTCACCATACTATAGCATATTTCCTTCAAATATCTTCACACTGAATATTTACCAAATTATAGATACATTGTTCATAATGGTAGGGTCTTCACACATGTTTTTGAGAATCTGAAATAGTGTAGAAGTTCTCTTCACCTCTTGAATGTCGATGTCCATGTTCCTAGAAAATTTCATCTGAATTACCTAGAGAGATTTCATGTAAATTATTTCTCATTCCTATTTATTAATTTATTCCATTTTTATCATTTTCAGTTAATTATTAATCATATTATGATATAGATAATATTTAATAAGTATCTTCAAGAATCCAATGTTTTATCTATCAAATTTTTCAATATGAACATTTTTTTCTTCTGAAACTATTCGTGATGAGTCAGTAAAATCAGATTGAAATAGATAATAATAAGGAAATATATCCCAATGATCTATATAAAAAATCTCTAATACAACATATTGTGTTACAAATTGAAATTCAAGAACCCCAACAAAACCTCACTTATAGAACAATGTAAGAAGGTATGGAACTAGTAAAACTCGACTTCAACGCTTGTATGAGGGAACTCAGATCCAATATCTACTACCAAATATACTTGATCACATTTAGACTTTCTAAAACTCACACAAATGTATAATAATTAAATAACTAAAAAAACATCATGATAAAATGGGATTTCATGATTTACTACAAAATCCAATTCTATAAAAGTGACACTATTTCTATTCATTACTAATACTTGTGAATGATTACAGGATAGGGATTCTAATACATTATTCTATTTATATACTAGTCCAGTATAATGAAACTTATTTCACCACCATTCTATATTCTTGTCAAACATCCACCACTTTCCATTCTTCTCAGACAAACCTCTATCCATTCACAACCACAAGATGATTCACTGCCTTAACATTTCATTCCATGTGAATAGTGAACGTTAATAAATTTTTCTTAGACATCTATGAAATTAAAACTACACATACCATTTTGAAAATATTATATTATTGTTAAATACCTTTTCAGTTTTTCATACACTATTCAATGAATCCTCCACACCTCCATCATCCAACTCTAGCTATTTCCACTACAACTTACTCTATATTAAACATCCATACATCCTTGGACACACTACCCATGTATTTATCCAGTTCCTATCACGGAACATCCATATCAACTCTTTCTATATTTACCATGACATAACTAAAATTAATTTGTCACATTTTTAAAATTACATGGTTTGGATCTTGAATATCATTACAAAGATTTTGTTGGTGTCTAGAATTTTTGGTGTAATAGATACTTACACTAAAAATGAAGTTGGTATTTCTATGGCCAAAACCCCAATCTCACAAAGGGAATAAACCCATCATTTAAAAATACAATATTATATGATAAATCATTGATATGTTAGATTTAAATATATTTTGGGTGGCTATATTGGAAAATTTGGAAGATCTATTAACAAATAGATAAACTAAAATCAATTATATTAGACTTGTAAAGACTATTGTTATTAAATACACTATACATTGGTTGTAATTGATATTATCAACGTAAATGTATCATGGTTTTATAATAATGTAAATTGATATTTATAAATCATCCATGTTGGTTATGTTAATTACCTGCATAGTTTAATGATAAAAAACAATCAATGTTTGATATTGAGTTGTCCCTAGTAAATTATCATCATGGGGAATTATGGTTTATAATGATATGTTATTATCACTATGGGTATAATATTGTATATGAAACAATGTAGGCTCATGAGATGATAAGTTGAGAGTTATTATCAATATTTAATAACCAAAACATATCACATGGAATGTAATATGGTCATTTATATAATTTTAGGTGTTTTCACAATTTGAATTCACATTACCTGATCTTGAAAATATACTAATCATGTGAACCTTTATACTTTGAGTATATTCATATCCCAAACATGATGATATAGTAATCATGTAGAGGCTGGGTATGTTTCTGATGGTTTTCTTAGTTGTGTTTAACCAAGATGAGATTTAACTTCTTTTATGATATGTATGTTATATGTCCCCTCAATTTTATTAGACCGAGTAAATTCATGCTGATTATTTATAGAGTAAAATGTGACGTGCTCAACTATTTTAATGGATATCATATGATGTTTTCATTTAATTTGATCAGTTTTTTAGAGAATTTTTAACACATGAGATTACCTATACATGATTGACATATTCAATGGCTAGTTAAAACTAAATGTATTATATAGTGAAATTTTACATGAATTCATATGATGTATACATATAAATATCATGGAATACATGTTCATATTGAGATATGGTTATGTATAATCATGATGAAGTTAGATTCATACCTATCATAAGTATAAATGACATTTTTCTAGGATATTTTTTACATAGAATTATGAATTGGGGAATTCATAACTGTTTTGAATGCTATAAAGGCCGATAGTGATACACTATGGGACATAGAATGAGGAATAATTTTGGTAAAAGGTTTTCTTAAAAAATCAGATATTTTATATGATAATCATTTCTTAAAGTGTTTTGATATATTGAAATTCCTTTCTGATGTTTTTTATTACATTTTTATGGCATTAGTTCATGTGAGACATTGTTGAAAAATATATACCCAATATTCATCCATGACATGTTTTGTGTTTCTTTTTCATGGATTTTATTATCTTGTGATTCATGAAAAAAAATCATAGTATATATGATGAATGATATTTTATGTGATTTGGATAAATATTCTATATTGATTCAATATATCTATTGTTTTTTTGATTATATAATTATTTATAGAAAGATTATTGATTATTAAATTATTTTGAAATATTGTTTAATGGTGTAATATTGTAAAGAGTTATAATAATATTTCTAGATGTTTGTCATTTCTTAACATATTAAATGAAATTAATCTAACATGTACCTTCGTTTAACAATAAATTTTAATGAATAAACATTGTGGATCTAATGAGATAATACTAGAGTTAATTATTTTTATGATAAACCCCCTATATCTATAATATATTCTCTAATTTTTCCTTTTTGAGTTTGTATTAACACACATTTGATGGAGATGAAGTCTAATAAATGAATTTAATGATTTTAATTGAATGTTTGTACTTATGGAGGAATGGATAATTAGGTGTTCATTATTTTATAGTTTTCCAACATATCACATTGATTCCTCTACATGTTGATATTTTGTATGGGTTCAATTTTTTCATATAGTAATATGATGAATAGAGATATTACTCAATACACATCATTATATAAAAAAATTAAATGATAAAATAACTTCAATGGTTGGTTTTGGCTAAAAACATGTATTCGAATACATTTATAAATTCATTATATTAACTGACTTGTAGGATATTTACAAAATTGGTTTATATACGATCAAATCCACTTATTCTACTAAAATTAATATTAATAAATTGATCATAAAATTAAATTAAAATTAATACATTAAAATATAACCTTAGGAGTAAAATATGAATCAAAATTATTTCTTACAATTTTATTCTCTTATCCATCTAAGATATCATCTGCTAAAAAATACTTCACCATTGAAATGTTAATTAATTCAATTTGAATTAATTTTCTAGATGATTATTATGAAAAATACTATGTTATGAATAAAAATGAAAAATCAAAGTAGTTATCCATACTTGTACACATAACTTTTTAATTCACCAGATATTATCCACTCATGACTAAATCATTTTCAATCACGTAATAAATTATATTCTAAAGAAAATAAAATGAATAATTATTTATTGAATGAGTTTGAAATATATATGGAAAAATAGATAAGAAAAATTTATTTCTAATAATGTTTTTTGATCAAAAGCATCAAAAATGTTTTTTGGAAGTGAAATGGGAACTTCAAAACTCAAAAACTATAATCTAATTCCCAATCCTCATGAAATTACATTTATTTAATAAAATATAAAAAAATTTCATTGAGTAATAAAATCTGAGATTTATTACCAATATACGGTATAAAAATGACTATTAGTTTCCCATGGATTTGATAAAATGTTTGGAAATCATATATTTAAATTTTGATTTTATAAACCTTCTATTTACTACACTATAGTTCCTTATATATTATCTATTTTATTTGAATCATTACATAACCTATGAGTGAAAAACTAAGTGATATATGCTCTAAATATATCATCATATATTTAATTATAGGGTCTCCAAAAATGCAATCTACCACTAAGAAATGACAAGGTTTCATTAGTCATGGTTACACCTAGATCTCTATTATTCCAACTATTTTTTATATTTATTTTCTATTTACTCTTAAATAATAACATTAACATGGTTACAAGGACACCATAATGTGTTTTTATTAATATTTCTTTAATTTTATAAAAAATTGATCAATGTCTTTAATAAGTTCAATCGTCCATAAAAATTAACCCCCCCCCCCATTGAGGAAAAATGAGTCCACTTTTACAATTTAATTAAAATGCATATATATATATATATCTCTCTCTCTCTCTTGAAATTGGATATAAATAAAAAATTATAGATATATGTGTATCTATATATATATATAATATATATTAATATATTCATTATATATGTACATATATGAGTTTTTGTGTATATTTGTGTGCACACGCATGACCACATATGCACAACTGTGTAAATATATATATACATATCCAATCTAATGCGTGTGTGTGTTATACTTATATATTTCATACATATGTTTATTTTATATTATTATGTATGTCTACTATGCATAATAACAAATTTATATATAAGTTATGCTTATAATAATTTTTTTATATATTTTTTATATATTAAGATACATGTTATATACATTTTTTATAAAATAAATATTTTTTGTGCATATATATGGTGTATAATAAATAATATCACGTGTGTATATACATATATGTGTGTCTTATATAATTTTTTATTGGAAAAAGAAATAGAAGTAATTCAAACTCTAAATATTTTAGTACATAATATATAGTCATTTATACCCTTAAATTGTGAAATATGATTATAAACCATGTTATTTCCACTTTTAAACATTGAGAAATGATAGCTATTAAAAGTTAGGAAAGGAAAAATATAATCTAAAAAATCTCTACCATATTATGGTTGGTGATGAAAGAATGAAAATTATTTTAAAAGATGATATTTAATCAAACATTACCATTAAAATAATTTACAATTTAAAAAATAACAACCAATTTAACAGTTAGAGGATTCATTTTAAACTGGATATTTTAATCCACTAATTATAATAAATTTCAAGAAGTGTTTATACAAATAACTCCTCCACCCAAAAAATCATCATAAAAGGATTCCACATCAGTATTATTTTTTTCAAAAACTATCAAAGGTGGAATCTATCATTGGTTTCAAATTATTAGAAAAAATAGCATAATTTTATTCTTATCCAACTAAATATGCCCCAATGTTTTTTCCAAAATATATACATAGTTCAAATAATAATTATGGATAAAATAAAATTTATTACACTTAATCCATGGAAACAAAAAATTGGTGAAAATATCATGGACAATATTAATATCTTGAGAATAACTCCACCCTGAATATTAATTTTCATTGCAGATTAATTATAAATTTGGATCCAACATCCTAGAAATTTTATTATAAATATATTTATTTTACCTATATAAAAATAATAATTGAGTTGTATCTATATATCTTCTAAACATGGATTTTTTCTGCTAACGTGTCACTCATATACCGCTCCACGTCGTCCTTTCCATCCATTTTTGTGTTCCCTCCATTCATACCGCTCCCCCACTCGGGTACGACCTCCGCTGCGATTAGGGTTATAGCGTATTTCCTCATCTCCCTCCCCAAAACCCCTCTACAGTCACACCTCCGGCTTTTTCTCCACCACTGCATCCAGTTGTTCTGCCTTTGAATCCACCGCCTACGACACCTCTACCAACGACTCCTCTTCATCTAGATTATGTGCCTGCATATTATATGCCTCTGCCACTCCCATCTACTCCTCCGACTCCTCTGACACTCCCATCTACTCCTCCGACAACTTCGTCGTCGCCTGCTCCCCGTCCGGTTACTCCTTATCTCACCTCCTCCCGCTCGTGATTTTCCATGAATCATATTAAGGATCCTGATATATTTCCATGAATCCCCTATACAGCGAAGCCACTACCTCCGCCTCCGTAACCGCCTCTGATATCTCCCGAACATCTCCTTCCACTGTGGTATCAGCATCATCCTTGACATCCTCTCGGCTCCCTCCCTGACTACCCTTTCCAGCCATGCCTCCACCTTCGCCAGTACCCTTTCGAGGTAGCGGCCTTCTTCGACAAATAACTTTGACACACTACCTATTTTCTATCGCACCTTTCACGACTCCATTCGGTGAGTGGTGAGCTGTGTACTCTTATGTACATATCACGATTTCGACCTACCGGCTGGCTTCGATGAAGGAAAAGGAAACAAAACTCATCCTCTTCGCTACGCCTTCCGTGTTGCTTCATCCAGGTATAGATTCTCTATATGTGAGCTCCTGTCGTTGAATAGATGTTCAGATTCTTCCATTCAACAATACGATGTCCAGATGGAATCTTCCAGTAGTTATTTTCACGTGTATGTTTTCTCATTTCGCACATCAGTCTGCAAATTCAACCCATTTATGGGTACCTTTTACTACATTCCATTATATTCAGATTGCGTATTTGCTTCTATATTTTCAGTCTAATTTATAACTGTTTCTTTGATGGTACTATGACTGTGGTTCATTTCAATAACATGAAAGTTCTTCATGAGGTTTACAGAATATTTACTCCCATTCTTGCTTCCGTCTTCAATGTATAGATATTCCTCGATAACCATCTGAGGTATTCATTGTAACTATTTTGGATATTTGTGTCTTTGGTTCATTATTTTTAATGTAATTAACTTTCAACTGCTTTTTTAAGGGTACCTTTTAGTAGATAATTTGACATTCAATTTTTAGATTTGATTTTCTATTTTCTGTGCAATCTTTATATGTTTCTTTGATGTTGGTATAAGTGTGGTTCATTGCAATAATAGAACAGTGCTTTGTGAGGTTTACAGAATATTTACTCCCATTTTTTGCTTCCTTCTTCACTGTATAAATATTCCTCGATAACCATATGAGGTATTCATTGTAACTAATTTGGATATTTGTGTCTTTGGTTCATTTTTTTTAATGTAATTAACTTCCCAAATCTTTTTTAAGGGTACCTTTTAGTGGATAATTTGACATTCAATTTGTAGATTTGATATTCTATTTTCTGTGCAATCTTTATATGTTTCTTTGATGTTGGTATAAGTGTGGTTAATTGCAATCAATGTACAATTATTCAGTTTTATATAATCTTTATTTTCAATTCCATCTGACTTCACTACATATATATTCGTCAATATACATTGTAGGTATTCATTCAAATAGATTTGCAGACGTGTTCCCATATAGCATTGTTTTTACTTGAATATTCTATTTTCAAATGATTCATTTCTGTATAGTATATACATTCTTTAATGTAGGTATAAGTTTCATTTAGTAAAATTACAGGACAGTTCATATCAATGGGTACCTCATACTACATTATGTGACATTCAATAATGATATTTCATTGTATTATTTTTGTTTGTAATGTATATATGTTTCTTTGATGTTGGTATAACTATGGTTCATTGCAATCACAATACAATTCTTATTCAGGTTTAGAGATTACATAGTTGCAATTCCATCCATCTTCACTGGATAAATTTTCCTCAATATCCATCCAAGTTATTCATTCAAACCGTTTTTCAGATCTGTTCCTATACTGCATTCTATTTATTTGAATATGCTTCTTTTTGAATATGTTGTTTTCAAATGTTTCATTTCTGGGAAATCCATGTTTTCATGCTGCACAATTTTCATTATACTGGACATCTCTCATACTGGAAGAGGATAATGCTTCACATTTTTTATTACGCTATAGGTTTTTGATGCTGACTGTTTATGCTGTAAGTATTGAATGTTTTCATGCAGAATGATGATCTTGGGCGTTTTGTTGTATTTGATGATATCATGTTGCTAGAATGAAAAGAATTTTATTTAAAGGGACATGTTTTGATAAGTTTACACTAGTTTTATGAACCTTAAGCACTTTGTATGCACATTCTGATGTCTATTTGAAGCAATTTTTTTCCAAAAGGTGCATGGTGGGTTAAACCACTGTATAATAAGTAGTGATAAGGGTCCACAATTTATTTATGAAATTAATATTTCTTATGTTACTACTGCTTTTATCATCCTGTTGTTTGAATAGGCAGGGGTGGCTGGTAAAGGGGTAGGATGTGCATATACACATTGTGCATTATTCCTATATCTGATGCAAATATTTATGCAGTCTTCCAATGTTCATGGGTTGTCTACAGGTAAATGTTTTTTATGATATTCTTTTATTTTTACAATATAATGTTTAATATCAATACTTTTTTTGATGGTACAGGAGTTGCAGATATGATATTGATATTGGGAAGATGGAGGGGGGTTGTCACATCCATGCATGTGGGTATATCTATTTATGTTGAAGTATAATTAGTAGCAGGTATTCTTACTGCCTCTAAAATTTTGAATATTTAAACGAATTTTTTCGTTTTCTAAAAATACTTTCCAATTAACATATTCAATGATAAATAGAACATGCTAAACATGTTTGGGAAGCCCGGTTTTCCCATTTTTAATCAGTTTCATGAAATTTTATTTCTTTATAAATTGATAACTATACAGGTTTTTCTTTATTCATTTTGTAGATTTGAAAGGTGTTCACTAATTAATGTTGTGTGTTTTCCCCATTCTTGAAATTTCATTGAAGCGAAGTCCTATTTTTTTACAAATAGATAATTTCAATATATTATATTTCATTATTTTTGTTTGACATGCCATCATAAAAGATATTCATAGACTAAATTGTTTCCAAATTACTGGCCTTGCAAGTTACTTTATCAGACCGACTTTTTTCACTTACAACATCTTTCTTCAAAGCAGGTGTATGATAGAAGAACATATTCTTTCTTAGCATGACCCCTCTCTATCCCATAATTCCATGTCTGTATTTATTAAAATTCCATATTACAAACACATGATGTAATATTAACTCTTGACTGAATATGTGTCTATTTATTGATGTCCATAGTACTGAATATGTGTCTGTTTATGGGTTCTTGAGTACCATAAAATATGAATCCAATTTGAAGTGTACAAATAATTCTTTCAGCAAGTGTAAGAACACTTATCACTGTGAATAATTCACTTCTCCAACATTCCTACATCCTCCTATATCGAGCAAGGTATGTGAGACGTCTTTTTTACTGTCTAATATGTTAATTTCTCAGCTTTTATTTTCATGGACCCGTATTTATTTTATTTCACATAATATGGAATCAATGCATGTTTTCAAAAAAACAAGGATTGTCATGAAAAATGTAAAAACTGTTCTGATATGGATTGTATGGAGAGATTAAGAGGCAACTAAAAAGGTCGCAATATCAACATTTCATTCTTGTATTCCTTAGCAGCTACACAAAGGATGCAGATAAGACAAATTAATGCATTTACTGATTAGTTGCATATTGATATAATATATATCCTCCACTTTCTGAAAAATTTCTCCATACATTTTTATATATACTGACAGCATTGAAGACACTCGAGTAAAAGTATATAATAATATCTATTTATATTAGAAAACAAAATACACAAAATACTGAATTTTTCCTCAGTATTGAACATGGAGATCAAATCAGTGTATCTTCCCAAGTAAGTAGTGTCCTCGAATATATCTAGGTACAACTTCTTTGGTATTTTTTAATTTTTTTATTAACAATTGAAATTATTATTATGGTTATGTTAATTTTAACAATTCATAATAGAAGTATCAACATAATAGGTCTTCTGTAGGGAATTCAAACATTAGCACATGATTTGATACTCCAACCATTAATATGTCCACTACTCAGGTATTCAATAGTTATCTTTAATGACTAATTTAATTTCATTAACATAAATACGAGTGCATTAATTCAATGTAGAATGTTTTTTCTAAGTCTTTCAATAAAATTGTTCTTTCTATCTTGTATTTTTCTACATTAAAAGTACTGTGTACATATAAATATTAGAATTGTCATAAATATTTCAATTGCTGCTATTTATTTTATCATGACAATTAAGCACAAAGATGGCATTAACACCTTCTTTGGTAACCAATTTTGACAAACCTTTTTATCATTTAATCTTTACATTTTTAGTATTTGTGATATCTTCTTAAGAACCTACAATTCTTAAATTTGATGAAAAACATGTTTTTCATGTAATATTCTAATTAGTGTGATTTATATTATCCATAATCTGTATATATTTTTTTGACAAACATGTTTAACATTACTATCATCTAAAAATTGTTAACATTTCTTCTGATTACTGTGTTTTTTTAAATACATGTTTAACATTCTCGATTATGTATGTAATTTGAACAGATTAAAAATCAAATACACATGAAGTTCTGCTATCTGAAATCTATATATTTTATTGAAAAACACGTTTAAGATTTCTGCAATCGATAAGTTGTACATTCTTAACATTTTTATCATTTTCTGACAAACATGATTAACATTTTCACACAAAATATGAATTTTTTTTACAAACATGCTTAACATGTCTGTCATGAAATCTACTAATTATTGTGATTTTTTCCAGTAAGGTGTATCATGTAATCTGTACATATATTGAACTGGTTTTGTCTCATAGTTTATTGAAGAATTTAGTTCATAAAAATCCATATAACGTTTAAATCTGTATTTTCCGGTTGGATTAACATATGTATCCTTATTTTTGAGCAGTGGGTTTTCATTTCTGCTGCTTTTTTGATGTATTTTTCTACATTTTTTTGTTTGAAAGGTGCACATGTGCAGTAGATTTCAGCTGGAGAAGATGAATGGGGCTGTTTTCTGAGTCCATAGCACTACTTGAGGGGTCTACCTTACTGAAAAGGAATTGCAGGTCCATGATGGAAGAGCTCTGTAGGGGGGAGGGGGGGGGGAAGAACTAGGCAGGGGGAGGGGGCTGGTGGGGGAAGGGGATGGGCAGTGGGGAGGAGGAGGTGGGAGGGGGAGGTGCTTGGTAGGGGGAGGAGAGGGGAAGAGTTGGGAGGGGGTGGGGAGGAGAAGAGCTGGGGCAGGGGGGAGGTTGAGGGGAGTGGGAGGTTCTGGGAAAGGGTGAGTGGAGGGGCTGGATAGGGGAGGGGAGGGGAGGGGATGGGTGGGGCTGGGCTGGGGGTGGGTTGGGGGAGAGGGGGAGGGCCTGTGCAACTGGGAGGGGTTGGACAGGGGGTGGAGGGGGATGGCAGAGGGGAGGGGGAGGGGAAGGCCAGTGGGGAGGGGCTAGGCAGGGGAGAGGTGACGGCCTGAGCAGTAGGGAGGGGCTAGGCAGGGGACAGATAATTGAGTACTCCCATGCTTTTTCACAGGTGGAGTTAAAGTATGTCTCCACTTAAAATAATTATCCATATTGTTATTATTAATTTGTTATTCGAAACATTTTATCAGTTTGTCTAATTTATCATGTCTGTTTCATAAAAAAGTTTTCCTAGATTGTATTTTTTATTATTTCTTTCATTTATTACTGATTTTCCATTTTCTGATTATTAATTACTTTCATTGAATTTTTTTGAAGTTGTTTTCATTGATGATTATTGTAAACATATCCATTTGATTATGACATGTTTTTTTCACTTCACCAGATTAACCAATTATTTTAGCATACTAATATGTGTCATTTACTCATATTCATGTTCAATTACATATAGTAGGGATCAAAATAACTTTCTATAAACATGACAAATTTATGCTACTCTGCATCAATGGAACATGGTAGTACTGGGAGGGATGTTGACTGCACATTCTGTTCGTGTTAATGTTTTCAAACATGTATTTGCTACTAAAATTGTATTTATGTTCTCTTATCATGGTTAAAAATAATTCAATAGTTCGGTTTCCAAGGTGACATAAAACTGACAACTTATATCTCTTTACTGAAAATGAACCATGCTATTATTTCCAATTTCAAGTTATGTTATCATGTTTCTGTTTTAATGTTTAGATACATAAACTATCTATAAGTTATATGTTCATAATATGTTTCTATTAATAGATTATTAATTTCAACATATTAATTATTAATTTTCGTTGATCACATATCATATATATTTTAGATGACTCTAGGATGGATAGAATTGATCAAAATAATATATAATTTCCACCATCATAGAATATTCATGGAGAAGAACTCATGAGTTATTCATATCATTTATTTATTCTACTATATAGATTTGTTTTCATGGATGATACCATGATTCCAGTACCAACCAATAATCTTATAATTGGAATATTTTGGTATTCTTCTGGACATAACAACATATATATATATATATATATATATATATTTTACTAATGTTAAAATATCGTATGAAATTAAATCAATGGAGTGTGATAATATTATGTATCATAAAGTGAAATTTATTTATGATGATTAGGTTAAAAATATGAACTCTCAATTACATTATCTTTTAAAGACACCACACTGAATGCAACCATGTTTCCTACTAATCCTCATCCCAACATCGTCACAACCCCATCCAATCCAGTCAAAATCTAGTTACCTTAAAACTCTGTACATTTCCTTCCATCATTTATCGCAATCTCACCTCTTGCCTACACCTCCGCCATCACCTCCAACTTCAGTTTCATCCATGTCTCTTATCTCTACCCCTTCCATTCCGTCATGCCTTATCTCCATCACAATTAGTCTTTACTTCATTTCCTTCAATCACGGGTATCCTAATAACTTCATTATCATCATTTTATTCTAAACATTATATGAAATACAACGACAGTGCAATTTATTTTAATGACACAAAACCAGATTGATTTGAATGAAAATTGAATAGTCCCGTTCATTTGCACGGGTAGAGTACTAGTTTTCTAAAAACACACCACACTATAGACAAAACTATTGAGAAGTAATAAACTATTTATGAAGAATATTCCTTGAAATGATAATATCCTTACACAACATCCAAAAAAATGACAAACTATACCAGAAAATATATACACCATATAAAATTCTAAAAAAGTAATATTCCATAATATTTCTACCCATTTCCAACCAATTACCTGAGGGAAATTAATATCCTCACTAATATTTTTAATTCGGAAAAAATTACCAATAATAATATTTTTATTTATTGGAAAAATCAAAACTATATTTACATATTTTTCAGTAAATATATATTAAAATTATCTATTCACCATCATGATAAGTTATCTATTATAATATCAATGAACACTAACTTAATCATTAGGAAAGGGGAGGAATAAAACATAACAAAACAATACCATAAAATATATCCTTTTAGGTTTCCACTGCATACCCATCTAAAATACACTAAAAAAATACATTCTATGATATAATCCTCATAACTCTACATAATACACCAAATAAAACTGGTAGTTGGACTAATATTTACATTAATGATATCACAATGTTGAAAATATTTATATTTTAATGCTTTTAGACAGAGAATCACATGATTTAAAATAAATATCAATCATCACTTTTATAAAAGTGAACTTTTTGAAAATACTATATCTTTGAATCCCAATCCACCAACTTCTATTAAAATATACATTTTATCCATTTAATTTTATTTCTTCTTATTTTTCTCCTAAAATTGCACCCAAAAAGGTTATAAATTAATGAATATATTTTATCAATAAGAGAATCTAAGAATTTATATAGTGATATAAGATACATATGAATGGATTGATCTAGTGAAGTATGTATTATATCATTTCTATCCTTTGATAGGTTCTTTCCCATCCACATATGAATCACATTGTATATTATCCCAATGATTAAATTAAAACATATATTTTAGATCTACCACTAACTTTTGGAAACCCCAAATATTAATTATATTTATACTTTACGTTCATATGTGAAACAATGTCATCAATTATCCCTATTAGGATTCCATATTTTTAAATGAAAATTATTGAATGTTAACATTCTATCTATAATATGTCTCATAATTATTAATTTAACAAAATATTATTTGGTATTCTTCCCAAGTAACAATTTATAATAAGATGTTATCATTTATATATGAGTAATTTCTTGGTCATTTTTAATTTTATTGATTCCATGTATTGTACCGTGAATAATTTAATTAGATATATGTTTTGTAAATATCTACATACAATGATCAATAAATAAGTTTAAAATTATTCTTTTTATCACATACCTTATGAATGGATAATGGTTCTTGAAAAATATCCATTGACCACAATCATGTAATAAATAAATAAAATACATTAGATGATATTGTTAACCCATAATTCCTAAAACCCACATTTCTTAAGAATTTTTTCTATCAAAGTCCATTCTAATTTATAATATATTTTGATCATATCATGTTTTTTGGCCTTATTACTTTTCTGAAACATTGATATTTTTTCTCAATGCGTGGAGAAATTCCTCAGAAATAATTATATTATCTGTTATCAAACATTGAGACATAAATGATATTTTAATTTAATAAATAAAATAAAACATTTTTCTAATTTTTTTCCAAAATTTTATTTCATTTAAGTAAAATTTATTCCAAATGATTATATATTGAAAATTTAAATGAATATTTGGTCTAGAAACCATAATAATTAGTGTAATAATAGTTTAATTTATAGGTTGATGATATAAATTTATTTCCAATTGTTATTCCCAAGCATTAATATATTCAAACACATAATATAATACAACCATTTAAAAAATATAGCTTGAATCCCATCCAATTGAGATCCATAACAAGTTATATATATTTTAATGTTTTAATGTTTTCTGAATTCTTTATTTCATTAATTAAAAAATCATTCATTTATGAAGAAATAACATGTGGTATATAGTGTTCCACCTATCTACTTGTGAAACAATGTTCATATAAAAATAACTTCTCATAAAATTATGAAATAATATTCTTAGTAACCCGTACCCAATCAACATATGTACCACTTTCACATTTTTATTTAATGATATATTTTTCTTGCAATATAATATGGTCTAAATTGTATAATAATGTTATATTGTAATCATATTCCTATATATAACTAATTCTTGATCTAATATTCCAAAAATAGTCATTACATAGAAAATTATTATTAAATATATTCTATATGAACCATATTTAATAAATATAGTTACCAATCATAACCGAACCATATATAAAATAAAATTCCTTTTCAATATCATGAATTTTAATATCAAACATTTAATGATATTATCTACCCTAATCTTAAATATCAATCTCAATCCTCTGAATATTCTATTTCATTATCAATCCATAATGTTTCAATAATTATTTGATAATATTTTCATACATTTTTAAATAAACCCCCTTGTTTGAAAAATTAATTGTGTTCTCTTTCTATTAGTTCATTTCATTGAATTTTTTAGTATAGAATAGTATAATTATTAGAGGACATAAGAAATAAATGTAATATTCTATATGATGTAAAAATCACTTTCTTATATAGTGAATCTACATTCCAATCAATTCAGTCATAGATATGTCCACCTAAGTTCCTTGAAAATGGCTATTAAATTGATCCCCTTCATACGTATGATTTTATAATCCTATTTCATCAATTACATTGCAAAAACATTACATGATACTGACACATATAATAAAGCCACCTTTATTTTCACACTTAATTTTTTTATTTGACCCACATGAAATTATTAACCCTTATATATTTTGAACATTTTTCTGTGATTTTATAACAATATATATTTATAACTACTACTAATCCAACCATTCAAGTCCACAAATTACATTCTCCATTATTGTCTTCACATTTACATGCTGCAATATGATTCTAGGAAAATTTATTGGCTCTATAATTTTATCCCAATTTCTATGTAATTCACATACCACTTATATAATCAAATAAATTCAATGAATAAAAAATGAAAAACTAAAATCAGTTTACAAATTTTATATAACTTATCTATTTTATAAAATTTCATACAAAAAAACATGTTAAGGAGATAATTTCAGCTCTATGTGTGGAGTATTTGAACTATCCTAGATTTTATAAATATTAATTAGTTCAATATAATATATTATTTATCATATTGTATTTGATCAATTCTATATTCCTTTATATTTAATTTAGTTTTCCTCAATTCAACAAAATTTTTCATATGATATAATGTGTAATAGATTCATCAAATATAAATTCCTCCAGGATATCTTACTCCTATATCCCTATATTATAGTAACTAATTTTTATCCATATTTATTCTTATCTAGATTCTTAATCGTATGAAATTTATTTTAGAATAGTTTTTACAATCTCAAAATATTTATATATAAGGATATTTTTCAATGTTCAAACTTATAAATTCCCCCAAAATATATCATCTGTTTATTTTTTGTCTATATTTATTTTTTTTATTTAAGTAAAATCACTATTGAGTTTTTTATTTGGTTCTAAAATGATTTGAAAATAATTTCATTGTGAAACCCAAGATTCCACAATATAGTAATTGATATTTAATTTCATTTTTTTATATATTCATCTTTCATTTTAGACTAAAAATTAATAATTTTTTTAAATTATTCAAGAATTCATCCTGAAAACACAAGAACACATGTTCTGTGGATGTTAAAAATACAATTTTGTTGATTGTTTTATATTCTCATGCATAACAATATGAAAACATTTGGTGTCATTATATATGAGGAGATTTAATTATATTGTTTGGTTAATGGGAGGCTCAGTGATTAGGTATTGATACTATAATTTTGATCCTTTGGACAACTTTGTGAGATATATTTGGACTTGGATGAATGTTTTAGTGTATTTCTTGGTTCTAGAGTGACCATTGGAGAAAACCCCAGAGGCCTGCAGAAGGTTGCTCCATGATCTGTAGGACATACTGTAATGATATATTGCGCAGGGTTCACCATGTATGCTATTTGAGGGAACCATGCTTTAAGAGGGGATGAAGTTCCATGGAGTATTATGCCTTCCTAGGGAAGTGTATGACATTCTACAACATATAGGTATGGAACCATGATGGTTTCTATCTAAGGGTTCCATAACCTAACAAGGGGAAATAAATATATGACCTAGAGGGGATGCACTAGAGTGAGGCTAGATAATGGTTGATCCCCTAAACTATGGTGACCACACAATGACATAGGAGGGGTATATCACGACTGAAACACTATCTTGATTCTGTTGGAAATATATAATGGTAACTGGGAGGATAACCTATTCGATGTTTAATTTGAAAGAATATCAAGAGAGGGTTGTTTTGGTTGAATCTCCCCTATCCTCATCCCTATATCGAAACCCATAAGGGGGTGGTTGGGGGATGTGTTTTAGTGGCATTTTCTATTCTGATACAGGGGTGTTATTACACTTCTCACATTTCTCATACTTTTTTATTGATTTCATTGATTACTGACATTGTTAGGCTTGGGATGTACTGATGATTTTAGAAGATAATTTCAAATATACTAATGATGATGATATTTTTACAGAACTTAGTTTTAGGAGGATTCAAATAGATTACACGTGACTTCTCATGTCTGTTTAGTGGATAGAATAATCCCAAATGGGGTTTTGAAGAATATACCTATTTTCATTGAGTAGAATAATTATTTATAATTTTTTATAATTAAATACTTTTACATGTTCATGTGAGATGAGGGATTAGGTTTTTGTTTGATATTGGAAAAGGCATCAATGATATCTTTAATGGAATTATAGAGAATTGAATATGTGGTAACTTTTATTTATAGAAAGGTGGTCCCTTTATAAAAATTCATATACATTATATTCATGTGTTTCCATAATGGAATAAAACTACGTAAATTGATGGGGACTGAGAGAACCTTATAGAAATTTAAAGGGTGTCATTGAGCCTCATCAATTTTTGAATAGGGTCTATTTTTTCACTTAGGTATGTTGGGATCAACTAGAAACCATATTTCCATGGGGAAATGAGGTAATTTTTGTCATAAATATACCATAGGTTTATCCTAGTATGTTAGATGAGTCAATGATAGAATTGGGTGTAAATCCACAGTCTATTTTTGTAGTAAGGATACGATTAGGCTTTGTAGTGATAGGTGACATGATGTTAAATCTCATGATTGGTATGTAGAACCCGTATGAGGGTGGACCAAGGGTTTATGAATGAAATTTATTGGAAAAGTCCTATATGACTTGTCAAGGTGTGATATATAGGGGTTAATTGTAGCTGTTGTATTTTTAGTATATTTATAGAGTGAAAGGAGATAGATCCCTATGAGGATTGTGAGATTAGATTTTAAGGAGGTTCAATCATTCCATTTGATTTCTAGCTATGGAATAAACAACAGTTGATGAAGTCCCAATGTGGTGAAATGTATGTACGAATATTGATGGGATTTATGGACCCCGGTGGACTCATGGATGGGTGAGATGAGCATTCAAAAATGACAGATATGATGGGTGTGTACAACCTTAGTGGTTTTAAGGACATTAACCTGAGGGGAGGGAATAATGATTATGTAAATCAGGACATGGGGACAAGACTCTGATTAATAACACCATAATGAGGGTATTTTTTAGTTGTCACCCGTACCTTGAGGGATATGGTAGATATGGATAGGTTCCCACCCTCAAAGAGAGGGTAGTGTCTAGGTTGTGATGCATCCTAAGTGAGAGGGTTGTGACCACTTATATGTAGTTTTTACATAGAACTTGTTCAAGGAAATATACATAGATGAATGAGAATATTTTCTTTTTGATGACTGGTCATATGTATCTTAAAATGAGACTTTATTTGGTTATGTCTATCTAGTCCCTTTATGAAAGTCATGTATTGTAGACCTCTGTATGTTGGTGAAGGAAATTATTTCCTATGTGATGTGATCCAAGGATGGGAATAGGTTTTTATAAGGACATGGATACAACGTACTTGATAACATGATTTTTTTAGGTGAGAGGGAATGATCAGTTGGATTCCTTACCGTATTGATTTTTGATGGAATCATTGTAGGTTTTAAATTAAGCCTTAGTTGTAGGAGATCATGTTTTAGGATTTAGAATTATTGATATTCCACATGGATATTTGGAAGGAAGCATCAACATGATTTTAATTAATCACAATTTAATTTTGAGAAGATATTGGTTAGTGGGTAAGGTCTGTGAGATTGGGTTTTGTGGAAAATTAATCATACAATCTTGTATTGAGTTATGCGATTAGGTACTTTGGGCAGATGCACCTATTCAGTTTTTCAGGAACATTATAGATAATGAGTAAGGACCTATGAGATTTTCTTTAGATTCTTATCCTACCCAGGGAATAAGAGATTCATTATTGTAATTACTTCATAGGAAGAGTTACAATGCTTAAGGGAAAGTTTGTAGGTGTTTATGCACATCGATCATTTACGTTTGGGATGAATGAGAAGATATTGACAGGATGAGAACTGTTGTGATTTATGAAATTTATATTTTAATAGTTTCCCAAAATTCAACAGTAGAATGTTAGGTTTCCCTATATTGAGAGTTATGATATTTTTAGTGGATTAAGTTACCATGGTATGGTAAATCAATGTTGTTCCTTAAAACTATTTTTCAGGTATGAGTGTGAATGGATTGGGTAGAGTGACATTTATATGGTTTTGTGACCTATTTAGGACACCAGCATTTGAATAGTGTATGTCAATTAATATGGTGGGGTACACACCATTTGATATGGAGGTCATGACTCTTGGTTTAGATTAATATTGGTGTTTTTTAATGATTGCATTCATAGTGATCTAGGAATGAGTGACGATTTGTTTATTATGTTGCATCTTGGGTATATGCATGATAAGCACATTGATTCACTAAATTTAATAATTGATGAAGTGTGTGTTATGGAGATCATGAGTATTATTTATAGTTATGATTATAATTATACTCCCATGATGGGTAGTATTATGTTATTCATGAGGGAATAATCCCTATGTTGGATGGTTCATAGATGATGTAAGACCTGTTGGTGAGAGGTTGAGAGGGATCCTTGATTCCAATATATGAATTCTCTTATGTGATTTAGTTCCTCATTAAACCTAGCATTTTGTGTTTGGAAGTTGTCTAATAGAAACTCCATATTTTGCAATTATGATTGTGATGGAGTAGGTGTGATTTGAGAGTGTGTTGGATCAAAGAGGCATTGGTGTTCATATAGAGAGTACATAGGCTAGTCCATGTGAATAGTGATACGACCATATAATTATACCGAATTTCATGTTTTTTAAATTTTGAGGATCTTGATATGTTACTAGCAGTTGAGGAATCATGATCAGGTGATGTAAAATCACATCGAAGGGTGTGGACTTGAATTTTTTTGAGAGGTAATATAGAGGATAACTAACTAAGGATTTGTTATGGAATTTGATTCATTGTGTTTTAAATCATGTTTAGTAAGTTGATAGATTATTGTAAGTGTATTTTTGGTATAAAATTATTATAGAAGTGATTGTTGTGTCTTAGAATCATCATTTATGAGTGAGGTGCTACGGTAGGTGAAACTATAATCTTTTTAATGAATCGGTTTGAAACATGTTGTTGTATTGCGATGGATTGGTGTAGCTGATCACTATTTAAGTGTTCATGATGATGATTAATGGGTAGCACAATTTATTATAAATATTGTTATTTTTTTAGAGTTGTCAAAAATAATATTTTTTGGAATTTATTGATATACCTTTATGGGTTAGTGGTAAAGTGATGATAATTTTTGGTTGGGAGTGATGGAGTAAGGAACCCCAAAAATTCTAGTGGAGGATAAATGTTTTATAGAAGATTTTGTAATGAATTGAAAATTTGACAGTTCATTATTTATGGGGAAATTTATATTTGTAGTCTAAATTAGTATATTTTTTATATTTGAATTTATATAAATATTCTTACCATTAGGATGTCTCATTTCAATATTTTCATAACTGGATCAAGGATCAATTGATGTTTTAGGTAAAAAGGTGAGTGTTGGAGTGTGGTCAGGTGTCTCTTCCTAAATTATTCACTAGATGTAGGTTATTCCATGACATGAGGTTTGAAATATTATTACAAACAATAAATTTAATGTCAGAAATATGACTTAATGGATCCACTCCAAAATAAGGGAGTTAATTCCTCGGAGGCACGGGCCTCCCCAAGTAGGGGTGCATCATGTCACGATCGATAGGGGTCGCACCATGGTGATGATTGTATATGAGATATTTCCCCTACCTGGGGGTGTTAAATCCATGATGGAGGAAGGAAGATGGTTATTCAAACTACCAGGAGTGGATTCATTATAATATACGAGTTTTTTATTACAACTTGGTCTGGAAATGAAGTATCGTTCTATGACACCCATGGTTTCACCATAGTCCACTTGCAAGAATATTTTATTTGAATGGATTAATTGATAATATAATAGTAATCCCTTTTATAATAAAGCTGAAAGTGTAATTGGAAGAGGATAATTTCAACTAAATATCACATTCCTTTCTAATCCTTATATCCCCCTTCAAAGGGGTGTTTTCGTTGGCATGTTATGTAGAAATCTTGTTAAATTCTTCTTCTTCAATCTTTATTACTCATGTCCTATTGATTTTACTAATTTTCAATATACATAGGATAAGTTTTTTAGGACAATTTCTCTAGAGAATGGTGAAATTTTTATGATAATATGGGTATTTTTCCTAACATTACTCGAAGTGGTCCCAGAATGATGAATGCACAAGGTTTATTGATGATTTAATGACCTAAGGATGTCTAGTGAGTTCCCATAAAATATATTTCAATGAATTGAGTAGATTAATTTCTATTAATTTAATATAACTATTAATTTTATGTTTTTGAATGAGATAGGGGATCTGGTGTTGATATGATCTGGAGTAAGGTGTGGAAATGATTGGTCGAGGATGACATGGGTGGTAATTCCTATATAGAGGAAGGTGATCCTGTGAAAAAATTATATTCCTTTTTATAAATGAATGGGAATTTATAATTTGATTCCTAGGGTTGGGTAATTGGATTGGTATAAAGATCACCCAAGATTAAATTATTTTATATATTAGAAGAAAATCCAAGTGTTAAAATAAAGTCATTTCTTTTATATTCAATTAGTTTATATATTATGTTTTTAATAAACTGATTACTAATACATTCATTTTATATATGTGTAAACCATATATTTTAATAATTTAGTTGATATAATTCATAACCTATAATTTTACGGTTAGTTATTATATTATTATATTTAATATTAATATTTTAATAATATATTGTTGTTCCGTAAAACTTATTATTTCATGTCACCCAAGAATTCAAGGATACTCATTGTTTTTTGTGAAACATACCAATAATTGTTACATTCATTTAATGTTATAGGATATCTTAAATTTATATAAAATATTTAATATACCATAATTTCATGATAGGTTATATTTATTTCTATATTTTGTGTTGCATTTTATACACTCTATCAAATAAAAATTTAAACATTTGGAATTTTCATAATGTTTCATTTCACCCACCATAAATAAATTCCATCCTTACAATTTAAACTCGATCTCCATAATCTAGGGTTTATATTTGATAATTATATTTTTTAAATACCACATTTTGAGAGTAATTAATAAAATAACCTCATTATAAAAGAGAATAAGAAGTAACAAGGTCACTTTGAATAACATCTAACTAGGTTTCTACATAGAATATCTGTAGTGGAAAGTGAAAATATGGATATGGAGGGAAATAATAAATAATTTTATGGGTGATTAAATTCATGGATAAAAAACAAGTGAATTATGGATGGAATTCTTGGGACATCAAATCCATAAATCCGTGATAATTTAAAAGGCAATTGGTGAACCAAAATAAAGGTGTTAGAGAAAGATTTTATTGATCATTTCCTAAAGTTGGGTATTTATTTTACTACATAAGAATATAAGGAAATATTATTATATAATAATATTACATTTCATATGAAAATTTTTTCCTTTTTTTGATTCAATGAAAATATAATTCATCCCTTATTATATGAAATTTATATCCAAGAATGAAGCATTTTCTGCAGTAAAAAATCTTCATTTAATGAATATTAATACCCATTAAAAAGTCATTCTATTTTTCTATATCTATTTTCCAAATTAAATATGTTTAATAAATTTTCCTTTAAACCTAAATTGTGACTCTAATAAATAATTATTAACATTTATTCATCAAATTTTGGCACTAAAAATAATTAATCATTAATAATTACATCTTGTAGGCCAGTGGAAGGAGAAAAACACTTACCATCATTAATTCGTGGGTTCAAGTCCATCCACCTTGACCAATATCATGGGTTACCAAATGAAATTTTAATTTTAATATTTATATTAATATAATTTCCAAAATATTATAGGAATCGATTAAATTTAATCATTAAATAAATTTTTTGCTATGGTTTTTACCTAATACTCAATACACTAAAATGTATTCTACTTATTTCAACATAGGACCGACTATGGAGAAAGTTTTAACCTAGGTCGTTAATTTTTCATATCTATTCAAATCCTTTATAATTTTTTTAACAAAAATTTCAATTCTCCTATGTGTATCCACTAGATGATTCAAACCACGTATTTAGTAAGGATGTTTTTTTATATAGGTTACACTCGAATAATACTTAATTCCCTTTCTCATACTTAATTCCCCTAGGTACATCAATAATAGAACCACATCCACTTGTAGTATCTTGATGGGGTTGTATTTCTAAGAAGACCCACATAATCCCTACCTTATAATAAATTATACTATATTCTTCTATAAATATCCTCAAATTATACCTTGGGTTTATGATCTCAAATATATGTTTTCCAAAATTTAGTTCTTATGTTTTCTACTAAAATTCCATTAATATGAACTATATAAACCTTACAATATAATTCCTAGAGTCAATGTATGCTAACATTAAATTTTAATAATTACATTTAAATTCAATATGGTTAAAAAATTAATTTAGTAGTCAGGAAAGACTATATACATACATAAACCTTGTATTAAAAATGAATACACAAATTAAAACATAATTATTATTTCTAACAGAATAAATTTTTTCCCAATTAGAATAACTATGTATATATTTCATTGTACACTTCTAGGATTCATATGGAAAGGAAATAAAAAATGGTGATCCCAAATGATCAGTAAGGTAATTGTACAGTGGAAGAAATAATGAATCAATGGTAATAATCAAAATGGAAAGGTAATATCTAAACACACATGACATGTAATCGCTAAACTGAGTTGTACATGAATAAAAAGTATGTAAAGGTATATAGGTGAATATAAATTCCATTTACAAAAATAAGATAAGGCATAATTAATACAGAAAAGGAAAATAACAGAAACACAAGATTGTATTCATTAAAATTAGAATGAAATGCATACACATATAATGTTAATGGATAAATTTAAAGAATAGTAATAATTGAATAATAAATGAATAAAGTGATTAATTAATGGACTTCATGTTTCCCAATAACATGATACCTTTACCATTAATATCATTCACAAGAAAATTTAGCATACCACTCTCAACACTATTCACAAGACTGTATAAATATGTGGTTAGAAACCCAACGATTCTAATTAGAAAAAAATCATAATGTGTTTGTCTCCAACTAGGATAATATAATAAGACTACCAATTCATTTAGGGGATTAGTTAAAAATATCCCCAAAATATGTCTTTAATTTCCAATGAATTACACCTACATCGAATAATTTATTTTGGTAAAAAACAATCTAACATATAAAATATCCATATTGGGTAAAGTAAAGGTATTTATAAATATTTTCCTAGTGAATGAATCATATTACAATGTAAAAAATATATATAAAAATGATATATAGTTGGGGAAAAACATATCCTTGAAAAATGATATGGATAATTAGGGTAAATTCAATGTCCAGTGATCTTATGAATAAGAACATTTACAGGGGAATAAAAATAGAGTCATGGAATTGAATTTCAATAATATACCAAAAAAATAAACCATAAAACATCCATAAAATGAATTTTGATGTTATAAATACAACACATCGAAACTATATTAAAAATAAATTCTTTTTTTCATTGATTAATGGAAATATTCAAAAATTATATTTTTTAAATATTATTGAGGAAAACAAACCATTATTTTTTTTTAAATATTTTTCATTTAAAATAAAATTTAAAAAATATAAAAAATTATTTAAAGGGTAAAAATTACCTATTAAAATCCTTTTTCAATGTTTAAAAACATTTTTGAAAACATTTTTATATAATTGGGGTTTTAATAAAAATTTGTTCTCTGACTAAAGAGATAAATGAAGGGGTATTTTCTTAAAAATGTTTTATAAAACATTTTCATTACAAATTAGTGTAAATGGTAATATTACATGAAAAAATCATGAATAACCAGATTAAAAAAAATAAAGGATTTTTAAAACAATGAACCAATACTTCCCATAGATGGGATGGAAAAACATGTTTTTGATGTAAAAATGTTCAATGGTTTGATATATTTTCATATCCAATATCAATGTTAAATTGATTGAAATTACGTAATTTAGATTAATTGATGTATACATGATATAATTAATCATATTATCCAATAAATATTATATCATAAACTTAAATATAAATTATATGAAAACGTAGTTTTGTATTAAAATTTAGTATTTATCATTATTCATCAATGAGTGAAACATCACATGAAAACCCAAAAAATTCACCTAAAGAAAATATTTTATCTTATAATATCAAAAATGATGTTTGTTTTTTCACATAAAATATATATAATTTCATATTTTTTTAAAATAGGTTCCCCTTTAAATGGAGGTACAGTTTCCTTTTTAGAAAAATATTTTTTAATAATAAAACTAGATTTATTCTTATATTATTTAAATAAAAAATGTTAGATGAATATAAAAAATATTTGGTTGAATATTATATATAAATTTAATAAATATCATTCACTAATAGTAATTAATTCAATTTATTATAGTAAAACATTATTGTTAGGATAAATAAATTTTCTTTTATATTCAACTAGTTTATATATTCATTTTTTAAAAATTGATTACCAATGAATTCATTTTAGATTTGAGTAAACCATATATTTTTATAATTTAGTTAATAAAATCAATATCCTCTAATTTTACTTAATGGTTATATATTATTTTATTGAATAATAATATTTTATTATATATTATTGTCATGTAAAACCCATCCTTTCATGAAACACAGTCTTTCCCGGAAACTATTTGTTTCTGAGATACAATATAAATCATTGTTTCATTAATTGAATGTTATAGGATATATTATTTTTTTAAAATCATAAATATTCTATAATTTCTTGATATTTTATATTCCTTTCTATGTTTAGTGTTTCTTTTCATACAATATATCAAATAGAAAGTTACGCTTTTTGAATTTTCATTGTGTTTCATGTCACCCACCTTAAATAAATCCCATCATTACAATTTATACTTGATATCCATAATATAGGGTTTATATTTGAAAATTTGGTTGATTAAAGACAACATTTTGAGTGGATTTAAAAAAAATATTATCCCCATAAAGTAGAATGAGAAGTACAAAGGTCACATTGAATAAATTACAACTAGGTTTCAACATAGGATACCCTTAGTGGAATGTGAAAATATGAAAACAGGGGATAATAATAAATAATGTTTGGAGGTGATTATGTTCATGGATCACAAACAAGTGAATGATCAATGGAATGATTGGGCCCTCAAATTCATAAATTTGTGATAATTTAAAAGACAATCAGTTGAATAAAAATTAAGTTGTTAGGTAAATTTTTTTGGATCACTTTCCTAATGTGGATTATTTAAGTTACTACATAAGAACATAAGTAAATATAATTATAAAATAATTTTCCATATTATATGAAAAAATATATCTTTTGGTTGCGATTCAATGAAACTACAATTCACCCCATACTCTATGATATGGATTTCCAAGAATGAAGCCTTCTTGGAGGAAATATTTTTTAATTTAATGAATATAAATACCCATAAAAAAGTCATTCTATTTTTAATAACTATTATATAAATACAATTTTTTTAATAAATTAGTATCTAAAGCTAAAATGTGACACAATTGAATCACTATTATTATGTATTCATCAAATTATTTTACTAAAAATAATTATAAATTAATAAAGTCATCATATTTTCTTGTGGTAGGAGAAAAACATTTTCCATCCTTCGCTCACTAGTTCATGTCCAACCGCTATTCCAAATTTGATTAGTTATAACCTGACATTAATTTTCATATTTTTCTATTAAAATAATTTCCAAAATATGATGGACATCGTATAAATTTAATAATTAAGTATACATTTAACTATGGTTTTCACTTAAAACTAAATACACAAATACTTCTCCTACTTATTTCAACATATGTCCTTATTTGGTGTCAGGATTAACCTTTGTCGTTCATTTTCATAATATATTCAAATAACTCATAATGGTTTTAATGAAAATTTCAGATATCCTAACTGTATGCAATAGAATTTTTAATCCATGTGTTTAGTATGGCACGTTTTCTTGTTCTAGGTTATTCTCTAGTCATGCTAGATGATCTTTTTGAGAGTGATTTCTACGAGGAACATCTATGATAGATCCAAATATACTTGTAGTATCTATACATGGTTTTATTTCAAGGAAGACCCACATAATATCTACTATATAAAATTATATTATGTCCTTCTATACATATCCCCAAATTATAGCTTATTTTTATGTTCTATAATTAATGTTTTCCAAAATCTAGTTCCTATGTTTTCAACTAAAATTAATTTAATACCAACTGTAGCAACTTCACCATATATGTCCTAGAGTCGATTTCTAATAACATTAAACTGTAATGTTTACAAGGAAATGAAACAAGAAGGAACAATTAGTTTAGTAGTCATTGTAAACCATATACATACATAAAACTTGTGTTAAAAATAAATACACTAATTAAAACGTAATTATAATTTATAGTAGGATAAATTGGTTCCCAATTAGAAAAACCAAGTTTATGTTTTATTGCAGTCTTCTTAGATTCCTAGAGAAATGATACCAAAATGGTGATCCTAAATGCTCAGTAAGGGTAATGTATAGTGGAAGAAATAATGAATCATTGAAAATTCTCAATATCGACTGGTAATAACATAAAACACATGCCATGTAATCAATAAAGTTTTTTTTAAATGCATAAATAGTATGGAAAGCTATATAACTGAACATACAAATAGTTAAAAAATAGGATATGTCATAATTAATAAGTAAATGTAAACATATGAAACATAAATAATTTATTCATTTAAATTAGAATTAAATGGATCCATAGATAATGTTAAATAATAAATCTCATGGTTGTTAATAATTAAATACTGAATGAATGAAGTGATTAGTTAATGGACTTCTTGTTTCCCAATAAAATAATATCTTTACCATCAATATCATTCACAAGACAATTTAGCATAACACTATCAAGGCCAATCACAATACAGTTTAAATTTTTTGTTAAAAACCAATATATTTAAATTATAAGCTATCTTAAAGCGTTTTTCACAAAGTAAACTCATATCATAAGACTACCATTTCATTGAGGGGCTTCGTTTATATAGTACCCAAACCATGTCTTCCATTTATAAAGCATTCCTTATATATCGAATAATTGATTTAGTTCAAAAATAATATGACTTATATAATATTCACATTGAATAAAGGATATGTATTTATCATTTTTTCCTAGTGAATCAAATGGTTTTTAATGTATAAAATGTTTGTAAAAATGATATATGGTTTTGTAAAGGAAATATCCATAAATGATAAAGATAATTACGGTAAATACAATGTCTAATGATCTATGGAATTAGAATATTTCCCGGGGACTAACAAAAGAGTCAAGGAAGTGAATGTCAAAAAAATATATGGAAAAATAAATCATAAAAAATATATAAAATGAATAAGGATGATATAAATAAAATATATCCAAACTAGAGTACAAATAATTTTTTTTCATTAATGAATGGAAATATTCCAAAATAATATTTTAAAAACATTCTTGTGGAAAATATCATCGTTATTTTGATTATTTAAAAAAAATTTTTTGTTGAAATCACAATTAAAAAATAACATTATTTAAAGGTTAAAAAAATTATATCATTTTAAAATGGATAAAAACATTTTTGAAAACATTTTTATATAATGTGTTTTTGGATGAAAATATGTTCTCTAACTAAAGAGATAAAAGAATGGGCATATTTTTTAAAAAGTTTTATAAATCATTTTGGGTAAAAATTAGTGGATGAATGTAAATAATACCTCCAAATGTTAATGAATAACCATATGTGGAGAATATTAATGGATTTGTTAAACAATGAACCAATAATTACATCCAATATTAATTTAAGTGTAAACAATCCTGAGAAAAATAATATTGTGAATTAAATACTTAAAAATATCATAATGCTGATGTGAGAATCAATAAATTGATATATTATATGTTTCAAATTAAAAAAACCAGTATAAATGAAAAAATAACAATATATAAATTTATAATACACAAAATATTAGAATATTAATGACATTGAGGAGGTAATATAACCCAATTAAAAGGATTCAGGTTATGAAATTAATTCCCACTTGGTGAATTATAGATCAAATAACCTAGAAGGAATACATAAATAAAAAACTAAAAAAATTAACATATAATAATTCATTATTTAATACACAAAGAGTGAAATAGATACACCTTGCAAAATAAGAACTTAGGGAATATGACATTTATTATAGAGATGAAAACAAGAAATGATGGACCCTTACCTTTCATTTCCTTTTCAGTGAACATATTTATACTCACATATAATGGTTTTCATCTTGTAAATATCATAAAAAATAATCATCATAATACTTAAAATGTCATATATTAGGTTATTATAATATTTTATTACCCATTTTTTTATGGTCATTCATTACGTTTCACTATTTCTTTTGTTAATTTCCAAGATTATCGTTGTATGTTTTACCTTGTTATTTTTTCCTATTAATTAGATCATGATTAAATCATAAATAGAATTTAAACCATGATTATAATGTGATATATATTTATTATATAGATATATTTATATATTATTCCAAAATAATTTGAGATAGGAATTGAAATGCACTATTTATGGGGACAGTAGTTTGTACACACGCTTGAATGCTATTTTCATTTCATTGTTAAATTTTAAAATAATGAAAAGTAAATGATATATATATATATATATATATTATAATTATAGAATATAATTTATTTCATATATGTCACATATTTTTATTTAAACCTAGACTTAATACATTAAATTTAATGTGTGAACGTATCACATCGCTTTGAGAAGGCGGTTGCCCAAAAAATCACAAACGATGAAATCATATTAACACAAAATGAATACAATTATGTTATGTGTTATATAATCAATATATAAATATTTTTATAATATATATATCATATAATATATATATAATATATATAACATATATAATATATATATAACATATATAATATATAAATACGGTTTCCATTATAATTTGCATCAATGAGAGGTGGTAAACTAAAAACACATGACATTGTTTCGTAAGGCGGTAGTTCATTGTACACACAAATGGTAAGCTCATTAACAATTTGATGGTGTTGTGTGTTGGTGTAGGTATAGACCTTATCATAAAAAATATTAATATATTGAATATACTGTTCTTATTATATAATAATTATATAAAATTAATTTAATTGGTGAAGAAGTAAATAAACCAAAGTTATCATTGAAGAAGGTTACATCTTATTCTCATAACTCTTTTAAAAAAACTTATATATTTTGATTTAATCCTAATGGTAGGATTCAAGGATGATGGTAGTTATGTTTTAAAATATTTTTTAGGGTCTAGATGATCCAATGGTCTTAATAGGTGTGAATATGATGGAGGTGTGATTATGCTTTTATAGTGGAAGAGGAGTGGAATTCTAGTAAATTTTTGAAATATGGAATTCCACCCACATTTTTCCTTTTTCATGTGGCCTATGTAATGAAAAAATTTAGAAAATATGGAAAATATTTTATAAATATGATAAAAAAATTGATTTTGGTAAAGCATCTAGGACATTGTTTCATATATTTTTATGGTTTAGAACCTTGTTTAGCTAGTTTTTCTCATAATCACTATAATTATAATTAATCACATTCAATAATTTATTTTGTAAAAATACTATGTTGAAAACATTATAAATTATAAATTATTATGATTAAAAACATGGAATCCATTTTTCAAAATTCTGACCACATAAGTGGCATTAATTAATTTTAAATTAATCATGTAGATGGGATGACAAATGACTTTTGAAAGTAAAGAAGTTCACAAGATGGAAATGTATTTATATCCCATATTAATTTAAAGATGGTTAAAATAACCTAAATTGGATTCATATATGTCTGTCATATCTAATTAAATAGTAAAAAAAATAAAAAACACAATTAATCCTTATAAATAAATTAGACGAAAAAGAGGTTTTGAAATAAAATTTAAAAATTTACACTATTCATCAAAAAATGAATCATTATAAAAAAACAACAATTTTCCCCATAATTTATTTTAATGTCCTGATTTATAAAAATATGTACTTTTTAAATATAAAATTTATAAATTTTCAAAAAATTAGATTAAAAATAGGTTCTCCGTTAAAAGACGGTAAAATTTCATTTTTAGAAAAAAAAATTATGCATAAAAATAAATTTATACTTATGTTATTCAATTCAAATATATTAGATGAATATAAAAAATATTTTATTGAATATATTATATAAATTTCATTAACATCCTAGGTTATTTTTTAATGGTTGGGGATGAAGCCTCATTTTATTATTAAAGAAAATCAATGAACCCCTTTGTTCTAAGTAGGGGGAGACGCGTTACATAGCCCGATGGGTTAGGGGCATAAAACCCCAATTAATGGCCCAAAAGTCCCTCTGTTGGACAATACTAAGGTCATATCCAGACTTCTTTAGTTCCTACTACATCAAATTTCATTAATATCATTCACTAATAGTAATTAATTTAATTTATTAGGATAATACACCCTTGTAATAATACTAACATTTCTGTTATATTCAATTGGTTATTATTTTATTTTTTAATAAATTAATTACCAATGATAAATTTTATATTTTTCAAAACCATATATTTTCATCTGTTTTTTAATTCAATTCATAACATCTAATTTAATCAATAGGTTATATCTTATTATATTAAATAAAAATATTATATTAATATATTGTTGTTCAGTAAAACTTTTTCTTGCATGTAATGCAAGGAATTAAAGATACACATTATTGTGTGTGATGTCTAATAACATTGAGATGCGTTCATTTCATGTAATAGGATATAATTAATTTTTTAATAATATTAAATATAACATTATTAATTGAGATGTTATATTCCATTATAGGATTGGTGTTGCATGTCATACATTATATTGAATAAAAAGTTTCTCTCTTAGAATTTTGTGGTGTTACAATTATAAAATATTTTTGAATATCTAGTGTGATGCTTCAGATCTATACACCTAGATTTGAATTCATAATCCCATACATTACATGCACTATTTGACCAGTATTAAAATCTAGAATATAACGATCGTTAATTACAAAAAATATACTGATTAATGCATCACCGACATCATGAGTAACTTTTATTGCTTACATATTTATTCAATTATTTTAAAATATAAACTAATAATGAAAAATGAATAAATTTATGATTATACACAAAACTATCTAATCCAAAAATATTCTTCAATGTTTCCTATACATATTTTCAAACATGTTATCATTCTCAACATGGAACATGTACTACATTTCATCACAACATGTTTAAATAGAAACATAAGAGCTCAAAGACTCAGTATGGGAATAATATAACTAAATAAATCTTAGCATAAACAAGAGATAAATATTATAGTACATATAATTAAACAATATAAATCTATAATTATCTTTAAGTTTGGAGCATGCAATATCCATAAAAATAAATGAAAATGTGGATATCAATAATATTAATCTCATATTGATGGAATGAATAATTGCATACATCAAAAAACATGCCACCAAGGTCCTCCTCCAATTCATTTAAATTTTTGTGAGAATTATGTGAAGAAATCATTCTGAATTTGGTATGAATACACCAATTATGCAATGTATTTTGTCCTATGATACCTAATGATGTGTCTAGGGGCTATAAAATTATGCCCCCACCAATCGTTATAATGTGTATAATGCATTGACCATTACATTCCTCAATACGTTTTATACTAATCCTAGTGAATCATTTAACTTAATAAAACATAACCTTACATATAATGAGAAATACTGAAATTAAATACACAATCAACACGTGTTAGTAGTAAATAAACACCATGAATTTTAATTATTTTTTCCATGTAAATAAAATTTGTAACATCATCATAATTCATCTATAGGATGGATGTGGTTGAATGTACAAAACATCGTCAACTTCCAAATAATAATCTATAATTGAATATGGACAGACAAAATAATTACTAATCCTTATATAAATTGAATAAAAATATTCCTTATTGAACATCATCCAATTTGAATTATATAAAAATGTTATGCCTACAACATATCTAGAAATGATTAGATGACTATATTAATACATGAATATATTGAGCCAAATCCATCAAGAGAATGAATGTGGATGGTTTTAAAATAACATAACCCATGAAGTGAGAAATTTTTTTCTAAGTGTTCATTTTTTTGGAATTTATATCCCTTAAAATTAAATAATAACACCTAATAAAATCAATGGTTAGAATTAAACCATCCTTTATGAAATAATTTTAACTGAATGATCATAACTGTATAAAAAAAATTGGGTAACCAAAAACACTTACTACTAGGGAAAAACTACATAAATAGCCATTCTAATAAGGGTATATTATTTCTCTATTAAATTCCATGAAATGTAAATAGTATGATAAAAATATATCCATTGGTAGTGAATACACCATATAAATAATGAATAGTGTGAAAAATGAAAAACGTATCATTGAATTTGAATTGAGACAAATAAAGTTCCTTCTATTTTAGAAACTTTCAAATTAATATCCCTTAAAGGATAATTGTTATAAATGAACATAAAATACCATTATTAAAATATAATTTATGATATGTGTTAGGTCCACAAGGTCAAATACCCCAGGGGGTGTGATTCAAGGTATGACTGATTAAAACAACTACCCATTTTGATCATAATTCATTGTTTAAAAAATATTTCTCCTGATTTCCCATAGAAAAGTTTGAATATAAATTAAAGAACTCCTGAGACACAACCATTTTTACATGGATCATCTTCACTAGGATACATCAACGGAGCATACAATGAAAATGTAATGATGTACCAAATCCACTAAAATCACATTGTTGTATACAATGATTGGAAAGGACTCACTATCCCACTTAGTTTACTTACACTCACAATTTGATATCTCAATGATCTCTAATACGAATTGTGATCACTATTTCATTAGAATATACACTCACATTTTATAGACTTGTAGTTCCATTCATTATCTATAATAAATGGATCCTATAATGTATGTATATTTTCTACTGATTTCCCACATTCATCCACTGATGAATACCACTTTTCCATTGTACAATGCGAACACTTTTGAAAAGCACATGAGAAGATCCTTATTTCAAAAAGATAACTACATTGTGAAGAACCATATTTTGAAATTCTTAGACACAAATTTATGAAGTACATACCTTTCAAAAATCGTAGCATAACCTTCGGGATGTTCACCTCCTTCACATAGCTCAACATAGCCACTACGTAAATCCTTCCATTCATAGATATCAACAAGACATTGAATATTATCTTTACTATTGAGAAGCTATGCTTTTTCTGTGTAATTAAACATCACAAACCACGTTCACAAACTTTATTCACGAATTGAGTTAATGAAAATTTTCAACAAAACTGTCTACTCCTCTCCAGGGGTCGAGACCTATTTATAGCTATTTCCACTGAATCTAGAACCTTCTATTCCATGTCATCACCACATAATCAAATTTTTCAAAGCCCTTATATTTCTACTGAAATTCTCTCTCATACAAAAAATCGACAACTATTTCCTAGGTTTGCAAAGCTCATCATAATTATAGATCCTTCGTAAAAAAATTGTGATGTTGTGATTTTCTCCTACAGTGCTCTTAACCTCTTTTATTCAGGAAGTTCTTCATAATCACAGAGCTCACTATCAACATTCTTTGATTCTTTGGGAAATCCACATCATTAATCCCATCATTTCAAAATTAATTAATGTTCCTTATTTTTATGATATCTTCAAGGAAAATAAATTTTTTTCAACTCTATCCTTATTCCAAATTTTGGACCCCCAAAATTTGGTAAACATAGGATAACAGAATCACCTTATTTCTATTTTTTTAATTCCTCCAGATATTCCTTTCTTTTTTCATGATTCATTGTCAACAGGTTTTGTTAATAATATCTATGGAACATGAAAAATCATCTTGGAAACCATGTTTTTCAGAAAATATAGCCAACTGAAGAATGTTGCAATGATACCTTGAGTGAATTTTTTCCAACAATCTCTCCATTGGGATTGTTGAAACTCTTTCATTAAATGATACTACTTTAAAGCATCTTTTATCTTCAACCACCATTCCTCTATTGGAATTTAGATAGCGATCAGAGATTTACAAAACACATACTCTAAGACCACATGATCGATGCTCAACCTGAGAAACTTGAATATAATTAAATGTTCATCAACGAATCACTTCATTCATTACACCTACTATTAAAACCAAACAACTGCTTCAATCACGATCCTCAGCTATCGTGATATGTATCCTTTGATTGATCACTTTTATTATCACCAAATTTAATTCTGTCTCCATATTTTTACCCCCCAATCCCACATTTCCACATGTCATCTTCTCCCCATGTCATTGATGAATACATTTTCTCCCTTAATTTCTCCCCCATAATGATATATACTTTCCCCCGTTTGTAAAAGATCCCAAAGGTCACTCCTTTGTATTCTACAAAAAATAAGGGGAGAAAAATAAATACCTTTGAAAAAAAAACATTATTAATGTCAGATAAGGTTTTACGGTTATCCCATATCCACACTTTTTATGTTTGGGGAGTCGACTAGACTCCCAGAGATAGTTTATGCCTCTCAAACACTCATTTGGGTAAGGACTGTGTTAGAATGTATGTAACATGTAGTTCTGTAGGAACATAATATAACTATTAAAGCTTGTGCTCCACCTTGTCCTTGATAAAATGAAATTTTTTTTCAATGATATTTTCCCTTGAGTGATGGACTAGATTTTTTCAAATATTAATAGTAGATGAATTATCACAATAGATTCAGATTTAAGACCTCACATCAACTCCCATATCATCAAGATGTTGCTTCATCCACAATAACAATGTGCATGCTTGAGTGGTTATAATATACTCAACATCTGTCATGCTTAATGAAATAGAATATTTTATATTTCTTATCCAAGAAATACATAGTCTACCAAGATAGAAACATCTCATGACATTGATTTCACTACAACAAAATAGCCATATACCCATAGTTTTTCCCAAAACCATGGGTGTAGGGGTAATATGGGAATTTATACCCATGTTATTCCAAAACCGTGGGTATTGGACATCTATTCCCTTGGTTTTGGGAAAAATGGTAGGTATAGTTTTTTTGAAGAACTATTCCCTTTGTTTTGGAAAACCGTTGGGAAAAAGATAGCTATACCCACAGTTTTGTTCAAAACCGTGGGTATATGAATTTTTTTCAAGACCTATACCCACTGTTTTTCCAAAACCATGGTTTTAGTATTTTTTTTTAATACATATACCCACAGTTTTATAAAACCGTGGTAATAGATTTCACGCATTATGGCAGGAAAATAAATTCCGTAGGACACTAAAAATATTGGGTGAGAAATCCTTTCCCCACGGTTTTGCCTCCTATTCCCACGGTTCTGATTATTATATTTAGGTAGTTAAAATTTTATAAATATAAAATCTTCATAGATGAGTTGTTGAGGTGCTATATAATGCTCACTGTGGTTATAAGTTTGAATCTTGTTGGCCACTTTTTTTTCTAATATAGGGAGAAATATTAATATATTAAAAAAATGAGGACATACAAATGTAAAACTGAGCTGGTTCATTTGGTTAGGTGATGCATGCACAAATGTAAGATGCGGTTTCAAAACCCGCGAGACATATTTTCCCAAATGGAAATGTTAATTAATATATTAAGCTAAATTTAGATATATATACCTATATGTTACGTAGCTTGATTAGTGAGTTATGCTGAGTTAGAAATGAAGTTCATGGGTTTAACACTTGTTGCACGTTTTTTGTAAAAAAAAATATACCCATGGTTTTCAAACTGTGGTTAAATGTTTTTGACAGCATGAATATAGGGTAGGCTACTTTCAAACGGTGGAAAAAAACATCAATTTCCACGGTTTGGAAAATCGTGGGAATAGGTTGCGGACCAATCCCGACACCTCGATCACCCACGTTTCCCAAAACCATGGTTATAGACTATACCCATGGTTTTGGAGGCTATACGCATGGTTTTGAACCATGGGTGTAGGTCATATTTCCAGTAGTGTTTCCCATAATTGGCCAAACTAGCCTAATGTGCATCTGTAAACACAAAAAGGTCTGACTGAGATATATAATTATACCAAAAACTAAAATCAACAGTTCCCTTGATATACTGAATTATTATTTTCATAATAAGAATGTTGATTTCCATGGGATTTCGTTGATACCTTACAAATTGGCAGAAGGAAAAGATAATATTAGGCCTTGTCGCAGTCGTGTTCAAAATGCTTCAAATTATTTTCTTGTACTCTATGATATTAACTGCATTTCCATCAGAATCCTGTGATAGTTTCATAAGGTTATCCACTAGATTTTTCATCTCCTTAGAATTCTCCATTCCAAACATTCTATAAACCTCCATTGAAGATTTATATTGAGAAATGAATGTTTAATTCCATATTTATGTCACCAGTAAACCAATGAAAAACATCATCTCACTAATCATTGATATTTCAAACTCATTTTTCTTTAATTTAGAAAACTATCTGCACTTCACTTCATCTGATCCAATGATGATTATGTCATCGACCAATTAAAAACCCATCATCTATTGATAACTTTTATTATTCACATATAAATTGTAATCAACTCTTCCATACTGAAAAATATTCTTCATAAAAAATTGATCATGCCTTGAATACCATGTCCTTGGTTGATAATTTAAACCACATAACACCATGTTTTTCCAAAAAAACACTCTATTCTAATCCTCATGAATGAGATTACCATATGGATTCTCAATATACAATTCTTCATCCTGAACCCCATAAAAAATGTGGACTTGACATCCATTTGAAAAAAATTTAACTTACATTGCACTATAATGGCCAAGAATAATCTGATTGTATCTTGCCTTCTAATAGGTTATAATATTTCATTGGCAATGATACCTTCTCTCTAGGAGTAACCCTAGCACAATTTTCATGCATTGTTTCGAAACACTCTTGTTGAGTCAATAAGGTTTTCATTATGGCTTTTCCATTCCTTCATATTAGGGGGAGATTGATAGTTCATCAAGGATTCCTTATGACTTGATCATTCATGTGGTTTTGATGATCACAAACACATTATCTTAAGTCAAATTTCATTTTACCCATGATTTACCTCTACAAGGAAAATTTCCTTCCCAAAAGAAATTTACCCCTACCTTGTTTTCATGGTTCATATCAATATTCTTCTTAAGTATAAAAATCAGATTCATATCTAAAACCTCAGAATCATATAATTATTTGATATGAAGCATTCTTTTTTAGGATATGAATTCATGTTATGAACTTTTATGAAGATCTACTCTAAATTCTCTGTTACAAACTTTTATGAAGTTCAACATGGAATTCTGATTATGAACTTATATAAAATTATAACTATGAATTCCGAGGATTAATTCTGATTACGAATTCTCGTTATGAATTCTGATGATGAATAGGGATTACGAATTCTCATTACAAATTCTCATGATGAATTCTGATTACGAATTCTCATTACAAATTCTAATAACAAATTCTAATTACGAATTCTCATTACGAATTCTGATAACAAATTATGATTAAAAATTCTCATTAGGAATTCTGATGATGAATTATGATTACAAATTCTCATTACGAATTCTGATGATGAATTTTGATTACGAATTCTCATTTCAAATTCTAATGATGATTTCTGATTACGAAATCTCATTACGAATTCAGATGACGAATTTTGATTACAAATTCTCTTTACGAATTCTGATTTTGAATTCTGATTATGAATTATGGATAAGAAATTGTATGAATCTTGACTCTGAATTCTTTTGATATACAGAATCTTAATAACCTTGTATTATAGACTCCGAATTTATTCATGGTTAGACTTTGAACTATTATTTTATTAAATTCTGAACGTTCATATTTTCTTCATTTCGAATATCAGTTTTGGTTATGCTTTCAAGTGTTCCTTTATAAAACAATTTTGTGCCTTAAATTATCAACTTACCGTTGTTTATGTGACACCTGTACTGGTCCCTCCGAAATTCAAGGAATAATATTACCACTGGATGAGGAAGCCGACTGTTGGAGTTGTTCCTATAAATTGGAGCTCATTTAAAATAGAGTGACCCAACACATGACAACATCTTTGACAACTGTGCTTACATGCTGTTGAATTGATTTCTAGAGAGAAAGGATCTTATAATCAATCATGCTTCGTGCAGAATGTTTTGAAAAACTTGTTCAAATTTTGATTCATGTAGACTTGCTTCGTGTGACTCTGATTGTTGTTGTGTACAATCGAGGGCTTCCAGGGATAGGAAGACAGAGGTGCCGACTACCGGATAGTTGAGGGCCTGCAGGTATATCAAGACAGAATCTGATCTTCATATCGAGGGATTAACCTGGTTTGGATAAGATATACATTAATGAAAGTATAAATCAAGGGACCACTTATCCAGGGTTGTTGGATACCCTTCTCTTTGGGTTAAAATAGTTATTGTTTGTAACGTGTAGTGTTACTACTTTGTCTTCCGCTGTGAATTTTATATTGTTAAGGAAAGTATAACTTTCTTATACTTTCTTACATGTACTATGATTTAGTTAGATTCTATACTCTTTAAGGTAAAATCATAGCTGGTGTGAACTTTTGTTTAGCTTCATTTCTGGAATCACTTTTCCAGAATCAAGCAAGTCTTTATAACATAGAGGTGTTGTGAATTTTGGTTATGAAAAATTTCCAGAGGGATTTTTAAAGTATACAATTCACCCCCTATTTTATTTGAGAATCTCATACTTATATATTCGACCCTAAGTTTGGTATTATAGAGTATATCATACTTACATACCATCTAAAAATTGGTATCATAGGACTAGGTACAATCTGAATTAATCTAACGATTAGATTTAGAAGACATTTTTTTTGTTATAAATTTCAGAATTGAATTTACATATTCATGTTTTATTGGAATCTGTTTTTTAGAATCACATAGTTCGGATTTTTTTTCTAAGAGATATTATTTATCTAATTTTCCTTGTTTAGGATATTTTTTTACAAATGCTTACTACTAACAAGTTTGTGTGACAAATATTTTCTTAAGAATTACATGTTTAAATGTTGGTTCCATTGATAATCTAAATCCTACCAGACCTCCTGTTTTTTATGGAAATGATTATGAATACTGGAGAGATATGATGAAGACTTTTTATCGATACTAGAGTTGATAACTATCTAATGCTGATGGAGATTATAAGATTCCTGATAAGGAATTGAGAACCTATATGAATCAGGGGAAATCATATTATCAATCAAATTTTAGAGACGTAAATACATTGTCGTGTTCCATGACTAGGAACTTATATAGTCAAATATCTTCGTGTGAAGCTACAAATAGTATCTGGAAGAAACTTCAAGTAACACATTTTGGTACATCCAAAGTTATAGAGACAAGAAGAGCTATGTTGAGAGCAGAATATCATAGTTTTAAATTTCCTTATGGAGAACCTATAAGAAAAGTACATCAAAGGATTATGACTATCATGAATAATGTTCAATATATGGGAGAAAAATGTTTGGATTATGAGGTTCTTGTGGATAAGATCATAGATATCATGCCAAATGAATGGGAGTCCAAGAGGAAATCTATTGATGAGAACAGGATAGTCACACATATTTCCTTAGATGGGTTGTTTGGAACTCTTCTGCAGCATGAATCCAGAATTAAGAGAGATGTTGAAAATGTCATCAATAATAATGGGAATATAGGAATTGATTTTTCTACCACTTCTAAAAATATGAAAGCCAAGACCCCAGAAAGAGTAACTATATCAATGTCAATGAAAGTCATTTTTCAGTCAGAATCTAGTGATACAGAAAATTCATAGAATGAATTAGCTAATCCTTCTCAGATAATGAACAATATTATAAATCAATGGAATCATCAGAATATGTTCAAGAAGAAATACTACAGTGATAAGAACGATAGAGAGGTTACATGTTATGAATGTTAAAGAATAGGTCAGATCAGATCTAATTGTCCATTATTGAAAGAGAAGGAAAATAATGAAAGGAATTCAGAAAAGAATAAGAGGAAATTCTATCGATAAAAACATAAGAAAAGTCTTAAAGCTAATGATACTTAGAGTTCTAGTTATGGAGATTCTTTAGAAAAATGAATCTTCTGAATATGATTCATCCGCACAGATGAATATGGTTTTCATTGCTACTACTTCTTTCCCATGTCTTATGGCCAACAGACGGTCTGCCGAGGTTTTAACAATTTTATCTCTTGATAAGATTTACTATTCCGAACATAGTACTTCTAATGAATATAATTAATCCACAGAAAATGATGAAACTTCATATGTTGAAGTATCTAGATTTTACAAGTTACTTGAAGTAAAAAATTGTAAAATTTTTAAGAAATTAGACAAGAAAAATAATAGGGAGGAAATTCCAACAAAAGAGATTTCAGATCATTCTAGAGAACATAGAAATAAGGAAGAGATTTTAGAAAAATATTCTACCGACCATGAGAAAGAAAATTCTGATAAAGATGAACATTCTAAGGATCTTAAAATGTTATTTTATAGGTAAACGTTTTTGATAAAAAAACCTAACTCTATGGAACTGATTCCGAAGAATAGGAATTTAGTCATCAGACCTGAATCTGAAATATTTTCTCTTAAGAAGATCCTTGAAAAATTTACCTATGTGAAGGAAAATTTTGACATGATGTATTCACAAATTAACCCTCAAGGATACACTATTGGATTTGGTTATACTCACCAAAAACTGGTTTTCAAAAATAACTATTTTGTTCCTTCTAGAGCCCCTTTTGGCACTAATGGTCAATGTGGTGGGCTTTGGATGAAAAATTTCTCCTTAAATAGAGTTCAATATCTTGGGTTTAATAAGGATTATTTTTATAAACAAATCTGGACACCCAAATTTTTGTTATCTAACAATTCCAGATCCAAGAATGTTTGGATTCTGAAAGTCTAACTTTTTCTAATTTTTAGGAAAATAGGGAAAGTACCAATAGAAATATGTGGTACATGGACAGTGGATGTTCCCGAAATATGACTGGTAACAAAAAATATTTTTAAAAGATTATCAAAATTAAAGGAGGTAAAGTAACTTTAAGATATAATGCTTATGGAGAGATTATTGGTATAGGTAACATTGTTTTTCTTGGAAAAACATTGATCTCAAATGTTTTATTTATTAAGGGTCTTAATCAAAACCTCATTATCATAAGACAATTATCTGATGAAGGCTACCTTGTGAATTTTAGGAATGATAAGTTCTTAGTACAAAATTCCAAGGAAGAGTTTATTCTTTCTTCTAATAGGAAAGAAAATGTTTATGCACTAAACTTAGAAGACCTTAGAATCCAAGACTTATCTTGCCTTAGTGCAATGGAAGATCATTCGTGGTTATGGAAAATAATGTTAGGTCATTGTAACCATAGGAACTTATGAAAACATTCAAAGAAAGGCTAAGTTAAGGATCTACTGGAGCTTAGATTTGATTCTTCAAAATTTTTGACCCTTGGAAATATGGAAAGAAAGATAAATAATTTTTTAAATCAGTCGGTGAAGTCTCAACTATTGATGTATTATAGCTAGTGCATATTGATCTTTTTGGTCTAACACAAACTGGAAGCATTGGAGGCAAGTATTATGTATTTGTCTTAGTTGATGATTATACTCAATTTAGTTGGGTATATTTTCTAGCAAAGAAGTATGAATCCTTCTGTTATTTCAAATGTTTTAGAGCCCATGTGAAAAATGAAAAAATCCTTCCATTGATAACTATCCATAGTGATAATGGAGGAGAATTTCAAAATTATGATTTTGAAACTATTTGTATTAGAAATGGTATTACTCACAACTTCTCTGCACCTAAAACACCACAATAGAATGGTGTTGTTTAAAGAAGAAATAGAATTTTTCAAGAGATAACTAGAACCATGTTGAGTGAGTATTCTATAGAAAATAATTTTTGGGCTGAAGCTGTAAGTACTACTTCTTATACTATAAATCGAGTTTTAATTAGACATTTTCTTAATAAAACTTTTTATACCTTTTAGAAAGGTAGAAAACCTAGACTTTCCTACTTTATGGTTTTTGGTTTCAAGGTATTCATCTTTAATACTAGAGATATTTTACACAAATTCACACCAAAATATGATGAATGAATTTTCTTAGGATTCTCCACACATTCTAAGGCATATAGTGTTTTCAATAAAAACACTTGTACTGTTGAAGAGTCATTAAATGTTAAATTTGATGAAACTGATCCTTTTGTTTTTAAACAACCCCATCCTACATCCTCAGATGTATTTTCAATAACTTATTATCAACCTTTGTTAGAAAATTATTCTGATAAGTTAAAATCTCAAGAAGATACTTTTGAAACATTTAGCCCAGAAGATTTCCTACCCTATGTTGATGAACATGTTTTAAAAAACCCAAATCAATTGATTATGAAGAATCATCCTAGTAATAGTACCATTGTTGATGTTAATCAACCTATATGGACTAGGAGTTCCTTATGAAATGAAGTAGAACATCTAGAATTTCATTCCCAATAAGAACCAAAATGCACTGATGAAGCATTAGGTGATGATGATTAGATCAAATCCATGCAAGATGAAATAAATGAATTCGAAAGGAATAATGTCTGGAAATTGGTTGAAAAACCTAAGGAATAATCTGTTATTGGATTGAAATGGGTCTTTAGAAATATGTGTGATGAAAATGGAATCATTGATAGAAATAAAGATAGATTAGTTACTAATGGATATAATCAACATGAAGGAATAGAAAATGATGAATCCTATGCTCGAGTAGATAGACTTGAATCTATTTGTATTTTACTGGCCTTTGCAACATTCTTCAATTTAAAACTTTTTCAAATGGATGTGAAATGTTCTTTTCTTAATGGTTATGTTCAAGAATAAGTTTGTGTTGAACAACCTCTATAATTTGAAGATAAAAAACATCATGATCATGTTTTTAGACTTACCAAAGCTTTATATGGCCTTAAACAAGTCCCTTGAGCCTTGTTTGATAGACTTACAAGATTTTTTCTTCAAAATAAATATGATAAGGGAAATTCAAATACAACCCATTTTTATGAAGAAGGACAAGAAATTTTTTTTATTGTTCAAATTTATGTTGATGACATTATATTTGGTTCTACTCAGCAATCCTTAACTGATTTCTTTGCAGATCGAATGAAATTTGAGTTTGAAATGAGTATGATGGGTGAGTTAACATTTTTCCTAGGTTTTCAGATTTCTCAATAACTAGAAAGAATCAATATATCCCAACATAAGTATATTAATGATCTTATTAAAAGTATGGATATGAAAATACTAAATGTATAAGTACTCCTATTGGTACTTCAAACACACATGATCTTGATGAAGCTGGGAAACCAGTAGATCAAAAATCTTTTAGAGTTATGATAGGAAGTCTACTTTACTTGACAGTTAGTAAACCAGAGATAATGTTTTTAGTATGATTATGTGCAATATATCAATCTAATCCTTTGTAATCTCATTTAAAAGTAGTGAAATGAATTTTTCTCTACTTAAAAGGAAACCATGGATGGAGGACCATTTTATACTTTTGGAAATGGTTTTGTCTTAAAAATCTTCTCAGATGCTGACATTGGTGGATGGAGAATAGATAGAAAGAGTACATCCAGAACTTTTCATTTCATAGGATTTTCATTAGTTTCTTAGTCTTGCTATAATAAACATTATGTAGAACTCTCCACTGCAGAAGCTGAATTTGTAGTAGCTGGAAGTTGTTGTGTTCAAGTGTTGTAGATGCAACACACACTCACAAACTATGTCTTGAGTTTTACTGATACTCAAACATTGTGTGATAAAACAAGTTCTATTTCCCTTAGTAAAAACCATGCCCATAACTCTCGTGAAAAACACATAGATATTATGCATCACTTTATTAAGGATCACACACAAAAATGAGATATCATTCTGAAATTTATAGGAGTGGAAGATCAACTGGATGATATTTTTACAAAATCATTACCGTTGGATAGATTTGAATACATTAAATAGAATTGAGGAATGATAAACATGAGTTAATCTTCCTCCATTAACTTTCTGTTGAACCAATCTCCTTACAGTAATAAAATTCTTTTCATAGGGGGAGTACATCTGTCATTAATTTTTCTCATAATTTTTGTAATGAATGTTTTCATAGTTAGTCTTTCAGAATTTTCATAATGAATGTTTTTGTAGTAGGTATTTTAAAAAAAAATTTAATAAAAGTTTTCCTAATTTCTTTTTTCAAATTTTCATAATGAAATTTATTGTAGTTAGTGTGTCGAAATTTTTTAATGAATGTTTTTGTAGATAGTTTTTCAAATTTTCAGAATGAAAATTTTTTTAATGGAAATTATCGTAATGAGAATTTTCATATGGGAATTTTGGTACTCATAATTTGTGTAATTGAGTTTTTCTATTCAATGTTTTTATAATAAAACATTTCGATCTTATGTTTTTTTTGTAGTGAGTTTTTCATTGTGAGTTTTTCATATTGAGTTTTTCGTAGTGAGTTTTTTGTAGTGAGTTTTTCGTGGTAAGTTTTTCCTCGTGAGTTTTTCATAGTCAAATTTTCTTCAAGATGAATATCACCTATTAAAAATAATCTTTCTAGCCAATTCGAAATGTATTATTTCTTTAATTAAGCTTTTGTAATTATTTTTACTTACTGGTATTTTCTCTTGTATTTTAATGTTTCGGATTCGTTTTTCCTTAAATCCAACTGTTTTTTCTTAAAACCTCGAATGATCAGATTCAATATTTCCTTGCGGGTATGTTTTCAACCATCAGATTAGATCAGAGAGTTTTTTAACCATTAGATTGGAATTGAAAGTTGAAAGGTCACCTCCATCGCCTATATAAAGGGGACCCCCGATGATGTCCCACATCAGTTTCCAAGCTCTCACGTCTTGAAGCTCTTTCTCGGTTCATATGCCCATTCTGAATCTCTCAGAGTTCCTCTAGTCCAAATGTCCATAGAATCTCATCCTCATGATATGTATTTAGTCAATCTAATATTATAATGGTAGATATATAGGAATTGGTTGGTACACCAAAACTTCATTAAAAATTACAATTCTATCATTTCCAATAACATCGGGCTCCATGTATGGTAATGTGTAGCTATTTCAAAGACAACAGCTCAGGATGTGGTGTATCCGGATATTCATATAGTGTTATATGAATCGGTTTGTTTCTTCTTGGAAGATGGTAGGGAAAATATCTCCTTCAAAAGATATGGAAAGACATATTCTCTTTCTTATACCAAGACGACTACCTTGGTAGGCATACCTTATGAAGGAGTGGCTGAATTTTTCCCTCATAAGAAGCTAGAGGTTCAGGGATGTTTTGTTATGTTGAAGGATATGGAGTGTCTAGGCCTTTCTGATACCAAGACCACAAAAAGTATTGCCCATCTATCTACCAACAACTGGATTCTACAGCTTTGCGGGCAAGGATTTATCATACAGAGGAAGGGTGGTAAGGATACACTTAAGAAGAGTGATATGTACATCTTAGATCTTTTGGACAATCTAAGGAAAATTAATTTGATAAGGCACATCCTCATTATGATTCAGAACATCAAGAATGAGAACTTTAGGGCTCAGATCATTATGTACCTGGTATTTCTTTCAAAGTTGATAGTTTGGTGTCTTGAATCTTTCAATATCCCATGTAGCACCAAACCAAGAAATTTCAAGGTGATGTTGATTAGTGATGACACCCTCAAAATAATGAATGTTGGATTCTTTAAGGAGGAAGGGGAGATTTATGATTTTCAAGTAGAATTGGCATAAGAAAATCCCGAAAATGTTGAGAAAGATAACCCCGCAAAGAGGGCCGGTAAGAAAATAAATTTTAAGGAAGTGGAAGCTGAAGACAAAACTCACATAGCCAAGGAAGCCCAATTCGTAGCTCCTAAACCCAAAAGGAAAAAATCCTACATGGATGAGGTGGTGGAAAAGTGGAGAGAGGACAAGAAGAATAGAAAAGCAGGGGAGACAAAGTTTTCTTTGGATCCTACTGAGCCTAATTCCATGAAATAAAAGGATTTTGATGAGATAGAGAAGTAGGAAAAGGAGAAAAAGCTAAAGAATAAAATGCCAGAGGCTGAGATTTTTCAAACCCTTCTAAGGGATGCTGAAATTGCATCAGAAAATATTCATGTTCCAAAATCATTCCTTGTGGAACAATTTCCCAAGACTCTAGGGACGAGGTTTATGTCACTCTAAAAACCGGAAGATAAGACTGTGGAAGAGAACAAAGATACAGAAGAAGTGCAAGAAGCAGAGAGTAGTGGTGGCTCTGATGATTTGATCAAGCATATTTAAGAATATCATGAAAAAGAGGGTGAATCCGAGAAATTTTCACTACAGAATTGTCAAGCCGGATCATCAAGACTTTCTACACCTGTAGATAATCAGAAGGCTGAAGAGGAGGTGAATAAACCATCTGAGGAAGATAGTCATAATCATGACACCATTATTCGAGAGGACATTGAAGCTGAAGCTGAGAAAGAAAAAGTTCATGAAGAAAAAATTGTACAATTATCTAGAAGTGATCATGAGTCTCTAGTAGAGGAAGATGTTCCGAAAGTTGTTAAAGGTAAAAAAGTGGGTGTTGACACCCCGACAAAAGATATTTTCCAAAAAAAGAAGCTAGAGGAATATCTAAGAGGATGTTAGTAGAGATAGAAGAAGAACCATCTCAATGCTGAATGACTGATTCGGAGTCATCTTCCTTAGGGCATGATTTTGTTGTCCAATCTCTGAAAAATCTGGAGGATACCATTTCGATATTTCCAGTAATTGAGTCTAGATTCCAGATTCTTCAGCACAGTATGAATCCTAAATCAAACATCGTATCCATGGTGATGGAAAAATGTGTTAAGATAGAGGCTGATCACAAATATTTCCAGATCAACTATGATGCCCACAATAAATCGTGTAATCATATGACCAAATGGTCTAAAAAAGTTATTGAAGATAAGGAAGAGCATGATAAGTTCCAAGAAGTTGTTTAGGGAGATTTTGGTAACGAAGATGTCAAAATCAAAAATCAGTCAGACTGATTTCAAGAAAAGATAATTCTAGAAAAAATTTCGTGGATTCAGGATGTAAATGACCTGAATGGGAAGCTGAGCTATATTGTTCAAATCTTGAAAAAAGAGAAGGATCTCCGGAGCGAGATGCATGAAAAGATTCGGAAGTAAGATGAATTGATAAAGGCTCATGAAGAGGGCATGAAGGCTCAGGTATATGAACTAAAGGCTAAGGATGATAAGATCAAGGCATTAGAAAAGCAAGCTGAGGAAGATTATAAAGAGTTTAATAAGTCGAAGACCATTTTCAGAATGCTAATGCCCAAGGAAAAAGAAACAAAATAGACCACTCCAATAATTTGTTGTATTTTTCCCCTGTACTAATTCTTTAAATCATAATGGATTTCTGGTTGTGTGTTTAGTTTTCTATACTAAAATTTCAGGTACTTTATTTTTTTCCATTCCCTCAAACACTTTTTGAAAATCACAAATGGGGAGAAGGAATAAAATTATAAAATGGAGAAGGAAAAATTTCTAAGTGAAGAATAATTGTCCCTAAGTAAGGGGGAGTTTACCTAAGGGGGGGTGCTCATTACGAAGATTTCCATATTCATAATGAAAATCCCATTATGGAAATCTAGAATACGAACCTTAGTGTTCAAAATCCTAAGGGGTAGTTAGTCGTATTCACCATTATCCATGAACAATGGGATATAATCTTTAATTTCAATGTCCAGAAATTTATTCTGTGTTCCTATATTCCTTTTCATAAGGATGTTTGTGCTTTCCAAGAAGGGGGAGATTTTTGAGTCAATAAGGTATTCCTTATGAATTTTTCATTCTTTCATATAAGGCATATATTGATAGGTCATCAAGGTTTCCTTATGACTTGATCATTCCTCTTGTTTTGAAGATCACAAACACCTTATATTAAGGCCAATTTCAATTTACCCCTATTTTACCTACATAAGAAAAAATTTCTTCCCAAAGGATATTTACCCCTACCTTGTTTTCATTGTTCATATCAATATTTTTCTAAAGTATAAAAATCAGATTCATATCTAAAACCTCGGAATCATATAATACTTAGATATAAAGCATTCTGTTTTTGGATATGAATTCCTATTATGATTTTTTATGAGGTTCTACTCTGAATTCCATATTATGAATTTTTATGAAGTTCAACTCTGAATTCTAATTATGAACATATAAAAAATTATAACTAAAAATTCTGATGATGAATTCTGATTACGAATTCTCATTACGAATTCTGATGATGAATTCTGATGATGAATTCTCATTATGAATTCTAGAGATTAATTATGATTATGAATTCTCATTACGAATTCTGATGATGAATTCTGATTGAGAATTCTCATTATGAATTCTAATGACGAATTATGATTATGAATTCTCATTATAAATTCTAATGATGTATTCTGATTATGAATTCTAATTACAAATTCTGATGATGAATTTTGATTACGAATTCTCATTCTGAATTCTGATGATGAATTCTGATTATGAATTCTAATTACAAATTCTGATGACAAATTTTGATAACAAATTCTCATTAACAATTATGATTGTGAATTCTGGTTACAAATTATGGATACAAAATTGTATGAAGTTCAAATCCAAATTATTCTAATAAAAAGAATCGGAATATACTTGTATTATAGTCTCCGAATTTATTGTTGATTAGACTCAGAACTTTTATTTTCCTACATTTCGAACGTTCATATTTTCTCCAATCTGAATATCAGTTTTGGTTATTCTTTCACTTGTTCTCTTATAAAATGATTTCATGACTTTAGTTATCAATGAACTGTTGTTTGAGTGAAACATGTATAGGTCCCTCTTAAATTCAAGGATGAATATGACCATTGGAGCAGGAAGTCGACCGTTGGAGCTGTTCCTATAAATAGGAGGTCATTTGAAAGAGATCAACACAAAACTTGACAACATCTTTGACAACCGTAATTACCTGATGTTGAAGTGATTTCTAGAGAGATAGGATCTTATAAACTCTCATGCATTGGGAATAATGTTTTTAACAACTTTTTCAAACTTTGCTTCGTTCATAATTGCTTCATGCGACTCTGATTATTGTTGTGTACAATCGGGGGATTTTGGGGATAGGAAGACAGAGGTCCTGACTACCTTATAGTTGAGGGCTTCCAGGGATACAATGAAAAACTATGATATTCGTATCGAGGGATTACCCCGATGTGGGTAAGATAGACTTTCATGAAAGTATAAATCAAGGGACCTCTAATCCAGGGTTTTTGGATACCCTTCTCTTTGGGTTAAAAGAGTTATTGTTTGTTACTTGTATTGTTACTAAATTTTTTTCCATTGTGAATTTTGTATTGTTAAGGAATGTATAACTATATTATACATCCTTACATGTACTCTGATTTTGTTAGATTCTATACACTTTAAGGTAGAATCGTAGCTGGTGTTAACTTTTGTTATGATTCATTTCAGAAATCACTTTTCCAGAATCAAGCAAGTCTTTAGAACATAGAGGTGTTGTGAATTTTGGTTATGAAAAATTTCCTTATGGATTTTTAATGTTTACAATTCACCCCCTCATATATTTGAGCATCTCATACTTATATATTCCATCATACATTTGGTATTATAGAGTATATCATATTCACATACCATCCATCAATTGCGCCATATTCATTCATATTGTTATGAAATACCCATTTAATCCAAATGACATTCTTATTTGATGTCCTTGAAAAAATATCCCATGTAGTATTCTTCTTAATCAGGTCAACCTCATCAATAATTTCAAGATCCTAGTTTTTATATCCAACTGATTCAGAAAAAAATTTAGACTCTGCCAAAGAAAGGAAATATGTATTCTATAATGAACTCATTCTTCTTATTTGATTAAGAAATGTCTAATCACAAAAGATATTTTTTCTATCAACATCATCTTGATTCATGGGCTTATTTGTGGACATATAATTGTCTTCCTTTTTCTCATCATTTGTTTCATCTTCTAAATCATCACTTACATCTTCTTCTCCCCCCATGTTTCTTTCCTCATCATCAGTTTCATCAGTAAACTATTAATTATTTTTTCATATATTTTCTTCATTTTCCACTATAGTGACTTCATTTCAATCAACTATATTTACAATCTACTTATTAATGAAGTTATATGATTTTCTTTTTCTTGAGTATCCAAGGAATATCCCCTCATTTCCACATGATTCAAATTTATTATGTTTTTTTGTGGAAAATAAAGAACCTACATCCAAATATTTGAATTTATTTTAATGTTGGATTCTTTACATAACACATATCATAAGGATCCTTTCCATCCTTTGGACAAAACAGAGCCCTGTTAGAGATTTATTTAGATGTTAAGACTACTTTCTTCCAAAAAAAATTAGTAGGTTTTTTTCCACATGCATCGTTCAGGCCATATTATTGATGATCTGATTTCTCTTTCCAACCACTCCATCCTATTATCTAGTTCTCAATGAGTATTTAAGTCTTCACAGTGAAACTCAAAATAATGTCTTGAAAAAAAATTCATAATAGAATAACAAAATCCTAAATTATTACTTTTTATAATTATTTATCTTTCTTTAAGATATATATTAATCTTCAAAAGATCTAGTTTAAGAATAAAAGAGATATTAAGAATTCCTACACTACAAATGTATACTGTATGAAAATATCTATAATATTTATATATATATATATAACTAAAAAATAATTTATTTCTCTTAAAATTAGCTTATTAAAAAAAAAATTAATTTCAATGAAATATCTATTTTTTAAAGAAAATAGAATAGAAATTGAAAACATTCACTAATTAATAAGGAATACTTCAAAGTTAAACAAAATTACTTAATGATCATTACTACCATTATTTCATTGAAATAGTTAAATAGATTTAAACCTATAAACAATTATTCAATGAAATTTTTTATATTTTATTAATTTAAAAACATTCTTTAAAATCAACCTTTATATAATGTATATAATCATAGAATCAATAATATTTAGTTAAATAATCTAAGTGAATCATCTTTGAATAATCATATAATCCACAATTCTACATGATGTAGCACCTCATAAATTTCCAACATATATATTTTAAATATAAGAACCATTTTCAAAATTATATTCCTTAGAAAAATATATATAATCTATAATAAAAATTATTTATAATACTCCACCCATAGTTTTTATAATACGTTAGAGCATATTTATAAGTAATACTTTTTTCATTAGTAAAATTTATAACTCTTTTATCCTTAATAATGTTCCTCCAATACATAATTGTATTTATAATTTCCAAATATGAATTAACCTTCACGAAAAAATACATAAATAAAATTTCAATGATTTCATAAATTTTTAATATATAAATGTTTATCTTCGTCTCTTATAAAATATTTAAGAGTTTAAACTTAATATGTAAGGGTATAACATTATAACTTAATGTATATATAAATGTATCTTCTATTTATACATAAAAGAAAATTATAATTTCACTTTTATATATAATAGTTATCTACTTAGAAAATATCAAGATATCAGAGTTATCTCCTTATTAAGAATTAATATGAAAAAGTAATCACCTTAGTCAGAATTAATAATAATGATATTTTTTTCTTCTATGAATCAAAATGAAAGTGTCCTTAAATTAATAATATCTTCCAATTTATCATATTAATGTGTACTTTAATAGGTAATATTTTTTTCCAAATTTTATCATGCTTAATATATTTCATTAATATGTGAGAGTAAATTTGTGTAACACTATACACATAAGTTTTTTGACTTTAAAAAATTATCGATCATAAGGTATTCTTCCAGTTTCTTATAAAGACATAATAAATATTCTTTATTATTTTGGACACATAAAATTACCATAAATATCCAATAAAAAATATATTTTATTCGTATAAATATTTTTCCTTTTTGATAAATACATCCCTAATATAATCTCCAATCATTTCTACATGCACAATGTCTGGTAATTTTTGAATTCATTCAACAGAAAATTTGAAAACAAAATTATCCATAACAAATCTAGAATAATTATAAAAAATTATAATAATAAAAAAAATAAGAAATAATTATAATAAATAAGTATATTTAATTAGAAATTATAAAATAATTTAAATCAATGTAGTAAGGAATATGTAAGATATAGAAATAAAAATGATAGGTAACATGTAATTATCAAAACATAATATACAGGGATGGATCGAATCAATTATATGTTGATATCACACCACCATAATTGAATTCTCATTCCACGCTTTGTCATGGACACACAATGATGCACTACAAAGGGTGAGTGATGAAAATCATTAACAACTCTTTCATTAATTGGGGAAAAAACAAAAATATTCCCCCAAAATAACACCCAATACTGATTATCCTCCGATAACACCCCTTAGATGAATCACTATAGATGATATGATCATACCAAATCTCCACCCCAAGACCCCTACGTTGATTCCTTAACCTTATACATTATGGGTGTTTGGACCACCATCTGTTATTGGAAATATCTACAACTAAATTCCTCTTTATCTAGAAGAAAATAAACATGATTGTGTATCACACTTCCTATATCACTAAACTCATGACCTACATCATCATGAGAATTACTACATAGAGAAAATATATCAACAACAACCAAACCTAGTTTATATTAGATAATTAAATCATAGACTTATAAAAACAATATCCACCAACACTGTTATATATTCAAGTCATCGAGAGAGGATATAGCATGATTTTTATGTTGTTGAAGTCCACAAAGCACTCACCAGAGAGGAAATGTCACCATAAATTCAAATGAATCATCAATACCACTAACTTTGGTTGTGGGTAGTGTGGATTATCTCATTTATATGTAATTGGTGTTACTTATATTATTTCACATCTCTATAAACTATCAATAAACAATTTGAACCACGATCAGTGTAATTATAGAAAACATAAAAAATGAATCCTTCTTTAGAAAGATGAAGAAATAGGGAACTAATATTCTTGCCCACAAAGCACTCACCAGAGAGGAAATGTCACCATATAGAGGCATGTTTATTGAATATAGTCGTTTTAATACTTTTATGATAATAAAATTGATGAAAGTATTCATGTTTAATTGAATTGGTTAATGAACCTGAATCATGATGATTCATGCTGATAAAATAATTAAAGTAATATAAAATTAATTATTTAAATAATTTTTGAATTCTATGATAGCTTGTTTCTAGGATTACCATTGTTGGATCCTGAGATAATGAATCGGTTAATTTTTAATGGAATAAAAACTGCGAGTTTGAAAATAAAAGATAATGACTTTTTCGAGAAATAGTTTACTATTTTCTTCTTTGAATACCACGTGCATTGTGCAAAGGATCCATGAGAGTCTATTGTCTCTGATGGATCAATGACATTATTTAGAGCCAAGACCCTAGTTTTTATGTTTTTTCCTATTTTCTTTTTGATGTGATCTGAGTCTAGGATAGATGATCGTCGAGGGATGTTGTGGTATGAGGTTTAGGGAGGACCAGATTTGTCATGATTGAGGGATGGAAGAACTTGGAGGGTTGTTGTGCTATGTTGGGTGGGAGGGCCCAATTTTTGTTGTAGTAATAGATTCATAGAGTGGCGAGATGAATCTGTTTGTGCATGAGGGTGTCAGGGATGAACCAAATGTTACAGAATGGGTTGAAGATTTTCATACTCATTGTTATAAAAGCTTGGTGCTTGTGGAGTCAATTGATTTCCAGGCGGCCATGTTTTTTGTTATTTGTGTCCCTTCCCCCAAAGCACTAGGTAGATGGATGTTTTTGGTAAATCTCCTTCAATGGGGGGAGAATACTTTTAAGCTATTCCACATGATTTACATATTTAGATCCTGATAGATAGATGAGTTTATAGTCCTACGAAATTTGGAAAAGACTGAATGGGTAGTTCATATACCGACCGTGTTGAGCCACATGTGTTTGGAAAGCCTAGAATTTTTTTCAAAGAGAACTTGGTCAAATGAAATATAATGTTGTTAAATAAATGAATAAATTTCTAAACCATGGGGTTGGATCTTGCTAGGATGTAATGATGAGGTTGAAATTCATAGAATTCATGGACCCTGTTTTATTATACATTGATGGTGTGGAACTTTGTTGAAATAATAATGTGATGTATTGTGGAAATGATAATTCTTAAATAATGGTAATTTATTAATTAAAATAAAGTGAAACTAGTGGACATGAATTAGTTAATTCAATATATATATTTAAATGATTTTTTTCTAATAGTTTCTCTTGAAATCGCCATCGCAGCATGGAGTCTGAGAGATGTTAGATGCACTTGTGTCTAAGACGAGGATATTACCTTAGTGTGGTTGTGAACTATATTATATCATGTACTTTTTTATTTCTATACACTACTCCACACTTTTGGTTTGGTAAACCGGAACTCATAGTATTTTTAACCAATGGTGGTGGGTGTTCCACAACATCCCCATGGGAGGATAGATGGTTGGCTACCCCCTTTTCCCCCACTCCCTTCTATTGGTAGATATTCATGAAAATATGAAAGATAGTTAGTTTTCCCCTTTTATGTGTTTATAGGACTGTAAAGTCTTCTAGTAATTTTACAAAAATATATTAAGGATATACATTTATACATACTAGTATAGGTTAAAAGTATATAGGATGTGATTGCTTTTTGATCATTACTCGATGCATGGGCTCTGATGGATTCATGTATAATACCTGCCATATGACACATGTTATATGTGCTGTGTTGGATCTTTGAAACTACATGGTAACTTCTTGTAATGTAGATGTAGTGGTGTGTGGTACGAGGTGCATGTTGTGGTCCTTCTCCTAGGTTTCTTCATGATAGAATTTTTGAATAGAGATTCCCAAGACGTGCGACATTGGGGAAGGGTGAAAATCCATAGTGGAACCTATAGTGGGGTACCTGAGATTTTATTTATTCTATTATATTTTAAGGTATACAATACTTGGTGATAGTATCAATGGTGATGCTAGAAACTCAGTATACCTTTTTAGGTGATTATTTAGTTTTACATCTTGTTCAATATGACTTAACCTGCTTTCTATAAATTGTTACGATAGGATCTAATGGGGATTCTACTGAGTATACTATTATACCCATCATACATATATATAAACATACATTTGGGTTAGTTGGAGAACGTTGGGGATCATGCTGGTTACTACTACCTTGTGGGTTGTAAGAGTTGTTTAGGCTTCATGGTCACTGCACTCTTTACTTTCATTTGGTACTTGTTGTTTTCCTTTTTAGTTATAGAAGTTCTATAATAAAAATAATTTTGTGTGCTTGGGTTTTTTTCTATATTGGATTCTAACAAGGATTTTGTAGGTTTATTTATTATCTCTATATTTCACATGTTCTTCAATTTGAGGTTAATTATGCCAATCTCCATGTTTACTAAACCATCGGTGCTAGTCACCAACCCAGGGTCTACTGGAGGTGGGACTTGGGGGGTGACGATATCTCTTCTCCCATTTTGGGCCTAGGTGTGATACACTTTGTGGGAAGGGGTTCATTAAAATATTCCTACCCATAAATGTAACAAATAGATGATAACAGGAACATAATAATGTTACATGATTCATCTAAACTCGTTGATTCATGAAACACTAGATATTGATAAAAAGAAATTATTTAATGAAAAATATTAATTTAAAATATTAAGGTATTGTAGTTCCACTTGTTAAGGATACATCATAATTAGTTTCACATATTTTTTTAATACTATCCAAAATTGGATATAATTTTAATGAGGATAGTGTCACAACCTGTTTAGGAATGACCTTGAGAATTTCCTCAACCACTCCTAAGAACATTGTTGGTAGGACTTCCCCCAATCATAACACTAACTCCGCCAACTAAGATGATAAGGACTCAATATGCTTGTGATATATTAAAAGGTCTCTCCCACTAATAAAAACCCTAAACATACCTTCCATATAAATTAAAATAACATTCCATTTTCATAAATCAATAACAGAATATATATTAAATAACTAATACATTCTAGGAATTATATCATATGACTAAATATCTGGAAGGAAGAAATATAACAATTCTGAATCATACCAACTCATAATATCAAAAACATTAATCAACCAAAATTGATTATAAAAACATAAAAGTAGTGTAGAAAACACCACGGGAATTGGAATCATTTCCATATTGAGTCCATATTCTAGGAACAAGGTACTTACAATGAAGGAGTTCAAATATTTTAAATAAAAAAATACCCATTCCACGGTTGAAGATAAAAATATTGTCTGTTAAATGATGTATATCCTACCATGTATTGGTAAATATATGGTATGATAGAAACCATTACTTAATATTATTCCCCATTCGTCTTAATGAATATCAGTGCTCTAATTGTCCACATCCCTATGCTCCTAAGGAAGAGAAATTTAACATATATATCCTCCACATATCATATACTCTTTTTATAACTAAACATTCAAATTTATATACTCTTTATTATAATATAGATAGGGAATAAACTTATACTATATCTTTAAAGGAATCTAGCCACCTGTATTATGTTATCCTGTGAAGATAATCAAACATTAGAATCACTGATGGCCACGAAATCTATAACAAAAATAATCAAGACAAGAACTAATGGATGAGGATCAAGAATTGAAATATTAAAAAAAGTTATAATAAGAGAGCTATTATCAGTTCATCATAGGTAAAAAATTGTTGGAAATAAAATATAGAACCCTCATATGTCACCTTAATCATCATAAATTTTTACTGAATTCCCTCTTGATATAACCATGCTTTCACATGAATCAGCTATATCACCTATTCCTTCGTCATAAACTCATTATAAGTTAAAAACGTAAATTAGATGACCTAATGAAACAATTAAAGATGAAATGGGTAATAAAACATGGACTTATTATGATTTTTTGACATTATTAATGTTCTAAGAATGTAATAAAGATAATTAACATGTTTTTTAATTTTTGGTCAACTGTGGGTGTCCCATTTCATTTTTTTAAATTGAGACATATCTAGGGAGTTTGATAATAATTATTTTGGTGTTTTTTAGATTATTTTAGATCTTTGATAATGGTTTTCATAGTCTATACACTAGTAAAGGGGGTTTCACATGTTGTTTTATAATATAAGTGACTTTGTGTAGTCGATGGAATGCCACCATGTAACTGATAGACTTGGAAGGGGACTCTACGGTATATGCATCCCATCAGGTACCTAGTGGTACCTAAATGGGTACCTGATATCGTTTATTCCTTATTTAGTGGGGTTATTTTGGTCTTTTCCCCTTCAACTATTCCTACTTTTTATCATCTCCATCAAACTCATTTCCCATAGATGATTGAAAACCACTCCTATTAACTCTCAATGTGTTTTGTTCACTCTATCTCCTTTATCATTCTTTATTCAAGAATATTTCATTTGTTTTTTCATTCTCAAATGTATAGTGATTCTACAAACACCTCTAATATTCCTTATCCATTCTATATTTTTATTGTTTTGTATGTTATATTAGAATTCAAAATTGATTTACACTAGAACAAGTTTTAATTCACTATCTATAATGGGTTTCATCATTTTTTTCTTTATATTGACACATAATTGGTTATTTTTTATTATTTAGATCCATTTCATCTATATGTGATTTAGGTGTGTCTATATTAGTGGTTTTCGGATATAAGGGTGGGAAGGTGGATATGAATTTATAGAATTAAGCAGGGAATTAGTTTATTCTATTATTGGAATGATTTTGGGACATGATTATATTGGTTTTATATCAGTGTTAGTAATTACAAGTTTATGATTTTTTATTGTGTGTCATTATGGATGAAATTAGGTTGATATTTCAATAGTCACTATTCGAGATTGATTGGAATTGGAAGGATCACCAATAATATTATTAATTATCCATGAATCACCAAATGATAAATAAAATATTCCCATAGTATATAATACATTTTTGTAAATTTTTTTAATAAAGCTAATATTTTATTTTCTTAAATATAATTGAACATTTTTTCTTAGATATTATATTATAAATAATTAAGTGTTTCTCAACAGGTTCACTTGATTCTATATAGATATATTCACACCCTCTTTTTTAGTTTATTAAACCAAAATGTTTCATTTATATGTTTTTTATACCGTTCCAATGTTAGTATTTATTATTTATTTTTGATTTATATGTTATAGAGTTAATAATTTCTAATATTTAAATTTAATTATATTTCTTAGAATCCCCTAATAATTAGTAATTTATGGAAAATTTTTATATATTAAAATTAAAAGAAAAATTTGGGTTGAATTGAAAAAATAATTATTTTTATAATTATTTTTTTTATTCATCATTGATTTTAATTGGTAAAGACATTTTTTATGTGATTATTTAATAAGAATTTATATTTTGATTATGAATTTGTAAACGGCATGGGAATTCTAGTTTCCCATATCGAAAATCAGTTTAGTGTTTTGTTAAAAAAAATTATATAGGTCCAAATTTTATAATTAAATTTTATGATAAAAATTTAAATATATTTAGATTATATTTTAATTGATCATTATGTGTTTCATCATAAATTTTAAGGTGGATAATGGGACCAGAATTTGAATCCTAAATGGATTAAGAAATCTAGATCTTTCTTCAATGACTAGGGAATAATTTTTTTATAATTGATTCAATTTAGAATATTTTATGACACGATTAAGTGTTATATGAATCAATTATTTTATTCAAAGGGATAGTACTTTGGTTTTATATTTATAATGGGAAATGAAATAGTAATAAAATAGGGACTATTTTTGCCTCTATTTTTGAACATTCCTTTTTAAATGTTTTACCCTAGCCACCACTATACACTTTACAATTGTATTTCTCACCTTTTTAGGGGGTGGTTCATTTATTTTAGGGTGACTATCCAGTATTGTGGGTCCAATCCACAGTTCTATCCAATTGGGAGAAAGTCTTCGTGTGTGAAAGGATCTATTTTTTGTGTCTTTAACTTTCTCCTTTAACATTCCATTGTTTTTATTATAAATTTAATATTATTTTCAAGAAAATAAAATAAAATATTTTATTTTACTAACCTCATTATCGATTTTTCACTTCATTAGACAAGAATATATGAGTTTATAAGTGATAGGGCTTTACACTTTGAAAACATTGTTTTTAAAAATCGTTATCAAGAGGAAAACTCTACTAATTGATGAGTAGTTCTCCTAGAATATCCATATAATTTCCACTTATTCACATATGTTTTTTGAAATAATGATAATTATATAAATAAAATTATTTACAAATTAAATATAATATGGCATAATTAGGAACATGATCAATTTTGACATTGATCGTGAGGCAAACCATATGTCATTCTTGAGAGAAAAACATTTATCATCAAATCTAATCAACATAGGGGTCAATTCAAAGGGTTAAAATATTATACTGAAACGAAATAATTTTATTTTATATGGACGAAAATATACACTAATTTTAAATATAATATATGTTTTATTTTCGACAACAATAAAGTATGGCTTTGTGAATTGATTTCTGGAAGAAAACCTAGGTTGAAATTATTCATATAATTTAAGTTGACTAATTTCTATAGGTTGTAAGGGTAAAATAATTTGGGGATCATGTGTAAATTTATTTAAATAATGGGATATAAATTAATTTAAAGTTAATGTATATATTAGAATGATTTTATATTGTCATTTATGTGTTTTTATTAAATCATTTTCTTGATCCCATAATTTTGTTCCAAAATTGTTTAATTTCACCCTTATAGTTTAAATTTTTTGGAACATATATAGTATTAATACTAATATATTTAAAATAAATTTCAAACTAATATCTTTAGTTTTTCATAATATATATACTAAAAAAACTAAATTAGTTTGAATGTTTATATTGATGGATTTAGGTTAATGCTCCTCCAAGTAGATGATTAGGGTCAACTATTGTGATACACATTGAAAAAAACACAATTAAATATTTTAAGGATTCCAATGAATAAAATTATATCATTATAACACTTTGTGAATATAAAATAATTAATTTAGTCATTATTCATTATAATTGGATGAACAAAATTAGTTATTTTTAAAAGATATCTCTATCCATATATATATTTATTTATTTATTTATTTATCCTCACCATGAATGAGATTATAGCTTTACATTTTAGGCAGGTGAAGGGTGTCTAAAAATCCAACTATGGAGATAGGTAATTCCCAGATCTCATCAAGTAATTAAGGGATGTCCTCTAATAACTTGTTCTAGAGACTAGGGTCTGAGAACTGACAGAGTTCTCCTACAACTTACTAGACTTTTAGAAATAAGAGACCAAAATACTAAAAGAGTCTCTTTCACTCTCTCCCACATTTTGTGAACAGTTTGATAGGGTATAGTATATATGATATGATCATCCATTCCAATAGCTTACATAAATCCATCCTGGATCATTCCTTCAAGAGCTAAAGCTATAGGCTGAACCACTCGATAGAGAACGTTATTCGTTAGACACTATTAATTTTGATTTGTCCTTATTTGAATCAAATTATCACCCCATATATATATATATATTAAAAATATATTATTATATGATACATACACTAACCTGGATAATGATCCAGAATCGAAATAAGTCAATAATGAAGAGAAGTAGATATTGGAATTTTAGGAAAAATATTATCTAGGGGATTTTCCTATAGAAAATGTGTCAGAAGATTTCTATTTTGAAGGGGAAATTTTGATATTAATTTTAATTTTTTAGAAGTAATATCTAACATAAACAATATAGAATCATTTTATGAATAAAATTTTACAATGTTGTGGGAGAATGAATAAAAGGCCATGGAATTCATGGCCCAAGAAAATAGGTGTACGGATTCATTTTTCCACCCAAAAATATAATAAATTTTTTATTTCAATTAGGATGAAGTTATTATAACCTAATAAGGGAGACCTCAAAAACCAGTGTAATTTGATGAATATAGGAAGAATCCACATTTTAGGGATTATATTAATGAAAATCCCCCCATTCTATAATGTTTAATAGTAGGTATTACCATTTGGGGGTAGCCAAATCCTAGTACCCACTTTGGGGTCAAACTAATATTTATCCCATTCCTGTATTCTTTTAATTTATATTTGTTTTTATGTTAAATTATTTAAATTATCGATTTTTTTTAATGTTATGATATTTTTTTGTTTTTTTGAGAACATTTATAATTAAATTTTCTCTTTCCTAGTGTAAAATTCCATTCTGATTTTTAGGATTTCTCTGAACACATTAAAAAGAAATCAATTTTATTCATATACGTCCTTTGAAACTGTTGTGAAATGTGATGTTGGGATCCCACCAAAGGTTTTGAGATTCTCAACAATAGAAAAAAAAAGATAATAAAATATAAATCTTAATTATAAAAAATAAATGGATTTAGGTCAAGGTCATTTTAAAAACTAGATGAATAAGGATGGAATTGATATATATTGATATAATTTGGGTTATATCAAAGATGTGGGAAATAAATCATTTCAATAAAAAACCTACGAAAGAAGAATAAATAAAAATTTCAAGTATAAATTTATTAATTACACTAAATTGAATTTATTCACAAACAAATAATATAAAATATGGATTAGTTTTAAGTGGGGTGGTTTATAAGGCTTTTATAAGAGTCATAATATTTTCTATATTAAATAAATATTTGATGCTCTCCATTTTTAGGTTTTGTGATTAAACATAATATGGATAATTATGTTTTTGTTTTAATTTCACTATATTACAATGGAGTGTGATGATTAATTGAGGGGTAATTAGATGATTTAATATTTTAATATTCTTTATTTTAATATTAGTGTTAAAAATCCCACACAAATTGTTAATGTATGGGTAATTTTCACACATTCATATTAACAAAATATGGGGAGAATTAAAAAATGGATTAATTATGGGTTTAATGTGTTCTTATTCATATTTAATATTAATTTTTAAAACAATTTTTTATTTTATGATTTAATATATTTTTTAAATAGAGAAATAATCTATGAAACATCATGGAAATTCATATTTTACACATTCAAATACACTATTGAATTTTTATTATTAAATTTTATATGTGTTGATTTTTTAATTTGTTGAATAATATTTAAACATATAGAGATATATATTTTATTTATAGTTAGTGTATTGTATCATAATTCTTCCATGTGATTATGGGTATAGAGGTCATTGATGGATTAGATTCATCAATCTGGAACTTACTTGAATTACCATGCCATAATATTTTCATCAATTTTCATATTTTTATGAATTTTTCACACATGTTATAGGGATAAAAATTTAATATTTAATTCAACAAGATCCTAATCCCAAAAACTCATTATTATGGAAAAGTCATGACATTGAAATAGGGATTTATTTGAATTGTTTTTTATTTTCCTTTTTTCTAAAATTTTTATCCTAGCCCCCAATCTACTATAAAATCTTTTATTACTCAAAATTATAGGTGATGGTTAATTTATTTCTGGTTCATTTTATATGAACGTGGTTACATTCCACCTTTCTAAAAAATTTCTAAAGGAAGGAATGCAAACAATGATCTTTTCTAGGAGGATTTCACATTCTTATTATAAATTATATTATTTTTTCACAATAATAATATGATTTTCATTTAAATGAAATTTATTTATTCATATATTATAAACCTTAAAATTTCATTTTCATCTTCATTTACTAATCTATGTGTGGGGATGATATTGAGTTAAACGCTTTCAAACCAATGCTTATATAAATCATTATTATGATGGAAACTACCCCAAAAGAAGTGTAGTTCCCATTAATAGAAAATATTATTCCTAAAAACAAAAATTATTTGTTTTCAATTCATAACCATTAAATAATTAATAAATATAGATCACCTAATTGATTAAAAAAATTCATATGAACATTCTCAATTTTCAAATTGACAGTGAGTCCAAAATTTTGTGAATCGTGAGAGAAATATATTAGTTGACAAATCAAATTAACATAGGGATTAATTTGTGTGACTTTGATATAATTTCCATAAAATATAAGTTTCTTTTAATGATAAGAAAATGTTAACTAATTTTACATGGACCATATGTTTCATTTTATACCATAATCAATGTAGGGTTCCATGATTAGAAGTCCCAAAGTCAATCTTGGATTTTATTCTTATTATATTTCTATTCATGTTAATTTTTATAGGGTTAAAGGGTATAAAAAATCATTTAATCATAATTAAATGTATTTAATAAAGTTATAATGATGAATTCACATGGGGAGGATAGATTATATCAGTTTTATTTTATGTTGTAGATATTTTTATACAATATTTTTCATTCTCCATTAATTTAGTCTAAAAATAATTTCCCTTATTCCTTGTGATTTAAATTTTTTTAACTCTCCTTTGTATTCAAATTAATATATTTCACACATTTAAACTGTTTCCCATTTTATTTTATTAATATTTAAAATACAAAAAAATATATTAAATTGATTTTGATTAATGAGTGATTGATTGTGATGATCCTCAAGGAAGACAACCTAGGTCTTCTATGGAACATAATGTAATAAAAACAAAACATATATGTTGATAATTCCCAGAAAAACGTTAACAATGTTAGTCCCATTTCTAGGGATGCATTCATTTTTTAGTAATTATATATTTTCATTTTATGTAAATAATTTTTTCTTTTTTTAAATTGGATTTTATTTATATTAAACTATCCCTGCTCAAGAAATAATTTTTTTGTTAAATTTTTTAATAGTATTGGGAAGTATTGAAATCCAAATATGTATATTGGTAATTGTAATAGCTGTTTGAGAAAGTGAATGTGTAACTTGAATAACTTTTTATAGAGGTATTGTTCATGGAACTAACTAGGATCTCTGGGTACATCCTTTAGATTTTTTAATATGTGAAAATAGAACCATAATAGTCTCTTTCACTCTCTCCCACCATTGATGAATATATTATATTGGTTGTGGATATATTGGAAGATCAAACATTTCCCCTATAATAGTAATACTTCATGAAAAATTAATTCAAGAGAAATAGATATAGTATGAACCCCTTGAGGTAGAATAAAATTCCTTAGATTCAATTAATTTTTATTTGATTTTATTAGAATCACATTTATGTTCCATATATAATTAATATTTATGCTTATATGAGATATAATCTACCATATATATGGGTCATAAAATTGAGGATCTCTCCAATTGTTATACCCCTACCCCGCTAGATATCAGTCGGTGCATTACTATGTACACTTTCATGGTTAGAAACAATGAAAATCCCGATTTAATTTTCAATATAATAGTCTTAAATAAACTAGATACATAGATGTAACTCAAATTACATTGGAAAATGATAAAAAATACGATACGTAACAAAAACTAAAGACTGCATCCACAAGAACTCAACAAATGATATCTTCTTCATTAACTGTTCAATGTAAACAGTGAAAGGGGTGAGATGAAACCGATAGTAAGGGATACAAATAGTGGATGAATTAATCAATAATAACCAAATTTTAAACAATTTGACATAATAAAAATGGCATGGTGAACAAATGAGAATCTCATGTCATTAATAAAATGAGAATGGAACTACATCCATAGATTTTTTCATAGTGAAAACCTCATGGATAGTAATAAAAAATAATTAATAAAGATAATACTTATTAATTGGATGTCAGGTATCCAGAACATGATACCATAATAACATTAAAAACAGTTTAGATTTATGGGTAGAAACCCGTCTGATTTATGGAAACAATCTTGAAGGGTTTGTCGCCAAACTGATTGTCTCATGAGACCTATCGATGCATTTAGGGGTTGTAGTAGGCCCCACCATTCTCTATATCCAAATCATTATTTATACATATATTAAAATCAAGAGAAATATTAATTTACATTATATGTATAGAATAGAGGATTTGGATTCATAAATAATTCCAATGTCAAAACAATATTCAAAATAAATTTCATATGTAAGATGGAATAAAATTTAGACAAAAATAAAATCCATGATTTGAGAAAAAGGAAATGTAAATATAATATAATATCAATTGAAAACTTATCTGAGATGGGAAGTAAGTATACAACATAATAAATAGTAGGAGCACAATACTAAGCAAGTCACAACAAAGTGAAAATTGAAACAATGCTCGTTACCACGTTGTATTCAATTGAGTCATAATACAAAAAATTAATAGCCACAAAAATAATCACAGAATACCATGAATATAAAAATAATGATGATAAAATATATCAAATGGTATTAAATCTTTACCATATATATGAAATAAGAGGCCAATAATGGAAATCCCGCAGAATTGATTGTGATATGAGTAAACCCCTTATCAGCATTTCACCAAGGTAACGAGTATCCTTTCTAGTGATTAATGAAATGTAATGGGATATTACATTATATATATTTCATACGGGTAGTATGGGGGAGGTTTTAAAACATTCCTCATCATTAGGTATTAAAAATAAAATGGTGCTACATAGGGAAGATGCTTGAAAAAGGGAGAGGAGGGATCCCCTACCTTATGATCGAAGGTGTTCTTGATTGTTCATAATGATCTAAATCATCAAATTTAAAATTATTAATTAAAAATTATAGAACCTCATAATCCTTTATTTGATATGGTATAACCTTATTAGGTTCATTAATGGTATTTTTTTGGGGTTTTACGATATTCAATTTTACTGTTTTGGAAGCATTTTTTTCCTTGGTTTTCATTATTCGTTTACCTGCATTCATGAATGGAAATCCGTTTTAAATGTGGTTAAACATCCATAGTGGTTCATATATATTATTAGTGACATTAAAGAAATATAAATGACCTTATAATCATTCTGGTTTAAATAACTAAGGATGAATCATTAGTTAGAAGTTATAGATAAACACTAGGATTTAGCTCGGTGGTTTTGTGCACAATATAAAAATGATTTGTATAATTATTCCATATTATGAGTGTGTAAGGATTCCCAAACTTTAAATAAGATAAAATAAATATATAATGATATTTTTGAACCATTTAAAAAGGTTTCTTGGACCAGTCATTAATTAATTAATTCCAATTTAAAACCCATCTTTCTTGAGTTTGATAAATTGACACATCTCGGTCGGTGTTTTCATTTATTATATAAAAGGAAAGGAAGAAAATAGAATAAAATTAAATATTCCGTTTTCATAATGAAAAACAAGTACATTTATGGTACTGAAATTATCATGGCATTTGGATGAGGTGAGTTGTGAAGAGAGAACAAAATAATGGAACTTGTAAAAAGAATTAAAAGGAAAAAGGAAGATAGGTTCACCTCTTGAGTACTTCCCCTTGAAAAAATACTTAAGGCCTTTTTTGGACTTTTGGTGAGACCAGAAGGTCATGGACGTGGGGAGAGGGATTGTGAAGAGTATTTGGAAAACATTAAGCAAGTATTGAATCTTCAGTGGTGTGGGAGGAAGAGGGGGTGAGGAGTGGTTCATATAGTGGAGGGGAGAAGAGTATTCATAATATTATAATCATTAATTTAATATTTCATCTCAAGACTAGAAATAGTGAGTATTTTATGACCAAGAATAGTAATATATGCATGTGAGGACAAGATTTGGGTGCTTACATCACTCATAAAGCAAGGAAGAGTAAATTTAAATTATAATGTATTAATATGGTAAATTAATGTATCTCACTATTCACAAAAATTCAATTATTTAAAAACATCCAAAAAATTCACCTTTACCATTATTTGATGTGTAGAACCCTAAAATGAAGTCCATGATTAAAAAATTATTTTCTATAGATTATTAATTAAATATTTAATTAAAATAATTATTTAATTGAAAAATATAATAACTTAAAATGTTCATCTTCATTTTTAAGGTGCCTAAATACATTTATACATTCAGGGGCATGGATACCATTCATAAGAGTCATACTACTATTCATAAGGGTAAATTACTATTCATAAGAGTAGGTTACTATTCATAATGGTAAGTTACTATTCATGAAAAATTATGTTAATTCTATCAGACTCTAAATATAACCTTGATCACAACCTTGTATGTTAGATATTTAAAATTCAAATCACAGAGCTGGGAAATTTATGTTTTATGGACAGGTTATCGCTATCTCCTATAACTAACCATGTTTTGTTCCATAGAGGCTCTGTGATTCATGTAATATAGGCTATTACTAGAATGTATTTAAGAGGAACATACCATAAAATGTTTGTGGTGCTATATTATTCCCCCCATCGAAAATTTCATACCTGAAATTTTATCTATAAATCCCACTAAAAAGATGTAGGTGATTCTTTTTCATAACATCCTAAAGTTCCCATGTTGCTTCCTCCATATTCTATTTTCTTAAAATAACCTTTTCTATATGAGTTTTCTGATTTCCCAATAACCGGTCCCTTGGGTGAAAAATCCTGATAATCTTTTCATAGTATGACAAATTAGGTTCCAATTCTATTTCTTCATATGTGAGTACATGTGTTGGGTCTGGATTGTATTTCTTCAACAATGAAACATGGAATACATCAAGGACTTTCGAGAGACATGACATTATTCCTAAACTATAAGCTAAAAATATGATTCTTTCAAGAATATAAAATGGTTCGACGTACATGGGGATCTATTTCCTTTACTTACCAAACCTTGAGACAGCCTTCTAAGGAGATACTTTTTGAAAGGCATGATCTCCAACATGGAATTTAAAATCTTTTCTCTGGTTTTCAGCATAACTCTTATGCCTACTTTTGTATGATTTAATATGGGAATGGATTGTCTTCACCTTTTCCATGGACTCTTCAATATGTTATGGACCTATTAGTTTCATGTCACCAACTTCATCCCAACAAGTTGGTTCTCGACATCTCTTTCTATATAATGCTTTATATAGATCCATTTGAATACTAGAATGGAAACTATTGTATTATGAAAATTCCACCAAAGGAAATTGTTGATCCTATATACCATGGAAGACAAGAGAGAATGACCTCAAAATTTCATCTAGATTTTGAATAGTCCTTTTAATTTGTCTGTCATTTTGGGGTTGATAAGCAGTACTCATACAAAGCTCAGTATTCAAACCCATCTGGATACATTTCAAGAATTTTGATGTACACCGGGGATCTAAATCAGACACAATCGATGTAGGTCCACCATAAAGACTTACAACTTCATTAATATAATGTCTGCCCTGGTGCTCAACTGGTAAATCATCACTTATTGCAAGGAAATGTGCAGATTTTGTGAGACATTCAACAATTACCCATATTGATCATTCCTTCAAGGAGTCTTGAGTATTCCAGTGACAAAATCTATAATAATGTAATCCTACATCCACATATTCATAGGTATAGGTTGCATCACCCCTCTATTATGTTGTCTCTATGCCTTCACTTTTTGACAATCTAGGCACCTTGACATGTAGTTAGCAATTTCCCACTTCATATTATCCCACCAAAAATGTTCCTTCAGTTCTCAATACATCTTTTTGCTACCAAGGTTTATTGAGAAATTTTAGCTATGTGATTGGTTTAATATTTCCCTTTTTATCTTAGGTACTTCTAGGACACAAAACCCCTTACCAAATTTCAGAAATCATTCTTCATACACGAAGTCTTCCAAACTCCCATCCTTAACAACATTAATTTTCTTCTACAAATTCTCATCATCAGATTGAGATATTTTTATCTTCTCTAGTAAAGATGTTTTATCAATCATTTGGAAGAGGAAAGATGTTTCCCCTTCAATAACAATTCTCATATCCATTTTTAGTAGATCCATGAATATATAATCTATCTCTATCCACATTTGTGTATGAAGTCCATGATCTTCCATGCTTAATGCATCTTCCACTTTATTTGCCTTTCATGGGTGGTAGTGTATTGAACAATTGTAATCTTTGAGTAAATTGAGTCATCTCATCTGCCTAATATGGAGTCTTTTCTGTGTGAAACTGTATTTCAAAATCCTGTGATCTGTGAATACCTCACATTTTTCACCGTAAAGAAAATGTCTCTATATTTTTAGAGAAAATATTATGGCTGTTAACTCATGATCATTATTTGGATAATGTTACTCATGAGTCTTCAACTATCTTGATTCATAGGAAATAACATTATCATTTTTCATAAGGATGCTACCATGTCCATCCTTCGATGTAACACTATATATTACAAATCCCTCATTTCCAGATAGAAGAGTCAAAAATTGGATCATTTAATACTATTTATTTCAATTAATTGATGCATTTTGTACATTCTTTTATCCACACAAACTAAACTCCTTTACAGGTGATCTTGTTTAGAGGGTTATCTAGTTGGGAATATTTCTAAACGAAACGCTGACAGTAACCTGCTAAGGCAATTAAACTATGTACCTCGATTATGTATGTTGTCATGGGCATTTCTTGGATTTCATTTTTCTTTATAGGATCAACTAGGATTCCATCCATAAAGACAATATGGCATAAAAAAGAAACTAATTGAAGCCAGAATTTACACTTTCTAAACTTACCATATAATTTGATTCTTTTAAGAGTTTTTAGAATAATCTGTAATTGATTCTCATGGTCTTCGTAGCTTTTTGAGTATACCGGGATATCATCGATGAATACAACAAAAAGTTAACATGATATTCCTTTTGAACTCTATTCATTAATTCCTTGAAAATAGAGGGTGAATTTTTCAGTCCAAAATTCATTTCTGTAAACTTGTTATGCCCATACGTGGTTTGAAAAGATGTCTTAGGAATATATTCCTTATACATAGATTATGATATCCATATCGAAGGTCAATCTACGAAATTTATTGATCTCCATGATGTTGATCAAAAAAATCATCAATCCTGGGTAGAGGATACGTATTCATTATCATAATATCATTGATTTCCCTATAATCAACGCATAGCTTCATGGATCCATCATTCATGATAAAAAAAAGACTGGGGATCCCCATTGAGAAACATTAGGTCAGGTAAATCATTTTTCACTCAACTCCTCTATAGTTTATTTAGCTCTACTAACTCCACATTAGCCATTCTTTAGGGGGTATTTTATATAGGTCTTTCCCGAGGAATTAAGTCAATGGAAAACTCAATTTCCTTCTCCGGAGGATGTCCATGTAAATCCTCTCGAAACAACTAAATGCATTCTTTCACTATGTGAACATCATCAATTTTAAGATTTCTTTCCTCACCAATATATATTGGGTTCTCTTGGTCACAATGAATTTCATTCAACAGAGCTACTGGGAATGAGTCTAGATAATAATTAAATGGAGAGGCCTCTACTATAAAGATATGTGATTCTACACTATTTTCAAAAATTATAACATCATATTTCTTGCAATATATCTTCGCATAATAATTTTAAATCCAATTCATACCGAGAATTATTTAAAATTTATTCATTGGTATGACGATAAGGTTAGAAAATAAAGCTTATTTATGTGTCACAAGGGGGACTAGTCGATATTCCTTTGTTTTAATGATGAATACCCTAGGAGTTTTGACTGATAAGTCCTTTATAAAATAAAATTTTACATGTAAAATTTTCATAGAAAACTGGGAAGAGATAAATGATTGTGATGGTCCATAATAAAATAATGTGTTGGAAATGTTTGAGGAAACATTTAGAGTACCTTCCACCACATCATTAGGAAGTTCAACTTCCGTGGTTGTAATCGCATAATCTCTCCCTTTCTCTCTGGGCTTTTTCTGAGGCATGTCTCCTTGGCACATTGGACTCTCATTTTCAAAGTGTCCCCTCTCTCTACAATAGTATCATTGAACATCATCAGATTTTTTCTTCCACTTGGATTCGTGAGATAGATGAACCTTTTATCCACACTTATAGCAGACTCCCATGCCATTCATGCATTTCCTAAGATGATTCTATAAGTAGTTATCACATAATGTTAATTTCTTCATTCCCTTGTTTTGATTTTTCACATCATCTTTCCCTTGGTTATCAAAGTACCTCTTTTTATATTGTTTTCCCTTAAACTAATTTGATATTTAAAATTCATTCTCTATTTTGATGGCACTTGATACAATTTCATCAAATGATGAAAATGTTTTAGAATCTAGTGCCCTTCGAATACTTGGCTTAAGTCCCGCAAAGAAATGATATATCTTTTCTTCTGAGTTACATATGTAATCAATTTCATAGTTGGTTGGCCTTATAAAGGTATCCTCATAATCTACATAATTACCTTCTTCCCTTTGATTTATGCTATGGAATTTAATCTTCATTTTGGTTTGTTGGTCATGAGGGAAATATTTTTTGAAGAATATTTGATTATAAGTCCTCTATTCAATATCTTCTATTTCTTCTTCCTCTATGGTATTCTGAATCACGGACCACCATTGATGAGCGCTACCATGAGACAATATACTTCCAGTACTATCATTTTCTTTTTCATTACATCCTAATTCCATGAATATCTTTTGAAGGGAATTGATCCATTACTCTACAACCACTGGATTTGTAGTCCCACTAAATGATGAGAGATTCTTCCACATGAAACAGTCCAACACAGGTGTGGAATGGTTATTTGTTACAACCTAAGTATGTTGTCCAAATATGGTCATAATTTGATCAGCTACAACATTGACTGTGTTGACACGCTCAGTGGGGAGATCCCTTCCTTACCCATGAGTATTTATTACACTTATTCCATTAGATACCATTTCTAAATAATGAAACACACTATATTAGTGTATGAATCATAATGTATAATCATAACAAAACCTAATACTTAGCAAAAATTGAGATCATACGCATGGGTAATCCCCTAATCAGAAAATTGGTTTCTTTGTCGAAAAATTTACATTTAAATACATCAAAATGGAATATAAAGAAAATATGAATTATCCTATGCATATCCCTTAGGAGTGTCATAACTAAGAGTGAAGAAAGGACCATTTTCGTGTATCATGATACCCCAGGTCAAGTTCGAAACTCCTTGTTGGATCTTTCACTCCTACATACATTTGTGCTAGAGCCCCCTTTACTTGCTCGTATCCAGAGAGGGATGTATTTTCAATAAGGATTCACACAATCTATTCATTAACAAAATACCAGGATATTCTTCTAAATTCATCCTCAAATACTACCTTAGTGATTTTCCCCCTAATATACCTTTCTTACACTATTTTCCTTGTTTTCTACTAAAATTCTTCGGATACAAACTATAACGCCCCGACCCTTCTAGAACGATGTTAGGGAATTACTAAGTACATTGGAATGGTTATAAGGAATGAAAATACAGAAGTAACAATAACTATATTAGCCTAAAAGAAACTAGATACATAGATGCAACTCAAATTACATTGGGAAAGGTTATAGAATATGATACATAACTTAAAGTAAAAAAGACTACATCCACAAGAACTCAATAAATTATCTCCTCTTCCTTACCTGTTGAATGAAAAAAATGAAAGGGGTGATCTCAAAAAATCTGTAAGTGTTACCAATAGTGGAAACATGAAACACTAATAAACAAATTGAAAACAATTTTACATAATCGAAATGGAATGGTGAACAAATGAAAAACTCACGCCATTAATAAACTAAGAATTAAACTGCTCCATAGATTTTGTAGTATTGAAAACCTAATGAATAGTAATAACTGATTGTGAATAAAGAGAATGATTATAAATTTTACGTCATGTATCTGACACATAATACCATAATACCATTAAAAATGGTTTAGTTATATGGGTAAAACCCCGTATGATTTTTGGAAAAAAAACATGAAGGGTTTGTCACCAAACTGACAGTCTCATAAGACCTAATGATGATTCATGGGGCTATAGTCGGCCCCACCTGCCTATGCATACAAATAGTTCATTATACATAAATTCAACACAAGATCAATATGACATTACATTATCTGTATAGAATAGAGGATACATGTTCAAAAATAATTCCACAGTAAAAACAACATTCAAAATAAATATTGTATGCAAGATGGTATACGTCTTTGACAATAATAATATCAATGATGTGAGAATATGGACATTTAAATGGAATATAATCTCAATTTAAAATTTATCTCAAATGGGTAGTAAGTACAGTACTTATAATTAGTAGGTTCCCAATACCTATCAAGTCACAATGATGTGAAAATTGAAACAAATCTTGTTACCACGTTGTTTTCAATTGAGTCGGATGACCAAAAGTTGATAACAACCAAATGAATCATAGAATACCATGAATATATAGAGAATAATTATAACATATATCAAATGTATGTACACCTATAAAACATATAATAAATAAGATGTGAACAATGTAAATCCCACAGAATTGAAAGTGAGATGAGAAAACCTCATACAATCATTTCGGCATAGTAATGAGTGTTCTTATCAGGGATTAACTAAGGGTAAATGGGTATACCATTATTTATATTTCATAAGGGCAGTATGGGGAAGGTGAAAAAACAAACCTCATCATTAGGTATTAAAAATAAAAGGGTTCAACATAGGGAAGATGATTGAATAAAATGTAGAGAGAGGATCCCTTACCTTTTGCTCGAAGGTGTTCTTGATTGCTTTAACGACCGGAATAATCAATTTTGGATTCATTAATTAATAAGTCCGGAACTTCATCATCATGTAACTAATATGGTATAACCTTATTAGATTCATTAATTTTATTTTTGATGGGGTTCAAGATATTCAATTTTATTATTTTGGAAACATTATCTTGGTTTTCATGATTCATTTACATTAATTCATTAATGGATGTCCATTTGAAATGTGATTAAAAATCCAGAATTGTCGATATATATTATTAGTGATATTAACATGATATAAATGATCTTATAATGATTCTGGGTTCTATACTTGAGGATGAATCATTTGCAAAAAATTATTGATAAACACTAGGATTAGCTCGGCAGTTTTTTGCACAGTAAACATATTTTGTATTATTATTCCATATTTTGAGTTTGTATTGATTCCGGAGTATTAAACAAGATAAAATACATATATTATGATTCTGTTCAACTATTGAATTTTTTTAGCTCTATTATTAAACATAGTAATGCAAATTGGAAACCGGTCTTCCTTGAGTTTCATAAATTAACACATCTCAGACGGTGTATTCATTTATAGTATAAAAGGAAAGAAATTAAAAATATTATGGTGAAATATTCCATTAGAATAATGAAAACCTAGTACATATACGGAATTGGAATTATCATGATATTTTGATGAGGTGTGGAATGAAGAGAGAACAAAATAATGGAACCTAAAAAAATTATTGAAAAAAAAGTAAGAGAGGTTCACCACTAGAGTACTCCTCCTTGAGAAACTCCATAAGGCCTTTGTTTTTGGCATTTTGGTGAGACCAGTAGGTCTTGAACGTGGGGAGAGGGAATGGGAAGTGTATTTTTCATAATTTAGGCAATTCATGAATCTTTAGTGGTGAGGGAGGAAGAGCGGGTGAAGTGCGGTATATATAGTGGAGGAGAGTAGAGTTTTCTTAATATTATAATCATTAATTTAATATTTCATCTCAAGACAAGAAATATTGAGTATTACATGACCAAGAATAGTAATATATGCATGTTATTTTGTGATTTTTCAGCTTACATCACTCATGATGCTAGTAATAGATAATTTAATTTATAATGTATTTATACGGTAAATTAATGTATCTTACTATTCACCAAAAATTCATGTATTTCAAAAAAATCCAAAAAAATCACCCAAAACATTTTTCGATGTGTTGAATCTGAAAATGAAGAACATTTTTTAAAAATAATTTACTATATATTATAAATTAAATAATTATTTGAACTAATTATTTAATCAGAAAATATAAACACTTAAAATATTATCTTCATTATTAAGGTCCCTGATTTCATTTATACATTCATGTGAATGGATACCAATGATAAGAGTCATCTAACTATTTATAAGTGTAAGTTACTATTCATAAGGGTAGGATAATATTTATAAGGATAGGTTACAATTCATTAAAAATTTAGTTAACTCTATCAGACATTAAATATCATCTTGATCACAACTATTTATGTTAGATTTTTAAAATTCAAATCACATAGCTGAAAAAGTCTTATGGCTAGGTTATTGAAATTTCCTATAAGTAACCATTCTTTGTTCCAGAGAGGCATAGTGATTCATGAAATACTGGCTATGACTAGAATGTATTTTAGGGAAACACACCATCAAATGATTGGGGTTCTACAACAATGAAGATAATTTTATATTAAAAATTTTAAGAAAACAAAATCCCAATGGATTTTTTTGAAGAAAAAGAGTTACAAGATATCTATTTTGAGGGGGAAATCATTGATTGTAATGTATATAGTTTCGATTTTTCCAAATATAAATATTCTCTAACATTTGAATTATTGAAAATTTTTATTTAGAAAAAATTTAAGAAGTACATGCCAATGAAAAAGATGATATGTAATTAGTTTTCTTAGTAAATCAAGGGGACTGTTCACTCTCAAACCCCTATAATACATTTTGTAAAATATTTCAATGGGATGGATTTCTTGTAATATATCACTAGAGTCTTAAACCAAAAGAAATTAATTTGATTATGACTGTAGTAATACAAATGTGTTTTTTGATCATAATTAACCTCCAACCATCATCAAATTTTGGATAAAAAGTAGTACTTTCTTCTAGAGATGGAAAAAATCATTACCTAGTTGGGGGATAATGAAAATTTAAGTCATTTTTTTTCTATTCACTTTATTTTTTAGTTTAAATTTATTTTGAATTTATCAATTTGTTATGTTTCCTTTTATTCTTTTACTTATTTTTTTTAGTGAGAAATACAAAGGAGAATAACTCAACACTTCCATTATAATAAGTTATGTTGTATTTCACTTTTATAATTAATATTTAAAATTAAATTTATTTTCCCCTGGAAAATTGAGGAAATATTTTTTATTAAAAAATGTGTTATTTATAGTTTAGGTGTTGGGTGAGTGGTACTAATATATTTTTAAAATGAATTTACTTTTATAATATATATATATATATATTTGATTCTTTCAGTTTTAAATTTTATTCTTAGATTCTATCATCCCACATGAATAATTTCAGGCTATTATTGAGGATTTCATTAATTTTGAGGCAGTTTAATATATATGATTTATGATAATTTTTTGACATCCCTCTTGGAATTTTCTGTGAAACTAGTTGGAATAGATTTTTAATGAAATAAATTAATAGTAATCATAATTATAATAATTGGAAACATTAATTTTGAACCATAAAATCAGTAAATATTCCATTTTGAAAAAGAACACCACATAGAGACAATTAAAATAGAATTCATATATGTTTTTTAAAACTATATTAAAATGTAATATTGGAACCCCAAATGATGTTATGAGATATTAGGCATTAAAAAATCGAAATAAATCAAAATAAAGAAAAAAATAATAAAAGAAATTGAACTACTTAATTTCAAATAAGGAATAGATTTAGGAGTTCAGAATATTGAACACCACATGAAAAAGGATAAAATAGACTTATATGAATATCCTTTTGGTGGTATTAAGGAAGTGGGAAGTTTTTCTATAAAAAAATGGAATGGGGAATTTATTATAATTCCACATTATAAAATAATTATTCCACTAATTTTAATTCTATAAAAAACCTGGAACATGATCACTATCTTAAATTGAAGTTGGGTGGTGGATAAGACTTTTAGAGGAGTCAAGATACATTTAATAATTATTAAATTTTTTATTCTATTACATAATATTTTTAGTTAATTAACCATGATATAATTTTTTTTCAATTATATTCAATTAATTTCATAATATTGAAAAGTAAAAGTGTGTAAAAATTATATAGTGAATATTATAAATTTTTTAGTTGAATTATAATTTTCAAAATCCCTCTCATATTGTAGATTTATGTGTAATTTTAACTTAGTATTATTAAAAGAATAACATGGGTGAAATTTATAAGTTTTTCTCACTATAAAATTTATTTTTTATTCATATTTGACATTGATTAGTAAAGTCTAATTTTTATGTGATATTTCAATAGGTATTTTTAATTGGAATATAAATTTGGAAACTACACGGAAATTCTATCATTTATCTTCCGATTACATTTTATTAATTTTTTATAAAATTTTCTATGTGTAAATTTGTATTTTAAAATTATTTGATATAAAATTATACATATAAAGATACTTATTTTTTGAATATAATAAGTTTGATCAGAACATTTTAGGATGATAATGTGCCCAGATATTGATGCTGGGCAAGATTTATAAAACTAAACCTTACATAAATGATCGATCTATAAAGGTTTAATTCTTCCTCGTATTGTGTTGAAATTTTAAAAAAATATTTGGGAATTAAAATTTGTTATTTTTTAAGATAGATTCTCCTCATGATTACTCATTTTAATGGTCAAAATAGGGTACAAGCATAGTTATTTTGTCTAACTCAATTTTTTTACCTTCCTTTTTTATAAATTCTTTTCCCTAGCATACTATCCATATTATAATATTGTATTATTCCCATTTTTTGGGGTTATTTAATTAATTTTATAGTTATTATATGATATACCGGATACATTCGAATTTTTTAACCAATTGTTGGATGAAAGGCCTACACACATAGCTCTCTTCCATGAGGTATTCACATTTATATTCCACATTCCTTTATTTTTTCATTATTATAATATATTTTACAGGTATGTAAAATATACTTATTCTTATCATATTATAATTCTCATTTATTTCCTTAATTATTTTTGAATCTAGGAGTGGGGATAAGATAAAGAATTACCATTCCAAAACACTACATATGCAAATAAACTTTACATTGACAACTATATCCATGAATGTGTAGTTATTATATGTTATAAATACATTTCAAACTAATAAATATATTTGTATTGAATTCATGAACATAATATAATTCCAAAATTTTTATCAATTAAATGTGTAATGAAATTCTTAAGAACTCAATCGATTTTCATAATGTCATTGTGGGAGACCTTATGTGAATATTGAGAGAATGAAATTAATTGACAAATATAATAATTATTGGGAACTATTATGAGGGTTCTAATATGATCAATATACTTAATAATTATAATTCACATATATTATATGCTTCCCAAATTGAACATATACTATAATTTTTAATGTGGACCACAATCAATAAATGGTTCCCCAATTGGAAATACCAAAGTCAAAATTTGGTCTAATTAATTCTATATTTGTGGGTTTGTAAATTTATATAGGGTTATAATGGATTAAAAAATTATGGTATTATAATTAAATAGATTTAAATATAGGTATACTGGAAAATTAATAATAGAGGTGTGGATTTGATCAATTATGTTTTATACTTCAAGTGTTTTTGATGAAATTTGTTTTCACACTCCCTTTATTTTTCCCAAAAATAATTTCTTTTCATCCAATTATTTTAAAATTATATTAATATCCATTTTTCATGTTAATATATAATATAAAAATTATAACATTTTCCTTTTAATTTTATTAAAATATTAAATACCAAAATTAAAATAATGATATTTTAAATATTGAGTGATTAATAGTAAGGTTCGTCAATAGAGACAACCTATGTCATCCGTTTCGATAAACTTAGTTAATGAACATATAAATCTTCTAAGAATTCCTATTAAATTGATAATCAATATTTAATTCATGTAACACATTTTTAATACATAATATGAAACCCTACTCTCTATCCATGTTGTGTAAAATACTCTTAATATTAATTATGGGCTGAAATTTACACCCATGGAGTATCTTTGGCCTCAAAAAATATTGATAATACCCTATAGTAAAAGAGTATTTACATAGACTAAACCCTCATAGGTTGTTAATACAAAACTATGTTTCACATGTAAGAGTCAAAATTATGTTATATAATATGAATAACCTATTATTACTTAAACACAAATGACATATATGGAAACAGACAACACTCAACTAATAGTTATGTTAGTGAAGTAGTTGTAATATAGTATCATTGTTTATGAGGTGGGAAGATGTAATTTTTCGAAAAAAATGATATTTTAAATTTTTATCCATATTTTACCTTGAATGCTAACTTTTTTATCCCATGATTAATACTTATGGGAATATTTATCAAAAAATTATTTCTATATGGTTTTATTAGAAGTACATTCTTAATTAGAACTTTATTTTCCTTCATTTTATTTTACATTGATATGATTTACTAAAAATTTATTTCAATTTTAATTCTCAATTATTAATTGTGGTACATGTTATAATGTGAAAAATTAAACGTATAAAATTATGGTTAATAATCTGTCATAGACTCATGCCTCTAGTATATGAAATTAATAACATTTGTGACTTTGTCCACTACCCCTATTAATCCCTAGTTTAGTGGCACATTTGGAAGGTGTACACTTAGTTTTATTCTTAAAATAAATAAAGAATTACCTTAAAAACATCTTGATTATATTTCATCGGAGTTGTGTATTTCATACTAATGTTGGTTTGTTTTGATGGGGTTATCATGTTCGATCACATTGTAATTTTATCTAATTTCACGGATTTGTTTACTTACTAAATCCTTTAATAAATTTTTCGTTGTTTTCTATCATTATTATAAACTATTTTCATTTTATTACCTTTAGAATTCAATATTTCCATTTTTGGAGAAAATTAATACCATTTACTAAAAATAATGATTATTTAAAAAATAGTTATGTTCTCTTGAACATGGATACTATCATCATATTTAGTAACCATAATAGAATTTTTGAATATAAGAATTATTAAATGCGATGAATGTTCACTATTTCCATAATTCCTATTCAATGTTTTATTATTATATTATATAGATGATATTGTATATTACCATTATAAAAAATTTATGAAGGTTCACAAACCGTTGCCATATAGGGTTTACTGGTATGGGTTTGGACATTGACTATTGTATACCCCATACACTCTTCCACCTTACTAACTTTCATCCTTGTTTAATATAAATATACCCATTAATTGGGGTGGCTCATTGGGCCTTAAAATAAAATAAAAATTTATATCCACTACCTCATTTTGAAGAGGAAATTTAGGTATCATCTCAGATCCCAAGTTAGGCTGGAAGATGGGAGAAAATGAATAGGCCCTACCGATATCAGGAGATATCGATCATAGTTTTTATATTCATGAATAAACTATTTTTTAATCTGACTCTATAACTTTTTTGTGACTTATAATATTTTTCCCTTATATGTATGTAAATTTATGGATTTTTTTTTCATACACTATTGTATGATAGTTGTGTTGAGACACCATTTGTGTGCACTATGGAGTATTTAATTCTCAATACCTATAAGGACAGTCTGGTGGTCATACCAATCAAGTATTTTAATATTTTAGGTACTTAGAAGTACTTAATAACAATTGGATATAACTAGGTTATTCATGATGTTTTATGTGGAGCGATATCAGCTCAAACAAAGAAATTGGAGATATTGTGCATTATTTGATTCTATATTTGATATATGACATATACTTACTAATTTGGTGTTATTAATAAGACCTTATAGGTTTGTCATTTGTTTTCCACAATATTGATACAATATGTTTCATGTTGTTTATGAAAATGTAAATTCATTTATAGATTTATGATCTATCTCAATTCATAAATAATCCATTATTTCCAATTTTTGTTTCAAAGTAATGTTTTGTAAAGTTAGTATTTATTGAATGTTATGATAGATTTCTAATATGAATCAATCATGAATTTTTATTATAATTAAATATGTTAAATCATTCCCTATACTCTATATTGTGACATTTAGGGTAAGTGTCTATCCATTTTAGATTAGTGAGCATCATTTGGGCAGTGGAACTCTTACTCACGGTCCATAAGTGAATTCAGATCATGGTCACTATAAAATGTAATTATAGTGATTTTGGGATTTAAGGGATATTAATTTTTATTAAACATTACCTGAGACCATTGATACATGAAATGTAACCAATATAATGGAATTATGAACCTCTTTATAATGTGATCTAAATATGTTAGGGGAAATTCAGATACTTAGTAGCCATTATTGGTTTGAATGAGGATTTTATTATATTCTCTCATGAATGATGGGATGGAGATCAATAATTAAATTTTGGACAATACTTATAGTTAACTTGTATTTTGGCTTATTCATCATGTCAGGTGTCAGCCGGTAGGCACAAATAGGATGTCTTGTCTTTTTGTATGATTTCCCATGGTAATTATAATATAGTTATAACCAACTAAGATAGGTATTATCTAAAACATTAGTAATATACATTTATAGTGTTTTCATATACATATATATATATATATATATTTGTGACTATTAGGTTTATAGAAATCACTAATTGGTTAATTTTATTAATATATACATATTTATTTATGTTATACATAGCATCCCTTATTTGAATCTTTATTTAGTTAAAATGTATTTTTTTTATTTTTATATATTAAATAATGGGCATGATCCATGTACTATACTTGTATCATATCCCAATACATGATACCAACATTATACACACTAATTTTTCCCTATTTTGCAATATTTTATACACTTCCAATTGGGATATAATTTAATTTTTGGATTCATTATATTTTAAATCCAATTGATACAATTCTAGTGAAAATGTTCCTTTTTTCCTATGTTTTTTTTCTATAATGGTATTTGAATTTGATATCATCATGCTTGATATTCATTATGTTATAGTCATGTCCATGGGTAATAGTTGTTATTCTGTATGAGTGACTATGAAGATTCATTTATTTTAACTAATTAAAGAATTTTGTTTTGTAGTATTATGTCTTACACATTGATTATTGTAATTTAAGATAAAATGTATCAAAGTGATGTTCTATCATGGAAAATGTGTTTATAATACTTTTAAAAATAGGGTTTTTAGGAACTTCAATGTTGGGAAAAACTTTGAGTTTCATAATTTGGATTTCAGTAATGGTCCTTGGTAGAAAAATTATTTAAGATTATTTTTGTTTAAAATGGGAGGGATATTTTGAAATGAAAATGGAGATTGTGTAAATGGAATGGGATATTTATTTTTCAATTAAATTATATTTTTAATTTTAATGGTAATGGAACATAGTGTACAAAAATATTTAATTCATGTTATAATGCTCCCAGTATTTTAGAAGATATGTTGGGTAGTAGTTTTTCTCATCAAAATTATTTTGGCTGTTCAGTTGTGTAAAGAGTTGTATTTTCAAAACTAAATTGTTATGTAGGTTTTTAAAGGAAGAATTGATTTTATATAAACATATTTTTAAATTTAATTCCTTGATAAGCTTGAAATGATTCATGTTTCGGTATAAGTTGGCCTAGTATAATATTACAGTTGGGATTATAGTGGAATGTCTTTTGATTTTTTGATGGTATATAGTGGATTATGTGGATAATGATGTATCCCTTACTATTAATGTATATTAGTTGATTCTAGTATTTTTTTGAATTTATTAAGGATTAATTTGAATAATGGTGTGGATTTATGATTCATATTAGTATGATGAGTATTTATGCTGATATTTTAAGATATTTATTGATTTATGTCAATTTGGTGAGGTATGGATTTGACATGTGATAAATAAAATTGATATATGATTCGCTGAGCTTTTTTAGTCTTACAATGGTGGTATGGTTATTGATTGGGGATCTAGGATACAATACATGTAGGATTTGTTGATGTGGAATTTATTTAGATGTTTTGAAAATTAGATTTCTTTTATGCATCACTATAAGTATTAAAGCCATAACAGTAGTGAAAATTGGGGAAACTAATTCCTAATAATTCTGATGGATGGAATGTTTTAAGGTGGGGAGGTTGAAACAGCTTCATTCATAATTAACATGATTATGTAATTATTATAATATTAATCTTGGACTATATATAATTAATGAATAAGCTTGATTGAGTTTTCACCACGGTTTAGGGTTTAATTCTATTTTTTCAATTTAGTGTTACTCCCAGATGTTTGTGGATGAATTTTTATGTGTTTTTACATTAGGTTTGTTTCTTTTTAGAGGTTTTTTGGGTTAAAGGTAGGTATAAATTTATTTTAAACAATATGTTACCACTATTTGTGACATGATACTTAGTTGAAGGTAAACAGGTATATATTTGACATTACAGTGGCCTTGATGTCCTGTGGATTCCATTAGGTACCTAATGGTACAGTACTGGGTACTATAAAGACTATATATTTGTTTTTTATTGGAGGGATTTTGGTTTTTTTCACTACACCCCTATTTATACAGTCATTCTTGTCTCTCTAAGTCATTTCCCTCCAACTAATGTAAATCCACTCCCATGTTTTCATAAGTACCTTCCTTCCCACTTTTTCATGATAATTTTATGGGTGTTTTCATGATTTAATCTAGTGATACTCCATTATCCTCTCCTCTTCCTTATTATTTCCCTCTTTTATTTCATTATGATGATTATGGGTTATAATATGAATTCAATTTGATTGTAGTGGAATTACCGCAGATCATGGGAATAGTTACTCTATTACATTATAGAGGATTGTATGGGTTGATTTCTTATAGTAAATAAATATTTTAACTGAAAGTGGATGATTTATATTTATATTGTTTTTCTAGATTTATTTGTGGTAATGTTGAGATAATTTTTTGTAATTTATTAATTATTTAGGTTATTACATTTTTTGAAGGATTTTAGGAGTTGATTGTTTATTCCTTTTCAGGTTTTGGTTACTATTGATTTATGGATATTTTTATTGGGATTCATCAATGATAGAACATGGTTTATATTTTTTAGGTGTTTCCTCATGTGGGTTTGGAATTATAGATCTCTCTTATGATATTTTTACGAGGTCGCAATTCACTGAGTGATTCTCTAACCATTCATGTAGAAAGTCTTACTTTTATTTTCAAAAGTTTTTAAAAATGTCATATTATATTTTCAAAATTATAAAATGATGGTTTTCCAATGAAATATATCTATAAATATTTGAATTTTCTCATCGGTTGAACATGATGATTTATATATATATATTTATTCCATATTATTTATCATTGATAACAATAATTTTCTGATTATATTTTATTCATTAGAAATAAGTATTTATTTTTATTATTAACATTGCTTTGATATGTATGCTTAGTGACCGATATTTATGATAAATCACTAAACCAAATTGTCACTTGGTAGTGAAATTTATTATTGATTTTAATTATGTGTTAAAATAGTATCCCTTGTAGGGTTCATGATATAATACCATTATATGGAATGATTATATGCCAAGATTCAATTTATACCATAATACCTCATAGTCAGTTAGTATATAACCATAGTAACTGTTTTGAAGTCCAAACCAAATTCTATAATAGGAATCACTTATTACAACTTGTACCTAAATGAGTTTCAAGTCAGCATTCCATAATCAACCTATTATTAAGATACTTATATTTTAGAAATGTGATGTTTTTGTTTATGATATGAGAATAAGTGATTTAACATGAAAAACAAATTGTTTTAATTTGTATCCAATGATTATAATTTAAATGTAACAATTTTTTCATAAGTGTTTAAGGTATGGAATGTTTTAGAGATAGTTCACTAGGCTCAAATAATTTATAATTAATGTTCCAAATATATTGATAGTCTTGAATATTTATTAATTTATTTTAATATATTTATAATTCATCAATGTTACGATAATTTGGTAAAGTTCATGAGTATTTTTCCTATTGAATTGTTACAACATCTCCCTAATATGTTGATAAAATTGATTAGAAATGATGATATTATTAAACTTAATTTAGGTTTTTAGGGTTAAATTCAAAGAGGCGATACGTACTATGTTTTTATTTCATGTTCTTGTTACCCCTACAAGGAAGGGAATTTTTTTTATAATGTTTTCATTTGGAAATTTCCAAGAAGGGAGTTTCTGAGGATAAACTTCATTGTTTGATTTCCATATATATTTATAAGGGTTATTATAAAATTATATATGTGAAAATGTGTAATGATCCATAGACTTGATATTGTTATTAATTCATATCTTCAGTCACACACTTTGATATATTGATGGAAAATGAAATGAAAAATGATAATATAGAGCTATATTGTATTTGGTGTGTCACGTGTGATATTTAATTGATGAATATGTCAATATTTGAATTTAATCTTCCTATTTATGTAATTTGATATCTCGGGCCCTATAATAAGAACGGAACTATTAAGCTAATGTCCAATTTACAAGGTGAATGATGAGTTCATTTCAAGAAATCCATGAAATATATATTGAGCACATAGATTGATGAAATGATTATTCAGCCTGATTGATTTGAGATATCCTCAAAAATGGATTATATTTTACAGTGATCATTATTATGTGGATGTTTTCATTTTGGAATTAACATCTTTCTCTATGGGTGCATTTACATGTCTCTATATTATGATATTGAAATTTTCAAAATAACTCACAATACCATTTAGGAAAATTCCTAGAGGGGTTCACACATAGTGTTTCCATTTATATTAGTATAATTATTTTTAAATTTCATAATAAGGGTAATCTTTATTAAGATGATAATGAAAAATTATTCTTTCTGGATTTATTGATTGAAAATATTCTATCACTATATTTATATGAGTTAATATTAAATAAGTATTTACGTATATTTATTTTTACATAGTATTCATCTATTTATCAAGTGAATAACATTTACATATTATTCAAGGATCAGTAAATTCCAAGGATAGTGGATGGACCAAGATATATGCCCAGTAACCAAAATAGTGTAACTAATATAAATTATTTGTGTAAATAATTTTTTTATTTAATAATATGACATTAATTTGTGCAAGTAATCATATGCCATTATATATTAATAATACCAATATAATAATATTAGAATGATTAGTATATTAAAAATATTATTGGATTATGAACCTTTGTGTATTTATATATATTTAAACTAATATGTCTATAATCCTAGTTGTATAATTTTATATAAGGAGTGAAATGATTTGTGTTGTCCATAACTCTCTATATTCATAGAGAATTATATTGGTTAAAGAAATAAACCGGTTTTATCTGATGATAAATTGGATTACACCACTTCCTTCTATCTCGCAATATTGGGGGAATAAGAGAAATGCAATTAAAAAACTAAAATGATTGTATTACGATCAAGGTGAACAATTAAAGAAAAACATATCACCTGTTGGACTCACCTATTTTGATAATCCCATATCATGTTCCATTTTCATGATAATCATGTTTTCATTCTAGTTTAATCATGTTTCATTAATGTTCCTTGATTCTATCAAGTAATATTCATTTACTGTTAATCTCAATGCTTGTTGGATTAAGCTTACAGTGCAGAATTTATCTAGGGAAAGGTTACTGATGCAATGGTTATCGATGGAAATGTTACCAATTCAAGGTTTCTGATGCAAAGGTAACCAAGGAAAAGGATACCAATGCATAGGTTACCGATGCAAAGGTTACTGATGCAAAGGTTACCGATGCAAGGTTACCAATGCAAACATACTGATGCAATGTTTTCGATTCAAAGGTTACTAATTCAAAGGCTACCGATGCAAGGTCACCGATGCAAAGGCAACCAATTCAAGGTCACTAATTTAAGCATGTTGTTTAAGGTTACCGTTGAAGGTTACTGATGGAATGTTACTGATGGAATGTTACATTTGGAGGTTTCCGATGTGCAGCTTTTATTGAAGCCTACCGATGTAAAGGCTCCCATTAATAGTCTACCGATTCTTCCATACTTTGTCAAAATTCGTAATATTATTCTAAGAGTCAAATTTGATAATTTAAATGCTCTGTAAATTAATTAATTATAATTGTAGATGTTTCAAGAGATCATATATGTGGACAGTACAATGTACGAGAAAGACCGCACAAGATCTACTCATTCTTATTGTCGACCATCATGTATACAAAGGGAATACCAATGAAGACAAAAGGAGTGTGCATGATGAGTAGAGGTAGTACATCAGTACATGAAAGGATATTACCTAATTCATCAAAGAATAAAAATTTGTTTCATTCATTGAAAATCCAATAAGGTTGAGAAGATAATTTCTGGAGAATAATTTCATAGTTCCCTTATGTGCTTCATCAAACCATGATCAACAACAGAGGAGGAATACTTGAAGATAGAACCTGGAGTTACGACACTCTGTTTTGGAGACTACTTCCAGATAATGACTCAGACATCAAATTCCTCACTCGAAGGAGATAAGATCTAAACTGAAAACACATAGAGATTTATAAACTCAATCTTATAATCTTAGATCTATTGTTTTCCTTCATTTTTTATTTTTGAGAATCATGTCTATCTATCTGTTACACACATTGTCTCTATGCTTGAACTGGAGGATATTGAATATCCTCACATCAATCTTCACCTACATTTTGTTTCCCACGTTTAACTGTGGATGGGACCATGTGTAGCCTGTAATGTTTGTTTTTCCCATGAAGAACTATAGAAGAGGTTTTGAAACCTATACAGTGTGTGAAAAATGATGTGAATCCCGATAAAGGTTGTGTATCATGTTTATTGTTAATATAAAATGCTTTTTGGTAGGTTATAAACAAGTGGACAGGATTAAGTCTTGGCTTGAGACTGAAACTCTTGTTTTACTTTACTGTGCACTATATTATATTATACTTTGTTTTATCGATTTTCTACTACATATATTTGAAAAAACATAAATCTATTTGGCATTAACATTGATAGTCATTTTTTGTTAGTGTGTGCTTATGTTTAATTCATTAAACATGATTCAAATGTTAAAGATGTTTTTTACACTAGTTCAACTTAGGAATAATCACCCATTGAAAATATTTTTTTACCAACAAGCCATTTTCATCTCTACTACTTTAATTAACTGGGACGTTTTAAAATTGGGGAATATTTATAAAAACCATTTTGAAGTGAAATTTTAGGTAGGAACTCAATTCACCTCCCTCTTGAGATTCCTCTCTGACTATTAATTGGTATTAGAAGATTAAATTATTTTCATGTTTTCAAATTCTTTTCATCATTGATTTTTATTTGTATATTAATGATCTTAAAATTTCTATCATATATAAATTTTTATTTCATTAAAATCAAATAAACTATATATAATATAGTTGAGGGTGTTGATACTAACAGAAAACCATTCATTTGTGGTAATAACTATGCTCAGTGGAAATTAAAAATGAAAATATATCTAGAGAGAATGAGACCTGAAATGTAGAGACTCGAAGCTTGACATACATGGATATTACATTACTTTTGTAGAATACTTACTATATAACAAAAACACACACCCAAGGACCGTAATAGTTAAGTGTATTTGGAAACTCGGAATATAATCTTCTAATTGTGGTGAAAGATCATCAAAATCTCCCATAAAGATCTTCTTTTTTTACCTAAAACATTTATTTATAACCTGGGGAAATGAAAACATAAAAGGGTGAGCTCAAATTCTTAGTAAGGGAAAACAAAAGAAATATCAATCACATCATATTCATAAGAACATATCTTTTTGAAATCTTAACCTGCAAAATAGATCATAATTTCATAACATGGGATAAATCATAGTAGTGAAATGTAATCCCAATAATCATAACATAAAACAAGAATCTTTGTGGCATATTAACATAATAATAGAGAATCATTTCATATTATTCAAGACTCATTTCCATGACTATCTTAGTAGACAAAGTCGATTTCTGAACCGAGTTCACTCCTCGTTTCAGTCATGTTTCACTGAACTGGTTTAACCTGCCGTTCCCACCGTGTCTATCTAATGAGATATAAAATATTTACCCAATGCATTGGAGGGAGATATAGGTCCCACCCATATCATAATGATACCATTCATATGTGTGCCACAAAATCATCAATCATACATCATTTCATAACCCATGTAATAAAAATGGGATTCTTAAACAACATGACATCATAAAAAAATTCATATAAGATAAAGGAATTCATGAAAATAATTCCATGACAACATAATCAAATCAATTTAATAATAGGGATAGAAACAGAAACCTATATTATCTTATATGTAAAATAATTTTGATCAAACACTAGAACTCCATTCTTGAGGAAAATATCCCTTCTACTTCAAAAACATTTTCCTTTCTTAACATGTCATACAATTTTAAACTAAAAGAAGTTGATTAAAAATAAACTTGAATTCTTGTAAAGGAATATTCTTGGAAATAATATCTTAGAAATCCATTCATGATGTATAAGTTAAAAAAAACATTCTTCTCATACTTTTGTCAGAAAAGTCAAAAAGTACCTCGTACGAAAAATGACAAAAGATTCCTTTCATATCTTTTACTAAAAACTCACCAAAGGGTAAAATTGGATTTAAACAATTGTAGGTGGATGGAAATAATATTACATATTTAGGAAACATTGATGTGGATGATAAAATATACCCCAGTAAATTCCAAAGTATAAAGAATCTCGGATAAAAATGAGATTTTGATATTTCCCTTACCTTAAGTCTGATTTTCTTCGTAAGTGTCCGAACCTCCTATATAATTATTTAAATAATGTAATTGACTTATTCCAGAATCATAATCGTTGTTATGATATCATATATGGTTCACTTGTGACTTTATATTACCCGTTCTTTTGTAAATTTCGAGTTAAAGAGTGTTTTGGGTAAAATCGTTTCATTTGTCATCCGTGTTTTGACTTGTAATTAATTCATATGATTACTTAGATAATGATTACATAATTCCAGAATATAAAACATGATTTATATATAATATATATTCATAATATACATATATATAATAGATTAGTAGATGGAAAGAAATACACCGTTCATGGAGACGGTAGGTCGTACGTACGCATGAACGCTGTTTTCGTTTCCTTATTGAGTTGAATGGAATTAAGTAGATGACATACATATATATACACATAAATCCAGTATCATTATTATGTCATATATTTTATGATTACTTATTATATATACTTTATAATCATTCAGGAATGGTTAACGTGGAGAATGAATCTCATCGCGTCGTGGAGGCGGTAGTCCGTACATACGCACGAGCGATGATATCATTCTCATGATCGTGGAATTGTATTGGAGTGTATGTATACTATTTTGGAATCAATATAACATTAAAATAATCATATATAGTTATTATTTACACCATTATACCCATCCATGTAAGGTGTTGGTGGAAAATAGATTACACCACGGCGTTGAGACGGTATTCCGTACGTACGCACGCGTGGTGATTTCATTTTCCATAGGATGAATATATGATGAAATAGGGTTGTTTCATACTTATAATAAAATATCAGTATGTGAGTGATACTGATGATAATACTTCATAATGAAACAACCTAATAATAATAAGTGGAAGAAGAAATAATGTTGAAAGAATCGGTAACAGACATTACCTCTTTTTTGAAGCGCCTCTTTGAGTCCCCCTCTTAGGGCACTACAATTGGTCTTTGAAGAAGACCAGGACCACTAGGATGTTTCTAGGGAAGTGGAGAAGAGAATTTGGCAGGGGTTGGCCGAGATTGAAGGCTCAAAGTGGTGTGAGGAAGAGAGGGAGGAGGTGCCCTTTATAAGGGAGGAGAGGGGAACCTTTAGAATAACTAAAAATATTATTTTATTATAAAGTCATATTCGGTTTTTAATAGCTCAAAATTGAGTTATTTAGAATCTAAGTTGGGGATGAGTCTAAATCCTCACATACAATAGAATTTGGACAAGTTTAGTTTTCTATTTTAACCTTATCATTTAGTTTTAACTTTAAGTTAGATAATTTTACTTTTACCGTGTCTTTTTGTGTTCTTACACTATAAGGTTAATAAACATACAATAATAAGCCAAAAGAACCCCAAAATTTTTATTATTAATATATATAACAGTATCTAAATAATTTGGCCGAACCTTAGATTTTTTGGTATAAAATAACAATTATTAATATAATATTTGTTTTATAAACTATTTTATGTCAATTTTGACACTATTTAGTAATTGATTTTTGTGAATTTCATAACAGAATTATTAGTTCAAAATAAGTTACTTAAATCAATACTAACATGTCATATTAACCTAGAAAATTAGTGTAATTCATAAAAAGACTCAAATTACATTTATTTGGGTATTTATAACATCAATTATGTCAATATTTCATTAATAAGATAATTAATCCATCATAATTGTGTCATAAATAAATTACATTATATAAACTCTAAAAAGTAAAAATAAAATACCATTACGTAGGAAATCGTTTTATCTTTCTAATGAATATTTATAGTAGAATTTATCTTATTTATAACCCTTTATTAAAAATTATTTACTTATTACACATTGATTTTAACTATTTTAACCCTTCTTTAAATAAATTAATAATAAATGTCCTAATCTAATCCACGTGGGCCTAAATGGTCATATTTTATTCCTAAGGTTGTATTTGGTTGAATTATACTTATCCAATAGAACTTGGTCATGTGTTAGGGTAATAATAATATCATTTTTACCCTAAATTATCGTATTTACTTTTAACTTTGGTAAATAAAAGTAAAAAGTTACTATTCACCAAAAAAATATTTTCATCTCATTGAAACACATTATAGTCCTTGATATTAACCGTGTCTCTCAGATTATTGAAATTCCACTCACAGAAGCAGTAAAATTATGTTTTATGAGAAATTCATTTTTTTAACTACCACATAGTGGTTTCACTATTCATCAAAAAATGAAAGTTTCCAGAAAAATACCAAAAATTAGGCCTAAGCTATATTTGATATTATGAACTCCAAAATGATGTCTATTTTACAAAATTAAAAACATATCAGTTGCATTAATTAATTTAAAATTTAATTCTCGTCATCAAAAAAAATAGTGTGTTCTTAAGAGATAATAACTATCAAAAGATTGACACTTGTTTATGTCTTGTTTAAATGTGAAATTAAATCCAATTAACAACATTGTATTAAATTGTAAAAATATATTATAAATATAATTTAAACCCACTCAAATTAATAATTTATCACTATTAATTATTTTGATTAAAAAGGTTGTTTTTAATTAAAATTTAGTAATTTTCACTATTCATCAGAAAATGAAAGTTATCCGAAAAGTACAAAAATTTCACCCTAAGCTAATTTCGATATTACGAATCCAAAAATGAAGTCCATTTTGAAAGATAAAAGTTATAAAATTTAAAAACGTGGGTATTACTATTCATAACGGCTAGTTAATAAGAATATTATAATAATACCTCATTTAGTGAAACTCAGTATTGCGTACTACACATGCTATCGAGGAAGGTCGTGATTTCGTGTAATGCAAGGCAAGTCAGGGATGCGTGTTGTGCAAGATCCTTTTGGTGTAGTGTACAACACAAGACATTAATGAAATTAAAAATAATATTTTTCATAAAATCTCGGGGTGTTACATTCTACCCCCCTTAAAATGAATTTCGCCCTCGAAATTCTTCGGGGTTATAAATGGTTTACTACTAGAATGTTTCATTAATAGAAAACCACATCGTAAAAAAGGAATACCAAAACATGGCTTTAAAAACTAAAGTATAAAACGTAACGATTACCCAAATTAACTCATCACTGGGTTTCCATGTAGGAGAACATAGGTGAAAATATGGATATTGAAGAAAAATCTAACCATCATGTTCTGATGGAGAGTGGTAGAGAACATGGCTATGAAAAATCCAACAATCACAAAGCCATTGATTTTTGATGACTTAAGGTACCATCTGATTCATCGAATATAAGGTCACTAAGACAACATTTTTGGTTTTCAAGGTCATTTCCCTAAAGATGATGAATTAAAAGAAATACTTACATGATTTTGGTACAATCTCACTGTTGTTCATGAATTGAACAATATCCACTTCATCCCTTAATGAATTGAAGTTGAATTTGTTATTCGTGATGTGTTAACATATCATGTGATAGAATTATGGGTCATTCCATCTGTTTCAAACAAAAGGTTATCAAAAGTTATAAGTCCATCATGTGGTTAGATTAATCGTATATGGTTCCAAAATTGAACTTATAATTCATATATCATATGGCTTAGTAAATTAAAACTGGTTTCTAATAACCAGGGACTTCCGGTAGGCTAGTGGTAGGCGATAAAGGCCAGTCACACTTCGGCTGTGGGTTCGATTCCCACAGCCTTGTCCGACGAGATGGGTTGTCACCCATCCTGCAGGTTGTCCTTTTTCTAAAACTACATTACTATAACATCCTATCAATAATATAAAAAAATGTTCTATCCTTAAACAATAATAACTTCTGTCCAACATAATCCATTTCAATCTTTAGGCTTATCTAAAATACATCGGTCCAAGTTCATAGTATAAACAAAATAATTACTGAAAAGGTCACATAACAAGAACGTGAATAACATCATTTATCATATGATAAATCTTGTTGGTCACATTTCAAACATGTGAACTCCTTAATCATTTATTCTATTGCAACATGAATTACCACAGAACCTTAGTTGAAAACATGAATGCTGTCAAAAGTTGTCTATTTCCACATTCCAAAATCCCAAAAATTCTATATACTCATACCATGATACCACTTAGTCCTTATATAATTCATGATCTCAGGAATACTATCAAACATATTATATTCTCTTTATCCCTTCATTATGTGCATATCATCTGCTTTCCATAAATATTTTAATCACTTTTCATGGTTACCGATGCCATATTCTTATGGAAAACCACAATGGACTAATACATATATATTCCAATATACCATGAAAGTACCTCAATAACATTATTCTTGAATACCAATAAATAAACACTTCAAACCATATTCTTCAATGATTGTCATGGAATAAATCCTTCCTTGATTTAGAAGTAACCTCTTAGGTCAGGGCATTGAGTTGGTTATTGCCCATGTTCTCCACAGATAAGACATTGAACTCCATAACAGTCTGTCACTCTATGACCCTTATCTCCACATAGATAACAGCTTCCCCTCCATTTGAGGTATTCCTCAAGGTTCTTCTTCCGTTCTTTATAAATCTCAATCTTCCTTTTTTTATGATCCTCAACATGCAAAAATACATAAAAGTCTATCTTCCTCTTATTTGATGAATTAGGAATACCACTAAATTTCACCTTGTTAATCATATATTGCGATGACTGATTCAGAATAATCACAATATCATTATCTCTAGTCATTATACAATTTCATTGCTCATAGTCACCAATTTGTCCATTCGATTCAATGTTAACTGAATTCCTTCTGGTTCCCTCCATTGACTAAAACACAAAAAGAATTCTGTGAGAGGAAAAAATCATGATAGGTAAAACAACATAATAGAGGGGGAGTAACATCAATATCTAACATCTTAGGTTTAATTCTAAGATCGTTACCGTAATTCTAAGACTATAACCTATACTTATACTTATCCTTAGGGACATCCCAGGACATACCTTATAAATATCTATAGGGATCTCACTAAAGTTCTCGCATCCTAGTTTCCAAAGGATGACTAAACCTTTCCTCTGATACCAACTGTAGAGACCCGAATCTTGACATACATGGATATTACATTACTTTTGCGGAATAATTAGTACACAAAAAAAACACACACACAAGTACCATAATAGTTTAGTGTCTTTGGAAACTCGGAATATAATCTTCTAATCGTGGTGAAGGATCTTCAACATCTACTATAAAGATATTCTTTTTTTTTACCTAAAACATTTCTTTATATCCTGGGGAAAATAAAACATAAAAGGTTGAGCTCAAATTCTCATTAAGGGTAAACAAAAAAAATATCAATCACATCATATTCATAAGAACATATCTTTTCGAAATCTTATCCTGCAAAAGAGATCATAATTTCATAACATGGGATAAATCATAGTAGTGAAATGTAATCCCAATAATCATAACATAAAACATGAAACTCTGTGGCATACACACAAAATCATAGAGAATCATTTCTTATTAGTCAAGACTCATTGCCAAGACTATCTTAGTGGACAAAGTCAATTTCTGAACTGAGTTCACTCCCCGTTTCAGTCCTGTTTCACTGAACTGGTTTAACCTGCCGTTCCAGCCATGTCTATCTCATGAGATATAAAATCTTTACCCAATTCATTGGAGGGAGATATAGGTCCCACCCATCTCATAATGATACCATTAATATTTGTGCCACAATATCATAAATCACACATCATTGCATAACCCATGTAATAAAAATGGGATTCTTAAACAACATGACATCATAAAACAATTTATATAAGATAAAGGAATTCATAAAAATAATTCCATCACAGCATAATCAAATCAATGTAATAATAGGGATAGAAACAGAACCCTATATTATCTTAGATGGAAAATAATTTTGATAAAACACTTGAACTCCATTCTTGAGGAAAATATCCTTTCTACTTCAAAAACACTTTCTTTTTTTAACATTTCATACAATTTTAAACTAAAAGAAGTTGATTAAAAATAAACATGAAAACTTTTAAAGGAATCTTCTTGGAAATAATGTCTTAAAAATCCATTCATGTCGTATAAGTTAAAAAAACATTCTTCTCGTACTTTTGTCGGAAAAGTCAAAAAGTACCTCGTAAGAAAAATGACAAAAGATTCCTTTCATATCATTTACTAAAAACTAAATGAAGGGTAAAATTGAATTTAAACAAATGTAGGTGGATGGAAATAATATTACATATTGAGGAAATATGGATGTGGATGATAGAATATACCCCAGTAAATTCTAAAGTATAAACAATCTCGGATAAAAATGAGATTGTGATATTTCCCTAACCTTAGGTCTGATTTGCTTCGTAAGTGGCCGAAACTCCTGTATAATGATATAATAATGTCATTGAATTATTCCCGAATCAAACTCATTGTTATGATATCATATATGGTTCACTTATGACATTATATTACACGTTCTTTTGTAAATTTCATGTTAAAGAGCGTTTTGGGTAAAATCGTTTCATTTGTCATCTGTGTTTTGACTTGTAATTTATTCATATGATTACATAGATCATGATTAATTAATTCCAGAATAGAAAAAATGATTTATATATAATATATATTCAGAATATGCATATATATAACAGATTACTATATGGAATGAAATACACCGTTCATGGAGACGGTAGGTCGTACGTATGCATGAACGCTGTTTTCGTTTCCTTATTGAGTTTAATTGAATTAAGTAGATGACATACATATATATACACATAAATACAGTATAATTATTGTGTCATATATTTCATGATTACTTATTATATATACTTTATAATCATTCATGAATGGTTAACGTGGAGAATGAATCTCATCGCGTCGTGGAGACAGTAGTCCGTACGTACACATGAGCGATGATATCGTTATCATGATCGTGGAATTGTATTGGAGTGTATGTATAATATTTCAGAATCAATATCACTTTACAATAATCATATAAAGTTATTATTTACACCATTATACGCATCCATGTAAGGTGGTGGTGGAAAATAGATTACACCACGGCGTGGAGACGGTATTCCGTACGTATGCACGCGTGGTGATTTCATTTTCTGTAGGATGGATAGATGGTGAAATAGGTTTGTTTGATACTTATAATAACATATCAGTATATTAGTGATACTTATGTTATTACTTCATAATGAAACAACCTAATAAGAAGAAGTGGAAGAAGAAATAAAGTTGAAAGAATCGGTAACGGACATTACCTCTTCTTTGAAGCGCCTCTTTGAGTCCTCTCCTTAGGGCACTAAAATTAGTCTTTGAAGAAGACCAGGACCTCTAGGATACCTATAGATAAGTGGAGAAGAGAATTTGGTAGGGTTTGGCTGAGCTTGAAGGCTCAAAGTGGTGTGAGGAAGAGAGGGAGGAGGTGCCCTTTTATAAGGGAGGAGAGGTGCACCTTTAGAATAACTAAAAATATTATTTTATTATAAAGTCATATTCGGTTCTTAATAGCTCAAAATTGAGTTATTTAAAAGACAAGGTGGGGATGGGTCGAAATCCTCTCATCCAATAAAATTGGGACAAGTTTAGTTTACTATTTTAACATTATCATTTAGTTTTAACTTTAAGTTAGATAATTTTACTTTTACAGTGTCTTTTTGTGTTCTTACACTCTAAGGTTAATAAACATACAATAACAAGCCAAACGAACCCCAAGTTGTTTATTATTAATATATATAACCTTATCTAAGTCATTTGTACGAACCTTTGATTTTTAGGAATAAAATAACAATCAATAATATAATACTTGTTTTAAAAACTATATTATTTAAATTTTGACACTATTTAGTAATTGATTTTTGTGAAATTCATAACAGAATGATTAGTTCGAAAAAAGTTACTTATATCAATACTAACATGTCATATTAACCTATTGAACTAGTGTAACTAATAAAAAGTCTCTAATTACATTTATTTTGGTATTTATAACATCAATTATGTCAATATTTCATTAATAAGATAATTACTGCATCATCATTGTGTCATAAATTAATTTAATTATTTAATGTCTAAAAAATACAAATAAAATACCATTATATAGGAAATATATTTATCTTTGTAATGAATATTTATAGTCGAATTTATCTTATGTATTACCCTTTATTAAAAATGATTTACTTATTACACTTTGATTTTAACTATTGTAACCCTTCTTTAAATAAATTAATAATAAATGTCATAATCTAATCCAAGTGGGACTAAATGGTCATATATTATTCATAAGGTTGTTTTTGGTCGAATTAAACTTATCCAATAGAATTAGGACATGGGTTAGGGTAATAATAATATCATTTTTACCCTTAATTATCCTATTTACTTTTAACCATGGTAAATAAAAGTAAAAAGATACTATTCACCAAAAATTATTTTCATCTCATTGAACAACATTTCAGTCCTTGATATTAACCATGTCTCTCGGATTTTTGTAATTCCACTCACAGAAGTGGTAAAATTATGTTTAATGAAAAATTCATTTTTTAACTACCACTTTGTGGTTTCACTATTCATCAAAAAAATGAATGTTTCCAGAAAAATACCAAAAATTAGGCCTAAGATATATTTGATATTATGAACTCAAAAATGATGTCTATTTTACCAAATTCAAAACGTATCAGTTGTATTAATTAATTTAAAAATTAATTCCCGTCGTCAAAACAAATAGTGTGTTCTTAAGAGAAAATAACTATCAAAAGATTGACACTTGTTTATGTCTGGTTTAAATGTGAAATTACATCCAATGACCAATATTGTATTAAATTGTAAAAATATATTCTAAATATACTTTAAAACCACTAAAATTAATAATTTATCACTATTAATTATTTCGATTAAAAAGGTTGTTTTTAATTAAAATTTAGTAATTTTCACTATTCATCCGAAAATGAAAGTTATCCGAAAAGTACCAAAATTTCACCCTAAGATAATTTCGATATTACGAATCCAAAAATGAAGTCCATTTTGAAAGATAAAATTTATATAATTTCAAAAAGTGGGTATTACTATTCATAATGGCTAGTTCATAATAATATTATAATAATATCTCGTTTAGTGAAACTCAGTATTGTATACTACACATGCTATCGAGGAAGGTCGTGATTGCGTGTAATGCAAGGAAAGTCTGGGATGTGTGTTGTGAAAGCTCTTTTTGGTGTAGTGTACAACACAGGACATTAATGAAATTAAAAAGTATATTTTTCATAAAATCTCGGGGTGTTACATGAAATCTGGGACACAATTGAAGAACAATAAGTATTGAATACTACTACTAGAGACACATGGTCTCCATTTACCAAAGCTACATATAATAAATTCTGTAAAGTAATGAATTCTTTTTATAGTTCTCTAGTTGGCGAAGAATTCAATAGAATATCTGCTTGTAAAACTGCATATGAAAATTGGGATACATTAGCTATTTCTCAGGAGGGAACAACTAAAGTTAACAAAATGAGATTAAATACATATACTTTTAAATATGATAATTTTAAAAAAAACATGATGAAGTTCTTTCTAAAATATATCTTAGATTCAATGAAATAGTGAATACCATGAGTCTTCATGGGAAACTAATGGATAAAAAGTACTAGATTATGAGATTTCTTCAATGCCTACATGACATATAGAGAGGAACTTCTGTTTCTATCCAAGAATCTTATGACATTAGAAAAATACCAGTGAAGGAACTGACTGGAAAGCTTATGATGTATGTGGAATAACTTAAGGTGAATCAAGATGTTGATGAAGAACCCAGGAAGAAATCTATAGCATTCAAGACTGCTACTTCAAAGAACAGAGAAAAATAAAATGTTTAAGCTCCTATAGACACTTCCACAAGTGAAGAATTAGACTCTGACAGTGACAATAAGATGTCTCATCTTTCAATGGGATTCAAGAAGTTATACTAAAAAGAAAAATTTCTATATAAAATAAATCAAAAAAGGATGGTATGATGATAAAGGACAGTGAAAAAAAGGACATAAAATGGAATGATAAAACTACTGATGTAGTATGTTACGAGTATAAACAAAAAGTCCATATGAAGATTGAATTCCCAAAACATAAATTTAAGAAAAAGTATGAAGACAAGGGAACATGTTATAAAAAGGATATTAAAGACACCTTGAATGCCTCAAAAAGATAGATCTAGTGGATCTAACACATCTAATGTTCACAACAACAAACATGTAAATATGTGTATCGTGACAGAAAAATACGAGGTAACACCCAATTCCCCTATACCCAATGCATATTATTCTAGGAATGAATGTGAATCCAACAATGATGAAAATATGTATAAGTATGAACTATTTGAATACTATGTATTGCTTGAGTATACCTTTAATGAACTCAAGGATATATATAAACTATTGAAAATACAACATGCTTTAAATAAAAATTACAAATCTGATCTTGATATTGAGATAGAAAAATGTGACTAGTTGTTAAAATAAAATACTGAACTCAAATTATCCAATGATAAATTAAAAAGGGAATTGGAAATTTGTACTGATAGTAGATATACCCTGACTCGGTTGCTAGGGATAAAAATTCCTCCAAAATACACAACTGCTATAGGATATCAACCAGGACAGAGAAGGATTATTAAAACTAAATTTGTTCCAAAATCTGGACAGTTCACCACTTGTTTAAACTCTGGAAAATCTTTATAAAAACAATTCTCTAAAGGAACAAACAGTGTATTCATGTCTCAAAACATATCTACTGAATATATAAAACTTCTAAGACAAGTATGGGTTAAAAAAGATTTACTTTCTAACCTCTTTATACCCAAGAAAATATGGGTACCAATGTTACCTTTCACTTAATCTTTTTTACATGAAAATTTTATGAAGAGCTCCTATAAAACAATATGGTACTTGGAAAGTGGGTGGTCAAGACACATGACAAGATACTATTCATGTTTAAGAGACTAATTAATGTTGATGGTGGATAGGTCACATTCGGTGATAATTTAGAAGGGATGATCATCATCTTAAGGAAAATTGGTGACCCTAATCCGGTATTAATTTCAAAAGTACTTTTTGATGATGGATTAAAATACAATCTGAGAAGTATCTCTTAGTTATGTGAAGATTGTTTCAATGATATATTTGATAATGATGCATGAAATATTTTAATTCTAAAAATTATTTAATTTTTACTGCTCTTAGAAATGAGAGTGTATATGCTATTGAGTTATATTCTTTAGCTAAGCAAAATGATTTTTGATTAAATGCATTTCATAAGGAACCCTGGTTGTGTGGTAGAAGACTAGGATAGTACAATGTGCACTCACATAGGAAAATGACTAGGAAAACATTGGTTAGATACTTACCAAAATTGGAATTCCCTATTAACAATGTGTGTATTCCTTTTCAAAAGGGAAAACAACACAATGATTCCTTCCAACCAAAGAAAGAGGTTTCTACTTCTCAACTGCTTGAGGTTGTTCTCATGGACTTGTTTGGAACATCTAGAGTATAAAGATTAAATGGGAAGCAGTATATTTATGTTCTTATAGTTGATTTTTCTAGATATACTTGGGTATATTTTCTAGCTCACAAAAGTGAAGCATTATCTAATGTCATTAAATATTGAATGTCTGTAGAAAGTCATTGTGGACTTAGAATGAAGTCCTTGAGAAGTGATCATGGCCTTGAGTCTGAAAATCAAAAAATTGAATCTTTTTTCTCAAAAAATGGTTATACTCATAATTTATCTTCTGCTAGAACACCTCAACAAAATGGTGTTATAGAATGAATAAATAGGACACTTCAAGAGATTTCCCGGACTATGCTCAATGAGTTTAATCTAACTATCAATTTTTGGGTTGAAGCTGTTAACACAGCTTGTCACATTATCAATAGTGTCTTAATTAGAAATGTTCTTAAGAAAAACCCTTATGAGCTTTTGAATAATATCAAGTCTATGGTTAATTACTTTATAATTTTTTGTTGCAATGTCTTTATCCAAAAAACTAATGATAATCTTGACAAATTTTCATTAAAAAGTGATGAAGGAATTTTCCAAGGTTACACAACCTCTAGTAATGCCTATATTATATTTAATAAGAGAACCAAATGTGTGGAAGAAATAGTTCATGTTAAATTCTATGAGAGTGATCCACATGAACCCAAAACTACTCTTGAACATGTTGTTGATGATATGTCAATTCTGGATGTTAATGATAATGACATTTATATCCCTGTGAAAAAACCAGTTCTAGAAATTTTCCAGAAGCTATGCCTGGTGAATATAAACCTATATACAACCATGATGAGTCCAATTCAACTCTTTTTAGAGGTATATGAACTCTCAAAAATCATCCTTTAGATCTAGTAGAAGGTTATCTAAATAGAGGGACACAAACTAGAGCTTATCTGAGAAACTAGGATGAACATCATGATTTTCTTTCATAGCTTGAACCCAAAAATATTAATGGCCCAATTATTGATGAATTTTGGGTGATAGTTATGCAAGAAGAATTGAATCAGTTTGAAAGAAACAATGTTTGTTAATTAGTAGATAGACCTAAAGACACATTGACCATAGGAACTAAATGGTTGTTTAGAAATAAAGTTGATGAATCTGGAAACATAGTTTGAAACAAGGCTAGACTAGTAGAACAAGGATATAGTCAAGAAGAAGGAATAAACTACGGGGAACCCTTTTCTCTTGTAGCTAGACTAGAAGACATGATGATACTACTTGGTTATGCAGCTCATCTGAATTTCAAACATTATCAAATGGATGACAAAAGTGAATTTCTAAATGGGTATATAGTTGAAGATGTATTTGTTAAACAACCTCCTGGATTTAAAAATCCCCATTTTCAAAATCATGTTTTTAAACTATCTAAAACATCATATGGTCTAAAACATAGTCCAAGAGCTTTGAATGATAGGCTTAGTTCCTTTATTTTCTCAAATGGTTTTACTAAACGGATAGCATATCGTACCTTTTAAATTACAATGATTTACACAGATGTTTTAATAGAAACAATTTATGTAGATAATATATTTTCCAACTCCTCTAAAAACAATATATGTACTGTTTTTCAACAGTTATGCTAGATGAATTTGAAATGATTTTACTGGGGGGAACCAAACTTTTTGGATTTTATTCAAAAAGTTTTAAAATAAAAAAATTTATTATTTTAAATCAATGTAACTATACTAAGGATCTTTTGAAAAATTTTGGATTGGATTGTAATAAAGGTAGTGATACACCTATGAGTACCACTTATAAGTTGGATGTTGATGATACTAGTAAATCAATGGATCAGACCAATTACCAAGGTATGATTGGGAGTTTACTATACCTTACTTCTAGCAGACCTGAAATTATGTTCAGTGTATGCATGTTTTCTTGTATTCAAGACAATACTAAATAGTGTAATTTAACTTCGGTTAAAAATATTTTTAAATATCTCTAGTATACTCTAAATTTAGGACAATTTTATCCAAGAGGACTTCCATTTGATTTAATAAGGTATTCAGATACTGACTTTTCTGGTTTTTATTTACAAAGAAAAAGAACCTCTGAAACATTTCACATGTTAAGAAATTCACTAGTATTATTGTGTAGTTAGAAATAGAATTTTATTTCATTATCTACAACAGAAGCTGAATATATAGCTGCTGGTAGTTGTTGTGCTCAAATTTTGTGAATTAAACTCACTTCACTAGACTATGGATATCAAGTCAAATATGTCTCTATAAATGTGACAGAACAAGTTCTACTATCATCTCTAAGAATCCAGTATCACATGATAGGACACAGCATATAGATTTGATACATCACTTCTTGAGAGATCATTATCAAAGAGGTGATATCACTCTAGAATTCATCGGCATTGAACACCTATTGGCTAATATATGCACAAAGACATTGAATTCTGAGAGGTTAAATTACATGAATCCTAAGTTAGGTATGATAAGCTATTGAGTTTAGGACCTCACAGTTAGACATTACCGATATGACCTCACTATTGGAACTCACTATTTAACATTACTGATTGGACCTCACCATTGGACCTCATCATTGGACCTCACGGTTGGACCTTATCGATAGGATCTCACCATTGGACCTCACCGTTGGACCTTACCTATAGGACCTCACCATTAGACCTCACCATTGGACCTTATTGATAGGACCTCACCGTTGGACCTCTCCATATGACCTTATTGATAGGAACTCACCATTGGACCTTACCAATAGTACCTCATCATTGGACCCCACCATTGGACATCACTATTGGACCATACCGGTAGGACCTCCCCATTGGACCTCACCGTTGGACCTTACCAATGATGCCTGATCGATAATTGACTTGAGTCTGGATGGTTGTGTTCTTTTGTGTTTTCTACAAGAATATGAAAAGTTTTTTATTTTATTCATTTATTTTTCTTTTCACTCTTGATTTGTTTTCTCAATCCTTACATGATAAAAATAAATCACAGGTCAAATTTAAATCCACATAAAACCCTCTCCTGAACTATTTTCTCCCTACTCCTAAACACAATCTTCTACTGAAGCCTCGAATCACTCCAGATCAATGGCATGAGTGGAAAGGTTGTTGATTGCTGATGAAGGAGACGTGTCAGATCCCAAAATACATAGAGCTGAGTCATGTAGTGGAATTCAAACAGTGGAAAAGGTGCTTAAAAAATATTTTTTGAAGAGGAAAATAGTGATTGAGAAGGATCTTAGCTCAGAATTGTTGTTGATGAGCTGGTCATTAGTGCTGAAGGCACTTGAAGCTCAATGTTGGGACGTGTTCTTTTTCAAAAAATAATGAAACTTATTATTCGTAGCTTATGATGGAGTTTTATGAATATTTTTTTTGAGTAGTCTGATAATGAGAACCAGATGACTTCTAGAGTAAATGGAGTAAGTGTGACTTTATCCTCTGCTAGGTGGGATGACTACATGTGGGCTCCATATGAAGGGATTTTTGATTACTACTCAAGAGTGGTGCATTCATTTACTATGTATTTTTTATAATGATGCCATAGATGAACTGACAGGGAATGGGATTCATAGAAATGTAATTGCTACTGAAATGGTAGGAGAAGATAAGCTGATGTTCAAGTTTATTCAGCATGTTTTATGTCACATGAGAGGTAACTTTTCAAATTTAAGGTTTCAAGATGTTTTTATCCTATATCTGTTAAATCATGAATATAAGATCAACTTATATAGGATGATGATGATTGAACTTGAATATACGACCAAGATCGGTTCCAAATCCAATTCCTTATTTCATGCTAAGTCGATATCCATTATATTGAAAGTGAAAGGAGTTGCTAGAGATATGTAGGAAACTGTTTTTGTGATTGATAACCATTGCATCACCAATGTGATTTGAAAGCTAATGAAGATCAACTGGAATCCATGGATGAGGAGATGGGTGAATGATGATTCTATGGTATATGAAGAGTTTAACTCTGTTGATCATCCTACTAGGCTTAAAAATAAGATAGACCCTGGTCTTAAGTCTTATGAAGAAGATCATGCATATTCTGATGAAGAAGAAGTTGTTATTGTTTAAGAATGCGAGTATTCTCCAATAGGTAACAGAAGTGATCCTGACCTTCCCTCAAATCCTCCTGCTAGCACAATATCCTTTGGTGTCCCCAATCCTCCAAAGAGGTTGCCTAGAAGGTAGAATATCCTAAGGGATAGTAATGATGAAGAGACGAGTGAAAAGGAAGGGTAGACCAAGTCTTAATAGACATTAGAGAAACCTCGGATGAGGAAGAAGACACTGATTCATGTCATGATGACTTTGAGATGGTTTATATTGAAAGGGAAGAAGAATATATATGTATTAGTCCTCTAATATGACTTACATAAAGTGTAGAAAGAGGAGATGAAGAAGTTTCTATTTCAGTTTAAGCTGGAGTTGAAATGGCAGTAGTTCAGGATTCAACAGAAGAAGAAGCACTGGGATATCCTACTGATGTTGTTGATCAAGGAGATATGGAAGAGATAAATGAGATTGATCTGGATAATTCTCCAGTAGAGGGGGAGGATCCTTTTGCTATAGGATCTACTGTTGTTTCTCACGGAATAGAGGACTGGACAAAAGCTCTAGGATTAGTGGTCATAAGAATAGATTATGGAGATTCTGAAGATGAACAACCTATTAGAAGTTCTCCAATTCCCACTGTTTTAGAAACTACCAATGTGTAGCCAGTGTTTATTTTACCTCGAGACTATGTGAAGAATTATGATTTGGAATCCATGAAGTCATATTTGAAGAGATACTTTTATGGTTGATCTGTTATTATGTAGAGATAAATGGCTCTCAATTAGAAGTTTGTAGCCTCTTCCTTAGAAATGGTGAACTCCACTATTCTCTCCAGTTTGTTTCATGAAGTGGTGAAATACCATAGTCAAGTGAAAAACGTGGCAGAGTCTCGGGAATGGTGAAACAGTCAATTTCATGCTTGGACTCCTATATGGATTCAAGAGGTCATGTTGATAGAGATCTCAGATATATCAAGAGTGTGGTTCCATAGATGAAAACTATGATTGATGACTTTAATAAGTCCATGGAAACACATGTGAAAGGCCAATATGATGATGTGACAAAGCTAATCTATGGCATGACTAAATCCTTTAAGGGGATAATGGCTTTCTCTATATCACCTCTAGGGTAATATTCTTCCACTTCAGCCTCTACTTCAGTTGATATAGGGGCCTTCATATCTGTTATTTGAGAAGAAGTAGAAATATTCTCTAGTGGAAATACCCACGACCCTCAATCTATGACACATGTCATTTGAATTACCATGGAAATTCATAATATTATGGGAGACTATTTAAGGTAAGCTTCTCAACATTATAAGGCCATAAAAGACCAATTTGACTTCTATTACAAATGGGTATACACTAAGCATTTGATGGATGGTCACTTTAAGATGATTTTGGAAAACATGAGAGTCCCTCCTTTCACTCAAGAATTTAATGATCAAGTGAGAAAGCCTAGAGAAATGAATCCTTCCATGGATAGATTCATGAAAAAAAAGATGATTATCTCTTTTCTATGTAATGAGGAGGAATTATTTTTATGGATTTCAGAAACCTTCTTTTCCCCTTCCTCCATGTGGATTGCATGACCATCATTATTCCTCCAGCGTTGCCTTCTAGCTATGGAGCCTCAGGATCATCAAGTGCTACACCTATGATGACTCTTGCACAGGCCATTAGATGTATAATCCCCACCATTCCTTAGATATCTACTCACTATAGGTCAACTGATGCCTCAGTGGCTGCTCCTCATACACTGCTAACTTCCATCCATCGGCCTATCCCTCCACCTTCAGAACCTATATCCTCAACATCCAAAGAAAAACCTCCAATGGACAAGTCAGATGTGGATTGAGTGTGGACTATCATAGCTGATAGGGATTAGTGTATTCCTTTTTTATACTATACAACTGTTTTATTAATACAAACACTCCCTTTTATCTCTTTTTGTTATGCCTGATTTTTGTTAATCACAAAGGGGGGAAAGTGTTTAGTGTTTCAGTTGGTTATCTTAAATTTATATATGTTATGGCCTGAATTCATTATTAATGTTATAATAGTATGTGTATGCTAACATCACTGGTGAAATTAAAATATTTTTTATCCTTGATTCAAAACTAATTAATCCAACAAATTCAATGACATAATTTTTGATTATCAAGAGGGGGAAGATTGTTGGACTCAGCTGTTTTGATAATCCAAAATAATGTTTCATTTTGGTGATAATAATTTTTTAAATCTATGTTAATGAGGTTTCATTAATGTTCCTTGTTTCTATCATGTAATATTCATATACTTCTAATCTCACTACTTGTTGGTTTAATCTTACAGTGCAGAATTTATCAATTGAAAGGTTACCGATGCAAAGGTTACCAATGAAAAGGTTACTGATTAAAGGATACAGTGGAAAAGGTTATCGATGAAAAGGTTACCAACAAAAAGGTTACCGATTCAATGGTTATCGATGCAAAGTTTACCGATGAAAGGTTACCGCTGAAAAGGTTACTGATGCAAGGTGTCTGATGCAAAGGTTATCGATTCAAAGGTTACTGATGCAAGGTCACTGATGGAAAGGTCACCAATGCAAGGTCCCCAATTAAATACTACTATTGAAGGCTACCACTTAAGGATACCGATGGAATGTTTTGGATTTAAAGTTATAGTTAGAGGGTTCTAATGTACACCTACTATTGAATCCTGCCGATGTAAAGTCTACCGTTACCACTCTACCAATTATTCCATACTTTGTCAAAATTCTTAACATTATTCTAAAGGGAATATTTGATCATTTAAATTCTCCTGACATTAATTATTGTTGATTATAGACATTTCCGGAGACCATATATGGGGATAGTATGCAGTACAATAAAGACAACATGTGAAGATAAAAGTAGTGCACATGATGAGAAGTGCTAGTATGTCTGTAGATGAAAGGAGCGTACTAGATACATTAAAGAAGAACCATTCGAAACATTCACTGAAAAATCCAAGAAGGTTAAGAAGATAATTTCAGGGAATTAATTTCAAAGCTTCCTTATATGCTTCACAAACCCTTGATCAAAACCAGAGGTGGAATACTTGATGCCAGAACCTACAGTTGTGACACTCTGTTTTGGAGACAACTTCTAAATAAAGACTCTGACATCAAATTCTCAATCCAAAGTGTCAATAATTGAACTGAAAACACATATAACTTTCTAAACTCAAGCATTTAATCTTATCTCTATTGTGTTCCTTCATTTTTCATTTTGAGAAGTGTGTGTGCCTACCTATTACACACACTGTCTCTGCACTTGAATAAGAGGATACTGAATATCTTCACATCAAACTTCTCCAACATTTTTTTTCCTCGTATAATTGTGGAATTGACCATGTGTTGTATGTACTATTTGTTTTTTCCACGATGAACTGTGGAAGAGGGTGTGAACCCTGGAACATTTGTGAAAACTATTGTAATTACCGATATAGGATGTGTATCATGTTTATTATTAATATAAACTGCTTGGAGGTAGGTGATCACCAAGGGAGAGAAATAAGTCTTAGATTGATATTGAAAATCTTGTTTTAAATTATTGTGCACTATATTTTGTTATACGCTTTTTTATATATTTTTTGTTGGCTATATTTTCTAAAACATATAACTTTTTTTCATTAACATTGATAGTTTGTTTTTGATACTGTGTGTATATGTATAATTCAGAAAACTGGTTTCGAATGCTGGATAAGTGTATTACACCAGTTCAACTGAGGACTAATCACCCTTTGAGAAATATGTTGACAAACAGGACATTTACATCTCTACTTCTTTAATAAACTGGACCGTTTCAAAATTGGCGATTCTTCATAAAAAATGCTTTAAACCGGAATTTTAAGTGAGAACTCAATTCACCCCCCACTTGATATTCCACTCTAACCAACATCACTCATGGTAGTAATAGATATTCTATAGGAATAATTTAGAGACAAAGGAGAATATATATATATCACAATTTGAGGGATTATATTTTGAATCCACTTAAAATAAGATTGTACATCTCCAAAAAATGGGTCGAAATGACCAACATCATCATCAATGAAATATTAGCAAGCATAAATAAAAAAATTATAAAATTAATTATAAAATTTATTGCTAAATATCACCTTTTCATGGTTCAAGGATTTTTTTCAATTTATTTTTATATATTCATTATAAATGTTGATTATTCATATTTTTCTGCAGATTATATGCTTGATTTCGAAAAATCCGTGTTGGTAATGGGCCCAAACATCCCTTATTTTATGATCAAAAACTATATCAGTTATTATAGAGTTTTAGATTTATTTTATAATTAATAAATTTATTGATCAATATTACAATTCATTCATTAGTTTTCCATTTTTGTATTCATTTTCGATCAATTATGTCAAGATAAAGTATTCATTCTCTATCATATGACCAAGAAAAGGTTATGGTTAGGTGAAGAACACAGATAGAAACGATCTGGAGGTGTTGTAGATCTAGGAATAAAACCATTATTACACCAAGGGTTACCTAAATTACACATTGTGTATTCCTAATCATCATAAAAGGATTCACTCATGTAAATCATGACACATTTTTTGGAATCATTACAGAACATATATTTTTACACACAACATACGTAATTCTTGTTTTCACATGACATGGATTGATTAAACACCATATATTCATACTAAATGTTGTGTGGTCTTGCTAATTTAATAGTGATACCATGTAGTCAATGAATGTGCAATGTATTTATTCATGCATTAAAAACATGCTCCGAGTTAACTTCACAATATGTTACACAGGATGACCATGATTACATGATGGGATAATGTCATACATGCTATGTAATATAATATTATCTTAGGTGGATTGCATGTCATTCCCAATGAATGTAATGTCAGATGGACAATGGATAATTACACACCATGCAACCAATATATGTTTCATTAAATTCATACTTGTTTATGTTAAGTAAAAACAATGTTGACATGTACACCTTGTAAATTAATTTTGCAGAAAAATAAATTATTTGTGATATTATTCTAAACTACAATGTCTGTCGATATTATGAGCACCATTTGATATGGATCAACAAATTAGTAAATTCTAAATTTATTTCCACATAATTTTCATATATGTATATATTATTGTTTTTATAGAAAAATTCTATGTTATAGGAGAATTTAATGTGGTACATTCCATATATGGTAAAATCTTTTCATTTCTCAATTCACAATAATATGACTAGTGAAATTTAAATACAAAACTAGACTCTTCGTAACTATGTTCCATTCCATGTATGATACATTCCACATGAATAGACTATACACTACCACCAAAGGAGCATCATAGTTTGGGTGGTTGTATTCAATGTTGCATCTGAATCAACCCTTGTTTACTTATATATATTAAATAAATTTAATTTAAACTATTTTATATTAAATTATAGATGATGGGAAACTAATATATATCAATTATTTCATTTATTATTATTTATGTTAATTAATTATTTAATATATTATACTATTGATTAATTTTTCATGTGAAATTTATCTTAATTAAAAGAGTGATTAGAAATGTATACTATCTTAAGGGAATGATATGTTATTATATGTATTTGACTGGTAAGGATCTTGACTGAACAATTTAAGTGTTGGATTTATATTTTGTATAATATTATTAAATGTGTTTTTATATATTATAAATGCTTAATCTATAAAATATGATTTCCTATGAGTTATCCTTCTTAATGTTATTACATAAGAATTATATGATCATAGATCACTTTATGTATTTCATTCAATTGGTTCCAATTTCACATGATTGGCTATATAACATGTAAAGGATAAAATTATAATGAGTGGAGGTATATGAGAACCAAAATCATGATGAAACCAACCAAGATGATAAAAATGATGATGTTGGAATGTTTCAACTCAATACAGGTCCATCTAATGATGTTTTTCCAATAAGGTAATCGATAAATTTATCATCTGATCGATAATTAATCAATTAAAAATCTCAAGATCATGTCACTTTTTATTTTTTCAATGTGAATTATTATCAAATATATAAGATACTATTTTATATGACATTAAATTTTATCAAATAATCTAAAAAATATAATATAACATTTTGGGTAAAGTATAAATGGATTATTCATAAATATAGTATCATTACATGGATATAAAATATTGTAAAATCCAAATAATCTTAAAGATTCATGTAAAGGATATATTAATGAAAATTTCACATAATAAAGAAAATACCCTAAGTAAATATTAATTCAAAATAATTTTATAACTTATGTTATGAATGAAACCACAGTTCAATGTTCATTTATTGCCAAATTCAGGGATCTTTTAATAATCATAGAGTTGTAACAAAGGGTTTTGGGTTTGCTTAACTAAGCTAGTATCAATGTTTAACATCCAAAAAATGACATTGTATAAATTAAAGGAATGTGTTAAAGAAATATGAGTTAGTATTTATGGGTTATAGAGTTCACTCGATGAGTTAAATATCTTCATGTTAATAAAAGGAAGAAAAGACAACCCAATATATGTAAATAATTTTTCAGGAAAATTATTGGATTATGGAAAGGAAATATGGATTCATATAACTGGAATTTCTAGGATATAATATATTATTAGAATAATGGTGAGAGATATTATGTCCTGAAAAAATTGTGGCACAAGATTATGATTATTAAAATCATTACATCTCATATTTTTTGGTAATCAAAATATTGTTTTGAATAAACATTTTTTTTATTGTAGAAAAATTGGAACTTTCATGGATATCCTTATGATACATATTGGATAATGAATACCTAATTTATGGATGTAACTTATAGGGGTGGTGTAAGAACCTATTCCTTATACTAATCTATGAAATGATGGTTTATGTGATAGAGGCCCCAGTCCCCGATCCTCCTATTATCGATGAATGTGATGTATATACCACTATCTATTTAAAAAATTTACAATAAGTATGATTTATTATATTTTATGTAATTATATTTTTCTTAAACCCCTATAATTAACTTATTTTACATATCATTACCTTGTCACATGTAATTTATGACCCTTGTTTCAGTTTTACTTTACTGGCAGTTTGTTTGGGGGTTTTTCAGGTGGATTTTGAAAAAATTTAGAGCTTTAAGGGGTTGAGTATTATTTTCACATGGTTAGTGTAGACCATGCAATTTGGATCAGAAAACGATGTGGCCATGTTAGAGAAACATGAAGAGGGTGTACAGTTTTTCAAATTTAGGAACGATCTCCCCCAAACTGTGCTGCCTCAAAAAATGGAGTTTTTTAAAATTTGCACATGGTTACTACAAACCATGTGACCTCTGTTGCATACCATGAAAGGATATTATTAATACCCTCAAAATTTTATATTTATATTCGTTAAATCCCACAGTTTAATCCATAATCAAGTCAACTAGAACCTAATGATTTTCCTTCATCATGAAGGATATCAAGAAGTGGTTTTGACTCCACAAACCCCTTATATTAATAGATCAAAGAATTATTAATCTCATTTGATCTCTGTTTTCTAAGAATATATTATCCCTTGCAGAATCATAATTTCATATTTCTTATTTTTCCTTGAGGTTTATAGGTAATCATGTTGTTTATTGAGCTAAAAATATTTTAGATTGATCAATATTTTAGGTTTTATTTCTTGATATCCTTCGCCTCATTCGTCATTACCGATACCATTTCAGGTGTTGTCTATGATTGTGTGATCAATTCTAGGTGGTTACATATAAATTTTTTCCTGAAATTGAAACCATATTTTTTTATTTTAAATGAGTTTTTAAATATTTTATATAACCTTGAATTCTAAATTATTTGATTTATTATTGTAAAAGGCATGGAGTTTTTGAAAACCCCAATTTAAATAGAATTGGAATGTGGGGTAGATTTGAGTGAAAAATGATGGTATGAATTTAGAATTAATTTCATGAAATTATAAAGAGTTGATTTTTTAGAAAAATGATTACATTTGACATTGATTTTGGAAATCATGGAAATAGATAAAAACCTATTTATCTATATTGAAATGAAATTAAATGTTGAAGACTGAAATTTGGGAATTGAACGATTTATATACTTACCCACGATTTATTTATTTATTGACTGATTTATTGTTTAAATAACATGTTGGATTTTGAAATTATTCTTTAAATGGTATATGAATTCTATGAATTTTTCTCACTAGAAATGGATATATTTTTAGAGATCTAGGTATAGATTTATTACATGACTACATGAAATGGGTTCCATTAGTTTGTAGACTATCAGTAATCATTTCAACTCTTTGGGTGTTGATTAATGTGTTCACACCTATGTTTAGAAGTTATCATTAAGAGATGTGTGAGGATCCTATTACTAGAAAGTAACATACTACGGGGTTTTATACATTGTGCTAAATTTTTGTTGTCTTTTCTACACATTCAATCATTTCATGAATATTTTTGAATATGATAACATGTTTAAATCAATGTTTTTTATGAAATGTCCATTTATGTCTTTTTAAAAAATTTTATATTATATATTACATATTTTGATTATGAATGAATGTTTTGATTGAAAATATATAAATACCATGCCCAGTGTTTTTTATATTAAAATAATAAGTGGATTATTATTTTGGAAAACACGGTGAGAGCCCATTTGGATTTATAGCTCAAAACACACCTTTTACCTATGCTATTTCTATATTTTCTTATGCCATGTCTGAGAAAAGGGAAATATTCCCATGTAGGTGGTGGACGTTCTTGATCTCTATGACCTAGAACCATAGAGGTGACTAGTGTAAATTTCGTCCACTCATTACAGGGGATGTCCAAGTTGTATTTTACTTATATGATGTTTACGTTGATAATGTGTTTTTTTGGTTTTCTTAACTTTGGTTTCTAGTAAACTATCCTTGAGGAGATTTGATAATACAGAATTGAATCTTTATATCCCATTTTTGTTAGCAAAAAATCAATCCATCTATGTTTTTGAATGATGAATGGTAATAGTAGCCAACTGATGGGGATTCAGAGCCCCCTTGAGGCCATGTTTTAGTGGGATCAGTGATCAGGTTACTAGGGAATTAGGCATACTTTGTGAAAAATTTGTGTCACTGGTGGGAGGTTCTAAATCATTAATTGGTATTATTATGTATTTTGAATTTCCTAGTAGAAGTTATAAAACAATGTTTGGAAATAGATGTTAATTATGATTGAGTTCCTTTACATATATCACCCTAATGAGAATTACATTACTATGGATGTTTGGGAATAGAAAAATGAGGAATGTATTGATTTGATTATAGTATATTCCCTACCTTTGCTTTTATTTTTTTTAGATACCAATCATGAATTATATTATATGGAATTTATATTTTTGTATCTTTGACTTTTGTATCCTTCAACCCTGTAATCAATTTAGTGCTTCTGGGGTTGTATATTGATTTCATGTATCTTTATTCCCTAGTGAATCAATTTTAATAGGCACTTAAGTTGAATCTACGCATCAGCTACAGTGAGAAAATCCTCTAATAGACTAGAATATTATTGAGGTAAGAGGGTATTCAATAAATTCTTATGAAAAAGTAGTTAATACCATTCATATTTAGGATCTATTTGTGCAACATCAAAGGGATGTATCTCGTAACCATGATCAATAGTTTCTTCATCAAAATGCTCCTACATTCCTTGGTTTTGGTGATACTCAAGGGTAATATTTTTTTATAAATATTGATCTTCCTTTTTTAGTTTCTATAAATTATTGATTTGATTATGTTACGGGGTTCTACCATCAATATGGATGTTCCCAACCACAGATGGTGGGATTCAATGGTGACAACAAAGAAGCCTGATATTTTTGATGGTAAAGACATTGGAGTTCACCTCACTGATCAATTCTATATAGATTCGATGGTATTGGAAGAGTGTTTGCAGACCCTTACCCACTAGTAGGGTGAAAATTACACGATGTAGTATGTGAACTATTTCCCTTTTCTCATACAGTATGGTACTATGGTTGTGAATAATGAGAATCTAAAATCTTAAATATCTAATATGATTCATTTTGAAAAAACCCAAATCTAAAAAATTCAGTTTGAAGATCACTTCATATACTGATGTACTAGAAATAGTGTGCGTGATAATCTTGATGAAGCTTGAAATTTATAGCTGATAAGAATACCTATATATCCTAGTATTAGTTCCTTGAGTTTACTAAATGGAAAGAGAAATCCTGATGATCTATGTGATAGATTTAGAAATAATGATTCTATGAGAAATCCTTCAATGTTGAGAAGTGGTTTTTTTAATTGCTTCATGTGTGGAAATTTTGGTCATAAAAGTTGTTTTTCACTGAGGAACCATTGATATGTGGTTAGTACCATCACTCAAGATACCTTCTAATGTTCTACAATTTCATTTCTGATTTGTGTAGTGGACCATGATTTGAATAACTGTTATATAATGTGATTAAATTATATGTACCATGATCTAATGGGTTCTAATCACATGAATCTGATATAAATATTCTCCACACAATGTAAGAGTCTCTAGAGGAAGTAGATTCTTTTTTAGATAATTTGGGAGGTACCATCAAAATAGTTTCATTATTACTGACAACATTATTTGATATTGGTTTATCTCAATTATTTACATCGGCTAATTTTATGAAATTGAAAAATATTCCTCTTTTATCCTATGTAAGTGATATGACAACACACTTCAAAATAAAGATAAAGAAGGGACATTGATGTCCTGCTTATGTTTTATACTTATTATAATTTGAGAAAACATAGGACTTTCTACTTCTCAACATGAAACCAATGTAAATTATCGGCTAGATGGATTGGATGATTGATAATATGACCTGAATTTATGTTTATATTTGATGGGACTCCATTACAGCACATTATAGGGTTTTTTGTGTATTTCACAAAGAATGAGACCTGAGGATGAGTAGGGCATGGTAATTTATTAAAATGTTGGCTAGGGAAATATTATTTTTTTACTGTGAGTGGGAATGACTGATTAATTATATCTCTCCAATCATCATCACAATTCCCATTGCCTTTCCATTTGATTTCCCATGTCAACCCTTAGTAAGAGAGGTATATTTATATTTGGGTTTACTTCCTAGTACTCAACCAACAACTATTACTTCTTACTATATGCACCAGAAGTGTTCAAAGAGTTAATGACTTGGTTGGATGAACTAATAGATAATGGATTTCAATGCCTGATAGTGACTACTTAGGTGGAACCTATTCTATTTGTGATGAAATTTGAACGAACACTTTTCCACTATTTTGATTAATAGTAACTCAATCGTGCTACTGTAATGAACATGTATAGGTTACCACATATTGATGCACTTTTTAAATAGATGAAAGGTGAAAAGAGTTCTCGAATACATAACACCATTATAGTTATCACCAATTTAGGATTAAATAATATAACCTTCCAAAGACATACTTCAAGAGTAACTATGGCCACCTTGAGTATATCATTATTCCTTATGGCTGACCACGTCTTCTTTCGTCTTTATAGAATTTATGTATAGAATATTCCACGTGTACCTCAAATCATTATATTTGGTTGTAACAACCCGAACTTTATAATTATATTTTTTTCCTAAATTCTTGTGTTATTTTATTTTATAATCAAGAAGACTATATCCTTTAATCAATGATGTGGTTATAATTAAAATGAGACAGTTGGGTTTCAACTGTTATATGATCATTGGTCAATATGACCATTGGAAACTATAATCATAACATTTTTTAATAAATATAGTTATATCGGTTAATCAATATAGAATGAAGTTTGAATGGCCTCATCCAGTATATGCGGGCCATATGAAGCCCATCTTTCAGAGGTTTGGAAGGTGGTAGCATCACTTGGCTTTGCTCTAGTCCAAGCCCAAGTTGAACATCAACATATATAGCTTGAACGGAATCGCCTAAGGGAGAAGTTCAAGATGATCGAATTCACCACTCAGGCAATGTTGTCAAAGCCACCCCAAGAATCTCTCACCATAGCAGACCTTGAACTTAGGTCCTATTTTGGTGTTGTAAGGGGTTATATAACAAGACCTCATCTACATTGTGTAATCGCTTTATATAAATAAAATTATTATTTATTATTATGGAAATGTTTTTAGATTTCAAATATACAGATAAATATACGATATGTATTATTGATGAAGTTGGGGAAAAAGGGGGTACTTTAAAAAAATTATTCTTTAAATAATAAATAATGTGAAATTATTTTCAAAAAATTTTCTTTTATAGTTGTGATCAGTGAGAATGTCAGAGTCTAAAAAGATCAACTAGATTTCTAGTTAATAGAAATGTATGAATTGTAACATACCCATATCAATAGTAATGAATATTAATGAATAGTAAATTGGCCAAAAAAAAGAAACCTCACCAATGAATGTATAAATAAAATTTAAGAATCTTAAAAGTGAAAAAACAATCATAGTATAAGTTTTGATATTTATTTTATGTCATAAATATTTTAATTTCAATTTTATAATTAATTTAATAATATAAAATGGAATTATATTTTCAAAAACTGTAATCATAAATTATTACTTTATGTTATTATGGTTATATGATAAATTTATTAGACCATGTTTTGTTTTTAAGGTGTTTCCGATTGAGTTATAGTTTTAAAGTTGTAATTTTGGAATACATATTGATTTTATATAAAAAATAAATTAAAAATTTTTAGAAAATTATTTTCATAAAATGGAGTTCATTTTTGAATTTAGACCATAGATATTAGGATAGGGTGAATTTTAGGGATTTTTTTAAAACAATTGAATTTTTGGTGAGTAGTAAAAATACAATTTTGAGTTTCGGGTGTCTAATGAAATAATTAATGATGTAATAATGATATAAGCTTTCTGGATGACTTATGAATAGTTATATATGCTATTAGGTGTCCCAAGAGGCCAATACCATCGGAAAGCCCATGGTTTTTCAAATACCACTGAAGAGGTGTCTCTTAGAAATTAATATTATATTCACTAACATTTCCTATAAATACCATGCCATTTCCCTCAATCATTTCATTCCAAAATCCTCCTCAACTATGTTGTGTTCTCCTTACCTCCCATTTTTTCTCCCATGGTTCCCTCAATCCTCCCACGGTCCTGAACATCATGCTTTCAAAGTCACTCTTCATGGTAAGGGATCCTTTCACCCGCCTCTTTTAAATCTTGACTTCCTTTATATAATGCCTTATAGTTCCATTCTTTTATGAGGGGTATTTTTATTAAATATCATTAATTTTTCCCATGTAATTTACAAATGATGATAGACCCTTTCTTCTCTCCTTAAATGATTTTTTAAATCTTTAGGTCACACCCTTAGGCTGACGAATTTTAGTAAAAGAAATCGTGTATTCTCTTTTCCTTCGAGATTCATATTCATATGGTATTTCCTTCATATATAAATACCATGATCTTATTTCTTTTTATTCAGTACCCATACTGTGTTATGAGTTATTTATGAGTGGGTGGCCCTTTTACCCTCTATTTTTAATGTTTTCTAAACAGATGTTATGTAGCTGTTATGCTGCAGAATTTTCATCTCGAAATTCCTCCCTCTTTCTCTCTTGAAATTATCTTGTGAATAACGAGACCTATATAATATTTATTTGTCCTAATAAATACAAAAAAAATTATTATTTTTTCTCGAATTTGCATACATATAACCCTCAATCTTTTTGCTTGTATTATAAATGACATAATGATCTTATTTTTAAGAAATCTTAAAACGTCGCAATTTTGAAATGAAACCCATTTCTTTTATTCCCTATGGGTTATTTAAGAAATATATATTTATAATATATTTCACTAACATTAATGTAAAGGAATATTAAGGGTTCACCTTGATAGCTCTCAAATGATTTGGGTAATGAATTTATCTCTAGAGATGACAAGTTTCACGATACCTTGGTGAATAACCATGGTAATTTTTGTGACACCTCAGGGATAAACCTTTTTGATATGTTCATGAATGTCTAAATTAAATATTGTAGCAACATATTTAAGTTATTATTCATGTTATTTTAATTATTATATTCCTATTCTTCCATTTATCATTCCTATATGACATTAATCATGTTCTTATTAATATTTCTAAAATTCACATGTCAACTGTTTCACTTGTTTTTCATACTGATCCTTCTGCTAACCCTTTCCTTTCATGTATATCTCAATGATATGAGATGTAGTAATTGAATATATGATTAACCTTTTCTGAAGCCTTATGAGTGGTTTATAAAAATTATTTACGTTGTTATCGTTTATTATGTTCCTTATATCGAAGACACTAGACTTTAAGGATCCTCTGTTTGTAAAATATAATGAAAAGTTATATACTAAAAAGGTAGGATGATATAGTTGGTCAAAGGATAGTTTAGTTATTTATGGAAATTATGATTTGAATGAATTGGGAATAATCTAATAGAAGAGTTTAAATGTAAGAAAACTTCCTGGTATTTTGGTGAGTATTGAGTAAGTGGTTTATAAAGAAAATACATCCCAGACTGGATATGAGCAGGTAGAGGTGACTCTGGAATAGAGGTACCTAGGAGTGAAAACTCCAACAAGTTGTTTCGAGCTTGACCTGGGGTATCCTTGTACACTAAAAAAGGCATTGCTGCACTATTTGTTGTGACACTCTCGGGAGATATTTTTGGTTAATCGTAAGATTTTTTTGAATCATTATGAAGTATTTATAGAGAAATGTAATTGTTTAATGAAGTTTTAGGAAATAAAATCCATTATTGTTAAAGGATTCATAAAATGAAATAATGTTCTAACTAAAGTGTTATTCTTATAGAAATGTATGGAAATAGGATGAACCCTAAAAATGGTGACCACAAGGGACCATGTGTTAACGGCCCTTCGTTGGAAGCCAGAATGGAATCATTCTTGAGAATGATAATCCAACTAACTCTAGTTATAGGAAATAAATTGACTGAAGCTAAGAGACCGATCTCACCATGATGGTAGCAACATTATGTTGAGTCCATTATGCATCAAAAACCACCAACCTTCAGTGAATTGACTGACCCATTGATTGTTAAATAGCACATCAACTCTGTATAGAAGATATTTTTTGTGCTCCACTGTTCAGAGCAAGAGAAGGTCACCCTGGCTATCTATCGCTTAGAGGGAGAATTTTACCAGTGGTGGGAACTAATTAAAAACAAGAGGCAATGAGTCGAGGTTGATGATATGGAGTGGAAAGAGTTCAGTGGGATCTTCTTCAGTAAGTATTTTCCTTATTCCATGAGAACAAGAATGGAGAAAGAGTTTCTCGAGTTGAACTAGAAGAACAATGAATCTATAGGGAGCTATAAAATTAACTTTACAATACATTCTCATTATAAATCTACCTTTATCATCTATCCTAATGGTATGGTTGATAGATTCTTCAGTGGACTAATACCTCATCTATGAAAGAATCTATCCAACCTAGTCTATGACAGCTATGAAGAGATCGTATGGAGTGCAATGAAAGTTGAACTGGAGTTCAGAGAGAAGTGGTGGTGTCATAAGTTAAATGAAAAAAAGAGATCAATGGATCCCAGACAAGGGAGGACCTTTGATCATGTAAGATGAGGCAAGAAAGTGATACATACCATATGTAATAAATGTGAGAAGAAGAATTCTGGGAACTATCGACTCAGGAGTGGGAAATTGTACAAGTGTGGAAGATATGTCTATATTGCGAGGAATTTTCATAGTGAGGTGACACATCAATTTCCAAACTCTAAAGACAAGGGGAAGATAGTGTAGGACCTACCTAATGTCTAGTGCTTTAAGTGTGGAAACATGGGAACTTTGCTAATCACTATCCTAATCCGAGGGATGTGGAGGGGAACCACAATCAACCTCAACAAAGTCCATGGGGACTAGGTTGTGGTTTTTCTATCAAGATAGATGAATTTGATGCTCCAAATGATGTTGTAGTAGGTACACTTGTTTTAATCTCGTTTCTAGCATGTAATTTGTTTGATTTTGGTTCTACACATTCCATTATTTCCTCCATGTTTGCAAAGAATTTAGAATCAACCACCAACTTTCTAAAAGTAGAGTTATCAGTAAAGACTCCTGGTGGGATTATCCAATAATTATCAGGGTTTAAAAACACTAGAATTTACTTTATTGAGCAAAATCTTATTGTAAATCTAGTCGTCATTACTATGCTGTAATTCGACATTATACTAGGGATGGACTGACTCTCAAATTATAATTATAAGATAATATTCTGATGTACAGAAATCTCAGTAGTCTTGAATAGGAAACCAACAGTTATCTTCCATGGGGAGATATATCAACATGATATTTGTCTATAAGAACCCCTAATATCCTTATTTATAGATTTGATCATTGTAGAAGATTAATGAGATGAGATTTTAAGGATTGAAAATGTTCCCAACATCTAGGAATACATTGACGTATTTTCTGAGGCGTTACCCACACCTCCCCTAGAAAGAGAGGTAGAGTTATCTATTTAACTCATACGTGGATCTCATCCAATATCAAAAACCCTGTATAAGATGGAAAATGTGGAGCTATAGGAATTAAAGAAACAACTCCCTAAACTTTTGGAGAAGGGGTCTATCCGACCTTGTGTGTCTCCTTGGGAAGCACCTGTTCTCTCTATGAAGAACAAGGATGGATCAATGTAGCTATGTATTAATAATAGAGAACTAAACATGATTACAGCAATAAAAAAAATACCCTCTTCTATGAATTGATGACTTATATGACCAACATTGTGGGGCACAATTCTTCTCTAAGATTGATCTTCGATCTGGTTTTCATCAATTGAGGGTGAAGAAAGTGGATATTCTAAAAACTACACTCTAATCAAGATATGGGTATTATGAGTATGTTTTATGCCTTTTGGATAGACAAATGCACCTGCTATTTTTATGGATTTGATTAATATAGTCATTAAGGACTACCTTGATAACTTTGTGGTAGTTTATGATGATGATATTCTGATATATTCCAAATGTCGTGAGAGGAATGAGGCTCATCTAAGTGTTATTTTTCTAAATAAACAGGAGAGTCTTTTTTAATTTTCAGTAAATGTTAATTCTGGTTACAATATGTTTGTTTCTTGGGGAACATTGTTACCAATAAAGGAATCAAAATTTACCCTGAAAAGAAAATAGTTATAGAGGAGTGGCCTCAGCCAACCACTATTACTAAGGTTCATAGTTTCCATGGATTAGCGGTAAATTATTGTAGGTTTGTGAAAAATGTTTCAATACATTCTAATCCATTAACCATATTAACTGAAAAAGGGGTCATGTTCATCGGGATAATGGAGCGTGATGAATGGTTCCAAGAGATGATGAAGAGATTGGTTACTGCATCCATGTTAACTCTACCCTCAAGTGGAGAAGGATTCGTTATTTTTTTGCAATGAATCTATGAAAGGGATTGGGTGTACCCTCATAGCATATGATAAGGTCATTACTTATGCATATCGACAGTTGATGAATCATGATTAGAACTAAACTACGCCTGATCTGGAGCTGGCTATGGTAATTTTTTATTTGATGATATGGAGGCACTATCTTTAGGGGAGAAATGTGATATATACACATACCATCAATGTTTGAAGTATATTTTTACACAAAAGGAATTGAACAGGAGACAAAAGATATGTTTGGAACTTATTAAAGACTGTGATTTTTTTAATTCATTACCATCCCAAAAGAGAAAACAAATTCGTTGATGCATTATGCAGGAAAGACCCAGTTGTTCTGTCTATTTTGAGGATTCAAAGAGATCCTTTGATCAATGACCAAGTAAAACTGTACATGGGAATTATAAAGGAAGGGACATCATCAACCCTTACTCAAATGATTTCTCAACTATCGTTACTAGAGAAGATCATGAAAGCTCAGAAAGAAGATCCTTTGTTATAGAAGATATTTGATGTTGTGAAGGATCAGATGTTTCTGAAGTTCAATACTGATCATGAAGGTGTACTGAAATTTCATACCAGACTATGTGTTCCATCTATTCCGGAAATAAAGGAGCTGATGGATGAAGAACACAACTCTACTTTCACTATACATTATTGTATCAAGAAAATATATAGGGACATTCATGATCATTATTGGTGGGATAATATGAAAAGGGAGATTACTGTCAGCATGTCAAGGTGCCTGGTATGTCAGAAATTGATGGTGGAGTGACAACTTACTAAAGGGATATTGCAACCACTACCCATACCAACATGGAAGTGGGACAATATCACTAGGGACTTCTTCACTGGTCTCTTGAGAACTTCCAAAGGAAACAATGCGATATTCGTTATTGTGGATCATCTCAACATGACTGCCCATTTTGTCTCTATCAGATAAGATATTTCACATGATCAGCATTCCAGGATTTATGTGAAGGAAGTGGTAAGGCTACATGGAGATCCACTCTCTATCATTTCTGATCATGATCCATGGTTCATATCAAAATTCTGGAGAAGTCTTCAACAAGCTGTGAGCACTAAATTGAATTTCAGTATGACCTATCACCCCCAAACTAATTTCCAAACTGAAAGAACTATTTAAACACTAGAGGAAATGTTGATAACATGATCAATGGAATTTAAAGGTTCATGGAATCAATATCTCCCTTCAGTTGAGTTCTCGTACAACCACTTCTTCCACTCGAGCATTAAAATGGCACCATATTAAGCTCTATATGTAAAGCGATGTAGAACTCCTACTTGTTGGGATGAAGCTGGTGAGAGAAATCTTCTTGGACCTAATCATGTGCAGGGGATGACAAAAAAGGTCCATTCCATCCAAAAACACATTAAGGATGCTCATTGTCGACAAAAGTGCTATGCCAACAACCCTCAAAGGGAATGGAGTTTGATATTGGTGAAAAAGTATTTCTCTGTATTTCACCTTGGATGAGAGTCATGAGGTTTGGGAAAAAAGGGAAGCTCAGCCATAGGTACAATGGACCCTAGGAAATCCTTGATTGTGTGGGAGCAGTGGCCTGCCAGCTTGCACTTCCTCCAAATTAATAAAAAGTTGATGATTTCCTCTATGTATCCCTCTTAAGGAAGTACATAATTGACCATTCAGATGTACTAAATCTAAAGGTTGTACTATTGGAACATGACCTCTCTTATGAGGAGCAGGAGGTGGAGATATTTGATCGTAGAGACAAGGTTCTATGCAACAATACTACCCCTCTTTTTAATGTATTGTGGAGGAACCAAAAATTTGAATAAGCCACATGGGAATGGGAGGAGTCTCTGAGACAGAAGTACCACCACATTTTCTCATCAGAGGGTACGAGATAAAATTTTGGGGAGAAATTTCCTAAGGTTGGAAGAATATAATCACCCAAAATTTTTAATTATATTTTTTTCCTTAATTTTTGTGTAATTTTATTTTATACTCAACAAAACTATATCCTTTAATTAATATAGTGGGTAAAATAAAAATGAGACCATTGGGTTTTGACTGTTATATGACCAATGGTAAATATGACCATTGAAAAATTAAATCTTAACGTTGTGTTTTTATAAATATAGTTATCTTGGTTAATTAAAAAAGAAAGAATATTGAATGGCCTCATCCAGAAGACTCGGGCCATATGAAGACTATCTGTCAGAGCTTTGGAAGGAGGTAGCATCATTAGGCTTTACTATGGACCAAGCCCAAGATGAACTTCAACATATGAAGTTTGAACGGAATCGCCTAAGGGAGAAGTTCAAGATGATAGAAATCCCCACTGAGGCAATTTTATATGAGCCTCCCCAACATTCTATCACCATAGCACACCTTACACTTAACTCCTATGTTGGTGTTATAATAGGCTATGTAACGAGACCTTAGCTGCTTTTCATAATCCTTTTATATAAATTAAACTTCTATTTATTAGTATGGAATCATTTTCGAATGTCAAATATCCGGATAAATATAGGATGAGTATTATTGGCGAATTTATGGGAAAAAGGGGTATTTCAAAATATTTTAATTCCTTAAATAATTAAACATTTGAAAATATTTTAAAAAAATGGTCTTCTACAATTGTCATCAGTTATAATTTTAGTGTCTAATAAATTCAAAATGATTTTGATTGAATATTAATGTATGAATAGTAACATAAATATATGAATATTAATGAATATTAATGAATAGTAAATTGAAAAAAATAGAAACATCACCCATGAATGTATAAATTCATTTTAAACATCTTAAAATTGAAAAAACAATCGTAGTATATGTTTTAGTATTTTTATGTCATAAATATATTAATTACAATTTTATAATTAAATTAATAATTTAAAATGGAAAAATATTTTCAAAAATTGTAATCATAAATTTTTACTTTATTTTTATATGGTTATAAAATAATTTTATGGGACCCTGATTACTTGTTTACGGTGTTACAAAATAGGTTATAGTATTGAAGTTTTATTTTTTGAATAAATAATGATTTTATTTAATAATTAAATTTAATATATATAGAAATTTATTTTCATAAAATGGAATTTATTTTTGAATTTAGAGCATCGATATTAGGTCAAGATGAATTATTTGGATTTTTCTAAAATAGTTGAATTTTTGGTGAATAGTAAAAATACAGTTTTGAGTTTCGGGTGCTTAATGATGTCATTAATGATGTAATAATTATGTAAGCTTTCTAGTATACTTAGAAATAGTGATATATGATATTAAGTTTCCCAACTGGCCAATACCATGGGAAAATACCATGTGCAAGCCCATGGATTTGCAAATACCACCAATGAGGTGTCCCTTGGAAATTAATAATTTATTCCCTCACTTTTATTATAAATACAAAGAAATTTACCTCATTAATTTCCTTCCAAAATCCTCCCCAACGAATTTCTGGTCTACTTACCTCCCAGGGTGTCCTCCCAGTGTTCCCTCAAGACTCACAAGGTCCCGACATTCATTCTTTTGAAGTTACTCTTCCTAGTAAGGGATCCATTCACCCTCCTCAATTAAGTAATTACTTTTTTAAGTTATGTCATATAGTTCCATTTTATTATGAGGGGTATTTGTTATTAAATGTATTTACTAATGTCCATGTAATTTCCAAATTATTATAGACCCTTTCCTCTCAAATAAAATGATTTTCTAAATCTTTAAGTGACGCCTTTAGGCTGCAAACATTTTCGTAATAGAAATCGTGTATTCTCTTTTCCTTCGAGTTTCATTTTCATATGGTATTTACATAAAATATAAATACCATGATCTTATTTATTTTTATTTCTTTACCCATACAGTATTTGGAGTTATTTATGAGTGGATGACCCATGTCCCCTATCTTTTTAATGTTTTCTAAAAATATGTTATGTAGTCGTTATGCTGTAGAATTTTAAGCTCAAAATTCTTCGCCTTTCTCTCAAAAATTTAACTTGTGAATACCCAGAACTATTTCATTTCTATGGGTGTTTATAAATACACAAAATTGATATATTTGATTCTACAATTGATATACATATAAACCTCACTCCCTTTCCATGGGTTATAAATGACATAATGATCTTATTTTTAAGAACTCTTAAAACGTCAAAATTTTGAAATGTAACACATTTCTTTTGTTCTATATGGGTTATTTATGAAATGTTTGATTATGATATATGTGGATCACAAGAAAGTAAATTAATATAAAGTTTTCACCCGGATATTTCTCCAATGAATTTGGTAAATAATTAATCTCTATAGTTGACAAGTTTCATGATACTTTGGTGAATAACCTTAGTAATTTTTATGACACCTCAGGGATAATCCTTGGTGATATGTTCATTAATGTCTAAATGAAATGTTGTAGACACATATTCAAGTAATTATTCATGTTCATTTTATTATGATATTAATAATCTTACATTTTTCATTACTTTATGACTTTTATCACGATGTTATTTATATTGCTCAAAATCACATGTCAACTGTTTCACTTGTTTTCCATACTGAGCTTTCTGCTCTCCCTTTCCTTTGATATTTGTCTCCAAGATATGAGATGAAGAAATAGTACATAGGATAAACCTATTATGATCACTTATGTGTGGTTTAGGAAAAAAATTATGTTGTCATCATGTATTATGTTCAGGATTTCAAAGAGAGTAGACTTTAAAGATCCTATTTTTGTAAATTTTAATTAAAAGTTATATACTAAAAAGGTGGGATGCTATATATTATATTTTTGGATTATTTTTTGTTTAGTAAAAAATAGAGGAGGATCATTTAAATCATCTATGATATGTCCTAGGAATATTCATATATCACATACATTATATGAAGCATTCAAAATATAACATCTGGATAGGGGATGTGAAGTTCCTGAGAAATGTTGTCTCAAAACCTGACATATCAGTCAATCCTAAGAATGTGAAGACTCTTATTATATGGGAGAAACCACATAATTTTTTTTTGAGATGTGGTGCACTTAGACATGGTAGGGTATTTCCATAGGTTTTATAATTATTTCTCAATTTTGTATTCTCCAATGATAATAAAAAATCTGAAGGGAGTGAATTTATTATGGAATGAAAAATGTTATTGTTATTTTGATGAGTTGAAATGTTTTTTTCATTTTTCACATGGTTTGACACTTCCAGAGGCTGGTTAGGCAATGCAATCTTTTCTAACACATCAGGTTTGGGTTTGGGTTGTGTTGTTATGTAGGGTCATCGCATGATACCCTATCACTCTATATAGCTTAGTCTATAGGAGAATAAATACCCATCATATGACCAATATCTTATATTATTATAGTAATATTTTCTGGTATTAAATTTTTGGTGTACGATTTTCATTTTATTATGAATAAAATACTGAGTTTTATATTCTTTAAAAATATACATGAACCTATGACAGAGTCTTTGGGGAGAGTACTTATTGTATTTTGATTATGACATTTTCTAAACCCATAGAATGGGGAATTTTTTTTATGATTCCTTGATCATAAAACTTAAAACACAAGACATGAAATAATCATCAGACGAATAGATCATGGTGACCCTTTTCACTCAGTAGTGTTTGGGAGTATAGGGGGAAGAGGATAAGGTTTTCCCAGCAACTGTTCAATTGACCTTCACTATTCTCAAGATGATTATTTAGAAGGAGTTGACTGATGATCTATTATAAATAATTAGGGACTCTATTTATGGTGGGGAGTGAGTTGAAGCACTCTTCTATAGGAATCCAATTTTTTAAAATCGGTTTGTCAATCCTTTTTCTGTAAGGATATATATAATGGGGGATTTATTTAATTCTTATTGGGTGGTTCATCGTAGATCCATCATACATTTTATAATATGTGTTGATTGTTTTAGTAGTATGGAATGAGACAACACATCAATGATTTTTTTTTCTATTGTTATACATGATATTAGGTGAAATTCAAGAACCAAAGACCTTTATATTATTTTCAGCCACATTTACCGTTGACTTGGATGTGAGATGAGATCATTACAAACATCATGGTTATGTTTTCATGTAACCCTCAAGGAAATAACGTTATATGGGTTTTTATTGATAAAATATCAAAATAAGAACACTTAATACCAATTTATGATATAACAAGGGTTAATGAATTTGGAAACCTCGATGTGTAAGAGATTATACGATTATTTGGATTCTTTTTTTTCTATAGTCTCTAATAGGGAAACCAATTTTAATAATCACATTTGGAGTGGATTCTAGGAGAAATTAGAATCTAATGTACATTCAAGTACAATATCTTATCAACAAAAGGATTTCCATATAGAACAAGATTTACATATTATCAATTAAATGATACATGCTTGTGTTCTCGACTTTAGTGGAGATTGGAACATCTATTTTGGACTGGTTGATATTTCTTATAACGATTGGTACTTTTATAAAATTAAAATGAATTCTTTGAGGATTTTAAAAGAATATACTGTCAACATCCTTTTTTGGGTTTGAGTTTTGTGATGGTTCCACAGTTGGACCATGTTTCTTCCAAGTGATGACAACAAGGATTTTGTAGATTCATAAGAGAATGATTACAGAATAGAGTGCATATAATCCTTATGATGGAAATCATCAATGATCATTTGTGTTTTGAACTAGTGACTAGGTGTTCTATAGAGTATCACATTGGTTGTGTCACATAAATCATGGAAAATAGGGATATATTTCAATAATGTTTTTGGTTCATTTGAAATTTTGGGTAGGTGGGGAAATGGCTTACCATTTATCACTCCCACCATTGTTGACATAGATCCACACTATCTTTCACATTTCATAGTTTCTAATGTATCATTATAACCATTCACATATTTTATCATGGGGTGATCATGATGCTGAGGTTGAGTCATTCGTGAATGAGAATCCAATCATGATTGAGGATTATGAGAAAGTGGTACATCATGGGAAGAAGATACCTTTGGTCGGTGAGATATGGAAGCATGGTTCTAATTTTTAGGAGAATTGGGTGAGTGTGGAACTAAAGAGAGTGTAGTGGCCTCATATCATTGACATGAAATCATCTCAATAGTCTTCTGGGGGATAGGATGTATTTAGGGTGGGGAAGATTTAACATATCATTATCTTTATAGAGTTACACGTTGACCCCTTTTTGGGTTTAACTTTATTTGGGTTTTTATTTTTTGTATTTCTTATGGAATATGAAATTTGTTTCAATATTAATGGGATTTCCATGGTTGGAACATAGTTTGGGAAAACCGAGTGGTTTATCCTATGACACCATTAATATTTTCACATGAAACAATGTGGCACTATATTAAAGTCAATATTTTGGGGAACATTATTTTTCTAAACAAAGAGAAATATCCCTCAAACAATGATGCATAAAATAGGGGGTTATTTCCTGTATATGGGATAGTTAATGTAACAATTTGACTATATAATGGACCCCAAATATTATCCCATGGAGGGTTCCTAGTTAGAGAAAATGGTTAGTACTAACCATGCAACCTCTCTATAAAATATTTCACGTGAGTTTGTAATCCACATAAAATTAATATTTACATCCAAAGACTGCACTATAAACCCTAATTGACCATGCATGGCCATAATCAGTTTTCCTAGTCGTAAAGACTCTAAAGATGTTGTTTAAACTCCTAAAACCACATATCTCAGTGGATTGAAGCTTAGTTTATTCTATTTGACCCCCTTTGTGTATGTAGACCATCTCCCATATGGATTTTTAGACCGTCACTTCTATTTTCCTTATAACATGATAGGTCCTCAGGTATTTGATTGATATATACTCAATTTTTATGCATCATTATTCTATGTAGTGTTTCATGATCTCTATAGCCTCTTACTTCATCTGTGATAACAAATAGGGGTGTTTTTTGACCATGTGATTAATGGTAGGGGTTACATATTCCATTCTTTATACAATTTAAAACTATTATAGAATTATTGACTTGAATTTAGTTATAAAATTATTTCAAATCATAGAATAAAAATTAATCCACATGTGATTATAAAATTACATGAAATTTATAAAAAACAACAATTTTAAGGAAGGTGGTATGAGGGGGTAATTTTAAGAAAAATATGAAGGCATGAATTGAATATTTATTTGATTATATTATGGAGCATTGTTTATTAAGAAAAATTGTTAAATTGAAATATGATTTTGGAAAGTCATGGATTTTAAAATAAAATTGTGTTTTGCTATAGAAATGGAAATGAATGTTGACAAATTAAATGTGGAAATTAAAATATTTATTTATTTTCCCTTTACTAGCAGATAGATTATTTTATGCACATGCCGACCTTGGTAATTAGTGGGTAACGTTAAAAAGAATGCTACGACTCTGACTCCATAGAAAAATATTATTGATGAAAAATATAACAACAATGTTTTGGAATGACATTCCAAAAAGTGTTTCTCTATTAGAGTGTAGTCTACCCATAATGGGTTACACAATTTTTATGTAGATTGATTATGTGTAAGCCTATCTAAAGCCATGATTATTATGGTATTTGTGATGATTCAATACAAACAAACCAAATTACCATGTGGATTTTCTACATAGATCTACGTGATGGATGAATTATTTTTACATATGATAAATTATTAAAAAAATTTATTCATTGAAAATAATATGTGTGATTTTTTTATACAAAATTTTCATTTTAGCCCGTTTGAAATATATTTCGACATATCTGCCATATTGAAAATATGAAAGCATGTTTATATTTAAAAAATATAAATTTTAGACCATGTAATTTTTTTAAAATAATTTCTGTATTGTTATTTAATTAGTTATGGAACTCTTAGTGAGATGGTAGTACGATTTATAGATCACACCCTTCCTTTTTAGTCGGTTACTTTTAGATTTTCCTATTAAAGCTCTAAGAAAATGAAATGCACCACTTGTATATAACATAGTCTTAATTCTCATCAGGTACGTGTTGAACTTTATTTTGACCATTCTTTGGTAAAATATTTTTATGGTTCCTTTTGGTAAAATTTTGAAAATAATTTGGAAGTCTCTAGGATGTGTATGTTTTGGGCATGGTTTTTCAAAACTGTGAACCCATGCAGTGAAAATAAAAAAAAACTAGAATGTGGGGGTTTTCATGATTGGAATATCCTATGAAAAAACTGTGCACCCAACTATTCTAAACCATGTACCTCTATAGAGTGGATAATAAACTAAGGGTGCACATTTTTTTAATCTTTCATCTCTTCCTAGATAAATGTGAAGACATGAATTGTAAATTTTGAAAATTATTTTAAAATTAAAAAAACACTTATTTAAGTCCCAACATGATCATAAATCAACATATATTTAATTAATAGGTGTTATAGGCTTAAAAGAACGCAATTGGGATCCTCCAAACCCTGTATGTTTTGAATCAATGCACTGGTGAATGATCTGGTCCCTCTCTAGTATGTGGCTCTCCTCCCGTTATTCCCCCCCCCAACTCTATCCTTCATTCCTACATACAATTTATTAGATTTTACAATTTTTTAGGGATCTAAAGTCTATATAATTGAATCTTTATTCTAGGTTTTTGGTTCTAGATATCTTTTTACTTTTTTCATTTTTAGAAAATACCATTTCGATTGTTGTGCATTTTGATTCCATGATTAAATGTAGGTGGTTCTGTTTGGTATTTTCTATTTCACTAAACCATGATTTGATATTTTTTATTTTATATCTATTTATTTGTGAAAAAAAATTGATATGAGTTGGAATTGTGATTTGATATACTGTTGATATTTTTTGGAAACACCCAATCCCCATAAAATTGGTATTTTTCGGTGTTATTTTGTCAATTGATGGAATTTATGAATTAATTTGGGAATTGTTTTTATAAAATGGATTAAATGAAAATTATAAAAAACATATGATTCATTTAATATTGATACATAATACATTTATCGTAATCCCATGTTTTGGTTTTGAAACTAAATTGTCCATTTAAAATGTTATGTAGGGAAACTGAATTGTGAATGATGATTGATTTGTAATGAAATTATTTTACCTATTGTGCTATTTTATTTTTTCCAAGGGATATAGGGATTTTAGTGGGATATTTTTGACATGAATTCTAGTATGAAAATTCCATATTTGTCAATTGATGATGAAAAATCTAAAATTACATTGTAGAAAAATATTATCACAAATGGGATGTTGATAAGTCTTATTTAGACAGATCATTAGGGACCAATGTACACATATATCCGTGATAACTGATATGAGATTTTTAGGATCCTATAAGTAGAAACAATTTTTTAGAGGGAATATGAAAATAATTATTGGTGTGATTATTTGGATTTATATGTATTCCATTAATTATGATACTATTTTTTCATTCCAATTTATTTATTAAAATTGTTTAATATAAAACGATTATCAAATCCCTGTTTAAAATGTTTTCCATCACTGAGAAATTAAATATTTTTTTAATGTGAAATTGTATCTCCACGCCCTGTTTTATTTAAATTAGAATCCTGGTTTTGTTTAGAATTATGAAGTATTTTTATGAAACACTTTTGTAGGCCCTAAAAGGAATTATATCTCACACACTACCATTACCATTTGGAGTTTTTATATTTCCTGCTTCAAATTCTGAGCAAAGAGAAAACACGTCATAGAGGAGGAGGATGTCCATGATCCTTTTGTAATTTAAGTGATATCTTAGTTTTGGGTAGTTGAATTTATATTTTCAGATTTTGAGATCAATGATGTTGTTTTGTTTAGGGTATTTATATACCTATTTGGTTTCTAAAACTATCTACCTTTGTTGTAATAACCATTTTTTGTGTATCTTTATCTTCAATTTTTTTTGGAAAAATCCATTTATTATTTTTTCTTGTACGTTTCCAAAGAGTAATTTCCTAACCATTTCGATCAGAAACATCATTTGTCCCATGTCAATTCTAGCTAAAGCATCGTGGTACTAGGGTATCGGGGATGGTTCATGAAAAAGTGGTATCAAAGGTATTTTGTGCGTCTTTGATTAATAGCATTATATAGTTTAGAGAACCATTTTAGGATATAGGAGGTGTCTTCATGTGAGTTCCAAGACATCTCTCATTATAACAAGCCATAATTAACCTTGGTTGGTTAGGTAAACGTGTCTTGAGGAATAATTTGATCTTATTCTCACCATTTTTGTGATTTTTATTTAGAAAAGATGAAATCCAAATATTAATATATTATCTGATGGGATTAATTTTAACTTTTCTCTGGTTTGCGTTATTTATCTTTGTAATCATTTCATGCCTTTAAATTTGATTTCTGATGTTTTTTCGAATCATTCTTCCAAGAATATGTGTCACTAGGCTCTCAAAAAAAACACTGCAATGAATCACAACAAGAAAATCCTCACATTGGAATGACCCATAATTTTTCAATGAAATATTAGATTCTTATATTTATTATTTATGGTAAATAAAACATACATAGAATTGATAAACCAATGAAAAAATTATTATCAGTAGTTAATTTTAGAATAATAGCTATTTATGTAAATTATGAAACTTACATTGACAGAATAGTGTGATGATATTTCGAAAAGTAATATGACTATCTATAATAGTAACATAGAAAAAAGAATAGTAACCTCACATTTGAAAACATAAATAAAAATTATTCTTCTTTTAAATGAAAATATGATATAATTACACTGTTGTTTAATTAAAAAAATTTAAATGATAAATTATATGTTGACACTTTGGTAATGATAAATGTTTAGTTAAATTTTTTAATCCAAATAATTATATAAAATAATTTATCTGTATAAAATAGTTTCATAAAATAATATTAATTATCATTATAATGATAATATAATCTTATGAGACCTTATATTATTTTTCAAAGGGACATAAAATTCATTATAATATTAAAAAAATATATATATATTTTAATAAGTGATCATTTTATTTAAGATTTTAATTTCAAATATTTAGGAAATTATTTTTATGAAATTTAATCCATTTTTCAATGTAAAAAATGGATTTGATTATTTTTTTATAAATTAGATGAATTCACGGTGAATATTGAAATATGGTATTTTACGGTATAAGGTAAATATCTGAAATTTTTTTTTGGATAGTGTATGACTAATGTAAGAATTATAAGATCAAAATCTACTTAATTATTTAATATATATAGTAATAAAGATCAATACTATTGAGAGTATTCTTAAAAAATAATAAAACAATAATTATAATAATAAAAACCCCAATCCCCCCCTATAAATACCAACCTTGAACACCTATTATCCTTAAATATTTCATGTCTTTTAATTTTTATAAATTCTTCCAAATTTTATTCCCAAACACATTATCCACTTTCAAGAGGTTATATTATAAATAAAATTACAAACATATGAGACATCATGAGGATCCCATGGAGAAGATATTCAAGAAGTTAAATCCTCCCTAATTCCCCTTAATTTTCTTTTCTTTTCTTATTATATTCCAACATCCCCTATCTAATGAGAAATGACAAATATAATATCAAATATATACTTTAATTTTATTCGGTTAATGGAATACCCATCCTAAAATCAATTCTCTTCTACTTTTATTCAAAAAAATTACAAGCATCATATGTGATATCTCAATTCACCACCTTTATGGATGAAATGTTTTAATTTCCCATTACTGACTACTAGGATGGTCATAAAACCATTATCATTTTTAAAAAATACTTTAATATAAATATTATAACATTTTTAGCATTATGAAACTTATTTTTATAAATAAAATTTATTGAATCAAAATTATTTTTCAATGGACAGAAAAACCACCATAACAAAAAAAATTAACATTAATGTTTATTTAATGAATATTTATCATATAAAAAAGTATATAAAAGACCATTAAACTATTATATTTTCATTAATGACATATAATTTCAATTATAAAGAATCATTCTCATTCAAGTGAAATATTCATGACAACTGAGAAAAAGGAAACTTCTAGAATGACACAATTGAACTCTATAACAATCTAGAATAACCATAAACGTAATGAAAAAAACTAAGATAATTCAAATATATATATAAGTTATTTATTATGTTGTAATAAATGAAACTAATTTGATTATCTAGGATATTAATTTCATGTGAAAAATGATTTTGGTCAGAGGTTACGAGAAATCTTGAACCAATCTCCATTTCATTAGGTTATACCTCTTTCATGGAAAATATTAGTTTGGATAATACATTAATGTTAATTAAAAATAATTACATTGCTCATCCCACTTCATTTCTAGTATATAAATATTACGAACATGGGTTATGAGAAATATAATGATTTTAAAAAGAAATATTCTTTCCAAAAAAACATTACTCCTCTTCAGATTGTGTTTCACTAAGTCATGTTTGATTATTATAGTAATGTGAATGTTTTCCATTTTTCATTTGAGAACCCCAATTTTATATAATGTATGTAATATTTATAAAATTATTATAAAACCCATTACATTCTATGTGTTATTTTATGACTATTATTTTTATATGTTTAACGTGGCACGAATAATTATGTAAATGTGGTGATGTCATGGGTGGGACAAGAATCATATATCCATCCAATGTATTGGGTAATGTGATACGTCTAATTAGGTAATTTTCAATATGTGTGAACATGATGCTATATTTATCAAAATAATTATTTTATGCCTATGAACATATGGTATGTGTGAACATGACTCTAGATTTGTTTATAAACATTTGTGGTATTTGACCACATATAGACGATGTTTCATTATAATTCACTCCACTTTTGATTCCTTTATTTTATGTTTAGTCCCATTATTATGATAATGATCCTATCCTTATTCTAGTATGATGATGATATATTGATTAATTTTATTCTTCACTATCTTACTCCTATTTTATATCACTAATTTCTATAATGTATAGCCTTAGGTGACTACATGTTCTACGGGGAAACATTGACTTTATTATGATAAAAAAGATGTTATTAAATGGATTTTTACTTTTTTATCATGTACAAGTTACGTGTGGTCCTAATTTTCCAATGATGTTAAACCATTGGATCCTAGATTTGTAACACTATATATTTTTTTATCTTTAGAATTATATAATGACCATGTATGAAAAATTTGGGACTCTATAGTTGGTATTAGAGTTGTGTTTAGTAAATTTGGGAAATAAAATTAGATAAAGTTAGTTAAAATCATAATGATAAGACTAACTATGGTTAAACATCCAAGAAATTTTTTTTTCTAAAAAGTCTTAATATAGGGAACCCATGAGATTTGGATTTAGAGTTAATTATGTTAAATAATAAATAATTTATTAATGCTTTTTTGGATAACGTTTTGGTCAAAAATATCTATTTTTAAAAAATGGTGGGAACTACGAGAAACCATTGAAAAAAATATATGAAAGGAATGCAATTATTTCCTGAATGAAATCCTAATTACATGGGAGGTGGAGTCCAAAAAATCATGGGAATGATCACACCGTTTCTTATTCTAGGAATAATAAAATTTAAAATGAAACACATTGAAATTCACTAAATAATGATCAACTAGAAATTGAGTCCTTAGTAAAATAATGACTGTAAAGAATTCAGTGGATCTACTTATCAATTTTTTGTGGAATAGTATGTTAATGTTATGTAGAAGATATTTTTTTATGCCCCACTGTTCTTAGAAGGATAAAGAGAATATGGATGTTTATTATGTATATGAAAATATTGAACAATGATGTGAATTGATTAATAGAACTAAGAAAATCATGAAATAGAAGAGATTGTGGGGGTTGACAATAAGAAATAATTTCTTAACAAGTATTTCAATAAAAATATTCATACAAATATGGTGAGAGAATTCATAGATCTGAAGATAAAGTAATTTTAATCATTCATGAATTATGTAGGGAATTTCATAGGTTTTTCCAAGGTATGGCTCGTTGATTGTTATCATCAATGACAAAAAAAATTGATAGATTGATTAGTGAGTTAAAAACAAACATCTAAAGTCTCTAGATATTTGAGACATTGGTATTTATGAAGAATTTGTTATATATGATGTAGAAGTGGATATGGATTTTGGAGAATGGATTCAACAAAAATGGATATTTGAAAAAAACAATGATGGATTTTCAAGATTTATGGTCAAATGATAATGCTCAAAAGAGATCATATCCACTCAAGTGTAAAAAAGGTGGGGGAAGAATCAAGGGAACTTCTTAAAAGTGACATCGAAATCTATCAGTGTGGGGTACAATCCCACTAAGCTCCTGAATTTCAAAGAGACATGAAAAATATTTCCATTGAGGCAGAGGAATGGAGAGTGAATCCCTAGGATCAGTACTTTAACTATAGGGTTAAAGGGCACTATGTAGACTTGTTCACTAAAGGGTGAGTCATTAAGGGTAATCATTATTAGCAACCACCAAATCCTAAAGAGAAGGGGATTGTTTTTTCATCACTACTGTTGAAGTGGAACATGGAAATAAATTCCTACAATGTATAGTTTCAATTAACTCATGAATGAAAGAAAATATTATTTTACATGGTTTGTGTACATTCATTTATATACATATTGTTTTCCAGTACTATTGAATAGAAACCCTAATACCATGAAGTTGATATATACATAAAAATAACTAGATTTGAAATCATTGAAATCCAAGTGTTGTTCTCCTATAATATTTTTTATGGTGGATTATTCTTCCTGAAAACTTAATAATACTTACCTTGGAGGAATTTAACGTTATACCAGGAATTGATTTTATATGCTTATATAGAACACACATCAACTATTAGGAAAAGGAAATAGTATTTAATATTTTTAACAGTTCATTTTCCTCTCAAAAATATAGTAAGTTCACATATATCATTTGGAAAATACATCAATGTTAAGGGTGTTGAAGCCTAGTGAAGATGAATACCTTTCACAAATGATTGAGTCAAATATTGGTATCAACCTGTTGGAAATGCCTATTGTAAGGGAATACACCGATGAAATTCCCAATGAGCTTCCAAAAATTCCTATATATTATGAGGTAGAGTTCTCAATAAAACATATATAGGGATATTCTCATATCTCAAAATTTCCCTATAGGATGGAACTTATAAAACTTTTGGAGTTTATGATGCAGTTGTATGAGCAATTCGATAAAGGGTTCATATTCAATAGTACATTACCATGGGGTGCACTGTTGATATTTTTCAAGAAAAAGGATATATCCATGTGGCTATGTATCGATTATATGGATCTAAACAAAATCACTATTAATAAATATTACCCATATCCAAGGATTTATAACTTTTTTGGTCATCTACAAGGACATTAATACTTCTCAATGGAAAATATTCATTCTAGATATCACCAAATTAAGGTGAATAAGGATCATATTCAAAAAACTACATTCTATACAAGATATGATAATTATGATTTCCTAGTGATGGACTTCAAACTTACTAATTCTCCATCATTCTACATGGATTTTATGAATACTGTCTTTATACACAACCTTGAAAAAAATTTGGTTGTGTTTTTCACAAATATTCTCCAAAACACCATGAAAAAGGAGGCATATAAAGTATATATAAAGATTGTTTTGGAATCATTAAAGAAGGTTAAACAGTATAAAAATTCCACCATGTGTGACTTTTTCTAGAGACGTGTCTTATTCTTGGGGCCTATGATCACATGTTATAGAAATTTTTATAGACCCATCAAAAATATAGGTTACTGAAGAATGTCCAAGACCCACAAGCGTCATGAGAATCCATTGTTTTCATGGATTAGTTGGGTACTACTGATTGTTTTGATGAATTTACCATGATTCTCTATCCCACTATAAAAGTTAACATGAAAATGGGTACATTATATCTGGATCAATGAATGTGAGGAATGGTACATGGAATTCAAGAAAAGGATAATAATGAAATCTATTCAAAAACTACAATCAAGTGGATAAGGTTTTATTAAATATTGTGATGCTTCAAAGAAAGGATTTGTTTTTTTACTCTATTAGAATGACATTGTGATAGCCTATTTTTCACATAAAGTGAATATCCATTAGAAGAACAACCTGACGCAAGATATGTATCTAGTAGCAATGATTTATTCTTTATAAATCTAGTGTAATTGCTTCTATGTTGATAAATGTGAAATATATATGGATCACATAGACTAAATTATATTTTCAAATAGAAGTAGATCAACATGTTTCAATGATGTTGGTATGATCTAATCAATGATTATGATTTATCTATTCACTACCATCCGAGAAAGGAGAACAAGGAAGAAAATGATCTGAGAAAAAAACAATTACCTTTTGTATGATATGGATTGAGAAAGACCCTATATTTATGTGTATGAAAAAATGGGTCTATAAATCATAGTTTTTGAAAATAAATCTAACCATTCTTATATGATTTCCCAACCATTTTTCCAAGATAAGATCATGGTGGAAAAATGGATTATCTGGAACTACAAAAGAATGTGAAAGTGGTAATGGAGGGGAAGCTATTGGAGTTACATATCAATGATGATTGTAGTATTTTATTTCGAATAATTATTTGTGTGAATTAATCACAAGAGATAAAGAATGAGATATTGTATAATGAACATATACCGTCTTTTCCATCAATCCTGGATGTAGAAGGAGATATTTTGATATTCATGAACACTAATAGTTAGAAAACATAAAGAAAGAGATTGGATAATATATATGAGGAAGATTAGTATGTCATCAAGTTAAATCAGAGTATCAAAATTCTGAAGGGATGATGCAACCTATTCCAATCCTCACATTGAATTTGGAGAATATCACTATGTAATTCCACAATGGTATTTGTGAAATATACAAAACAAATAACTCAATATGGTTTGTGATGGATCAACTCACCAAGATAACATATTTTCCTTCTATTTGGGAAGAATTCTCTCATAAACAACTTGCCATGATATATGAGAAAGATGTGGTGAGACAACATGGTATTCCAATTTCCATATTATCTAATTGTAATCCAATTTTCCTATATTAATTTTTGATAATCCTTCAACATGATTTGATTATTTAATTGAATTTTAATATGACATATCTCCCCGAAGAAGATAACCAATATGAAAGGACTGTTTTGAAACATGAGGAAATGTTCAGATTCTGCATAATGGAATTAAAAGGGGGATTGGATGATAATATCCCATTAGATTATTTCATATATAAAAATAGATTCTACTGGAGTATTCAAATGGATCCATATGAAGAATTTTATGGTAAGTGATGTAGAACACCAACTTTTTTGGATGAATTTGGAATAAAAAATCTACTTCTACGATATCTTCAGTAAGAGATGAAAGAGAAGGTTCAATCCAACCAACCACATATCAATGCCTCTTAGATGAAGAATAAGATATATAATTATAAACATTAAAAGTACATGGATTTAGAGAATGTTGACCATGCATTCCTTCAAATATCACCACAAATGAGTGGCATGCGGTTTATAAAGAAAGAGAAGCTTAACTCAAGGCACATTGGCCTCTTTGATATCCATGATGGCATTGGAACGGTTGCCTATATGAATTTAGTTCTTCTAAATAGGTATATAGTTTTGTATTTTTTCATGTATCTCCCCTAAGGAAGAATTCTCATAAACCCTCACATGTAATGAATCTATATGGGTTACAACTAGATAATGACTTCTCTTATAAAGAGCAGTTGGTAAAGATCATTGACCAAAGAGACAATGTACTATGCCACAAGATTGAAAACTATTTCAAAGTGTTATGAAAGGAACATAAGTAAAAAGAGTTGATGTAATGCCCCATGGTTTTAAAAATAAATTGAATCCTTGAAATTTTTTTTATGTTGATATTTATAACTATCCTTTAAAATTAATTTAGAAACTTCAATGTTTTGAATTTCAAAAAACAATCATCTAAAATTGTGTTTAGTATGTTGTTTAGAGTCTGATGGAACCAACATGTTTTTTGGTGAATAGTAAAAATAATTTATGAATAGTAATATTAATATTAATGTGACCCTAATGAATTTTAAATCCTGTTATTAATTTATTTTCTTAAGGATTTATGTTAATGATGTCTAGGATAATTTTAGAGTGTGATAGAAAAGTAGTTATAATTTTAAAATTATTAATTTTTTAATTTTGTATGATTTATTATATAAATTGAATTAATTAAATTTAGATAATTATTTTTAAAAAATAGATTTTATTTTTCAATTCTACATGTTGAAAAATGGTTAGGGTGATTTATTGGGATTTTTCTGAAATAGTTGATTTATGGGTGAATAGTAAAAAATACAATTTTAAGTTTCAATGTGTTAATGAAATAATTAATGATGTAATAATAATGTAATAAATCTGGTCATCTTATGTATAGTTAAATAATATGTGAGGTTTCCCAAGTGTCTAGTACCATTGAAAAATACCATGGGAAAGCATATTGTTTTTCAAATACCACTAATGATGTGTCCCTTGGAAATTATTAAAATAATCCATCACATTTGCTAAAAATACCAACCCATTCACTCATTAAATTCATTAAAAATTCTTATTCAATGAAAATATGGTATTTCTACGTTTCTAGTAGTCCTACCAAAGTTTCCTCATTCCCCCAAATGTCCAAACCATCATGTTCTAGGAGTTACTCTACAAGGTAAGAAAATTCCCAATTTCATTCTTTTTTCTATTCAAGTTCTCTTTTATGTTGTATAACATTCATGTTTCCAAACCATGTTCTTATTTCCTTCATATACATGATATATTCTGTATTATGATTCATTTATAGATGGGCGACCCTTGTCCCTACTCTTTTTAATATTTTCTAAAACCATGTTGCATAGTCGTTAGGCTGCCATATTTTTGAAATGGATTTTTCAATTATTCATTTATTTTGAGTTCCTTTAATTTCTTATTATTTCCTCATATACTCTTATCCAAGAGGAATGAAAGATCCAAATATCATTTATATTATCTATGTTTTCTTGTTCATGGAAAATTCATCATCATTCTTCTTCTACTCTCCCACAAATTCAAGGAATAAAAACATTGTCTGTGAAGTATCGAATTACTGACAACATGGACGATGTGATTTCAATTATCATTAATTCATTCAAGTATTTACACTAAACCATTTTTATAGTTGAACCATTTTATAATATTTTTATTATGTCTCATTCATGGTACTGTAATTCTTTTGTACATGTGGTTTAAATTTATAAAACAAAATGAGGTCATTATAATCAAAGAACCACCAAAATGATCTAAACGAACATCACTAATGTTTAAACATTTGAATCATCATCATGTAATAATTTAAAATGATAAATCGTATAATTTTTGGTTATGTAAATATGTAAACACTAATTCATTCCAATTCTATAGTTTCACTTCCAATTGACAAGAAAAACAATCATGAACTGATCAGAAAATCTTGTAAAGAACTTACACAAAACAGTGAAAGGAACAAAATAATAACAATTAAAGGGTGATAATATGTAATGAAATGATCATATAAGGTATAATAAATATGTATATGATTCATCAATATATTAATAAAACAGTTTTTAACTATTATACATTTGTTTTTAATGAGTTGTATGTAAGACAAACCCGAGTTAAGGGAATTCTTAACCTGATTTCCGTACTTTGGGTTAACATTATTCTCAATTATTTATGTGTGATTTAAATTGTTTGTGTGATGAATTCTGATTATACTATGTTGAATTTTTTTATTTATATATTATATACATATTCCATACACTTTATTATGTCTCACCCCAATTATATCATATTTATAAGGGAATTTTCTTTTTTAAATCCTCTTTTATAATTCTATTTTAAAAAATTCAAAATCAATGTTTTTATTTAATTATTAATGATGTATGATTATGTTATGGTTCTGTGGTATTGTTTATAATGATGGATGGAACAAATATTTCCCTTCATTTTATTGGGTATGTGTAAGTTTGAGGTTGCCCATATGGTTACTCCAAGTGTAACTGCGACGAATAAACAAATTGTAAGGTAGTCGTGAGGGTTACAAATTATAAGGTAGCCGAGAGGGTAACATGATTATGTAAGTAATGAACCAAGATACATATATTATTACATTTACATTCTCATTATTTGTGTGGATCTTGTGTAAATATCATGTTTCACATGTTATGCATTTACGGGTGACAATAAAGTCTTTTGAAAACTTTTTCATACATTACAAGTATTCTTGGAATAATGTGCTCTTTCCTTCTTTTACAACCCTTACTGAGATTTTTTTTCTCATTCATTATTTTTTAAAATTATTTTCAGTGGTCATAAGTATGGGTAATACAAATAAATAATCCACTCTAAATGTTTAATGAATTCTCAATGAAATCATGTTTTATGATTTAATGTTTTATATTTTGAAAATATGATAGAGTTTTTATATTATCCACTCTGTAACAATGTGTATGGTTATGAATGTATTATGTCCCAATTATATAAATATATAAACTTGAAATGATCTTTAATGAAAAAGGAAGTGATTTCTTGTCTAAAATCTCAGTTATGTAATATAATAAGGTCGATTCCTTATATTTGGTAACAGAGGATGGTTTAGATAACTTTAGGGGTTGGAAAGATGTTAAAAGAATACCATAAATGATTTTTAATCTTGGATTAATTTGAAATGTTATAACATTTAAATATTACCTTGTTGTTTCATCTAAGATATGTTTGTTCAGAATGGTTTTCTATAGAATAAATAGGGATACTGAAGAGGAGAGGCACAGACATAAGGACATCCTTCCGAATATGTAGCCCGGAATGGTAGGGATGGGAACCGATCATTTTGTGATATTAATGGATCTGCTAACAAAAGAAATATATGGTGGTGGAATCGATTCACGTGAACAACCAAAAGTACCACAAAAAAATATGACAGTAGAGGATCTTTTTAGGAGACCACACCCACATGATTTCAGTGGATCTTTTGTCCCAATAGCGGCTGAAGGATGGATTAAACCCCTTGAAAAGATATTCAATGATATGGGATGTTCAGTTAATCAAAATGAAAGTCCATCCATTTATCTTTTTGAAGGAGAAGATAATAAATGGTGGTCAATTGTAATTAATATCAAGGAAATAGAAGATATTTATGCCTAAGAGTGGGATGAATTTAATATACTTTTCCTTGAAAAATATTTTCCAAAGGTTGTGTGACTTAGGATAGAGAAGAAATTCCTTGAATTGAAGAAAAATGAGGAAGATTCAGTTTCTGTGTTTGAAGCAAACCTCACCCGATTGTCGAGGTATGCTCCAAATAATATTTTGGATCTTGATAACAAAATCAACAGCTTTTCCTCAGGACTGATGCCAAGGTATCGAAGGGAATTGGCCTCCCGTGAATTAAAATGTTTTCAGAAACTTGTATGATGTGCTGAGAGGGTAGAGATTGTTTTTTTATGATCACATGATTTTTGGAAAGAAGGAGAAGAAGAGTTCCAGATGGAGTGCAATTTTTAAGAATCTAAAAAATCTGATGGTATGAAAATCCAGTATCCAGTTTGTGAAAATTGTGGCAAGAAGCACCCAGGGGAATGTCTTAGATAAACTGGGAAGTGTATTAAATGTGGTGACTTTGGAAATATGGCCTATGATAGTCATGAAAATGATCCTATGACTAATAATGTTAAGAAAATGGTTATCTGTTTTAAATGTGGTGAGATGTGTCATTATGAAAATGTCTTCCGAAAGAGAGTTCCAAATGATATAAAGAATCTCGAGTACAAGTAAAAAGGTGTAGTGAGAACATTTACAATAACTTTAGTATTTTTTGGTCCATCCAATGAAGTGGTATAAGGTACTCTATTCATTTACTCAGGTTTTTCTAAAGGTTTGTTCAATATGGTGTCTACACATTCGGTCATTTCTGAGAATGTTTCTAGTAAATTTGAACTATCACCTCAAAAAATGAGACAAGAAATTGTGGTTAAAACACAAGGGGGAAATATTACAAGAAAGAGGAATTATAATATTCTTTCTATTGTGGACTGTGGAACGAATTTACCTTCAAACCTTCTTATTTTACCCTTAGTTTAGTTTAATGTTATTCTAGGAATTGATTGGATTCTTGTTTATCATGAAAAGATTGACTATAGAGAAAAATAAGTTATTTTTTAGAATGTTTTTCAGTTTTTATACAAGAAAGCACCCATGCAATAGAAAGAATTTCAGGAGGCATAGAAACTGTTGAAAGATGGAAATGAAATTTATCTTTCTCATATTTTTGAAAACTATGAAACTGTTTAGATTAATGATGTGACAACGGAAAATGAATACCATGATGTTTTTATTATGAGTTACCCGGTGTCATACCTGATCGAGAAGTCAAATTCATAATTCAATTAGTTCCTTATACTAAGACAATTTCAAAACCCCCTTATCATATGAATCAAATAGAAATTCTTGAATTGAAAAATCAGTCCCATGATTTGATTGATAAAGGCCTCATTCATCCTAGCACTTCACCACAGTGTGCTTCTTTTTTGTTTTTATAAAATAATGATGGTTTCAGGAGACTTTGAATTTATTATAGAGCTTGAAATAAAATCATTTTTAAAAACATGTATCCTTTTCCACGTATCGATGACTTGTTTTATCATCTCCATGGATCTCCATACTTTTCCAAGATTGACATTAGATTCAGATACCATCAGCTGAAGGTAAATGAAGATGACATCCCGAAAACAACCTTTTGTACTAGATATGTGAATTGTGAATTTTTTTATGCCATTTGGGTTAACTAATAAACCTATTGTATTCATGAATCTTATTAATATATTATTTCATGAGTTCATGGATAATTTTGAAGTTGTGTTTATTGATGAAATTATTTTATTTTCGAAAAATAAAGAGGATCATGAAAAACATCTATGGGTTGTTTTACAGACCTTAATGGAAATGAAACTGTATGGAAAATTCAGCACATTTGTTTTTTGGTTGTAAAAGATTTCTTTTCAGGGGAACATTGTAAATAAGGTCAGAATAATAGTTGATACTACAAAAACAAATGTGGTTGATGAATATCCAAGATCCAAATATCGTACAGATATTCGTAGTTTTCTTGGTTTAATTGGTTATTTTTGACGATTTGTTAATAAATTTCCATGGTTATCTTGCCCGAAATTCAAGTTAACATGAAAATGGGTTAAATTTATTTTGATAGAAGAATGTGATGTATGTTTTTATGAATTGATGCAGATATATGTGAATGCTCAAGTTTTGGCCATACCTTCCTCAAATGGTGAGTTTTTCATCAACAGTGATGCTTCATTGAAGAGAAATGGTTGTGTTTTGTTGAATAATGATCATGAAATTTCTTATGCTTTATGAAAATGTAATCCTCATGGGTTAAATTATCGATCACATAATTTTGGAATCTCCAACTGTGGTTTTCTCTTTGAACATTTGGAGGCATCATTTATATGGATCCATGTGTCAAATATATACAAACCATAAATGTCTAAAGTATATATTCACTCAAAATATAAAACAAATGAGGTAGTTAAGATGGATTTATGTGATAAAGGATTATGATTGCCTGATAAAATACTATCCAGGAAAAGAAAACAATTTGGATGATGCCTTCAGTTAAAAAAATCATGCATTCTTAACCATGTTACGTTTGGAAAATGACCCCTTGATTACTGATTTGATGAATTTTGGCTTAGCTTTTTTTGGTGCAGTGAATAAAACTATTTTTTCTTAGGATTCAGTGCATTCATCATTATAATATTTAATTTAGCAAGAAAATATGGAAGACCAAGAGCTACAGAAAAGGGTAGAATTTGATAAAATAGGTATGTTCCTTGAATTTATTCTTAATAAAGATTGTGTTTTATGAATTCAAAAAATGGTGTCTTTGCCTTGGGATTCCTAGTTGAAGAAATTCTTGTAGTGTGATGCTCATATTTCTCCATTTTTAGTTCATCCTGGTAGTACTGAGATATATAGAGACCTTCGGGAGTATTATTGATGGGATGGAATGGAAAGAGATATTGTTTCTTTTACTATGAGTTTCTTGACATGTCAACAGGTTATGGTAGAGAGATAGTTATCGAAGGTGTTGCTTCATCATTTTACTATTCCAGAGTGGAAATGAGAGATTGTATCCATAGGCATTATGGTGGGACTACCCATTACATCTCGAGGTAACAATTCGATTTGAGATATTGTTGATTGGATGAAAAAAATATAATCATTTTTTTCTATTAGCGATTAAATGTCTTTTGATTAGATTTCTCTACTATGCATAATGAATATTGTCGGGATACATGAAGTTCCTCTTTCCATTTTATTTGACTGGGATCCCAGGTTCGAATCTCTCCTTTGAAAGGGTCTTCAGAATTTGTAGGGCACAGATTTAAATTTGAGTACATTTTTTCATATTCAATCATATTGGAAGTTATAAAAAATAATTCAGAATTTAGAGGATTTACTTTGAGAATATTCAATGGACTACCAAGGAAGTTGGGATCATCATCATTCTTTAGTTGAGTTTCTTATAATAACAGTTTTCATTCCAATATACAGATGGCACCTTTAGAGGAAATGTATGGGAATCAGTGTCAAACTCCAGATTTTTGGGATGAAGTCAGTGAAAGAATGTTGATGGTGCTAGAATTAGTAGAATAAGTTTCTAAAAAATTTATGATGATGCCATAGAAAATGAGGACATATTAGAGAAGGAAAAAAATTTATAAAAATAACAGAAGGGAAACTTATCTTTCGAGGTAGGTGACTATGTTTTCTATAAAATCTCTCCTTGGAAAAGTTTGATGAGTTTTGGTAAGAATGAGAATCTATGTCCATGGTTCATCATACCTTTTGAAATCCAGAATAATGTTGTAATAGTTGCATACTGAGTATCTTTGCCTCCAAGTTTGACTCAGGTACCCAATATTTTTCATGTTTCGATGTTCAGAAAGTATGTTCCATATTCATTGCTTATATTCAGCCCAAAAGCAGTTCAACTAGAAGAGAACCTTTATTATAAAGATAAACCAGTTCATATTCTTGATCAAAGGGAACGGGAATTATAGAATAAGGTTATCCACTAGGTAACAGTTTTTTTTGGAGAAACCACAATGTAGAAGAAGTAACATGGTAGCCTGAAAATGCTATGAGGGAATGGTACCCTCACTTGTTTAATGAGAAAATAAAATTGTGAGTATGCAATTTATAGAATGTAGGAATAATGTAGGACCCCATGTTTTTAAAATAAATTGAATCATTGAAAATTAGTTTTATGTAGATATTTATATCCAGCCTTTAAACATAATTTTCTAGCTTCTATATTTTGAATTTTGAAAAACAGTCATCTACAATTGTGTTCCGTAAGTTATTTAAAGTCTCATGGAACCAACTTAATTTTTTTGGTGAACAGTAACATACCTTTATGACTACTAATATGATTATTAATTTTTCCCTAATTAATAGTAAATTGTATTAAAAATTTATTTTCTTAAGGGTTTACGATAATGAAATCTTGGATAATTTTACAGTATGATATAAAAGCTGGAATAATATTAAGATTTTTAACTTTTGAATTATGTATGATTTTAAATAAAAATTAAATTATTAATATTTTGAAAATTAATTTCAAAAAATTGATTTAAATTTTTAATTTAAAACGTTGAAAAAAATTTAGGGGGATTTTTTGGGATTTTTTGGAAATTGTTGATTTTTGGTTGAATAATAAAAAATACAGTCCTGAGTTTTGATATGTTAATGACATTGATAATGATGTAACAATGATGTAATAAATCTATTAGGTTTTTTTATAGATAAATAATATGTGAGGTGTCCCATATGACTAATACCATGGGAAAACACCATGGGAAAGCCCATGGTTTTGCAAATAACACAAATGAGGTGCCCCTTGGAAATTATTGAAATAATCCCTCACTTTTGCTAAAAATACCAACTCTTTCCATCATTAAATTCATTCAAAATTCTTCCTCAACAAATATCCGTCCTCATTACCTCCCTAGTAGTCCTCCCATGGTTTCCTCAGGCCCCTAAAGGTCCCATCATTCATGTTCTAGGAGTTACTCTACATGTTAAGAAAATTCTCAATTTCTTTCTTTTTCCATTAATGTCCTTTTTTATGTGGTATAACATTAATGTTTCCATACCATCTTCTTAATTACTTCTTATTCTTGATCAATTATGTATTATTATTCATTTCATTATGGGTGACCCTTTTTCCCTCTCTTTTTAATATTTTCTAAAACCATGTTACATAGTCGTTAAGCTGCCTAATTTTTGTAAGGGGTTTCTCAATTATTCTTTTATTTTGAGTTCCCTAATTTTCTTATTCTTTCCTTATATCATATTACCCAAGTGTCATGAAATATCTATAAATCATATATATTATGTATGTTCTCATGTTCATGAAAAATTTATCATCATTCTTCTTCTCCTCTGCCACTTATTCAAGGAATAAAAACGTTGTCTGTGACGTGTCAAATTACCGACATCGGGGATTATGTGATTTCAATTTGAATTAATTCGTTCAATTTTGGGCATGAAACCATTATTATGGTTAAAACAGGTTATAATATGTGTATTATTTCTCATTCAGGGTTATGGTATTCTTTTGAACATATGGTTTTAATTGATAATACAAAATGAGTTCATTATTATCAAAGAACAACTAAAATGATGTAAATGAACATCACTAATGTTTGAACTTATGAATCATCCTCATGTAAGAATTCAAAAAGATAAATGTTATAATTTATGGTTCTAGAAATATTTAAATACTACTATATTCCAATTTTGGAGTTTCACTTCCAATAGATAAGATCAGTCCATTATGAACCGATCATGAATATCATGTAAAGAACTCATCTGAAACAGTGCAAGGATCAAAATACTAACAATTAAATGGGAAATAAGGTAATTAAATGATAATATATGGTATAATAAAGATTAATATGATTATTTAATATATTAATAAGAATATTTTAACAATTTTTCAATATTTTTAAATCAGTTGGATGTTTGACAACCCAAGGTAAGCAAATTCTTAACCCGATTTCCATCCTTTGGGTTTACCTTATTCTTCCATATTTAGGTGGTATTTATATTGTCTGTGTGATGAATTAAAATTATTAAATGTTGAATAATGTTTATTTGTAGATTTTATAGATATTCCAAACACTCTATTTAGGATCACTTCAATTATATGATATTTATAATGGACATTTACTTTAAAATCCAATTTTTAAATTCTATTTTACGAAATTCAAAATCAATGTTTTTATGTAATTAATCATGATGTATGACTATGTTCTGGTTATATGGAATTGTTTATAATTAATTTTGGGACCTATATTTCCCTTTAATTCATTGGGTATGTGTAAGTTGGAGGTTGGCCCTATGGTTACTCCAAGTCTAACAACGATGGTTTCACAAATTGTATGGTAGCCATGATGGTTACAAATTATATGGTAGTATAGAGGGTTACAATATTATGTATGTAATGCCCAAGATAACATTATGATAATATATATGTTCTCATGTTATTTTTGTATCTTGTGTAAATATCATGTTTCACAATTTGTGTATATATGGGTGACAAGCAGGTATTTTGAAAGTGCTTTCATACATTACAATTATTCATGGACTAATGTGTTGTTTCCTTATTTTACATCCCTTATTGAGAGTTTTGGGCTCATCCCATGTTATTTAAATGATATTTATAGGTCATAAGGATGTGTGAGACAAATATTAAATCTAATTTAAATGTTTTAAAAATTTTCAATGAAATCATGTTTAAATCATTAATATTTTATATTTGGAAAAAATGGAAATTGTTTTTCAGGTATCCACTCTATAACAATGTGTTAGGTTATGAATGCATTAGGTCCCAATTCTCTAAATCTCTAAAATTTAAAATATCCTCGATTTAAAAGGAAGTTATTTCTTGACTAAAATTAATATTATGTAGTGTAAAAAGGTCAGGTCCTTATAGGTAACCTATGAATTGGAGGAACTGATGAAGAAGAAATACCCTCAGCAGTTTTCACCTTCACATGTAAAATGACATATCGAGAGAAAAATTTAAAATGATGGGATAAATGAAATGAATCCTAATTTTATCAATGAAATTTACCATTCTAATAATTATATTATATGGTATAAAAACATACATAGCATAGAGAACCCAATAAAAACCTTATTATAAATAGTAAATAATCAAATTAGTTTTATTTATAGAAATTAATGAACCTATACTGATGAAATTATAACCAGACCATTGGAATATTAATATGAAAACTAGGAATAGTAATCCTGCTAGTATAATAGTAACATCACCTATAAAACCATAAATAAAATTTATTCATCTTATATAAGAATATATTATATAATAATTTCATTGTATAAGTAAATAAATATTTTAAAAATGATGAAATAAGTATTGATACTATAGTAAAATGTAAATACTTATTTAAAAGTTACTAATTATTATAATTATATAAAATAAAATTTATTTTAATAAAATGGAATGATAATTTAACATTATGTTGTATTATAATTAAACGACAATTTTATGATACCTTAATTAATTTTTTAATGGTCATAAAATCTATTATAATATTAACATATGCATTTTTCAAATAAATTATAATTGTATTTAAAAATTAAATTTTCATATTTAGAATTTTTTTTCATAATATTGTTTCAATATTTTAAATCAACACATTGAAAAATCGTTATGGTGAATTTTTTGGAATTTTCTATAATGCATTATATTTTGATGAATAGTAAAACACTTTAATTTACGATATACGTTAAATAAAATAATTTTTGAGTCATGATTGATTAATGGATGAAGTAACCACCATAATTAAGAAATATACTTCCTTATCAAGAATTTTTAGTGACAAGGATCAACACTATTGATAGTCCTGATCTAAAATAACAAAATAATGAATATAATAACAAAATATACCCCTCCCCCTATAAATGTAGCCACCACCATTGCTTCTCCTCAAACCATACATTCCTTTTATCATCTAATAATTATAAACATTTACCTTTATAATAATCTTCCTCATGTCTATGATATACTAGTATCTCCGAATTAGTAATCTCGTGATCTTTTAGGAGGTCCCCAAGGAGAAGATATTCTATAGGTAAAATCCTCTTTCATTCAGTTTTAATTTATTTCCTTTTTTATTCTCTACCCGCCTTCCCAATTCAAAGAAGATTGGTAACTACATTATCATATATATAATGTAATTTTATTCTATTAATGTAATATCGATCATCAAATATCTTCTATTGTACTTTTATTCAAAAAAAATTGAAAACATCCTACATGATGTGTCAATTGATCGCCTTCGTTGGATACAAGATATCATATTACCTTAATATCATTAATTATGACCGTAAAACCATTATTATGGTTAAAACAGATATTAACATTCATATTATAAATTTTTTAATATTTTAAAATTAATTTATAATATAATCTTTAATCAAATAAAAGTATTTGGTGATGTCTGAAAATAGTGCCATTATAATATAAGAAATTAACCATTAATGATTAATCTAATGAATTGTTATCATATAAAAAATTATATATAATACCGCTTATTATGATTCAAGTCCATCAATAAATTATAATTTCATTTCTGGAGTATTATTATCATACAATTGAACCAATCATGAAAACAATGAAAATGAGCATGCCCAAAACAATGAAATTGAAATGTATGACATATCAAAATGATAATAAAATTAATTTGGTAAAATTATATTAAATAAAATACATATATTAAATGTTTTTTATTTAGTAATTAATGAATCTAATTTAATTATTTCATATTTTAATTTCACTTTAAGATATATTTTAGATACAAGGTAAGTGGATTCTTCAGCCAATATCCCATTCATTGACGTATACCTCTTTCATTACAAATAATAATGTGGATATTTCATTAATGTTACATAAATATAATTTCATTTTTCATACCTCTACTTTAAGAGGATATACAAGACTAAAACTAGTTTTATGAAAAATATAACATTTCCCAAAATAAGTCTTCCTTCTAAAACACATCTTGACTACTTTTAAGATGGTTTATTGAACACTAAATATTTATTATTCTCAAACCAAGTATATTTTTACCTATTTCTCATATGAAACCCAGTGTTTATTGATAAAATTATGATTTATGAAAATATTGTGAAACTCATTCATTTTTAGGAGTTATTTTATGAATTTGATTATTATAAGTTCCATGTGTCATGAATGATTATGTAAATGTTATAATGTGATGGGTGGGACAAGAATAATATAGCTCTAAAATGTATTGGTTAATGTGATGTATCTCATGAGATAATGTGTAATATTCATGAACATGATGAAATATTTTTTCACAAGGTTGATTATAGGGTTATGTGCTTATGTTATGTGTGAATATGTTCAAGGATTTTTTCAGAACCAAGTGTGGTATTTGACATCTAATACATGATGTTTCATTATTGTGCATTGGAGCTTTCCAATGAATTATCTCAAATTTCTTCTCATGATTATTAAGATGATTTTACGATGATTTTATGATGATGTCGTTTACGCTCACTCATTTTGTATTGATTAATATGTTTAATCATCATGTTACTAGGATTTAAGCTCACCCATTTCCATGATGTATATACTTATGTGACTGTATGTACTAAGGATAATGTGTTGTTTTGAAGGATCATGAAGAAGATCGTAAATTGATATTTATGTTATACTATGTACATGTTTTTTATGGTCCTAATTTTACAAAAACACAAATACATTGGATCCTGGATTTGTAACACTATTATGTTTTTATCATTAAAATTATGTAATAATCATGAACGAAAAAGTTGGTTCACTATACAAATGGAACATAGTCTCATTCAGATTATCATGTGTGTTGTCTGTGCTATAGTTTAGGAAAATGAACCCATTCCCTCATAGGCTCTGGATATGGAATCTTAAATGGGTGATTCTCAGAATTGTTCTTATTAGTATCTTAGCCAAATACAACATAATTCCAAGATTGAAAAACACCTCAAGAGGTTGATGATTGGTAGAGAAAGATAGATATATTGTTTGTGTTCTTGGTGAAACCTGATTTGATTATTGTGAAATGTGTCATGATCAAGCTAGAGGGACCTAGAAAGGGATGGAGGGACAAGATGGTGATGAAAAATAATAATTATGTGTTAGAGTGGAAGGAAATTTAATATATATTAACTAAATAGATCCATATAGAGACTATGGAACATCATTAGCTATATAAAATTTTAAAATTGAGTTAGTTGACTAGACCATGAAGGAATATGTGAACCAATTTTCCCATATTTTTATTTTTTCACCAAAAATTATTTCAAATGAGAAGATTAAGACATGATTTTTATAGATGGTAATTTTATCTAATATTCATCAACATTTTTTCTTAATGAATCAATGTTCTTATACCAATGCACTATACGGGCATTGATTGTTGAATATGATCTTGCAGTAATGTTAGGTTTGACAAGAGTTCCATTTTTTATCATAGTGGAAGTTCTATGAGTTACATTAATGAAAAGAAAATGAATGTTGTGTCTCATGGTTGTTCTTGTTATCATGGTTTTTTCAAACCACATTCATTTCTAGGAAGAGTCCCTTTGATTTTCCACCAGTGTGAAAATCCATGGCATTCAAAATTGGTTTTTACTAAGTAACCCATGACTTGAACCTCCTTTTATTGCTCATGAATCTTTTAGAAATTAAATTATATATTTTTAACCCCTTCTAGTATAATGGGATAATCAACACCAAATATTACTACTTGTAATTTAGTTTCATCAATATATAAGGGGTTCTGACCATTGGAATATTGAATGATGTTTCTTCATGAAGTGGAAGAGTCTACAAAGGAAGTCGATATGGGTCTAATGACTTTGACATGTCCCATAACTATATAATCATCATTAGTGGCTAATTTATTTGACATTGGTGACCCTTAAACATTTTATCTACCAGTGTCGTGGAACTTCAAAATATTTATATGGATTTTTTACCTTAGGTGATGGATATTACTACAACCATAAAATTAAGAGTGATTGGTGTCTCTATTGTCTGGATCAATTTTTCTCTTTATTTGATATCAAGAATACTTGGGATTTTATATTTTATGACATGAAACCTCTTGATGGCATTTTTTTGTTGGATTGGATCATTTATATAAAGTCTTTAATTGAGGTTTATCTTCAAATTGTCTCCTTTTTCACACCTAGTGGGGTGTTCTGTATCGTTTAGATAGAATGAGAACCAAGGTTGAGTAGAGCTAGACCTTCTTATCTAGAGTTGGGGAATGTAATATTAATTTTTTATTTTGACCTGGATTAGGAATCCTGAAGTTATGATATCCCTCCAGTTTTTATCGATTTTCTTAAAAAATATCCTTCTATCTTTTTTGATTTTCCATCGATAATAGAGGTGTAGATCTTAATTGATTATGTACCATGTTGTTAACCCGTTTTTATTTCTTATTACCACATTGTACAAGCTATAATGAATCATTTGAATACTCAGTTGGATGATCGATCAGGGAAATCCATTAAAAGCCTTAGTGTGTTACATTGGGATGTGTCGATTCATTTTTCTAAGAATGTTAGTGGAAAAATTCATCTTTGTGTTTATTTATGAATAATAAACCATGTATCCGTAAAGAACATGAATCCTTTCTTCTGATATATGACTTGTATAACTAGTGAAGAAGGGTGAATTGGTTCTCGATGATTGATCATCGACATGGTTATCACCAATTGAGTATAAAAGAATATAAAATTAAGAAAACCACCCTCCAGAGAAGGTATCACCAATATGAGTATATTTTCTATCCATTTAGTAAAACCAATTCACTTATAGTATTTATATATAGGATACAAATAATCTTCTATGAGTATATTTATATATTTATGGTAGTCTTTATGAATTGAAGACTGGATTACACTAAATAGGAGGATGATCGTTTGCATCATTTTGGATATTTTAGGGAATTGTTTATGAATAGTAGACTTTATTCCAAGCTATAGAAATATGATTTATGGATTCCATAAGTGATGATCTTGGTACATGTAGTGTCAAATCAATGTATTTTAGATGACCCTAAAATTGATTAAGTTATTATCACAGGGGATAATCTAAAAGGTGTTTTCATGAATTAGTGATTTTTCTGTTTAGCAGGTTATTATCATAGGTTATTGAAATATTTCTCAAATATGGTTTCTTAATTGAATTCTTTCACTTGGAAGGGAGTAATGCTTTCTTGGGATGTCAAATTTCAGTTTTATACTATGGAGATAAAATTTATTTTTATTTTTTCATTAATGTTGACTCTTTCAGATGATGGGTACGACTATGTGGTCTTTTGTGACAAATCAGGTATGGGTTGGGGATCTGTTCTTATGTAGAGATATCATGTAATTTCCTATAGCTATTTAAATCTTTGACCACACATGAAAAATTATCTCACCCATGAACTTGATCTTGCATCCTTAATGTATAATTTTACGAATTAGAAATATTACATTTTCATTGAAAGTATTTCCTTGTATTCCAACTACATATTCTTCCGATATACCTATTGTAAAACATAACTTGTTTTGGTTCTATTCCATAATATATATGATAATTTCTCAAAACCATTCCAAAAATAACCACATTTCCATGGTATGAATCCCACGAATCCTATTAAATACCACTATATTATCATTTCAATAATAAATCAAGGCCAAGCCCGATATATTAGTCTTATAGTAAATATCAAGGATGAGCCTAGTGTATAAGAATTACAACATGTATTAGGTCCATGATCGGTATATAAAAATGTTACAATGTGTTAATGGGGATAGATTTCTATATAATAATTACAACATAAATTTCTAGGAAAAGATTTCTATATAAGCCTTACAATATAGATATCACAATATCACATCATATAAAATAATGGTTAATTATGAAAATTAAAATTTATCTTTCAATTAAAAATTTTATGTATCATTTGGTTATAAAAAAATGAAATACAAGTCATTTTTATAGTAAAGAAAAGTAATTGTAAAAATATATCAAAAAATCACCCAAAACACATTTTATATTAAATTGACTTCAATCCACTAATAAATTCATTTAAAATCAAATGTTCACTCAACTAAATAGTATATATAATATTGGTCAATAATAATTGGGTCTAATGGGATTCAAAATGATAACTCTAATTCATCATTTAATTTATTTAGGGAAATATTGTGTTGCTGTAATAGAAATATTGCAAATACATTCTAATTAAACAAGCCATACAGTTATGGTTTAAACCATTACCCAAAACATGTGATCAATGAAAAAAACAACATTTATCTCTAATCCAAAATATTGAATAAAAGATACTGAGAAGAAACATGTATCAAATAATATCATGATTAAAATCAAACCCATACAAGGTTAAAATATTTCACCACCCTAGTTGAGAACAACACAAGAGGAAAGGAAAACCAAATCTAAACAGTTACCATGGACTGATTGCACAAACATAGCATCCATAAAATAAAATGGAACACTTAAATTGACTAGGAGATTACATATTTTTGAGAGGAGGAAGGATATATTTTATTTAAGGAAATATCTTCTAAAATTATCCTTTTAAATTGTTTCATGGGATATTACATGGAATATAACTATTATACACGTTGTGTATTTCTTTTTAGAGGGACACACTAAAAAACCTCTCACTGATGGTAAATATTTTTCTAGATTGACTTATTACATTAATTTAATGGTTTACATGGAATGTATCCATTTCATACCCCTTATTGGTTCATGATATGTGTCTAGTAAAAATTACATGTCATGTAATAGGTACAAATCATTTAATCACCCATCAGAATGTTTTCATACAATTTTCTTTAAAAGTGTCCAAAAAACATCTAAATCCTTCCAAAGAATGTAAAACCCCCCAAAACCCATTTAAAAAATTTATACATGGAATATAATAATTCAACAAATATATCACTGAACACATAGGTAATTAACCCTTAAAAGTATCTCTATCACTGAATAAGACTTGTCCACCTATGTTAAAACAAAAAATGAAAATAAGGACGTATCCAAAAAAAATATCTTACAACATCTCCATGGTATAATAACATATCCTAATGATAGTACAAGATTAAATTTGGGGTCTTAGTGGAAAATTATGGACTCCATCCCATATATTAGACTCCCTCTCTCTGGTATCGTCCTGAACATACTGATGTTTCCACTACACTAGAACCAATGGAATTGTCGCACCATGGATATAATTCCCACTATGAATCACAATGTGTATCAAATTCACCTAAAAGGAAACAGTAGAACTAATCCCCCATCCACAAATTACTACATATGATAGAGGACATGGTCATATATCCAAACCTAGGACACTAGAAACATGACATGAATGGAACTATATCACTATAGAATGGACAATCACTAAGCTATTGGGTTCTCAAATATATACTATCACTAACAACCCAATAAAACCGGGTTCTAGAATACCCCATATTCTAATATGGAATTTACCTAACCATGGTGACACCTAATGGAAAATATGATGTCTAAACTCAAATAGTTGAGGTCATCTCTAATGGTTAGTTTATGATTTCTTCTAGGTCGGCACGATCACAAACAACATCGATATAAGCTAAAACTATGCTAGAATCTTCTATATGAGACACGCCCTAACATTCACTAACCCACCTACCTCTATCCAAAAAATAGGTGAATGGAATGACCTTCCATAAAACGCCTCCAAAGGTTCCATCTAAATCGATTCCTGGAATATTATATTATATAAAAAATTCACAAGTCCATATTCTTCTCCCATGATGAGCCAAAAAATAGTGGATAACTATATATCCTATAGAACATGAGTTTTACACTAAAATTCACTATCAGTTTTAGGATGATATTATGTAATCAAAATAAATTGTGATGATGGAGGCTTCTGAAGACCCTTCTGAATCAATGATGTGATTCAAAAATCGTTGTCTGAAATGAGACTCCTCAAAACACCATGTTGTTGAAATACCACACACACATAAATACTACCCATACCAATATTTATTAAGGACTCCCTAATAGAAAAAAGTGGTATACCTTCCCTAGTAGTTCCAAAATCACCCATACTACACCATTCTTATATTTTTTTCTTTGGAAATCCTATCACAAAATCAACAGTGACATCATAACATTTCATATTAGGAAAGGGAAAATGTCGCAATAACATATCAATCCTATGATTATCGAATATCATTTACTAACAAGTGAAACATCATGCCAGAAATCCACATACCTCATTCTTTAATATAGAACACCAATACTATGAATGGAGATCACAAAGCATATTTGTAAAACTAGGATGTACTGTATATCTAGAAGAATGAAATTCTCTCATTATGTACTTGCACTAGATGGTAGGAACCCGAATTTTTCCATGAAAAAGAAAATAATTTCCACTTCTAGAAGTCTATATTGATAGTGAATCCTATCCAAATAAGTAGTCTCTCAAAAATATTCCATCTATATTAGATAACTCATCTACCTTAATTCATTCCAAAATTTTGGTTATAATATATTTCTATGTTAGAGATACTTTTCTTTTAGACGACTAGACATCCAGATTCATGTCCTCAAAATGCTTCTTCAAGCACCAATAATCACAAGAATCCATCACTACAATTTTCTTCATATTTCAACCTAATGCATTAGCAATGAAATTTATTTTTCATGGTATATAAGGAAACTAAAAATATCGAAACCCTACCGACACATTACACAAATACCCTACCGAAGTTTCATGCACCACTATGTAATGATGTACCTAAGGATCTTGAGGTCCGTGAATACAACTAACCCTTCACACATGATATAATACTATCGAAATATTGGGGAATATACCACTTCTTATAACTCCAAATCATGAGTTGGTTAATTTCTCTCATACAGTATAATCTTTTTCGAGACCATAGAAACCACTGGATCCTATTTCATTTGATCTTCTCCAAGTACAACTATCGATGCCTTACTATACGAGACATATATTTTTGGGATATGGTAACGTGAGGATATGTCTGGTGATCCTCTAAACATTCATCACCTAAAAAACTATATCACGTGAATATGAATGAAAATCATTCACCCTATTTTTTGTCATCTCAAACATCGAGACACCCAAATGTGAGAAGTATTGGATAAAGTAATCATAGTAACCTACTAAACCTAGAATTATAAAAATCTCATATAAATTATTAAAATGATCCAAAGATACAACATATGAAACCTTCTTCGTTTCCAATGTAATTATTGAATCCTAGATGGAGTGGAACAAGAAATGAACATAATCATTCAATAAACTGCATTTGGTTAGTTTTGTATAAATATAATGACCGTTAAATGTACTCAGAATGATGTCAAGATGTTTTAAATGATCATATGATGACTGGGATTATACTAATTTGTCTTAAAAAATTCAAAAAATGATATTTGAAATGATTAATGGTTTAATTAATAAATTTCATCAATACCACCAATGCATTGGTCAATCCAAATGAAATCAATACAAAAGCCAACAATACATCCTTACTCATAAGATTAGTCTGAGGTATGTTTAATGCTATCACCCTCAACTGATGAAACCATAATCTCATTTTGATATTGTAGAATATCATAGAAACTCTCAAATGATCATATATATGAATGATACAAAGTGTATGATATTATTTCATCACCATCATTTGGATCAATATCAGATAATCCACACATAAGAAGAATTTACCATCAAACTTCATGGAGAAAATAACATCAAAACCCATGGATATGTACTACTCTATATGAAACCGTGAATATATGGATCTTCTAAATGATCTTTCAACACTCAAATCTCTACTGGTGCAATTCTATATAGTAGGATATAAACTAGCTCTGATCCCAACACCAACTCTATAATAAAATTCATTTCTATCTCATGTGGTAAATCATAGAAATCAATATTAAATACATTCAAGAAATGGTCTACCACAGGAGGAAATGAATCATTCTTCATTCAACCTTCATCTTGGGAAAGACCAACTATACAAATAGTGAGACAATCAAATCTACACTAGATTGGTCTTATATGACCAGCTTGAAGATCTCACACACCCTGGTGTGAATAACTACCTCTTTTAGGATATTAAAAGGTAAATATCCTCCAAAAACAAATGATATGTTCCTGTTATGGAAATATGAAATAAATACATTGAATAAAATATAATCATATTATTTCATGTAGAAACAGTTCCAAAAATAAATGATAATAATCAATCTCTAGGTACCACACCATCAAACATTTTATATAATCTGAGCACATTCCCAATGGTGTATTGATGTTTAAAACACCATCTAATATTTCAATACCCATGAACAAACTATTTTAAAAAGATAATATAAAAATGAATGTGATTCTCATATATCAAAAAAAAGTAACATTAGATAATACATGAATCGTATCTCTAAATGTATATAGTCATGTATCCACAGTTTCCAAATCAGTCTCAATAATGTGATGGAGGGTACACTATCTTCCCTAGGATCTATCCTGATTCCCCTGATATATTCCCTCTGCATGGTAAATCCATTATTATACATGGGTGACACATCTCCAACCTCACCCAGAACATCCTATGGAACTCCAATTACCTACTTGTTGAGGAGAGGCGTTGTCCTTCCCAAAAACCAATTCCAGACCTGATCCCCTTACATTTATCTTCTACTAAATTCCCCTACAAAAACACTAGAGATCACCCATTCATCTGCAAGAATGACACTCCAATGTAGGTTACATACACTGAGTACATTTTTGTCTAATCATAATTCATGGATCCCACATCAAAAGATCATTATCTGGATATTGTTTTTGTCTTCCCCAGCTAGTCTAAAAAATAAATACATTGGTTATAGTGGAATTTAATCCCACCAAAAGAAGAAATCCCATTTTCCATACGGAAATAGCATGCCTGCTGTATGGGTTCTCACCTAGATTCCCTTTCATGATTAATTCCTCATTTATCACATCTACAAAAATGACTTTATGAAAAACATTCACCTACAAATTGATCTTATAGTGGAGACCATATTGAAAAAGTCTCACTATGGTGATCTCCTCAGTAGTTAAATATGGAACAAAGCACAAAAAAGTAGTGAAATGTTAAGTGTAGTCTAGAAGTGACATGCCTCCTATTTTTATTGCATAATCTACTGAAAATTCTAATTCATAAACATTTAAGTATTGAAATGGATCAAGAACATCATCTCAAATTCCTTCCAAAATAGCTCATAATACAGTCTATCTTTCTCTATGATATCCCACTAATTCTTCGATGATCCACAAAGCATATATACAGAAATTTACACCCTCATATCTTTATGTTTGTCAATATTCTTAAGGATAATATTTAAAAAATTGATCTAGAACTTAATTAAATGGGGTCCTCCCATCTGATGGAATGTATGAAGATCCTATAGCTAGAACTCTCCCTTTATCTCAGACCCTAATGTCACAATTTGAAATATATTCCTTTCTAAGTATCTTATAAATATTAAAAAGATATCAAGAAGTTGAAAATACACCTAATATTCTACATTTATAGAAATATCAGGTTAAACTATGTTAAAAGCGTGTCAGTTTACACTCTCATGATGCTCAACTCAAATATTTAGGGGAGGAATTTTTTTAAATGAAAAACGCACTCCTTAAAAACAGGCTATAACCACGTGGTCTACCACAATATGTGACAATAATAGATAACCAATACTCCTGGTCAATTTTAACATGTATCAAATGTTTTTATCATGATATAATATTTAATTTATTTCCATTTAATTATATAAAAGGTATCTAATACAACATTTTATATAGGAATGTATATAACAAATGAAATAAATTTGTCCTAATCATAAATAATTCATTTCAATATAGCCCTATATGCATATATTGATGCATAAATACTCATCATGTTTAATCAGGATCCATCAGTATAAATATTAAGAACCAATAAAATCATGAAATAATAACCTCACACAACATGTGAATCACTCATGGTGAAATAACATCAATAGTAACAAGAAAAAACACAAATAACAATCCATACCTCGGAACTCAGATTTCCCCTCTACATTGGTTAGATACTCCCATGAAAATGTTCATTACCATGTCCTGAAACAACATTTCCTTCTTTCTACATATCTTAAATTGTAATGAAATTGAAAATAAAAATGGTGGTCCTGGTATCCACATTGTATCATTCCTTGATCCATCACTCACTCATGTGGCTGAAATGGGTGAGTTACAGAAACTCAAGAGAACCTCCCTATAATATAGAAGCTAACAACTAGCTAAGGTGGTGTGGTGAGTATATTGAGGAGACCATACCCATAGATATAGATTAAAGAAAAAGAAAAATATCATATAATAATAAAGATCATTACATGGGAAATAGTGGAAATAATATAATACCTAATAAAACCAAACGATAAAATACAACTAAATAATATAATACATAAGTAACAACTAATTGTATAAAAGAAAGAAAAATAACTAAATTTCATTCTATAAGTAATAAAAATAAAATTCTAGAAGACTCAAATAAATACTTAGATGCACTTGGTGCAAAGTCCTATGTCAGTCCCATCTTTAAACTTCTCCCCATCTAGTAAACACCAAACTGCATCAAGGTCCCTTTCCTTTATCAAATTCATTATCCAAGTAATTTATTCAGGTACCAAAGGACAACCTAGGTAGGGTTTAATTATAACTAGGAAGGTCAAAACCACAATGTCTTACCATAACCAGACTGATAAATATTTCATGAAATAATGTAATTAATCAATGAAATAATTAATTAAATAATTAAATTAATTCCACATCATCCTACATCGGCATAGTTCCTGAATGTCATTAATATTCACTCATAACCAAGCCATCCATAACTATATGTCCATGTTAAAACATGACCTTCTATAGTGCAATTATAGAATATTTCTGAGTATGTCTTATTGAAATGCCAACAATAATCGTATTTCAATGTAATAAATCACTCAAATATAGTTCAAGCATGCTATTAAACAAATTCAAGAATAAATTAGGTCTATTCCTAGTGAATAAAAATTACAACATTTATTAGGATTGAGAAAGTTGTATAATCGTTATTGCAAAGATTGGGGCCATGCTTGATATTTAAGAATATCATCAGGTGTCACTGGTAATAGCTTTCAATATAAGCATTACTACATGAATCATTGAACATAACGTGATATATAAGAATTAAAACGTGGATATCAAAATAAAAAATCATAAGTCTCAATGATTATTTATGTCATGACCTCTCCCAATGGGGCCCGCGCCACGACTCCCCAAGCCCACCGCTGATAGTTCAGGGGATGGTGACTAGCATAGAGTTGGCATATTACTAACATGGGGCATAACAGAAGTACCTATACAAACACACACATCTCCAAGTCCACAATGCTGAAATTTTAAAACCACTAGGGAACAAAAATACATGCATAAAACTATTCCCAACCAACAATGTACAATGAAAAGTATGGTATTGAAAGTAAACTAGGCCAGAATACAAGACAAATAAAAACTAGAGTATGAAAACATAAAATTCTAACCTTTAAACACAAAGACGTATTAGGACTGCTGCTCATAGTTGTAGTATCACCTCAGCATATAGGGAGCTCAGAAACCTCAGTCCTATCCTGGTCCTCCATGGAATATTTCAGAAGGATGCTCATCAGCACATGACAGGATACGTGCAGGCAAGGCCTGTGCAGGGGTGAGTATAATAATAATCAGTAGAGGACCCCAAAACCACAAATCAATACACAAAGTAATGGCACATGCAGCTCCACAAATTATATCCATTGAACATATAACAATAGTAATAGAAAATATCTAGATATAATCAAATCCCAAACCCCTAGTCCATGGACAAGTTATGCAACTACATACCACCACTAGGGATTCAGTTCAATGATTCCACGAAGCAATCATCCGGGGGAACTCACTCTAGATGTCTGATAGCTCTGATGACGTCCGTTTGAGAAGTACTATTAGTCGGGAAAGGTCATGAGAGATAGACACACTCATTCAGGGATAACACACTCCAAAGTGGGAAAATATAGATACACAGATGAGTATCACTATTAGGGCCTTGGCATATACCACGACTCATCTAGAATTCAAATTTAAGATAGAGGATTTGTGCCATGTTGAAGTGGTCATGTCGATACCTGACTCCACCTAGGGTCATGAATGGATAGAGGATCTCACTCCGGGCCTCTTGGAAGGATAATTGTCTCAATCGTGGAAAGTCATGCTGAAATGAACATACATTTATAAAAGGAATTTATATCTTACCTTTAGGGGAATTATAAAAAGGGAATTAATCCAAACAAAACATGTCCAAGATACGGTGGACAATAAGATCAAGCCATGTGCTAAAAATTACATGGCATGTAGAAGTGTTACATCCCGTTTCATCTGACCCAAGGTACTTACCATGTACTACGGCCCATGTCATAATGATGGTCTTGTAGGAATGTTTGCACACATAGTGTAGTATAGATCACACGTCGAGTCCGAGTAACTAGGGTCAGCTCCATGTATGCTGCTATGTTCTCATACATGGATTTATCCCACGTGTGCCCCCCTGTGTAACCGGTAGACAGGGTAATCCATATAGCCGGCCTGGTCTAGCTGTGTGTTGGAGTACATGGCCATCTACTCCATCGCGTGTTCAGGTATCGCCTGAGATACACGCTGAGCTCCACATTGTTGCCTCTACCCTAGAGCATTGGGATTGCACGCCGTGTTCTGAAGTAGTGTAGTTCATCCTGTGTAACCGTGAACTTCACAAAATAGTTTTCTAGCTTCAAGGAAGGTCCTACACATCATGTGACTGGGGTAACATGCCGTGTGATACCAGTATGACACCCGAAACCCTAGCCACGGCTGCTGATACCACACTGTGTATTCTTCAGAAATACATGTCGAGTATTCTGGAATTTTCCAGAATTTTGAACCTACTTCTCGGCACCTTTTTGATGCTCCGATCATCTATCCGCCTATCCGATTGAAATGAAACTCTATATTTTAGGTTTCCCACACATCATAATGTCTATTCCGTATTTTTTGGGCTTCTTATCGGCCCCCAAAACACATTTTGATCATCTGTGTGAAGAACACTAGAATAACATGGACTCCTGAACCACGTCGATTCATCCACAACTACCACCATCACACCTCCTCTAGGTCTCTATGATGTTGGATCTCAAATTTGGTATCTTTGCATCTCAAAACTGATGTATAACAATCTGTTGTTCTTACTCCCTGAAGAACACGAAGAAAAGAGGATGAAAATCCAACAAACCAAAAAGGCAGAATGAACACCTACTATTGTTCATCATGACGTTTATCCACTCTCTTTAGAAGGATTAAACAATGTGATTCAAAATGATAATCAAACAATTATTACAATTATTATTCCTGAATAAAACCCCAAATGAAAAAAATAACACCCTCCCACATAAACGAATGCTCTTCGGATCTACATTTTCATGGTGGATCTTCATTCATCATTTAAATCCAAAAACAGGGGAAATATGAAATGAAATAACAAACCCCTACCTTGATATTCAATGAAGAGGAAGATTAGTCGTCTGTCGAGATTTGATTTCTCTATGCAACGATCCACACGTCGTCGTTCTTCGGCGTTTGTCAAAATCCTCCAAGGTTAGATCCTCTCCAAAGAGAAAGAGGATTCTTGGGAGAATCTCTAGGGTTATGAGCCTAACCATGGGCGTCAACATATTTAATGAAATTAATCATCAAAGTTATGGAAACATTTTAAAATATATTAATTTATTAATTTATTTTATTTCAGCTAAAATGTTTCCTTTAAAACGCCCAAAAGATTAATTTTGAATACGACATGTGCCGGTAAATGTTAGGCCCTGCCTAAGGTCATGTAGCTACTTTGAATGCAATAGTGCCATCTAATTTCTGATTCGGGCCCCCATTTTAGAGATATTCCACTTTTTCAGAAAAACTGCTCGCACACATGGTTTAAAATTTTAATTTATTTCAAACATTTATTCCAGGCTCTCCAAGCCATGGAATCACTCACCGTCAAAAGGTATTGTCTCTATGTAATGCCATATAATTTTACATAATAATACACTGACAATCCGAGACATTAAATTCCCCCACATTGGGGATTTTCTTCAGCAAAAATACTAAGACAATGGCTACTCAAAAAGATGCTCGTACGGGGCACAAATCTGAGCCTCCCGCGCCCACATCCTCTCTTGAAGATTCTCGTGCTTCCCCCTGATGCGCGCTAATGGAATTGATCACCCATAAAGGATCATCTCATGACAATCCTCAATCTACACTGGGTACTCAACAAAGGTCACTCCATCCTTGATGTCCAACCCTCCCCAGTTGATGAAGTGTGAGGGGTCATGCATGTACCTCCTCTATTGCGACACGTGGAAAACATCATGTACACGATTCCACTGTGGTGGTAGATCTAGGTGGTATGCCACCTCACCAACTGTGCGCAGTATTTGGAAAGGTCCAACGAACCTTGGAGATAGCTTTCCAATCTGGAAAAATCTCTGCAACCCCCGTTGAGATGAGGCATGTAGAAATACATGGAATCCCTCCTTGAACTCTAGAGGTCTCCATTATATATAAGAATAATAATTCTATCGGCTCTATACAGTTTTTATCTGCTCCTGGACGATCTGCACCTTCTTGGTGGTAGCTACATTAACTTTGTACCCATGAGTGCTGACTCTCCGGGGATGTTCTAGCAAAGTAGTGACCAACATGGTCTCCCATACAAAGCCTTAAAAGGTGACATACAAAGGTGGAGTGGTACCTATTGTTTTATGAAAACTCCACCGGTGGTAGGTGGTCCTCCCAACTATGACCAAAGTCACTGATACAGGCCCGCAACATATCCTCCAGTACCTGGATGGTCCTCTCTGTCTAACCATCGATCTGGAGATGAAACGTTGTTCTCAAGCGTAGCTGAGTCCCAAAAGCCTCATGCAATTTTTTCAACAATTGGGATATGAAGCTGGAATCTCAATCTAAGACTATTGTCAAAAGGACGCCATGAAACCGAACTATATCCTACATGTATAGGTATCTCATGCTCTCTATGGAACTCTGCTTCCTGATAGCTCGGAAGTTGGATAACATGGTGAGTTTTTCAACGATCACCCATATGAAATATTGACCGTTGTACATCCATGGTAAGCATATCATGATTTCCTTCGATATTCCATCCCTCATCCACTACTAAACATCTTTGGGGTGAGCTCATCCTACCAGAACCTTGTGCTCAGCCTTCACCCCCTGGCATGTAAGGCATCGAGAAATGAACTCTGCTACTACATTCTTCATGACTGACCAACAGAACTATCATTAGAGATCCATGTACATCTTTTCCACTCTAGGATGTACCACCGTGGGAGATGTATGAATCTCCCTTTGGACCTCTTCTGGAAATTCCACTTGTACAATAGTGTGTCCTCTGAAAATAAGTATGTTCTCCCCACCTTAAAAATATTCATCAAGAGTATATCCTGTGGATAACTGAGCACGTAAAACTTAACAGTGGATATCCCCGAGCTACACCTCCCTATCTCACTGTATGAGTGGAGGGGTGACAATGAACTATTGTAGGTAAGATTAATCCTTTCTATCTATGAAGGAAAACTACAACGTGGCTAACTGCCCTATTACCACACTCAACAGCTGCGAGTTTGACTTTCTTCTAAGAGCATCCTCCACCTTGTTCCCCTTCCAAAAAGTATAGAGGATCTCGAAATCATAGTCTTGTAGGAACTCTAGCCAATTCCTCTATCTCAAATTCAGATCCTTATACAAGAAGATGTACTTGAGGATCTTGTGGTTAGAGTAGACGATAAACCGCTTAGCCATAAGGTAGTTTCACCACATCTTCAATGCGAAGACTACCACACCCAACCCGAGTTCATGGACCTCATAGTTCTGACATTTTGTACAAAGATGGTGCGAACAATAAGCAATCACTAGCTATCTCTCCATTAGGGCACACCCAAGCCTGGTACACGATGTGTTGTAGAAAACTATGTACCCAACACCCTCCTCCAGTAATCTCAAGATCAAGGAACTTGTCAAACTCTACCTCAACTGCTCAAAAACCTGCTGGTACTTCTCCATCCGTACGAAGGGTTGACCCTTCCTGGTCAAGGCTGTCATCAGTGCTGATATTTTGGAGAAATTAAGATTTTATATCTAGTAATATCCTACCATCCATAGGAAGATATGCACCTCCATCACACTCCAAGGTTGCTCCCATGACAACAATGCCTCCACCTTGGCTGGTTCCACAGCTACCCCGTTAGATCAGATGACATGTCTCAGAATGTGGACCTTTTGAATCCAAAACTGGCACTTCGAGAGCATCCCATAATGTTGCTTCTCTCGGAGTATGTCTAAAACCATCCCTAGGTGTCTTGCGTGATCCTCCTCTGATGCAATGTACACAATAATGTCGTAGATGAAGACTACTACGAATCGGTCTATGTACTGCTGGAGGATCTGGTTCATCAGTCTTGTGAACACTGTGGGGGCATTTTTCATGCTGAAAGGCATCTCCATGTACTCATAGATACCATAGAAGCATCTGAATGTCATCTTCGGTATATCCTCGTCCCGTACTCATAACTGGTGATAAACTGAAGAATGTCATCCTTCGAGAACCATTTTTCCCTTCTTAACAGATCGAAGTGGTCATCAATTCACGGTAGTGGATACATGTTCTTTACTGTTACCAGATTCAGGCTCTCTTAATCCTCGCACGACATCAAACTCCCATCTTCCTCCATGGCAAACAAGACAGGTGCCACCTAGGGTGAAATGTTTGGTCTTAAGAAACACTTTCTCTTCAAATCCTCCAACTGCACCCTCATCTCAGAAAGCTCTACGGGAGCCATCCAAAATGATAAAGAGGAAATCAGTGCCATACCGGGGTTTAAGTTGATAAAAAAGTTGATATCCCAGTATGGAGGTATTCATAGAACATCCTTGGGAATGACTTTATCATATTCCTCCAATACTACTGGGAACTAAGAGCTCATAACATATGATACTTCGAGGGAAAGGCTGGACAACTCATGAGTGATCGGATGAACCCTCTAATGACTGAGCCTATTCTATGATTCCTAGGTCTCCTTTTCTCCGACAAAAGAAAACCTCATCCCATCACTGTGGAAACACTATACTATTCACCTAAAACAGTAAATCTGGGCATTGACTGAAGATAACCTGTCCATACTGAGAATGACATAGTAAGGCCTCAACACTACCAGCTAGAGGTTCCAACCGAAAATCCCCCCTCTAAGGGTAAGATCACACAGTTATCAAAGGTTCATGATCATAGAGTCTCCTCTTGTAGGTTTCTCCAAGCTTAAGGATCGAGTCAGCAGCTCTACCAGAATCTCAAGGATTCGCACAAGACATGTGTCGATGAAGGAATGGCTGGAACATGTCTCTATTCTATGGTAGATAAGGTATAGAAGATACATATCATACCTTAGATCATCCCAAGAGTCCCTGGGTCATACACCCCGACCACATGCAGCTATCCTCACCCTTGTCTTCCAGCTCCCAGAGCCTAGTACGAATATCCTGGGGGTAGTGGTGGAAGTAAATCAAAGAGTCTACCACCACCTGCAGCTCTCCTGGCTCCTCTGCCACGTCTGCCTCCTGGCAGGTCTGTGTGCTCCATTCTCAACCTTTGCCTCAGGGGGTCTATCCACCGCCTCCCTGTCAGTAGCTCGACGGGTCAGACAATCTATATCAAGATGTCACTTTCATCGCATGCATAACATATCTTCTACCTAGGATGACATGATCCTACCTAAGAGCCATGGACTGTCGATCTCTTGTCTTGGGTCCTCTTATGATGTCTCCCACGTCCTGATCCCTGTGCCTGATGTCGGTTCCCAACTATCGAGATCTCAGTACCTATCGGCCTGCTGCTAACTATCTTCGGCTTCCTCTACTCTGCCAAAAAGCTCTCGATCACTATGTTTCGCTCAGGCACTCCATCATAGGTCGAAATGCATAGAGTCACGAAACTAGCTCAGATGTCCCTTCTTAGACCTTGATCGAAGGTCCGAGCATGGAAGTACTGATCCCTGACCATATCCATTAAGTACCTAGCTAGGTTGGTGAACCTTAATGAAGTGTCTACTACCATAAAACTACCATGATAGTGCTGAAGAATCCCCTGGATGTGCACTCCTCTTAGCATAACTTGATAGATCACCTCCCTGAATATTTTCTCAAACTCCATCCATGAAAGAGTCTCCTCAACGTGAGTCTATAAGGTCTCACTCCACCATCGTCTTGTCGATCCCTAAAGCAGGCTCGCCCCTAGAATCACCATCTGGTCCGCTGGTGTCATCATGAGATGGAAGTCTCTGGTCACAACCTCAAGCCAGTCCATAGCCTCATGAGGGTCGGCATTTCCTCGGAACCTGAGGGGTCTCTATGTCAGTAACTCATGGAGCGTGCTCATCCTACTCTCCTTGTCGGTCGGTACTAAAGGTACCAAAATCTGCTTCACTAGTGGTGGTATAGAAGGTGCACCACCTGGTGGAAATTCTTGGGGAAATGGTCCGTGTATTAAAGACTCATCACTGTGGGGGTCATCCTCCTGATTGTGATGCTTAATCCTAGCGGGTATGCATCAAGGAGGCATCTTGTAAGGAATAATGATTTACCTTGGTTAATGAGTGTATCTGGATAGTAGGCACAAAGGTCATGGAAAACACAACCCATTCTTAAATGATGCATGTAAAATTCATTTATTTCTTTTCTACTGATCTTTTCATTCACCGAGTCGAAAAACAGGTTGTCAGAGTCCTGGTGTATGGATACGTTGGCCGACCGGACAAACAGTGGAGTCTCTAGCTGGAACACTGAGCTCCAAACACTTTACACAATTACCCCAAATAAAACTGATGAACTCTTGGATCTGTGGTTGAACTGACATCCTCTGATACCACTCAGTCAAGAGCCGAACCTATGGGGCCCACGTTGTTACTCCCCAAGCCTGCCTCCAATAGGCCAGGGGCTAGTGACTTGCACCGAGTAGGTATATTAATAACATGGGAGGCATTTCCTAAGTACCAGTACACACAAAAACATCTCTAATCCCACAATGCTGAAATATAAAAACCACTAAGTTATAAAAATGCATGCATACATATAAACCCAACCAACATAGTACGACAGTAAGTAAGAAACAGAAAATAAACAGGGCCAGAATACAATGATACCAAAAACAAGAGTCTGAAAACTACAATGTCCAACATGTAAACACAAAGATGTATTGGGGCTGATGCTCGTAGCCATAGGATCAACTCGGCCTATAGGGAACTCAGAATGCTTAGTCTTTTCCTGGTCTTCCCTAGACTCTATCAAAAGATTTTTAATCTTCACAAGACATGACTCGTGTGGGAAAAGACCATGCAGGGGTCAGTATAACAACACAAAGTACAGGACCCCAAAAACTACAATGCAATAGACAAAGGAATGGTACAGTCAGCTCTTCAAAATATGTCTAATGAACATATAATAAGAGAAAGAGAAAATATCTATATATATTGAAATCTGATACCCATAGTCTAGGGACAAGTCACATAACTTCACACCACCTATAGGTATTTATTATGAAGATTTCACAAAGAACATGTCTAGGAGAACACACTCCATGAGTCTGATAACTCTGATGACGTCCATCTGAGAAGTACTTTCTATTGGGAAATGTCAGGAGAGATAGATACACTCATTCTGGCAGAACACACTCCTGAGTGGAAAATATCACGATACATAGATGACGATCACTTCTAGGGCCTTATTGGATACCACAACCCATTTAGAATGCACGTTCTAGTTAGATGATCGATTCCCTATGGATGTTGTCATGTTGATACCTGACTCCACCTAGGGTCAGGAATGGATATAAGATCATGCTTTGGGCCTCTTGGGGGGATACCTGACTCTATCTCAGAAAGTACTACTTAAGGGATCATACTCCTGTTGTAGGAATCGATAAATGGCCCTCAAGGGAATGAGAAAAAGGGAACTAACTGAAACAAAACATGTCCATGATACGGTGGACATGAAGATCAAGTCATGTACTGAAAAGTACACATTGTATAGAAGTGTTACAAACTGTGTATTCTACCCCCGGGTATTTCTCGTGTACTACAGCCTGTTTCTCAAGGCTCTTCATATAGGAAATTCAATACAAGACATGATTTATAGATCACATGTAGTGTCTGAGTAACTAGGGTCGGCTCCGTGTACGCGTTCGTGTTCCCGTACACAGCTTTATCCCACGTGGGTCACCCCATGTAACTGGTACATGGGGTAACCTATGTAGCCAGCCTAGTCTGGCCGGGTGGTGGAGTAAACAACTATGTACTCCATCCCATGTCTATGTATCGCCCAAGACACACGCTGATTTCCTCATAGTCTCCTCTGCTATGACGCTTAGGGTTTAGACACCACATTCCGAAGCTGTGTAGTTCATCCCATGTAACTTTGTACTTACGATAATACATGCCGAGCTTTGGAGAAGGTCCAACACACGTGTGACCGGGGTCACATTCCATGAGATACTTGTATCACACCTGATATCCAAGCTACCACTACTGATAAAACATGGTGTGTTCTTTGGAATTACACACCGTGTATTCTAGAATTTAACAGAATCACGAACCTGCTTCACCACACCTCGGTGATGCTCCGATCATCGATCAGGTCATCTGGTCGAAACGAAACTCCAGAGTTTAGGTTATTTTCACATCATGAAGTCAATTCTATATGTTTCTGGCCTCTAATCAGCCCCAAAAACGTGTTTTGATCATCCATGTGAAGAATGCTCGTAGAATGTGGACTACTAAACTGCGCCAATTCGTCCGCAACCACCATCGTCTCACCTCTTCAAGGTCACTAGGATTTCGGATATCAAATTGGGGATCATTCTGTCACAAAATAGATGCGCAAAGATCTATTGTTCGTCACCCCATGAAGAACATGAAGAAAAGATGATGAAAATACAACACGCCAGAAAGGAGGAATGAACCCCCACATTCATTCATCATGAAATTGATCCACTCCCATTAGAATAATTAAACAAGTTGAATCAAAATGATAATAAAATAATTATCACAATTATAATTCCCGAATCAAACCCCGAAAGAAATGGAAAATGACACCCTCCCTCATGAACGCAGGCTCCATGGATCAACATGTTCGTGGTTGATCTGTGTTCGTCTTTTAAATCCAAAAAATGGTGAAAGAGGAAATGAAATATCGAAAACCTACCTTAATATTCGACGAAGAAGAATATCATTCATCGTTCGGGATTTGATTTCACTATGCAATGATCCACGCATCGTCATTCATCTATCTCTGTCAAAATACTCCAATGTTGGCTCACTAAAAAGTGTAAGAGGATTCTAGAGGGAAATCTCCAGGGTTATGAGCCTAACCCTAGGGTCCTACTTTTTTAAAGGATATAAGAATCATCATTATGGAAACATTTTAAAATAAAATAGATTATTAATTTATTTTATGTCTTCTAAAAAATTTTATTTACAACGCCTGAAAGCTAAAATTTTCAGCCGACCCGGGGCAGTTAAAGTTTGGCCCCGCCTAAGGTAAATTCTCTTCTCTGAGCACAAAAGTGCCCTCATATTTCTGATTCAGGGACCTATTTAAATGATATTCCACTATTTCAAAAAAATCGCTCACACACACTATTTAAAATTTTAATTTATTTAAATCATTGATTCCAGACACTCCAGGCCTCGGAATCGCACTCCGTCGAATGGTTTGGTCACAAAATAATTCCATATAATATTTAAAAATATTACACAGAAAATTTGAGGCATTAGAATTTATGAAAAATACCATTTATACTTCAATTACATATTTTTTATTATCATTTAGTCACCAACCAATAACATTAAAGTAATTTCTATAATAAATCCATGCATAGGTGAACATATATCAAGAAAAAAAACTAAAAACTCATGTCATGATAAACACACATCAAGCCATTAATAAATTAATTTGAAATCAAATGCTGACTCACCTGATTGGTAACCATAATCTAGAACAATAACAATTGGATCAAAATAGATTCCAAATAATAAATCCAATTCATTATTGAGTCAATTTTGGAAAATATTTAATTGGTGTAATTACATTATTGTTCAAACTTTTCAATTAAACAAACCATAGGGTTATGTTTTAGATCCCCTACCATAAATATATGATTAAAGAAACACCAAAATTGGTAACAAAACTATAACCTAATGTGCAGTAGACCAGGAGATGAAAACTAGATCACATTAGGTCATTGTAAACACAAACCCAAATGATATCCAATGGTTCCACCACAATAATGTGGAACAATGGAATAGGAAGGGAAAACCAAATACAAAGACATACTTGGGATCTATCACACAAATGGAATATCAAAAAAGGAGGATGACAATCCAATATCTAATGGTAGATTCATTATGGTCATGTGGAGGAATGTGGCAGTGAATTGATATAAAATTCCTGTACATGACAGCTTTCAAATTGATGATGAGGAAATCATGTAGTGTGTAACTATTTTACCCATCTTGTATTTATTTCTAGAGTTATATATAAAAAACCCATCACGTTGGGTTAATATTTATCCCCATATTTTAATAACACAAAGTGAATATTTAACATAATGTGTAACCATTTCACACCTTGTATTAGTTCAAGATAAGATTTTGTTGGATGTTACATATCTTGTAATAGTTAAATGGAATGTAATCAATCATTTGTCAGTTTTCAACCATATTTCATTAAAATTACATGATCCACCCACAAATCCTTCAAATTCATAGAAAACCCCATAATCCATTTTAAAAATTATACACCCGGTCTCTATTAGTTCAATCAAACTTATATACCAATTTTTTAATCATTTTATATAATAAATTATATACCTCTATGAACAAGACTTGGCCAACAAGGATTAAACAATAAACTCAAAGAATGAAATGCCTATAAAATTAATAGATGTTATACATTTTATATTAATTGATAACATGGTATCATAGGTACTTATTGGATTATTTGAGGTATGCGGGTTAGGTTGGTAATTATGTAGAAATTGATTGAAGATGACAATTATAACAAATATATAGAAAGGAATATCTTATCACTAATGGGATGTTTATCATTGCTGTCAATCCTGAGCTTGATGGATGTGTGTAAAAATATATTCATGATCATTGATATGAGAGTTTGAGGATCCTATAACTAGAAACTATTATACCATGTGGAAGATGAACATTATTCTCATTGTGTTTATTTTGATGTATATAAATTCAATTTATTATAAAAATATTTTTTTTCATTCTAATTGGATTTATATGAACTATTATATAAAAATTGTTTATTTATGCCATGATTGAAATAATTTCCATCGTTCAAAAATGAAATAATGTTTTGTTTTAAATATGAAACTATATCTCCATGATATTTTAAATTAAAATTGGTAGAAAGTTTTTTATTATTATTATGGAATCTATTTATGGAACATTTGGTAATACACTTTTGGGATTTATATCTCACACCCTACCTTTTCTTTCGAGCATTATTATTTCATTTTTATAGGTCTGAGTAACGGGAAAATGCCACTTAGATGAGGTAGATGTTATAGATTCATTGAGGACTAGAGTTATGTATACATTTGGATGTTTAGTTTATGTTTTTATATTTTGGGCACATTTATGATTTTTTTGTGTTTTTGATATACCATTTTGGTTTTTGGTACTATCTCCCTTTGAAGTTTTCAACATAATGGTGTGTAACATTATCTTCCACGTTTTTTTCACAAATTCGAAACCTATTTTGACTTTTATGATTCCTAGTTATCGTTTCCAAGCTATTTGGAAGTGGAATATCATTCTCTACATGTCAATGATAGATCATGTATCAGGTTACTGGGGTGTCTAGGCTGGTTCATGATGCAGAGGTGGTGGATGTTATTTATTTTTGAGAGACAGAGTCATGGATTAGACTAGTGGAGATGATATCCACTCATTTCATGTGATATATGAATTTTATTATTACTAGATAATGTTTTATTGAATGGTATACTATTTTGGGGTTTTTTCCTATTTTTATATGGTATTCTATCCTTGAGGAGTGTTGATCATACCGATGTGTATCTTAATCTTATGTCGTTTTGTGTAAACAATCATTCTATATTTGATATTATATGATTCCAAGTGCTAGAATCAAACCAATGGGGATCAATAATTACCTTATTTTCATTTTATATTCATCTTGGTTATCTATGTACCAGGGTATCTAGGATAGTTCATGATGATATAGGAACATAGATGTATAATGAATGCCCAAACATCTTCATTATATTTATCAAAAGAGAGATTAGTATATGATGTTTAATATCTTAATGGTAATATTTATATTAAAATAAATAAAGGGTGACCTTGATAGACTTAAACTATTAATTATGGATTGATACATTGAGTTTCTAGAAAAATTAGGTTTTAAGATAATTGATGAATTAGGGCTTGATCTAATTCTTAAATCCCGAAATTAGAGCTTATTCAACTTTGATATGATTTTTAATATAACTAACACTAATTAGTATCACTTATATCTACATACTCAGCTTCACTAAGTAGATCAAGACATGAAACATGGTAATCCATATGCATATATGATGAAAAGATGAAGGGCAAGCTGAATGGACCCTAGAAAAACTCTAAGATCAAGACCTATTCACAATTCACATCTAAGTGGAATTAGATAAAGGTGAAAATTAGTCATCATGATGCTTTGTTTTTTGCATATGTCATGAATGGTTAATGGAAAAGGAACAACACCATAGAAAAGAATCTCGAGGAAGTTTCATTTGTGTTCATTATTGAGGGAAATTATATAATTATAAAAATTGTGTATTTGATATAACATGTGGGGATCAAATTTGTGTCCAATTATAGGAACCCAGTATATTTAGAAGTATTTCATGAGGTGAGTTTTATTTTAGATCCACTAACATATATTTCTTTTTTTATTGGCTATATGTTTCTACTATACCACATTTCCAAAGTGATTGATCTGGATTTTAATGTATTATTATTATTTTAAAAGGAAAACAAAAAGAATTATTTCTATATATTATCTTCAAATTTGGGAATAAAAGATGATTAATTTACAAATATAGAATATTTTAAGGTATTAATCTTCTAAATAATGAACTTTATGTATTGGAAACTGAAAATCATGTTTTTTAAATTAATAATGAATCACGTTCACATGGATCATATCACACTCGACAATGGAATCTCTAAATAGGTATTGTAAATGAAAAAACCTTTTTATAATTATAAAATATGGATATTTAAATTTGTTCAACCAATATCCTTGGACATGTGTGATAATTTTATTAAATGAAAATCTATTGATGATCTATTTAATATATATAGAGAAAGGGGAATGGAGATTCATGAATATGTTTATAATTATGTGTGAAGATCACTTCCAGTTGAAGTAATGGGATGATACACATACATTATAACTTTTATCATTATCTTTAGTAAATATGTATAGGTCTAATTAATGAGGTATAAGTATAAATGTTTATATAAATTCATGGAATACCAGAATGAGGTTGATAATAAACTTGGTATGTGGATAAACAAACTCCACTAAGATTGTGGTAGAGAATATCATTACCCAGAGTTCATTTAATATATATGGAGGTTTGTTATTATTTATTAACTCCTCATATTTATACACTAAAATGTAATAGATTAATTGAAAAGTGGAATCACATATCATAATCCATGTCATGATCGATAATTAGTTATAAAATTACTCTTTTACCCATTTAGGAAATCAATTTATATATATATAGATAAATTCTAAACTGGGTATCTACAAAAGAAAAAAAGTATTTATATTCCAATTGTGGAGTTTAGTGAAACCCATTTAATCATATTATCATTATTGAGGATGAAAATCATATATTAAGGATTATTTATATAATAAATTATCACCATGAGGAAATAACTATATATTTATAGGATATATTATTGAAATTTACATAAATGGTCTATAAAAAACCTCATACTATCAAAACCCCAATCCCAGTATCCCAGAACTAGTGTCTACTTTATTACATTGGTGGTATATATATGGGATCACAACCGAATGGACCGAATAGATTTTTTGTCTTAGTAAAATAGAAATATAAATTATTCCAATATTATATTTTAATACATAAATTTCAAACTTTTTTTGATAATATCAATATAACCACTCACAAATACTTTCACATTATTCACTGTACACATACTAGATTCTATAGAAATGAATAAAAATAATGGTGAACTCAAATGCTCAGTAAGAGTTATGTAAGGTCCATGTTTTCATAAATAAATAAATAATAATCAATAATGAATAATCAATATCAAAATATATACATCTAAACAAAAAGTCCATTTATTCAATTAAATTATTATCATGATTTGATAAGTCATAATAAATATGGAAAGTTAAATAATTGAACACACATTACAATTAATAAAAAACATGAGAAAAAAATTCATCCAAGGATAATATAATTACTATAATCTCAAGGAAAATAATAACCAAATTCTTAACGATGTAAATTATTAATTACTGGGATTCATGATCTCAATAATCAAGACACTAATAACATCAATAAAATTTTAATGGAAGCTAAAAATGAAGGGTATATATACACCATAACCCCATTAAAATGAAGCTAACTAACTAATTATTATCCCATGACTACATATGCATCGAGGGCCTATCTATAACCCATACACACATGTATCTTCCTGTCCGGTTCATTATTCATATATGTAATGATAAAATAAATTCATGAACAATATTCTATATCAATAATTTTTATTATTAAATAATGAATAAATAATATATATTTCCCTATTCAATTGAAAAACATTAAACATAAAAAACCATATGTAGAAAATATATATAGTTTATGAAGTGTGAATATCCATAAAAAATAATTTTGATATTTAGGGTAAATTTAATATTTAATATTCACATTAAGGTGAATAATTTATGGGAATGTTTGTCTACGAAAAATTAGTTAAGAACGAAAATTGAAATAATTTTCCTCGTCAAATAGATAATTAACCTTAACTAAAAAGGAAAAGGATTGAATTATTACCATATATCTCTAGAAGATTATTTTTAAATTAAATATTTGTTGTTTTTTGATGAATATAAATACCATAAACAGATATTTGAATTATTTTTTAGAAAAATACCCTTTTCAAATTAAAAAAAAATTAATAAATAGAATCATGGAAAATATTATAAGAACCAATTTCTATAAAATTAACAATTTTAACATTCAAAGGATTAATCAATGAAATTGTTCCCATGATTACATATGGTTCTGTTTTTAATGTGTATGTTAAAAATAAGTATTCCTTTCACATTTTTGTAACAAATGTCAAAAGGTAAATTTTATTGAAATTGATAGGGATATTTTTTTAAATTTTTTAAAGATCCAAGTATGGGTTAAATTACCACAGTCCATCATAGTAAAACATATTTGAAAGCATTATTAGAAAACATTGAATTGGAAGAAAAATAATCATTTTGTGAATAGATAAATGATATCAGATTTTATTAAATATATATTCTCAATCATTTTATGTAATAGAGAGAGAAAAATGGAAATATTCATTGAAAAATTCCAAATCGACCATAGGATAATAAAATTAATTTTTTTATTATAAAATTATCAAATAATTTCCTTCAATGGAAATTAGACTATAAAAAAATAAAATTAATTTTAGATTAAAACATAAATCTCTATCCACTTTGGTAACTTTCATATCATAAACGACATTAAAGGAATTAAATAAAATAAAAAATTAAATAACATGAATATTAAAATATTCAAGATATGTCATATATAAGGGATAATATATAGAATTAAAAAATAATATAGGTGTATCACATGACATATATCCCAAAGAATACAATTTGAGATTAAAACCTCTTATAAGAATGACAACATTGAGGTGAGAATAATCAAAGAATAAATTATTTGATTCAAATGTAAATTCACATAAAAATTTTTATATAATATATAATAATATCAAAATTCATTACACATATAATCATTTAATATCCAAGATAATGTTGTAGTATTATCACCAAATGAAATGAAATTGAGTTATTAAAATTTTTACCACATGGTAATTCCCATGTCTAATCCCCTTGGATGACATAATTAATATTGAAGATTATAATAACAAGAAATATTAATTAACGTTGATATTTGTAGTTAATGGCACATTATATAACCATATAAGATAAATTAGGTGCAGAACAATACATTATACATCGATGAAATGAAATTGAGAAAAATACATTACCTAAAGCATCCTAATTGTTGAAAATGATTTGAACCCCATTATTGGGGTTTTAAACATGTTATAATCATATAAAAGAACCATATTAATATTTTTAATATCATATATGATCCTTTTATAACATATTTTTACATTTTAATTAAAATTCATTCATTATTAGGACGGATTTGGGCATTAACTACCATGGTTTCTCACGTAGGTTTTATCTTGAAAGTTCCATTTCCTAATAATATATGATGTTTCACCAGATTAGGGAAGATATTGATGTTATAGATAAATTTTTTTAATTATATTCATATTTATAATTATTATTTATATTTTATGATGGAGAATAGATCACATCACTTCATGGAGATGGTAGGGCGTATGTACATATTAACAATATTGTAATTTCCTAAACAGGTGAATATGTAAGAAAGTGAGTGATATAACAACATTTCATTATTAATATCAGGTATTATATAATATATATATTAAATAAATTTATCATTATTACCTACCTTCCAAAAAGTTTGTGAATAATGAATAACATCATTTTTTGAGATGATAGGCCACCGTACACACAATCTATGTTATGTTATTTTAAACACAATGGAATGTAATAATTTATATGTCATATCAAAATTAAATAATTATAATTTAATTTTTAATATTATTTATAAATTTAATAAATAATTATATTCAATAGTGAGAGGTGTTGATGGATAATGTGCCACCACGGTTTAAATGGCAGTAGTATGTAGTACACATGATCGATGATATAATTTTTTATTTTATGAAATAGGAGATGGACATAGTTTATAAAATTATCATTAGAAAATATAGCTATATGGGTGATGATATGTTTATTAAATTATAGATTTTTTATAAAATTTAATCTTGTAAACGAAGAAAGAGATTGAAAGATATTTATTAAGATGATTACCTTCTCTTAGAGAAATATCCTTTGGATATCCTCTTAATGACCTTAGGGTAAGTATTTGGGGAAGAAAAAGACATATATATGTGTGTAATGATGTTGGGGGATAAATATTGTTGGGTCTACTTCATGAAAAATTGTTTTAGATAAGTGATGAAGTGAGGTGAGGGAGTGCCTGATTATAATTGAGTTGAATTGACATTTTTACAAATGCTAAAAACTATTGAATAATGGGAAGTTATTATCAACCCATGTTCTAATAAAATTCATAAATAAATTATTTTATGAATTATATTCTTTTCATTACACCAATAATGAAAAATCACTAGTTGAAAACATTTTTTTCTTTAACATATATGTTTCTTTAATTTTACCATTTTTGTTTTCACAATGGAAACTAGCCTTTTTTTCATTACCTTGGTAATTTAAACATTATGAATTAAACATAAATGATACTTAAAATATAATTTATAACCCATTATTATAAATATTATATAAAATTATTAAAACAAAAAAAACTATGTGTGAAAGATTAATTTTAATAATGTTTCCTACTACATAGAAATCCTCAGTTTAACATTAACCAGGGTAATTGATTTTTAGGTCATTACAAATCACTATAAAAATATTAAATTGAACATATTCTATAATATTAATTATTTTTATTAGAAATTTTTAATCACTTTTATGAAATTCAATTCACATATGTGGTATAATCTAATTTTAAAATAAATATATAAGTCATGTAGAAAAATAAATTTTTAATAAATTCCATTTTCAAGAATAAAATGATATTTCATTAGTTATATGACTATTAAAAATAATTATATGTAATTATATAGATAATCTATTAATTTATATTAAGTATGTATTTATTAGTTGTTATTTTAATTATATAAAATGGAGGATCATCTTTCATTTAAAAATAGTTTTAATGAAAATGTATTTAAGGATAAAAATTACCTTATACAAAAATTGAGGATAAATGTGATTCCAATGAAAATAATTATTTTAAATATAAAAATATATTAAATATGTTAATTTTATATAAAATTTTAATTATAATTGTATTTTAAAATTACTTAATTAAATGAAAAAACAGTTCACTAATTGAAATATCAGGATTTTTTCATTATTCACAAAAAAGAAACCTTTTCGGGGAATCTAAACAATTATCCCTAAGATAATTCAAAATAATGATTTTAGAAATAATATTTTTTTAAAAAAAATTATTTTTAAAATTTTTATAAAATAATTTCAATTCCCAAAGATAAAATGAAAAATAAAACCATTTTTGAAGAAAATAGTTTGAAACCCCAAATGAATTCACAAAAAAAATGAGTTGTTATTTACGTTTAATTTATAAGTATTTTATTATTCTAATTTATATATATATACATTTCCTTATTTGTTAAATCATATTCATACCTTCATATTCAATGACTATGTAGAAATTGTCATATTAAAATAATATATTTTTTAGGTTGTTTATGCTCCATGTTGCGTGACATATATGTTATCGAAAAAACATTCCTTTTTTAAAAATCATAGTGTTATGGGTAATAAAATATATCAAATATATTTAATTTTTTTAATAATATTTAAAATAAAATGGTATTAAATTCTCCCCACCTTCAATAAATTGTGTCCTTGTAAGTTGAACTAGCACTCGATAAACTAGGGTATGATGTATTGAAATTCATTTGTTGAAAACCAAAATCATAAAATGGTTAATTAAAAATACCCATAAAAATTTAAAAGTAAATACAAGTTTAGTTTCTAATAAAACATAACTAGGTTTCCATATAAGAGAACATATGTGGGATATAGAATTATGGATTTTGAATGAAGATCCATTTTTTAGAAAACATTATACCATTTTGTTAAAAGAGTATAGACCATAGATTTATAAAAAATTAATAACATTTTTATGATATTGTCATCGTGTTTAGAGATTATTTTATAGTCAATATGAGGTACAATAGAAAATATACTTACATTGATATATTTCTATTTTATTATAAAAATTTCCTCTTTTTTCTTAGTTATTCACGAAATTTCCACATTATCTCTTACTCCATGAAATGAATATCCAAAATGAATTATGTTGTACCCGAACAACTAGAATTTACTTTTATTACATCATAATATTCATAAATGGGTGAATTTTTTTTCTATTTCTAAATAATTACCAAAAATTAAATGGTTAGCATATGTTAATACAAGAAATTAATCTCAAAACCTCAAATTTAACACCCAAGATTCAACATAATATTTATCTGTTAATTTTTTTCACAAAAAAAATATCATATTAACAATAAAATTTCATAATAAATGGTAGGAGCTACACCAATTACACCATTTAGTTGTGGTTTCGAGCCACATTACCGTTGTTTATGTGGCTGTTGTAACCTAACATGCATGTGTTCGTTTTTGGGAACCATATTAATGTAATTTCTATAAGGATTCCTAAAATATTTTAAATGTCCTCAAAAATAACATTTTTAGGAAAATAAATTTTTTCCTCTATGGTTTTTATTTAAAACTTATTTATTTACAAAATAAAATAATGTTAACCCCCTATTATGACCATAACATCAATAATCATATTAAACCTAATGGTTTCTAATAAATATTTAAATTATTCCAAAATATATATAAAGAAATTTTTACCTAAACATCCTTTTATAAATAATATATACTAAAATAATTATTTTTATTCTAATAAAAGTCTGATAAAAAATCCTTACTCATATTAAACAGTCATCACATAAAACCTAAAATTGGTAATTATCCCATTAATATTATGATCAACCGTACTGTTAAAAACCCATGAAATTTTATTTTTAACCAATTCATTCATGTTCACCATATATTAAATTCTTTTATAATGGTTCATAAATAAAATACTAATTATCCAAAGAATATACCCTCGGTTCATCCAAAATGGTGTGAAATAAGTCCTTTTATCATTCACCAGTTGACGATTATGTAAAATTAGAATTTCCACATTGTGGGATATTAACTATAGAAACATCTATTAGAGAACCACATCTTGTTGTAGTATCCAGGTAAGGATATATTTATAGGATAAACAACAAAATCCATAGCCTATCAAAATAGTATGATGTTCTTACATTATTAACCTCAAACTCTATCATATTTTTTTGTTCCCAAATATTTATTGTCCTATTTATTTTTTTCATAATGAATCCTCGAAACATAATCCGATTAAAATTATGAATACCCTAGCCCCAGTATCCCTAATATAGGGTCTAAATTATTAATGAACTATCAGGCACTTGAAACCAAAAATGAATGGACTGAATAGTTTAGCTATATTGATAAACTAGAAATATTCATGATTCATATATTGCATTCAAATACACAAATAAAAACATATTTTTTTGAAATCATAATTTTTTCCTCTAGAAAACCCTTTTATATAATTCATTATACACTTATAATAATCATTATAATGAAAATAAAATATTGGTTATCAAATTCTCAGTATGATTGACATAATGTGAAAGATTTCATGAATAAAAAATCATAAACAATAAGGAATATTCTATAAAAAAAATTAAATATCTAAACACACATTTCATTTAAAATGTATCATTTTTATCTAGATTAGAGAAGGCATAATAAAAATTTCATGTGAAATAACTAAACACACATTTCATTTAATCCATAACATTACAAAAAGAATCCATGAACAATGTATATTCAATAATCTCAAGTATAATAATAAATGAAGATTAAAATTTTCAATTATTCAACTTCAAGATCTTTGGAATCAGGATACATATACTTTAAAGATAATTCATAAGATGGTTTAAAACTAATAGGTATTTATACTCAATAAACCCATTTAAATAAATTTAGCCATCTGATTTGTCTAATGAAATTGTCCATGTATTAAGGGTCAAACTATAACTGACCGACTTGTATTTTCTTGTCCAATAAATTATTAATATATCTAACGATCAATTTAATTCATTAAATGTATACCTTATTAATTAATGTCCACTTTAAATAAAAAATACAAATAACAAATATTTCCCTTGTCAATCAAATAACAATATATGTAAAACATAGTATATAGATATGATATACAGTTTAAAAAATACGAAAATCCAGGATAATTTATATGTATAATTAGGGGAAATATGATTTCTAATGATCAAATGAAAATGAATATTTCAAGGGAATTATAATGAATGAAAAATTAATCAAAAAGTTAATATCAGTAAATTCATCGATCAAACTAATAAAAAATAATCAATATAAAGAATAGGGATGATATCCTTACAAAACATCTCTTATGGTGTAAATTTAACACAAAAAGTTGTTATAATTGATGAATAACAATTCCATAAAAATATATTTGAAAAAAAATTTGAGGAAAATAATTTTTTCATTTTGAAAATAAGTTTTAGAAACACAAAATATGAAAAATATTAAAAAAAATTATTTAAATCAAGTAATTAATATTTTAAATGATGATTCAATGAAATATTTGGTCATGATGGTTTTATTTTCCAATCATACAATTTACCTAAAAAATATTCCATTCACTTTTTTGTATTAAAAGTCAAAAAATACTTTTTTTTAAAAAAATTAGGAAGAATCGTTTTTGTAAAATTCCTATAATGGGTAAAAATGACATTAAATAATCATAGTATAAAAATTTTTAAAATTATTTTTCAAAAATAATGTATTTAGATGAAAATTATTTTTGACAGAAGAGAGGAATGAACTAGTATTTTATTAAATATATTTTCTCAATAATTTTATGTTCACATGATATGAAAAAATTACTATTACATGAAAGATTAATAATTGTCCAGAGGGGAATAAAATTAAATTGTTTTAATTTAAAATTATCAAATAATTTAATTTTATGAAAATTCATGTATAAATAATCTCTATTACAATGATATTGAACAATAAATCTCATAATAATAGTGTTACATTAAAATTATAGACAACTTGAATGGAATAAAATAAAATAAAATAGTAAATAACATTAATATAAAGAGATTTCGTATAAAATATAATAAATGGGTTTTATATACACCTAATAAAATAAGATAGTTGAATAATATGACATATGTCCCAAAGATGACAATTAGAGATGAGAAAGCCCTATAATGATAGTAATGTGGAAGTGAGAATTAATCAATGCAATGATTATGTATATCATATGTTAATAAAAAACAAAACATATTAGAAACAACATAATAAAAAAAAATATAATAATAACATAATCATTTAATATCTATGAAAATAATGAATTAATACAACCCAATGACAATAAATTGTGTTATGAAATTATTTCCCATTTCATAATTATCTGGTAAAATCACCTTGGAATAAATTATTAAAAATAAAGCATAAAATATCCTGAAATTTGATGAATTCATGATATTATAAGAAAACATTATTGTATATAAACCATATAAAATATATTAGGAGTATAACATTACAATAAGCCTCAATGAATGTAAATTGAGAAAAAATTTCTTACATCACACATAATTTTAGTTAAACATTATTTAAAATTTTGTATAGTTATTTTAATCATTTAATTTAATTATAATAGAATCATTTTATTATTTATAATATCATATATAATCTTTTAATAAAATATTATCAACAACTTGTTAATAATCATTCATTATTACTATGGTTTCAATTTTCAACTCCCTTGTTTTCGCAAACATATTTTAATGTGACTGTTCAGATACTTCATAATATTATATAATACAACCATTTAAATTTTTTATTAATTTATAAATATAATTAATTTCCATTTGATATATGTTTATAATCATGATTTAAATTTAAACATGGATAATGGATCACATTGCTTCTCTGAGACCGAAGGTCACACATACGCACGGGAAACATTATCAGTTCCTTAACGGGTGAAAGGGTATGTAATTGGGTTATAAATTATTATTTTAGAATCAATATTATGTATTATAAATTTAATATATTAATTAAAATTTATTTTATTACATTCATTTAAATCATAAGTGAAAAATTATTCACATTCTATCGTGAGGATGTAGTCCGCATTACACATGATCTACATTATCGTATATTAAAATGACTGTAAAGTATGTAGGTATATTGGATATTAAAATTTAATATGTATAATTAAATAATAATAGTAATAATAATAATAATATATTAATTCCATCATTATATATCACCAAAAGAGTTGTTGATAGAAAACGAGTCATATCAGTTCATGAGGAGGTAGTCTGATGTACATCCAACCAATAGTTTAATTTCGCATTTTATAGAATATGAGATAAATATAGATTATTCCAATAAAATAATAAACTATTATTATATTGGATATAATGATATCAATATATTTTAATTTTTTAGACATAATTGATTTTTGTAAAAGAAGAAATTAAAAGGAAGATATTTGTGAAGGTGATTACCCTCTCTTAGAGAAAACCTCATTTGGATATATTCTTAAGGAAACTTGGGTTTGTTTTTTTGGAATACCATAACCTATATAATTTTTATAATAATTTTTGGTATATATTTGGGAAGGGTTTTTATGGGAACCGTTTATTTATAAGAGTGAAGTAGTGAGTTGACGGAGTTCCATTTTATAATTGGGGAGTGAGTTTTTTGTAAATACCCAAAAGTATTCATTAATGGGAGGTCACTCTCACCCCATGTGAATTGAATATTTATAATTAAAGGAGTATAGAGTTTATAATGTCAATTTATACCTCCAAAACACATAAAAAAAATACTTTTTTAATATGTTGTTCCTCGACATCTACATTTACTTTTACCTTTTGTGTTTTCAGCACGACAACTCATCTCCTTTTATTTAACTAGGTAATTTATAATATAAGAATAAAATTTTTATTTATAATATTAGATAATTTTGATTCAAGGTTTATAAATATTATATAATTTATTTTAAAACAAAATTCAATATGTTTGATAGATTAATCATAATGTAGGGTCATGTGATGCAGAAATCCCCATTTTAAGCTATATCAAGGTAATTGTTTTTTAATGTCTTTTCTAATCCTTATGACCAAAATTTGTGTTTAAATTATTATATAATATTAATTATTCAATTTAGAAATATTTAATTCATTTTACTAAAATAAATTCCATGAATTTTTAAAATTTTATTTCAAAATTAACACCAAATCATTTTCAAAAAATCATTTTTAAATAATTGCATTTTTCAAGTGTACGATAATCTAATATTAAATATATGACTATTAATCATCCATATATAGATTTAAATTAATATATTTTGATATATAATCCTTAAATTTCACTTAAATATCTCTTTATTATTCATGATTTTGATTATTTATAATAGAGGAAGTTTATACATTTCAAAACATTTTTCCAAAAAATTAGTTTTTAATACTTAAAATAAACATATACCATCATTGGGTATAAAGTAAATTAAAATGAAAATTTTTATTTTAAATATAAATAATTTTTATTTTAGAATTATAAATAGAATAATAATTATAATGTTACTTTAAAAGTACTTAGATAAATTAAAATAAATTAAAATATTTGAAAATTTTGTATTTTTCACTATTTAATGTATAGTCATCATTTTTAGAAAAATATCAAAATTACCATATAATAAAAGTTTGATATGATGATTGAAAAAAATATTTTTTTTAAAGTATTTCTAAAATTTTATAAATTAATTATAATCCCTGATAATTAAAGTCAAAATGAAATGATTTTTGATGAAAATGTATTTTGAAACAAAAATTGAATTTAATAAATAATAATGTGATTATTTAATAAAAAATAAACCACAAATTTTAATTTTTTTGCATGATATATTTAAAGATTTCAGAATATGGTTATCCCAAATCATACCCTATAATTCAATGGCTTAGTTATAACTATCACTATTAAATAATATATATGAGGTTTCATTTATGATCAATGTTGCATGTAGTATTTGCAATAGAACATATTGTTATTCATTTTAAATATTCGATTTATGTGTTCTAAATATATCAATGTGATTAAATTTATTTAATATAATTTTACATCCCATGGTGTAACACATACTAGATTGAAATATGGACTAGTAATTCCATAGTACTTGACATAGAACACATCTCTAAAGGAGTTAATATGATCAGGATTGATTTTGATGAATTTGAGGTGAAAGAGTAGCAAGATTTTTCATAAGAACAGAATCCAAAAATTCAATGGAAGAGTAAATTCTAGATACTCAGTTATTACATAGGTGTACTGGATAGGTTAGAGAATAATAAAGATATGATTTTTAAGTAACCTAGTATTGTGAATCATTGTAATTTATAGTAATGAAATAATGTCCTATAAAGAAGTATTAAGTGGAATAAAAGCTACAAAATGGAATAAAAAAGAAATATGAGATCAAATGCATGAATAAAAACAAATATAGGATTTTATTAGATAATCTAGTTGATGTAACCCTTGTTTGATGAAAATATGTATTTAAAAAGAAACATTATATGAAATTTAGAATCAGATCATATATGGAAATGCAAGTTTCAAAAGGGTTTAAAAACATCCAGGAATTTTCTATTAATAAAAATTTTCATTAGTTTATTTAGTAAAATTTATTTTAATTATATATTATATAATTTCTTAGTATGATCCTGTAATTTTTAAAAATGATTTTTTAAAAAAACCTCATAAATGAGAACCTTGGGGATAATGTTTTTATGGAACAACCTTCATGGTTTATGAGTATAATGGATTCCAATAAATTATATAAATTATTCAGATTTATTTTTTATTGATGAATAAGTCACGATCTTGGTTTATTCTTTTTGTTGAAGCCATACAAATTTTCATTAATGAAGAAGGACTGTGAGCCTTGTCTCTATAAGATGGTTATTGTTATGATGATTGTTTTCCTAATAATATATATTGGTGACATATTACTAATTATAAATTAGATATTGGTCTTATAGTCTATTAATACATAGTTAAACACACACTTCACTATATAAAATCTTGGTGATGTAGCCTATATTCATTTGAAAAAAATCCATCTTGATATATCTAAGAGGCTTTATGTTCTCCTTCAAGGTACACACATTGATAAAAAAATAAATAGATTCATTATGGAATAATCTAAGAGGGGATTTTTTCCAATTTTATACATTATAAATCTCTCTATGAAAATGTTTCCTTAGATGTATAAGAGAGTAAAAGGATGACTTGGATCCTATACACATCAGGGTTATTTTTGTTTTTTTCTAAACATATGTCGTGATTTTATTGATAAATTAAATGTAGGAAGATATATAGATAATATAGGAGACCACCATTGGATGGAATTGGATAATATACTAAAGTATTAATGTAATACTAAAGATATATTACATGTTTATGGAGGATATGTGTATATAATCATCCTAGAATATATATATATATATATATATATGATTTTAAATATATAATGATCATTCCAAATCACAATAAGGATATGTATTCACCCACAATGGAGGATCTATGAGTTGGATGAGCACAAATAAGGAAGTGGTTAAAGATTCTATAGTATATTTGAAATATATTTTAGTTGCTAATTTTTTAAAGGATGTAGTATGGATATAATAATTTATCTATGATCGAGAATTGGTGCTTAAAAGTAATGATCCATTCAAACTGTAATGTCATACTACTACAATATGGTCACTAACAAAGAATCCAAGGTCACGTTATTTGATTAATAATATACTATAGAAGTATCATCTCAGGAGGTTTTTTTCTCCAAGAGGTGAGGTTTCTATAAATATAGTTCCCATTGAAGGTAACATAGAAGATCTATCAATTACATGTTTATCTCAACCGAAACATGAATATCATGTGAGAGATAATTAATTTAAAGTGATTGGAAATTGGATCCATTTCAAGTGGGAATTTATTAGAGTATGTTCCCTACAACCATCTACTTTTTTATTTAGATTAATTTTATAATCATTGTCTTGAATATTAATGAATATTATATCACATATTGATTTTTCTTTTACATTAAATGATTTTTTCAATTACATAGAGCATCTATATCATTGAAATGTTAAAATACTTCCCAACAATGATGATAAACTTGATGTTATATAATAGTGTTTCTAATAACAAGTCTTATGGTTAGGGAAACATTCTAGGATGGGAGACATTGTATGCATGACCGTCACATGCTTGATACTCCAAAGTATAACAAGACCTCATATCTTGAGGTCCAAATGTGGTGATCTCTTGGATGAGAGGTTACGAAAAGATCCACTAGTGATAGTTAATTACGTTTATGTTTCATTGGAGATTCATTTATGATATAATCTGTATTGATCATTATACATTCTATTATTATTAATGAAAATCATGAGTTGTGAACTATTACATATTTAAAAAAATAGTGATGATATATTCTCATAGAAAGGTATAATAAATTATGTTTTTCATGAGTGGTATGGAATTAAATAACAAGTCAGCATTGAATTTGTTCCATCTTGATTAAAGAAAATGATATATTTTCCATTTTGATTGGAATGTAACTATTAATCAAAAATTCATTAGACTTATTGAATAATTGTTTTATTTTAAAGAAAATAAATGAAATATATATCAAGAATATAGGTTTATGATAGAAGTATAAAACCTTTGTGATTTGAGATATCCTAACCCAAGGATTATTTTACACAGAGAGTGTTCAAATGCGGTTTTTGTCATTGTGACAATAACTTCTTCCTTTATGGGATCCATGACATGTTTCTAGTATCTGACATTGGAATTTAGGAAATCCCATCTAATGTCACTGAAGAAGAGTTATAATGGTTATGTCACTTTTTGTTTCCATTAATCTCAGTTGAATTATATTTTAAACATAAAATTGAAATATATTTTATTTTTCTTTAAATGAAATAATATTTCTTCTAGATTTATTGTTATTAAATATTTATTAAATATATTTATGTCAAGAGAATATTAAATTAGTATTTTTTTACAATATTGTGTGTATAATATTTATTTATTTATTGAATAAATAATATTTCTTATTATTCAATTTTTGTTATATGTCATGAAATATTGAAGAAATAACATTAATGTAAGGTAATAAAAATGATATAATAATTTAATATCATTGAAATAAATAAGTTTTTATTTATTTAATTATATTAAATTAATATTCATAAATCGAAATGTGAAAAAAATTAGTAATAATAACAAAATTGACATGTAGAAAAAAATAGGTTTTTGTATTTTATTAAATTTTATTGTGAAATTAGAAATAATAAACACTAGCTCTGTATAATCTCATTAATATGATTTTATAGATGATGGGAAATCATTTGTGTTGTGCACAACTTGTTATATCTACAATGACTTCTCTCAACTAATATGGTTTCTTGGGTTTCTCTCAATACTGACATAATTATTCAACTTACTTCCACTATATCAAGTATTATAGAACAAGATAGAGAAAATAATCTAGAAGGATATTCCATGTAGAGAAAAAAGATAATAATTAAAGTCAAACAGAACAAGCAGGCTATCACCGAATGTTCTCTTAACATCATTAAGATATCCAGGATCATATTTGTGTCACCATTAAAAGTTTTCTAATTTAGGTCATCTTGTAGTAAAAATGAAAAACACGATCAATGAGTTTTTGTAACATCCAAGTTAAATAAAGAATAAAGAATTTTCATATTAATTAATATTTACGAATTAAATATTAATTTTAATTAAAAGGGGTTTCTACATTTGATAGCGTACTCGATACGCAACGATGAGTTTCATTGAAATCTTATGTTGCACACTAGTAATATAATAATATTATTTTAAATGGTAGTTAACATGTAGCCGTTGTACTGGCGGAAATGGATAGAAATAACTAAAATATGATTATATATGTTTTTAAATGTTTTTATATTTAACCAATAAATGATAAAGGCTTTAAATACGGAAAGAATTCAATTTTAGGCATTTATACCCTAATTTTCACTAAGGGTTCACTTATCACCTTTTGACGGAGAACCGTCATTAAATATAGTTTTGATCAATCTTATAAATTCTATTGGTCCAAATATAACTCTTCTTTAGAATCGGGATATCAAAATTTACTTTGTATAAATTTTTGGTATCTTTCCGATAAAGTTCATTTTTAATGAATATTGTAAATGTTGTATTTTAATTCAAAACCTCTTTTTGATCTAATTTATTTATATGATTAGATTATTATTTTAATTGGTTTTAAAGTGAAATTAGAAAATATTTTTACCATTAAATCCAATAGTGGTCGTTGGAATTAATTTCACATTGAAATCGGACTTAAACTAGTGTCAATCTTTTGATACTTATTGTTTCACAAAAACACGCTATTTGTCATGACAGCGGGAACTAATTATCAAATTAATTAATTTGACTTATATGTTTTTAATTATTTAAAATGGACTTCATTTTTGAATTCGGAATATACAATATAGCATAGGGTTAATTTTTGGAATTTTTCTGAAAAACTTCAATTTTTGATGAATAGTGAAATCACTAAGTGGTACTTATAAAAACTGATTTTCCATTTAAATGAAATTTTCCACCTTTGTGTATTGAATTTCAAAATTCCGACATACATGGTTGTCACTAGGAAGTAAAATTTTGTTCAATGAGATTAAAATAATTTTTTGGTGAATAGTAACTTATTAAGTTTTTAATCGCGATTAGTGGTAATTAGTGTAGTTTAAGGTAAAAATAATGTTCTAATAATATGATATGACCTAGACACATGTCCTACCATCATTGGATGTGTCATGGCCGACCAAGACAAGCCATGGGTCAACTTGGGGACCCCATGGAGCCACTTTGGTTGGAAAATGACATAAATACCTTTTATTTAATGTTAATGTAAAAAATGGCACAAACATGATATGTTTTACTAAAACAATTTTTAAATGGGGTTATACAAGTTAGATTTTTGATTATAAATAGTCACTAGAAATATAAAACGATTTCCTACATGATATTAATTTTTTTATAATTTTTAGACATTAAATAAATTAAATTATTTATGACATAATAATGATGCAGCGATGACATCATTATTTGACGATTTAAATAAAATGGAAAGATAATGTAATATCTAAGACCTACACATGTCCAAAACCTATTGTATGAGTGGATTTAGAACCCTTATCACCTTATCCACGAATTATATCAATGTGGGACCTTTTAAAACCGAAACACATTTTCAAATAAAGTAATATTTCTTTACTTTCCAAAAGTGCCCCTCCTCTCCTCTTATAAAAGGCCCCCACCTCTACCACCTTACCCACACTCCCAAAGACTTTGGCTCGGCCAAACCCTGCCGATTTTGTCTATCCACTTACTTCTATTACTCCTTGAACCCTCACTTGGGGCAGAAGTCTTCCCAAGGATGCCTTTGAGCTCAAGCCAAAGGGAGTTACCCGATTTTGAGGTAATGTCTTCACTTGAGTCCTTTTGTATTGGTTTTCTTCTCCAACCCCTAAGATCTTTTTATTTATTTCTTTTGTAACAACTACAGTATATTCAATATACTAGGATGTTGTTATAAGAAGTATTAGAGCTACACTTACACACACCTTCATCTAATGGTTAAAGAACATACTGTTTCTGTGGATGGTGATTTTATGCCTCCCGAAACGATGATTGTTCAACATTACATTAACACCTTCAAAGGTGGCCATTAAGATGTCACTATATTTATATATGATATATAATATATTTATGTTTTCCTTAAGCTCTTGTATTTTTCATTTTGGGCATACCTTCATGGTTTCCATTATGGGTAAACACGATATCTTCATTTAAGGAAATGCGGACTACCGCCCCCTCAAAGTGATGTGATTCGTTAAGGCCATATGTGGGACGTGTAAAAGATGGATTTAAATTTATTATATATGATGTTATACTGGAATTATAATATACCTCTATATCATTATTATTTCTTTCCAATAAAGTGAGAGATATAAATGAAAGTAGCATTCATGCGTACGTACGACTTACCGTCTCCATGAACGGTTCATTTCATTTCTTATCCCCAAATGTAATGTACTATTAAAAGTACATGTATATAATGGATATATATAATGAATAATATATCTAAATGATGAATATAATTCTGGAATTAAAATATACATACCCCTCATTTAGTTTTAATTCCATTAATATGACAAAGAAATGAAAGTAGTGTTCATGCGTACGTACGGATTACTGTCTCCATGAACGGTGCATTTCATTTCTTACCTATAAATGATTATGTAATATTATAAATACATGTATATTCTGGATATATATGATATATATGATATCCAAATCAGGAATGTAATTCTGGATATAAAGAACCTTTGACCACATGAACATCATGCAATTGTAAGAAGTCCACTTTCGACTTAAGAACCAAATGTCGACAAAATAAACATTATTAACTTAAATGGTTACATAATGTTTATAACATGGAAATAAGTGATATAAAAGGAATAATGAACTTTAAAAAGGTTCTTTATCAAGTAGAAATTAACTCAAGTTTATTATTTAGGACGTTAAAGAACGATCGAGTCAAGTCGGACCCAAGGTAAGGGACTTCATCTCAATCTCAATTCATTGAGGCATATTTCGTTTTATACACAACATTATTTTATATGGTGTATAAACCCCTTTGACTTATACTTTTATACAAAAGGAATCTTTTTCTATGAATCATTTTACTAAACGACAAAAAGGAATGTTTTTTTAACGTACATGGTGACAACGACCTTTTCCGCCACCGCGAGTATTATTTGGTCTTTGGCTTCCTCAACAAGTCGTAATGTTATTAAAATAAAATAAATACCATATACTCTTTTATGTATTTTGGTATTGAAAATGGTTTTGATAAAGGATTCTATTATTATATATTGTGATGTGGAAATGTTATCATTCCTTTATATTGGTTTTATGTTTTATGATTTTATATTGGTACATGGACATTTGACGGGTGGTTACGTGATAAACCATATGACGGGTGGTGCCGTGAATACCAGGACGGGTGGTTACGTTATAACCTCCAATGCATTGGGTATGGAAGTCGTCCGTATGGCTATTACATTATGTATGTATGGAAATTGGCCGTATGGCTATTCCATTAAGTATGTATGGAAATTGGCCATATGACTATTCCATTAAGTGATATGTGTGGAAGTCGACCGTATGGTTATTCCACTTGAGTATGTTTATATCCCAAGTTACCTTTATATATGCGATGTGTTCTTTAAATGGGTTTTATGGTAATCCTTTGGTTACAAAATGGAAAGTAATGATACTTTATTCAGTGAAGAGTTTTTACTACTTCATGATGGTGAAGGTATTACTTTGTTAGAGTATACATGGTTTACTTGATGTTTGAAAAAGTAACAGTTTTCATTCTTTGTGTATCCCTTACTGAGCTTTTTATGCTCACCCAAAGTTTTTTTCGAAATGTTTTTCACAAGACTTAAAGTGGAATAAGGTCAAGGATGGGATCAAGGGAATGTCATGCTATATAAGACATGGAACTAGACATGTTTCTTTTTTAGAGTTTTTTTTATTATGGAAACTTAGTAGAAGTGTCTACTTTGTAATCTTTTGAGATGTAATAGTTATGTTCTAATTCTCTAAAACTCTAAACCTGAAAATATCATCAATGTGAATTATTCATTTAATTCAATATTAAGTAAGGTTTAAGGCTGGGGCCTTATAGTTGGTATCAGAGGTCGGTTTAAACAACTTTAGGAGTTATAAAATTGTTAAATTATAAGTTAATTTATGGTACGATTAAAATGATATAGCATTTAAAGATTACCATATTGCTTCGCCTAAGATATTTCTATGTTAAAAATGGTTTTTCATAGAGGAAATAGAACAGATTTTCTGGTAAGGCATACATAGGGAAATGACCTTTCAAATCAGTATCCTGAGATGGTCGGAATCAGAACTAAACAGTTTGTTGCAGTGATGGCTCAGTTGAATCAGGAATTGAAAAGAAGATTGGTGAATGCTCCAGTTTTGGCACTTCCTTCCAGGAATGGGGAGTTTGTTATAAACAGTGATGCTTCATTGAAAGGACTTGGTTGTGTCCTAATGCAGAATGATCAGGTAATTGCTTATGCTTCACGTCAGTTGAAAAATCATGAGGAAAATTACCCTACACATGATTTGGAATTAGCTACTGTTGTTTTCGCTTTAAAAATTTGGAGGCATCATTTGTATGGAGTAAAGTGTGAAATATATACCGATAACAAAAGTTTAAATTATATATTCACTCAGAAAGAATTGAACATGAGACAGAGGAGATGGCTGGAATTAATCAAGGATTATGATTGTACAATTCATTACCATCCGGGAAAAGAAAATAAAGTGGCCGATGATTTGAGTCGAAAAAGTAATGCTTCATTAACAATGCTACGTTTGGAACGAGATCCTTTGGTTTTTGATTTAATGAACTTTGGCATAGAAGTTGTTGGTGCAGGAAGTCCTTCTGTTTTGTTCCAGGTATCAGTGAAATCTTCTCTATCAGACAGAATCAAGCAAGCACAGAAGCAAGACAGCGAGTTGCAGAAAAAGGTAGACCTGGTTCAGAAAGGTAAGTTTCCTGAATTCAACATTGATAATGATTGTGTCTTGAGGTTTGGGAAGAGATTATGTGTGCCTTTTGATTCACAGTTGAAGAATGAGTTGTTATGTGAGGCTCATAGTTCTCCTTTTTCAGTTCATCTGGGCAGTAATAAAATGTATAGAGATCTGGGGGAGTATTACTGGTGGGAGTATTGCTGATTTTACTGTGAAGTGTTTGACATGTCAATAGGTTAAAGTAGAGCGGCAGTTACCCAAAGGGATGCTTCAGCCTTTACCAGTGCCAGAGTGGAAATGGGAAAACATATCCATGGACTTTTTTGTGGGATTACCGTGGAAATCTCGAGGTAATAATGCAATATGGGTTATTGTTGATCGCTTGACCTAATCTGCTCATTTCCTTGCTATACGAGATACTTTCTCTCTAGATAAACTTTCCTGTTTGTATCTTAAAGAGATAATCAGGTTACATACCATGATCCCAGGTTCACTTCTAACTTTTGGAAAGGCCTTCAGAAGTCGTTGGGTACTGAATTAAATTTTAGTGCAGCTTTTCGTCCTCAATCAGATTGGCAGTCAGAACGAACAATTCCGACCATGGAGGATATTCTACGAGCTTGTTTGATGGATTATCAGGGAAGTTGGGACCAACATCTTTCTTTGGTTGAATATTCATATAATAACAGTTTTCATTCTAGTATACAGATGGCACCATTTCAGGAATTATATGGGAAGCGGTGTCGAACTGCAGCTTTCTGGGATGAAGTGGGTGAAAGGAAGTTGATGGGACCAGAATTGGTAGAAGATATGGAAAAAAGGTTCAGTTGACTCAGAAACACATGAGAACAGCTCAGAGCAGGCCGAAGAGTTATGCGGATAACCAGAGGAAGGATCTATATTTCGTGGTAAGTGATCTTTTTTTTCTCAAGGATTCTCCTTGGAAAAGTGTGATGAGATTTGGTAAGAAAGGAAAGCTGAGTCCAAGGATTATTGGACCATATGAAATTCTGGAGAAAGTTGGATTTGTTGATTACCGAGTGTCTTTACCTCCGAGTTTATCTCAGGTAAACAATGTTTTTCATGTTTCAATGTTGAGAGAGTATATGCCAGATCCATCTCATGTTTTGAGTCCAGAGGTAGTTCAGCTGGAAGAGAACCTATCTTATGAAGAACAACAAGTCCAGATTCTTGACCACAGGGAGCAGGTGTTACGGAATAAGGTGATTCATCAGGTAAAGGTTTTTGTGGAAAAACCATGTGATTGAAGAGGCAACGTGGGAATCTGAAAATGCTATGAGGGATAAATACCCCCACATATTTTGATAAGTGAATAAAATTGCGAGGACGCAATTCCCAAAAGGGGGGAAGAAAGTAACATCCCAGGTAAATAAAGAATAAATAATTTTCATATTAATTAATATTTACGAATTAAATATTATTTTTAATTAAAAGCGGTTTCTACATTCGATAGCGTACTCGATACGCAACGATGAGTTTCATTGAAATCTTACGTTGCACACTAGTAATATAATAATATTATTTTAAATGGTAGTTAACATGTATCTGTTGTACTTGAAATAATGGATAGAAATAACTAAAATATGATTATATATGTTTTTAAATATTTTTATATCTACCCAATAAAAGATAAAGGATTAAAATACAGAAAGAATTCAATTTTAGGCATTTATACCCTAATTTTCATTAAGGGTTCACTTATCACTTTTTGAAGGCGAACCGTCATTAAATATAGTTTTGATAAATCTTATAAATTCTATTGGAACAAATATAACTCTTCTTTAGAATTGGGACATCAAAATTTACTTTGTGTAAATTTTTGGTATCTTTCCGATAAAGTTCATTTTTTTAATGAATATTGTAAATGTTGTATTTTAATTCAAAAACTCTTTTTGATCTAATTTATTTATATTATTAGATTATTATTTGAATTGGTTTTATAGTGAAATTAGAAAATATTTTTACCATTAAATCCAATAGTGGTCTTTGGAATTAATTTCACATTGAAATCAGACTTAAACTAGTGTCAATCTTTTGATACTTATTGTTTCACAAAAACACGCTATATGTCATGACAGCGGGAATTAAATATCAAATTAATTAATTTGACTTATATTTTTTGAATTTTTTAAAATGGACTTCATTTTTGAATTCAGAATATCAAATATAGCTTAGGGTGAATTTTTTGAATTTTTCTGAAAAACTTGAATTTCTGATGAATAGTGAAATCACTATGTGGTACTTATAAAAACTGATTTTCCATTTAAATGAAATATTTCCATCTTTGTGTATTGAATTTCAAAAATACGACATACATGGTTGTCACTAAGAAGTAAAATGTGGTTCAATGAGATTAAAATAATTTTTTTGGTGAATAGTAACTTATTAAGTTTTTAATCGCGATTAGTGGTAATTAGAGTAGTTTAAGGTAAAATTAATGTTTTAATAATATGAGATGACCTAGACACATGTCCTACCCTCATAGGATGTGTCATGGCCAATCACGAAAATCCATGGGTCAACTTGGGGACCCCATGGAGCCACTTTGGTTGGAAAATGACATAAATACCTTTTATTTAATGTTAAAGTAAAAAATGGCACAAACATGATATGTTTTACTAAAACAATTTTTATATGGGGTTATACAAGTCATATTTTTGATTATAAATATTAATTGGAAAGATAAAAATATTTCCTACATCATTATAAATTTTTTATAATTTTTAGACATTAAAAATGTTAAATTATTTATGACATAATAATGATGCAGCGATGACATCATTATTTGACGATTTAAATAAAATGGAATGATAATGTAATATCTAAGACCTACACATGTCCAAAACCTATTGTATGAGTGGATTTATAACCCTTATCACCTTATCCACGAATTATATCAATGTGGGACCTTTTAAAACCGAAACATATTTTCAAATAAAGTAATATTTCTTTACTTTCCAAAAGTGCCCCTCCTCTCCTCTTATAAAAGGCCCCCACCTCTACCACCTTACCCACACTCCAAAAGCCTTTGGCTCGGCCAAAACCTTCCCATTTTGTCTCTCCACTTCCTTATATTACTCCTTGAAGCCTCACTTTTGGCAGAAGTCTTCCCATGGAAGCCTTTGAGCTCAAACCAAAGGGAGTTACCCGATTTTGAGGTAATGTCTTCACTTGAGTCCTTTTGTATTATTTTGCTTCTTCAACCCCCTAAACTCTTTTTATTTATTTATTTTGTAACAAATCCAATATATTCAATATACTAGGATGTTTTTATAAGAAATATTCGAGCTACACTTCACACACCTTCATCTAATGGTTAAAGAACATACTATTTCCGTGGATGGTGAATTTATGCCTCCCAAAACGATGATTGTTCAACATTCCTTTAACACCTTCAAATGTGGCCATTAAGATGTCACTATATTTATATATGATATATAATATGTTTATGTCTTCCTTAATCTTCTTTATTTTTCATTTTGGGCATACCTTTATGTTTTCCATTATGGGTAAACACGATATCTTCATTTAAGGAAGTGTGGACTACAGCCCCCTCAAAGTGATGTGATTCGTTAATGCCATATGTGGGACGTGTAAAGGATGGATTTAAAGTTATTATATATGATGTTATACTATAATTATAATATACCTCTATATCATTATTATTTCTTTCCAATAAATTATGTGATAGAAATGAAAGTAGCGTTCATGCGTACGTACGGCTTACCGTCTCCATGAACGGTGCATTTCATTTCTTATCCCAAATGTAATGTACTATTAAAAGTACATGTATATAATGGATATATATAATGAATGATATATCTAAATGATGAATATAATTCTGGAATTAAAATATACATACCTCTCATTTAGTTTTAATTCCATTAATATGACAAAGAAATGAAAGTTACGTTCAGGCGTACGTACGACTTACCGTCTCCATGAACGGTGCATTTCATTTCTTACCTCTAAATGATTATGTAATATTATAAATACATGTATATACTGGATATATATGATATATATTATATCCAAATCAGGAATGTCATTCTGGATGTAAAGAACCATTGACCACACGAACAACATGCAATTGTAAGAAGTCCACTTTCGACTTAAGAACCAAATATCGACAAAACAATCATTATTAACTTAAATGGTTACATAATGTTTATAACATGGAAATAAGTGATATAAAAGGAATAATGAACTTTAAAAAGGTTCTTAATCAAGTATAAATTAACTCAAGTTTATTATTCAGGACGTTAAAGAACGATCGAGTCAAGTCGGACCCAATGTAGGGGACATCGTCTCAATCTCCTTTCATTGAGGCATATTTCGTTTTATACACAACATTCTTTTATACGGTGTATACACCCCTTTGACTTATAATTTTATACAAAAGGAATATTTTTCTACAAAGCGTTTTACTAAATGACAAAAAGGAATGTTTTTTTAACGTACGCGGTGACAACGAACTTTTCCGCCGCCACGAGTATTATTTGGTCTTTGGCTTCCTCAACAAGCCGTAATGTTTTTAAAATAAAATAAATACCATATACTCTTTTATGTATTTTGGTATTGAAAATGGTTTTGATAAATGATTCTATTATGATATATTGTGATGTGGAAATGTTATCATTCCTTTATATTGGTTTTATGTTTTATGATTTTATATTGGTACTTGGGCATTTGACAGGTGGTTACGTGATAAACCATATGACGGGTCGTGCCGTGAATACTAGGACGGGTGGTTACGTTATAACCTCCAATGCATTGGGTATGGAAGTCGGTCGTATGGCTATTCCATTAAGTATGTATGGAAATTTTCCGTATGGCTATTCCATTAAGTATGTATGGAAATTGGCCGTATGGATATTCCATTAAGTGATATGTGTGAAAGTCGACCGTATGGTTATTCCACTTAAGTATGTTTATGTCCCAAGTTACCTTTATATATGCTATGTGTTATTTATATGGGTTTTATGGTAATCCTTTGGTTACAAAAAGGTAAGTAATAATACTTTATTCAGTGAATAGTTTTTACTACTTCTTGATGGTGAAGGTATTACTTTGTTAGAGTATACATGGTTTACTTGATGTTTGAAAAAGTAACAGTTTTCATTCTTTGTGTATTCCTTACTGAGCCTTTTATGCTCACCCCAAGTTTTTTTCAAAATGTTTTTCACAGGACTTAAAGTGGAATAAGGTCAAGGATGGGAGCAAGGGAATTTCATGCTATATAATACATGGAACTAGACATGTTTCTTTTTAAGAGTTTTTTTATTATGGAAACTTAGTAGAAGTGTCTACTTTGTAATCTTTTGAGATGTAATAGTTATGTTCTAATTATCTAAAACTCTAAACCTGAAAATATCCTCAATGTGAGTTATTCATTTAATTCAATATTAAGTAAGGTTTAAGGCTGGGGCCTTATAGGTTTAAATTATCAACATATTCATCAGTGAAACATTCTGATTCCTAAGTTATTATTTATTCTTAATTAAAAAAATTTAATGTTAATGATCACCTCTCTTTGTGTCCAAAATATTTTGAAAATTTTTTGTGAATATTTTTTATATATATTGTTTATTCATCATTTTCCAAAATAAAATGCATTAAATAAAAAAAAGTACAAGTTGACCAATGGAAAAAATGATGTATCCATTGTGCCTAAACTAAATAGGATGTTTTAAGAAAAACTCATATTAAAAGTTTTTGTTTTAGAATTATTTTCATAATTAGAACCTCATTTTAATTTTTTAATTTTCTAAATGTGATTTAATAAAAAATGTACTCATGGGAATCCATCATTTCATTTTTTTGACTTTTCCACTTCAATAATATGATGGTATAGCATGTTTAAACCCTAAATAATTATGTGTATGATAAGTAATAATTTGGATCCTTAAACCTATATAATTTTGAGGAATAATATTTCTTAAATTTATGCCTCTAATATTTCCTATGGATTACCTATTTGACATAAATCACTACAACTAGTCAGTCCTAGTTTGGTACCATATTGGAAATGTGTACACATTATTAGATTTTGTGTTAAATCAACTACAAACATAAATAGAATATTCCTAATATATTATTGGTGATGAGTATTTAATACGTAAAGGGTCCTATTTTTCTGACCCTAGCATTGTTGATCATGGTATTGGTACGCCATATATTGGGGATTTGTTTACTACTTAAATTATTTATTAGATTTAATATTGGTTGTTAACATGATTGTATACTACTATAATTATTTTAATCATTATCGTTCTATAGATCCCTTGTGGGTATAATTTGAATATATATTTTTACAAATTCTGATAAAATATATAATTTGTTATTTTTTTGAGCATGGACACTATTTGGATATAATGTAAGCTAAATATAGGGGGTGCATATCTACATTATAATATTTGAAGCATGTTTAATATTGTCATAATGAATTTTCAATCCTTGAAATGTATATTATAAATAATCTTTTTCACTTTTCTATTGTAAATAATTTAAGAATATTTTTGTTCCATTTATTTATAGGGTTAAATGTTATGGTATTTAGAACTAACAATTATATGACCCTTACCCTCTTCCACATAATGGAATTATATATTAACATAGAATACACATTACCATTCCAATATGATGGGTATTTGGGGCCTGACATAGTCTAAATAAATTTAAAATTTGTTTCAATTTAAGGAAGACAATGGGGTACCATCTCAAATTCCAAACAGGGATGGAAGTATGCTGAACTTATATGGACCATCATGATATATGGGGTCACCAATAATAATTTTTATCGTTCATGAGCCACCACTTAGTTTCGCATTTTCTCAATGTTGTTTTTAATTTCTAAAACAATTTTATTGTATGTTTATGTAATTGGGTAGACATTTCTATGAACGAAATTTTAAATCACCATGGTCCTGTGGCACCGTTAGCAGTGCCTTATTTAGTATATAATTTTAACATGATGCAAGGAAATTTTAGTGGACATATAGGTCCTATCCTCATATATACAAAATAATTACATGTACCTTGATAATTATTATATATATTTGGTCTATTCATAAAATTATTTAATTATGAAGGACTAGTTTCAGCATCTATTTCAGTGTTATTGTGGATAGTTTGATTTTGTGTTTGTCACATCACCTATTCATCCAAGTTTATTCATTATTTTATGTCCCATATCGATTGTCAATTTTTTTATCTATATGTTTATTATATTATATATATTGATTAGGTTGATGTGTATTGATGTAGAAATATTTGGTCCTTTATGATTTTTCTACTCTCTTAAGACATATTTGGTTGTGTCTTACATATTAATATTTCCCAATTATGGGAAAGTGAAACAGGATTTACTGTGGGAGCCATGTGTTGATTTATATTATAGTTTTTTTCTATAAATTATTACTAAACTCAATATCAAGACCAATAAGGAATTTTTATGGTCCCTATTTGGAATGTAATTCCCTTGGGGTTGTTTCAATATATCTTGGGGGAAAATGGAAATCATGGCTGATGTTAAAAAATAATTCCTACCCAAAATTTCAACCACATTATCCTAATCTACTGGAATTCCAGAATAAAAAAGAATATTTATGAAACCAAAATCTAACCCCTCATGCAATCAAGACCCATATCGATGATATAGTATATCCTAATACCTAGATGCATTCAATATCGAGGAGAGAAATTCATCACCAAATTTATTTTGAAAATCATCCCACGAAACTATAGAATTACAACAGTCACCCAAGAATAATAATGACCATTAAGGAGAAATACCCTCTAAAAATTTATTATCCATCCAAATTCAATTCAGCTTTGATGAATATATTATACTAAAAGTAATATAAATCTACTGTAACTTTTTATTTGTATTCTAATAAATGAATTTTTCTTCAATATTCTATAGGATTTGGTTCCAAAACTCATGTAGAATATTCCTTCATGAATCTTCCTACTCTGCTAGGATAACTCCCATATCTTATAATGGTTCATAATTCCACACCTATCCTAATGAAAAATTGGTTTATAATTATGATAATTAATAGAAATTAAATTGAATAAGAATATTATAATCCTTAAAACATGGAAATTTAATATGTTCATTTATTTATATTAATTTAATTTTAAAAGAATCTAGACAACTTAGTAAAAGGAAAAATATGAATGATTATTGAATATAACCAATATCTCTACCCTACATTCAATATAATATAACACAATACATTTAGTATTATTAATACCTTTTATTCAGGTCTAAGGGAGACAAAAAAACTCATGTCTTAGCCAGTTTACTTGTTGAAATAACATGATATGTTTGATTAATATTATCTACCTATTATTCCAATACATTTCAAACTTGTACATAACTATAAATAGTATCCCAACTCTCAACCACCTCTATTAAAAATATTTCATGACCCTCCCCACTTTAACAACATCATGACATATAGTGAATACATGTGTAACCAACAAAACATTCTTACAATCGGCAATAGGTAGTAGAAATGAACCAAGGGTATAAAATCTCACATATTGGAGTAATTTCACTCACAAATCCAAGGAATATAATAGCCAATCCCTAAATTACAAAACTAAATACATAACAATTAATCATGTTCCCTATATTTCATTTAATTTCACATATAATAAAAAATAAAAAATAAAGGAATTACTATGATCTACTCTTTTGGAAGGGTCTCTACAAACATTATGTGTGATCTAGAAGAGACAATAATGTCCATCTTGGTTAAACACCATCTTTGGGAATGATATATATATATATATTGAAAGGGGTGAGAATACACATTTACCATATAGGATAATCCCCAAAACCTCTAGTGATAATTTTAAATAAGTACACTAACACCGACATACAAAAACTGTAGAACCAACATATTACTGGACTAGGTACACTAGATTCCCACCCACTTCAAGAACTCTCAATAAAATATAACATACCTGAATATTAATATAATAACTTGAAGTATATGCATGTCTAGAAGGTACATATTATCCACATCCTCTCTAATGCAGTAAACATAAAATTCAAAATACATATGTTATGGTAATCTTATCCCTCCATATACATACATCCACATAAGAACATAGACATGTCATACAATAATCACATATCTAAAGCCACCGGAGACCTATTAAATTCAAATTCCATACAATACCTCCAAATTACACATAAATTCCTCATAATATTGGAGAAATGTAAAAAATTATAGACATCAACCTTGTGCCCTCCTCCTTCCATGTACATCTCCCACTATTTATCCACAGTTCAACTATATCACATAAAATATATAATTGAAAAAGTATAACTCATTCATAACCACCTCATTCCATCAAAACATATACTACATATGGAAGAGATTGTGGGGTGGGTTGGGTGTTCATCCATATATGTCACCTTCATCATAAATGGTAGGAAAAAAATGAAACCCAAAACCAAATATGTGTTTTTTTAGGTCACTGAAATTGGGTGGTGGTACATATAAAATGAAATGAAAATTAATAGAATGTATAATAGACCATAATATCCCCACCTAATGGTTGAAACTAATTTATTATATTTATTACCCTGACTTGAAACAAAACATTAACTTGACCATCTCACATTAATAACATCTATCAAAACTACCATAAAAATACAATGAAATAACACTTTATGTTGTCACACATCAATAATAATATCCCATTTTATCAAATAATTACAAATATCAAAATATACTCTTTCTATCCACATTACATTTTTTTAATAAATTTTTTTCCAACCATTAAAAGGTTCATTCAACAAATTTTAATTCATTTTTCATATCTCCATTAAGAATATAAAAATCAACAACTATTTCATTTATTAATTTCAACCCCTCTATTCAATTAATAAAAATCAATACTCGTTATCAATTTTTTGGTTCCTACACTATTACACAATACTATAAAACTAATTCATAGCCCAAAAAAACCCTTATCCACACCACATAAACCATCAGAATACCTAATTCTAAAAACAAAATAATCATTTCCATGACTATAAAAAATTATCTTTCCTTACCACATAAAACATATAATACACCACCACAATAAAAAAATTCCACTATTATATTTGAAATTAATACACGATTAAAAATAAAGCATGACTATACCATTTACCATAACATAAAACATCAATAAATTATCATTTAGTTATAATTCCATATGAATTCAACCCATCATGCATCACTAATATTAATTCCAATTTTAGATCACCACATTACCATTTCATTACCAAGTTTATGTGATTAACAAATTAAGAATTGCGAAAGGACTACCAATAATAGGAAAAAATGGCTTCAAAATAAAACCTATCAATCAGGAAAGTAATATTACTTGTAAATATCATTGAAATTACATAATTAACTCAATTATTATTTTTTCCAATTTTAGTTTCATAAATTCAATTCATTGTATTTGTGGGGTTAATGATAACAATCTATCTAGTGAAATAATATGCATGATAATTATGCATTCACAAATAAATAACATAAGATTAGTTCTTAATCCCTATCCTCAAACGATGAGTTAGTAATTGCTACACAATAATGAAGAGAAACAAAAATTAAGAACCGCCAAACTCACAAATAATCACAAAAAGTTTCTATATTGCCAAAACACATTGAAAAATTGAAAAAATGTTTGAAAAATGAATCAACACAACAATCATTCCCTTATTGATGAGATAAGGACGGAACAGATAAAATTAATGGAAGAAAAAAACCATATATTTTAATATCTTGATCACATGAAATCCTAGATCAATAAGAAATAGATGATTAATAAAGATAACATAATAATAGAAGCAATATTATTACAGTTAAAATAAATTTCAATATAAATTATTAATTGATACATGAATATATATTTAAAAAGAGAAAAATATGACATCCTTTAGTGAGAATTTTGGCCGCACTATAATGGTGGCCTAATCCATAATTAAAGGTATGATGCTTCCAAAAGAATATATATTCAATCTATATAAATTCAATATAACTAAAGAACATCACAAAAAAATTTATATGGTCTTTAATAAATTCATGAATCTCTTAGGAACCTAGTTTAGTCCCCAAACGTCTCTTCAAAATTTATAATTCCATTAACAATGTGAAAGTTGCAACACAAACATGAAAATGAAATGATCCCAAAAAAATTGTAGAACCGAGGAATTACATTCCCAATTACCACATTTTCAATCAAATCCACCCCCCCCCCAGATTATAAACCATAATTTTTATATTTCGATATAAAACAACACACACTAATTGAATTAGAAACTATGATAGGGTGATAACAAAATTTAACATCCTAACCCTCATGTCGTAATGCACCACTTTACTCTATAACCTAATTTTCCATTATATAATGCATAAGATTATGATAAATATTCTTCTCTTGGGAAAAACTACTTCAAAACACAAAAGTTCATGAAGTGATTCATTCTAGTGGTTGTAATTTAATAAAAACACCATTATTCCACAGTTACTCAACTTAAAAATTCCCCATGACACCTCTAACACCATAAATAACACAATTTAAATGTCTAAGGTGGTCTAGGACATTATCCATGTGGTCTATATATAACATTTTAATTACTATTTCATTAGTATAATGTTTTTTTTAATTTATGGTTGATATTACCTATTTATTCATACTAGATACAGGGGTATGAGAATCATTAGGGTATTCTATTTGGAAATGCAAGTGAATACAACCGATATAACAAGTTATAAACTTTTAATTTCTAGATTAATGTTGTCATGTTCTTAGGGAATGTGGTTTTAAAACATGGAATCTCAATCAATACTTAAATGTTTAAATTTGTTATTTCTTAGGAGAATATAAAAAATTGAATTGAGATACAGATAATATTTTTCCATGTATGATAATATTGGTATTTTATATAATATTTACATGTCTTTTAATATCCTTTTATCCATTATAATAAAAGAGGAAAAATTAATATAGAGAACTGGCTGTTTAGAATCCACAGATTAATTGAAATAAATACCAATATATCTATTATTTCGGTTTTACCCAGCATAAATGAGTATATACATTCTATTATCGTGAATTAGGTATGGGTTTGGGTTGTTTTATTTTTTAAAATAATCAAATATTAAAATATAGTAATTTTTAAATTATTCCACATGAAATGATTACACAACCCATGATCATATATTAACTATTTTTATAAAATACATAATGTGTTAGAGAAAATATATATTTGATAAACAAATATACCAGTTACACTGATCATAAGTGTTTGAGCTATATATATACTACAAAGAAGCATTTAATATCAAATTATGAAAATGGTTGGAATATCCATAGACATATAATTTCATCCTTAACTTTACTATTAAGAAGGGGAATGTTGTTACTAATACCCTTAGAAGGATGTTTCCACCTCAGGCAGTGAATGAATCTAGAGAATAATCGAGTGTAGTGGGTCTTTTTGTAATTAGAGCCATTTGGTGGAAGAAAAAATTGGGGTTATGTTATTATATAATTTATATATTACTCATCAACTCTTTGTATTAACTCATCATGATTGACCATTGGATTACAAATACCATCACATTTGTCGATTTTTAAATTTTTTTGGAGACGAATGGTGAATGGTCTATTTGATTTAATGATATCATTAACTTTTGGAAGTGGTTTTTCGTTCGTATATCTTTTTTAAAAAAGGTAATAAATTTATTTTATTATTATTAGTGTGAAAATACTTATTTTTATATAATGATAAACTATAACATTAATCATTATTATTGGATGATGAAAATTATAAAGTATTTCTATAATTTTGTTTCATGGTCACCAATTGTTATATCGTGAATTATAAACACCATAATCTAGATGGCATTATTTATCACATACATATCCCAGCCTATATATGGGAATATGTATCCGAAAAAAATTCATTTTATTGCCTCAGAACCTTCATGGTAAGAGTGTGATGTGGGTAATCATTGAAATTATTCTAAAATTGGATAATTTTCAATTGAATAATTTATTATGGTTATGATTCATGGGAATTTAGACTTGTATGAGATTATGAAATTTCATGATGTTCCATTGCTGATTATTTCATTGTCTGACCACCATTTCACAACTCATTTTTGGTATGTATTTCATAAATGCATGAAAACTCATGTGATTTATAGCATGAATAATGGTCAACTATATAGGGTTACATAAGTTTTATAAGATAATATCAATAAATGATTTTTATATATGGAAATATTTTTATAACCATTTATTATTGGTTTATTTTTCTTATAAATATAGTTATAAACTTTTGAAAAATATGTTGCATTATGGGGCTTAATACAGTTTACCCCATTGATCTCCTATATGATTGATTGAATTTGGGAAATCAACTTTGGTGGTACCAAGAATAGTTTAATAGATTATCTGGAAAGTACAACAGATTTATAAATGTTTGGATGTAGTTCAGAGTCTCTAGAAATTATATGTTGATCATCATAAAAGACCGTTGTATTTTTCAATAGTTAATTATGTGTATTTAAAAGTGTATCCCAACAAAGAAATATACATTTGGGAAATTATATAATGATTATAATGTGGTATGTGAGACATTTTGTTAATTAGGAGAGACTTGAAATGGTTTAAAATTTTGTATAATTACCCCTTGATTACAACCATTCATGAAATGTTTCACATTTAATGATTCAATAAATATCATCATATTCTTTCTAATATTAAAAATTAGAGAAATTTGTGGGTTTTCTACATTTATATATGTCATAGAAACCTATTTTGATATTCATTCATCAAAATTAGGTTTTCTTGGGATAGCCCATTATTTGGATTGAATATTATTGTGGTGGGATAACGATTTAGATAAAGCATGAGAGCAAGAATCTCGCATGAGGGAGCTTTGGAATGACATATTCATTTATAAAGGTACTTGGGTAATAAAAAGGGTGATATATTTTAATTGTGGGGAGAATTATAGATCCCATTATGTAACTACATTTGAATTATTATGTTATATATTTTAATTTTTTTTGAGTTCCCACTAGAAAATATTGAATTTTTTAATTTATTTATAAATAATAATGAAAATACATGATAATGTAGACCATTTTAGGAAACCATGGAGTTAAAAAATTATACTATATTGGGTTTTACATGGTCCCATATAGGTTATTGAAAATTATGTACATATAATATTAATTTTAGAAAAAGGGGGGTATTTTTTAATTAAAAATATATTCAAATTGAAGCACTCCCATCCCTTACTCATTCCACTAAGAATATTTCAATGGAGACTCTATATGTCTGAATTTATCTTCTTAGTTCATTTTCAAGATTTACTCAACACCTTTTACTGATCCATTTGGGTATGGGTCTCTATTCACCCATAATATTCCTTTATCGTCATTCATTATCACTCTCATGACATAGTTTTTCAAAGGAATAGATGTGTTCTATCATAAATAGATAAACATTACGCATTTTCAAATTATATATTATATAAATTCCACATAATTTCATTCTCTCCTCTTACATGCTGGTAAATACAATTTATCACTTGTTTTTTCATGTTCCAATAGAAGGTCATTGATTCTCCTTTATCTTGACATATCCTAGGGTGATTTAGTTTTTATGTCCAGGATCCCATATTATAAATTCTACATTAATAATATATAATTTAATAATTTAAAAATTTCATGGTTTTATTGACATTTTATATGATTCCAATGGGGAAATTAAGTGTGGTATATTTAATTTTTTAACCATCTTTTTTCACACTTAATGTTATTGTAAATGTTAAGTGGGTTTATTTATTAAATCAATGATTTAGTAACGAATAGTTTGACTTGTTATGTATTTTGGGAGGAAAATTATATGGTTTTTTTAAAAATACATTGACCTGTTTCAATTTTAATAATAGTAGTAATATTTTTTTGTAAAACACAACATGTTTACCAAATTTTTTATCATATGAATCTTATTTTCTTACTTATGAGTTCATGGATGTAAAATTGATAGGTTCTAGTTCATTAATTAGTGTTTAAAGGTGAAGGTTCAAATTATCTAATTTTTTGATTATTTTTTATTTTTTATTTCATGAAAAATACATGGCAATTCATTATTTATCTATGTTAAAATATAGTGATGTAATCTATAATAGTGGTCTATAAAAAAATTCCACTTTTTTTATCTGTAGCCTAATGAAGTGTTTTCATTATGATAAGGATGAGATTTTTGGATGGTGGATTTCATTGAGATGAAATTTTCTCACGAATGTGATTATTCCAAGAGATAATCCTTAATTATCTCTATAATACATTATATTTTAATACTATTATTATAAAGAGTTGAATTTGTGGTTAATAACTATTTATTATTATGGTTTCATTTATTGTTGGATTTTTCACCAATTCATTCAAAGAATCACCCTCATGTTCAAGAAAATATAACAGTTTTGATCATTTAATTTAACAATTTAATAATATAATGTTATATATTAAATATATATGTTGTTAAACAAGTGTTCATATGTTTTATTTATAAAATCACTTGAATAGAATAATGGGTGACATTATATTGGCTTACTTTCATACACCCTACTTAGAATCCCTTATGATTATTTATACATGGTTTCATATGATGTAGGTAAAATCAGGGCCCCAGTGAGAAATAGTGGATGGTCATTAGTGTGGATCAGGTTTATAAAAGTGACAAGGGAATCACACACACATATCACATAGAGATTCTATGATTTTGTGTTTAACTAATTATTTATTTATATTTATAATTAGTTGGAATTATCAATAGTTAATTTCATGGTTCAATATTTTTAATTAATTTTTTATTATATCTGGATTTATTATTAATATTTTTTATAATAGTTTTTTGAAAATTTCATTATTTTATAGTTTCCTTGATTAATTTATTTACTTAATCGTTTTGTCTTATTTGGATGGTATCATTTTCAAAAGTGATTATTTTATATTCATTGTTTATCCAACCAATTAATAATCCTTTCAATTGTAATACCTCATTTGATTTATTATAATAGGGTGAAACAATTCCCAGATGATATATTAGAAGTTGAATAACGTTTTTTCTAACCTATAGTGGTCATATTCATGTTATATGAATTGTAATGGGAAAACATAGTTGTTCAGATAGGTTGATTTTGGTTGATTTGTTACAATAACCCATATGTACCAATTCATTGAAAACTTAAAATTTAGTTGGTCGACCCATACTAAACCATTCAAATACCATATTCCTTCCACATAATAACACTAGAGTAATACTATTATCATTTATTATAACCCACTATTTTATACTCTAAAATGATATCATTTTTATTATTATTTCAATGAACACAATATTAATTTATAGAATAATTTATCCTTCTAAATTTAACGCATTAATATTTTGATCTTTTTTTCAATATCTTATTAAACCATATAAGTAAAAAAATTGGGGAAACCCTCATTTTGAAACCAATCCATTTTTTATTATTTCTATTTTTAATCATTTATAATGTCGATAAATATTTATTTTTATAAACCCAAATTCTAACTCTAGCCAAAATTACAAAATTTATCAATGTTGTTTTTCTCAACTAATTATACCCAAGAATATATCTCAAATTATATAGAGATAGATAAAATACATTTTACAAAATTAATAAACCAAATCGAAATTATGGAATTTTTTTACAAATATCTATACCAGCATAATTTTTGTTTGTTTAAATTTCATGAATCAACAATAGGTAATTATCGAACAAAAAAGAGATAAATATTAAGTGTTTTATTTTTATCCTATATTTGAAAAAACATAAAAAACCAAATACAATTTAATTTAATAATTAAAATTTATTTCTTCAAATATCATTAATAATAAAACATATTCCACTAATAACAAAAATTAAAATTTTATTTATGGATATATTTACCAATAGGTTATAGAGAAATATGATTCCCCAATTTCTCTCATAGTTCAAAAATGTTTTATAAAATATTTTTTCCTTATTTTAAATTTGAAAATTTAGCTAATAATTATTCAATTATTCCTCCAATATATAAATAAATTATAGATAATTAAATGATATATTACCAAAAGAATAAAAAAACACTATTTTATTAATACCACACCACTTAACGACCAAATAGTTGAAACCCTATAAACCTTAAACAAGAAATATCAAATATATGGAATTGTTTTAATTGAAATTTTTTTGAAAAACATATGAAATAAGAATAAATGGTTAATATATACATGTATATAAAATAATAAAAGTATAATGTGTATATGTGTATATATATATTTTCATGTATGTGTTTAATAAAAAAATAAATCAATATTGCAATCATTTTGGTGTTATAAAATATTTAAATTAATTGCATTTATCTTAAAAATAAATATTCACTTTTTAGAACACAAAGCATCAATTATGGGGTTTTAATATACAATAATTATATATTTATTATCGTGTTATGTATTTTCAATGTTTAAAATGTTATAACATTTTAATTATAAAAAATTAAAATTGAATTATTTGTTTTGTGTATAAAATGATGATGACACATTAAATATTTAAAACATTGGTTTTTTATTTCCCAACATAATTATAAACTAAAAAATAATAAAATAATATTTATAGTAAACAAAAAATATATGAAATAAATATTACTTATTTTATCATCAATGAAATATGGTTTAACAAATTAAATTGACAGTATTACAAATTTTTTTATTTAAAGGGAAATAATAAAACATTTTTAATTTATAATGAAATAATTTTTGAAATTTAATACATTTGAAATATTAAAAATATAAAATTTTAATATTTTTAGGAAATTTTATATTTATAATTAATTTTTTTTACATATAAATAAAAATAATAATGAATTTCATTTTAAAAAAAATTACATATCAAAATATTTTTCTTTAAATGAGATATTTAAATAGATAAAAAACTCAATTTTGTTTAATGAAAATTAAAATAAAAAATTTAATTTTAATTTATTATTTCTACGGTTTCTGGATGAGGGTCTAAATGATAACAACTATCATACTCAAAGATTGACTAATTTATCATGGGAAAAAATTTCTAAATTATATTAAAGATATTCTTCTTGAACCACCTACATCTAATTAATAACTCCTTACCAAAATTATAGTAACCCATAGTTTTAAAACATTAAAATTATATAACTTTTTTGATTGAAAACATTATACAAACATAGACAAGAAGGAAATAAAAATATAGTTCCTTTGGAAATATGGAATCATAATCACTAGTATATAAATGAGAAACATTATCTCCCACTAGGATTTCATTAACTACAACCCTTCTTAAATACTTCAAACATAAAACGTATCTTCATACATTAATATAGGAAACATAAAAAGGGGTGAGCTTAAATGTTCAGTATGTGCAAACAAGGGAGTCAAGTAAGCCTAAACATGAGCATAAGGGTTTGAAAATGTGATCATGGAAATAGAATATCATACCCTACATATCAATGATCATGGAATAATGTTTGGAAGGTCATAAAACATGAATCCCAAAGAAATAAAGAATGTAGTCCATGAATTCATACCATAAAAATAATACATGGGATTATAGAGACACATAATTATATAATTATTTCCATAGTATCGAAGGAATCTCCATCAAGACCATATTACTATAGAATGTCCTTTACTGAACCAGGTGGACCCCTATTCTTGTCTTATTTTACTGAACCTAGTAAACCCCCATTCCTACCCAATATTACTAAACATAGTAAACCGTTATTCAAGCCATATATTACTAAACCTAGTGAACCCCAATTTTTCCTTGTATTACTAAACCAAATGAACCACCACTCCAGCCACGTCAATCTAATGAGATATTAATCATTACCCAATGTATTGGAGAGAGATATATGTCCCACCTATCACATAAAGAAATCATACAAACACATGCCAGATGATCATAAATAAACATATAATAACTCATGTAATGAAATGGGTATAAAAAACATGTAAACAGTTCACAGCCTATGAAAATAGTAATGTTTCATAATCATTTAATTATAAACAGAACATGTGAAAAAAAGCGGGTTTCAAAAGTATATATCCTCTGAATGTGATTTGGGATTCATAAGCATCATGCGATCAATAAAATAATCCATTAAAATAAATATTATGAATGGAAACATTGAATAATTTACCCTTAAAGGTGTGTGTAACACCAATGGATGTCATCTTATATGGGAAATAATTTTGAATTATCTTTTAAATATGATTCTTGAGGAAAATATTTGTTTTTATTTGAAAAATGATTCTAATTAGATAAAACCATGAGAATACCATTCTCTGTAAAAATTGTTTCGAAAATTTATTGAAAAATATATTTAAATAATCATAAAATTTGAAATAAAATTATTCCAAGACAATTATCTTCAATGATATATTGAAATCATTTTTTAAAACAAAATTTTGAATATAATAGATTTCAATCGGAGGGAGAGTTGGTTAGATTTTACTAAAAAATTATCTTAAGTACCAAAGTGAAAAAAATGGGACTAAAAATGAGTACATCTTGAAAAAATAAGTTATATGTAAACTCATGATTATTATTGCATGATTGAACATATTATTTCATCAAAATAATCAAAAACATACAAAATCTCAAAAAAAGAGGAGGTTGTCTCAATTAACTCTTATAACTTGGTGACATGAGATCATACTCTCTATGTAGGAAAAGTAAATTAAATGAAGCTTAATATATGTGAAAATAATTTTATTAATCATATAATAAGTCAATATAAGTATATATACCTTGAATAAGTGTATAGGTTCCAAACAAAACATGAGTCTCAAAGAAGGAAAATTGAAACAAAACTGTTTTACCAATTTGGTAACTTTTAGAAGATTAACCTCATGAAAGAAGGATCCAATAATTTATATGTGAATACCCCTAAATATAAGTAAAATATAAATAAAATACAATCATGTTCAGTACATAATCCCACAAAATGATAAATTTTTTATCATATCTTGTATCTCCCAAAAATTTAATGTAAGATGAAATCCCCTAACCTTGTGTCTTGACTCTCTTCGTACTCATAAAATATTTCTGTATAATAAATATAATATAATTATAAATCATTAACATTGTAATATTGGAATAAATAATTACGTATATTATTTTATAATGACCTTAAATTACCTTCTTGTTAATGATCCTATGTCAATGTTTAATTTCGGGTAATATTAATATTGTTCTTCGCATGTGTCTTAATTTGTTATATCATTGATTCTTATAAATATATCATGATTATAGAATAAATAAATGAAATAGCTAGTATTTATATCCATTCTATGAATATTATAATAAATTATATCATAAATAATAATTAAATGGAATACACAATTCATGGAGATTCTAAGTTGTATGTATGCATAAACTCTTTTCACGTTATTATTTTTGTATTAAAAGAAATAATGAAGAAGATATATATATATATATATGTATCATTTTTAATTTATAATTAATATATTATATATATGACAAAATTTCACTAAACCCATCATTACTACATTCTTTGTGGTGTGTGAATGAATCACATTGCTTTAAGGGGGCGGTAGACCACACTTTCTCAAACAAGATAATCATATTAAGACCAAATGGATGGTAAAATGATGTTTGTTGTAAAAGGAATAAAATTATTAAATACATTATAATTATAATATATTACATATATAATATATTTTCCATCATTTTAGCAACAATGATTGGTGGTAGATGAAAAATTAACAATCATCATTTTGTGAGGCAATAATTCACCACACATAGAAACATTTTGTTTGATATCTATTAAATGGATGTGTGTATAAGTTTAAGTCAAGAATGTATCATAAAACATCCTAATATATTTATTATAGTATTTTCTCCCATAATATTGGTATTAAGATTGTGTGGAGGTTTTATAAAGAGAATAATGAAAATGATATTTAGACAGGACATTACCTCAAAATCGGGTAACAACTTTTGGAATTTGAAAAAAGGATTCTTTGAGAATATTTCATCCTAATGGAGGATTCATGGATTAAGGAGATATTTATTAGAGGCTACATGGGAAGGTAATTGAAAGTATTAAAATTATGTAGTGGTGTGATAAATGGGTTGAGGTGGTATCCTTTTATAAGGAAGGAAAGGTCTCATTTGGAATTTTTAGAAATAAGTTATGTGTGAACATGTTTGTACCTTACCAAAGTCATACCAAACCAAAAAACCCCACTAATAGAATTTTTATGGACAAAATATGGAAATATAATTGGTGTTGGACATTTTTCTATGTCATTTTGGTTCTTATATTTTAGGTTTAGTACTTTATTAACTTAATTTTACCCTTAACTGATGTAATTAATTTTATTCAAATTCACTATTTTTTGGGTAAAAAATAATGTTGGAATTATTAGAAAATATATATTATTATCATTCCTAATATGTAATACATTTTTCCAAACACTAATCATAGAATTCGATGAAATAAATTTAAAATTATTTATCATATCAAGACGATACTACATGTTTTTATAGAAAAAATGTTCAAAAGTTTATTATGTCTTTATGTCCAATTTAAATGTGGAAAATAGTTAAAGTGGAAAAAATTGGATTAAATTATAAAAATATTAACTAAAAAACTTTTATTTAAAATTAAAATATATTTTAGCCTTATTAATAAATTGAAATAAAAAGTAGTTTTTAATTAAAAACCAGTATTTGTCACTATCCATCCAATAATGAAGTTTCTTCAAAAATTCTGGAAAAATAAACCAATGCTAATTTTTACTTTATAAATTAAAAAACTAATTCTATATTATCAAATTAAAAGTATATATTTCTCTAAAATTAGTTTTATTAGATGGAAATTATAAACAGTTATTTAAAAAAAACTATTTCTTTAAATTGGATTTTACCAAAAATCATATATTTTATTATCAATATGTATTATTTATATAATAAATTATAAAAAATATATTAAATTTTTTTATTACTATTAATATATCAATTTTTAATTGATAGTCTGCAATTATCCAATTTAAATAATTAAAACAATAATAAGAGATGTTTTGTAGAAACATGGTGTTGCGTGTATCATACACTGAGTTGATGTTGTGTATAATGTAGGCAGAGTCTGTGTTGCATGAAAAAAGATTATTAGGCATAGTTTATTCCAAGATATAAATATAAATATAAATTTATTTCAATAAAACATGTCTATAAAAAACTTAGGGTGTTGCATTCTACCCCCATTAAAATGAGTTTCTCTCTCCAAATTATTCGCTTGGGTAAAAAATGAGGATAAATTTCCTTTATCATATCCTCAAGTTCCTATATAGCTTCCTCTAACTAATGATTTATGTACAAAAAATAGATCACTTATGTTGTCTTCTAATGTATAAAATTATCTAATTTTTCCAGAAATTCATTAGGTTGCTCCTCATATGAAAGATCATACATTAGCGGTATGGACTCTTTGTTCAGTACCAGTGAAGGTTCAGGGATGTATTTCCTCCATAGTTATACATGGAACACATCATGGACTTGAGAGAGATTTAGAGGATGTTCCAAGAGATAGGCTACCATCTTGATGTGATCAAGAATTTCAAAGGGACTGATATGCCTATGTATTGATTTACCTTTCTTCTTGAATTTTATAACATTCTTCTAGGGTGATATTCATAGAAACAAATTTTCATCAACTTCATACTCTAGATCTTGTTGATGGTTTTTAGTATAACTTTTCTGATGACTTTGAGCTATCATGATATGCTTGTTAATTGATCTAACATTCCCGACCATTTCAATAGTGATATCAGGTCCCAATTGCATTCATTTTCTAACATCATCCCATCATGTTGGAGCTCTAAATTTCTTCCAAAAAGCCTTCATACGGTGCCATATGAATGTCTCAATGAAAGCTATTTTTGTATGAAAAATCAACTAGAGGATGGTTTTGATACCAAACTCTATTTAAATCATGAGAAAATATCTAAACATTTCTTCTAGGGATTTAATTGTTCTTTCATACTAACCATCAATTTGAAGATGATAAGTAGTGATGAAACAAAATTCTATATCATGTACTTTATGAAGACATCACCATAACATTGAGGAAATCCTCAGATTTGAATCTGATTTAATGGAATTTAGTACTCCATTAATCCTTAGATCTTCCTAAATGTATATCCTAACCAGATGATCATGAATGAAACAATCTCTGATAGAAATGATGTGTGCTAACTTATTAGGGTGATCCACTACTACACATATAGCATTAATCCCTTTATAGGGTTATGTAGTCCAGTGAAAAAAATCCACAGTGATATTCTCAAATTACCATTATGGTATATGAAATGTATGAGACATCCATTTTGAATATTTCTATTCATCCTTAACCTTCTAGTATATCAAACACTTAGATACAAACTCTATGATATCTCTCTTCATTCCATCCTACCCGAAGTTTTCTTTCATGTCCTTATATATCATTGTACGTGTAGGAAGAATTGAGATTGAAGAACTATGATCTTCCTCTAATAGATACTTCTTCATATCTGGAATGTAAGGAACACGTACATGGTTCATGAACCTTATCATTCCATCCAGATCAATGTTACACCCATGAACATTTATAACCTTCTTTTACAACTCATCAAATTCCTTCTGATATACCTTAATCGTCACTTAGATTGAGGGAAAAACATTCATTTTGGAAGGATATGATTTTCCCCTAACTTGAATATTTATAGATTCATCCGCTGAAAATCTATATATATTGGAACTTTTGTTATCCACATAATATATAAGATAGAATGATCTTTTCAACTCAAAGAATCTGCCAGCTTGTTCTCTTTCCCAGGTTTGTAATGTATTGAGCTGTCATAATATTTTATCAAATATAAGATTATTCTATAGCACATTTTCAAACCATTCAATGAGAATATATATTTCAGAATTTTATGATCGGTACATATATCACATATTTCCCCAAATAGATATGTCCTCTATATATTTAATGAAAAAATTATTGATACTAACTCCAAATCACGAGTTCTGTTATTTTTCCCATGATTCATCCATTGTCCTGAGGCATAAGATATAACCATTTTATTTTTCATAAGAACACATCCAATTCTCTTCTTGGATGTGTCATTATAGATTACAAATCCTTCTCCACAAAAGGGTGGTGTAGGCACAGGTTCACTAACCAACCTTATCTTCAATTGCTTTAAATTTTCCCACATTCATCTATCCAGAGTAACATTACACCCTTTAAAGTTAACATTGCTAGTAATTATATAGTCTTGAGAAATTATCCCCAAAGAATTGATAATATCCATCTAATCCAAAAATACTACTGATCTCAATCACCGTGGTTTTTCTATGCTAGCTTTCAATAGCCTTCGTCATTGTTGGATCTACTATTATACAATCTCTTGAGATTATATGTCCCAAAAAATAAAACCTAATTAGGAATAATTCACACATTGTACATTTTTCATAAAAATTCTCCTTCATTAGTTTATTCAGTACAATTATCATGGGATCTTCACTCACTTCCTTTCTTTTTGAATATATAATAATATCATCTAAAAGGACTACCACAAACTGGTCAAGGTAATCTCTAAAGACTCTATTAATTAAATCCATAATGATAGAATGGGGAACACTAATACCAAAAGGAATCAATGTATATTAATAGTGACCATACCATGTATGGAATTCCATCATGGTTATATATTCCTTATTGGCCCTCAATTAAATATATACATAATGAAGTCCATTCTTTGAAATGTATTGAGCTCTGAACAGTTGATCAAACAAGCCAAAAATATGGAGAAGAGGATACTTATTCATGATTATGATCTTGTTCAACCCCAAATAATCAATACAGAATAGCATGGATCTATATTTCTTTTTCTAAAAAAGAACCAGTTCTTCCCAAGGTCACACATGTGGCCTAATGAATCCCTTATAAGGGTTTTTTTGTTTCTTTTTACATTTCTTCAACTTTATTAAGTCTATTCTCTAAGGAGTCATTGAAATTGGTGTGGATCCCAGAATAAGTTCAGTCGTGAACTCAAATTATCGTTTTTGTGGAAGACTGGGTAATTATTCTAGAAATACTTCCACAAAATAATGAACAACATGCATATCATCGATGTCAATATTATCTAAAACCATTTGTGATAAAATTAACCTTTTGATAGGGAATTAAGACCCATACACTAGATATAATCTCCACAAGTTGATTAGAATTATCCTCACATTGATGGATGATCATAGGAGAGTTTGAAATATTGAAAATAACTTCCCTTCCTTGAAAATTTATGTGGGATTTATGTTGAGAAATCAAATCCATACCGAATATGACATTGAATTAAATCAAAGTAAGAATTATTCGATTTATAGGAAGCACATTCCCACAAAATTAAACCATGTTGGAATCATATACATGACATGCAATCATTATACCATTACATGTTTGCACTACTAGTTCAACATCTATTTTTATTTGAGGAAACATAACACCATTATAAAATTTCTATGATATGAAAGAGTGTGTAGAATCATAAAAAAATTTAACATTAGGAGTTCAAGAGTGGATGGTAAGGGTACTTTTCATCACCTTGTTATCTAACCCCTCATCCAAAAAAGAAATTGCATGATATTTCCCATTATCCCATGGAATATTAGGTTTCGTAGGATAATAACTCCCACCAAACCTTGGTTTTGGGGAATGGAGATCAAAATTCTCCTTCACCATACACCTGTAGCATTGAACCGCATGAAGTTCATTCTATTCAGTTTTTTCTCAATTATAATTTTGATAAACATACACCCATCACCTAAGAAATAAATTTCCTAATGGACTTCCCTTTCACACATAAAACATTTATTAGTCCCCAAGTGAAATTTACTCTATGATTTTACCACACATAGCACCTAAAGGAATGTTTATCTTCTTTTCCCCATGGTTTTAGATTTTACTTTAAATTCCATATTCCACTTCTTTTAAAATCTATGAGATTTATACATGACTCCTAACTCCATTTTTACATGATTCCACAACTCAAAATCTCTTTATATCTACCAACATCTATTATAGAAAACACCGGTCTCAGAATGGGATTTAATCAACCAAAAAACCTATCAACATTATATTTGGATTGGATGATAATTCATAAAGTGTACCTCACATCTATTTCTAAATTGACCTTGTAGGTACCACCAGATTCACCATCCCTTTGCTTAATCTCAATGAACTATTTCTCTATCTTGGTGTGAGAAATTAGGGGAAAGTACTTGTGGAAAATAAGTTCTTAAACTCTCCCCAAACCATGGATTCAATCTCATTTTTCTACCTAGTATTTTCTATTAGAGTTCACCACCTATATTCTTCTCCTTATAAATAATAAATAACTAGAATGAATGTATCATGATACATACCCTTCAGAACATAGAATATCATAATATTAGAACAAAAAAAATTTCTGAAATTATTGGATCAGATGATCCTATGAAAGAAGGTGGTAGTTATCCCATGAAAGACACAACAAATTTTTGTTCCCATATTATCTCATTTGGACGTCCGCCATTATTCATATCTTTAAGAAATCCATGTTAGCATTGTAATATGTTTTTTCATTCCATCTCACATAGCATTCTGTTTCTCAGGAAGACAATAGATTCATTTCCTATTGTAGTCTCTACTATTGCAGTTCCTTCAGGTTCTGGCCATTGACTAAAACCAAATGCATAGAGTAAGAGATAGATATCCAAATAAGGAACCACATAATCATGAAAAAATAAACTATATGATTTTTAACATATGACTCCTTCTTTAATCTATGACACCTTAGGATTATCCATGGGTTTTTATAGTCAATATAGTATTAAATCTTTCCAAATAGTTCTTGAAGAGTTTATGAATTTCCAAAGCATATCCCCCAGGAGTGTCAAACCAAGTGTGTAGAAAGACCCCTTTCATAATCTAGAATACCCCAAGTCCATCCTGAAATATATTTTTAGAGTTTTTACCCATAGGTACGTCTAGGCCAGAGACATATCCACTTGTAGTATAAAGATAATGATGTGTTTCTTGGAAACCACTCAATCTATCCATTACCAAAATTCTGAGTGATTTCCCAATACTTTGACTCATCCAAATATTATTCCTTAGACATGTCCTCATGGACCTAACCAAGGATTTCTCATAAAATATTTTAATGGTGACCTATAATTTTCCCCTAATTCCTTCGATAGTGACCCACACTTTTAAAACATTGAAATTGCACAATAATTGTAGTAAACACGAGACATTACAAAAACAAATGCAAGAATATTGTTCTATGATATTTCCTATGAATCATGGAATCATAATAAATAGTACATATATGAGCTAAATTATCTCCCACTAGGTTCATCTTTAATATAATGCTTCTTAGACACATCAATCATAAAAAATATCATCATAAACATGGAAAGGAAATATAAAGAGTAGTGATATAAAATGATTCACAATGGTAAACAAGGGTGACATGTAAGTATAAGCTTGAGCGTATTGGTATGAAAACTTGATAATGAAATTATAACATCATTCAATGCATATCAAATATCATGTAATAATTCCCGGTAGTTCATAATCCATGAATCATAATGAAATAAAGAACATAATCCATTAAATCATAACATATGAATGAGACATGGGAATGTGGAAACAAATAAGAATATAATGATTTACATTGTATCTAAAGAATTACTACTAATACCATATTAGTGGAAAATTCATTTACATAATTATATGAACCCCCGTTCCAGCCCTGTTTTACTAAACTGAGTAAACCCTCATTCATGTCCTGTATTACTGAACCATGTAAGCCCTCATTCCATCCAGGTATTACTAAATATAATGAAACCCCATTAAATCCCTATATTACTAAACCAAGTTAAAATCTCATTAAATCCATGTCTATATCATTATATATAAATGTTTTCCCACAACATTGTAGGGGGATATAGGTCCCACCAATCACATTATTAAATCATACATCCCTATTCCGCAAGATCATAAATAAAAATATCATTATCCATTAAATGAATTGGGTATCATAAACATGAAAAAATATCATATAATAGGTAATGAGACACATTTCAATATCATTTCATCATAATCATAACCCATCAAAAGAATCGGGTTTTAAAATTATATAACATGTGAATGAGATATGGGCTTTATAAGCCTCATTCCATTAAAAAATAATCCATTAAATGAAATCATATGAATGGATAAATTTATAAATTGTTGAATAAAGGCTTGAGTAACACATATAGAAGTTATCTTATATATAAAATAATTTAATTATATTATAGAAACACTTCTCGAGGAAAATATCCCTTCATCATAGAAATTCTTTAATTAAATAAAAGCATTTGAAAACATTTTTAGGTGAAAATAAATTTGAATAATATTAAAGAAGCATTAAAAATAATATAACAATTATAAAATAATTTATTCATGAGAATTAACTTGAAGGATCTTTTTTAAAACATTTTTAAAAACATTTTTTTTTGAAACCAATAGATTTCTAACCGAAGAGGGAGGTGGGCAGCTATTATTAAAACATTATCTTATATAACAATGAGTGGTGAAATGTTAAAAACTATTGTTTATATCTTGAAATAACATATGACAAGAAAAAAAATGAATATTAATGAATTATTTATCATAATATTTCCTCAAATAAATCATAAACATAAAAAATCGTGAAAAAATGAGGAGATTTTCCCAATAATCCTTTATTACTTGGATGTGTGGGATCCTAATCTCCATATAAGAAAATTAAATTAAATTAAGATTGTGATATCACTAAAATAATTATATTACTAATATAACATTTAAAATGGAAGTATATACACCTTGAATAAGAGTTTAGGTGTATAAAAAAACACGAGTTTCAAAGATGGGTGATTGAGACAAAACTATTTTATAAATTTGGTATCCTTTTAATAATAAACACCATGAAATTAATATAATAAAATGTATATGTGAATATCCAAATATTTAATTAAAATATACATATAATAATATAATGGGATGTAAATACACCAAAAAATCATAAATGGAGAGCATTTCTTGTATCTCACAGATATTAAAATTGAGATGAAATCCCCTAACCATGTTTCTTGACTCTCCTTGTACTCATACAAAAATTATGTATAATAAATATAAGTTTATTATAAATATTTTACTGAAGAAAATTCTTATACATAATACCATATATGGTTTAGTTATGACCTTATATTACACACTTGTTAATGATCCTATGTTAGAGATTCACTTTGGGTAATATTTTCTTTGTTCTTCACATGTGTCATAATTTGTTATACCATTTGTAATTATTCTAATATCATGATTAAAGAATTATTTAAATGATATAAATATAAGTTATATTCTGTGTATTCAGATTATCATAATTTAAATTAGAAATAATAATTAAATTTAATACACCATTTATGGAGATGGTATGTTTTACGTACAGATGAATATTGTTTCTATTTTTATTTTCATATTGACAGAAAGTATGTAAATAAATATGTATATATCTGAATGTATATATATATATATATTGTATTATAAAGACTATATTTTATATATATATATATTTATATTATAATTTCACTAAGCTCGTCTTTAATACATTCCATGTGGAGTGTGAAGGAATCACATCACTTTGAGAGGGTTGTAGTCCACATTTCCTCAAACGAGATTATTGTATTAAGGCCAAATGGAAGGTAACAATATTAGTGTTGTAAAATGTATTACTAAGACTAATGACATAATAAATATAATATATTTCATATATAAATATATTTTCTTTCATAATGGACACCATAATAGGTGGTAAATGAAAAATTATAAATTATCATTTCATGATGCTGTAATTCCCCATACACAGAAAAATTATATTCGATATCTATTAGTTAAAGGTGTGTGTATGTGTAGGTAAAAAAATTCAAAAAAAAATACTAGTATATAGATGCTACTATTTTTTTACACAGTAATTGAATAATAATAGTGGAGAGGTTTGAGAAAGAAAATAATGGACAGGATCTTGACAGAAGAAGTTACATTTAAGTCGGGTAACTCCTTTTGGATTGTGCGAAAAGGAATCCTTGAGAAGATTTATGACCAAATGGAGGCATCAATGTCTAAGTGATGATTTTTGGGAGGATACTTGGGTATATATTGGATGAACTATAATGTTTTTAGAGGTGTGAATAATAGGTAGAGGTGGTGGCCTTTTATGGGAAATGAAATGGGTACATTTAGAATTTTTAGAAACATGTTTGGTGTGCATATGTTTTTACCTAAAAAAGTTATATCAAACCTAGAAAAAATAATAATTAAAGGTTTAGGGACTAACTATGAATATAAAATGGGTTTTAGACATGTGTCTAGGTCATTTTGGGTCATATATTTAAGTTTTAGTACTTTATTAACCTAATTTTTCTCATAACAGATGTAAATAATTTTATTCACCTTCACTAATATTTTCTGAAATAAATAAAATTTACCAAATTGTAAATTATTATTTTTTTAAGAAAAATATGGAATCCTTATTTTCAATTTATAATCACATAAGTTGACAAAATTAATTTATAATTAATCCATCTTTCTGGATGACATTGAAAGTTTTTTTAGTAAAATTGATCAAAATATGGTTATGTCTTTATGTCAAATTTAAATGTGGAAAATGTTTAATTGACCACAATTGAATTGAATGATAAAAATATTTACTAATTAAACTTTTAAAAAAATCAAAAAATATTTTTAACAATATAAATGAATTTAATTAAAATGAATTTTTGAATTCAAAACTTGTATTTTTCACAATTCATCAACTAATGGTGTTTCTAAGAAAAATCCCAAAAAATTACCCTATGATAATCATGAAATTTTAATTTCAAAAAAGATGTTAATTTTATCCAATAAATTTTTTAAATGTGTCTAAAATTGAATTTATTATGAGGACAGTTAAAAACTTTATATGAGAAAACAATACATTTAAACATATAAGGACTTCAAAAGAATCATATATTTTATTGTCAATATGTTTTATTTAAATAAAAATAATTATAAAATATATTTGAAAATTAGTTATTTCTATTAATATTAATATTTTTAATAGCTAAGATATAATTATCATAATTAAATAATTAATACAATAGAAAGAGATGTTTCGTAGAATCTTAGTGTTTCCTATATCGTATGTCGGGTTGGTGTTGTGTGTAATGTACACGAAGTCTATGTTGTGTGAAAAATGGATATTTTATTTAGTGAATTGAAGGAAATAAATTATAATTAATATTTATTCCACAAATCGGTCCAAAAAAACTTAGGGAGTTACATAAATCCATTAGGTGGTGATCCATGTTTTTCCTCTCACTAAATAGTGATAGTTTTTATAAACCATACATTTTATCCTTAATCTCATATGACTACTCAGGAACATAAATTTTTTTATAAATAATTGAAGTGGAGGGAGTCTGAATAAATATTTATCCTCTATTTATGATATCTTTTCCAAAAAAAATTTACTGGTTATAATTAAAATTAACACTTTTTAAATTTTATTTCTCACTATAATTTAATTTTTTAAAACAAAATTTATCACATGTATTTTAATGATATTTCCCCTGATGTGGGTTAATATATATTTACTATGATCATTATCTTTAGAGTCATTTATAATAAATTCATATCATAAAACGATTAGACAATGTAAGGGGAAGGTTTCATCCTTAATAATATTTGAATGTATCCCCACTAAATTTAAATTATCCAAAATGATTGTAACATTTCATCATGAATTCAACAATATTCAAGGAGAACTGGTTGATTAAGAATCTACTCCATGAATAACGTTGGTTATTTTATCTGAAATTTAAAAAGATCATCAATGGAAGGATTGATAAATGACTAAATGTTTAAATTTATATCAATATTCTATTATATTCAATCCTTGAAGCAATACATACATAGAATGATAACATTAGTATCATAAGAAAAAAATTATGATTCTTGTTTAGACATATTGTTGTTCATCTTTCTCATCACCATAATGGTTAATTTTTAAGTCAATAAACCTATTTTCTAGATATGATATAGTTTATCCTTTGCATCAGCACATGAACACAAAATTCTCTCTATCCCTCTCTCCCAACCATAAAAATATCACCATGGAACCCATTACAATTTTAATACTTATTGACTATTTATAATGATCATGTCATGATAATATCAATAAAAACAATTACTCAATTTGAAATAGTTTAATTACGTTTAGAATTAGATTGGAAATATATGTTTTTTATTCAATTTAAAATTATCATGTATATTATATCAATAGATATCATTATGTTTCGTTATGAATATCGGTCAAACATAATATATATTTGAGAATTTTTTAGAATCTCTAAATGATAGTATAGTTATAATATTATACAATTAAATTAAAATATCTATTTAATCTATATGAATATGGACGCAATATCATAGAATTGTTTTTTATGAATATATTCCACATCATCACTTTTAGATTCCTTAATAAAATACTCAAGGAATGTTCAAAAAAAGTTAAATGTGAAAAAAATAATATCATCAAGCATGTAAATATCATAATATAAAATATCACTAAATTTTATAAAGTTAATTTATATTTTAAAACTAAATATAAATCATAGTAATTTCACCTCATAGGCCTAATCACTTTACAATTTCATAATTTCATGCATGGTTGGTTCATAATAAAGGGGTGATTATTTATTTTTAATAGTCACTTGAAGATCTATAAATATCTTATAACTCATAGTCACAACAAATAAATATCATGGTATATTTATTGATGGTATGAAAAATAAACTAACACATAAAATTATTCTTATTCATGGTTTTTTCTCACATCCAATTACTACCATTACTAAATCTCATTGACAACAACTTTATCAAATATAAAAAAACATTAAATTACTTACCAAAATAATTAATATCCCAAGTCTTAAAATAACCTCATTGATCATCAAGAACACTTCATGACACATCAAAAAATTTTCTAATATAATATATACATGTCTACAATTTATGAAATATGTATTATAAACGTGGAAACAGATGTTCCATCAATAATGGGGAACTTGCTAGTCTTATGAATTTATAAAAATCATTTTAAATCATATACATTGATTATGTTTTTAAACTATAATGATTTTATGTCTTATATTTTATTAATAAAAAACAATAATATTATATTAAAACTTATATGTTCTATCTTGGAATGAATAATATTTCCATTATGTATATTTTTTATATGTTAATATTCTATATAAACTTTAAATATTCATTGAAAACAAGTTTTTAATGGAATATAGTCTGTTTTGTTAGTACTCCAAATGTTTTATCAATGTTCATATTTGTTGTGGGATCCATTTTTTCTATAGATTGATTTTTTGTGAGTTACTTTTGATATTCAATCTAAAATGGTACATTTGTTAGTTTTACTTCATAAAAACTATTTTCATTATATATTCCTAAAAAAACACCAGACAGACGAAAAATATTCCTCTAGAAATCATTTAACTGTCATAAAAATATATGCAATTTTATTTGAAAAAATCAATCATAACATAAAAAAAATTATTATTGACCAACATTTTAACAAAATAATTCTATTGTAATATTAATATACACATTTGGATTTATTGTTAATAATATTAACCATTTAAAATGAAATTAATCACCTTTTTAAAAATTATTCTTTATATGAATTAATATTTTCTCTACTTTATTACTAACAGATAAAACATTAAATTAAATTATATTATATTTATATATTTCATAATTATTATAAAATATTTTCGACTCATAATAGTGAGATATCAAGCAGCCACCTCAAAATCTACACAAAAATATTTTTTTTTAAATCATGATTTATTAGTTAACATATACATAATTTCCATTAAATCATTATACTCATAGATTAATATATATTTTTACAAATAACTATTTAATTATTTGAAATTGAATATACCATTATTTCTATGTAATATACATCTATTAAAATTTTATAATATATAATAAATTCATAATGAAAATTTATTTTACCATGAGTTTCATAATTAAATCACTTCAATGAACAAAACAACCCTTTTAATAAATTTTTGATTATATTATTATACATCCCATTTTCTAAAATAACCTAGATATATAATTATTCTGTAGGATTTGGTGCTGTTTATAAATTTCATCACCACAAATGGGTAGGTGATGGAGTTTATAAACCCATCCCTTTTACTCTAGACAATATTATATTCTCTTATCCATTAGATTTTCCTTAAAAATTAACATCTTTGTAGTACATTCATTAATTTAACAACATGTAAATATTTCCTTCTTATTTATCATCACTGATTTTTCACTCCTCCAAAATTTTCTAATCCTATAGATAAAAAACTATTAGACTCCAATTGTTTAGTTCAAGAATATCATTGTACTAATTATACAATTTTCCAATATTCATATTATTTTTATAAATATTATTTATTTACTAAATTAAATATTAATTCTATAAGAAAAACATCTAATTTAAATGGGTTTCTAAACATGTAATGATTGTAAAAAATCACCCATCATCAAAATATGAAATGATAAACAACATTTAGAAAATTTTGAGTCACTTTAATTTTGGAGGTTTTTATGAAGAATAATAGGATGGTTTAAATTACCTAGTATTGCATCATAAAATCTCCCACAAAATTTCTATAGATGACCAAAACTATTTTTATTATCCAACATTTCCATTATTCTTACCATAGGTCGTTCCATATGCATATGAGATATTATCTTCATTGGTTGACCCCCCTTGACTCTAACGTCATTCGTATTATATTTTTAAAATATATTTAATCTAATAAGAATATTATTAATGTAGATATACTCCAAAAATAATCAATACTAATCAATTTTTATAGTTATTTTATAATATATGATATTTTTACATGTTTTTAGTGTTTTTTTTGGAATATAATGAGTCATCTGCTACTACTTTAAAGAAAAAATATCATTTTCCTATTTTTGGTCAACTCCTCTTAATAAAAATCCTAAAATATCATTTTTACTGTAATTTTGATTTCGTATTTAAAAAAAATAATTTCCTCCAATAACTAAACCCAAAATATGGTTATATTTAATCCATGAAGTTTTATTACCTTCCAAAAACACTATACATTATATCATAATATATCATTATAAATATTTTTCAATATTTTTCAATTGGATTTTTCATTATTGAAAAAAAATTGATAGAAATTTTATAATGAATCTCTTATGTAATAATATCTAGAATATTTGAACTATGTCTTATATTTTTAGTCAAATTTGAATTATATCACTATGAAAAATATGGAATAATTTTTACCACCTTTTTCTATAGTATATAAATATATGTATGTATATTCATTACACCTTTATTAATTATAGAACATGGTTTTTGAATGATAAGACACTCATCAAATATTTTAGTGGAATATAATTTCTTTAAAAATTCATTTTAGTGATTCACCATTCAATTCAATATCCTAATAAATATATTTTTTCATCTTTTTCTTAATATTTTTATTATAATGTAATTTTAATTTAATAATCTATATCTCATACTTTTAGAACATAACCCATGTTTTATTTTTTAAATTAATTTTATCATGCTTTAATACATGAAATTTCATTATTTTGATTCTTCAGTCATATTTAGATTCCTTTTTAGGAAAACCATAAAAAAATTATTTCTTGTTATTTTTATCCTAATTCAATATATTGATCCATTTTTTTGATATTTTAATATTTATGAATGAATTATTTCAATTAAACTTGCAACATATTCCCTATATATATTTCTTCACCTTTTTTGAAACTACATTTTGAATTTTTATATTCCTCCTAGCTCAAAACCTCTTCTCATACTTCAAAATTGGATATAATCTATTTTGTTCAAATTAATAATTATATTCATATAATTCAATAAAAATATATTAATCACATTTTCTCATTTATTTTTTATTCTTATTTTTTGTAGAAATCATTTTTATTGATGGATTTTTCATTCATATTGATTTTATTTACTAGAAACAACTAATACTCTTTATTAATTCCGGTATGCATCATAATAATTGGAAAAATTATAAAAATAAAAATCATTATAGGGATAATATCCTAGTATATTTACTATTACGCATTGTTATTTATTAATAAATAAATGGCATGATTTGAAAAGAACTTTCAAACACTTCTTGATCCTCATTTACTTATCAATGAGAATACCCTGAAGATAATCAACGATAAACTCATGAGTATATTTTCATTTATGTGTTGAGAAATTAACATCAAAATTGATCAAAAAAACATTCAACATCTTCTTCACCATAGATGAATCATCATGTTTTTCATAAAATATTTTGATACTGTTAATTTTATTATTTATATTTTTAATGAAATTTTCCAAAATCATTTCCACATGATTTTTTCTTCAATAATTTTTATCATTTATTCCTTTCACTTTTTATTTCATTTTTATATATTCTATATTTATTCCTTTAAATATGTTGTAGGATTCATAGAAATTTAATTTTTTATATTTATTCTTATATAAGGATCCCATAATTAAAGTCCCCATTTTTATATATTTCAAAAAATTCATCTTATTAAGGGGTTTAATGGTTGATAACTTTTTAATAGGGTTTAATTTAACAAAATTAGATTCTATAACATTAATATTCAAATATAAGAGATAAATAAACATCCAATTTTTCTAGTCATGATTTCTTTGCACCAAATAAATCAATCCCTCTAAAATTAAAATAATTAAAAGAAATAAATATTCTAAAAAAACTACAAAAAAATAATAGATAAAATAATGATAGAGAATTTTTATTAAACATTTTAGGATCTAATAGAGGGAATCTGATTTCTCTGATCCCACTCATCAGTTCTTAATAAGGTAAAAAATGATACCTACTAGAGAAATAAATGATAAAATAATAACTCATAAAAGGATTCACCCACATTCCATGGAACCCATTCTAAAATTATCATCCACTTCTCATTAGGTGGTATAACCAAGAATCGATTAGTGGGGGGATCTATGCTTCATATTTATATCAAATATGAGTATTCTTAAGGAACAAATGTAAAATTATAATCAATGATATCAACTATGGTTAATAAGAATGTGTTGATACAACATTGGGGTGGGGTGAATTGTTTTTGGCCTATGTATTCGATTTCTACATTTAAATAAACCTTTGAACTATTTGAGGTAGGAATGAAATAAGGTTTTATAAATCTCTTCCTTACCTCATTGCAAATAAAATTCAAAAAGTAGGAAAAAATATTTTTTTCAATTATTTTCCCCTAATGTTATGGACAACATCACTATTTGAATTAATTCATCTATGTCAAAAATATTCCAATTATATCAAAAAGGTGATAAAATATGTTATGCTAAGGTCTTATCTGTAAATCATTACAAATAGAATTTCAACATGTTTTAAATATCCATATTTAGTTTATTTATGACTCGTATGTTAATCAATTATCATGGTTCAATAGTTTATGAATAAATTACAACATTAAAAACTCTAGATATTATACCAAAATATATAGAGAGATTTTCAATTGGATTTATAAATTAATAATTATTTTGATAACTATCTATGAAATATTATCTTCATGCTATGAAATAATTAATATGAATCATGATGAATTCATAATCTCACAAAAACCATTGTGAAATACTTAAGAATATGATTCCCCCTCCTTATTCATATTCTTCATAATGATAATGAATCAATAATGAACTCAACCTATATTTATACATAGATCTAAATTAGACTCATATTCATTATAGGAACTCATAATTCACTTCCTCTCTCTCAAAAACATTTTAATGTCATTTTGAAACACACTATGATCATCAATAAACACATTAAATTTTATTAAATTAATAAAAGTGAATATATATTTGGTTATTAGAGGTACACTGACATTAATAAAAGTGAATATATTTATGAAAAATTATTTTATAAAAATTAATTCATTTTATATTAGAAATGAATCATCAGTACATCCATCAGTTATTCAGTACGATTTTCAAATAATTTCATTGAATTTACTTTACGTATAACAACAAAATAAAATTACTACCTGGTAAATCCATTTAATCAAAAAAGAAACATAACTACATCACTGTCTCAATTATAAAATTTCATACACCCAACTAATATTTATCACTCTATTAAAAATATAATTTAAATTACAATTAAAATAAATATTTCTTTATTAATTTTCAATCCAATAATCAAATCATCGTGTAATGGGAGACATATCCAAAACAAAGAGTCAAGGCATGAAAATTTCAAATTATATAATATTTATAAATTTAAAAAATTGAATAATCATGGTCACATAAAATGTAATACAATTCCACTTTCCATCAGAGGAATGATTATTTATTTTTTAGATGTTTTCATTTATGGTTTTTTAATATTATATAGATGGTCAAATATTTATTATAGACACTCATAAATTGTGATATATTTGAATATTCCAAATCACATCAAATAAAATTTTGGGCCAGTTCATTCACATTTAAAAAAATTACATGGTTTCTTTTTTCTTCATTATGGTATCTTCATTAATGTTTGTTACATTTTCTCATGGTCAATCCTTTCATTGGATAAATCATATTCATAGTCACATAAGAATTTTTATATAATACATAATAATAAATTTTAAAAAATATATAATATAACATATCATTAAAATAACCTCATTTATCTTCATAAAAAGATCATTACAATGGCAACAAAAATATCTTGTCCTATTGTATACATGTTTATACAATTCTAAATATTTCTTATTCACATTGAAAAATATGTTCAATTTATAGGAGATGATATTATTTAAATAAATTTATATGTGATTCAACATGAAAAAATCATATTTTATGATTAGTTATATCATAAAAGGAATCAAATAATATTCCTTGATTTTCCTAGGAAATTATATTGTATTTTGGGTACTCTATCCTAAGGTAAAAGAAATGGTAGGTCATAATATATGATTAAAATGTCATAAAATATAAAATTACCACAAAATTCAATATATTTTGAGGTTGAATGATTAATACATACCATTCAATTGATAGTCCAAGGTAACAAAACATTTAATGGATAATTACAAGAGTTGTTAGGTAAGAATGAATTTTATATTGATGTTTTGATGCATGAATTGGCCAAAGAAATATCAAATGTATTATAACACATGAGTTAATATAAAAATTATCTATGATAATCTTTGTAGAATTTAAAAATCCTAATACTATATGATTTAGGTGTGTTTGTGTTTGATTCATGTTTGGAAAAAGATCTCAAATCCTTATAGTTCACATTCACCTTCATTCTTTTCTGTAAGAAGTTCTAGCACACAATGGAGAGAAGGAGAGTCTCACTGAAACATAATGAAATTCTAGAAAAACTATTAATTTCATGAAATTTGGGATATATTTTCAATTTAATATTTAAATCATCATCTCACCAATTCTATAATGATGCGGATGGATATGGTTGTAACTTTGGTGTAAGTTTCACATTACAAGTATCCTTCATTTCCAATACATGTATTTCATTTATCATGGGATTGTGATAATGTTTTTGAGATTATTAAGAATTTTCACAACGTATAAAATTAGATATTATAACCATGTGAATCCCAAAAATGTATTAGATCATTATGTATTGTCATGGTCCTGGAAACCTCCTAGAGGTGCCCCGTAACCGGTTGGTCACAGGGCCTCAAGTGCATTTCCCTGAATTCCAGAGACTACCGACTAGCAGCGAGGGCCTTGAGAGTGATGGTAAGGAATTATGCCCTCATTGGCAGAGTACACAACAGAAATAAACAATGCATACAATAGAAGAAGCAGTAAATATCCAACAATAGTAAATAGTGGATGACTAAACCGTAAACAACTGGAGCACACACACACAGATATATATATATATATCTGTGTGTGTGTGTGTTTGTGAAATGATGCATGATACATATAACTAGGTAAGTATCCAAATAAGTAACAATGATGAATACAGTATTAAACCAAAGTACAAAAGAAAAACAGATGAGAAACTCCTCAGCATTGCAAGCCTCGACTTTTTCCAATGCTCTCCAACTCCAATGCAAGTCAAGTACCTAGAGTAGAAGGGTGATTTACCTTATCTATACCTGCAACAATATAATCTGTTTGGGAACAAAAGCATGAACCAAACTGGGTGTGAGACTAAATCCCATTAGGCAACCACCCAAATATTTGTGCCTAACAGTCAGTGAGTATACGACAGGTAAAGTACAGTAAACAATAAATAGTAACCAGTAAATATGATAATACACAGTCGTAGACAACCCACAAAACAAAAAACCAATAGTGGAACAACCAGCTACCCACAACCATGAATCCCTCTGGGAAGTACTCATAGCCATACCCTCTAGTCCCATCCAAGATGTACCAACAACCCTCTGGGTAGTACACTCATCCTAAACCCTCTGGTTTGGTCATAAGAAATTATAAGACTCTCTGAGAAAGCACACACAGTTAATTCCCCTTATAGTCTAAGGTAGTCAGGTACACTCTGAGGAAGATCACGGGGTCAATTCCCCTTATATCCCTTAGGTCTAGATACTCACTGAGGAAGCTCACTCGGTCAATTCCACTTATAGCCTCAGGTCGATCATAGACTCTCTAAGGAAGCTCACTCAGTCATTTCCTCCAATACCCTAGAGTGGCTTAAGGAAAAATCAAACAAAACAAAGACTCTCTTAGGAATCTCACTCAGGTTATCCCCTTATAGTCTATAAAGTTCATGAATCACTATGGATGCTCACTCGGTGTATCCTCATGTAGTCTATAATATCCAAGACTCTCTAGGAAGCTCACTCGGTCTATCCCCTAAAGTCTCTAATGTCCAAGACTCTATGAGGAAGAACACTCGGTCTATCCACTTATAGTCTATAGCACCAGGTTCTCACAGCCATGTGCTAGTCGGTGAAAGGTAATGCAATATGGCCAAAGTAAACCTACAGAGATACATGGCTAACCAAACTATAACATCTCATGCATGTCAGAAAAACAACACTCTATCCTACGATCACAAGGCATGGAAAATAGGTCAACAGCCAATAGGATAATAGGACCAAGCAGTCATAAACAAAACAAAGAATGAGAAGATAATCCAAGGTATAACAATCATCCCAGAACAAGTCCAATTTACCTCTACATAGGAAAACAAGTATGGTAGGAAAACAACAGGGGTAATATGGTAAACACACAATACCCTGCTCAAGGGTATTGGTGGAAGTTTCACATAAAACTCAAGGACATTGAACGTAAAGAAAAAAACTACATACTTTGATACTAGAAGATCTATATACTTGAACCACGAGGTGTGAATCTCCTTTGAACATCATAGATCTACGAAAACACAGAAAACGTTCAACCCATGATAACATGCAAAAGAGGAGGAATTGGAAAACGATTCTATAAAAGAAGGAAGAGATTACTGTTGCGGTTCCAATGCAATCGAAGATGGCTTATTTGGAGAACTGATAGAGGCTTAGGTGCTTGGAGAAGTTCTGGCACCGTACGACTTCCCCTGGTTGAACGGGACCTAGAAGAAGACGATTCTTGCGGTCAGATGCGAGCTTGATCTGTTTGTTGAAAAAAAATAAAGAACCCAAGGTTTACTTTTGGAGTACACGATGTGTACTAGGATTTTCCGTACTCAGCTTTAAGTGGCCTCCACATCACCCCACATGACCGTGTGTGTTTCCTGAACATCTCCATCACATGGCCTCACGCGGCAAGGGATTACACGGCGTGTGCTCATAAAGCACACGACGTGTACTTATAAAAATTATAGAAACTCCTATTTTCTCAAAAAATCCAGAAAAAGGAAAAACATACCTAAAAATAATATCCAGTTTCTTAAAAAATTCCCCCCTTAAAGAAATTTTTCCCCTAATTTCACTAGAAAGGCGTAGAAGAAGTAACCCCGAATAGCTTCGGCCACTGCGATTGTACATCGGCCTCCCTCTCCCATGTCTCGTCTTGTAATCGCATGTGATTCCATTGCACCTGTACCAGAGGAACATATCGGCCATGAAGAACCTTTGTATTGTGATCAACAATCCTGATAGGATGCTCCTCAAACGATCCATATGCTTTGAGGTCAACCTCCTCAGGTTGAAAGACACGATACGGGGTTGAAAGGTAACATTGGAGCTGAAAAACGTGGAAGACGTCGTGCATATCCTGATACCTCTAAGGTAACTACAACTTATAGGAAACTGGACCAACTCTCTCAAACACCTCAAATGGCATGATGTACATCGGTGAAAGAGTATCCTATCTATGAATCCTCTTATGTCCCATCCTCGGTGTGACTTGCAGGAAAAACTGATCCCCGACCTTGAACTCCAGAGGTCATATCCACTGATCAGCATAAGACTTCTTTCGATACTGTGTCGTAGCCATATTCTTCTGAATCAACTCTATCTGCTATGATGTATCTTGAACTAGACGAGGTCCCAGCAAAGCTACCTCTCCTGCCTCCAGCCAGCATTAAGGTGATCGACATGGCCTACCGTAGAATTCCTCGTAAGGTGTCATCTGAATAGTTTAATGAAAACTATTGTTTTTGGAAAACTCCACAAGAGGTATATGATTCTCCGTAGAACATCCAAATTCCAGAATGCAATCTCGGAGCATATCCTCAAGCACCTAAATCATACGATCAAACTGGCCATCTGTCTGGGGATGATACGTTGTACTCAAAAGTACATGTGTACCCAAAGCCTTCTTAAATCCCCCACGAGAACCGAGAAGTAAAACATGCATCCCTATTTGAAATAATAGAGTGTAGAAATCCATGAAGACATAGAATCTCTTGGATGTACCACCACCCCGGTTAATCAATAATAAAGGTCTCCTTGATCGGCAATAAGTGATCACCCTTCATGAGTCTGTCAATAAAAACCCATACTGTGACATTCCCTCGAGAAGACCTCGAAAAACCAGTCACATAATCCATCGTGACATCATTCCACTTCCACTCAAGAATGGGTAACTACTACAGAAGCCCTGCTGGTCGTGGATGCTCCACCTTCACCTACTGACAAGTGGAACACCTCAAGATGAAACTAGCATTGTCCCTCTTCTTACCTGGCCACTAATACTGAAGTTGTAGATCACGATACATCTTGGTGACTCCAGGATGAACTTCCCAAATTAAGGAATGTAAGATCTGCATCAGCTCCACGCATATGCCTTCCAGAACCCATACGCGTCCTTGGAATCGCAAGATCTCATCCTCTCCTATAGTCCTCCCAGGAATAAGGTCATCTCCTAACAAGCTTTCCCTTTAGACTAGGCCTTCAGAATCTGATAGTTGCCTTATTCGTACATGATCAAGAAGTGTAGAGGTAACAACTACAGAAGAAAGAAATATTTCCCCCTAAATGTTGTGCACCACCAAATGAATCTTAGAGAATAAAGCCTTAAGCTGCCACTCACTGCTGGCCTCCGGAACTGCATGATTTTGCGTCCTCCTGCTCAGTGCATCAACCACAGCATTTCCCTTCCTAGGCGTATAGGAAAGCTCAAAATCAATAGACTGAAGGTACTCAACCCACATTCTCTATATAAAATTTAGAACACGCTGAGTGAAGATTTACTTGATACACTTGTGGTCAGTAAACACCACAATGTTCTCTCCCAGAATATAATGTCTCAAACAGTGTAGGGTATGAACAACAGCTGCAAACTCTAGATCATGAATCGGGTAATTCCTCTCATGTGGCCTTAACTATTGAGGCCCGTAAGCAACGACTCCATCTCCCTACATAAGCACAGCTCCAATCCTGGTACCTGAAGCATCACAATAAATGGTATAGATCTTGCATGGCTCTATCAAGAATAGTATCGAGGATGAAGTAAACCTCCCCTTCAGCTCCGGAATGGCTGACTCACAAGAATATAACCATAAGAACTTCACCTCTTTTGGGTCAGACCATTCAGTGGTGCTGCTAGGCGTTAAAATTTCTGTATGAAACGTTTTTAGTACCCATACATCCCTAGAAAACTCTACACCTCAATGAAGATCTTCAACTACTCCCATGAAACTACATCTCTCACTTTCTTTGGATCTATGGACACTCCTATCTCTGAGATAACATGACCCAAGAAGTGAATCTGGTCAGTCCAAAATAGGAATTTTGAGAGCTAAGCATATATATAATGCTCTCTTAGTGTACTCAAAATGAGCTCAAGATGAGAAGCATGGTCTTGTTGAGTGTGAGAGTACACCAAGATATCATCCACAAAAAGATACATGAAGGAATACAAGTATGGATGGAACACTCGGTTCATCAGTGCCATGAAAACTACAGGCGCGTTCGTGAGATCGAACGGTATAACTATATACTTGTATAGAATATACCTACTCTGGAAGGGTGTAAGAGGTATATCAGATGGTCTAACATGAAACTAATGATAACTGGATCTCAAATCAATCTTCGATATCTCCCGAGATCCTTGGAGCTGATAAAAGAGATCATTGATCCTCGGCAAGGAATATCAGTTCTTGACCATCAACTGGTTCAACATCTAATATTCCACACAAAGCATGAGGGTACCATCTGCCTTATTTAAACATAGGACAGGCGAACCCTAAGGAAAAGTACTGGGTCGGATGAAACCCTTCACTTGTGACTCCTCAAACTGATTCTTGAGGTCTCACAACTCAGGTGTAGCCATACTATAAGGGGGAATGGACACTGGTACCACTCTTGGCATGAGCTCAATCGAGAAGTATACCTCATGCTTTGGAGGAAACCCTAAAATTTCCACTTAAAAGAAATCTATGAAACAATTCATCACTGGAGGAAAATCTTACTTTGAAGTCCCCTATTCATCCTGATTATAACTACTGATTTGGTATGTAACTCCTCCCAACCCATGACGCTCTAGGCCCACTTTACTCACCTAGACATCCCATTTTTCTCTATATGGAAAGGATCCACCCTCTGGTGATATGAAACTCACCCTCTGGAGATAATAGTCGACGACTTCATTGAAGGGAACTAGCCAGTCCATTTTGAGAATCACATCATAGCTCATCATCTCTAGGACATATAGGTCCCATAAGAAGTGACACCCTAAAACCTCAAGAGGGCACTCTTTGCATTGACGTACACTAACCGCTCTAGTCCCCAATGGTGTGTCTATAGTCAAATTATCTGCAGAAGAAAAGATAAAGAGACTATGACTCTCCACAACATCAAAAAATATAAAGAAATGTGTTTCACCAATATCAAAAAGAGCTGAAGATAAAACTGAGGCTACAAAGATTGTACCTCAAACTATAGAGGGGAAGGGATCCTGCTCCTGAAGGGTATGCTCCACTACAGAAGTCTGGCCTGTTCCGGGGCCCTGTGACTCAGCCTAACCACACTAAACTCATCCACTCTATTGTCACTGGTAGCCTGGTGACTGACCACCACGACCGCGACCTCAACCTCGGGCTGAACGGCTGGAAGAACTGTTGTTCCCAAACTGGTGAGAAACTGGAAATGCATATCCTGTGCATGGTGTCATTGAAGAACACCTACTACCATATGTAGGTGAGAAGAACTTATAGAAATTCTAAAGATGGCCCATCTTGCCGCAAGATCGGCACACCATCGGGTCACTCTGGCACTGGGGCCCAGTATACCTGCTGCTCCCGCATTGGAAGCTTACTACCTGGATGCCTAAAGATACATTCTACCCACTCTGATCTCCTCGAGTAGAATCTCTACGAACCTTCATTCTATCAGTAGGAGGAACACTAACTCTGTATGTCGAACTGCCCTGGCTCACTACTCCAGAATTCCTCAGATTGCACTCGGTGATCAGCGCCCGGTTGACAATAGTGGATATCGAATTCAACCTAAAGATTTTCACCTGTGATCAGATTTCATGCCTCATACCATCCTCAAACTTCCACGTGTGAAAAAACTCATCACCTCCTAGAATAATCGTGAAATTTTGTAGCTCAGTAATGCATGACGAGTACTCCATAACAGAAAGAGTACCCTACTCCAGACTCATAAACTCCCAGTCTTGATCAGCCCTCAAGGTCTTCGAGTAGAATTAATCATAGAATATACGCTGAAACTCATCCCAAGTCAGAATCTGTAGGTGTCTGCACTATGAGATCACATCCCACCACCTATTGGTGGAGTCTCAGAGAATATAGTTTGCGAGCTTCTCCCTCTTTTCTGTAGGTATCTCCAGATGCTCAAAAAATGCTAGCATGGCCTCTAGCCATGACTCTACAGCCTAAGGTCCTCCTTCCTATGAGAAGGTGAGAGGATGATGCTGCTAGAAAACATGTGGAAACTCTTCCATCGACGAGGCAGGAGATGGTGCTCTCTGGAAGGTCTGCATCATCCTCATAAAAGCTTCCCTAAACTGCGCATCGGCTCCTGCAAAAGGTATAACTACTGGTACCAAGGCTGGAACTGTATGAGAATCTGTATGAGGTGCCTTATTGCCCATATCTAGTGTCTAATAACTGTATGGTAGCTAAAGTACAACTGGAGGACGTCTCAGTGGAATAATTCTGAAAGGTCAAAAGCACACCATAGATCAGGATTAACAAAGACTGAGAACACAAGATTACAAGAGGGGAACAAGATAACGGAACATTCAAGTTGTACAAAACATGACTACATGGCGTGTATAAATACTACACGGTGTGTTCTCTAAAGCAATTCACATGGGCAAATGCATCTGCCACAACTGGTTGTGTGACGCCCAAACCACACGGCGTGTTTTCCCCACACATAACGTGTACTTGAACTATATTCCCCTACCCTAGTCTTCTTACATGGCTATCCCACTTGGTCTTCTTAATACTAGACTATACGGTGTTTATGACCACTAAAAGGCATGTACTAGACAAGGTTTCAACAACCCGTGTTGTTAGTTTCACGGTCGGATACACGGTTCCCTCTACACAGCATGCTCCTTGTGAACAAAGCGTGTACTTGAAGGTTTTCCCGGACCTGATTTATTCATGACACAGCCAGGTACTTAAGTAACATGGCATGGAATGTGCAAACAAGACAAGGAGTTTATAGTCGATGTTTCATACATCTGTGTCGTCAGTCACACGGGTAGACAAATGGACAATAAAAAATGGTGTGTATTCACCATACATTGTGTGTCCCTGAAGAATTTTCACAACCCCGTGTTACATCCCACAAAGTCAGTGACACAGTTTAAAAACGATAAGACGTGTATTAATAAATTGCAAGCCATGTATTCTGGGTTTTTCTGGGTTGTAGCCACAGAACTGCTCTGAAGCCCATAAAACAGAGAAAATAAGAATTAAGGTGCCAAATTCCGATCCGTGAGGGCCCATACTTCTCTCGAATCAATGCTTGGCATACCATATATATCATATACAAGGTAAAAATCATTGATCCACTGAGTTCCGATTCATGTGGGTCCATAACAACTCATGAATTGAAATTTGGCGTTCATCCAAACAAGACCTTACATATAGAAATCCAATTAAATGTAGGTATTCTATCAAGCATCTATCAAAACAGCATGAATATTTTACACATCATCTATCACATCAACATGAAATCACTAATAAATCCTATATGACATTGTAAAAATGCATGACATGTGATTTCTAGCAAGTGCCTATATGATGCATGAGATGGCATACCCTCATCTCATCAGGTTGCAACAGAAATAGAACCTCAATAAAATCAATAGTAACAATACACATCATGTGAGTCACTCAAGGTGAAATCAAATCAACTATAAAAATTGAAAAACCTGAAACAATTGTAATAAATGAGGTAGATTGGATTTTCCCTATACATGGGTTCGCTACTCCCGAGAACAGCTTTTTACCAAGTACATATTCCATCCTATCCCTAGCTATAGGCTCCAAACAGTAAATCAAAAAAAATCCTCTGATACCACGTTGTAATGTCCAGGTTCTGGAAGCCACCCAGAGGTTCCCCGTACCCAGTTGGTCACATGGCCTCAATCGCATTTCCCTGAATGCCCGAGGATGTCGACTAGCAGTGAGGGCCTTTGGTGTGATAGTGGGGAAACTATGCCCTCATTGGCAGAGTACACAACTGACGTAAACAACTCATAACATAGCAGATGTAGTAAATATCCAACAACAGTAAAGAGCGGAAGACAAAAAAAATAAAAAACAATAGCACATATATATGTATGAAATGATGCATTATACATATGTCTAGGGAAGCATCCAAACAAGTCACAATGATGAATACAGTACTAAACCAAAGTATGAAAGAAAAACAGATGAGCAACTCCTTAGCATCTCAAGCCTCAGCTTGGTCCCATGCTCTCCAGATCTAATGCAAGTCAAGGACCTGGTGGAGATGGGTGATTTAACTTATCTATAACTACAACAATATAATCTGTTTGGGCCCAAAAGCATGTCCCAAAAAGGGTGTGAGACTAAATCCTAGTAGGAAACAAGTTGAAGATCTGTGCCTAATAGTCAATGAGTATAAGGCATGTAAAGTAAATTAAGGAGTAAATAGTAAGTAGTTAACAGGATAATACACAACCGTCATCAACCCTCCGAACAAACAAACAATAGTGGAACAAACAGCTAACTGCAACCAGGAATCCCTCTGGGAATTACTCACAGCCATCCCCTCTAGTCTTATCCAAGAAGTTCCAACAACCCTCTAGGCAGTACACTCATCCTAACCCCACTATTTTGGCCATATGAAATTATAAGAATCTCTGAGGAAGCACACTCAGGAAATTCCCCTTATAGTCTAAGGTAGCCAGGGACTCTTTGAGGAAGATCACACAGTCAATTCCCCTTATAGCCCCAAGGTCTAGAGACTCTCTGAGGAATCTCACTCGGTCAATTCCTATTATAGCCTCAGGTCAATCACAGACTCTCTGAGGAAGCTCACTTGGTCCATTCCTCCTATACCTTGGAGTGGTTTAAGGAAAAATCAAACAAAACAATGACTCTCTGAGGAATCTCACTTCGTCTATCCCCTTATAGTCTATAAATATCAAGACTCTTTGGGGAATCTCACTCGGTCTATCCTCCTGTAGTCTATAATATCTAATACTCTATGGGAACCTCACTAGGTCTATCCTCTATAGTCTATAATGTCCAAGACTCTCTGAGAAAGCTCACTCAGTCTATCCCCTTATAGTCTATAGCACCAGGTTCTCACGGCCTCATGCCAGTTAGTGCATAATAATGCTATAATGAAAATGTAAACCTACAGAGCTACTTGTTTAACCAGACTACAACATCTCAAACATGTTATAAAAACAACACTCCATCCTACGGTCACAAGGCCTGGAAAACAGGTAAACGACCAATAGGATTACAGAACCAAACAGTTGTAAACAAAACAAAGCATGAGTAGAACATCCATGGTATAACAATCAACTCAGAACAAGTCCAATTTACCTCTACACAGGCATACAAGCATGGTAGGAAATCAACAGGGTTAATATGGTAAACAAGCAGCACCCCGTTCAAGGGAATTGGTGGAATTTTCACATAAACTCCATGAAATTGAACGTTAAGGAACAAACCACATAACATTATGATAGGTGATCGATATAATTGAACCACAGGGCTTGAATCTCATTATAACGTCATAGATCTATAAGAAATCACAAAACGTTCATCCCATGATAACGTGCAAAAGAGGAGGAATTGGAAAATGATGCTCTAGAAGAAGGAAGAGTATATTTCTTCCGTTACAATGCAATCGAAGGCGGTCGATTCGGCAAACGGATGGAGCCTCGGGGGCTCGGAGAAGTTTCAGCATCGTACGACTACTCTTGGTCGAACATGACCTCGAAGAAGATGATTCTGGCGGTTAGACACGAGCCTAGCCTGTTTAAGGAAAAAAAAGGTAAGTACACGGTGTGTACTTTTTGATTAAATGGCTTGTACAAGGCTATTCCATAATCCACATTAAGCGGCATCCACATCACCCCACACGACCGTGTGTGTTTCCCAAACATAGCTATCACATGACCTCGCGTAGCACGAGATTACATAGCTTGTACTCATAAAGTACACGACGTGTACTTAAAATATTTCCAGAAACACCACTTTTCTAAAAAACTCCAGAAAAAGGATAAACGTACCTGAAAAGAAGATCCGGGTTCTTACACATACTATGTGATTATATTTGTTAAATCATATGGGAAATTAAGAATTTATAAAACGAATTTATAATTAAATTTGTTGTCACAAAATAATAATATGAATTTTTTCTATGGGATTTGTATCATTAAATACGACATAGGATATTTTATTCATTGAAATTTTTTAAATTCATTATTTTTCCATAATATGAATATATTACCATTCCATGACTTAAAATATGTTAGCCTACATCATGTTTTAAAAATAGAGCATTTCGTCATAGATTAAATTTCTCCACATATCATTAAATAAAATATATAATATCACAGGTTATGAAAGAATTATCTTGAATAAAATATGACATATATTTCATAGCATTTTAATCATATTTGTAGATTTGACTTTCAAATGTAATATATGATTGATAGTGAATTGACCCGAAACATATCTATTGCAATATATAGTTGTGTCTTAATAATAAAATATTATATAAATTGATTTTTATTTTATATTTTATAAATAATTGAATTTAATATTTATAATTTTTTTGTAAATTAAAATAAAATGTATTTCGGGGACATTAATCAAATTTTAATTAGTATTAATATAATTTAATTATATTTAGTCTACAATTACATAATCAAACATATATGAAATTTATAATAAATATAATTTCATTATATGAAATATTAGAATAAAAAACTAAATTTTGCAAAATTATACATGAAACCTTATGAAATAAATAATATGGTTATTTATTAACCGTTAGGGATAATTTATTAGGAGTTTATACAATAAAAATATTGAAAAATAAGGTTTATATAATTAAATAATTAATTTCGCATAAATAATTAATTTGAATTTTTATAATAGAAGACTTATTTTGGGATATTATTTAAACCTCATAAAAATAGTTTTAATGATTTATTTGATCTATTTTGAAATAATATAATTTCTATGATATATGGAATGTGTTAATAGTTTGTACCATATAGACTAGATTATAAAATGTTTATAATTTATAAAATAACTTATATTTTAAGAAAAATGCCATAATGAATAATAATATATGAATATATTAGGAAATTAATATAATGTGTTTATATTCTGGATTATATATTATTTATAAGATAAATAAAAAATATAAGGTTTTTTTTATTATCTTTTATTTTTGAATAGTTTATAAGTGTTTATATCATGTATAAATGTTTAAAATGTTCATTTATTTAATGTTATTATCCTTTTACATTCGTGGATAATTTTTTTTAATTTTTTTGATATGTGTATTCTTTAGTTTCATTTGTTAAAATATTTTTTTAAAATTTTATTTTTATTCATTACATCCTAACTATGACTACATAAGTTTTAGTATTTCTTCACTGTGACCACTGTTTGAAATTAATTTTATTGCAATTAGATGAGTTGTTAAATATCTTTTATACTTATTTGTTGTCATAGTTCTACTAAAATGGTAAGTCCCTTATATAAATTATCCTCTCGGAGATGGTACTATCGTTTGGAATCCCACTAGTTGTATGGATTATAACTTGTTATATAATGGTGGGGGAAGATTTTATTTCACTCTGAGATTAATCATGTTGAGATTTTTTATTTCATATAATTACAATACATTAAATAAAACATTTAATTACCTTATCCATGAGATTAATTTTTTTATGTGAATTATATATGGATTTTATTTTAGGTGAGTAACATAAATTGTGGTTTCTTTATTGATTTACTCATAAATATGTCTTAAACATATTAATTTTTCGGAAAAAATAGGATTACAAATCGAAATAATCAGACAAATGTTTATATAAAAGATATAATATGGGATACGATAGTGAAATTAAATCACCATTAAAATAACATGTTTTAAATTCTGAATATATAAAACACAAGTCAATACCTGAATAATTCAATTGGGTAGTTTTTTATTATAGTTTGTCCATGGATTATTTTTTACATGGAATGGTGGGAATAGATAACTATAAAATTAGGTAACCAAATACCATTATGACATTTATTGTACACATAACTGGGAAACCCTATAAGTTAGGAAAATTGAATAATTGGAATACTTCAATGATAGAAAATATTCCTCAGTCATCATCATAACCATTATTTCTTTGAAATAAGGGAATATATTAAAATCTATAAAAAAAATATTCCATGAACATATTTATATTTGAATATTTTCAGAAATATTCATTAAAATCATCTTTGAAAAAATATATATAATTATAGTATAAATAATCTTCAGTTAAATCCTCCAAGTGAATTGTCTTTGAATATTCATATAATTACCAAATCCACACAATGTACACCATAATAATTTAAAAACATTATATAATAAATATATAAACAATTTTCAAAATCACATACCTTAGAAAAGGATGTATAATCTATCATAAATAATGATTGATTATTCATCAACCATTGCTCTGATAATATGTAAGTCTATGTTTATAAGAAATATTTTATTCCTTAATAAAATATATAATTTCTTTATATTTTATAAGGTTTCTCCCATTCATTAAAGTGTTATAATTTTCTGAATATGAAGTAAACTTGATTAAAAAAAATAAAAACATAAAAGTTCCATGATTTTCTAAATACTCAATACATATGATTTTATCATCATCTCTTACTATAAATGTAAGAGTTCATACGTAATACGTAAGGGTAGAACAGAACCACACAATGTGCATATAAAAGTATCTTATATGATTACATAAAAGTAAATAATAAATTCACTATAATATATAGTATTTGTCTCCTTATAATGTATCAACATGTAAGAGTTATCTCATTAGTCATAATCGATATGTAAGAGACATTACCATAGTCAGAATTAATAAAAATGATTTTTTTCCTATAAGAATCAATATATAAGTCTTTTAATTAAAAGTATATTTCAATTAATCAAATGATAGAGTCTTGTAATAGGTAATAATTTTTTTCCACTTTTAAACCAGAGAAATATATTTTATTAACATATGAGTGTAAACATTTGAAACATTATATAGATACATTTTTTGACATCCAAAAATTCTCAATCAATGTTATCTCATATATATGAATCATATATTTAAAAAATATCAAATAAAAATATATTTCATTCATATGTAATATTATTCTTTTTTGAAAAATAATCCCCTAATACAATTTCTAATAACTTCTCCAGACCTAAAATCCTGTACATTGGGATTTTATTAAACATAATTTTGGAAATAATAATAATAAATCTATAGTAATTATACAAATTATTAATAAATAATAAAAATGAATAATAATAAATAATTATAATGAAATTCTAATTATCAAAGAATATAAATCAATGTTATTGGGAATATTTAAAACATATAAATCAATAGGAGAGGTAAAATTTAATTATCAAAACATAATATAGTGGGATGGATTCTACCACTTACATGTTGATATCCAGCCACCCAAACTGACACCACATTACAAGCTATATCAAGGACACACCATTATGTATTACTAAGGTAGAAAGATGAAACACTTTTAAAACTCTCTCATTCATTACAGACGGAACAAAAATATTCCCCTAAAATAACATTCAATACTGAATATCCTTGAATACCACCCCTAATGAGAATCTCCCCAGATGTTATGTTAATGTCAAATATCCATCCCAATTCAACCTATATTGATTCCTATACTCGATAAAGTATTGTTATTTGGACCATCATCTATTATTGGAAATATCAATAACTAAATGTATTTTATATCAAGAAGATATTAAACACGATCTTTTATCACTCTCTATGTATCACTAAACTCATGAGGTACGTTATCAGAATAGTTCCTACTGGGTTCACCTATTACCAAAATCACCATCCCTATTTTATATAATATATTGAATTCATTTTCATTTAAAAACAATATCCACCACCACTGACACATGTTTGTTTCACATAGATAGACGATATAGCTCGATTTAATTTTTTTATTAAAGACCAAAAAGTGTTCAGTAATGAGTTAATGCCACTATATCTTCAAAGAAAACATCACCAAAACTATGTTAGGATCATAAGTAGCATACCTACTCACATTTAAATTTATTTAATGTCTCTCATATGACATCACCTCTTGATACTGCATCAAAAAAATTTGAACAAAGATTAAAATAAACATAGAAAACCTAAAAATGACCCATTATTTCAACAAATGAAGAACTAAAGAACTAATCAGCTTCTTCATGTGGTAATCAAAAATTTCTTGATACATACTAGTGGATATATAGGCCAAAAATATTTTTAATCAATTACATCAATGGGGATTAAATCTTGTAGAAATTAAAAATAAACCACTTTTAATATCATACAAGATCAAGGAAACTATAGATTTTATTATCATTATTGGGATCTGCATAAGTGATAATCACCTAAATATATTAAGCTACCACTAAAAATACATTCCAATTAAAAATATTCTTATGAAAATTCACCTCAATGATCTAAATCATTAACATTAATGTCCCACTGTAGAGATTATTTCATTATAGAACATTTAAAATCAATTTCATAGGCTCACTATGATCCTATTATAATATTGAATTCACTAGGAAGTCTTTGAAAAAAAAGACTATGAAATTATAAAACAACTAAATGAACAAAATTTTCATGAAGCGCATTAATGTATTTAGTATATTCATAAAACCAATTTTTTTACACAAAGACAAAGTGTTTATAAAGATCCCTAAAAAATATATTATATTTCTTCCTCCTTCATGTCATATTGTTATATATCGAAAAAATTTACTTTTGAGAACCAAAATTCTCCCTTCAAATAATGGAATATATAATTATTCCCAGGAATGATATAATGGGTTTTCACAGTCACCTAGTTCATCCATTGATAATCTATGCACAACCTAATAGAACTTTCTCACTTTATAGAGAACATCATTAAAGAACCTTAAAGAATTAAATTGAGATGGATAAAATCATTTTGCAATAGTACATCAATATAAAACCACAAATATTATAACTCATAAGGTTCTTAAAATAGACCTTACTTTTTATACATATATATTATATATTTATAAATGATTATCCATTCTATAACATAAAAAATCCATACTAGAACCATATTGGTTATCTGGATTTGGAAACATGGAATCAGAGAAAACTGGATCCTAAAATATCTACACCGTATTGCCTTTATTTCCTTCTTAATCATATCCATTTTTGAAATATCATACATATCACCTTTCATCATTTCCTAGGGAAAATAATCATATGAAAGGATGAGATTAGATGCTCAGAAAGGATAAATAAAGTAAATAATAAAGATTTCATAAGGATAATGAGAATAATGGTATAATAACATGAAAAATACATTTGGAGATTATACAACTCATAACAAAGCTCTTAATCATTAATGATGGAATAAATATTAATAGTTCATAGGACATTAATCATAAGGAAATAAAATAATATGATCTATGAGATCATAACATTGGCATAAGACATAAAAATTTTGGCATGCACAAAAGCATATAAAATAATTAATTTATTAGTAAATTCTCACTAACATGACCATAATAACTGAAAACTTAAAATAGTCAACAAATTTCACTCCCCATTCAATCCATATCCAGTTGAACTGGGTTCACTCCTAATTTCTTCGATGACTAGCTAAACTAGTTTCAATCCCCATTTAAGTCCTTTTTATGTCATGAGATATAAATATTTCACCATTTAATTGAAGGTAGATATATTTCCCACCAATCGCATTATGAAAACTATTCATATATGTAAATAAATAAAATAAATCATTTATCAAATCAGAACTAATGATACTAAATGGGTTTCTTAAAAATTTCCTTATTGCATAACCCATGGAAAAGTGATTGTATTCATAAACAACGTTTCATAATAAAAATAAACCATCTAGATAATGAATAGGATAAAATACATGGATCATATCCCCAGTAAATCATATGTAACATAAAAAATAGTTTATTATATGGAAAATGATTTTGAGATATTATCTTATATATGTTTTGAGGAAAATTTCCTTTATGTTTTGATTTCTTATATAACGATTCAAAATTACAACTTGAAATTTCTTTGTAGAAATGAACCATTTTTTATTTTATTAGAAGCTTAAAAGAATTATGGAATCATGATGGATGGAAAATCCATTCAATCTTATAAGATAAAAATACATTCCATCTATATTTATTGTCACCAAAGCCACAAATTTCCATTATTGGAAAATGATAAAAATATCCCATGCAAATTTTTTATAAAAGTAAAACATGGTTAAAAATGAATTTAAACATTCATAGTTAGATAATAAAATAGTTTAATCAAAATTTTTGAAAAACAAATGTCATGGGAGATAAATATTCCAGAAGAGACATTTAAATATAAACTCTCAAAAATAATAATGAGATTATGAAATAAAACCTTACCTCAAGTATTTCTCTTCAACATTCATGTTAATTCGTAATAAATAATAAATATGGATTTATTAAATATTTATTCACTAAAATAAATTAAATTATACAATTTATTATTTATTTTTAACATAATATCAACATTTTATTAATATTTGATTTTTGAAATCATCATTCTGGGTGATAACTGTTTCATTTTCCAAGCATGTTTTAGATGGATAGTCCAAAAACATAAACTTTTTCAATGTTATAATATTTTTTAAGATGTTAATTATGGTATACAAATCAAATTTAATAATTATATACATATTTTTAGTAATTCATATAAATTAGATTTAGAAAAATGAATAAAACTATTTATAGAGACTGTAGGTAGTATGCATACATGAATATTGTTTTTCATTTTTAGATTGATGGAATTAAAGAAAGAAAAATAATAATACATATTTCTATAGTAATTATTATACCATATATATCATATATATATAGTTATTAAACCCATCATTATAACTGTCTATAAAATATAGTTATGAAAAATGAATTGTGTTTCTATAAGGATATGGTAAGACATATGTATGCACAAGAGAAACTTTAAAAACATTTTTATGGAAACGAGGGTTTACAATGGTGTTTTAACAATAAAAATAAATTTTTAGAATATTTCATACACTGAAATTATTATTTTATAATAAATATCCAAGATTTTTATTAGGTTTGAATGAGTAGAAAAACAAAATCCTATGTTATAGTGATTACCTATTTTTTAGAACATCTTCATTATAGATCGTCTAAAAGGATGTAGTTTTGGTATATTAAGAAAACAATATCCCCCAGAATGTGGATAATTAAGTCAATACAATAAATTTTAAGGGTTTCATCGAGATAGAAGGCTCATACATATTGTAAAGAAGTGTGTGACGGGATTCCGTTTATAATTTAGTTCAGGGGATCTTTTGGAATTTCAGAAATTTATAAATTATAAGAAATTCATTTTATAAAAAATACCACCAAATGAATATATATTCACAGATAATATTATATATGGTTTTAATATAATAAAAAAATATTATGTAAAAGTGTGGGTTTTATTTGAACTGTATTAATTAAATTAACTCATATTTATCCAATTTTAATTTTATTTAAAAAAAATTTCAATACTAAATTGTTGTAATTTCTACATATATTTTTTCAATTAAACAATAAATTAAAGATTTATTAAATTTTTTATTATAAAAAAATAAATTTGTATTTTTAAAATATTTTTATGGTTTTTAAATAATTTAATAATATATTAATCCAAAAAAGTTTTTTAATTTTAATAGCATTCACTACAATGATTTTTAATCAAATACAAATAACATGTAAAATTTGAACTAACTATTTAATTTTATCCCTGAAATATCATGTTCATCAATTGAATTCTTGGATCACCTAAAATATCCAAAATAAAATTAATTTTAATATGTTTAATATCATTTTTTTAGTTTTTCTATTAATTAGATAATTGATACATCAAGGTTGTATATAAATTTAGGGTACTTATTTAATTACTAATTATTATACAATATTATAATGATTAAAAAAAATATTCCTTTTTCCAAAATAATATTTATATTACAACATATATTTATGAAGACCCCAGATTAAGAATTGTATATTTGTTAAAATTATTAATGTGGAATTTTTGATTTTTCATGGAATAAAATATTATAAAGGTTATAATCTCATTCAAGTGGAAAAAAATGTGATAATTAAATATTTAACAAGAAAATATGTTTATTAATTTTAAAATATACACTTAGATTAACACTTTTTCACAATGTGGACTCGTAATAGATATTTAAGAAAAGAAAAATATCATTTTGTGACTTTGACTGATTTAAATAAAATTTAAGTCATTTTCAATGAAAAATTTTCGTTTCAGGAAACAATTTCTAACCATAGGGGTTAAGTGTATAATTAAATTAGTTCATTAATAAATTGTATTAAAATTTATGTTCTTATCGCTTATTTTAATCCATATTAACCATTTTACCCATAAGTGAGGTGAAACATTTTGGTATAATTAATAATCACATTGAAAAAAAATTAAGGGTCATAATTAAATATGTTGAACCTCATGAAAAAATATATTTAATTGATTTTACCTAATCAAATACCTATAAATATAATAAATTTATTTCAAAATAAGCGTAGAATATGTGATCAAAATAGATTTTTATATGGAAAAAATACATTTTTAAGAATAAGACCTAATTTATTATTATCCTAATCATATAAAAATATTTTTTTAATTGTTTAAACTGGTTTCTTATGTAAATAATATTTAAAATTTATTAAAATTATTCATCAATACTAATTTAATATATTTATATATCATTCATTGTAATCATAAAAACATTTTTTTAAAAGGACACATTTATTTTAAGATAGATAATTTATTTCAAGTTATAATCATTTTCAAACTCATGAATTAATTTTATAATTTATAAAAAAAATAATTTTTATAATTTTGTTATTTCAATTCATACCCACTGTGGAAACAACTTGTCGATAAAAAAAACATAATATTGTTACATGATTAGATTAAACTCTCTCTTAAAGGAAACATAATATATTGGAGAAATAAAATTATATAAAGAGAAATATTTCATAAAAATATAAGGGTATTACATTATATCCCCATTAAAATGAATTTTCACTTGAAAATTTTCACTCGGAGACAAAATTTGTTTTTTCCCCTAATAGAGAAGATAGTTCTTGTATCACAGAACTTATTAACTATTATCATTAATTTAAATCAATATATCTTCATAAGAATGATCTTTTTGTATATTTTAAGGATCAAGTATTTATATCATCATGAGAGATGCGTGGAATAGATCAAGCACATGAGAGTGATTTGGTGGAGGTTCCAAATCAATAATATATCATCCTATGATGATTAGGAATTTCAAAATAACAAATATTAATATGTATTATATTTATTTTCATTCCAAATCTCACCACCCTCTTCCAGATGGATATTTATAGAAATACCTTATGTCCCACTTCAATCTCTTTGTCTTTCCCATGATTGTATGTATAATTTTTTTTAGACACCATGATTACCTTATATACTATTGAATAGATTAAATATTCTATTCCATTTACTCAATTAGATAGTGTACAAATAGAATTATTTCTACAAACTCATTCCTTCCCTTTAATGTTATGATCTTATTTTCACAAGCATCTTTTTAGTGATCCATTTAAATTGTGGAGTGAAAACTCTTTTTATAAGACAATTTTAAAAATAGAATCTACTGATCCCATCATCCTCTGTAATACATTGAGTGAGATCTCAAAATTTATTCTATAGTTTTAATTTTCCCCTCATATTTATCATCACTCAGAGGATAACAAGATGTGTTGAAATTTAAATCTCTATATGAAGCCTAATGAAGGCTTCACCAAAACATCATAGTTAACCTCAGATCACAATGAGTTACAATATAAAGTACTACTCCTTGAAATCATAACAATTCCTCAATATATATTATTAATAGATGTTCAAGGAAGAAATATTATCTAATATAAATGAAGTGTGACTTTTTTTTAAGGTGATGAAATATAACCCATGTAGAAATACTCCCTTTAGATGTTTGGGAATTTCTAATTAAAAAATACATGGTGTTATTTTCCCATTTCCTTTATGAGATGATTAATGGTTATACAATCCCTTTAGACATATGTCTCTCAGCCTTAACATACTAAAATTTCAAGCAATAATAAATATGTTATACACTAATTAATATCATTAAATCAATATTGAAATAATATAACCAATATCTATATATCATTGTGATTCTATGATGAATTGACAATGATTATCTTTGAACCTCATATAACTAATCCATCTTTAAAAGTGGAATTGGATTGTCAAAATAGTATTCATGAACCCTATTATCCCATAAATTTCATGGATAAAATCAGGAACATTTATCACCTTATTTTGTATCTCTATATCTCCCATATTCTCTTCCTTAATCATCACTTCAATGGATAATTTAAAATTCATTTGATAATGATAATGATTATCCCATTCCTCCATGATTTCTAGATACATCCTTTGAAAATATAGAAATATTGAGTCTTTTATGATCCTCACCATAGATAGGCTAGCATGTTCCTTTAGAGTAAAATCATCTTCCACCATCTTCACAATCCTAGGGTGATTGTTTATTAAATAATTATTATCATTAATCAACTCTAACTAAATTATTTGGAATATATTCAACTCCTTCTGTGTGAATATATACTTCAAAACATAGTGATGTACATATATATCACACCTCTCATGACAAATATAATGACCCAATTTTTTAATGAAAATATTATCACAGCTAACTCAAAATCATGAGTTTCATAGTTTTAGTCATGAACCTTCAATTTTCATGAATCATAAGCAAAAACCAAGTAATGTTTTATGAGAACCCATCCCAATACCTCCATAGATTCACCGCTATATAGGACATACCCACTTCCACTATAGGGTAATATATGTAAAGGTGCACTAACTAACCTTCTCTTTAGTTCCTTAAAATATTATACACATTTATTCATCAAAAGAAACATGGAACCCTTCTGAGTTAACCTGGTGAGTGTATTTGATGGTCGATAGAAATTCTCCACAAATCACGGATAATATATAGCCAAACCAAGAAATAATCATATCCTGGTCACTAATTTTGTTCTTGTCTAACATGTTTAACTTTGATTTTTGATGGATCCACCTATATACCCACTCTTTTGATTATGTTCCCTAAAAATGAATATTTTTTAATCCAAAATTCACACATTGAGTTTTTTCAATATGATTCTACTTTATTAGGTTCTTTACCAAAATTGTCAAGGGATTTTTATATTCATACTTTCCCATTAAATATAAAACAGTATCATCTATATATACTACCCTAATATGACCAAGATAACTTGAAATAATCAATTGAATAAATCAGTGATGATTGTAGGGGTATTAGTAATACAAAATGCATCACTATAAATTCATAATGTCCATACATTGCAAGAAATGTTATATTGGGTATATCCTCCTACTTAACCCTCAATTGGTGATCTCTATAATGAATTTAAATATTGGAAAATTAGTTAGATCCACATATTTGATAAAATAAGTAATCAATATGGGGAAGATGATACTTGTTCTTGATAGTAATCTTGTTATGTTCTCAATAATTTATGTAAAGTATTTTTGATTAATCATTATTCTTAACAAACATAATAAGTACCCACCAAGGTGACCCACATGGGTTTATGAACCCCTTATTAAGATTCTCATAGAGTTTCAACTCTAGTATCTAAAATTCAATTGGGTTTATTCAATAAGGTGTTTTTGAAATAAAAATATCACTAGTATTTTTTTCTATAAAAAACCCAACATCAAAATTTGGGAGATGTTCAGAATTTATTTTGTAAATACATCAAAAAAATAAAACTAAATAGGTGTATTATTACTAGTGAGTTTTTCTAGAACTATATAAGATAGATTTCATTCATTTATTGGAATTATGTCCCACTAAGTGGATGTAACTTCTATTAGAAGTCTATATTCATACTTCCGTTTATAGAAGATCATATGTTCATTAAAAATATGAAATATGAATTTAATTTCTAGAAAATAGGTATGATATATATATATATATATATCTAATCCATTCTATGAATCACATTATATTCAATTAAAAGATACCAAAATTTTCTATAATCACTTTCACACCGTCATCAACTAAAGAAAAATTTTAAACATGAGATACAGCCTTTTTTCATTTTGAATTTTCATAGTGAACTCAACATCTAGTTATTGAGGTGACATAGTGATATCATTAGAAAATTATTTATAAGTAAAATACTGTGAGGATATATATTAAAATTAGAAATTAGTTGTTTTAGAGTGGATAAAAGGTGTACCTTTCATCAATTCATTATTGTACTCCACATCTCTAATAGTGAGAACATAAGATTTCAAATTCTAATTGGCCTTAAGAGGTTTCTGGTATGGATCATCATCATTAACCCTTATTCATGGGACCCTATTATATGAATTACTCATTTCTTTACACTTTAATAAAAAAAGTTTGGGAGGTGAATTATAGGTATCATTTTATCTATTAGAATATTTATCAATATTTTTCATATCACATTAGCAATCAATTTCTCAATGAACATTGTCTCATGTACGTAATGCATTTGCTGGTCCCCTTAAGAAAAATTTGTCCATGATTTTTTCCACACATTGATTATAAAAGAAAAACCATATTCTTACATCTATGTTTTTATATTTTTCCTTCAACTCCATATTCCTTTATTTTTTAAAACCATAAGATTGATATGTAATACAAACCTCCATTTCCACTGTGATGGAACATATAAGGATTTTTCATTTATACTGATGTCTATTATGGTTAATCCCTTCAGTGAATTGGTTTTAAACCACTGGAAAATTTATCATCCAAACATTTATATTGTATAATAATTCCATAATAATATCTTGAATGTCTTGTATGAATTATTTTATAGGTTCCAATACATTTACCATTATTTTTATTTTTCTCATAGAATTCCTTATCAATTTTTGTATGAAGATTCCAAGAATAATACTTATTGAAAAATAAGTTCTTGAACTCATCCCATTCCATAGATTCAATTTCATCATGATACCATGTATTCTTAATAAGGTTCCTCCATTGATCTTTTTCACCTTTAAAATAATAGACATCCAAAATAAATTTCTCATGTTATGAATATTGGAAAATAGAAAATATATTTTCATTGGTCTATATCCATTTTTCATCCACTAGAGGATCAAATTACCAACTGAAATAAAGAGGGTATTACCTCATGATTGACTCAAAAATTAATAATCTATCCTTTTCTCATTGTGTAGTCCATCATGATTCATAGAATTACATTGTTTTGTGATCATAACAATAATATTTTTCATTCCAAATCCCAAGAAAATCGTTTATTAGGTGTAAAATCATCGCATTTATTATCGTATTCAAGATCAACATGGTTCCTTCGTGTTTCAATTATTGAATGAAACCAAAAATCATAGTGTGAGAAATATTAATAAGAGTGGTAAATCCCTAGAATCATGTTATATTAATTATAAAATTACTATCTATAAAATAAAATGTTTAATCTTTGATTATTCATGATCATTAAAAAAATTATAGACCTATAATCTATGCATAAACTTTTCCTCAGAGATATTTCTAAGGGTATATCATCCTAGTTCTCAAAGGATCACTAAATCATTCACTGAATCCAACTATAATAGTCTATAATTATCATACATATATATTACATATTTTGACATGAATATTACTTAAATAAAAATAAAAATTGAAGCTAGAACTCAATAGGTCTATTATCATTGGAAACATGGAATCATGGAAAAATAGTTCATAAAATATTTACATCTTCTTCCTATTATTTACTTAATAAGTAGAACCCTTTTTATCATATCATACATAATATCATTTTCACTATAATGGGGTCAAGAAACTTAATAGAGGGTGACATTAAATTATTTATAAGGATAAAATTGGTTGATAACAACTATTTCATAAAACTAACATGAATTCAAGGGTATAACAACATGAAAATAACATTTTTAAATAATAACCCATATATCAATGATCATAATACGGAATAATGGAATATATCTAGGCTTTCCAATAGCTTTTAATTAGAATTTAATCAAAGAACATGATCCATATGAGAATAACATTGGAATAAGACATATAATTTATAAAATAAAAATGAAAATATAAAATAATTTTATTATTAATCGAGGATCACAACCAAGACCACCATAGCTGAAAATATCTTGTATTGAACTAGGTTTACTCTAAATTCTAGCCATGTTTTACTAAATCGGGTTCACTCCCCCTTCCAATAAATACTTATTGAACTGGTTTCACACCCAATTTCATTACAATCGATATCTTGTGATATAAATATTTTCCCATGTAATATAGGTAAATATAAGTCTTATACAACTTATAATGAACATAATAAAAATTTGTTTGATAAGAAAATAAATCATTCATTATATATGATCCCATGAAAACTACTAAATTTCAAAAACAATTTGATCATTTAATATCCCAGGGAAATGTAATGAGATTCATAAGCATCATGCCATTATAAACATAAACCTCCAAGATAAAAAATTAGGGTGGAATCAATGGAAATATCCCCAATAAATCATATTTAACATCAAATAATGTGGTCTTATATGAAAAATTATTCTCGAAGATTTCCTAAATGAATTATTAAGGAATACATCATTTCCACTTAGAAAAAATAATATTAAAACCCATGAAATAATAAGGCAAAAAGTTTCTATGAAATTTAAATTGAAAAATATTTTAGTAATATTCAATTAATTATGTTAACATGAAGGATAGAAAATCATTTCAAGTAGTATATGTTAAAAAATCTTTATTTCCACATTTTTTTTCAGAAAAGTCAAAACGTAGCTTGTTTGGAAATTTTTTAAAATATTCATTTCAATCTATTTTTAAAAAATTCATACACTGGTAATAATTAATTTAATCATTCATGTGGGAGTAGTGATTTTTTTATAAAACAATTTTACTTAACATGGACATTTAGGATAAATATTCCCTAGTGGATACTTAAATAAAAAAATCTCAAACAATATTGACATTGTGAAATAAACATTTAAATAATGTCTACCCTTTTTCCATTCATCTATAAACATCTGGTATAATAAATATTAACTTATCTTACATTTTTTCCATATACATAATTCTCTCATACAATTTATGATTTATCTATAACATATTATTACCAGTTTATTAATTAATTGTAATTGAAATCACTATCCTTGATGACAGTTGATTTTTTGTCCAATCATGTTTTAGTTTGGTAGTATTTTTCCTTATACATTGATATTTTGTATCATAATTTCCATGAAGTCAACATCGTACAAAAATAATATAAAAATATTATATATATATTTATAATATGACATCAACTTTTAATTAAATAAAATTTTATTGTAATATACAATCATAGGATCTAATAACTTTTTTTCCTTGGAATAAAGGTTCATAATATTTGAAAACATAAAACATAATTATATAGAAACATTCAATGATTCATAATTTTTTATTCCTATATACATTAACTCCTAGTCATAACCTGGGGACACACATCAATGGAATGTGTGATCTTTAGGCCCAAAAAGGGAAAGTAAGGGAAATAGTATACAAGTGATCTTGAAGAATATCAAAAAGAATATAAGGAATATAATTATGGAATGAAAAAGAAAACATTAAACATATAATAATAAATATGAAATTAATAATAATATTAAAACTCGTCTACAATATTTAAATGAGACATTCATAAGCATACCATGAAGGTCTATTACTGGGGTGTCATAAAATTTACCATGTTTATTCTGCAAGGTATCATAAAAAAATTTCTTCACTAAATACTTCATTAATTAGCCAATAAAATGGATTTTTATTTGGGATCATCCTTCTATGTATTAATTATCATTTTCAACAAATATCATAATAAATTATTTCATAAAAACCCATTGGAGAATAAAATAAATGTGTTTTATATCAAAATTATATCTTTTAAAAAGTTCTTAAAAACATTATTAGGAATTTTTTACCCATGGAAATGGAATAAGGGTTTTATGTTTGTTAATACCATAATCAAATAAAACATTTTAACATATATTTTAATACCATTGAAATACAATAATGATTTGGAATCCTCCAAAACAAAATGAAATAGAAATTTTTGATGAAAATTTGGAAATTTTGAGAATTAAAATTAGAAGAATAACAATTATAAAATGTGTTTAAAAAATGTTAAAATATAGGGTAAAATGGAATACCATAGATGAAAAATATATAAGGGTTAATAAATGATAGTGACCATAACATTTATAAGTCATATATGAATAGAGGTTGTTTAATCAAAAAAAGAAATTATGAATAACTACCTTACCTTGAAGAGTTACTCTAAAAACATGGATATTAGAGTCTTGAGTGATTGGGGACACCTTGTGAGGACTTATTGGAAGGTAAAAATAAAATATTATTTTTCATTATGGATTATTAGTGAAATTATGTGGATTAATGGTTGGTTATTTATAATAAAATTGGAATATTTCATTATTAATTTTTAAATAAACGGCTTGGAAACCATGGTTGTGGAAAATGAAGAACCACGGGCTTTACCAATGTATATCCCCATGGTTTCAGTCACTTGGGTAATATTATATTTTTTTATCCAATATAGTTTATCATAATTTTATATTACTTTTTTGGCAAAGAAATATAAAGCTTCAACAAAATAATGTTTTTAATATTAATGTTTCCATTTTTGACATTAAAATTAAATTATCAGTTTGGAAATTGATTAAAATCTATTAAAATTGTATACATTAATAACATAACATAGATTTTATTCTTGGATTGTGTTTATCTAATTATTACATCATTATGAAATAATTATGGAGTCATTAAACAAACACAAAACTCAAACTATATTTTTACTATTGATGAGAAAATATTGTTTTTTAGAAAATTATCATAAATTGACCCTAAAATAAACTTTTAATTTAAATTTTAAAAATGAAACATCATTATGAGAGTAATTTTCTGAATATGAGAATTATAAATTTTAAATATAAAAATCGTTATTTATTAAGAAAATAATAGATTGAAAAGGCATAGTAATATTTCTACAAGTAGGGGATAAAATATTTTATCATTTGTATTTAAATAAGAGTGTTTTTATCATAAACATTTATTAAAAATAAGTATTGTTCAATATAGATTATTTTATTGTTAAAATTTAAATCTTTTATTGAAATTAAATTTTTTTCCAAATAAATCAATTTATCAAATTCCATCTCATTTTTATTAAACAAAACAATTCATAAAATAGAATTGAGTAAATAAAAAATTTATTTATACAATGGAATTATAAATTATGTAACTAGGTCCTCAAAAAAACTACTTATAACACCTACATAATACCATAGTTTAAGGTCTGTGATGGTGGTAGATTCTTGGGGTGGCATGACTAAAATCACTCAATTGTTAATTTCAACTAACTCGATCTTCTCTAATAATTGATTTTGTTATAGATTCACAAGGTGAATAATAGAAGGGGATTCATCAAGAGAACCCCCAAATGATGCAACCTCCTCCAATGATCTAATGGAAGGGATTCATATAGTATGACTCAACTTGTAAAGTCTATCATTTCTTTTTTCTAGATTAATTAATATTTATCATTTCTTTATGTATATTGTGAATTAAATTTTTTAACCAAGATTATAGATTCTAATGGTCATATTGAATAACAATAATAATTCCCCAATGGTCATATAATGATAAAATCCTAATGGTCACATTTCCTTTTATACTAACTTTATTATTAAATAGATATAGTTTTTTTGTTGACTTTAAGATAATATAAAACACATATTATTAGGAAAAATTATTTAAAATGTTTGGGTTGTTACATTCATCCACCATAAGATATTTGACCCCCGAAATTTTCAACCAATCCTCTTGGGTGAGAAAAGGTGTCTGCACTTCTATGTCATTTTCTACTCCAATTCCTATGTTTCTACTTTATATTTATGGTTCAATCACAAAACATTAACAAGGTGGTAAGTTTTTCATTGTATAGAACCGTGTCTCTATGGTCTACTATCTCCACCAACTCTTCCTCGTAAGAGAGTTCATGGTCCAATAGTACAACCTCAGGATTTAGTACAAGTGAGGGATTTGGTGTTTACTTCCTCATGATTGATACATGGAATAAATCACATACTTGAGATATATTTAGTGGAAGTGAAAGCCGATAGGAAATTGATCCTATGTGATCAATAATTTCATAGTGGACAATATACTGAGGGTGAAGCTTCCCTTTCCTCCCAAACTACATGAATCACTTCGATTATTATATTGAAACGAAAAAATTGTCAATAACATGAAACTCCATGTCCCTTCGACAATTGTCAGCATAAAACTTCTTCCAACTCGAAGTAATCATAAAGTGTTTGTTGGATTCATTGATGTATTTATCTAATCTCTTTCACAATATCAGGCCTAAAAAGATTTATCTCAAAAACTTAATCCCAAAGTGTTGTTCCACATTAATACTCAATTGGATGTTGTTTTTTCATGAGAACTCAACTAATAGGAATTTTGATCCCATCAACCATTAAATTACATTGAGCATGATATTAGCTTTTCTTCAAGTATATGAATATTCCTTCAAGATATTCTATCATTATTGGGGTGTTTGGTCGTACTGAAGGCCAATTAAAATTCAATATCACTTTAAAAACTAGTCAAAATATTAGATGTGATCCTTGGATCATGATCAGAATTGATAGAAAGGGGTACCGATGAAACCTCACCAATTCCACTATGTAAATCAAGGAAAGTTGTTCTAGAGAAAATTCATCTTGAATAGTTATTAAATGGGTATTCCGAGTGAGATGATCATCTATAACTCATATCTAATTATTTCCTTTGAATGTTCTCTTGAGACATGTGAGAATGTACATAGTGATATTATCCCACTTCCATGTTCATATGGGCAGTGGATTCAAAACCCCTTTAAGAAGTGGTCACTAAACCATTTTTTGTTAAAGCACCAATAACCTTGTACTCTAGTAAGAAATATCCCTTTTCTTGTCATCCAACCAATAATTATGACAATTTTCCATATACATTTTCTTTCTTCTATGATGTAATGAAAAAGTAGGGCTACAAGATTCATCCATCATCTCCTTATTTATTTCTAGAATTGTAGGAACACATACCCTTGAAAAAAACATTGGAATTCATTATTGATCAATATTTACCTTTGTAAAATTACTATTATTTATAGCCTCTATCTTCTTTTGAAGTATGCGATATTCTATATGAGGTTAATGTATCATTTGGGATATCATTGATAATGTCCTTTCCCTTACAATACCCATTTTCAGTTTTATATGGACATTGTTCAAACTATCTCCTTGAATCCTCATCAATTACATCACATTATGGTCTTTCCTACTAAATGCTTTAGAGATTTTTTTCTCTTATATGAAGATAATGAATTTAACTATCATATTTTTTAAGAATGTGAAACTGTCTTCTCTATTTCTTGTTCATTTCCATGTGCATGAAAATATACTTCAAGAATTAGCAGTCTATATAGATATCACATTTCTCCACATATATAATTTCCCTCCATATCTTCAGAGAAAATAAATAAATGCATCTGGTTCCATGTAATGTGTAACATAATTCTCCTCATGTGTATTAAACTGTTGAGATACACAACAAATAACCCAACCATGTTTTATCATGTTTCACCAAATTTCTTTTAGAGATGCATGAATAAAAATAAAAAATCATTTTCTGATATTGAGTAGTGTTAACAGAGTTGTAGTCACAAATATCTTCCAAAGCTGTTTGAAAATTTTTTCACACTCCTTTCTAAAGATGAGCATAGCCCATTCTCAAGTTAACATGGTTAGTAGCTTAGAAATTCATGAAATTATTATCAAAAACATCATAAAATATATTGTTAAATCAAGGAAACTATGAATCTTATTTTATATTGTATGATGTGGGAACTCATTAACAACCATTTCCTGGAGAAGGTCAATTGAGATTACTTCATTGGTTATAATTTTCCTCAAGGGAGAAACTTATTATAACCAAAATTTATAGTTTATAATAATTTAAAATAACCTCACCTTCCTCATATTTGGTAATATAACACTATGATTAAATTTTTTCATCTGTTAATATTCTTGAATATATCAGCACAACATCAATAAAAACTACCACATGGTTAACAAGGTAGCACATATTGGCTCTAATCATCAAATCCATAAATATAGTAGGATCATTAGTCAAGATGAAGGGAATAACTATGAACTAATACTTCTCATATCTTTATTGGAATATAGTCGTTGGAATATATTATTTCATCACCCTCAATTAATGATAACAAGATAAAAGATCAATATTGGGGAATAATTGATCCCCTTGAATAGGAAAAATAAACCATCAGTCCTTAGAATGGGGTACTTGTTTTCTACTATGATAATTTCAAGTTGTCTATAATCCATTCATAGCCACATTGATTAGTCATTACTCTTCAAAAATAGAATAGTTACTTCTCAAGGAAGCACACCTAGTTAGTTAAGAACCTTCTATAATAGATCTTAGAGTAGTTTCATTAATTTATCTATCTCCACATTTTCTATTCTATATAGGGTCTTTGATATCGTCTTGGATCCAGTAATGTGTTTAATAGAGAAATCTACCTCTCATTTTGGGTAGGTCCATGTAACTCCCAATAAAATACATTAATGTAATTCTATATGATGGGGACAATTACTATTCATATACATTCATTTCCTTTAACATATTCACTGATCATTTCTATTACTAAGTATATTGGAGGTTCTTATAGACAAATATAATGATTATATGTCTTCCCTTTGATAAAATTTATGTCTTAAATTCAATACTATTTTTATTTACTTACTCCAACAGTTTATCAAAGAATAATAAATTAAGAGCCATTACATCCCCAGTATACTTTTTAATACCAACATGGGAATGAATACTATATTTGTGATGAGACTGTACTTAGAAAACTGAATACTAGAGTTTATACACACTATTGATTCTGGGATAATACATATAGGAGACTTGACTGATAACTCAAAATTTAAAATTTCATGGATTGATTCTATATTTTTTAAAACATAATGTAAATAATGAAATTTATAGATTTATAAACAAAAAATGTACTTTCTACCATTGGGAGAATAATTAGAGTGTCTTACGCCTCATCATTTGGAGCCTCTACATTAGCCATTGTGATGGAAAATTCCCAACCTATCACCCATGGCCTATTCAAAGGTTGAGGGTGATTCCCCAATATTATCTTCTAATTTAGAAAGTTATTGGAAAAGTGACCATGTTTTCCACACATGAATCATTGTTCATCAGGCCTTCTGAGTAAAATATTCCATTTTTGATTAGTGTTTATAAGTTGAGGATTCACCTCAACATGACAGTTCTAAGAAAAATGGCCATCTCCTCTAAACATGTCACATTTCCTTCTCCAAAGAAAGTTTTTTCCCAAATTCTTTTTCCCAGATTTATTTCATGTGGAATGTTTTACTTTCTTTCCTCCTCCTCTATGATCAATGTTCCTTAATATGCATGGATCTATTATCCTCTTCTATTTATTTTATTTATGGGGCCATAATTGTAACACCCCAAGAATTTACAAATATATTTATTATAAAATGCGTGAAACACTGAGTCTCTACAAAACACCAATTTTTTATAACATAGTAAATTAAACATAATTTTTCCACCTATGTGATTTTTATATTGAAAATTTGACACAAACGGTTGCAATCAAAACGTTATTTGGAATTTTATAAGGAAAACATAATTTTTGGTGAATAATAACCTACCATTATGAATAGTAACATACCCTTATCAATAGTGATATACCCTAATTAATATAATCCTTACATTTGACAATACAAAAAAACATTTAAGTGGAAGTACGATAGACCTATGTTTTGGAATTAGTAAATAAATGTTTTAAACTGTTTTTTAGAATAAATTATGATTTCTATTAAATATTAAATTATTAATATTTATAAAATTATTTTTGAAAAATGGAAATAATTTCTGGATTCTACACATCAAAAAATGATTTGGGTTAATTTTTGGGATTTTTCTAAAAACACGAATGTTTGATGAATAGTAAAATACGATAATTCACAATAAATGATAAAACATTAATTTATGCATCATGATTGAGTCATGGATTATGTAAGCCAACTTAGTTCAAATTCACATGCATTTATCACTATTCTTTGTCATGGAATCATCACTATTCCTGGTCTATGTTGGGACCAGGTTGGACAAATAAGGAAGTAAGAAGAGTTTACTATTATAGAGTGTTGTTTTTTGTTGTCAATGAAGATAAATAAATTCACTTTGTAAAGGACTTGTAAACCAAACAATGCATTGATGATATGTATTTCATAAATATCATAAGTAATGAGATCTTCTGATGCAATCCTCATGAAGGAAAAGGGGAGAAATAATAATTCCAGTCATATACTGTTTTTTTAACAAATTATGCTACTAGAAGATAGGGATGTTTCAATACTTCCCATTTTTATTCTCACAATGCTAAATCTACTCTATCAAATGATATATATCTTGATAGTAGAGTTCGTGGTGAAAATAAATGAATTGTTAAGAGATGTAGTGAAGAAAGAAATGACAAAGGAACAAAAAATCTATTGGCCTTACAAAAGAACAGTTTAAGGTGGCGTTGTTTTCTAGTGTTTGCCTAATTTTAGGGCTTGAAAATCAGGAAATGAAGAAATGTGTTTTTGGCAACGGAAGTTGCATGCCTGATTAAAGATGTTTTATATTTTTGCGTACAAGGCATGATTCAAGGTCAGAGCATCGAAAAATGGAAATGGAATGCAGTGTGCAAAAAAATTTGGTAGAGTGTGCGAAAAAATAAAGGTTGTGAGAAATATTTGCGAGATTCACGAAATATTTGTGTGGTGTGTGAAAGATAAATATTTGTGCTAAATATTGTCCTGGTGCACGAAATAGAGAAATTATTTTTTCGCAAAAGAGGTGTTTTGAGATCAGAACCCCGAAAAATGGAAAAGGGTTGAGGTGCGTGAAAAATTGGAGCATTGGGCGAAATATGATGTCACACGAAAGAGTTTTTACATGCATGAAGGGGGTTTTACGCGCAGATTAGTGTTGTTCAAGAGAAGTTAAAAAGGTCTATAAATATGAGGTGACCCCCTCTCATTGTGTGTTGCTCAACACGGAGTGAATTCCTGAGTTTTGATGTGTGTAAATTTATGCGCTAAGTGAGTGGCGTGAAAAGAAAGAGGTTTGCGTGAAAAGAGGAAAGGTGTATGAAAAGTGGAAAGTTTCATGAAAAGGGAGGTTGCATGAAAAAGGTGTTTCACACCAAAAGGGAATTTTTACATGCAAGCCATTTGAATTGAGTCCAATGTACCCTAAAGAATGAATGAAAAAATTGGGGTCTTCATACTTATTTTTTTTTGCATAAGATAGTTCTTACGAGCATATAGTTAAGAAATTGAGGATTTTTATTTCATAGAATACAACTATTCAATTGTAAAGAAGCACTAAAATACTGTAATTCTCTATTTCTAATAAAAGGATGAACACACACTTGCGGATTGTTTTCCAAGTGCTACATGAGTGTAAGGGTATATGCTACACATTGTATTCCACATCAAAGAATTTTTTTCTAGTGGATTGTGTGGTATTGGATTATTTTTGTACCATACCAAGGACGTAGCTACTCTTGTTGAGTAGTTAACCTGGTAAATCTTTTGTTCCTGTGGTTGTCAGTGTTCAGCAGAGAAGAAATTCATTAAAAGGAGGTGATGTCTGTTTCAAAAATAAGGAAACATAAAAAGGTAAAAGACATCACTGATTCACCCCCTCTCCCTCTTAGTGATACATAAATCCTAATATGGGACTTCAATTGGTATAATATGGAGGTTCCCTTCATTTATTATTTGCAGAAGAGTTTGAAGAGAAGTTGTGATGGTGAATCTAAATTGCGTGGACACTAAGTTGATTATGATTTTTTATGGAAATAACTATAACATCTTGAAGGACAGAATGATGCCTTATCATATGTTTCTTGGATATAATGTTCTTGAAACTACAACTGATGTACTTACTCCTATTGATGATAAGGTTCCTCTTAAACCTGTTGATATGAAGAATCATGATAATGATGGAAGAAATAAAAATTCATTAATTGCATCTCTTTTAGAGAGTGATTTTTTAAGAGTGAAAGGTGTGCTTATAGCTAAAGGAATCTGGGATAAGTTGAAGAACATCTATGAAGGAAATACCAAAGTGGAGAAGCAAAAGCAACAAATATGGAGGCTGGAAAATGAAGACATGAAAATAGGAGAATCAGAATCTGTTGAGGAATTCTTTACTGGTGTAACTGATATTGTCAATACAATCAGATGTCTTTGTGAAAAGTTGTAAGATTCAATAGTTGTTTAGAAGATCCTAATAATTATTCCCAACAAAATTTTATGCTAATGTTTTATCACTAGAAGACAAAGTCCTTGAAACATTATCTCTGGATGATTTTCATAGCACTCTCATACCATGTGGAATAATAAGGGAGAAGACTATAAATTGAAAATTAATAGCTGATAGAGAAATTTCTTTCAATGTAGAAAAAAAAGAGATGTCGAAGAAAAAAATTATTGAAGATAATGCTAGTGAATATGACTTTGAAAATGAGTTATGTAAAAAATTATATGAAATACTCTAATTATTTTCCAAAAATATGAAAATAGGAATAGAGAAATAAAAGGGGAAACTCCCTTTGAAATGTTTTGAATGTGGAGATATTGGCTATTTTGTGGATAATTGTCCTCAAAAAGGGAAAGATAAAGGCAGTGGCGATGAAGACAGAAGACCAAGAAGGTCATTGAAAATGTATGGTGGAAAAGATAAATATTCTGGAAGATTTAAGGATAAAAATTTCTTCAAATAAAAATGAAGAAGCTTGTTTTCAAAAAGTGAAGAAGTTGATGATAGTGAGGCTGGATCGAAAAAATATATCACCGAGAAAGCCAGAGAGAGTTCCTTTTTGTAACAGTGAATAATGATGATTATGAGAGCAGTGATACTGAAGAAGAAAAACTCAACTTGAACAATATCTAAAATAAGAGTAGATGGAATGTTTGAGAATGTTCAGAAGACTTAAGAAGGAAAATAAGAAGTTGATAAATGAAATAACACATTAAACAATGAATGATTTTTTTATGATGTGAAAATAAAATTTGAAAATGATATTTATGATTTGAAGAATTATCATGAGAATGGAATGAATCAAAATGATCATCTGGAAGTAAAGCTGAAGGAAAAATAAGATGAGTTGGAAATTTTACAGTAGAAACATTATAAAGCTAATTAAATGAATATGAGTTTCAAAAAAACTATCTCAGAAGTTGGTGAATGTTCTAGTAAGAATGAAGGAAATAAGGATCCATAAAAGTAACCATCAAAGGTTGAAATGAAAGACAGATCTAGTTCTTATAAGATCAAGGCTGGAAAGACCATTTATGTAGCCAAAGTTAGAAATGCTGAAAAATCGGATGTGTATAAAAATCATGATTCAAGAAAGACTACTAATTATTATGGTACTGTAAAATCTGAACAGAGGAAGAAGGTTACAAATAAAAACATGAAGTTTTATGGTTAGCATAGTTCTATTAGGAAGGTTTTTGAGAAGCGTGATCACAAATCTAGTCAGTATTGAAGTTTCAGAGGCAAATATTCTTTCTGTGGTTACTGCTTGTTTTGTGGTGGATTCGGACACATGAAAAATATGTGTCGGTTCAACCAACAACATTACAACTATTCCACAAGTTTTGAAAGACACATAATTGAGAAGGATTCAATCCATTCAAAATAAAAAGTCACTAAATAAATTTTAGAAGATATCTAGGAATATTGGTGTAATGGTGAGAATAGGTTCCAACCACTGGAAAATATTTGGGAATGATGAGATTGACTTGGACATCTTGCCAAGGTCTGCCTTTGTGTGTTACGAGAGAAACTAACGTTTCATAATAATTCTCAAAAGTCGGAATTTTTAAATGAAGAAAGGGAGAGGTCTGATAGGTTAATAAAGAAAGACTGCATGGTTTTCGGGCCCGAACACATTGACTTGGCTATTAATTTGGAGGAATCACATCTGAAAGTGGAGTAAAAGGATGAAAAAATGCTCTTATTATCAAAACTACTTTAAAAGAAACAAAAGTAGAACGTATATGGATTATAGATAGTGTTTGTTCCTCTCATATGATAGGAGACATAAATTTAGTGAAGAATGTGAATGACTTCAATGAAATAATAATGAAATTTTTAACTGATGAATCTCTATGGAACAAAGGTGTTGGATCAACCATCATTTGAAAAGAAAATATGAAATCCAGGAAAACCCTATATTTTGATGGGTTGAAACATAAAATAATTAGTGTGTCACAATTCTATGATGAGGGAAACAAATTTATCTTTAGAAAAGATGTATTTGTTGTGAAAATTGAAAATGATTGAAATATAATTACAAGAGCCCAACTTACAAGAGAGAATTTGTTCCATGTGGTTGAAGTGTAGAACTTCTGTTACATGGGTATGGCAGATGAAAATCAGTTATGGCATAAAAGGCTAGGAAATATGTGTTAGAGAAAAATTTTCATGTTATCTAAGATAGTAGTGTCTGATATATGCCTCATTTATCAATAAGAAGAGATTGGTGTTGCACTATTTGTGAGAAAGGGAAGATTACAAACTCTATTCATAAGAGAGTTTAAATTCACTCAAAAAGACCCTTGGAACACATACAATCTGATATCTATGGACCAATGAGAAAGCAATCTACAAATGGAGATAAGGACTTCATTGCATTCATTGACAACTTTACTCACATTACTTGTGTTATGTACATGAGAAATATATTAGATGCTCTGAAAATGATTAATAGTTTCAAAAGGAATGTAGAGAATGAATGTGAGTATTTAGTGAAGAAGTTGAGAACTGATAATGAGGGAGAGTATAAGAACGAAGAGTTTGAACGTTACCTCGAGAAACATGGAATTAGACATGAGTTCAGTTCACCATACATAGCTCAACAAAATGGGGTTAGAGAAAGAAAGAATCAAAGTCTGGTGGAAATTGGGAGAACTATCTTACTTGAACAAAGACTTTCTCATTATTATTGGAGGCAGGCCATGAGCACTACTAAGTATATTCAGAACCAATGTTTCTATATGCCAAAATCAGATATGGCTCCAAATGAAATGTTTTATGGAGAAACACCAAGTCTAAAACAGTTTAGGGGGATTGGGAGTCCATGCATTATAAAGAAGAAAGGTGGAAACATTGGATTGTTTGATCAAAGAGGATATGACAGAATATTTCTTGGATATGCTCTAGAAGGAAGAGGATATAGGTGCCTCAACAAATAAATAGGAATAATTATTGATTCTTCATATGTAAAAGTTTTTGAAAATGTTGAGAAATAAGATCAGTCATATGTTGATGTGGAAGTTGATCATGATAGAGAAGATTTTGTTAATAATTCTTATAATTCTACAGACTGTGTTAATCCTACTCAAGAAGAGGAATCCGACTCAAAAATTTCAATTGATGAGCATGAAGTTCAAACAAATCTTCCTCAGCTAAGGAAACAAAGAGACTTAGAACATTATTGGAGATAAAAATCTGGGGGTTCAAACAAGAAGAAAGAAATATGTTATATCACATACTTCTATTTATTGGAATGTTGAACCGAATTATGTAAATAATGAATTTGAGCATCTAGAATGGGTTAACTCTATGAATGAAGAGCTTGATTAGATAGAGAACAATGATACTTGTGATCTTGTACCCAAGCCGGACAACAAGAACATTATTTGTACAACGTGGGATTTCCGGAACAAGATGATTGAAGATGGTAATGTAATAAGAAACAATGCAAGATTGGTTTGAAAAGGGTATTCAAAAATTGAATGCATTGATTTTGATGAAACCATTTCTCTGGTGGCAAGATTATAAACAATTAAAATCTTTCTTACTATTTCTGCACAACGAGGTAACAAAATATTTCAAATGGATATAAAATCTGCATTCTTGAATAGTGAATTTTATGAGGAAGATTATATTGAGAAACCATGTAGATTTGATATTGGAATGGATGAAAGTTATATGTGTATGTTCAAGAAGGCTTTGTATGGGATATAATAGGATTTGAGGGCTCGGAATTCTAAATTATATACATGCTTGAAGAAGATGAATTTTAAGAAAGGTAGAGTTGATAGTAATCTTTAAATTATGTAGTGTCAATATTTTTCCATGATCAATATTGTTTATGACGATGACATTATCTTTGTTGGGAATGATGAAAGATCATGGGAATTATTTTTTGAGGGGAAGAAGTAGTTATTTGAGATGTCATTGTTGAGTGAAAGGAAATACTTTCTTGGGCTACAAATCTCATAGAAAAGGAATCATGTATTTATGTCTCAAGAAATATATGATAAGAAACTTATGAAATAGTTTTGCATGGAAAATTAGAATGTAGTGTCCACACCTATTTTAGTGGGAACCCTGTTGTCTAAAGATGAATAAGGAAAGGATGTTGATCAGAAAGGGTTTAGAAAGCAGATTGGAAGTATGTTGTATTTGACTGCCTCAAAACCTGACAACATATATACTGTCACATTATGTGCAAGATTTCAGAGTGATCCTAAATAATCATATCTTATTTATAGAAAAATATTTCTATGATATATCAAAGGCCCACCAAATTTTGGAATAAGATGTGATGGCTTAAGAACTATTGATTTATTTGGGTATTCTAATACAGATTGGGCAGGAAATGATTATGATCGAAGATCCACATCTGGTGGATTTTTTATTATAGGGAAATGTTGTGTTAGTTGGCATAACAAGAAACATAATTTTGTATCTATTAGCACATCTAAAGTTGAGTGTGTTGCTACTACTCATGCTGCAACTCAACTAATGTGGATGATGACTCGGTTGGAAGATCTACTAGTTGAAGTAAAGCTACCATTGCTCTTGGGTTGTGATAATCAGAGTGCAATCACTCTTACAAGAAATCTAGTAAATCATTCGTGTTGAAAACACATTGATATAAAGTACCACATCATCAAAGAGCATGTGGATAAGAATTAATTAAGGTTGTAGTATGTTCCTATATCTGAACAAGTTGCTGATATATTCAAAAAATCTATACTGAAAGAACAATTCGTAAAATTGAGGATGAACATGGGTGTCCAACCTCTTTCTCATTATGGTTAAGGTATGTGTTTTGGTCCCCACTCCCATATTGAATTTGAATAGTGTATTAATGTTGGATAAGTGTTTCATAAATCCATCCTTATGAAATCATGCATAAAGGTGGAGTTGTGGGTAAGCTGTGAATCCATATGTATGTATGTGAAATATTCTAACTGTTTGTTGGAGTGGTTTTAGAGAAAAAATGTTGTTTTCTAGGAATGTGGAAGAAGTGATGGATGATAATGTACAATCATGAAAGATGTTCTGAAGAATTCTAATGAGATACGATCATGAGATCTCCTAGTCACTGCTTTTGGACAGCATGGTTTTGGCTGTCAATAATTCTTCTTTCTTACAATGAGTTCACTCACGTAGGATTATAATTTTTGATAAGTAATCCATTGCTTACGGTTATAAAGTTTAGTGATTAATGAGTCTTGGTTGAAAAAAAATCCAAAGGGGGAGATTGTTGGGACCATGTATGATGTATAAGGAAGTAAGAAGAGTTATTTGTTATAGTGTGTTGTTTTTTGTTGTCAAAGAAGATAAATTCATTAACATTTTAAAGGACTGGTAAACCAGATGATGCTTTGCTGAAATGTATTTCACTAAAATGATATGTTAGGAGAACTTGTGATGAAATCCTCATGAAGGAAAGGGGGATAAATGATTATTCCAGTCATATAAAGTTTTGATTATAAGGAATGATGTTACTGGAAGATAGGGAAGTTTCGGTACTTCTATTGTAACTCTAACAATGCTAAATCTAGTCAATCAAAGGATATATATATATATAGATAGTATATTTCATGAAGAAAGCAGAAGAATGGTTATGAGAATTTGTGAAGAAATAAATGAAAAAGGAAAAGAAAATATAAAGGCGGCATAAAAGAAATGTGTTCTTGGTAATGGATGTTGCTTGAAAGATTGAATATGGTTTAGATATTTGCATGAAAGGCATGATTCAAGGTCATAACTTCAAAAAATGGAAAATGAATGCAGTGCGCAAAAAAAATAAAGGTTGTGTGAAAAATTTGTTGGATCTGTGATATATTATTGTAGTGTGCGAAAAATAAAGTCGGGTGCAAAATATTGTCTTGGTCCCTGAAATAGAGAGATGATGTTTTTCGCGCAAGAGGTTTTTTGAGATTAGGTGCATGAAAAATAGCAAAGGCATGAGGTGGGTGAAAAATTGAATCATTGAGTGAAATATGATGTTGCATGAAAGAGTTTTTACACGCATGAAGGGGGTTTTACCTGCGGATTAGTGGTTTTCGCATGAAGTTAAAATGGACTATAAATACAAGGTGACCCCCAATCATTGTGTGTGGATCGACACTTTGAGAAATACTGAGCTCTAAAGTGCGTCAAATTCTAAGCTATGTGAGTTGCGTGAAAAGGAAGAGGTTTGCGCGAAAAGAGGAAAGGTGCGTGAAAAAGTGGAATGTTACGTGAAAAGTGGAAAATTTTGAGAAAAATGGTGGTTGTGTCTAAAAGGTTTTCCGCACAAAAAGAGATTTTTTACGTTTAAGCCACATGAATTGTGTGGAAGGTACCTTAATGACTATAGGAAAAAATTGTGTTCTTTGCACGTATTTAGTTATGCGTAAGATAGTTCTTTACTCACTTCTGGGTAAGAAAGTGAAGATTTGTACTTTAGATAATACATCTATTCGATTTTAAAGAAGCACTAAAATATTGTAATTGCCTATTTGTGCTAAGAGGGTGCACACACACTAGCATATTGTTTTCAAAGTACTACAAGAGTGTAAGGGTATATCCTACTCATTGTATTCAACATCAAAGGATTGTTTTTTGTTGGATTGTGTGGTACTAGATTATTTTTGTACCATACCAAGGACGTAGCTACTCTTGTTTAGTATTAAACCTTGTAAATCTTGTGTTCATGGGGTTGTGTGTGTTCAGTAGAGAATAAACTCTTTAACAGCAGGAGAAGGTTTTTTAAAAAAGAAGGACACATAACAAGGAAAATGACATCACTAATTCACCCCTCCCCCTCTCAGTAACACATAGATCCTAATTTGGAACATCAGTCTTGAGGAAAATTAATAAACTAATCGTTAAAAAAATATGAAAACCCTTCACTCCATAACTATAAATACCCCTCACTCTCTCTTCCCTTCACACTTCTAAGCCTTGATGCTCCTAAAATTTCAACCCAATTACCCTTCCCTAGTCACTCCACACTTCCAAGAAGCTTTTAGTCATGCAAAATGTCTAAAACCGTTTCCCTTATGGAGGTTCTCATGGGGGATATTGCAAGAAGTAAAGCCCCATTCTTTTTCATTTAGTTTCATTTCAATTAATCGTATTTTTTATCATTTCCTTACCTACTCTTTCCAAATGACCATTATAGATCCATTATCATCTATATTCTATAATTATATCATGTGAATGGAAGAAAAATCACCAATATTTTTACTCTATCTCTCTATTTTATTTTATAAACGAAATCAACATCCATGAGGTTCCAATTAATAACCTTCGTGGACAACGATGTTTCTTTAATAAATTTCTACTTCATTACTAGCCATAAAACCATTTTGATGGTTAAACTAGACTATAATATATGTATTATAACATAATTAATATTCAAGAACCAGTATAAATACATATTATTAAATCATATGACTGAAAAAGTTTCTAATAATCAAAATACCATGAAAATAATATAAATTAATGTCATTAATATTTCATCTAATGATTCATCATCTTCCTATGTAAACAAATGATATAAATGTCCATTAAAAATTCTGGAGGATTACAAATAATATTTAATATTAATTCTTGAGAGTAACATCCATTCTACATGAACTCCATTACTTATGAACAAGTGAACCGATTATGAAAATAAAAAAACAAACACTCTAAAATGACAAAAATCAATATAACAACATATTAATAAAGAAATAAATGAACTAAATGTAATTGTGATAAAATAAATAAATGTCTAATAGGTTCTAAATTAAGTTATTAGTAAATATAATATAATATTTTCGAACCTTATGTTCCATAGTGGAACACATTCAAACATAATGTAAGGGTTTCTTCATCTGAGTTCAATTTTTTTGAGATTTTCTATATTCACTTCTAATACTTCTGTATTGTGTATGTATTCTACATATTTATTTTACAAATCATTAAAATCATTATTTTCATGGTATGCAATTTTTCATTGGATTATTTTTAGTTTTTTTGCATTCGAATCGATTGATTACAAAGTGGTAAGGGTTTCCACAACCGAACCTCTATTTTCATTCCTGTTACATTTATTGTCTAATTACCTTAATGAAATTATTGTAAATTTTTATTTAATCCTCTTAAAATATTTTTGAGTGTTCTATATATGTTTACCAACAATAACCCTTCCTTATTTTATGGATAGTTACACATTTTAAATGGAACTTTCAAAATTGTTTCAAAAATAATGGTTGATTCAAGAGAAATTATCAAATTCTTAACTATTTTCAAGGGCACCCTATAATTGGTTTTTTGGAAACTATTATCTTTATAAAATCACTCGTTTTATTATGAAAATTCATTATTACTTTAATTCTGTATTTAAACAATTATTTTCCTAGAAGATCAATTCTTTTCCAAATGACTGAATATTTTTCTCAAGAATTTTTTAATGATTTTAAAAGAGAATTTTGATCAGATTCAACAAGAATGCAGATTCATATTTATTATTTGGTTTAATAATTTATGATATCATGAAAAATATTTAATTGAATATTTTATGAATAATTTTATAATGGATGATCTCCCCAAAATCCATTCAACATATTACATGGAATGGTTAGTGTTTTAGGTTTAATGATTGGGGAAAGTTAGTTACATTTAATATGATTGTTTCAATATGAATGTATATGTTATTTATGTTTATCCCTGATCATGTGAGGAATGAATTGGACTTATTATATTATGGGTGGGGCCTGCTATTACCCCTCAATTAATCGTTAGGTCTCATGAGACTAGTAGAAATGGACTTGGCCGAGGCATTTCGCAATTTCATATATGGTTTTGGCCAAGGCATTAAACATTTATAGAAGTCATCACTATGGAATTGAAAATATGTTTCAGAATGTCCGACATATGAACTATAAAGATAAAAATTCACATTTCATGTGATTATTTGACTAGTATAATACCCATGATTATGTTTTTTTATGGAAATATTTACTCATCTCATATTCCTTTCATAATGTGTTTTAGATTATTGTTTGAATAGGAAAATGTTTTCAATTATACAAAATTCATAATGATTATTTTCAAGTTATCATCCACTATATTGAATAATTTTTACCTAGAATTTGAGTTCACTCCTTTCATTTTTCATCTTACCCCAGGTTAAGAAGAAGAGATCATTTATTGAGATTTCAAGGATGAAATTTATTAGCTTTTGTTATGTATCATATTTTGTTTCAATTCAAAATGTAAAATGGGTTTCATGTATGTATCTAGTTTCATCAAGACTACCAAACTGATCGGTCCTTCGGGATTTGATTCCTTGTTTATATTCCATTTTATTAAAATAATGCATTGGATTTGAGAAACTGGGGTTGGTTCTATATAGATGGTATCGATGAAAGTTTCTTAGGAACCTTGGGAACAAGATTTAGAAAATGTAGGATAGAGAAAAAATCCCTAAGATGGTCTTTGAAGATAAAAAAGAAAAAATACTAGAATTTTGGGAAGGAATCTATTATGTGGATATTTCTAGAAAATACATCCATATATGTATAAAAACAAGTAGAGGTGGCTCTGGAACATATGTACATAGGAGTGAAAACATCAACTTTGATTTTTGGGCTTAACTAAGTGTATCCTGTTACATGAAAATAGGGCTTGCTGATCTCTTGGTTTGGCGCTCCCAGGGGATATTCATACGATAATTCACAGTTTATTTACCACCATTGTGAAGTATTTATTCTCCCAAAGAATCCAAATAATTTTTTTCTAGTATTTACGAAGCATAAATTTATTCTATGTGGTATACCATGTTTATATTCATAAGAATTCATAATGTTACCAGCTAATATATAATATGGAATTGATTAGTAATGGATCGGTTTAGAAGAAATGGGAACTTCACTAATGAACACTTTGAAAAGTGTAAAAAGGGTCATATCTCTAATGGTCCTAATCTATAATTAAAAAGTTATACAATACCCAAAGTATCCACATCATATGAGGAAATAGTATCATGTGTTGACTTGGTATGTAAATAAATCTCTATGTCCTATCACTTTGAAGGGAAGCTATAGAAGAAGAGGATGGAAAGGAAAAACATGGATAAAGGGAAGAATATAATGTTGTATTTTCCCACATGTGATAATTATGGGGGAAAAACATGGTATATGATTGAGGGAAAAGGATTTTGCTTTATGTGTGGCGAAAAGGCCACCATTCTACGAATTGCTAAACAACGAATGAATTTTTCTATATTCAATGCTTCGACTACAAGGAGATGGGACACTATGTGAATCAATGTCCCAAGTATCCAAGGAATATGCCCCAAATGATTATTTAGGATAATGATCAAGTTATGATGCTACGAAAGATGATGTAGAATGACTAAAATTCCTATTCAAAAATCATGTCATTAGAATATTCTGTCAGTAATTTTCTAGTTGAAAGAATTATGAGATATATATAGATAGTACTGTAGTACAATTTCATTAAGTATTTGATGTCATATGTTGAATGGTAAAAAAGGAAAATTGATTCACTAGAAAATTAAGCTTTTTATAAAAGACATGATTGATGGAATGAAAAACCTTAATATATATCTCATGTGGAGGTAATGATGAATATATGATTGATTCAAATAAGGACTAACTACATTAGAACTGATTATTGACCTGTCAAGAAGTGGTCTATGCTATCATCAATGGATTTTTCAACACATTTGGATCTAATGAATATATCCAATAAATGTATCTTACATAAGGAATATAGAGTAATGCATGATTCCAATATGGTTTTATGGTAATTAAAGTTATTAAAATATTTCAAGACGATACATGAAGATGTTATTCAGATATTTGGAATGGGAATTTTATATTTGCTTCTTATTTATTAAGAGTTAATGATTGTTTCATCTTTGAAATTTAGTGGCCTTAATTATAATGTGTGGAATAATTATAATTTTGAAGTTTGAAACATTTACGTAATGGTTTATGTTGATCATTGTATGTGTTTTTGAGTTTAATATTTCTATATGATGGTTTGGTTATTATTCAATGACCATGTTTTCCAATTAGAATGTGTTGTTTTGTAGTAAGCAAGGATTTTCCATTTCCAATTATTAATATAATAATTTAACTATATTTAGGATTTGGTTTTACCATAAGGTAATTTTCAAGTATCATCCATTAACTTTCAATGTTCAATTTCAAATATCCATGACAAAATTTTTGTGAGGAAAGAATGTAACACCCCAAGAATTTACTAATAGATTTATTATAGAATTCATGAAACACGGAGTCTCTACAAAACACAAATTTTTTATAACCTAGTCAAGTAATCATATTTTTTCCACCACTGTGATTAGAATTTCAAAAATCTGATATACACGGTTATGATCAGTATGTTATTTGGAGTCCGATAGGAAAAACATAATTTTTGGTGAATAGTAACCTACCCTTATGAATAGTTATATACCCTAATTAATATTAATATTACCTATCATATTATAAAAATAATATTTATGTTGAATTATGATATATAATAGTTTTGGAATAAGTAAATAAATGTTTCAAAAAAGTGTTTAGAATAATTTTTGTTTTTAATTAAATATATAATTAATCATATTTAGAAAATTATTTTTGAAAAAATTACTTCATTTTTTTATTATACACATCAAAAAATTGTTTTGGTTAATTTTTGGGATTTTTCGAAAAAACATGATTTTTTAGTAATAGTAAAATATGATAATTCACATTAAATGCTAAAACATATATTTATGCATCATGCTTGTGTCCTGGATGATGTAAGACCACATGGTTCGAACTCATATGAATTTATTAATATTCTTGGTTATGTAATCATCACTACTTATGGTCTTGATGGATATTAATAAACTAATGATTAAAAAATTATGAAAACCCTTCTCTCCTCCACTCTAAAAACCCCCTCACACCCTCTTCTCTTCACACCTATAAGCCTTGATGCTCCACAATTTTTTTCAACTATTACTCTTCCCAAGTCACTCCCCACGTTTAGGAATCACTTGGTCTTAACAAAAGACAAAAACCCCTTCCTGTAAGGAGTTTCTCAAGGAGGTTATTTGAAGAGGTAAATCACCCTTATTCTTTTAGTTTCATTTTAATTTATCTTCTTTTGGTATCCTCTTCTCATCTCCACATTCCAAATGATGATGAAAGATCTATGATCATATATATACTGTAATTATATCATGTTATTGGATGAACCATCATCAATATCCTTACTCTCTCTCTCTCTATTATATTATTAATGAAACCAACATCCATGTGGTTACAATTTATAACCTTCATGGATGATGAAGTTTTTTTCTTCAATTTATCTTTTATTACTATCCATGAAACCATTTTTATGGTTGAACCAAACTATAATATATGTATCATAACATAATTATTATTTATTAACCAGTACATGTATATAATATTAAATCATATGACAGAACTAGTTCTAAATAATCAAAAAATCGCTAAAATAATCTAAGTGAATTTCATTAATATTTCATCTAATGATTTGACCTCATTGCAAGTAAAAAAATGATATAAATGACCATCAACTCTTCTGGAGGTTCATAAATAATATTTAATTTTAATTTTTGAGATTTAATTCCTTTCCACATCAACACCATTACATAAGAACAAGTGAACCCATTATGAAAATATAGAAAATGAACACCCCGAGATGATAAAATTCGATATAATAACTTATCAATAAAGACAAAAATGAACTAAAAATAATTGTGATAAAATAGGTAAAAGTATATTAGGTTCTACAATAAGTTATTAATATGTATATTTTTTTATTCACTGACTATAATTTCAAGAATGGAACACATTCGTACATAAGGTAATGGTTTTATCATCTCAATTCCATTTGTGTGAAATATTCTATATTGATTACTTATACATGTGTTTGGTTTATGTATACTGCTTATTGATTTAAAATGCCGTGAATAAATTTATTTTCATGGTATTCAACATATAATTTGAATATTATTAATATTTAGGCATATGAATTGACTGAATATAAAGTGGTAAGTGTTTTCTCACCCGAATCTCCATTTTCATTTGGGTTACTTTTATTGTCCAATTACCTCAATGAAATTATTGTATATTATTATGAAATCCTCAAAAAATATTTTTGAGTGTCTTATATATATTTACCAACAATAAACCTTCTTTATTTTATGTATAGTTATATGTTTTAAAAGTAACATTCAAAATTGTATACAAAATACGAGCCAGATTCAAGGGAATTTCCCAAATTCATACTTATTTTTAAGGGAACTAAATAATTACTTATTTGGGAAACCATTATATTTATAAAATCAGTCATATTATTATGAAAATACTCTCTTACTTAAATTCTGGATTTATAAAAATATTTTTCCAAATGAACTGCTCTTTTCAAAATAAAAGAGTATTTATCTCAAGAATTGATTAATGATTTTAAAAGAGTATTTTTTTCATGATTCGAAACTCTTGTTGAGTCAAAGGTATTATTAGGTTTAATCATATATGATTTTATATACCATAATTTATAGAATGGTTTATGACTAATTTTATTATGGATGTTCTATCCTAAAATCATTCCCCATATTACTCAGAATGCTTAGTGTTTTATGTTTAATGATTGGGAAATGTTAGTTACATTTCATATGATAGTTTCAATAGGAAAATATATGTTGTTTTTGTTTATCCTTGATTATGTAAGGAATGAATAAGACTAATTATGTGACGGTTGGGGCCTGCTATATCCCCTCGATATATCCGTAGGTATCATGAGACAAATAGACATGAACTTGGCTGAGGCACTTCCCAATTTGTTATATTATTTTGGCTTAACCTTAATCAGTTTTAGATGTCTTGGATGAGGCCTTAAAAATATGTTTCAGAATGTCAGGAAAATGCACTTCCCTTATTATGAGGATATAAATTCACAGTTCCTGTGTTTATTAGAATATTATAATATATATTATTATGTTTTATTATTGAAATATTTACTCAGCTCATATTCATGCAATAATGTGTTCATGTTTATTATTTGTAAAGGCATGTTTTATTAATTATCAATTTGTATGTTTATGTTATGTCCTATTGTATTTCCTAACCCTGACAGACTATTTGACGTCACCCCTTTCATTTGTTTTCTTTCCCCGGATTAAGAATAATTGATCATTTATTGAGTTTTCAAGGATGCAGTTTATTATATTTTGTTATGTATCATATTTTGTTTCATTTCAAAATATAAAATGATTTCCATGAATATATCCATAATCTTCAAGACTACTAAAATAATAGGTCCTTTGTGATTTAATTCCTTTTTACTATGAAAATTTAATAAAAAAAGGCAAGGACTCTGGGAAACTGGGGTCGGGACCTTACATCAACATCTCTCCAAACTCTATTTGATCCTTCATAGAACTCTGAACAATCTACATATGGTTTTCATAGACTCCATTAGATTGTTTCTTTAATATATGGGGTCTTAGTCAACCAAATAATCTATCAACATTTTGATTCTAATGCATGAAAAATCTATACATTTACTAAGTAATTCTTGAGACGTTCATCTCATAGCTTCCCAAGGATTCTTATTCCATCTTATTTTGTTCTTGAAATTCCATATACATTTTCATTCGCACATAATGAGTGAAATATTTTTAGTAAAAGTATCCAAAAAAATATTCCCACAACATAGAATTGATATCCATTTTTTGAAATATTGTTTTTAATTAGTGTTCACCACTGATCAGCTTCTCTCTCTAAGAGGTACACAATAATGGTGATTTTACCATATTCCTAATAATGGAGTACATAAATGATCTTTTCAATTGAGAATAACCATTATTCTACAATCAATGGGTCAATATATCTACTCGTAGAAGGAGGATTTTGACCCATAAAAGTCTTAATATAATTTTTCCCCTTTGAGGTGATTCTGGTCCCTCGATTAATTTATGTTATTTCCCATAAATCAAGTCAGTTGACTACTCATTCTTACGATGTTTTCCATTCTAGCTTCTATTAGAGGGCCGTCAATTCATTGTCTATTGTACTCACCATTTATGTGGTTCCTCCTATTTCCCACAATTTTCTAAATAAAAAATCATAGTAAAAATTGGGTTTATTTTGATAATATTTTATACATACAATAATTTTAAATCATAAAACTTAAATTTTAATTATTTAATTCATTATAAAATTAACTTTTCTTTATATCCATCGTTATGGGTCATAAAAACATTAATGTTAACCAAACATATCCAATAATAATGTCAAATGTGGAGTGTTTTAAGGCCCCTTGTTAGTTTCTAGTTCGTGTATTAGTATATATCAGTGGTTATTTTCATTTTTAACCCTAGAAACATGTCACGACCCATCCTCAGGGCTTGTGCCATGACTACCCCAAGCCCGCCTTCTATAGGCCAGGGGTTGGCGACTAGCACCAAAGGCATAGATCCCTAAGCTGGGAAGGAATTTCCTTTATAAAAGTAAACAAACACAACCGAGTTCGCAACAAGAAGTAAACACTAAGTAAAACTGAATACAAAAGAGTGTGCCAGAAAGTAAGTGGGCCAGTATACAAACCCAACTAAACAACTTGTATAAGTAAAAAGGGACAAACTGCTGAAAGTAAAGAGCAGCTCTTGGATCATCCTTCGGGGATTCCAACCAGAAGGTTAGGTACATATTGCCACCTCAGCACTCACATCCGTCAGTCTCCTCCAGGTTCCAACTCGTTTCAAGGTCCGACTTTGGGTACTGTCCAGTCGTGGCGTTCTTGGCCTCCGTCAGCGATGTTCGTCGTCTACATCCAACACAACAAGGTGCGGGCATAGCCCGTGCATGGGTGAGTATAACGATACTCTGTAGGGACCCCTAGACCCACAAGTTCTCACTTTATCCACTAAGGATAAACAATAGAAGTAAGATACAATCATGAAGAATCAACCAACCCTACTTAGGTATATGCCCATACAAATACCTATGTTACCAATCTTAGTCCGGCTCAAACTCTCCAGACCAGGAACAAACCAATTCCAAAAATGAAGTAAATTCAATCACCATGATGATAATGGTTGAACGACATGACTCAGCTCACATAGGTATGCCACAATAGCACAGAGATTAGATGATCAGATGTAGCCATTGGATCATCTAAGCTGTCAGACCCACACAGGATACAGGACCGTCTATCTCTTTAAAGTTGTTAGACCTACACAGGATATAGGTCCAGCTAACCTGTTGGACCCACACAGGATACAGGACCGTCTATATTTCATCTGAGCTGTTGGATCCACACATGATACATGACTGATTATTCTATTAAACCCACACAGAATACAGGAACAAAAGTTAGAAATGTCTAACCCACACAGTATTATGATACAATATTCATCGTCATTGAATTCATGGTGGATTCTAGTATAGTATTCATCGCTGACAAACCCATAAAGGATTCTGGTGAAGAAGTCGACATAGTCGTAGCCAGCACTGGGGTTCCCACACACAGCACGCTCGATTTCGGGAGAGTCCTCTCCTCGAGAAAATTGGGTAGATACATAAACTATCATGAAGTCTTGATTTAATGTATCCCGAAATTCTTTCTCATCAAAAGAAACCCATGGCGACAGACAGCGCATCAATCGGATGCCTGACCTGAGAGTTATAAGCGTTTCCGCTCCGAGGGCCCGGTTGGTTTCAGGATCAAACCAACCTGGAAGTACTCAAACTTCTCCAAAAATGTGAGTGTGATCTACCGAAACGACCGTCTCTATACAAGGAATCCTACACAAATGACGGTGTGTCGATCAGAGGTCCGTAGCTCAGGTTATAGGAGAAAAACCAAAAGTGGTCCGAAGAGGGGGGTCTCAGTCCGGTCGGACCCCCCCCCCCCCCCCCCACCCTAGATCAGCCAGAACCGGGTTGACCCGACCCGGGTCCGGCATGGTAGGGTGTGTCCCAACCGGGAGGCAATGGACCGACCCGTCTGGGGGCTGCCCAGCCCACGTGGCTGGCATCCTAGCCCACGCGGCTGGCGGCCCGCCCCGCACGGTAGCCGGCCCAGCCCGGTGGCTGGCCACAGATTGGCCATCTGGATGAGCGCGGACAGGGGGGCACAGCCCTATGGTTTTTCATAACATCGGCGCTAGCTGGCTATGCTCGTGCCTCCCAAAACCCGCAGACGCGGGTTCTGCTCCGCCACCGCGGCCGGTACCGGCCGCCGTCTCCGGTTACCGACACCGCTGTGTCGGCGCCTCGCGCCACCGCGCTCTTCCACCAGTCGTCGGAGTCGTTCTGGTGGTCCATTCTGCCTTCCCGTTTATTCCTATAGCCTCCTTAGGTCATTTTCTTCACTTCGAAGGCCTCAATTCAGGGTTACCCTTCTGTTCACCCGTCACCCACCAAATCATGCATCAAGAACATATTGGCGGAGGGTCTGGACTTGTTCGTTGGCATGTACCCTCCAAATTAGAGGTTCAAATAATAACCCAAAATATAATTTCCAATGTTGGAGGGTACAATTCACATGTATAAAATAAATAATCCAAAATTCTCCCTACCTTGATTCAAGGTTCGTTCATCAACGACGGCGTCGATTCGTTGACGTCGGGGTGCAACCGAGGAGGAAGTTTCGTTGTTGGCGACGTTCTTTGCGGGCAGCGTCTCATGTTATTTCCCCGGTTGAAGATGATAGAAAAAGTTCTTCATGGAGAGAACATCATTCATCATGTTCTTCACATTCCTCGTTGGATGAACGATCCTCCTCCTCTCCTTATTTCTCCAAATGAAAGATATACAAAACCAACAAGAGAATATCATTCCTCATTTTAATGTTGGAATAAGTGAAGTCAAAAGACTTAAAACACTCCAAATAATTAATTAAATTGATTCACTTAAATAATTTCATGGAGTTGGAAAGAATTTCAGAGGCCTCAAACAATTAATAACTTGGGTGTGTTGGCACTTCAATGGAAGTCCAAGAGTTAAAAAACGTTCAAGGGAGTTTAAAGGGAAGGTGAAGAGTTTGGTGTTCTTGTAGGTCCCACCACACAATATCCTCCCATGGGAGGTTATGTGGTGGTGTACCCCATCTCCAACTCCCCTTTGGTGGAATTAACCACCTTTAAAATGAAAATCTGTCTTACATATATTTATTATTTTTTTAGAAACCCCAAATTATAGCTTCCACTCTCAAACAAACGCAACTGTGGTAGAGGTCTCCATAAGCAAAAACTGGCGTTGTGATTTCATTGGTGTCGTAGGATTTCAATTTCGAGCACTGGTTCAAAAGATATAAAAACATGCACGTATGTTTACTGAAAGTACCCAAAAAAACTTTAGAAATTTATTCCGAGCACACCAGGCCTTAGAATCTGGCACTGTTAGAAACTGTGGACTCGTATAATTCCAAAGAATTTAAGAAAAAAATAACATGAAATTTTTGTGTCTTTACATTACCCCCACCTCAGGGCTTTACGTCCCCATAAATCTACAACACATTCTAGGGAAAAAAATGGGGGTACTGAGCACACATCTGAGCCTCCCGCTCCAATGTGCTCTCCAGGAGGTTCCCATTCTTCCAGCAAATGCACACCAGAGGAATCGACTGTCCTCATAGGACCCACTCATGTGGATCCTCAATCTCCATGGGGAACTCCATGAATGTCACCCCATCATCGATGTCTAGCTCCCAATGGTCGATGATGTGGGATGGGTAATGCACGTATCTCTTCAGCGGAGATACATGGAAGACTTCATCCACCTGGTGCAACTGAGGTTAAAGGGTCCAGTATTAATCCACCTTGCATACTCTACTAAGTACCTAGAACGGCCCGATAAATCATGGAGACAGCTTCTCACATCATCCAAATCTCCATATACCTCATCGAGGGGAGACATTTAGGAGGATGTGGTCGCCATCCTCGAACTCCAGTGGTCTCTGTCTCCTATCAGCATAGGACTTTTGTCTGCTTTGTGAATTCTTCATCCGGTCCTGGATGATCTGGTCCTTTCTGTCATAGCCTGCACCATCTCTAGTCCTACAAGTGCTGACTCCCCTGGGTGCATTCCAGCACATGGGTGATCTGAAAGGTCAGCCATACAGTGCCTCGTAATGGATCATCCCAATGGTGTAGTGGTAGTTGTTGTTGTACGCAAACTCCACCAAGGTTAAGTGATCCTCCCAGCTGTGACAAAAGTTGAGGACACACACAGAGAGCATGTCCTCGAGAGTCTAAAAGGTCCTCTCAGTCTAACCATCCGTCTGAGGATGGAAGGTGGTGCTCAAGCAAAGCTGTGTCCCAAAAGCATCTTTTAACCGCTTCCATAGCTGGGATGTGAAATGAGCATCGCGATCGGAGAAGATAGTTGATGGCACACCGTGAAGCCGTACGATCTCCTATTCGTAGAGGCGTCCAAAGCTCTCTACTGAGGCCTACTCTCTAATCAGTTGGAAGTGGGCCTACATGGTGAGTCGATCTATGATCACCCCCATAGAGTCATGTCCTCTAAATGTACGTGGAATTCCCATTAAGAAATCCATGGATATTCCTTCCCACTTTCACTCTGGAACCTCTAAAGGCTGAACTAAGCCTAATTGAACCAGGTGCTCTGCCTTCACTTGCTGACAAGTGAGGCATCAAGAGACAAACTCTGCTACTGCTTTCTTTATACCTGGCCACCAGTGCTGTCGACTGAGGTCCTGATACATCTTTGCCACTTCGGGATATACCGCTAGAGGGGAAGTGTGGAACTCCCTCAACACCTCCTCATATAGTGCAAATGGTACCATGGTACGTCCTCTAAAGAGGATGACGTACTCCCTACCATCAGAAAACCCATCAGGTTCCGGCCCTGAGGATATCTGAGAATGTCGAGCCTTACAGTCAATGACCCCATGTTGCACATCTCTGACTCACTGAAGTAGTGGAAGAGTGACTGTGAGAGATTGAAGAAAGGATTCTTCATCTCTATTAACAAAGGATATCTGCAATGTAGCCTGCTGCTCTGTCACCTCTCCTTACAGCTGAATGCCTAATCTCCTATTGAGATCATCTGCTACAACATTCCCCTTCCATAGAGTATATAATATCTCGAAGTCATAGAGCTGCAGAAATTCAAGAAATCACCATTGTCTCAGGTTCATGTCCTTCTATGAGAAGATATACCTAAGACTCTGGTGGTCAGAATATACTGTAAAATACTCTCCCATCAGATATTGCCACCACATATTCAATGGAAAGACCTCTGCTGCTAACTCCAGGTCATGGGTAACATAGTTCTGGTCGTTCTGTCTCAACTTCCGTGAACCATAAGCGATCATTGCTCTCTCCTACATCAGGACACACCTAAGTCAGGTCCCTGAAGCATCGCTGTAAACTACGTACCCAATGCCCTCCTCTGGTATCCTCCAGATGGTCACACTGGTCAACCATTTCCGCAGCTCCTAAATGCTCTACTTTCATCTCTCTGACCACATTAAGTATTTCCCCTTCTTGGTCAGTGTTGAAAGTGGTGCTGAAACTCTGGGTAAGTCTAGCACAAATCTCTAATAGTACCCATCCAGTCCCAGAAAACATTTCACCTCTGTCACACTCATGGGTGGCTCCCAAGAAAGTACGGCCTCAATCTTCACTAGATCCGTTGCAACTCAAGCCTCCGAGATGACGTGTCCCAAGAAGTGAACCTCTTGAATCCAGAACTGTAACTTCGAGACTTACCATAAAGATGGTTCTCTCGGAGTGTATCCAGTACCACCTGCAAATGGTAGGCACGCTCCTCCTCAGTAGTTGAGTAAATCAGTAATTCGTCGATGAAGACTACGACAAAAAAATCAAGGTAAGGATGGAATATCCTGTTCATGAGACTCATGAACACTACTAGTGCATTGGATACCCCGAATGGCATAACCAAGAACTCGTAGTGGTTATACCAACACCTAAAGGTCATCTTCTTCGCATCCTTGTATCGAACTGTGAGCTGGTGATAGCCTAACCTGAAAACTATCTTCAAGAACCATTGTGCTCCCTTGATCTAATCAAAGAGTTTTTCAATCCTCAAGAGTGGGTACTTGTTCTTCATGGTCACCTGATTCAAGTGATGGTAGTTGACACACAATTTTAGGCTCCCATCCGCCTTCTTGGCGTATGAAATCAGTGATGCCTAGGGTGAATCACAGGGTCTGATAAAACCCTTTCCATGCAAGTCCTCCAACTGTACCCGCAGCTCATGAAGCTCAGTGGGAGCCATCTGATATGCTGGAGTAGATATCGGTGCCTTCCTTGGGTACAGATCAATGTAGAAGTCTCCCTCTCTACGAGGAGGTAAACCTGGAACGTCGTCCGGAAAGAAGTCCACGTACTGATCCACCACAACAGGAAAACTCGAACTCTGCACATCAACCACTCTGAGGATGAGACTAGCCAACTGGTGTGTGATAGGCTTCCCCCTCCTCTACGTATGTCCATATTGAACTGCAAAGGATCCCTTCTAACTAGTGAAGGTGAACCTGGTCCCATCTGTAACACCCGAGATTTTTATGAGTAATATCGTGTTTTTATATATCATCAAAGGAATCTTTCACTACATACTAGCTTGGCTTACTTTACACGCAATCGCGACCTTCCTCGATAGCTTGCGTCGTACGCAATACTGAGTTTCACTAAACAGCGATATGCTATTAAAATATTATTAAAACTAGCCGTTATGAATAGTAATAACCACTTTTTGAAATTTTATAAATTTTATTTTTCAAAATGGACTTCATTTTTGGATTCGGAATACCGAAATTAGTCTCGGGTGAAATTTTGGTATTTTTCTGAAAACTTTCAATTTTTGATGAATAGTGAAACCACTAAGTGGTAGGTTAAAAACTGAATTTTGCATAAAACTTAATTTTACAACTTCTGTGAATGGAATTTTGAAAATCCGACAGACACGGTTGATATCAGTAAGTAAAATGTGGTTCAATGAAATAAAAATAATTTTTTGGTAAATAGTAACTTTTTACTTTTTTTACCGTGGTTAATAGTAAATAGGGTAACTAAGGGTAAATATGATATTACTATTACCCTAACACATGTCCTAATTATATTGGATAAGTGTAATTCGACCAAAAACAACCTTATGAATAAAATATGACCATTTAGGCCCACTTGGGTTAGATTAGGACATTTATTATTAATTTATTTAAAGAAGGGTTAAAATAGTTAAATCAAAGTTTAATAAGTAAATTATTTTTAATATGGGGTTATACATAAGATAAATTCGACTATAAATATTAATTAGAAATATAAACAGATTTCCTACATAATGGTATTTTATTTATAATTTTTAGACATTAAATAATTTAATTTATTTATGACACAATTATCATGCAGTAATTATCTTATTTATGAAATATTGACATAATTGATGTTATAAACACCAAAATAAATGTAATTTGAGACTTTTTATGAATTACAAAAATTTTCTCGGTTACTATGATATATTAGAGTTGATTTAATCAACTTGGTTCGAACATATAATTCTGTTATGACTTTCACAAAAATCATATATCAAATAGTGTCAAAATTGACACAAAATAGTTTTTAAATCAAATATTATATTATTAATTGTTATTTTATTCCTAAAAATCTAAGCTTCAGCCAAATGACTTATATAAGGATATATATATTAATAATAAGCAATTTGGGGTTCGTTTGGCATGTTATGGTAAGTGTATTAACCATATAGTGTAAGAAAACAAAAAGACATGGTAAAAGATAAATTATTTAACTTAGAGTTAAATCTAATTGATAAGGTTAAAATAATACCCTAAACTTGTCTAAATCCTATTGGTTGATAGGTTTTCCACCCATCCCCACTTTATCTTCGAAATAAGACCCTTTGGAACCATTATAAACCGATTTTGACTTTAATATAAAATAATATTTTGAGATATTCCTAAGGTGCCCCTCTCCTCCTTTATAAAAGGGCACCTCCTCCCCCTCCTCCTCACACCAATTTGAGCACTCAAACTCAGCCAACCCCTTCCATTCTCTCCTCTCCACTTCCCTAGAATAATCCTAGAGATCCGGGTCTTCTTCAAAGACCAATCTTAGTTCCCTAAGTGGAGGATTCAAAGAGGCGTTCCAAAGAAGAGGTAATATCCGTTACCGATCTTTTCAATTTCTTTCTTCTTCAACTTCTTCTCCTTTAGTTGTTTCATGATAAAGTAATAACATCAGTATTACTTAAATACTGATATGTTATTATAAATATTAAACAACCCTAATTCACCTTCTATCCATCCTACGGAAAAATGAAATCCCCGCGCGTGCGTACGTACGGAATACCGTCTCCACGCCGTGGTGTAATCTATTTTCCACCATCACTTTAGAAGGATGGGTATAATGGTGTAATGAGTAACTATTTATGATTATTATAAAGTAATATTGATACTGAAATAATATATATATATATACTCCAACACAATTCCACGATCATAGGAACGATATCATCACTCGTGCGTACGTACGGAATACCGTCTCCACGATGTGAAGCGACTCGTTCTACATGATCATAATTACATAATAATTATATAAATGAATTGAATGAATAAATATGATATATGTTACACTAACACCATTCTGTATATAAGTTATCTATAACCTTAAAAGAATAATAATAATTTATTCGACAAAACACACATAAGAACAAAAGGCAATAAAGTCCCGAGTAACAAGTAACAATGAAATATTACTAACAAGAAGCTAAGAATATGACCATATATGATATCATATCAATATGTATGATTCTGGAATAATTCAATAACATTATTTAAACCATTATACAGGAGCTTCGGACACGTACAAAGCAAATCGGACCTAAGGTAAGGGAAAATACCACAATCTCATTTTTATCCGAGATTGTTTATTCGTAAGTATTTACTGGGGTGTATTTTATCATCCACATCCATGTTCCCTCAATATGTAATATTGTTTCCATCCACTTAAAATAGTTTAAATCCAATTTTACCCTTCGGTGAGTTTTTAGTAAAGAATATGAAAGGAATCTTTTGCCGTTTTTTTCGTACGAGGTATTTTGACTTTTCCGACAAAGGTACGAAGAATGTTTTTTTAACTTATACGGCATGTATGGATTTTTAAAACATTATTTCAAATAATATTCCTTTAGAAGTTTTCAATTTTATTTGTAATCAACTTCTTTTATTTTAAAGTCGTATGACATGTTATGAAAGGAAAAAAAAATTTGAAGAAGAAAGGATATTTTCCTCAAGAATGGAGTTCAAGTGTTTTATCAAAATTATTTTCCATCTAAGATAATAAAGGGTTCTGTTTTTATCCCTATTATTACATTGATTTGATCATGTTGTGATTGAATTATTTTTATGAATTCCTTTATCTTGTATGAATTGTTTTATGACATCATGATGTTTAAGATTCAAATTTGTATTACATGGGTTATGCAATGATGTATGATTTATGATTATGTGGCACACATAAGAAAGGATTCGTTATAAGATGGGTGGGACCTATATCTCCCTCCAATGCATTGGGTAAAGATTTTATATCTCATGAGATAGACATGGCTGGAACGAAGGTTATTTCGGTTCAGTGATACAGGACTGAAATGAGGAGTGAACTCGGTTCAGAAAGGGACTTTTCCCACTAAGATAGTCTTGGCAATGAGTCATGACTAATAAGAAATGATTTTCCATAATTATGTGTGCATGCCACAAAGTTTCAAGTTTTATTTTATGATTATGGGGATCTCATTTTCACTTCTATGATTTGTTCCATGTTAAGATATTATGATCTCTTTTGCAGGTTATGATTTTCAAAAAGATATGATATGATTTTTATTTCCTTTATTTTCCCTTGCTGAGCATTTGAGCTCACCCTTTTATTTTTTCTTTTCCCCGGGTTAGGAAGATGGATATTAAGTAGAATATGCTAAAAGGGACCCTAGATATGATGAAATAAATGGGAGACACTGTAGAAGATTTATGAACCAGTTGTTTATGTTTACCAGTTTCTAAAGACACTATACCTATACGGTCCTTTGTGGTTTTGTCATATGTTGTAATAAGTGTGCTTCAATTTTCAAGTATTAACAATGTATGTAAAGTATGGGTCGTTATAGTTGGTATCAGAGGAAAGGTATAGTCAACCTTTGGAAACTAGGATGTGAAAGCCTTAGTAAGAACCCTAAGGATATGTCTAAGCATAGAACACAATCTTAGTGTTTTAGAAATGGCCATGAATACCCTAGGATAAAACCTTAACTGTGAAATTTTATCCTTGATTATTTGGTTTTCCTATTATAATTAGAGTTGCTCACACTATTCTTCTTGGTTTTAGTCAATGGCTGGAACCCGAAAGAACCGTGTTAATGCGGAATGCGATGGGCAATGCAATGATTTTCCCCCTGAGCAACCAAACGATATGGGAACTGGAATGAAAAATCTTGTAGCCATGCTCACACAACTTTCTCAAGCTATGAATCATGCAGGACTTCCAAACGAGCAAAGGAAGGAGCAACATTCTGTTGAATCCTTCATGAGGCAGTGTCCACCTTCTTTCAGTGGGTCTACTGATCCATTAGTTGCTGAACAATGGATTAGTACTACTGAAAAGATATTTTCAGTTCTTCAATGTTCTGAACATGATAAAGTCATCCTAGAAGTGTATCGTTTGGAAGGAGATGCTGATCAATGGTGGAATCTTATTAAGAATACGAGGCAATGGGATGAAATTGAGTCTATGGAATGGGACGAGTTCAAGAACTTATTTTTCAATAAGTACTTCCCTCGTATTCTCCGAACAAAGATGGAGAAAGAGTTTCTTGAATTGAAGCAAAGGGATGATGAATCTGTTGGTACCTATGAAGCAAATTTAACAAGACTTGCAAGGTACGCTTCTGGTATTATTATCCAACCTGAGAGTAAGATCGATCGATTCTTTAGTGGCTTAAAACCAAGTCTTCGAAGGGTGTTAGCCATAAGGGACTTCAATAGCTACGAGGAAATCGTTCGATGTGCTCTCAAAGTCGAGATGGAGATTGGAGTAACCCATCAGTCACATGGGTTTGATAAGAAGAGGAAGATGGAATTCAAAGGAAAATCTAAAGAGCACACTGAAAAGAAGATGAGCTTTCCCTTATGCTCAAAGTGTGGAAAGAAACATGGAGGGAGTTCTCTTAAAGGGACAAGTAAATGTTTCAAATGTGGAAAGGAAGGTCATCAGGCATTTGAATGCTGCGATAATGGGAAGAAGATGTATAATGATGCAAACAAAGGAAGGGATACACAGAATGAACCTACTACACTTCAATGTTTCAAGTGCAAGGAGATGGGGCATTATGACAATCAATGCCCAAATCTAAGGGTTGATGATGATGGTCGACGTCAACAAAATCTTAAGGCTAAAGACAAAGGAAACTCACATGCAATTTCTATCAGCAATGTGTAGTACGATAACAAAGTGGTGAAAGGTACACTTACCATCCACTCTAAAGTAGCAAATGTTTTATTTGATTCTGGATCCACCCACTCTTTTATTTCTGAAAAATTTTCTAAGGGTATCACCGTACTACCTCAACAATTAGATGTTGAGTTAGCTGTGACAACACCTAATGGCACAACAGTCGCATCAAAAGTTTATAATTCTTCTCCGATCGAAGTTTGTGGGAAAGTGCTTCCTGCAAATCTTGTTATCCTTCCTTTAGTGGAATTTGATGTGATTCTGGGCATGGATTGGCTTTCTCTACATGGAGATCATATCAATTGCCAAAGAATGGAAGTCACATTTCATATTCCAGATCAATCTACGATCATCTATCAATGCAAGGATGAACATAACATTCCAGTGGAAATTCCTTCCATCTTATGGGTCTTGATTCCACTAAATAAAGGTTATTTATCTCAAATGGTTGGTGAGAAACTTACGATTAAGAATATTCCCATCGTATGGCAGTTTTATGATGTCTTTCCGGAGGAATTACCGGGTCTTCCACCAAATAGTGAAGTTGAGTTTTCAATAGAACTCGTACCGGGTGCTTTGCCTATTTCAAAGACACCTTATAGAATGGCTCCAATTGAGTTGCAGGAATTGAAGAAGCAACTCCAAGAGAATCTTGATAAGGGATTCATACGCCCTAGTGTGTCAGCTTGGGGAGCACCTGTTCTATTTGTTAAGAAGAAAGATGGATCAATGAGACTCTTCATTGATTATCGAGAACTTAACAAGATCACTATCAAGAACAAATATCATCTCCCACACATTGATGACTTATTTGACGAACTACACGGAGCTCAATACTTTTCCAAGATTGATCTTCGTTCAGGGTATCATCAATTAAGGGTCAAAAGGGAGGATATACCAAAGACGGCTTTCCGTACAAGGTATGGACACTATGAATTTATAGTGATGCCATTTGGTCTTACTAATTCCCCTTCTATCTTCATGGATCTAATGAATAGAGTCTTTAGAGAATATCTTGATCAATTTGTGGTAGTATTTATAGACAATATTCTTGTCTATTCAAAGATCAAGGAAGAGCATTATGATCACTTGAGAATTATATTGAAGACCCTGATAAAGGAGAAGCTTTATGCCAAATATACCAAGTGTGAATTTTGGATTCAAAAAGTTTCATTTTTGGGTCACATAATCTCAAAAGAGGGGATATCTGTGGATCCAGCAAAAACAGAGGTTATCGAAAGATGGTCAAGACAAACAACAGTAATTGAGATCCGAAGTTTTCTTGGTTTGGCTGGATATTATCGACGTTTTGTAAAGGATTTTTCACGATTATCTAATCCACTCACCAAGTTGACTCGGAAAGGAGTTAAGTTTGTTTGGACTTAGGAATGTGAAGAGAATTTCAAGGAGTTGAAAAGAAGGTTATCCAGTGCACCTGTGCTCACACTGCCTTGTAGTGGAGAAAGGTTTGTGATCTACAGTGATGCATCCAAGAAGGGATTGGGGTGTGTTCTTATGAAAAATGATATGGTGATAGCTTATGCCTCACAACAGTTGAAAATCCATGAGCAAAATCACCCAACACATGATTTGGAGTTGGCTGCGGTAATCTTTGCTTTAAAGATTTGGAGGCATTACCTTTATGGTGAAAGGTGTGATATTTATACTGATCCTAAAAGTTTAAAGTATATTTTCACACAAAAGGAGTTGAATATGCGTCAAAGAAGATGGTTGGAGCTGATTAAGTATTACGACTGCTCAATCCATTACCACCCTGGGAAAGAAAACAAGGTGGCAGATGCATTAAGTCGATAAGACCATGCTATTTTATCCATGATGAGGATCACAAAGGATCCAATATTTATGGATTTACAAAGGATGGATCTTGGAATTATAATGGAAGGGGAAAAATCTTATCTTTCTCAAATGAATGTTCAACCATCTATGCATGCGAAGATTAAGGAGGCACAGAAAGAAGATGTCGAGTTACAAAAGAAGGTGAGAAATGTTCCTGAATTCAACCTTGATTGTGATGGGATAATAAAGTTCAGGAATCAGGTTTGTGTTCCTCCCATCCCCGAATTAAAGAAGGAGCTGCTGGATGAGGCTCATAGTTCATCATTATCTATTCATCCTGGAAGCACGAAGATGTATAGAGACCTGAAAGAGTACTTCTGGTGGGATGGCATGAAAAGAGATGTTGCTGAATATGTCTCTCGATGCTTGGTTTGTCAACAAGTTAAAGCTGAGAGACAGAAGTCTAAGGGGATGTTACAACCATTACCCATACCCGAATGGAAATGGGAAAACATCACTATGGACTTTGTCACAGGACTTCCTAAAACATCCAAAGGCAATAATGCTATTTGGGTCATAGTTGATCATCTTACAAAGTCTGCACACTTCATTGCTATTAGAGAGGATTTCTCTCTAGATCCGCTTGCCAGGATATATGTAAAGGAAGTGGTAAGATTGCATGGAGTACCACTTTCTATTATATCTGATCGGGATCTGAGATTTACCTCGAAGTTCTGGCGAAGTCTTCAGCATACTCTGGATACAGAGTTGAGTTTCAGCACTGCTTATCATCCCCAGACAGAAGGTCAGTCTGAGAGAACAATTCAAACCCTAGAAGATATGTTGAGAGCTTTCTCTATGGATTTCAAAGGAGGTTGGGATCAACACCTACCTTTGGTGGAATTTTCTTATAATAATAGCTTTCTCTCCAGTATTCAGATGGCTCCTTATGAAGCTCTCTATGGAAAGAAATGCAGGACTCCAACTTGCTGGGATGAAGTTGGGGAAAGAAAGCTGTTAGGACCTGATCTTGTTGATGAAATGGCAGAAAAGGTTATATCTATTCAACAACACATAAGAGCAGCTCAGAGTCGACAGAAAAGTTATGCCGACAACCGAAGAAAAGACCTAGAGTTTGAAGTGGGTGATAAAGTGTTCTTATGAATATCTCCCTGGAAGAGGGTTATGAGATTTGGAAAGAAGGGGAAGTTGAGCCCTAGGTATATCGGTCCTTTCGAAATACTGGATCGTGTTGGAAAGGTAGCTTACCGATTGGCACTTCCACCGAATCTCTCTCAAGTTCACGATGTGTTCCATGTATCTCTCCTGAGAAAGTACATACCTGATCCTTCACATGTACTCAGCTCAGAAGTTGTACCGCTGGAGAAAGATCTTTCTTATGAAGAACAGCCTATACAGATTCTGGATCGTAGCGAAAAATTCCTACGAAACAAGACCACTCGATTGGTGAAAGTTTTATGGAGGAACCACCAACTCGAAGAAGCTACATGGGAGCTTGAGGATATGATGAGGGAGAAGTATCCTCTTCTGTTTGTTACAAGGTGACAAATTTCGAGGGCGAAATTCTTTTTAAGGGGGGTAGAATGTAACACCCAAGATTTTTATGAGTAATATTTTGTTTTTTATATATCATCAAAGGAATCTTTCACTACATACTAGCTTGTCTTACTTTACACGCAATCGCGACCTTCCTCGATAGCTTGCATCGTACGCAATACTGAGTTTCACTAAACAGCGATATGCTATTAAAATATTATAAAAACTAGCCGTTATGAATAGTAATAACCACTTTTTGAAATTTTATAAATTTTATTTTTCAAAATGGACTTCATTTTTGGATTCGGAATACAGAAATTAGCCTAGGGTGAAATTTTGGTATTTTTCTGAAAACTTTCAATTTTTGATGAATAGTGAAACCACAAAGTGGTAGGTTAAAAACTGAATTTTGCATAAAACTTAATTTTACCACTTCTGTGAATGGAATTTCGAAAATCCGACAGACACGGTTGATATCAGTAAGTAAAATGTGGTTCAATGAGATAAAAATAATTTTTTGGTGAATAGTAACTTTTTTACTTTTTTCCCGCGGTTAATAGTAAATAGGGTAACTAAGGGTAAATATGATATTACTATTACCCTAACACATGTCCTAATTCTATTGGATAAGTTTAATTCGACCAAAACCAACCTTATGAATAAAATATGACCATTTAGGCCCACATGGGTTAGATTAGGACATTTATTATTAATTTATTTAAAGAAGGGTTAAAATAGTTAAAATCAAAGTTTAATAAGTAAATCATTTTTAATATGGGGTTATACATAAGATAAATTCGACTATTAATATTAATTAGAAATATAAAAATATTTTCTATATAATGGTATTTTATTTATAATTTTTATACATTAAATAATTTAATTTATTTATGACACAATTATGATGCAGTAATTATCTTATTTATGAAATATTGACATAATTGATGTTATAAACACCAAAATAAATGTAATTTGAGACTTTTTATGAATTACACAAATTTTCTAGGTTACTATGATATATTAGTGTTGATTTAATCAACTTGGTTCGAACATATAATTCTGTTATGACTTTCACAAAAATCATATATCAAATAGTGTCAAAATTGACACAAAATAGTTTTTAAATAAAATATTATATTATTAATTGTTATTTTATTCCTAAAAATCTAAGGTTCAGACAGATGACTTATATAAGGATATATATATTAATAATAAACCATTTGGGGTTCTTTTGGCATGTTATGGTATGTGTATTAACCATATAGTGTAAGAAAACAAAAAGACACGGTAAAAGTTAAATTATTTAACTTAGAGTTAAATCTAATCGATAAGGATAAAATAATACCCTAAATTTGTCTAAATCCTATTGGTTGATAGGATTTCCACCCATACCCACATTAGATTCTAAATAAGACCCTTTGGAACCATTATAAACCGATTTTGACTTTAATATAAAATAATATTTTGAGATATTCCTAAGGTGCCCCTCTCCTCCCTTATAAAAGGGCACCTCCTCCCCCTCCTCCTCACACCAATTTGAGCACTCAAGATCGGCCAACCCCTGCCATTTTCTCCTCTCCACTTCCCTAGAATAATCCTAGAGGTCCTGGTCTTCTTCAAATACCAATCTTAGTTCCCTAAGTGGAGGATTCAAAGAGGCGTTCCAAAGAAGAGGTAATATCCGTTACCGATCTTTTAAATTTCTTTCTTCTTCAACATCTTCTCCTTTAGTTGTTTCATGATAAAGTAATAACATCAGTATTACATACATACTGATATGTTATTATAAATATGAAACAACCCTAATTCACCTTCTATCCATCCTACGGAAAAATGAAATCACCGCGCGTGCGTACGTACGGAATACCGTCTCCACGCCGTGGTGTAATCTATTTTCCACCATCACTTTACAAGGATGCGTATAATGGTGTAATGAGTAACTATTTATGATTAATATAAAGTAATATTGATACTGAAGTAATATATATATATACTCCAATACAATTCCACGATCATAGGAACGATATCATCACTCGTGCGTACGTACGGAATACCGTCTCCACGATGTGAAGCGACTCGTTCTACATGATCATCATTACATAATAATTATATAAATGAATTGAATGAATAAATATGATATATGTTACACTAATAACATTCTGGATATAAGGTATCTATAACCTTAAAAGAATAATAAGAATTTATTCGGCAAAACACGCATAAGAACAAAAGGCAATAAAGACCCGAGTAACAAGTAACAATGAAATATTACTAACAAGAAGCTAAGAATATGACCATATATGATATCATATCAATATGTATGATTCTGTAATAAGTCAATAACATTATTTAAACCATTATACAGGAGCTTCGGACACGTACAAAGAAAATTGGACCTAAGGTAAGGGAAAATACCACAATCTCATTTTTATCCGAGATTGTTTATTCGTAAGTATTTACAGGGGTGTATTTTATCATCCACATCCATGTTCCCTCAATATGTAATATTGTTTCCATCCACTTACAATATTTTAAATCCAATTTTACCCTTCGGTGAGTTTTTAGTAAAGAATATGAAAGTAATCTTTTGTTGTTTTTTTCGTACGAGGTACTTTTTGACTTTTCCGACAAAGGTACGAAGAATGTTCTTTTAACTTATACGGCATGTATGGATTTTTAAAACATTATTTCCAAGAAGATTCCTTTACAAGTTTTCAAGTTTATTTTTAATCAACTTCTTTTATTTTAAAGTTGTATGACATGTTATGAAAGGAAAAATGTTTTTTGAAGAAGAAAGGATATTTTCCTCAAGAATGGAGTTCAAGTGTTTTATCAAAATTATTTTCCATCTAAGATAATAAAGGGTTCTGTTTCTATCCCTATTATTACATTGATTTGATCATGTTGTCATTGAATTATTTTTATGAATTCCTTTATCTTGTATGAATTGTTTTATGATGTCATGATGTTTAAGATTCCAATTTGTATTACATGGGTTATGAAATGATGTATGATTTATGATTATGTGGCACACATAAGAAAGGATTCATTATAAGATGGGTGGGACCTATATCTCCCTCCAATTCATTGGGTAAAGATTTTATATCTCATGGGATAGACATGGCTGGAATGAAAGGTTATTTCTGTTCAGTGATACAGGACTGAAACGAGGAGTGAACTCGATTCAGAAAGGGACTTTGTCCACTAAGATAGTCTTGGCAATGAGTCATGACTAACAAGAAATGATTTTCCATAATTATGTGTGCATGCCACAAAGTTTCAAGTTTTATGTTATGATTATGGGGATCTCATTTTCACTTCTATGATTTGTTCCATGTTAAGATATTATGATCTCTTTTGCAGGTTATGATTTTCAAAAAGATATGATATGATTTTTATTTCCTTTATTTGCCCTTGCTGAGCATTTGAGCTCACCCTTTTATGTTTTCTTTTCCCCAGGTCAGGAAGATGGATATTAAGTAGAATATGCTAAAAGGGACCCTAGATATGATGAAATAAATGGGAGACACTGTAGAAGATTTATGAACTAGTTGTTTATGTTTCTCAGTTTCTAAAGACACTATACCTATACGGTCCTTTGTGGTTTTGTCATATGTTGTAATAAGTGTGCTTCAATTTTGAAGTATTAACAATGTATGTAAAGTATGGGTTGTTATACCATCCGTGTGGACACACCACATATTGAGCCTAATACAGTCGATATGAGCATAGAGTGTAGATGACCAGTCCATACCCAAGATGACGTCGTAAGGCCTCGACACCGCTACAACAATATCCCAGCCGAATCTCTCTCCTCTTAGAGTAAGCTCACACTACCAGAACCAGTGCGTAATAATAAAGTCTGATCCCGTAGGAGTCATTAGATGTAAGTATCGAGCCAAAGGATCTGTCGGAATCATTGAGCTCCAAAAAAGGACAGCAGTAAAAAAAGAATAACTCGCACTTGTGTCTATGAGTACTGCAGCAAGGTTAGAGTAGACACATATTGTACATCAAATCATGTCAGGTGTGTCGTGGTTGTAGGCCTAGACTACCAAGAGCAGAGCCCACCTCTGTCTGCCAGCTCCTTGTGGATGGGGTGGACCTTCTGGTTGTTGTTGTGGTAGAGCCTCTAAATGTCTTCCATCACCCGCTGCTCGTCCAACTCCACTGCCACATCCGCCTACTCCCGGTGGACCACCACAGTCGAACCTCTTCCTCTGCCTTGTAGGTCCCTATATTGTCTGTTTCTGATCTGCATGTCGCATCGGGTAGTCTCGAGCCATGTGGCCCTACCCGCCGCATGCATATCAGTACATGCTCCTTGTATAGATAACTCCGTCTCGTGTGCCCCACACAACCGAACCTGTATCCTGGGATCACCCAACTGATGGCCTGGTCTGCTTCGACCTCTGTGAAATATGTCTACTACCAGCTGTAGAAGATTCTGCTAGATGTCTCCCTATGGTGGGTCTCGCAACTGGTGACTGCTCGGGGAGAAATTTCTCCACTAGAAGGGCCCTCTCTAGAACCCCCACCTGCGTCGGGATGCTGAGGGTAATTGTCGATGCCCTGATCTCATTCCTGAGTCCCTTCTTGAAGTTCTGGGCCCTGAAGAACAGGTCACGCACCATATCCATGGAGTAGTGTGAGAGGTAGGTGAACCTCACTGAGTACTGAGCTGCTGTCATGTAGCCCTGTTGCAGATGAAGTAACTCATGAATCTGCACCACATGAAGGGTGGTTGGAACAAACTCCACCCGAAACAGGCTCTCGATGTCTACCCAGAGTAGTGATGCCTCATCATGAACCTGGAGCATCAGGCTCCACCATCTACCTGCTAGTTCGTGCAGGAGACTCGCGGAAAGGACCACCATAAGGTCGGTCGGTGTACTGACCAACATGAAAACTCTCACGACAGCCTCTATCCATTCCTCGGCTACATGGGGTTCCTTCTCTCCCCGAAACCTGGGAAACCTCTGGCGCTAGAACTCATGCAACGCACTTAGTAAAAGTGCACTCTCTCCAGCTGGGGTTGGTGGTATCGGTGGCCCAACATGTAGTGGTACCGTTGGTGCCTCCTCTATGATGGGGCCCTGTATCGAGGCCTCATCGATCGGTGGGCTACCATCTCGTACATTACTCAGAACCCTAGCTGGATTCCTTCGTGGCGTCATCCTGAAAAGGAAATAGTATCACCATGGTCAAAACAATATACCTAGTGAGGTAACACAATGTAATCACAAAGGAAACTCTTGAAACACACACGTAATCATTTTTTTGATGCACTGAGTCTGAAATCAGAGGTTAGGGTCCTGGTGTGTGGATATGTCGGCCACCACACCAACACTGAACTCTCTGGACTAAAAACCAAAATCAATACTCTTAACACTATTATTGTTAAAATAATCAGAGTCTAAGTTCTGTGGTAGAACCGACCACCTCTGATACCAATTTGTCATGACCCGTCCTCAGGGCCCATGTCGTGACTACCCCAAGCCGGCCTTCAATAGGTCAGGGGCTGGTGACTAGAACCAAAGTCATATATCCCTAATCAGGGAAGGCATTTCATTTATAAAAGTAAAAAAAACACAACAGAGTACACAATAGGAAGTAAACACTATGCAAAACCGAATACAAAAGAGTGTGATGGTAAGTAAATGGGCCAGTATACAAACCCAATTGAACAACAAGTACAAGTAAAAAGGAACAAACAGCTGAGAGTAAAGAGCATCTCCTGGATCATCCATTGAGAATTCCTACCTGAAGGGAGGTAAATATGGCCACCTCAGCCCTCACGTTCGTCAGTCTCCTCCATGTGCCGAATCGTTGAAAGGTCCACCTCCTGGTACCGTCCATTCATGGTGCTCTCGGCCTCCTTCAGCGATGTCCGTCGTCTGCATCCAACACAACGAGGTGTGGGAATAACCCATGTAGGGGTGAGTATAATGATACTCAGTAGGGACTCGAAGACCCACAAGGTCTCACAATATCAACTTAGGATAAACAAAATAAGTAAGATACAATCACGAAGCATCAACCAACCCAACTTAGGTATATGCCCATATATATACCTAAGTTACCAATCTCGGTCCGGCTCTAACACTTGAGCCCATGCACAAACAAATTCAACAACAGATGTAAAGTAAATCACCAAGATAATAATTGTTTAAAGACATGACTCTTCTCACACAGGTATGCCACAATAGTAGAGACATTAGATGATCAGATGTAGCCACTGGATCATCTAAGCTGTTGGACCCACACTGGATACAGGACTAGCTAAGACATCGGACCCACACAAGATACATGACTGGATATCTCTTTTAAGTTGTCAAACCCACACAGGATAAAAAACCAACTAATTCGTCGGACCAACATAAGATATAGGACCGACTATGTTTTGTCTGAGCAGTCGGACCCATACGGGATACAAGACCCGCTATACTGTCGGACCAACACATGATACAAGAACACAAGTCAGAACTATCAAACCCACATAGGATTCCATTATAGTAATCATCGCTGTCGAAACCACAGAGGATTCTAGTATAGTAGTAGTCACTGACGAACCCACATAGGATTCCAGTACAGAAGTCGATGCAGTCGCAGCCAACTCTAGGGTTCCCGCACACAACACGCTTGATTCCGGGAGGGTCTGCTCCTCGATCAAAGGGGGTCGATAAGTCAAATATCATTAAGTCATGCGTTTATGTATCCTCATGTTCTGTTTAGTCCAAAGAAACCCAACTCGATGGACGTTGCGTCAATCAGAAACCCGGTCTGAGACTTATAAGTGTTTCCCCTATGAGGGCTCGGTTGGTTTCAGGATCGAACCAACCAGGTCGTACCCAAACTTCTCCAAACCCGTGAGACTGATATACCAAAAATACCATATCGATCCAAGTAATCCTACGCAATTGATGGTCTATCGATCGGAGGTCCATAGCTCATGTTATGGTCAAAAAACCAAAAGTGGTCCAAAGAGGGGGGTTTGGGTTCGGTCCAACCCGGCCTGGCGGCTGGGGTCCAGACTGCACCGGGGCAGCCCGGCCAACATGGCAGGTGGCCCATCCCATGTGGAAGGCATTCTAGCCCACGCGGAAGGCGGCCTGGCCTAGTGACCGTCCGCGGCTCGGCCTTCCTGCTGAGCACGGAGCGGGGTGCGTGGCCCCCCTGGTTTTCGTAACGGCAGCACCAACTGGCGCCGCCCATGCCTCCAGGAACCCGCGGATGCGGGTTCTACTCTTCCACCATGGCCGGTGCCGTGACAGACTTCTACTAGTGACGCAAGGGGCGCTGCTGCCCACTAGAAGCCGGGAAGTGTCGGTCGCCTCCTCTGGTCACTGCCACCACCGCGCTCTTCCGCGGGCCACCGAAGTCATTCTAGTGGTCTATTCTGCCTCTCATCTGCGACTACGTCCTCCTCTGGTCCTGCTCTTCACTATGAAGGCCTCAATTCTGGGTTTCCCTTCCATTCAACCATCACTCAACAAACACGCTTCAAGAACATATTGGTGGAGGGTCCGGACTTGTTCTTTAGCTCGTGCCCTTCGCGTTAGAGGCTCAAACAATAATCCAGCATATAATCTCCAATGTATGAGGTTACAATTCACATGTATAAAATAAATAATCCAAAATCCTCCCTACCTTGATTCAAGGTTTGTTCGTTGACGACGACATTGATTCGTTGAGGTCACGGTGCGTCCAAGGAGGAAGCATCGTTGTTGGCAACATTCATCTCGGGCGGCGTCTCCCGCTCTTACCCCAGTTGAAGATGATAGATAAGTTCTTCATGGAGAGAACGTCATTCTTCATGTTCTTCACGTTCTTTGTTGGATGAATTATCCTCCTCCTTTCCTTAGTTCTCACAACAAAACTTATTCCAACCCAAATAAGAGAATATCATTCCTCATTTTAATATTGGCATAAGTGAATTCAAAAGAATTCAAACACTCCAAATAATTAATTTAGTTTATTCACTTAATTAATTTCATTGAGTTGGAAATAATATCAAATGTCTCCAACAATTAATTACTTGGGTATGTTGGCACTTTAATGAAAGTACAAGAGTTAAATGGAGTTCAAGGGAGTTTAAAGGGGACGTGAGGAGTTTGGTGTTCGTGTGGGCCACACCACACAATATCCTCCCTTGGGAGGCTATGTGGGGGTGGACCCCACCTCCAAATCCTCTTTGGTGGATTTTATCACCTTTAAAATAAAAATATATCTCACATATTTTTATTATTTTTTTAGAAACCCCAAATTAAATCTTCCACTCATGACCAAACGCAACTGTGGTAGAGTTCTCCTTAAGTGAAAACCGGAACAACGATTTTCAATGGTGTCCTCGGATTTCAATTCGAAGCACCGGTTCAAAAGATAGAAAAACCTGCACGTACGTTTACTGAACATACCCGAACAAAACATCAGAAATTTATTCCGGGCACACCGGGCCTTAGAATCAGGCACCGTCAGAAACTGCGGACTCGTAAAATTCCAAAGAATATAAGAAAAAAAAATTCCATTAAATTTATAGGTCTTTACAATACATTTGGGTTGGCGCTAAATCCAGTTGTTCATATCTTGATAGATATTTCTTTTATCATAAACCAATTTCATAATAATTCACCAAAACACCAGAATATTTTCCCATATTTAAAATTTTCCCTAGGATTATTCCTTATGTTTTTAAATCCAAATTTCTATAATCCACTAAACCATTGTCTCATAACAACTATGTAATCCCATATTTTTCATTCCTTCCTTTTTATTTCATTCTAAAAATAGAGGATATTTTAAAGATTAGTTTTATGGAATAATGTACAAAATACATGAAAATATAAAACATTCATCTAATAAACTTGAAGGGATTCTTAACTAGATCATATTATATACTTTTATTTCCTCTCACAACCAAAGGGCAGGCATCATAGGAATGAGTGAGCATATGGCCTGATAAAAAAATCAAGGGAGAGAGTTTACAAATGATATTAAGAATATCAATAAGAATATGAGGAATATTTATATGGTATGGGGAATGGAACATGATGCATACAATAATAAAAATAATTATTACTACATAAAAATGCGACTTCATCATTTATATGATAATTTCATAATCATATCACTAAGGTTTTCTACTGAGGTGTCATAAAAATTACCATGGATATTCCCAAATGGATTGTAAAACATGTCATCTAGGGAGAATAAATTCTTTAAATAATGAATTGGAGTGTTATTAGGTTTCACCATTAATATGTATTAATTTGTGTGATCCACGTTTATCATAATCATGCATTTCATAGATACCCCCTGGGAAATAAACGAATGGGATTTTAAATGAATATCATTTCGTTTAAAAAGTGATTAAATACCAGAATATTATATCATTCAACCCATGGAATTGGAATTATCATTTCATGATGTCTATCCTAGAAAGAAATAATAATTTTTTTAATTTATTTGGATATCCATAGAAATGGAATAGGCTTTTGTATTCACCAAAATAAAAGAAAAATGAATTTCATGAGGAGAAGAGGGAAAATTGGCAATGTAAATTTGGCAGCATAACATTAATAAATTGGCGTGTTGAAAATACATTAAAAGGGTGTGGACAAGGTTATAAAATTGGTAAAAAAATATTTTTAATTAATGTTATGATATAAAGTGTAATATAAGATATTTACTCCAACATTTAGAATTAATATATGAAAATTGTTTCTTGTATTAAAAGGAATAGAATGATAATTCCTTTACCGTGAAGAGTGACTCCAAAAACAAGATGATTGGAACCACGGGGGCTTGAGGACACATTGGGAGGAATCCATGGGAGTTAAAAATACTACAGATTCATTTTGAAAGGATTGGGTGTTAATTTAAATGGATAAATTGATGGGTATTTTATAGAAAAAGTGGAATATTTTTTTTAATTAATTTCAAAATATAGGATTTGGAATCCTAGTTTGAGGAAAATGAAAAAACATGGGATTTCTGATAGTATTTTCCCATGGTATTGAAAAAGTGGGTCATATTTGATTTTATTTTAATATAAAACTTTTGGTCATCATTTTATATTACAATTATTTAATTGAAAAGTTTATTTTCAACAAAAAATTGTTTTTATGTTAATGATTCCATTTGAGAAATTATAAAGAAAATTATAGTTTATAAATTGATTAAAATATATTTAAAAAATTGATATTAAAAAAATTAACAATTTTAATTTTTAATTGTGGTTGTATAATTATTACATCATTATGACATAAATTTCAATTCATTAAACCTAACAAAAACTCAAACAATATTTTTACAATTAATGAAAAAAATATTGTATTTTAGATAATTTTCATAAATTCACCATAACCGAATTTTGGAATGCCGATTTTAAAAGTGATATTATTTATCTGAATGTTTATTTTCATATAATAATTCTAATTTTTAAATAGATAAATACTTAATTATTAAAAATAATAGAGGATTTCGAATACATTGAAAAATTTATGACACTATAGAAAAGTAAAATAATGTTATCATTTATATATAAATAATAGTGTTTTAATTGAACTATTTTATTAAAATAACTATAATTAATAATATATTAATTTATTATAAATATCTATATCTTTTAGTAATGTAAGATTTCTTTTCAAAAAATCAATTTATCTAATTCTTTCTCAATTTTATTAAACAAAACTATTCTTAATATAGAATGGATAGAATATCAATTTTATTTGAATAATGGAATTATATTGTAATTAAATATGGGAAAATTAATAAACCATTATAAAATATGCATAATATCTAAGGTTAAGTTATGCAAGGATGATAGATTCGTGGGGAGATTAAGCTTACATTTCCCGAGTATCAATTTACACTATGTTGAAATTCTCTCGAGGTGACATCATTCTACCTTAACATGTTGAAGCTCTATGTTGGATTGGTCAAGATAAAATCCCAGTGACGCTACCTTCCTCCCATGATCCAACATCAATATGACAAGAATATTTTATTTGAGTGTGAAAACATATTTATTTATTGAATAATTTGTTTTCTCATTTAGTAGTATTCCTGAATAAAATAGTTAAATTCATTATGTTAAGTAATTTTTAAAATAACTAATATTATTAAATCAATTTTATACATGGATATGTTTAGAAAATTAATTTTATAATTATTGAATATTAATTTTAAAAAAATAATTTAATTTATGAATTTACCATTTTGAAATTATCTTAGTATTAATTTTTGGTAATTTTCTAAAATATTTATATTTTTGGTGAATAGTAAAAAATACAGTATTTTTCTGACATCACCAAAAAATAATTAAAATATATATTTTATTAGAAATATTAAATAATTAAATTATGAAATTAAAATATAAATTTTGTGTGATAAATAATTCATAACATGTTTTTTATAATTTCATTCACCATAAGTATTAAAATCATTATCAGTGTAGAAGCTGTGCATCCATAGCGTTAAAAAAGTTAAATATGTATCCTTATATATAATAATTGAGTACTAAAAAGTATTTCCATGACTTAAATATTAATTATATCTTATAATTGATTTTTTATGTTAATTTCAAATATGAAACATCATTTGGATGATTTAATGTCATAGTTATGAATAATGATTAATTTAACTATTATTATTTTCATTAAAAAAATATTTTTTTATATTATTTTCAAATTAAAAAATCATGAATAAGGCCAAAATGAAAATATTCCTTCTAAAATGTGAATTGATATGATTTTGAGGCCTTTATAAAGTCTCTAATCCTATATTTGAATAATTAGATTTAAATATTTTATGTAATTCCAAAATAACCACTCACCTCAAATATAAATGGAGACATATACATTCATAAACTTCAAGAATCTGAAGCCATCTTGATTTCCTCTATTCCACAAAATTCCATTTTACTCAACTATTCATAGATTCTAGTTCCTCTAGTCTCATAAAAAACAACTTCCAAGATCCTAAGGAGGTTCTTGATGAGTAATTTTCAAGAGGTAAATTCTTTATCATTCTCTTTTAAATTATTTCTCATCCTCATCTCCTATACAAATATTAATTAAAACTATAGAATCATATATATAATGTAATTTTGTTATTTTTATGGTATATTAATCTAAAAATATCTCATTTTATCCACTGAATCTTAAATAATGAAATCATTATCTATGGACTATCAATTCACTACCTTGGTGGATGTTGATTTTTTGTTTCCCTCATCCACAATAATTTAATGTTTAAAATAAATTATATTGGTTTAAATGACATTTATATGTATTTTCTCTCTCTTATTTTGTATTATTTCTATTTTTCAATGAATTTCATAATAAACCGACTAAGTAAAACCATGATAAGAAATCACCTAAAAATGGAAATACCAAAATATTGTTAATAAATCAGTTGAAAATGTTATATGATGACCATGTAAGGTTTTATAGTAAAGAGAATAGTTTTATAATAAGTTAATAACACACATAATACCTTTATACATTAGGTTTGAACTCTTTTTATGGATATCTAATAGGTGGTAAGGGTCTTTCTGTTTAAAATCCATTTAAATGTTCCTTTTGTGAAATTCAGGATGATATTTTATATAGAAAGTTTGGTTTCTCCCACATTAATGAATCTTTATTTCTATACTCTTTCAATTATATTTTTAAAAATTATTTTTTAATAATACATTTTCATTATAATGTGAGTGGTTTTTATATTTTAAAAGTTATTTTCAGGAAAATGGTAATTTGATATCTGAATATGTTTTTCTCATGGGTTAAAATGAGCTATCAAGTATTTAATTCATGATATGTTGTTTTATATTTTTTTTAAATGGGTTGATCCCATTATAAATATAGAAATTAAATGTTTATCTCCATTATATTTCATGATATTATGGGTTGATCCCAATTATAGCTCAAGATACGAGGGGTGGGCCCCATTATAGGCCTCTAATGCATTCAGATCTCTAGAGAAAGAAATTGTTGGAATTTTAATTTCATTTTTAATGGCGATTTTTAGAGTTATATAGAAAATAATTCCCAAGAAAACTACATGTTTTTTCAATGTGTACGAAGGATTTTCAAGAAAATGTTTTTTTTGGGTTTTCAAGTTTTAATTGGATAAAGGATTTTATTTCATTGGGTTCATTACTAATATTCTTGAGCTTATCCCATGTTTAAAATGTTTTTTCATAGGGTATAATGATGTTTGAGAGTAATGTGGAATTCATGTAGAATGTTAGGATGGTTTTTCAGTGAAATCATGTTTTATATTGAATAGTTTCATGTGGGAAAATGGATACTATTTTAATGGTATCCAGATTGTATGAATGTGGTATGTTATGTATGTATTATGACATAATTAACTAAAATTTTAAACACAAAAAGATATTCTATGAAAAAGAAATTTAATGCTTGACTAAAACTCAATGGTTTTTAATTTTTAAAGATGACGGTTTATAAAATATTAGGGGTTATGATGATATTAATGGAATACCATAATTTTTTTTGGAACATTTCAAATGATAAGGATTTTAAATATTAACATGTTTCATCATGAAATTATATGTCAATTTAGTGTAGTTTTTTTGTAGAAGAAACAAGGAAACTGATGTATAAAGTTAATGATTAAATAATATCCTTCTGAATCTACAACCTGGAATAGTTAGAAGTGGAACTAAGATTTTTGTGGTAGTAATGGATCATTTGACATAGGTGATAAATGGATTTGGTAACCATACTAGATATGAACCTGATCTACCATGAAGGAACATGTCTTTTGGGAAAATTTAATAAGGAAACACCCCCCATCATCAATTAGATTATCTGACCCAGTTGTAGCTTAAGGATGGATCAATGATCTGGGAATGATATTTGATGTCACGGGATATTTGGAACATCCAAATTTAACCCATGAGGTCTATCATTTTTAGGCTGATGTTGATTGATGGCGGTATTTAGTTATCAATACTAGATTCAAATATGATCTCATTTCCATGGAATGGTAAACATTCAAGGATATTTTCCGCGGGAAATATGTCCATACTGTTATTCAACACCAAATGGAAAAGACTTTATATAATTGAGGAAAAACATAGAAGATACCGAATAATTATATAAATAAACATTTATAATATTATCCATGTAGGAGACATATTTTTTCAGGACATTGAGTAAAAAATAAATCAGTTTTACCCATTATTAAAACAAGGTTCTATAATACCTTTAGATGCATGAGAATTTAAAATCTATGAGAGTGTTTTTTCTATGAGGATAAGGTTGTAATGGATATTTCTGACACATAAGTTCCTCAAAATAAGACTAATAATAAGAGGTCATGTTAAGACAAATTGGGGAAGAATTCAACAATGACTTTTTTGGTATGAAAATCAAATTCCCTTATTTTGAAAAGTGTTGTAAAAAAGTTCATAGAGAACGTCATGTATATTACAGAAAGTTAAAACGATATGGAATTTTAGGACACATGGATGCTGATTTTAAGGAAAATATAATGATAACAATTACATTTTGATGGTTTGATTCATGAAATTTAAAAAGGATGGTCATTTTTATAATATACATCCAAGGCTACTCACTTTTCCTAGAAATCAACATGATTAGAAATAGACGGTTTTTGGAAAATCCTGTGAAACTACTTCAATATATGTTGATTTTTCTAAAATAAGTTGTATCATTTATATTTAATGTTTTTAAAAAATATTGATATGGCTTGATTGATTTGGGGTCGACCCATTCATTCACTTATAAGAATTTTTTTTTACATATGATATTCCACCTGAAGAAATGAATCCAAAACATACACTTAAAACACATGGAGGATATATTATATAAAAATTAAATTATTAGAATATCTGAATCATTTTCTATGGGAGGACATTAACTACAATCCTTGTTTTTTCATTTTGTAGAGTTTTATTTTATCCTGGTTATGGATTGGAATTATTTTTACCATGATATGATCGACTTTATAGTTAATGTAGATGTTTTTTATAAATATTTTATTTTTATATACAATAATACACATATAACATTGATGACTTATCAGGAAGTAAGAGAACAATTAAAATATGGGATTTATATTTCTCTTTTACAAATTGATGGAGACAAATGAACCATTCAGATTAATGATGTTCTAGTGATAAATGAGTATCCTGATGTTTTTTCAGATGATTTTCGAGGTTTTATTACTGATTGAGAGGTAGATTTTACTATTTATATAGTTCATGATGGAAATATAATTTAAAAAAACCCTTATTAAATGGATCTAGTATATCTTCTTGAAATGAAATGGAAGTTGATTGAATTATTAGTTAAAGGGTTTATCCGACTTATTTATCTTCTATGGGTCCTCTTTTATTGTTTGTTAAAAATAATGATTGTTCAATGAAACAGTACATCAATTATAGAGACTTGAATAACATCATGGTGAAGAACAAGTATTTGGTCCCTCATATCAATAATTTCTTTGATCATCTCGTTAGAGCACTATATTTTTCTAAGGATTACATGTGTCGGGGAACCATCAGCTGATGGTAAATGATGAATTCATTATGAATAAAATGTTTTGTACAAGAACTGGGAATAAATAATTTTTTATTTATTCTATTTGGATTTTCTATTTAACATAGATTATTCAGTGATCTTATTAATATAATATTTTATAAGATCTTCTATAAGATTGTAGTTTTGATTATTTATTAAATTTATGTATATTCTAAATTTAAAGTGGAGCATGGGGACATCTATGAGTTGTCTTTAAAACATTAAAATAAAAAAAATATGGGTAAATTTTCATGTGAGAATTTGTAATGTAAATAAATTCATTCCTTTGTCACTTTTTTCATAAATATCTCTTAACTACTGATCAAACCAAAAACAATGGTTGAAGAATGGACATGACTAAAAAATAAAAGAATGGTTTGGAGTTTCCATGGATTTACAAGATATTATCAGAGATTTGTAGAAAACTATTATTTGTAATTTATCCCACTGACTATGTTAACTAGATAATTATTTAAATTAATCTAGACAAAGGGATATGATAAATTTTTTCATGAATTGAAAAGTATATTTTTTAATGATCCAATTTTTTCCTTGGCATCCAGGAATGTGGATTTTATTCACCTATAATGATGATTATTTGAAAGGACATGGTTTTTTTAATGCAGAATGATTTAGTAATTTCTTATGCTCCACGTCAGTTAAAACCTCATGAGTTGAATTACCCTTGAAATGATTTGGAATTATCTATTATTTTTTTTATTAAAAATTAAGTGGAATTATTTTTATAGATTACATTGTGAAGTATATAATTATCACAAAATTATGAAGTATATAAACACTCATAACGAATTGAACATGATACATATAATATAGCTATAACTAATCAATGATTTTGATTGAAATATTGGTTTCTATCCTAGAAAATAAAATAAATTATATGATGCTTTGAGTCTAAAAAATAATTCTACATTAACCACGTATCATATGGAACATGAACCCTTGGTTAATGGTTTGATAAATATTATGTTGGAAGATGTTGGTCTATGATATTCCTCTATTTTGATTCATGTATCTCGGTAGTCATCTCTCTTAGATAGAATTATGCATGTGCTGTAGGAAGACTATGAGTTACGAAAAATAGATGAATTGGAAAAAAAAGTATGTCTCCCAAATTTAATATTAATAAATATTATTTCTTGATATCTGTAATGAGATTATGTGTGCCTTGTGATTCAAAATTGAATAAAGATATATTATGTGAAGCTCATAATTCATCATTTTCAGTTCATCCTTGATGCACTAAGATGTACAGAGACCATTAGGAGTATTACTGATGGGAGGGAATACAATGAGGTATAGTTTATTTTACCATAAAATGATCGAAAGTTCAATAGGTTAATTAAATTTGTCATTTATCGAAGTGGATGCTTCATATTTTTCAATGTGTCAGATTTAAAATGGGAAAATATATCCTTAGTAATAATTTGGGGCTACCAAATAATTCTCAATGTGAGAATGTAATTGGGTTATTATTGATCGATTGAAAAAATCATTTCATTTTCATGCTAGTCAAGACACCTTATATCTAGAACAAATTTTTTTATTATACCTAGAATATTTTTTCATGTTTCTTGGAGTTCCTTAATAAATTGTATCTGACCATGATACCATGTTATGTTCTATGTTTTAGAATGTTATATAGATGTCATTGGGCGTGTAATTAAATTTTATCACAACTTTTCATCCTCAATCAGATGGGAAATTAAAGTGAACGATTTATAAATCAGAGTGTATGCTTGAATGTTATTCAATGGATTATGAGGGAAGTTGTGAATAACATCATTCATTATATGTGTTTTCATATAATAATGATTTTCATTCCAGTATATAGATGTAACCTTTTGAGTCATTATATGTAAATAGGTTCTAAACTCCATCATTTTGAGATGATGTCTGGGAATGTAAGATGATATGACCTAAATTTTTGATGATGTAGCTGAGACAGTGAACATTATCCAACAATATATGAGGAAAACTTAGAGTATGTAAGAAATTTATAAAGATAATAGGTGGAACAACCTTTAATTCAATGTAGGTATGCATGTTTTCCATAAAATCACTCCACGAAAAAGTGTTATGCACTTAGGTAAGAATTGAAGGTTAAGTCGGCTGTTTGTTAGACATTAGGAAATCCTTGAGAATGTTGGACCATTTTCTCACCAATTTATATTGCATCTAGTTTTATATTTGGTACACAATGTTTTTTGTAGTTTCAATGATATGAAATAATGAGTTAGATCCATCTCATATTTTGATCTAGGAAATTGTTCATCTAGAAGACAAACATTGATATGAAGATAAAAAAAATGCATAATCTTGATCAAATATAGTTAGAATTTTGGAACAAGGTAATTCACGAGGTCATGGTTTGGGGGAGAACCCACATGAATTAATAAGCAACATGGGTTTTTTAAAATTCTTTGATGGAAAAATAACCCAATTTGTTGAAAAAGTCAATAAAATGGTAAGGATTTAATTTCAAAGGGGGGAGATATAACAACCCTTGTATTTATAGAATAATCATTTCTCATATTTATTATTATTCATGAATTAAATAGTTAAATTCATTATGTTAAATAATTTATAAAATATTTTTTTTGTTAAAACAATTTCTTATGTAGTTATATATAAAACATTAATTTTCATGAATTTAATTTTAATTCGGAAAAAATATATTATTTTTTAAATTAATCAAGTTTAAATTATCAAATTATTAATTTTTGTTCAATTTTTTAAAAAGGAAATTTTTTGGTGAATAATAAAATTTAATGTTTTTTTAAAATAAAATATTTTTGTAACATCACTAAGAATTAATTATGATGTCAAATTTATTAAACATATAGAATTACTAAATTATTAAATTATTAAATAATTATTTTATAATAAATAACTCAAAATTGTTATATTTTAATTTATTTCATGATAAGTGTAAATTTTTTGTCTATGCTGACATAGTCCATGCGTCATAGTGAAAGAGCCAAATTTAGAACCATATATAATATAACTATGTAATAAAAAGTATTTTATATATTTATACATTAATTATTCAGAATAATTTATGTCTTTTCTATTAATTTTGAATAAGAAACTATTTTTTATGTCTTAATTTTAAATAAATGAATAGAATTTAATTTGATAACAAATATTTTTAATGAATAAAATATTTTACTAAATTATTTAAAAATCATAAAAATAATGAAAAAGGAAAAAAATATAAGATTAATTTTAAAATATGATCTCCCATTATTTTATTCATTTTGGATGACATTATTCGTATATTACAGTAATTATATTTTAATATGTTATGTTATTCCTAAATAACCCCTCACCTCAATTATAAAAGGAGACTCATCCCTTCACGAAATTTAATCACATTAATCTATATTTCTTGACAATATTCTACCAAATTCTCTTATTCTCATCCCTTTATACATTATAGTTCCCCTGTTCTCACTACTTCCATGATCCTAGAGAGGATCTACAAGAGATATTTTAAGTGGAAAATTCATTCTTTTTCTCATCTAAATTTATTGTAATCCTCACCTCATATAAAATGTTTCATGATAACTATTGTATTATATATAAAAATTAATATTTTCGATAGCATATTTCTCAAAAAATATTTCATTTTCTTATTATATTGTAATATAATGAAATCATCATCCATGGTATATCAATTCACTACCTTCATGTATAATGAGTTATTTTCCCTTTACCCCAGTGATGGAATGTTTTAATTCACATTTAATTGTTTAAAATTTATAAAATATATATATGTTATCACATATGGACTATTACTTCTATTTTAAAATTAATTCCATAATAATATGACATTAGAAACCATTAAAATAACAAACACGAAACAATTGAAAGAATGAAAAAATTAATAAATAGTTGTAAAATGTAATACTAAGATCATGTAAGGTATTATAATAATGATTATAGTTCTATAATAAATAAATAACACACTTCATACATTTTTACAGTAATTTTTAACACTTTTTTATAATTAGAACTATAGGTATGATACATTCCTTTTATAATCTGTTAAACTGTCTCTTATAAGAAATTATAAAAAAATATTTTTTTATATGGAGTTATTTATTCCCTCTTTCATGAATATTTATTGATAAAATATTTCTTTTATATGTTTCCTTTTTTATATTTTAATAATATGGATTCATTATTATGTGAAAAATTATTATATTTTAAGATTAATTTTTATGAAAAAATGGTATTTTGAAATATGAATTTTATTTCTCATTAGTTTAAATTTGTTTGAAGGGTTTTATTCATGATAAATTCGTGTACAATGTTTATTATGGATTAAACCCATTATAGATCATGATATGTTTGTTTGATCCTGTTTATAGCTCATGCTATGTTGGGTTAAGATCCATTATAGATCATGATATGATGAGTGAACCACATTATTGATCTCCAATGCATTGGGTACTCTGAAGATGGAAGTTGACAAAAAGGGTCCTCTATTTTCAATTTTTTATGTATGAGTGATCTGACAGATATATCCCACTAAAACATTATGATTTCTCTATGCATGATAATGAGTTTCAAGAAAAGGAATTTTTAGGGATTTTAGTGTTTTTACCGGACTGATAATTCCCTTTTTTTATGATCCTTATCTAGTTTTTAATTCTCATACCAAGTTTGAGTTTTTTTTCATATGGTATAAAAATTGGTAAGATAAATGAATAATTCATATTTAATGTTTTGAATATTTTTTTGATAAATAATGTTTTATTTTAAAATGAATCATATTAGAAAAATCGGACACTCCTTTAGTACTATCCTCATTCTATAAATTTGGTATGTTTTGTTTGTATTATGAAATAATTCTCTAGAACACTAAAACTAAATAGATAATCAATGTGAAAGAATTTAAATTCATGAGTAAAATTCAAAATTATGTACTATTTAAGGGTCTGGTCCTTATATTGAGGCCATCATTTCTCCTTTCTAAATTAATAATTTTTTAGCATTTCTATTTACAGACAATAATGTAAATTTTTTTACCAAGAGTATTTTTCAAATGATCATATTTACCAATGACCATAATGTACAGATGGACATATAACATTCGAGTCACGATTGTATTATTTTCTATTATAATCACATTATTATTAAAGATATTTAGTTTTATTGATTTTAATGTAATATAACACGAATTAAATCATGAAATAAAATATCATATAAAAAGTTCGGTTCATTTCATATAATCATTTATAAAAAGTATGAATAGAAAAATTAATTAAACCATTCATGGAGATGGTAGGTCAACGTTCTCTTGGACATAGTTTACATTTTTTAAATGAAGGCATTTAACAAATGAAAATTGTAATACATATTTATAGAATTCTAATTTTATCATAAATATCATTAATATTAATTAAACCCATTATTAAACCCAAAGGTATATGTTGGAGATAAAAAATGAATTTTATCACTACATGGAGATTGTAAGCTGTACATATTCATGAACGAGGTTTTCACTTACCTTTTAATGAGAAAGAGGATGTATAATGGTGTTCTTATAATAATAATAATGACATTTAATTATAATTATTATACTAAATTTATTATTTTATGATTAAAAACATCCATTAATAGTAGGTAAGAAAGAGTAGAAAAAAAAGTGATCAATTAGAGTGATTACCTCTTATTCATAACGACTCTATTAGATATCCTCTAAATGGATCTAGAGATGATAATTTGAAAAAACAAACATCTCAATATTATATCAAGTTAAGTTGATAATTGAAATAGGCATGGTATGGTCAATATATAAAGATCATACATGGTGTAATGAAGTTAGGGATGAGGTTCCCTTTAATAATTGAGGTAAGGGGAACTTTTGGAATATCACAAAAGATTAGATTTTAACAATTAAATTTTCAATCCAAATAACAAATGGATAGGGATTGAAAGGTAAGATAATATCATATTTTAATATCACCATCCAATATATTTTATATATATTTTGGTTATATTTAATAATTATCATTTTGATGAATACACGGTTAACATATTTTATTTTATACAATGAAAATAACTATTTCAATATAAAATGGTCATTATTGTACATATATAGTGAAAATTGGACCATAAATTGAACTGTTATGTCATTTTAGACCATATAATTATCAATGTGTATTTTTTAAAATATTTTTATGACAATTATGTAATTTAATTAAATATTACACCTTTAAAATAGAATTAATGTTTATTTTAATACTATCAACTACATTGATTACTAAATATATCAAAAAATCATTAAATTTAAAGAAAACTATTTTATTATATCCACATCATGTAATGATGATATGTATAATTTCTGTATTACCTTAAATATATCAAATTATATGACATTTAATATTTTAATTTTCATTTAATTTATTTTTTGTTAATTGAATAATTAGTTCATAATCATTGTTTAGGAATTTAGGCTAATTATTTAAATCCTAAAAATTATAAATAAATTATCATGATGAAGATAAATTTTTCCGATTTTGAAATACTATTTAAATTAGAACAAATCACCAATATTACCACATAATAAAAAATTAGTGTTCATTAAAAACATGAATGTGACATCTCGGACTTCTGTTCAAGTAAAATGAAATGCCCCGACCCCAGTTACCTAGAGTCAGTGCATTATTACATAACATTGACATGATCAAAAGAGTTGAAGTCTCGAAAGACTGATTAGTTTATTAGCCTTGGAAATTCAAGATATATTCATAAGGTTTACATTACATCAACAAATGGAAAACTACAACAAAATTGTTTCCATAGAAAACACAGAGATCCCATTGACTATCCCTACAAGTTAGTAATAATATACTTCACCGCATCTAGGGAAAAATAAATCATAGAAATGGGCGAGCTCAAATGCTCAGTAAGGAAAACAATATAGCAGATTCTTTCATAAATAAACATAAACATTTAAGGAAATGTGTAAAACTAAAAAAAATCCTTTTAAAAATAAACTTAATCATAATATGGAAAATATAAATCAAAATAATTCCATTTTCTTACTCACATGGATATTTTACTAGTCGAATAATCATATGAAATATCAATATCCACCTTCATAATGATGGAATTCATAATGCCAGACTTTTATAACAACATATTCAAGGCCTTATGCCAAGACTACAAATAAGATTTTTTCAAGGCCTTGTTCAAATACACTAGTTTGTCTCATGAGAACTATCGATGCGTCGAGGAGCTATAGTGGGATCCACCCATTACTTACTATGTCAAATGAATTCCTCATATGAAATGGTTTAAACATAACATAAACATTCGTATTAAAACTATCATATGAAATGTCAATAATTTATCCATAAACAATGAATGGTATGAAATAACAAATCCAAAGTCAAACATATCAAAAAACTATCAATACAATATGGATGTTTTGTATCATAATAAATCAAATTCAAAAAAACATAAAATCCATCAATGTATTTTTAAATAGATAAAATCAAAACCTTTTTAGATAAATATCTCTTTCTATTTGTAAATCTTTTAAAAGTCACATAATTATTAAAGAAAACATTTATATTTTAAAATATTCTTATAATATTATAAGGGAAGCTTTGACGATGTTATCACAGTGGAAAATAGCCGCAACCTCTGTATAAGATAAAAAAACATTCTTACCTTAAATTTTTTGAAAAGGTAAAAAAGTACCTTGTTTTGAAAATGATGGAAAGATTCATTTATAAACATCTTATAAAAGTTAAAAAGGGTATAAATTACTTTAACCCATAGTCTATTAAATAGTAATAATGTTTTGAAATACATTTTTTAAAAACATGGATGTGGATGATAAAGGGGTCCCAATAGATAATTACGTATAAACAACCACAGATAATGAAGAGATTGTAGAATTAACCCTTACCATGCACTTTTCCATGGTTGAGGGTAAGATAAACTCATGTATAAAGGTGAAATAATTTTTATTCAATTATACAAGAATCATAAACATTAATATGATATCATATATGATCTTTTAACATTTCATTGTTAATAATATCTTAGTATTATCATTCTTTCAGGTGTTAATAGATTCGATTTCCATGATATTATTTGTCATGTGAGTCATATTTGTTATGGATGGGATGTATATTATTCATATCTATAATTATATAACATCTCTAAACATTATTTTTAATCATCTAATGAAAATTATTCTTGAATGGATATGATGGGGAATTAATCTCATCGCGTTCCTAGAGACGGTATTCCGTATGTACGCACGAGCGACAATATCATTGTTTTGATATTAAAATAATATATAATTTGATGGAATATAATATATATAGGATCATTATCATGTTATATTTAATATTTACATAAATTACACATCATTATTATGCCCAACCAAATAATAATGTATTGAATAACAATTACACCACGAGGTGGGGATGGTAAGTTGTGCGTACGAACGTATGGTGATATGTCATTAAAAGGATGGATAGAATAATGAATTTGGTTGTAAAAAATTTATAATAACATCACATTATATTTAAGATACTTGTGTTATTATTTTAGAATGGATACAAAAAATAAAAATGAAGTGGAAGAAGAAAGGAAAATGAAAGATGTGATGAAATATTTACCTCTTTTTCGGGTTCTTCCTTTTGATTTGATCAAAAGGTCTCGATAGGTTGCCTTTCTGACTAAAATAAGGCATCTTGGATGAAAGGACGATAGTTGAGAGGGTATTTGGGCAGAGGATAGCTGATCCAAAGAGGTTTATATTTTATTCTAAGGTTGTTTTTGGTTGAATTACACTTATCTAATAGAATTAGGACATGTGTTAGGCTAATAATAATATCAATTTTACCCTTAAATACCATATTTACATTTATCCGTGGTAAATAAAAGTAAAAAAGTTACTATTCACCCAAAAAAATTATTTTCATTTTATTGAACCACATTTTTCTTACTGATATAAACCGTCTCTAACGGATTTTTGAAATTCCACATAGAGAGGTAGTAAAATTATGTTTTATGTAAATTTGAAAATTCTCCTAGGAGGTGGGTAAAAGACGGTGAGAAGTTCACTAAAATTTTTATATATCTAAAATTATTATAAACAAACTCCAATAAATTAAATTGAATGCATATATGTGTTATGTATCTATTTTAACATAAAATAAAATAAAATTAAATAAATAATTATTTAAACAAAAATTCGATTTTAAACTATAACTCAGTGTTTCCTGCTATTTATCAAAAATCGAATGTTTTTAGAAAATACCAAAAATTAAACCTAAGATAATTTCATTATTCTGAATCAAAAAATGGATTCCATTTGGAAAGATAAAATTTATAAAATTTTAGAAATTTGGTATTACTATTCATAATAGCTAGATTGATTGGTTGTGGTGTGTTAGAACTCGAAGTTGTGTACCACACACGCAACTGTATTATTCAAATAGAAGTATACCGTTGAATCTTGGGGTGTTATAAAAAATATTATAAAGCTCATAATCTCATTAAAGTATCCCCAAATGTTTTAAATAAATTTATATCGTGAAAATTTGTTTATTAAGATCAAAATTGACACTTATATTAATTAATTACATACTCCCTTCCCCATTTGAATACATAAGAGAAAATTTAAGAAAATAAAAGTTATATATTGTGGCTTTCATCTAATTATATAATATATAAATCATTTACAGAGACAATGGTCTATTAAAAATCTAAATTTTGTACCTTAGGTGTTATGAGTAGAATTAAATTCATCATATAAGAATTTTTAGTATATGTTATGGTCGTATCACTTATTTTTAATCCATATTAACATGTTTTAACCTCTAAATATTTAATATATTTTACCATAGTTACTATTCATATTAATTAAAATTAAAAGGTCCTACTTACCCAATTGAAATCTCTGGATTCTATATATTTAAATAATTTATCAAGTTCAATACAAATAAATTTATGAAATTTATTTTAATGTAATTTCACAAAATGTGACAAAAACTGATTTTTAGGGAAAAACTAGACTATTAAGCATGACACGGGATTTATTATTATCCTATGCTTAGAAAAATATATTTAAATGTTTAAAAGTTTTTATCGAGTAAAAAATGTATAAATTTAATTATAATAATTTCCCATAATTGACTTAATACATTGATATACAAGTCATTCTTATCATAATACAATTTTTTTAGAAAAACATCACTTTGATTTTAAAATATTATTTTATTTAAAATAAAAATCATTTAATAAATAAGTATATTTTTAATAATTTATAAACAAAATGTTTTTAATTTTTTGGTTATTAATATTTTCAAGGGAATGGATTCGTTTGGATTGACCCTTTTTGTGTTCATGAGACTTGTGGATCATAGAGGAGGCTAGGATGATGTTTGGAGGAGTTCGTGCTACAAATTGGGAGCAAGGAACATTGACTATGTGTGAGTATGTTTCAATCAATGTAGAATAATTTCATTTAGTGAAAGTGGGATTCACATTTTGTAATATTTCTGGATTTAAAAAATAAAATAAAATTGAAATATGATTGATTTATCGGTGTAAATCGACCTCAGGGAATTACATGATGTGAAAGGGGATTACACGTCATGTAATCCACCTCTATTTTATGTTTCAAAAAATTTTCCAACTACACATGTTGTTAAAACATAAGGCAATTTCCTCCCTCTCTCTCATTCCAAGAAACCCTAATATACCCTCTCTAGCATTTTGGATTCTCTTAGATGTGGATAGATCATTGGGCTTCCATATTCAATCCATGGTGATCCAAGGTGAGTTTTACCACTATTTTGTATTGGTTTATCCTATACTAATGGTGTTTCCATCCCATTATTCTCTTTGTGCTATTTAGTTTCCATACACATGTTTCTAATGGGGTTCTCTCGGTTGTTATGGGGGTGGTCATGTCATGACTTCCATAGGTGGAAGCAGTTTTTATCGAAGGGGTGGCTAGAGGTATGTGGCATGGTTTGTACTCACAAGAAAAAAATCAATGACCTTTTTGAGTTAGAGGATTTGTTTATTCACAATTTATTTATGAAAATTTATAGATTTATTATTGTTTATCCCCTTTGAACATAATGGAATTGACCTAATTGAATACTTGAATTGGTTAAAATAATTGGTATCGATTGTATTGGGATATTACTAATTTATACCATGATAATTTTCTAGCTCTTAAATTGGAGGATAGAGTGATATCTATTCCAATATGGGTTTAGCAATTTCGTCCTTATAGAAAATATTAAAGAACGTAAACTGAAAATTATTGGATAATTAATTGTATAAAATATAAGGAGTCATGGTTAGTGAATATGGTTATTATTGTAATTTATTATTAATCAAACTGAGGCAAGTATGCATGTTTAAGATAATCTGGTTAATAAACATGAAGAATGATGATTCTTGTTGATAAAATAATTAAATACCTGTAAAATTAATTTTTTTAATTAATTTTTTGATACCTATAATATCTAGATTCTTAGGTTTCCCATATTTTTATCCTTTGATAATGAATCTATTAATACAATATGATGTAATAATTTGGCATGTGATAAATGATAAGGCCTTTGTAGCGCATGTGTTTCCTACTTTCTTGTAAATTCCATGTGCCTCGTGCAATGGATCAATGATATCTCAATGTTTTTAATGGATGAGTTCCTTGTTTTAGGGACATGATCCTGGTTGTTATATTTTTTTCCATCTCATTTTGATTTGATATTATCCTTGGATGGCTAAGCATGGAGGGTTTTTGTTATATGGGGGGAAGGGTGGTCCAGATGTGTTGTGAGCCAGTGATGGCTGGTCAAGGAGGGTTGTTAATATATATAGGGTAGGGGGACCAGTTGATATGGAAGTAGTTGAAGTCAATAGTGAAAAGGATTCATTTTATGAATTAGGGTATCAAGTATGACAATAGAGGTGGCATAACAGATTAATTTTGGGCTTACCTGTTGTTAGGAAAGTTGGATTCTAGTTCGAACAATTGTTTAGTTGGAATCTAGGTTGTTTGTTTATATTAATTCCTTTTCTCACTGTTTGATGAAGAAAAATATGGTTGGTTACTCTATTTTCATGGGAGGCAATGACTTCTGGGGTATCCCACATGCGTTATTTTTATAGATCCTCAGGATTGGATGAGCTTACTCTCCTTCTATAGGAGTAAATGAATCGACGGTTAGTTCATTTACACACTATGTTGATCCCCTTATGTTTGGGGATCTTAGAATGGTTTCCTAGATAACCTAGTGATATGGAATGTAATGTAGATAAATAAATTAATAAAGGTTTAATAAATGGGGTTTGATCTTTCATTAAAGCAATGCAGAATAGTATATTCTATGAATTCATAGATTTAGTATAATGATTTATGGAGGGAATGGATATTTGATGTAATGGTAGTGTTATGTAACATGTAAATGATAATGGTTAATTAATTATTAATAATTAAAAAATATAAAGTTTAACTAATTAAAAGGAATTTGATAATTTAATGTTGCTCTTTAAATGGTTCTGTGCATATAGGATAACTGGTCTTTACAGTGGCAGGGTGGTGTATAAGATATGTTACTTGTTGTTGTGTCTGAGGATAGGAAATGATCTCAATGTGGTTGTGAGATATATTATATCCTGTAATTTTTTTCAATACAATACCCCACTTTCGGTTAGGAAAACTAACACCACAGGGATTCTGAGCCCTTGGGATGTTTTCCAAAACATTATGGTGTGAGGATAGATTTATGACTACCCCCTTTGGCCCCACTCTCTTCTCATGGTAGATATTCGTGATAGTATGAAAGGTGGTTAGTTTTCCCTATATATGTGTGTATAGTTCTGTAATGGATAATGGTTATTTCACACACATATACTCTAGATATAGTTTCCTACAGACTAAAATAGGTATGTCATGTATATGTTGTGATGGATTGAAGATCCTTACTCGGTGTATGGGATTTGATGGTTTGAGGTATAATACCTGATGCGTGATACATGTTATTTGAGTTGTGGTGGCTCTTGGAAACTACTTGGTCAAATTGGTATATGTTGATGTGGTGGTGTGTTGCATGTGATGCTTGTTGTGGTGCTTCACCTAGGTGTCTACATGCTAGCCATTTTAGAGTGGGATGCTTATGTCAAGAAACATTGGGGCATAGAGGAAAAATAGTTGGGATGATTTAGTGTGATTCCCAAGATATTCTTTATTATATTATATTCTATTGTATAGGATACATGGTGAGAGTATCCATGGTGTGGGTGATAACATAGTATACATGTTTAGGTGATGAGTTAGTTTCACTTGTTGATCACTATGCTTTAGTATGCTTCATTACTTTTTCTCGAGAGGATCTGAGGAGGATCCAACTAAGTATACTATTACACTCACCATATATATATAATTTAATTTATGTTTTTTGGTGTAGGATGGAGATCAGGCTGGATACTACTAGCTGGTGGGTTTCCAGGGCTTTTTTGGATTTTGGCCGCTACCGTATTTACCTTATTTTGGCACATGCAATTTCCTATTTCAATTATAGTAGTTATTTAATACCATTAAATTTTTTTACTTGAGTATACATTTATTTTTTAGTTTTAAAAAGAATTGGTAGGTGTATTTCATATCTGTCTCTTTAGAAAGTGGTTCTCATGGAGGGTAATTAATACCATCTGCATGTTTATTATACCCATGGTGCTAGTCACTAACCTATGTCCTACTAGAGGCGCGACTTAGCGGTCACTATCTCTCTTCTACCATTGTCTCCTAGGAGTGGTACACATTGTGGGGAGGGGTTCTTGATATTGTGGTATCAGTGGCCTGGATGAGGGAAATGATGGAGTTTGGAGTTATGAATAGGTGAGGTTTCATGGTTTGGTATGTAAATCGTGTCAACTATGTTTTTCAAGAAATATAAACATTAGAGACATTAAATTTCATAGTTATTTAGGGACCCTAGTGATCTGATGCATAAAAATTTATTCTTATAGTCAATACTGAATTTGGTGATACTTGTTTGATGGTAGAGACCTAGGAAATGATCATGGAAATTTATTCATTGTGATAGTTTTTGAATGGTTAGACCTTTAGATATGTTATAATAAATTGAATAAATGAAAATGTGAAATTAATGTTCAAGTATTCTATATTATAGGTTTAGGATCTCTACCTATTTTTTCATTTAGAGGTATGGATCTAGGTCATAGTCCTTTTCATGTTTGCGTAGAATATGTTTAGTAGCCTGAGCCAATAGCATGCAGTAGAGTAGTGGTTGAAGAAGAGGAAACTATTATGAGGACACTATGAGGGTATCAGGGCTAGAGACAACTGAGACATGAGTTCTCTATTTCAGATGTAGTAACATAAGACTGGTTTGATGAGGATGAGATAGATATTAATTCAATATTATGTTGGATGGAGAACTATATGTCATTGGATTTGACGTTGTCATGTGGGGAAGTGAGGTAGTGGTGTTTTGTGTTCCTCGTGGATAGTGAGGAGTATGAATTCTTGTGGAAGGTGTTACCAGATGATTTTGGAGGCAAGATTCATTCTTTTCCTGTGATGGAATCCAGTCAATCATCGTTACATACCCTTTATAAGGGGAGCTCTAGTGTTCAAGAGTTTGGAATATATTTCTGGAACCTTCAGCGATATGCATTGGTCATATCAATGGATGATGAGGCCAGGGATAGAAATTTAAAATATGATTTCCATCAATAGATACAGTTCAAATTCAACCAAATTCAGTTGAATATATTCCTTGTATTACTGGAATGAGGATAGGTTTTCTGCATGATGTTATCCAGAACCGTATTATCATGATATAGGAGTCATTATGATTCATAATAAAGTATATTTTTGGTTGAGGTTCCTAGTTTTCAAGGCCAAAGAACATCCATTTATCCAGGGGTAGGTCCCCACCCTCGATGTCTCATTTCACTAGGGTTTGTGTCTCTTAGAACCATGTTGAGGGATAAATTATGTGGTTTTATTTTGAAGGTCCAGGTCTTCAATGACATGAGTGCCTGACCTTTCTATGAAGTCAGTGTGCACCAGTTGTTCCACTTTAGGTTCCTCCATTGATGTAGTTCCATCTGAGGTGGCAGCAGCATGCTACTCATGTTTTTGATCAGTATGGTAAAGATGGGGTAAGTAGAGGTCATCCCTAGGACACTCCACTTCCTTAGATTTAAGGGTTCTGTCATAGAGGTAGTCATCATCATTGTTGGAGAGGTCATGGAGCAGACCCTAGAGAGATTCATGATTTTTCATTTCCATATATATTCTATCTAAACACCGTTTGAGGTACCCTTTTCTTTATTTTGGCTTTTTTTCATACATTATGTGGTCCAGGAGTGACACACTATTTCATATCGTCTAAACTTTTCTATGTTTTGGGACAGGAGGTAGATTGGATTCTTGTACCCTTGGTGTTGACTACGCCTGTTGGAGGTTGAGATGACTTGTTTGAATTATGTAGGAATTGTGAGCCATTTATGGTCTAATACCACTCTTGGGTAGATTTCTAATTTTTCTAGATAAAACAATATGGTATAATCCTAGGAATTTATTGATTGTATTTAGTGTAGGCTATCATGGATTTATCCAGGGGGAAGGTTGTTTTTTTATGCTTATGGAGAGCCAGTGATGTTTTTTGGGAAGAGAGACCCTCATAAAGGTCAGAGACATGTTCATTCTTATCATCCATTATGGTTTTAAAAATTATAAGTTCATTTGACTCTCAACAGTTTCTGTTTACCAAGGTCATAAAATATTACCCTGATGTCATTCTAGAAGAGGATATATCATTACCCCCTTGATGATAGATCTAGTTTGGGATTAAACTATAGCTAGGCGTGTCTCCAATGATGATCTCTCCAAGCTGGATATGACCTTATATATTATGAGAGCTACGTATGAAGCATAATGGTCTATTGTATAGTGGTTTTGGTTATCCGAGTGTGTCACTATGGGGTGCACCAATTTTTCATGTAAAGAAGGGTGATGGAAGCTTGTGGTTTTTTGTTGATTATCATAACCAAGTGAAAGTGAAGAACTGATATCCTCTTTCATATATTGATCATTCATTTATCAAATGCAGTGTTTGAGATTGTTTTAGATGATCAATTTGTGGTCAGGGTGTCATCTGATATGAGTGAAGGATGAGTATATTCTGAATATTTTTTTTCATTGTCTTCATGGGAATTACAAGTTCATTTTGATGTCATTCGGTGTGATGAATTCCTCATCTATGTTCATGTGGATGATGAAAATTTTGTTCCGTGAGTTCCAAGATATGTGTGTGGCAGTTTTCCTTGATGAAGTCAGTATGTACATTGTGTTTGAGGAAGATCATGATGCAAATATAAATGAAATTTTGGGTGTTCTTCATTATCATTATGTATTTGTGGTGATCCAAAAGTGCGAGTGTTATTATCAAGAATCCCATTAATAGATCATTCTAAGTCCCATCAATGAGTAGCTATGGATCCATAAAATATATAAGTAGTTTTGTCCTAGGAATCCGCTAAGATAGTGACCTAGATCCAATTTTTTCATTTGTCTTGCATGATATTATATAATGTTAATAGATTATTTCTCTCAGTTTTTGACTACTATAACATCATGAATCGAAAGGATAAGGTGTTCTTGTGGAATGATCAAGGTCATGATTCTTTTGAGTATCTGATGGATAGGTTGTTCAGAGCTCCAATTCATTGTAGTCAAATATAGGGTCTTCAGTTTGATGTTTTTTGTAATACAACACGTCTTGTGTTGGGATTTGATTTGATAGTGTTGAGATCAGTCATATCTTATGGTTACTAGTCGATTTTTCCATATGAGAAAAACTATTCCGCCCAGGATCTTTATTTGGTAGTTCTAGTTTTTTCCCTAAATTATTGAAGACATTACCTTTTCATTGAGAACATTGTGGGCTTCACCAATCATAAGATGCTAAGGTATGTTTTCTCCCAACGAGACTTAAATGTGAATCATTGTCAGTGTCTATTGTTCATATGGGAACATGACATTGAGATTTCATGTACACAAGTAAATGGAAATTTTATGGACAATGAGCTGATTAGAAAGTCACATAGTGATGTAGTGTAGGAAATAAGTGATTCAAGGAGAGTGTTAGAAGGTATCTTAACATTGCACCAAGATATGGTAGATTTCAGGGGAACATGTTGTATTTTTTAGATGATTTTGCAGTCAACACTATTAAATTAGGTGGATGAGTCCTATTTGGGGGATTTGGAGGGGTAGGTCTGGAGATACTAGGTTGTTCGTGGTGAGGCCCTTGATGGTTTCTTTGAGGATGAACAACACTGAGTGTTGTTTAACAAATGAATTTTGGTTCCTTTGTAAATGAAGGAGACATTTCATAGAGTGTTCCATAGTTATCCATTGTTAGTATAACCTGGAGTGTTAATTAATTACTAAGCCTTGATTGGTTAGCTTTGGTGGCCTGGTATAAAGCATGCAGATACAGAGCTTTGATCTCGATGAATGGTCAGCAGAAGGTAAAGGATGAGTAGCGTGTTCCTAATGGTTTCCTCTAGCCATTATATGTTCCCTAGTTGATGTGGGAGGGCATCATGGAAGACTTTATTACCAGTTTACCTTGACCTTAGATAGGATGTGATTCTCTATGGTATTTTGGATCATTTGACGAAATCATCCCACTTTATAGTAATTAATAATTTTTTATTAGTTGAGGTTTTGTGGAGGCAATATCTGGATGAGGTTATGAGACTACAAGGAGTCTCAAGGATGATCATTTTTAATAGATATCGTCATTTTACCTCCAAAGTGTGGAGAGGTATCCAATATGTTTTTGGTAATCATATATTCCTTAATATTATTTTCATATATATATATATAGATGGCCAGAAGGAGCACACCTTCCAGACTCTTGAATTCATGTTTCCCTCTTTTTTCATGGATTTTGGAGGTTCGTGTATGTGGAACATTTCCTTGGTAGAGTTATCTAGCAACAATGTTTTTACTCCACCATCGGCATGGAACCATTTTATGTCTTTGATGGACAACCATTCCATTATTTGTTATGATGGACTACGGTAATAGTGGAATAAATTATCAGTCCAAAGCTGCTGAAAAATATGATAGAGATTGTTAATGTGATTAATAAGTGTATGAAAGTATCATAGGATCATCTGAAATCCTAACTCAATCATAGGAAGTGACCTATAGAGTTCGATGTTGGGGATCACATGTTTCTTATGGTGACTCCCTTTCATGGGAAGTAATGTTTTTTTCATGGGATTAATCATTATCCAATATTTTTTTGGCCATTTAAGGTGTTATCTCATGATCGAGTCATGTCATATCATAAAGAGATTCCCTCGTAGATGAGCTAGTTACACAATGTATTCCATGTGTCACATCTCCATCGATATCTACATGAAGACTCTTATATCATATATTAGGGAGATATAAATTTCAAAAACTATGTGACATTTGAGGAGTTGCTTGAAGAGATATAGGACCGCTGGGAAAATGTGTTTTGCAAGCCTGATATCAATTTAGTTTGTGACTTGTGGTGGCATGATGGTGTGAATGAGAGTACTTGAGAACATGAGCCATAGATACGCACTCCACACCATGAGTTGTTTGATGTTTAAAATGTCTATTGTTATATTATTCATTTTATGGTTTTACACCATTCAATGTTGTGAGATGGAATTACCTTTTTATTATTGAGATTCGCTCTCTTTTTAGAGGTATCTCCCTCTGGAGAGTTTTTAGGAGTTGGTTGTGGTTTTTGTGTAGTGTTGTGCTTGTTCCATTAGTGAGGTGGTGATCTCCTATGGTAATGAGAACCTTGAGTGGTATCTCACGGTCTGGTTGTTTGGATGACCCCTTTATATTTCCTCTATGGGTTGGTTTTTGATTCTCTTGGATGGTAATATTTTTAGGGGTATCTAATGTAATGTCTCCTATATGCATGGATCGACCATTTGAGTGTTCCAAAGGCTTGTAAATATTAGAGGAGGATAAAATTAAGTATGGAGGTGTTTGGGTGATGAGAATTGGGAGCATTGAAATTTAAGGATGTGAGATTTGGTTTAATTCCATGTAGAATAATTTCAAAACATGAAATTAGGATTCATGCCATGTAATATTTTTGGGTTTAAAAAAATAATTAAATTAAATTTTCATGGTTTCTATTTATGAAGTCAAACTTGAGGAAATAAAATAATTGAAATTGTATTTACTTTTAGGTAATCCCCCACTACTGTATGTCTTAAATCATTTTCCTTCCACTGAGGTTGTCACCCCCTACGAGTGTGGCTTCCATCCCTCTAATCCTGGGTGACCAAAAAATTTACCCTCCAAAATTTTGGATTCCTTTTAAGGGGAATAAATCCTTGGGCCTCTTTCTTAAATCGGTGATGATCCCTAGTGATTCAAGCTGTGTTCTTCATTTTTTCTATATATTTATCCCGAACTGATTTCATTTTCCTCTCGTTCTTCTCACGGTTCTATTTAATTTTCATAACCATGTTTCTAATGGGGGTGTCCCTGATTTTTGTTAGTGGGGGGGTTCTGTGACAACATTGGATGGATCCATTTGATGTGGTAGTGGTGATCAGAGATATATTATGTGCTCCATTATCATGTGACGAATTTCGATGACTTTTTGTGTTGGGGGTTTTTTGTTACTCTATTTTATTACATCAAATTATAGAATTATCATGGTTAACCCCCTTGGATCAAAATTGAATTTACCTAATAAAATACATGAACCAGAATATAGAGTTGGAATCGATCACAAATTGACATATCTTGTCATGACCCATCCCCTAAGGCTTGTTCCGTGATTACCCCAAGCCCACCTTCCATAGGCTAGGGGCTCGCGACTAGCACTGATGGTGTATTCTCTAAAACAGGGATGGAAATGCCTTTATAACCTGTAAAAGCATGAAAAAAAGCACACATCAAGATAAAAACTCAAGTAAATTGAATAGTAAACATAGTGAGTACAGTAAGTAAAAGGGGCCAGAATACAAGCCCAACTAGAAAGTACAAGAAACTGAAAGTACATGTAAACTAGAACAGCACTTGAAATAACCCACCAATGATCCTACATGAAGGATAGTTACATATCTTGTATGTTTTTCTTGATAGTACGCCTCGTCTATGGTCCACCTCTTAGGTACCTCCAATCATGGGACTCTCGTCCTCAGTCATCAATATCTGTCATCTGCACCAAACACAACGAGTTGTAGGCATAGCCCATGCAGGGGTGAGTATAACGATACTCAATAGGGACCCCGAGACACCCAAGGTCTCACACATCCACAAAGTATAAACCACAATGGAAGGAAATAAATGATAACCCTACTTAGGTAAATGCCAATACATATACCTAAGTTATCATGTAAATCCATCTCAATCATGAGGAAAATGTAGAGTACCACTCCAAATCCCCAAGCTCAACTGTTCCACAAAGGATGAAATGCCATGAAGGAATGTACCACATAGGTATGCCACAAAGAAGAATAACACCAAGGTATTATCATGAAGGAAAATACCACACAGGTACAGACTCAGCTCATACCAGGTATAACATAAGTATAATTGTAGAGATGATTAGATGTAAATACTAAATCATATTACTCTGTTAAGAGCTAGACCCACACAAGATTGTCAGGTGTTGAACCACATAGGATCACATGGTGCTGACCCACAAATGATCACTAGGTGCTGACCCACACAAGATCGCTAGGTGCTGACCCACACAAGATCGCTCTAACTGCTGACTAACACCTGATCGCTTTTGGTGATGACCAACATAGGAACGCTCTACATTCATCGTGTCACATCTAGCTACAAGGTTCTCACACTATGCTCACTCATCTCCAGGAGGATCTGCCCCACAAGCTACTGGTTCATACACCAACTAACATGATGTACCACGAAGAAGTATCTTAAAAGACTTCCACGTCATAGATGTCTCAGCGTAGTAGATGGCGGTCATTTGGATTCCCGGTCTCTGAGTTATTTTCATTTTTGTCCCAAGTGTCTGGTTGGATTCGTTCTTGATCCAACTTTACCATTCAACAACTTTATCAAAAACTCCAGTGGGGTATACCAAAGGGACTATATCACTCCATGGTTTCTGGTGCCACTGACAGTTCGTCAAACAGATGTCTGGTGCCAATGTTATGGCCCAAATATTGTATAGGGTCGTATCCGGTCGGGGTCCGGTCTGACTCTGTCAGACTGACCCGGTCCGATCATGCCTAGGTGGACATGGTTTGGGTCAACCCAGCCCAAGCCTCTGGGTCTGGCCCAGCCCGTTGGGCGGCCCGGTAGGGCGCGAGGCCGCTGGTGTACCACAGATGCGTGGGACAGCTTGGCTTTAGGGGCATCACGATGGCGCAGGGTGGCTCGACCATAGGGGTGTTGTGAGGTCATGAGTCCATAGGTCAGCCTGGCTGGAGTAGCTCGGCCTGGAGGGCGGAGGCCGTGGGTGCTTCGGGGTGGCTCAGACGGGAGGGCGGAGGCCGCGAGTGGAGTGAGGCGGCTCTTCCGGGGTGGCTCGGCTGGGATTGTGGAGGTCGTGGGGGGTATGACAGGGAGGATGGATGTTGTGGGGCGACTTGACCAGAGCGTCTTGGAGGGCCACAGGTGGAGCAGCATGGTCGCGGGGCACAGCAGGTCACGCGGGGGGGGGGGGGGGGGGGGTGCTTCGAGACCGCAGGGCGGTGCAGCAAGTCGCGGGTGGCAGAGCGGCGTGGGTCACGAAGGCTGTGTGCAGCAATGTTGGTCGAGGACGGCGGAGCCATGATCAGTTTCCACTGGGTGGCATTGTTTCCTTCATCACTATCACTGCCTTCGTCCCCTTCGTCACGATTCTTGAATTCCACAGGTGCCAACCACCGACACCGGTCACCACCTTCTTCTATTATGAAGAACACACCAAAGAAGCAGAATGGTGAAGGGTTCGATCCATGTTTGTTTGGCCCGCACCCTCCTCGTTAATGTGGTAGTAATAAGCTCAACAAAATCAAGAGTCAATAACTACACACTCTAAAATTTTACATGATTCATGGATCCAATCGTTTTGGTTGATCCACATTCTCTATGTTTTCCATGAATGAGGAAATTAATCAAGAGAATTCATGAATTCAATAATAACCCCCTACCTCGATTGATTTGTCGACAGAGGTCACGAGGAAGGACAGACATCGTTGGGGATAGATGGATGTAGATGGCATCGGTGTCTCCTCATTTGTTGGTGGAGATGTTCCTTGTTAGAAATCCTTCAACGGAGTTTGGAGAATATTTCATCGAAGGTGAAGCATTCTTCGTTGGTGTTCTTTGTTGGAGAGCTTTTTCCAAAGGCTCCTTCCTTTTCCAATGATAACTTTCTCACCAACCCTCCAAAATGAAAAGGTGTCCAATATAATAATATATGTTGGCACAATTCCAAATTGGAATAAATTAATAGAGTTTGCATAAAAATGTTGTAGGAGTTGAAGAGGCTCCCCCACATTTAATTAGAAGTTTGAGGATTTTTCCCATTAAAGGGGAGTTCAAGTGGGGTTTATACTCATGTGGTCCCCACCACCAAAAACCTCTCAATGGAGGTTTAGTTCAAGTGGTCCCCACCTATGAAACATCCACATGGGAGTTTCAAAATAAAATAAAAATAAGATGTTACACCATTTTATATTATATTTATTCATTCACAAATAAGGGAAAAACTAACATCCACCCTTGACCTACTATGGTCGAGGTGAAGGTCTCCTTATGAAAATATCAGTGCTTCGAGTTCAACGGTGCCCTCAAGATTCAATTCTGAGCACCAGTATAAAATTTAGGAAAACCCGCTCGCACGTTTATTAAAGGTACCTGATAAAAAAGTTCATAAATTCATTCCGGGCCTCAGAATCACACGCCTCCAATTTTCACAGACTCATAAAATTCCCATATATATAAAATTAATAATTATAAATTCTAGTTCATTACATTCTACTCATCATAGGGATTTACGCCCCCATAAGCCAAAACTCAAAACTAGGAAAACAAGTGGGGGTACTGAGCATGAATCTGAGCCCCCTACTCCCATGTGCATTCCTAGAGGTTCTAGAGCTTCCATCGAACACGCACAAGAGGTATCCACCACCCATGAGGGAGCCGCTCATGTCAATAATCAATCTCAACTAGAACCACTGTTAAATTAAACCCATCGTCAATATCTAGCTCCCCATGTTTGATTATGTGACAAGGTTCATGCATGTATCTCCTCAGCTGGGATACGTCGAAGACGTCATGCACCCGATGCAACTGAGGTGGAAGAGCTATGCGGTATTCCACCTCACCAACACTACTAAGGACCTAAAAAAGGCGGATGAATCTCGAAGATAACTTTCCACCTCGGCCAAATCTCCGCAAACCTCATCGAGGTGAAACATGTATAAAGACATCATCTCCATACTCGAACTCTAGAGGTCTATGTCTCCTGTTGGAATAAGACTCCTTCCTGCTCTGTGTAATCTTCGTCTACTCCTGGATGATCTGCACATTCTTTGTGGTAGGCTGTACCATCTCTGGTCTCACTAGTTTTGACTCCCCTGGGTCAGTCCAGCTCCAAGGTGATCTGCAGGGTTACTCATACAGTGCCTCAAAAGGTGTCATCCGAATGGTGGAGTGATAGTTGTTTATTTATGAAAACACGACCAATGGAATGTGATCCTCCCAGATATGAATGAAGTCGAGGAAACAAGCACGCAGCATGTCCTCGAGGGTCTGAATGGTCCGCTCAGTCTGAACATCTGTCTGAGGATGGAAGGCGGTGCTAAAATGTAGCTACATCCCAAAATCCTCCTACAACCCCCACCATAACTTGGAATTAAAACATGTATCTCGATTGGAGACAATTGTCAAGGGTACTCCATGTAGCTGCACAATATCATGCATATAGAGGAATCCCCAGCTCTCTACTGAACCCTGCGCTCTAATCGGTAGGAAGTGGGTGACTTGGTGAGTTGGTCGACGATCAACCAAATCGATTAATGGCCCATAGATGTACATGGAAGTATTATCACGAAGTCCTTATATATCACATCCCACTTACACTCTGGGACCTCTAAAGGCTTAACCAAGCATGCTGGTACCTAGTACTCCACCTTCACTTGCTGACAGGTGAGGCACTGAGAAACAGACAATACTACTGCTTTCTTCATTCCTGGCCAATTGTGCTATCATCTAAGATCTGGGTACATCTTCACCACTCCTAGATATACCGCTGGAGTGTATTTGTGTAACTCCCTCATCCCTTCCTCCTGAAGCGACACTAGTACCATGGTAAGTCCTCTAAAGAGGATAAAATGATCCTCACCGCCATAAAATCCATCAGGAGCATGTATTGCGGATATCTGAGCATGTCGCGTCTCACAGTCAGTGTCCCCTCATTGCGCCTACCTGACTCGTAGAATAAGTGGGGGAGTGACTGTAAGAGACTGATGAAAAGGTGCTTCATCTCTATCCTCAAATGATATCTGTAAAGCAGCCAACTGCTCCATCGCCTAGCCTAGTAGTTTTATACCATTCCACCTGCTGAGTGCATCGGCTACAATTTTCCCCATCCTAGTAGTATTGAATATCTCAAATCGTAGTCCTGGAGGAACTCAAGACAACATCACTATCTCAGTTCGAGGACCTTCTGAGAGAAAATATACCTGAGACTATTGTGATCCGAGTAGGCTGTAAAATGTTCACCCATCAGATAGTGCTTCCACATCTTCAACTCCAAGACCACTGCTGCTAACTCTAGGTCTTGGGTATCATAGTTCTGTTCATTATGGATCAGCTATCGATAAACATAGGCGATCACTGCTCCCTCCTACATAAGGGCACATCCGAGTCTGGTCCTTGATGCGTCACAGTAAACTGCGTACCCTACACCCTCCACTAGAAGACTCAAGATGGGGGCACTAGTATGCCTCTGCCTCATCTCCTAAAAATCTTGCTATCATCTCTTTGACCACATGATGGTTTTCCTCCACTTCGATAACACTGAAAGTGGTGCTAAAACTCCTATGAAATCTGACACAAATCTCTGGTGGTATCTCTCCAAACCCAAGAAACTCCATACCTCTGTCACACTTCTAGGTGGCTCCGAAGAAAGTACCACCTCAATCTTCACTAGATCCATAGAAACTCCAGCCTCTGATATGACATTTCCCAGAAAGTGATCCTCTTGGGTCCATAACTAACACTTCAAGAGGTTACCATAAAGCTGGGGCTCTCGGAGTGTGTCCAGTACTACCTGCAAATGATAGACATGCTCCTTCTCAATGTCCAAGTATATCAGAATATCATCAATGATGACAACTAAAAAGAGATCAAGGTATAGTTGAAAGATATTTTTCATTAGTCCCATGAACACTGTTGGAGAATTGGTTGCACCAAATGGCATAACCAAGAACTCATAATGGTCATACCGACATCAGAAAGCCGTCTTTTGTTCATACTTGTCACATAATCTATGCTGGTGATAGCCTGATCGGAGGTCTACCTTTGAGAAACACCGTTATACCCTCATCTGATCAAAGAGGACATCAATCGATGGGAGTGGGTATATGTTCTTCATGGTCACCTGGTTCAGGTGTCGATAGTCAACACAAAGTCTCATGCTCCCATCCACTTTCTTGGCGAACAAAATCAGGTCTACCTATGAAGAAACATTGGGTTGAATGAATCCCTTCCCCTATAAGTCCTCCAGCTATACCCATATCTCACGAAGCTCAATAGGAGCCATCCGATATGCTGGTGTTGATATCAAAGCTATCTTGTGGTACAAGTCAATGTAAATGTCCACCTCTCTACGAGGAGGTTGACCCAGAACATCATCAGGAAAGACATCCACATACCTGTCCACCACTACAGGATAACTCAGACTCTCCACATCAACTGCTCTAAGGGTAAGGATAGCCAACTGATGAGTGATCGGCTGCACACTCCTCCAGTTAAGTCCATATTGTGGAGAAAAGGATCCCTTATCGCCAATAAAGGTAAACCTGGTCACATCCATGTAGACACACCGCACATTGGGACTAATATAGTCAATCTATGCTTGGACTGTAGATAACCAGTCCATACACAAGATGTTGTCGTAAGGCCTCAACCATGCAACTAGGACATCCCAGGTGAATCTATCACCTCTTAGAGTAAGCTCGTACTGCCGCCACCACTGCCTAATCATAGGCCTCAGGTGCCTGGAGCTGAGCTCGCCCCTTTCCACATGCTCCCTGCGGTCTGTGTAGACCACCTGGTGGTGGTGGCAATAACATCTCGAATCATCTCCCACTGTCAGCTGCATAGCCAGCTCCTCTGCCGCGTCCGCCTGCTCCCTACAGACCTCTTCGGTCGAGTCATTGTCTCTGCCTGGGCAGTCTTTCAACCATCTTTTGATCATCCATATGATAGGTTGGATAGTCACAAGCCATGTTACCCTACCCACCACATGTGTAAAACTAACCCCTCCAGGCATGACTGGCTCTGTCTCAGGTACCCTGCACAACCGACTCTGAATCTGAATGTCATCCACATGTAGATCTAGTCCTCTTGGACCTCTGCGACACCAGTCTGCCACCATCTATGGTAGAATCTGATACGTGACGAATGGTAGTGGGTCTCACTACTGGTGACTGCTCATCAAGGAAACTCTCCACTATGAGTTCTCTCTCTAACACCCCCACCTGTGTCGGGATGTTGAGTGAGATCATCGAAGCCTTGATATCCCACCCGAGTCCCTGGCCGAATGTTTCGGCCCTGAAGAATGGGTCCTGCACCATATCTGTGGATTGGCATTAGATGTCAGTGAACCTCCTTAAGTACTGATTCGTAGTCATGCCTCCCTGATGTAGATGAAGTTTCTCCTGAATGAGCATTGTGCGAAGTTTCTCTTGGACAAACAATGACCAAAACAGGTTCTCGATGTCTTCCTAAAGAAGTGTCACCTCATCGTGAACTTGGGGGGATCAAGCTCCATCATCTGCCTACTGATGCATGTCGAACACTAGCGACAAGGATCACCATGAGATCATCTAGTGTCCCCACAAGTCAAAAAACTCTTACTACAGCCTCCAACCAATCCTCAGCCACCTGTGGGTCTGTCTCTCCGCTAAACATGGGTGGCCTCTGGCACTAGAACTCGTGTCATGCCCTCAAGCAACGTGGACTCTATGCTACTGGTGTAGGTGCCATATTTGGCCCAACGGGAAATGGTACCCCTAGTGCCTCCACTAGTACCTCTATAGGAAGAGGTCCCTACACCAAGGCCTTGTTGCTCGGAGGGATATCATTGCATAAAAATCTCAGAACCCTAGCTGGTTGTCTTCATGGAGGAAACCCGAAAAGAAATAGGTGTTCCACGGTCAAAAAGTTATACCTGGTGAGATGACTCAAAGAGATCACAAAGAAAACTCTTCAAAACACACACTCAATCAGTTTTTTCCTGCACTGAGTCGAAAATCAAAAGTCAGGGTCTTGGAGTATGGATATGTCGGTCACCACACCAACACTGGATTCCCTAAACATATAACCACACTCACTTCACTTAACACTATTTACATTAAAAATAAAGATCAGAGTCCTATGTTCTATGGTGGAACTGACTCCTCTGATACAAATTTTCCACAACCCCATCCCCTACGGCCAGTTTCGTGACTACCCCGAACCCGCCTTTCATAGGCTTGGGGCTGGCGACTAGCACCGAAGCGATATTACCTAAAATTAGGAAGTCATTTCTTTTATAACCTATAAACACACTCAACCATGCACACAACATGATACAAACTCAAGTAAACTAAATTGTAAATAGAGTGAGTACAGTAAGTAAATGGAGCCAAAATACAAGCCCAACTGGAAAGTACAAGAAACTGAATATACGAGTAAACTGGAACAGCTCCTGTGATCACCCACCAAGGATCCAACATGAAGGGATGGTACAGATCTCGTACGGTTGTCTCTGTAATACGCCTCATCTAAGGTCCACCTCCAATCTACCTCTTGTCCTGGTACTCTCATCCTCAGTTAGCGTTGTCTATTGTCTACACCAAACACAATGAGGTGCGGGCATAGGCCGTGCATGGGTGACAATAACAATACTCAGTAGTGACCCTGACACCCTCTAGGACTCACAAATCCACAAAGGATAAAAAACAAAGGATGGAAACAACTGATAACACTAATATGTCATATTCCCATATATATACACACGTTAACAAATAAAGACATATCAATCATGAGGAAACTATGAAGTCCAACTCTAAAGCCCAATGCTCAACTGTTCCACAAAGGAAGAAATAACATGAAGGCAAGTACCACACAGGTACACCACATAGAAGAATACCACCAAGGTATTACCATGAAGGAAAATACTACACAGGTGCAGACTCTTCTCATACCATGTATAATATAAGTACAGTAGTAGAGATCATTAGATGTAACTAATGAATCACCTTACTCTAATAATAGGAATACCCACACAGAATCGCTAAGTGTTAACCCACACAGGATCATAAGGTGCAGACCCACAGAGGATCGCTATGTGTTGACCCACATAGGATCGCAATGTGTTGACGCACACAGGATCGATAAGTGCTAACCCACAGGTGCTAACCCACACTAGATCTCTAGGTTCTGACCCATAGAGTACCACTCGAAGTGCTTACTCACACAGGATCATTCTAGGTGTTGACCCACAATAGATCGCTATACATTCTTCACCTCACACCTAGCTACTATGTTCCCGAACTATGATCGCTCATCTCCAGGAGGATCTTCTACACAAGCTAGTGGTTGATACTCCAAATGCCATGAATACCCATGAAGAAGTATCTTAATGGAACGCCACATCATAGGGGTCTCAAAGGAACAGACAATGTGTCATTCAGATGCCTGGTCTGGGAGTTATTATCCTTTTTTCTCCGAGGGCCTAGTTGGACTCTTCTTGATACAACCCAACCATTCCTCAACATTATCCAATACTATAGTGGGATATACCAAAGGGACCATCTTGCTCAACGGTTTTGGGTGCCACTGATGGTTCATCAAACAGACATCTGGTGCCAATGGTATGGCCCATGTAAAGTATAGGGTTGTATCTGGTCGAGGTCTGGTCTGACTTGGTCAGACCGACTCGACCAATGTCGACCTTGTTCGGGTCAACCCGGCCTGCTGTGATACCTAGAATGTTTCAAGGTCAGCGAGGTCGTGAGGGCCACGAGGCCACGGGGGTAATGCGGGGGCGCGGGGCGGCTTGGACGCGGGGGTGCCATGAGGGCACGGGGAAGCTCGGCCATGTGGGTGTCGTGGGGGAGCGGGGCTATAGGGCAGCTCAACCATTGTGTCTCGGTCGGGATAGAGCATGCAACGGGGTAGCTCGACTGCAAGTGTAGAGGTCGTGGGTGTCGCGTGGTGGCTCAGCTGAGGCAGCTCGGCTGAGAAGGAAGAAGCCGCAGGGCGGCCCAGCCTGGAGGGCAGTGGCTGTGAGGTGTCCCGATCAGAGTCGATCGGTCGGGAGGGTAGAGGACGCGGGGCGACTCGCATGGAGCGACTCAAAGGGCTATGGGCGGTGGAGCACCATGGGGCGGCAACGTCCGTAGGAAGGAGCTGTGGGGCGGTGCCATTTCATTTGTTGCGGTTCTAGAGTTCCACCGATGCCAACTACTGGCATCGGTCATCACCTTCTTCCATTTTGAAGAACACACCTAAGAGGAAGAACAACATAAGGGTTGGGCCATGTTTGTTTGGCCCGCACCCTCCATGTTAGAGAGGTAGAAAGAGGCTCAACAAAATGAAGTGTCAAGAACGACAAACTCTACAATTTAATATGAATCATGGATCAACTCATTTTGGTTGATCCCTATTCTCCATTCTTTCCAAGAATGAATGAAATTAATCGAAAGAATTCAAGATTTTAATAATAACACCTACCTTGTTTGATATGTTTATTGAGTTCAAAATGAAGTAGATAACATCATTGGGGATAGATGGATGTCGATGACATTGGCGGCTCCTCATTTTTCGGTGGAGATGTTCCTCGTCGGCGATCCTTCAACTAAGTTTAGAGAAGAATTCTTCAAAGGGGAAGCATTATTCATTGGCATTCTTTGTTGGAGAGATTTATCCCAAGCCTCCTTCCTTTTCCAACGATTAATTCCCCCCCAACCCACCAAAAATAATATGTAGCCAATATAATAAAATATGTTGGCATAATTTCAAATTGGAATAAATTAATTGAGTTGGATTAATAAATGTTGGAGGAGTTGAAGATGCTCCACCACATTTAATAGGATGTTTGAGGATTTCTCCCATTACAGGTGAGTTCAAGGGGGTTTTATACTCATGTGGTCCCCACCACCATAACCTTTCAAGGGAGGTTTACAGTAGGTGGTCCCCACCTGTGAAACATCAACATTATAGTTTCAAAATAAAACAAAAATAAAATGTTACCCATTTTTATTTTATTTTTATTCCTTCACAAATATGTAAAAGAACTTACTTCCACCCTTGACCAACTACAGTCGAGGTGATGGTCACCTTAAGTGAATATTGGCGCTGTGAGTTCAATAGTTCCCTCATATTTCTATTCTGAGCACTGGTTCAAAAGTTATAAAAACCTACTCAGACGTTTACTGAACGTACCCAAAAACAAGTTTAGAAATTCATTTTGGGCACTACAGGCCTCAGAATCACGCATCGTCAATTTTTTCAGACTCATAAGTTTCCCATATATAAAAAAATTTACTTGGAAATTATGGGTCTTTACATATATTTTTTATAACATGATAACATTTTGCATCTTGATTTTATAGATAGTCTGATATCTATGCCTTATATAGTTTATCATATTGTGTGTGATGGAAATTGTTAGTGAAATTAAATATAGAATTAATTACAAATTAATTAGCTAAAAGATAAATAGGAATTTTTAATAAATAAGTTTGTTATTTAAAATGTATTTTAATCAAATTGATGCAAGTATGAATGTTTAATTAAATTGGTTAAATAACCTGAATAATGATAATATTTATTGATAAAAAACTAATGACACATTAAATTAAACGTTTCACTGATTTTTGATATTTTATATAACTTGTGGTTTATGTTTCCCATATTTTGAACCTATGATAAATAATCTGTTAAATGAAATGGAATAAGAAATGAGTTTGAGATAAAATATTGTGCCTTTGTCTGGCCGAATATTCCAAATTTCCTGTCAAGTCCATGTTCCTTGTTTAGTGGATCCATGAGAGCATGTTGTGTTTGAAGGATAAATGCCTTGTTTTTTGGACAAGATCCTAGTTTCTTTGTTTATTTATTGCATCTTATTATGTGGCGTGAGCCTATAATGGATGATCCTGGAGGGTTGTTTTGTTTTGTGGGGCAGGGAGGCCAAGATGTGTTGTGATCCTAGGATGTATATGCCTCAAGGGATATTGCAGTATCTATGGCAGGGATTCCAGGTTGTTATGGTATCAATATACCCTTAGAGTGACAAGATGCATCTGTTTACACATGAGGGTGTTGGGGATGACATCAAAGGTGAAACAACGCATTAAATCATGGAATACCCATTGTTATGAAAGATAAAGGATTTTTGAATATATCCTGTTGAAAGAATCCATGTTGTTTGTAAATATTCATTCTTTTCCCCACTATTTGTGGTAGTCATATGTGTTTGGTTACTCTCATTCCATAGGAGCTGAAGACGTGCATGGTATGCCATGATCTCTCTATGTTTATCTCCTTTGGTTGGATAATTTTACTCTCCTTCTAAAGGTGGAAAAAGACTCTATGATTAGTTCATCTACTCACCATGTTGATACACATGTGATTGGGGAAATTATAAATTTTTATAGAGAATATAGTGATATGGAAAGTAATTTGGTTAAATAAATGAATAAATTTTTACTCGATGAGGTTGGATCTAAATGTGATGCAATGTTTACATGGAAGTTATGAGAAGCCATGAATTGATTTTCATATTCATCGAGTCCATGGATATTTTTAGAAATGGTAATGTGATGTAATGTTGAAATAATAATTGTTAAATAATGGTTATGAATTTACTAATGTGATGTTTAACTGAGGAAAACGAATAAGATAATTTAATTCATCACTTTCAATGGTTGTGTACTTATAGGATATATAGTCTTAGTAGTGGATATCGGGAGTCAGAGAGATGATAGTTTTAGCTCTATTTGAGACTTATATATTACCTAAATGTGGCTGTGAGCTATATTATATCATGTTTTTTTTGTGTTTCAAGATGATAATCGGAACATGATAATTTTACATGTTTCATTTAAACAAATTTTTGTGTGTAACACAAGATACTAATGTAATGAAATTATTTAATGAAAAATATTTTTTAAAATTATTATTATATTATAGTTTCATCTGATAAAGATACATCATAATTAGGGATACATCAATTTTTAAATCAATAAAAAATTCAAAATATCATATTAATGAAGATATTGTCACAACCTATATAGGCATGACCTTGAGAAACACTACAACTACTCCCAATAACACCACTGCTAAGACTTCCACAAATAATAACACTAACTCCTCTACGTGATATAATGAGGATTCCATATACTAATGAGATATAAAATGGTCTATATCACTAATTAAAAACATGAAATCACATACCACATCCAAGAAAAAAATTCATTAGTAGAAATAAATAATGGAATATAAATTTAATAAATAATACATGATATGAATGAAATCATTTGACTAAATCTATTGAAGGAAAAAATAAAACAATTCATAATCCTTCCACATAATCATATAAAACCCCTGAAAAACTAAAATATATTATAATAACTTACAACTAGTGTGGAAAACACTAATGTAATTGGAATCCTTTATACCTTCAGTGATTATTGTTCAAACAAGGTATGTACAATGAACGATTGAGAAGCTTCTAAATCAAAAAATTCATAATCCATGGTAAAAGATAAATATATAGTACCTTCAAGGAAATCTATACTACCTTTTATTAGTAACTAAATTGTATGATAACTACCATGGCTTACTCCTCTACCTCATTTGATATAGTGAAGACTATCACTATGACCTTCCTAAACCCTATGCCCCTAAGGAAGAGAGATTTCATATATATGTCCTCCACCGAACCTATCTTCATATTATTAACAAACATCCCCATGAATATATTTTATATTATAGTGTATAATTGGATAAAACTACTACTAAATCTTCAAAAGTGTCTATACTTAAGCATTATGCTAACCTATAAGGATAATCAAACATTGCAATCATTTTTGGCCACGATATATATAAGAAAAATAAACTACATTACAACTCTTAGTATAGAATGAAGAATTAAAATATTCAAAAAAGTGAGAATAATAGAGATAATATAAACCCATAATATGTAAAAAAACAAGATTACCAATAAAATATAAAACCTTCATCCATAAAATTACTCATAAATATTTATTTAATGCCCTCTTGAGAAAAGTATTCTTTCACATGTATCATATCAATCACATATACCTACATTATCATGTAATGATATGTTAATAATGTTATTGGGATAACCTAGTGAAAGATATGAAGATGAAATGTGCAATAAAACATGGACTGATTAAAATTTTTATGGCAATATTATGGTTCTACGAATGCATTTTTGATAAATAACATATAATTTTTTCTTAAATTCTAGGTGTTTTGTGTGTTATAATTTAATTTTGTAATTTGAGACATGTCTATGGATTTTATGAATAAATCCTTAGTTTTTTCAATTATTTTGATTATTAATAATGGTTTTGGGTGTTTATACACTAGTGAAGTGTGTTTCATATGTATTTTTCTACTAAAAGTGACACCAAGTAACAGATAGAATGCCAACGAGTAACTTCTAGAAATGGTAGATGCCTTGGTGGCCAGGGGGACGAATAAAGTACTATGTGGTATATAAATGGGCACTAGATAGACCAAATTCCATTTTTATGGAGAGTTTTTTTGTCTTTTCCCCTTCACCTCTATTTGGCCTTATTCTCATCTACATCAACCTCATTCGCCACAAGATGATAGAAAACCACTCTTATTTTCTTTAAATGTATTATATATCTATATCCATTATCCCAATCTATTAATGATTATTTTAATAGTTTTCACTCTCAAATGTAAGGTGAGTCTACCACCTCTTTTAATATTCCATATCCTTTCCTAATTTCGTGATTTCCATGTAATAGGTCAGAATTCTAAAATGAATTCAACAAAATAATGGTTTAATTTAATCTAGATAAATGGGTTCATCATTTTTTTTCATGTTTACCATGGAAGGTCTATTTCTATTCCTTCAAATCTATTTCTAAAAGATGTTATTGCATGGTGGACTTATTTGGGGTTTTTTGATATTAGGGTGGGAGAGTGGATATGATTTCATTGAATTAATTAGGGAATTAGTTCATTCCAATTTGGGATATATTTTAGAAATTGATTATTTATGTTTTTTTCTATGATCTATTACAAATTTATAATGATTTTGTATTGGGTTTCCTTACTGATTAAATTATGTTTATATATCTTTAGTGATTCATGGATATGGGTTGGAATTGGGGAGCTATCATATAAAATTGGTAATTGGTCTGAACCCACCAAAATATTATCAAGATATACCTATAATATTATTTTTTATTCCTTTCATATATTATTTATTTTCCCATTATATGTGATAGAGTAAATATTCTCATATTGTTTCAATTTAATTTTAATGATTAAAATCCCATCAGAATTGTTTTGTTATGGGTAATTATTAGATATTCGGATTAGAGGGATAATTTGGGATGAACTAAATTACTAAATAAATTATTTATTTTAATGTTTTTATTCATCCTTGATTTTTATTAGTAGATACGTATTTCTTATGTGATTATTTAAAAAGAAATCATAATTATTTCATGAATTTGTAAACAAAATGGGAATTCTAGTTTTCTATATCAAACTTCACTTTAGTGTTGTTATTATAAAAATATATAGGTGTAAAATTTTATTCATAATTTTTTTGAAAAAAATTTAAACATTTTTAGTACATATTTTAGTTCATTATCATGAATTGGAACCAAATTTCTAAGGGGGGGTAATGTGACCCAAATTTGATTCTGGACAGGATTCAGAAGTCTAAAACATACTTCAATGATCAAGGAATAAGATTTTTATTAATGATTAAATTCTGAATTTATTTTAAAAATGTCAATGTAATAGAAATTTAATATTTTATTTAAATGAATCATCCGATGGGTTTCTCTATTTAATGGTTTAAGGAATAGAATAAATCAGGATTCTGTTTGACAATATTGTTTTACATTCCTTTTTTAAAATTTTTGGTACCCTATCCTCCACTATACGATATAAAATTGTATAGTTCACTTTTCTAGGGGGTGTTTCATGTATTTATTATGATTATAAATGATATTGGTTCCTTCCCACTTCTCTATCAAATTGGGATAAGGTTGGCATGCTTGAAAGGATCTTTTCAATGTGTGCTTCACATTCTTCTTCGATGTTACATTGTTTTCATAGAAAATGTAATATCTCTTTCTAGTAAATAAAATTTATTTTCTATTTTGTTAACTTCAATTTTATTTTTCTCACTTATTTTTACTTGAATCTAAAATTTTACATGCTAATGGGTTTTACCCTTTCCAAACATTGTTTATCAAAATCGTTATCAAGAAGACCACTCCACAGATAAGTTAGTAGTTCTCTTTCATTTTCTATCTAATTCTAAGTAATTCACTTATTTATTTTGAAATAATGAACATAATATAAATTAAAAAATTCTAATAGTAGATTTTGAAATGATATTATTAGAAATAAGGTCAATTTTAACATTTTTCATGAAGTAGACCATATGTTATTTGTGGGAGAATGAAATTTATCTACATATCTAATAAACATAAGGAACATTTCATGGGTTTAAAATATCTTCCCCAAACAAAATAATTTTATTTTATAGTGTGGAAAATATAAATTAATGTGACATAGAAAATATGTAATATTTTGGTCCATAATAATGAAGGGTTCCATGAATGGAATTATGAAGAAATCTAAAGTTTGAATTCATCCTATATTTGTTAATTGCTAATTTATGTTGGTTTCGGGGGTACAAATATATGTGTATAAAAATTTTATTTATTTAAATTGAAGTATTATAATTAATTAATATTGTAGTTATAGATTAGATTGATATTATTTAATTACTTATATATTTTTAAATTTTTTTCCTTTCCCCTTTTTTTGTTCAATAATTGTTTCATTTATTCCATCTAAATTAAATTTTTAGGAATATACATCATATTAATATTAATATTTATGACATGAATTTTAAACATTTCCCTTTATATTTTTGTAAAATATAAACTAAAAAATATATTATATTGAATGTGAATATTGTGGGATTCAAGTTAATGCTCATCAAATGATATGACATTGGTCACCTTTTGGGATACACGTAGAAAAAAGAACAGATGTATATTATTAGAGTAACAAAGAAAATATTTAACTAATTGGAACCATTTATGAATATCCAAAAATTCTTTCATGCAATATTCATTCTCATTAGATGAGAATAATTACTTATTTACAAAAAAATACAAAAAATCAATTTTTTCAAATCTACCTCACCAGGAATAAGATTATTTCATTACTTTTTAGGAATGTGAGTGGAGTATATAAATAAAAATATTTAGATAATTAATTCCAATATCTCCTTGAGTAATTGAATGTGTACCACCAACAACAAGTTCTAGAAACCAGGGTTTCAGAATGGGCTGATTTCTCCTTCAAAATCATAGATTTTTGGAAACAAGTGACAGGGGAACTAGAAGAGTCACTTCCACTCCCACCAACATTTTCTAAATATAATTAAAGGGATAAGTATATATGAGATTATATTATATTAAAATTTATTACATAATCAATATATGGAAAATTCCATTAAGAGTTAGATCTGTTGGTATAATCACTCAACGGAGAAGAACATTCATTAGATACAATTAATTTTTGATTTATCCTTATTTAAATAAAATTATCAGTCCTTATATATATTAAATATATTATTATATGTGGTATAAAATAACATGGATAATTATAAATAATCTAAATAAGTCACTAAATAAGTGAAGTTGACATTGAAATTTGAATGAAAATTATTTTCAGTTTCTTTTCATATAGAAAAAAAGTTTATTTTGAGGGGAATTTTTTTATATTAATGTAACTTTAATGGAAATAATATCTAACGTTACCATTGTATATGTTTTTTCATAAAATAGTTGAAAAATCTTGGAGAATAAATAATATGCCATTTCTATCATGGACAATGAAAAAGAGGCGGACCGATTCTTTTTCCCACCCCACAATATAATAAATACATTATTTCAATGGCAATGGAGCTTTTATATTTGATTATGGGAGACATCAACAACAAATGTAAAGTAATGAATCTGGGAAGAATCCGCATGTTATATTTAATACTAATGAAACTAGACCCAACATTTGATATTGGATAATAGTTGGTATAACTTTCTAGGGGAATTCCAAACCTAGTACCCACTTCAGGGTCAAACTATGATTTATCCCATTTCCATTTTCTTTTAATATTTATTAAATTTTTTTTTCAAAAAATGTTTTTTTCGTTATTTTGTTTTAAATGTATCTTTTTATTAAGTTTAAATTGTTTTACTTAAATATTTTTTTAGTAAAATATTTTTTTCTATTTTTATAGATTTCATAAATTATTAATCTGTTGAAGTTTTATGAATAATGGGTTGAGTTTCCACATTAGGGGAATATTTTTTGTATTTAGGAATGTATTATCAAGGAAAAAAATCAAGTGGAATAATGATTATAATTTTATGAAACTATAATTTTTAACTCGAACAGAGTATCTAGTATATTACAAAAAGGAAAACATTAAAAACCCAACAATTTTTTTTATGTAAGTCATTAGGAACTAGTATCTAAAGGTAAATCGAGATCCCACATAATGAAATATGATATAATATATTATAAAAAATAAACAAAAATACAAAATACAAAATTATAATTCCTAATTATAAATAATGAAATGGATTTAGGTGGTTGTTATATTTTACACTACATGAATTTTGATGGAATTGACTTAAAATAATACCATATCTATTATTTCAAAGAACTGGGAAACAAAAATCTGGAATATGAAACCTAAAAAAAGAATATAAGATAATTACAGGTGTAAAATTATTAATTCTACTAAATTGAATTCTATTCAGAAACCTGGAATATGAAAGTTAGCGTAATTTTAAGTGAGAAGTTTATTGGTCTTTTAGAGGAGGCTTCATATTTTATATAATCAATAAATATTTTATTCTCTTATTTTTTTGGTTTTTATGTTTATACAAATGAAATTTTTGTCTATGAATTTGATTGGATTTAAAAGGAGTGTGATGATTAAGTGTGGCTGAATTAGAAGAGTAAATAATTTAATATTTTCCATTTTAATGTTAATGTTAAATATCCAACCCAAATTCTTAATATATGGGATGTATTCGACCATTCAGATTAAAAGAATAATTTAGGTTGAATTAAAAAATTTAGTAATAATGGATTTTAATTTGTTTTTTCATATTTGATATTAATTAGTTTTTTTATTTTATAAATTAATAAGAATATGTAAATAGATAATGAATTTGGAATCTTTATGGAAATTCCAATTTCACACATTTTAATGAACTATTTAATTTTAACAATAAAATATTACATGCGTTGATAATTTTTAAATTTGTTGAATAAAATCTAAACATATGGATATGCATATTTTCTTTCCATTTCAATGATTATATCATATTTTTCTATAAGGTAATGGGTCTGGAGGTCAATGATATTTCAAATTCATTAATTTGGGATTTAAGTGAATCATAAATTTTCTATCATTATTCATTTTTTTATGAATGTTTTACACATTTTATTTGGATTAAAATTGACAATTTAATTAAATTATAAAATTATGTTGATCACTCTTTTTTTAGAAAATTTCTTGTAAGAAAAGTAGGTATTTTTTACATGATTTGTTAATTTTCATTTTTATAAAATTTATACCCTATCCAACCTCTACTATAATATATTTCATTACTCACCTTAGTAAAAAATGATCAATGGATTTTAGGTTCATTTTCTATGAATTTTGTTACATTACACCTCTCTAATTTTTTTTAAAAGGACGAAGTGAAAAAAATGATCTTTTCCAAGATGCTTTCACATTCATATTATACATTCCTTTATTTTTTTCACAATATTAATATGATTTTCTTGTAAATATTATTTATTTATTCCTATATTCTACCCATTTACATTTATATAACCACTTTATGTTAGAATCTATGTGTCGGGATGATATTGAGTTTAACCCTTACAAACCATCATTTTTATAAATAATATTTACAGTGAGAACGCCATCAATTGAATAATAATTATCATTCATTATCTAAATATTTCCTAAAAATATGACTTATTTGTTTTTAATTCATAACGATAATATATTTCCTAAATTTATATCAATTAACACATTACATAAATTCTTATGAACATGCTAAATTTTCATGCTGACCATGAGTCCAACCTTTTGTGAACCTTGAAATAAATATATTAATTTACAAATATAATATATATATGTATTAATTTTTTTGTTTTTAATATAATTACCATACAAAATATTTTTTTTATTGAGAAGATATTATAACCTAATTGTAAATTGGCCTTAAATTTTTTATGGACCATAAAAAAATTAGCGTTCCATGATTAGATTTCCCAAAGACAATTTAGGGTTTGAATCTTATGATATTTATATTCGTGCTATTTTTTATTTGGTAGAAGGGTATAAAATATTATGTTATCATAAGTAAATGTATTTAATTAATGTGATAATTGTGAATTGACAGGTATAGGATAGAGTATATCAATTTTAATTTATTATTTATAAATTTTTAAATAATATTTTTTTATTCTCCCTTTATTTATTCTAAATATCATTTCCTTTATTACTTTTGAATTAATCTATTATAACTCATTATTATAATCATATAAATATATTTCACCCACATTTTAACCATTTACCTTTTTATTTAATTAAAATATATGATTCAAAAAATATATTTATGTGATTTTTATTAATGAGTGATTGATAGTGAGGCTCCTCAATGGAGAAAGGAAAGGTTAGCTATTGTACTTATCTTAATAAAATAAATAATTATTTTGGTAATTCCAACAACAATTTTCACAAAATTATCCCCATTTATAGGGATCCTATCATTCATTCACTCATTATTTATTTTCAGTGGATGTAAATAATTTTTTCCTTTTTTTAAATTGAATTTAATTTTTTTAACTCAATTTCTTCATGGATTGGATTCTCTCATTAATTTATCAATATGACTAGATTGTATTGGAATCCTACTATACAGTTTTGGAATTATAAGACCTCACAGAGTAGGTGAAGAAGTACCTTGAATAACTAGTTATATAATTCTTATTCTAAGAACTAATTATGCGCTCTTGATATATCCTCGAATTATTACAATAATAGAAAAAGAAAATATAATAGTCTTTTTCAATCTCTCCCACCATAGAAGAATATATTTTATTGGTTGTTTCTATATTTAATGATCATACATTTCCCTCTCAAATTGAAATGATTCCAAAATCATGCATTCAATTGAAATATATAGAGTCTTGATCACATGATGTAGAAGAAAAGTCATTATATGCACTCCCTTTTGATGTATATTTGTTATAATCACATTATCACTCCATAGGTATTGAATATAAAGACATTAAAGAGTAATTAAATACCCCATATATGGATCATGAATTTTAGGAAGTCTCCAACGAAGAGATTGAGATATTTAAATCTAAGGATAATGAATTTCCATCAGATATTTTGAGAAGAAAAAGAGTTACAAGAAATATTTTTTGTGGGGAAACATTGATTGTAATTTCTCTGGTTTTGATTCTATTAAAATATTAATTTTTTAAAAATTATCAATATTAAATCTTATTTTTTAGAAAAAAAGAAAATGTCCCAGATAATGAATAATTTGACACAGAATTAGTTTTTTAAGTTAAATAGGGGACCCATTAATTACCAAACCCCTAAAATAAAATTATTTATTTATTATAATGGGGATAGATTTTTTGTAATAGATCACTGGTGTCATCAACCAAAATATTATATTGATTAAGATAGTAATAATACAATTATGTCGGTTTATCTCAATAAAACACAACCCGTCATTATATTTTTTATTACAACTGTTACTTCATTCATGAGGAATAATAATATCAATACCCACTTTGGGGTCAAAGAACGATTTATTCCATTTATTTTCTCTAAAAATTATTTTCTGTTTAAATTTTTTATAATTTAAATAATTTTTATAATTTATTATTTTACTTATTAGTTTTAGTCAGAAACACATATGATATTTACTCAATGATGCCTTACAAATAAGCTATGTGGTATTGATGTTTTAAAATTAATTTGTTACTACCCATTCTAATTCACCACGAAAAATTGGTGAAATATTTTTTTTTGAAATAAGTGATAGTAATATATTATTTGTTGGGTGACTGGTACTAATATATTTTTACATACATTTATTTTTAGTATTTTTTTATTTTTTTAGGTTTGAAATATGAGTCTTAAATTCAATCTTCCCAAGGGAATAATTTCATGCTTTTTTTGAGGATTTCATTAATTTTGAAGTTGTTGAATTTGTAAAATTTATTTTAATGTTTTCAACTCCCTCTAGTAAATTATTGTTTTTGAACATGTAAATGATTGTTAATGAGAAAAATTAAGTTTAATTAGAATTAAAACAAGAGGAAATTTGAATTTTTATCTCTAACTTTAGTAAATTTTCCATTTTGAGAAATAATACCTCATACATCAAATTAAAATGTCATTCATATATGTTCCTTAAAATATATTAAAATGGGTTATTGGGACACCGCATGAAATTATGATTTATTTGTAATTTAAAAAATAAAATAAAATAAAATAATTAAAATCATAATAGAAAAAGATAAAAAAAACTGTCAAATTTCAAAAATGGAATAGATTTAGGAGAAGAGAATATTGGCCGCCACATGAAAACGGATACAATTGACTTATGTGAATATCTTTTTGGTTGTATTAAAGAAGTGGAAAATTGGTATTTTTTAGAAAAAACACGGTAAAGGGGAATTCATGAAAATTTCATATGTAAATATATTCATTAAAAAATTCAATTCAATTAAAAATAATAGGACATGATCATTGTCTTAATTTGAAGTATGGTGGTGGATAATAATTTTAGATGGGGCATGATATGTTCAATAATGAATTCATTTTTTATTCAATTTTTCCTAGTTGGAGTTTGTTATGTTAGGTTGTATAATTTTTTTATTTATATTCAATTAAATTTATAGTAGGGAAATGTTTTAGTGTTCAGAAATTGAAATAATCAATATTTATAAATTTGTATTTGAATTTTTTATGTTCAAAAATTAACTAAATTGATTATTTATTTTTAATTATCACATATTCGGATTAATTGTTTTTTAAATTTATTGAAATTAATAATTATTTAATTTAAATTTTTTCATTCATATTTGATATTAATTAGTAAACTCATATTTTTATGTGATTTTTTAATAGATATTTTTATTAGAGCATGAATTTGGAAACTTCATAGAAATAATAATTTTTATCTTCCAACTGCACTTTATTATTTTTATTATAAAAATTTCTATGAGTAAATTTTTATTTTAAATATTTTTGATAGAAATTTAAACATATGTTGATACATATTTTTTCAATGAGTTTTAGTTATAACACAATTTTTCAGTGTGATAATGTTCTTGAATGTTGCAGCTAGACTAGATTCATTGAATAGAACCAAGAATAAAATATTGGTCAATGAAGTTTTAATAATTTCATATATTTGGTTTAAATTTTTAAAAAATGGAGAATAAAAACTTAATATTTCAGTTTTCTATATTCTACTCCTAATTACTTGTTCAGATGGTAAAAGACATGGTATAGTCATAGTGAATATGATTGACTCAATTTTTTTATTTTATTGTTTTTTTTAATTTTTACCCCAAAATATGATACATGTTATAATATTGTATTATTCACATTTTTGGGGATAGTTATTCAATTTTAGGGTTATTATACATGATAGTGGTAACAGAACACATATTTTACATGTTTGGGGATGTAACGCCTGAACACATAGATCTCTTCACAGTGCTCCTCATTTTTTTATTCCATATTCCATTATTTTTTTATTATTGTAATATATTTTTCATGTGGGTAAACTATATTTATTCTTATCTTATAATCATTCCCATATATTTCACTTAATTATGTTTTAATCTATGGGTGGATATAATATTGATGTGTAAACTTTCACAACACTTACTATGAAAATCAACATTACAATGACTAATCAACCCATGGAAGAGTATTTCATATATGTTATCAAAATAATTACTACCCCATAACATATTTCTTTAATCATGAACATAATATAATTCCCAATTTTTTTATCAATTAAATGATTACTAAAATCTTAATAACATAATCAATTTTTCACATCAATAGTGAGGCCAACCTTAGGTGAATCTTCAAAGAATGACATTAATCAATAAATCTAGTAAACATATAAATAAATTAATATTCATATAAAATAATTACTATACTAAATAATTATAATTTTCATAGAGTATATACTTCTCTAATTGGACAAGTACAATACTTTTTATTATCAACCACAATCAAAGTAGGGTTCCCTGATTGGAAGTACTACGGTAAACCTTGGGTTCAATTAATTCTATATTTATGGGTTCGTTAATTTCCATATGGTTTGGAGGTTGAAAAAAATTACTGGATTATAATTAAATTGATTTAAATTATGTTGTACTGATGAATTAATAATTGAGGAGTAGATTAGATCAATTAAGGTTTATTATTTAGGTTTTTTTGAAGAAATTTTTATTTTTATCCCTTTATTTTGTCGAAAAATAATTTCTATTCATCCATTTAATTTTCATATATATTAATATATATTATTTTCATGTAAATAAATAATAATAAAATTAGAAAAAACAATTATTTTAGATTTCATAAAATATAAAATACTTAAAATAAAATAAAGATAACTATAATAATGAGTAATTCATTTTATGGATCCTCAAGAGAGACAACATCTGTCAGCCATTGTGGTACTCTTAGTTAAATATAAAAATATATTTTTTAAGAATTCACTTAATAATTTTTATCAATATTTAATTCATAAAACCAATTTTTAAAAAATATTATGAAACCATAGTATTTCCAAATTATTGAAAATACACATAACATTAAATATAGGATTAAATGGAACCTCATTGAGTATCCTTGGTCTTAATAAAAATTGAACATATCATGTAATAAATGAGTATTTACATGGGCTAAACCTTGTTGGTTTTTTAATACATTACAAATGTGAAATTATAAGAGTCACAATTATATTTTATAATAGGAATAACCTATTCTTACTTGAAATTGAATGAACTATATGTCAATGAATAACACTGAAATAAAATTTTTTATATTTCATTAGTTGTAATATAGTATTAAGGTTTATGAGGTGGGAAGAAGTAATTTAACATAAAAAACATGATATTTTTAGTTTTTATATATATTTCCCCATGAAAGATACCATTGAATTTACAAAATTTTATACTTTGCTAATATTTATGACAATATTATTTCAGGATGGTTTCTTTTAGAAGTAATTTTTAATTAGTAATATATATTCCTTCCTTATTTTCTCCATAGATATTATTTACTAAAAAATGATTCCAATATAAATCCTAAATCTTTATTTCTGTGAAAAGATATAAAGATATACCTTAAATATATATAATTATGGTTAATAATATCTCATAAAATCGGGAATGTAGTATAATCCTTGAATTACACATGCAACTTTGTCCACTACCTCTACTAAGACCAAGTTTTCTGCCACCTTAGGTATGTGTAAACCTACTTATAGTTATTGAATAAATAATTTTCACCATATAAAAATGATTCTTATATTTTTTGGGAGTTGATTATGTAATCTCAATGTGGTTATATTGGGCTGGCACTACAATGTTCGATCAAAGTAATGTTTCTACATATTTCTTATATTAGTTTACTTCCTAAATCATTTAAAAAATTCTTCAAAATTTTCAATCAATATTGTATACTATTATCATTTTGTTACATTGAAAATTCAATATTTCCATTTGGAAGAGAAAATGAATACCATTTTATTTAACGAATGATAAATTAGATAAATAGTTATGTTATCATGAACATTGCCAATATATTCATATATTGTATTCATAATAGAATTGGTCTATATAAAATATATGAAATGTGAATAATGATTACTATTAGAAGAATTCATGTTAAATTCCTTAATAGTATAGTATGTTGATGATACTATATTTTATAATTATAAACAATTTAATAAGTTTCACTAACCATTTTCAAACAAGTTTGAATGGGATGGGTTTTCACATTTATTATTGTATACCCCTTACACTCTACAATAAGAATTTATTGCAACCAATCATAATATAAACCTCCCCCATCCCATGGGAAGTGCAATTTGTCCTCGATATAGTATAAAAATTTATACCCAATGTATCCATTTAAAGATGAAATTTTTGTATAATCTTAGATCCCAAGTTAGGTTAGAAGATGGAAGAACGTGAATAGATCTTACCAGTATAGGGAGTTACCAATTATAGTTGCATATTCAAGAATAACTACTCTATTGATCATATTATATACATGTATTCTATATTTTAAAACAATTCATCATATATATGTATATAAATTTATTTAAATTGATTTCCATACCTTGTAGTAATATTTTTGTGTTGATACACCATTAGTGTTTCCCTATAGTGTATTTAATTCTCACTACCTACATGTACACTCCAATAGACATGAGAGTCCACTACTTTTATGATTCATGTACATAAAAATACCTTAATAGCAATTGGATATCACTGGGTTATTCATGATGTTTTTTGTGGAGCGAGATGAGTTCAAACAATGAAATTGCAGATATTGGGGATAATTGGATTATATATTTAAAAAATGACATATTCTTACTAGTCTCTTATTGTCCAAATAATTTTTTTTGGATTTTCATTTGTTCATGCCTATATTGTTACTATATTTTCCATGTTATTTACCCAAATTTGAATTCATGTAGATATATAAAATCTATCTCTATTCATAATAAAAATTCATGATTGGTCCATATTATGACCTATTTTATTTTACATTAAATTTTTGGATTGTTAGAAATAATAGGAAATCCATATAGACTTACAATATGAACCAATCATGAATTTTTATTATAATAAAATAAAAGTAAATCATTAACTGTACTCTATATAGATATTTTTAGTGCTAGTGTCTTGCCATTTTGGATAGGGGTGAATTATTTGTGGAGTGGAACTCTAACTCAAGGCCAATATATGGGAATCAAGGTCAGGGTCACTATATAATAGTTTTAGAGTGATTTTGGGATTTAAGGGATTTTATGTGTTCATAAAGATAACCTAGGAACATTGATACATGAAAGGTAACAAATAAAAAGGAGTTATGAACCACTTTATAGAGGGATATCATGTCATCAAGGGAAATTTGGGTACTTGGTACGAACTATTGGTTTGAGTGAGGTTTTGATTATATTGTCTCAAATATGATATAATGGAAATATAGAAATAAATTTAGGATTCTACCAAGAGATAAAGTGTATTTTTGTTCATTAATCATGTTAATTGTCATTAGGTTAGCTGAAATGCACCGAACCCAGTTACCCAGAGTAGTTACATTATTACTTAATATTGGCATGATATGAGGAATCATGTTCTAAAAGACCAATCAATTTAGTAGCCTTGGAAGTACTAGATACATTCATAAGATTTATATTAAATCATGAATTAATAACATCAAAAAAAATTCCCCTTTTTAAAAACACTTATATCCTTATTCAATCCCTGCAGGTCAACCATTAAATACTTCTTCACATCCTGGAAAAAATAAAACATATAAAGGGTTGAGCTCAGTTTCTTAGTAAGGATAACAATATAGCATAAACTTTCATAAATAATCATAAATATTTAAGTCAATATATTAGAATAAAATGAAATCCTTTTAAACATAAACTTCAGAATAATATGGAAAAGATAAAATCAAATAATTCTACTTACTTATTCACATGGATATTCTACTAGTTTAATAATCACTAGCTATATCAATAGCCACATTCATAATGATGGAATGCATAATGCCAGACATCAAAACCACATAGTCAAGGACCTTTTCCATGACTACAAATAATATTTTTTCATGTACTTGTGCCAAGACATTATATTTTCTCATGAGACCAACCAATGCATCTAGGAGCTATAGAGCTCACCACGTGTCACTTACTATATCCAATGCATTCCTCATAAGAAAAGTTTTAAAATGTCATAAACATTCGTATTAAAACTAGCATAAAAAATGTCAATACATTATCTATTAACCATAAATGGTGTAAAAATACCACATCTAAAATAAAATATATCTCAAAAACATTCAATAAAATATGGATGTTTTGTATCATAATAAATCAACTTCAGACAAGCTTAAAATCCATCAAAGGATGCTGAAATAGATGAAATCAAAACTTTTTGAGAGAAATATCACTTTCTATTTTGAAATCATTTAAATGTCATGTAATTATAAAAGAAAACATTTATTTTTAAAATATTATTATAATATTTTAAGGGAAGATTATATGATGTCATAACGATGGAAAAAAGTCATACCCGCTGTATAAGTTAAAAAAATATTCTTACCATTATTTTGTCGAAAAGGTTATAAGTACCTTGTTTAAAAAATGACAGAATAATTCATTCAAAAAATATAAGTTCAAATAAGGATATAAATGACATTAAACCATAGTCTAGTAAATGATAAAAATGATTTGAAATACATTTTTAAGAAAACATGGATGTGGGTGATAAAGAGATCCTAGAAGATACTTAAGTAAAAATAACCTCAGATAATAAAGAGATTTTGAAATTAACCATTAACATGTACTTTACATTCATCAGGGGTATGATAACCACCTGTATAACAGTTAAATAATTGTTATAAAATTATTCTAGAACCATATAAGTAAATATGATACCATTTATGTTCTTCTAATATTACATTGTCAATAATATTTTAGTATTATTGTCATTTCGGTTGTTAACTAATTTCTTTTCCTTTATAATATTTATTAAATAATCCATTATTTTTTTGGATATGATGTATTTGATTCATATATATAATTATATTATATTAATAATCATTATTTTTAATCCTAAAATGAAAATTATGCTATAATTATTACGATGGATAATGAATGTCATCGCGTTCATGGAGACAGTAATTCTTATGTACGCACGAGCGATAATATCATTATGTTGATGGAAAAATCGTATGTAAATGGATGGTATATCATATACACCAAATAATTAAAATTTTATATTTATTATTTACATCAGTTATACTAATTATTATACCCATCAAAATAATGATGTTTTTAATAACAAACTACACCACTGTAGGGAGACAGTCATCCTTACGTACACACATATGGTGACTTTGTTAGTTATCGGATGTATATAATATTGAATATGGTTGTACCATTTTTATAATAGCATCACTTTATATTGAAGATACTAGAGTTATTATTTTAGAATTTAAACAACAAATATAGAGGATGTGGAAGATGAAATGAACTACAAAGTGTTGATGAAATATTTACCTCTTCTTCAGGTTCTTCCTTTTGATTTGTCCAAAAAGTATCCTTAGGTTGGATTTATGACCAAAGGAGGGCCTCTAGAATGAAGGGATGAAATTTGGGAGGATATTTTGGCAGGGTATGGCCGTTCCAAAAATCTTTGTATGTGTCAAATTAAGATAATGTGAAGTTCCCTTTATAAGAGAGGCGAGGGTCACTTTAGGAAAACCTTAAGCCATTATTTTATAATAAAAACATTTTCAGATATAATGGCTGAAAATGAATTTTTTAAAGTATAAGTTGTGGATGGCTCGAAAATATCTCAACCAATAGGTTTTGGATAGGTTTACATCACCATATTAACCTTATCTTTTAGATTTAACTCTTAGTCAAATAGTTAGTAATTTTCCATGTCTCGTTATATTTTTATAGCATATGTCTAATAAACACACCATAACATTCCAAGAGAACCCCATGGGGTTCATTATGAATATATATATCCTTATCTAAGTTCTTTTTCAGAACCTTATATTTTTAAGAATATTAAATCAATTAATAGTATATTATTTGTTTAAAAACTCAATTATGTCAGTTTTGACACTATTTAGTATTTGATTTTTTTTAAATCCATAAAAACGTTATCACTTCATATAAACTTAATATAACCAACTCTATCATGTCATATTAAGCTATAAAATTATTTTTATTCATCATAAGTTTAAATTTACATTTACTTGGATATTTATAATATCAATTATTTTAATATTTCATTAATAAGGTAATTACTACATCATTATTATGTCATAAATAAATTAAATTATTTATTGTCTAAAAATTATAATTAAAATACCATTATGTATGAAATATTTTTAGCTTTTTAATGAATATTTATAGTCAAATTTATATTGGGTGTGACTCTATATTAAAAAAAAATTAGTTATTAAACATTGAATTTAACACTTTTAACTATTATTTAAATTAAATAATAAAAATTGTCCTAATCTAATCCAAGTGGACCAATGAGAATTATATTTTAGTCCTAAGGATGTTTTTGGTCGAATTATTCTTATCCAATAGAATTAGGACATGTGTTAGGTTAATTATGATATCATTTTTACCCTTATTTACTCTATTTACTTTTATCCGTGTCAAATAAAATTCAAAAGTTACTATAAACAAAAAATCAATTTCTACTTATTGAACAACATTTCACTTAATGATATTAACTTTGTCTCTTGCATTTTTGAAATTCAACTCAAGGAAGTGGTAAACATATGTTTTATGAAAATTTTCAGATGCTCTTAGGAGGTGGGTAAAAGACGGTAAAAAGATCAATAAAATTTTTATATATCTAAACTTTTTATAAAATGAATCTAATGAATTACATTGAAATTATATTGGTATTATTTATCTATTTGTACGTAAATTTAATTTAAATAAAATAATAAATTCTATAAATAAAAAATTCTATTTTAACAAATGACACATTGTTTTTCATTATTCATAAAAAATTTAAAGACTTCAAAAAAATAGAAAAAATTCAACCTAAGCTAATTTCGATATTCCGAATCCAAAAAATAAGTCCATTTTGAACGAGATAATTTATAAATTTTCAAAACGTGGGTATTACTATTCATAACGGCTAGTATGATTGGTTGTGGTGTGTTTGAACTCGAATTTGCGTACAACACAAGCTATTGTATTATTTAAAGGGAAACATACTGTGGAAGTTTGGGGTGTTACATTCCCCCTCCATAAAATAATTTTTTCCTCGAAATTTATAGAATATTAATGCATAAAAAAGATATAGATATTTCTTCATCATAATTTTCTCGGGTTCCCAAGTCACCTCTTTCAGCTTATGGTTTCTCTATAGATCTTTTTCTAGACGAGTCATCCAGTTATTCAGATCTTGTTCTCTTGTATCAAGAATCTTGACAGGCTCTTTACAATATGATAGATCATGTTCAAGTTCAATTTCCACATAGGTGAGTAGATGTGTTGGGTTAGGCATGTATTTTCTTAATATTGATATGTGGAACACATCATGAACTTTGGAGAGACTTGGAGGCATTTCCAAATGGTAAGCCACAACCCCAATTCGTTCTAGAATTATGAAATGTCTAATTCACCTAGAACTCAATTTACCCTTCTTACCGAAATGTATAACACCCTTCCAAGGAGATACCTTCAAAAAAACATTGTCTCCTACTTGAAATTGCAAATCCTTCCTTCGGTTATCGTCATAGCTCTTTTGAAAACTTTGGGATGCTTTGATGTGGGTTTGGAAAACCTTCACCTTTTCCATTGTTTCCTCAACAAGTTTTGGACCGATGAGTTTTCTTTCACTAACATCATCCCATCAAGTTTGGGTGCGACATATCATTCTATATAATGCTTCATATGGTTCCATCTGAATACTTCAATGGAATCTATTGTTATAGGAAATGTAAAGACCCGTAAATTTCAAGGAATTTTTTTTTAATTTCTTTGGGATTTTACGAGTACACAGTTTCTGATGGCACCTGATTCCGAGGCCTGGTGTGCTCGAAATCATTTTCTGAAGTTTAGCTCGGGCACATTCAGTGAAACGAACGAGCGGGTTTTTCAAACTTTTGAACCGGTGCTCAAAATCGGAATCTGAGGGCACCGATGAAACCGTAGCGCCGGTTTTTGCTTAAGAGAACCTTTTTCTGGGTTGCGTTTGCTCAGGAGGAGATGTTAAATATGTGAGGAATAATAACAAAAATTGTTTTACAATTTTATTTTTATTTCATTATTGGTGGTTTAAGTGTTATGGGAGGGAAGATGTAAGGAAGTTGGGGTGGGGCCCACACGAACCCCCACCTCTTTAAAATTCCTAACACTCCATTAAACACCTCATTTATTTTTCCCCTCTGGCAATTATTTTGTATCTCCTCCACATTAATTAACATGCCAATAAAACGCCTCATTAATTTGACAATGCACATTAATTAATTGGGTGAATTCATTTTGAATTTTGAAAAGGTTAGAATGATTAATAAAATAAGGGAAGCCTTATTTTATTATTGTTGAATTGTTGTGCGAGAAGGTTTCAGGGGAAAATACACGAGCCTTGAAGAACATCATCTTCATCGCGAAGAACACTGAGTCTATAATGAAGAACTCTATCACCGTAGGGGGAGATCGTCGTACTGTCTCCTCACCTCTTTGTAGTCGGTGAGAGACGCCTTCTTCAGAGAATGACGACGCACCGCATCCTTCATCGGGCGAACACCGACGATGCTTACGAAGCCTCATTTCGCGACGCCGTCTTCTATGATGTCATTTTCCTGCGATGATCCTTGTTCCACGACTTCTTTAAGGTAGGGGTGTGTTTTTACGAAGTGTTAATTCTTTACGTTCTTCGTTAAATATTTGGGCCGCCTGTTATCAATTTAATGTGAGGAGGTTGGACCGCCCGAACACGGCCGATCCGCCTCCCTCTTTGTGGTTGTTTTCGTTGCGGCTCGAACGAAGGTTCCACGGTGCAATGAAATTGCACAAAAACAAGGAGGAACGCGGCGAAGAAGTGCGGCGCCGTCGCGCCATGCCATTCAGGCCGAAGGAGGCCGCGGCTCGAGCGGGGTCACGGTGGAAGGGCGTGGTGCCATCGTGGTGCGCCGGAAAACAATGGAGGGGAGCGGCCAGAGCTAGCCGAGGCGGAGGAGCACGACGCCGTCGCGTCGCGGCGGAGCAGGGATCAGCGGACGGAACTGATGGCTGCCGTCGCATGGAGGGCAGGACGAACCGGTCCCGCATGGAACACTGGCCAGCCGTTATGGCCGTCCAGATCTAGAAAACCGGGGGTTTGACCGTTGGTCAACGTGGCAGGGCGGACCCCCCCCCCCCCCTCGTTCGGTCCGAAGGGGTGGCGGCTCCCCCCTTCCGTGCCCGCACCGGGCCGACCGGCATCCCTAGGCCAGGTCGGGCCACCCGCTCCGGTGAGGTCGGTCCGCTCCCTGATGGGTGGGACCCATAACCAGGTCGGTTCGACCCGGTTCGGGCCGACCCGGGCCCAAAACCCCCTAAAATCGGACAGGTTCGTTCAAACACCCATAACATGGGCTACAGACCTCCGATCAATGCACCATCAGTTGCGATACGATCCTTGGATCGAGACTGTCGTTTTGGTATAATACACTCAGGGTTTCGGAGAACGTTGGGTACATCCAGGTTAGTTCGAACACGAAACCAACCGCGCCCTCGGAGCGGAAATGCCTATACATTGAGCTCTGGACGTCCGATTGACGTGTTGTCGACTTTGTTGGATTTATCTTAGTGAGACGGACCTTTTGTCTTACGTTGCTCGAGGTTTGGACGCAGTTGGAGTATGGTAGGGTTGGTTTTGACTTAAAAACCAATCAGGCCCATGAGACGAAAAAGCCAATAACTCTCAGACAGGTTGTCTGATTGACGCGCCATCTGTCGTGTTGAGTTCCTATCGACGAGACGGAACATTGGGATATATAAACTCCGGAATATGTGTCAGTTTATGTATCAACCCCTTGGCTCATGGAGCGTACCCTCCCAGAAACGAGCATGTTGTGTGCGGGAACCCTAGAGCTGGCTGCGACGACCACTGCATTGAAATCCTCCGTGGGATCGGTAGTGACGACGACTGCACTTAAATCCTCTGTGGGTTTAGCAGTGACGACGACTGCACTGAAATCCTCCATGGGTTTGGCAGTGATGACGACTGTACTAGGATCCTCCATGGGTTCGGTAGAGACGATGACCGTATTGAAATCCTCAGGGGGTTCGATGGAAATGACTACTGTTCTTGTATCCAATGTGGGCTCAGCAGTACGTGACTACTGTTCTTGTATCCTACGTGGGTCCAGCAGTATTTGAATCTATACATGTATCCTATTTGGGTGACGCACTCCTGTCGTAGGGTGTGGAAATGAAATTATTTCCTAAGTGAAAATGTAGTAAAGTGTTTGACCTAGGATGTCTCACTAAGATGAGTGCACACAAAACGAGTTGTCACTTTAAAAAGAGGGTAAAAATTTTGTGTTTTTGAAATGATTAAAAATCTATGATATTAAAATGGTGACTAGGTCGGGGTCAGTTTCCTAATTGCAATTCTATCCTTGTTCAATTTAATTCAAACATCTTCTTCTTTGTTGATTAAAGTGAGTTTCCACAATCATTTCCTCTCACTTCTTTGGTGAAATTATTATTGTGAAAGAAGACCTTACCAAAATCTTGGTTTGGTCAACTCTCCTTCTATGTGTAAAATTAAATATCATTAATTGAAATAGGAAATACCCAATCAGTTTTTGTTTATCCCAAACAATCATGAACATTCACTACACCTTTTACACATAGTGACGATCGTCGAGTACTTCACCACTAATTCCTCGTTTATTCCATCTTATATAAACCATAAATTAGTGGAGGGAGATTATGATTATTTTACCAAGGAAAAAATCAATAATGGAATTAATATTCAAGAATGATCGCACTTGATAATAAATTCCGCTATAATAAATTGAAAACAACTTTGAATAAGTAAAAAATTTATTCAATTGTGTCCAAGAACTCAAGCATTACAATGTAGAAAACCAACACTTCCCCAATCACTCCAAAATTTTACCCCACCATGGTAAGGGTAATCGAGATGAATGGGGAAGAATATGGTCTTATAAAACTATGAAAAGTAAAATAAATAATAAAGCTGAAAAGATCTTCTTCTTGGTGTCCTAGAAGAAATGGGATGGAAAATAGGATGCTTTGAGAGGGTGGAGCTCTCCTCCTTTTATAGCCAGAATTTTTCCCCCAGATGTTGACGCATTGTAGCCCCATTAAATGACATCTTCATGCGTTGATCCCTTATTGAATGTTTTTCATAATTGCATTGTTTGTGTCCCCTAAAACTCTCAGAAGATTTGGACATGTATTCCAAGAGTTATGGACGTTTTACTATGATAATTTATTCTTTCCAGTCAGAATCTCCAAAACGAAATCCTCCGGATTAGGGTGATTTAATGACCCCAGAAATGGCAAATTAACTCGGTACTTCCTTTATAAAAGACAATCCAAAACCCCTTTCTCATCCACCCACTGATGTTCACAACATTTGGGCCCACCATTGATGAGTTATGGATCCCCCACCAAAACTAGGAAGAACTGAAAACAGTTTTCTTTCTCCCCCTTGTGAGCTTCTTTTGAACAATAATATGGCCGATTCAGATTTTAGTCCAAAAATAGTAAATTAATCACTGGATGTTTAGAATATGCAAAAGAAAGACTTTTTCAATTTGGATCAGTTTAGATAATGTTATGGAAAAACTACAGAAATAATTTAAAACTGTTAAAAATCCAAAATGGCCCATTTTTACTATTCAGCTCAAAATAACACCATTATCATAAAAAGGAAACAATTTATCTTAGAGGAACACTTTTGTGGGTTTAAAAATTTGATATTCAATATAAATTAATTGAAAATCTTTGCTCTATCAGTGGGTCTGACAAAGTGGCTAGTCTAGTATCCTATGTGGGTCCGACAACTTAGCTGGTCTAGTATCCTACGTGGGTCCCGGCTTAGATAAATAAGTGGCTACATCTGATCATCTCTACCATCTTACGAAGAAGTATACCTGTGTGAGCTGATTCTTGACTTTCAATCATTATCTTCCATATTATTGACTTGCTTCCTATGTAGATTGAGTTGTGCTTTCCTGTGAGGATTGGGACATGTTATCCTGTGTGGATTGGGTTGTACTATCCTATGTGGATGTGATCTAACTTGAGCTCGGATGTTGGATCCGAACTGGAATTGATGACTTAGGTATAAGTATGGTCATATACCTAAGTAGTGTTGGTTGTTACTTCGTGATTGTATCTTTCCTTTGTGGATTATCCTTTGTGGGTTCTGGGAGACCTTCGGAGGTCTCGGGGTCCCTACTGAGTAGCGTATACTCTCCCATGAACGGGCTATGGATGCACTACATTGTGTTGGATGCAGACGAAGGACAGCGTTGATCGTGGTTGAGGCTTGTGGAGAAAGTCGGTACCTGGAGGTGGACCACTGGGCGGGACGTACACGGGGCGGACAGCTGGACCCGAGGAGCTGAGGAGACAATCTGTACCCACCCTTCAGGTGGGATTTCAGGTGGAAGTCTCGACGTTGCAGCCTTACTTTTCAGTTGTTGTACTTTTGTCTAGTTGTACTTTACTTTCAATTTGGGTTTGTATTCTGGCCCACTTACTTTTCCACACATACTTTTGTACCCTATTTTACTTAGTGTTTACTTCGGCTGGCTTACTCTGTGGTGTTTTTTTACTTTATAAAGGCAATGCCTTCTGCTTTTTGTTGGGATTTACACCTTGGTGCTAGTCGCCATCCCCTAGCCTATGGAAGGAGGGCTTAGGGTAGTCAATGCACGGGTCCCAAGGACGGGTCGTGACAAATTGGTATCAGAGTAGTTTGGTTCTACCGCGGAACTTAGGAACCTGATCTTTCTTCTATGTGAAGCAATAGTATTAAAGGTATTAAGTGTGGTTATCAGTCCCGGGAGTCCAGTGTTGGTGCGGCGGCCGATGTATCCATACACCAGGATCATAACTTCTGATTTCTGAGTCAGTGCACGAAAACATTTATTGCATGTGTGTTTCAAAGTTTCTTTGTGATTACTTTGTTTCAGCTCACCATGTATGTTGTATTGACCGTGGTGCACCTATCTCTTTTCAAGATGGCCCCACGATGGCAGCCAGCTAGGGGTCCGAGCATTTTGCGAGAGGACATCCCACCGAGCGACGAGGCCTCGGTGCAGGGCCCTTTTTCAGCAGAGGCACTGGCGGTACCTCTACCCGCCGATCCACAGATGCCACCAGCCCCAGCTGCTGAGAGTGCACGTCGCCTTAGTGCACTGCACGAATTTTAGCGTCACGGACTGCCCAGGTTCTGTGGTGAGAAGGACCCTCAGGCAGCCAAGGATTGGCTGGAGGCTGTAGTTCGAGGTTTCAGGTTAGTGGGGACACCATCTGACCTCATGGTGATCCTTGCTGCGAGCCTCCTGCATGCGGCAGCAAGAAGATGGTGGAGCCTGATTCTCCAGGTGCACGATGAGGCATCTCTCCTTTGGATGGACTTTGAGAGCCTCTTCCGCTCAGAGTTCGTCTTAGCCACCCTACGTGCGGTGCACATTAAGGAGCTACTACAACTGCGGCAGGAGAGCATGACAGTATCCCAGTACTCGGTGAGATTTACTGATCTCTCGTGCTATTCGACGGACATGGTACAGGACCCATTTTTTCGGGCCCGGACCTTTGATTAGGGGCTGAGGCATGAGATCATGGAATCGATGATCTCCCTTAGTATTCTGACGCTGGCGGGAGTATTGGAGTGAGCCCTTCCCATAGAGAGATTTCTTGCTGAGCCTACACCAAGAGCGAGACCTACCGCAAGGCGGCACGTAGAAGAGTCTACTGAAGCTGGTAGTCAACGGACGTTACATGGGTCTAGATGGACCAGACCAGTAGGCGGACAACCTCAGCACACTGGCTCAGAGGTGTGGGGCACACGGGGCAGAGACAGTCTTACGAGGAGCAGACAGTGCTACGCATGCGGCAGGCAGGGCCACATGGCTCGTGACTGCCCGACCGTCCATGCAGAGGAGCAGCAGGTAGTTGAGGGGCCACCGAGGCAGAGGAATAGGGTCGACCGTGGCGGTCTGTAGAGAGAAGGAGGATGCGGTAGAGGAGCTGGCCGAGCAGCAGGTGGTGGGAGACGCCTTGAGGCTTTACCACCACCACCACCAAGAGGTCCACCCTGACCACATGGAGCTGGCAGGCGGAGGCAGTCTCAGCTTCAGGAAGTGGAGTCCTATGACCACGGCGTGCGAGAGATGATTCTAGGTACTATCTATGTCTACTCCACCCTTTCTTCAGTTCTTATAGACATAGGAGCGAGTCATTCTTTCATTTCCACTGCCCTTGTTCGGAGATCGGAGATTCCGACGGAGCCGTTGGCTCGATCCTTACGGCTAGAGACTCCTATTGGATCAGACTCGACGATTACGCACTGGTGAAGGTAGTGTGAGATTACTCTAGGAGGTGAGAGCTTCGGCTGGGATCTTCTTGTAGCGGCGTCGAGGCCTTACGACGTCATCTTGGGCATGGATTGATTATCTACAGTCCATGCTCAGATCGACTGTATTAGGTGCAAGGTGCGGTGTGTCCGCACCGACGGGAGCAGGTTCACCTTCACTGGTGAGAAGGGAGCCTTCGCAGTACAGGATGGACTCACGTAGAGGAGAGGATAGCTGATCACTCATCAGTTGGCTAGCCTCATCCTAGGATTAGTTGACGTGTGGATTCCTAGTTTTCTTGTAGTGGTGGATCAGTATGCGAATGTTTTTCCTAACGATGTTCCAGGACTACCTCCTCGCAGAGAGGTAGACTTCTATATTGACCTGTACCCCAAGAAAACCCCGATATCCACTCCAGCATATCGGATGGCTCCCCCTGAGCATCAAGAGCTACGATTATAGCTGGAGGACTTGCAGGGAAAGGGATTCATCCGACCTAGTGTTTCACCCTAGGCTTCCCAGATTTTGTTTGCCATGAAAAAGAACGAGAGCTTGCGACTGTGTGTCGATTATCGTCACCTGAACCAGGTGACCGTGAGGAACAAGTATCCGCTACCGAGGATTGATGACCTCTTCAATCAGCTCAAGGTAGAACGGTGGATCTCGAAGATAGACCTCAGGTCAGTCTATTATCAGCTCAGAGTTCGGGATGAGGATGTGCAGAAGATGAGCTTCAGATGTCGATATGGTCACTATGAGTTCTTGGTTATGCCTTTCGGTGTATCCAACGGTCCAGCAGTGTTCATGAGTCTCACGAACAGGATCATTCAGCCATACCTCGATCAATTTTCCGTGGTCTTCATCGACGACATATTGATATACTCGACCACTGAGGAGGAGCACTCCTACCACTTGTGGGTTGTATTGGGCACACTCCGAGAGCACCAGCTTTATGGTAAGCTCTCGAAGTGTCAGTTCTAGTTACATGAGGTCCACTTCTTGGGACATGTCATCTCTGAGGAGGGAGTTGCATTTGATCCTGTAAAAATCGAGGTAGTACTAGCTTTGGAGCCACCCAGGAGCGTGACGGAGGAGTGGAGTTTCTTGGGGCTAGCTGGGTACTACCAGATATTGGTGCCAGACTTCTCCAGAGTTTCAGAACCACTTTCAACTTTGAAAAATAAGGTAAAACCCTTTGTGTGGTCAGATAGATGTCATTAGAGCTTCCAAGAGCTGAGACAGAGATTGACCAGCACACCTCACTTGAGGCTACCAGAGGAGGGAGTGGGGTACGTAGTCCACTGCGACACATCTGGGACCATACTCAGATGTGTCCTGATATAGGAGTGGGTAGTGATCACCTATGAATCATGTCAGTTGAGGCAGCATGAGCAGAACTACGCTACTCATGATCAGGAGTTAGCAGTAGTGGTCTTCATTCTGAAGATGTGGAGACACTATCTGATGGGTGAGGATTTTGCAGTCTACTCTGACCACCAGAGTGTCAGGTATATCTTCTCGTAGAAGGATCTAAACCTGAGACATCGGTAATGGCTTGAGTTCCTCCCAGACTATGACATTGAGATAGTCTATACTCTTGGAAAGTGGAACACAGTAATCGATGCCCTCAGCCAGAGGATGGGCATTCAGCTGCTTGGGGAGGCAACAGAGCAGCTAACCTCTTTGCAGATATCCTTCATGGATAGAGATGGAGCATCCTTTCTTCATTCACTCACAGTCACTCCTACACTACTACAGTAGTTCAGAGAGGCACAATGTGGGGACGTTGACTGTGAGACGCGACGTGCACATATTTCCACGGGACAGGCACCTGATGGTTTTTCTATGGGAGGAGAGCACATCCTCCTTTTCAGAGGACGTACCATGGTACTAGCTGCTTTATAGGAGGAGGTATTGAGAGAGTTCCACACTTCCCCTTTAGCAGTATATCCAGGAGTGTCGAAAATGTACTAGGATCTCAGATGGTAGCACTGGTGGTCGGGTATGAAGAAGGTTATGGTAGAGTTCGTTTCTTGATGCCTCACCTGCCAGCAGGTGAAGGCGGAGCACCAGGTACCAGTAGGCTTGGTACAAACCTTGGAGGTCCCAGAGTGGAAGTGGGACGGGATATCTATGGATTTTGTGACTGGACTTCCATGTACTTCCAGAGGTCACAACTCCATTTGGGTGATTGTCGACTGACTCACCAAGTCGGCCCACATTCAAACCATTAGAGATCAGGGCTCAGTGGAGGGCTTGGGATGCCTCTACGTTCATGAGATCATACGGATTCATGGTGTGCCATCATCTATCATCTCCTATCGGGATGCTCGCTTTACTTCCCGTCTTTTGAATGGGTTGCAGGAGGCATTCAGGACGCAGCTACGTCTGAGCACCACCTTTCACCCTCAGATGGATGGTTAGACGGAGAGGACCATTCAGACTCTCGAGGATATGCTCCGTGCATGTGTCCTTGACTTTGGTCGCATCTGGAAGGATCACCTACCCCTGCTGGAGTTTGCGTACAACAACAGCTACCACTCCACCATCGGGATGGAACCATACGAGGCATTGTATAGCCAACCTTGCAGATCACCACTATGCTGGACAGACCCTGGGGAGTCAGCAATTGTGGGACCAGAGACAGTCTAGGCCACAACAGAGAAGGTCCAGGTCATCCAGGAGTGGATGAGGACAGCTCAAAGCCGACAAATGTCCTATGCTGACAGGAGGCAGACACCACTGGAGTTTGAAGATGGTGACCACGTCTTCTTGCGGGTATCACCTCGACGTGGGTTACAGAGATTTGGACGGGGAGGCAAGTTGTGTCCGCACTTCATTGGACCATTCTAGGTTCTCAGCAGGATAGGAGAGGTGGCTTATCGTCTGGCTCTACCACCTCAGTTGCACCGGGTACACGATGTCTTCCACGTATCTCAGTTGAAAAGATACATGCATGACCCGACTCATATCATCGACCATGGGGAGCTGGACATTGATGACAGAGTGACTTTTGCAGAGGTCTCGGTGGAGATCGAGGATCGACAGGAGTGGGTCCTATGTGGGTAGTCGATTCCTCTAGTGCGTGTCAGATGGCAGCATGGGAACCTCCAGGAGAGCACTTGGGACCGGGAGGCTCAGTTGTGTGCTCAGTAACCTCATTTGTTTCCCTAGTTTCTGATGTATCTTTATGGGGACTTAAAGACCTGTGGTGGGAGTAATGTAAATACCCGTAAATTTTAAGGAATTTTTTTTAATTTATTTGGGATTTTACGAGTACGTAGTTTCTGAAGGCACCTGATTCTGAGGCGTGGTGTGCCCGAAATCATTTTCCGAAGTTTAGCTCGGGAACGTTCAGTGAAACAAACGAGTGGGTTTTTCTAACTTTTGAACCGGTGCTAGGAATTGAAATCTGAGGGCACCGATGAAACTACATAGCCGTTTTTTACTTAAGAGCACCTTTTTCTGGGTTTTTTTGCTTAGGAGGAGATGTTAAAAATGTGAGGAATAAAAATAAATTTTTTTTTACAATTTTATTTTTATTTCATTACTGGTGGTTTAAATGTTATGGGAGGGAAGATGTGAGGAAGTTGGGGTGGGGCCCACACGAGCCCCCACCTCCTTAAAATTCCTAACACCCTAATAAATAGCCCATTTATTTTTCCCCTCTAGAAATTATTTTTTATCTCCTCCACATTAGTTTACATAACAATAAAAAGCCTCATTAATTTGACAACGCACGTTAATTAATTGGGTGAATTCATTTTTAATTTTGAAAAGGTTGGCATGAGTAATAAAATAAGGGAACCCTTATTTTATTATTTTTGAATTGTTGTGAGAGAAGGATTGGGGAGCAAATACACGACCCGTGAAGAACATCAACTTCTTCATGAAGAATGCTAAGTCTACGATGATGAACTCCATCACCGCAGGGGGAGATTGACGTACCGTATTCTCTCCTCTCCACAGCCAGTGAGAGATGTATTCTTCAGAGAATGATGATGCACCACATCCTTCATCGAACGAACACAAATGACGCTTATGGAGCCTCATTCCACGATGTCGTCTTCCGCAATGTCTTCTTCCCTCAACGATCCTCATTCGACGACTTCATCAAGGTAGGGGTGTGTTTTTACGAAGTGTTAATTAATTGTGTTCTTCATTAAATATTTGGGCCGCCTGTTGTCAAATTAATGGGAGGAGGTCGGACTGCCTGAACATGGCCGATCCTCCTCCCCCTTTGTGGTTTTTTTTGTTGCGGCTCGAATGAAGGTGGCGCGGTGCAACGACAGCGCGTGGAAACAAGGAGGAATGCGGCGAAGAAGCACGGCGTCGTCGCGCCGCGCTATTGAGGCCAAAGGAGGCTACAGCCGGAGCAGGGCCGCGCCAGAAAACCATGGAGGGCTACGGCCGGAGCGGGCCATGGCGGAGGGGCACGACGCCATCGCACCGCGTCGGTCGTACCAAGGCCATGGCATTTAGGCCGCGGTGGAGCAGGGAGCGGCGACCGGAACCGCCGGCCGCCGTCGGATGAAGGGAGGGACCAACCAGTCCCACGTGGTATACTAGTGGACCGTTACGGTCGGCCAGATTAGGAAAACCGGGGGTTTGACCCCTGGTCATCGCAGCAGCGCGTTCCCCCCCATGGGTCTGCCTTTCGGTCTGAAGGGGCGGCGGCTCCCCCTTCTGTGCTCGCGCGGCAAGCGGCGCCCGTGCTGGGCTGACCGGTAGCACCAGGCCGGGTCGCCTGCGCCGACTGGGCCGGGCCAGACCGCGCCTTGATGGGCTAGACAAGGACCCGGGTCGGGCGCCCGGTTCGGGCCGACCCAGGGGGTCACGGGCCGGGTCGGTCCGGGCCCAAAACCCTCTAAAATCGGATACGTTCGTTGAAATGCCCGTAACATGGGCTACGGACCTCCGATCGACGCACCGTCAGTTGAGATGCAATCCTTGGATTGAGATGGTCGTTTAGATATATTACACTCAGGGTTTAGGAGAACTTTGTGTATGGCCAGGTTGGTTCGAACACGAAACCAACCGGGCCCTCAGAGCAGAAACGCCTATAGCTTGAGCTCCGGACGTCTGATTGACGTGTCGTCAACTTTGTTGGATTCCTCTTAGTTAGACAGACCTTTTGGATTACTTCGATCGAGTTTTGGACGCAGTTGGAGTATGGTTGGGTTGGTTTTGAATTAAAAACCAACCGGTCCCCTGAGACGAAAAGGCCAATAACTCTCAGACCGAGCGTCTGATTGACGCGACTTCTGTCGTGTTGAGTTCCTTTTGACGAGACGGAACTTTTAGATACATCAAATTCGGACTACATGTCAGTTGATGTATCAACCTCTTGGATCATGGAGCGGACCCTCCCGGAAATGAGCATGCTGTGTGCGGGATCCCTAGAGCTGGTTGTGACGACGACTGCACTAAAATCCTCTGTGGGTTCGACAGTGACGACGAATGCACTGAAATCCTTCGTGGGTTCGGCAGGGACGACGACTGCACTGAAATCCTCTGTGGGTTCGCCAATGATGACAACTATACTAGGATCCTCTGTGGGTTCAGCAGCGATGATGACCGTACTGAAATCATCTGTGGGTTCGACGATAATGACTACTGTTCTTGTATCCTATGTGGGTCCGGAATTACCTGACTACTATTCTTGTATCCTACGTGGGTCCGACAGTATTTGACTCAGTACTTGTATCCAACGTGGGTCCGGTAGAGTGGCTGATCTAGTATCCTACGTGGGTCCGACAGCTTAGCTGGTCTAGTATCCTACGTGGGTCCCAACATAGATGAATCAGTGGCTACATCTGATCATCTCTATAACCTTACGAAGAACTATACCTGTGTGAGCTGAGTCTTGACTTTCAATCATTATATTCGATATGATTTACTTGCTTCCTATGTGGATTGAGTTGTGCTTTCCTGTGTGGACTGGGTTGTGTTATCCTGTGTGGATTAGGTTGTACTATCCAATGTGGACGTGATCAAACTTGGGCTTGGATGTTGGAGACAAACTGGAATTGATGACTTAGGTATATGTAAGGGAATATACCCAAGTAGAGTTGGTTGTGACTTCGTGATTGTATCTTTCCTTTGTGGATTATCCTTTTGTGGATTCTGGGAAACCTTCGGGGGTCACGGGGTCCCTACTGAGTAGCGTATACTCGTCCCTGCACGGGCTATGCCCACACTACATTGTGTTGGATGTAGACAACGGACAGCGCTGATCGTGGTTGAGGCATGTCGAGATAGTCGGTACCTAGAGGTGGACCACTAGGCGGGACGTACACGGGGTGGACGGCTGGACCCAAGGAGGTGAGGATAATATCTGTACCCACCCTTTAGGTGGGATTTCCAGTGGACGGATCGACGTTTCTACTTTACTTTTCAGTTGTTGTACTTTCTTTCCAGTTTTACTTTACTTTCAGTTTGGGTTTGTATTCTGGCCCACTTACTTTTCTGCACTTACTTTTTTACCCTATTTTACTTAGTGTTTACTTCTGTTGGATCACTCGGTGGTGTTTGTTTACATTATAAAGGCAATGCCTTTCCCTTTTTGTCTGGATTTACGCCTTGGTGCCAGTCGCCAGCCCCTAGCCTATGGAAGGCGGGCTTGGGGTAGTCACGACACGGGTCCCGAGGATGGGTCGGGACAGGAATATTCTACAAGAGGTAAATATTAATCCCACATACCATGAAAGTCATGTGATCAAGATCTCAACATGTCTTCTAAGGTTTAAATAGCCCGCTCTGATTGTCCATCAGTTTGATTGTGGTAGGCAGTGCTCAAACGAAGTTCAATATCCTAGGATATTAGACGACCATTCCGGAATCTCAATGTAAAATGGAGATCACAAAAAAACTATAGATTTGGGTACTCCATGAAGTCTTAAAACTTTATTAATATACAGTCTTTCTATATGTTCAAGTGGTAAATCATCTATAATAGAATGAAAATGTGCTGACTTGGTAAGAAGATAAAAAATGACCCATATTGCATCATTCCTTCTAGGGGTCTTTGGTTTCCCCATGACAAAGCCCATCGTAATATTATCCCATTTCCAATCAGGTATGGGAAGAGGTTTCATGACTCCTATATTCTATTCCCTTCTATCTTTCACTTTTTGACAAACCATACATCTTGACACAAAATCAACAATCACTCTCTTCATGTTATCCTACCAAAAATGTTCATTAAAATACCTATACATATTAGTGCTAAAAGGGTTTAAGAAATTAGAGCAATATGAATCATCCAACAATTCCCTTTTGAGATCACGTATATCAGGAACACAAAGTCTTCTCCCAAATTTCATAATTCCATATTTATATACGAAGTCGATCAATCTCCCATCATTAAAAGCGTTACTTTTATTTTGAAATTCCTCATCATCAGCCTGGGAACTTTTTATCCTTTATAGTAAAGATGGTTTGGAAACCATTTGTAAAAGAATTGATGTTTCACCTTCCATGGTTATTCCCATATCCATCTTTACTAGATCCATATATATCAGATACTTTTCAAATCCCATCTTATTCAAAAAACCATGATCATTTCTTCTCAAATTATCTTTCACTTTATTTTCTTTGCCTGGGTGGTAGTGTGTAGTGCTATAATATGCCTTGAGTAGTACAAGCCATTGACTTTGACTCATTTTGAGATCTTTCTTTCAGAAAATTTACTACAAACTCTTATATTCTGTACAAATCTCAAATTTTTCACCATAAAGATAGTGTCTATATATTTTCAGATAAATGATTACAGGTGCTAACTGAAGATCATGAGTCGGATAGTTTTTCTCATTAATTTTATCTATCGTGATGCATAGTCTATAACTCTATCATTCTTCATAAGAACACAACCAAGTCCATTATTTGAAGCATCACTAAAAATAACAAACACATTGTTCCCTGATGGTAGTGTCAAGATAAGAGAGTTGACTAATCTTTTCTTCAGTTCTTCAATACATTCTTCACACTCATTTTTACAAACAAATTTATCCACTTTTCGTGTGATCTTGGTTAATGGGGTTTCCAATCGGGAAAAATTTGGGACAAAATGTTGATAACAACCTGCTAAACCAATAAAATAGCATACCTCAGTTATACTCATCAGGGCTGGTCATTCTTTGATTTCCTTGGTCTTTGAAGGATCAATAGATATTCAATCCTTATTGACAATATGTCTAAGAAAAGAAATCTCATGTATCCAAAATTCACACATGCTAAATTTCACATATAATTCATTTCATATAAGGGTCCATAGGATAATGTGCAAGTGATTTTCTTGATCTTCGTAGATTTTGGAGTATTCCAATATATCATCAATAAATAACACTAAAAATTGATCAAGCTTTTTCTAGAAAACTCTATTCCTTAGATCCACGAAGACAGAGGCTACATTAGTCAATAAAAAAGGAATTACTGTAAACTCGTAATGCCCATTCCTGGTTCGAATTGTTGTTTTCAAAATGTCTTCCTTCCTCACACACAACTGATGATATCCAGATCAAAGGTCAATCATTGTAAAATATTTATCTCCATGAAGTTGATCGAATAAATATTCAAGGAGAGGTAGGGGATATTTATGCTTTATTGTTATAGCATTAATCACTATGTAGTCAATTCAGAACCACATAGATCTGTCTTTCTTCTTTACAAAAAGGATATGGGCTCCCCATGGAGAAATACTAGGGATAATAAATCCATTATTACTCAATTCCTCTAGTTGTTTCTTTAGTTCCACAAATTCCACATATACCATTCTATAAGGAGTCATTGATATGGGCCTTGAACTCCGAAATAAGTCAATGAAAAACTCAATATCTCATTCTAGAGTATGTCTAGGTAAATCCTCTTGAAACACATCAACATATTGTTGTAAAATAGTTATGTCCTATATTCTATCATTATTTTCCTCACACATAGTTATTTAATTATCTTTTTCCCCAATAAATGAATTTATTTGAGCTATTGGGGGTGGATCTGGATAAGAATCACGTGCTGAGGTTTCTACGCTAATGAAAAGGTACTCCTTATCATCATCGAAAATTGTAACCTCCTTCTTCTTAATAAAAATATTCGCATCATGGCCTGAAATCCAATACATTCAAAGGATTATATCAAATTCAATCATGGGTATGATGATGAGATCAGCAGATAAAGAACACTTATATTCCCTAATAGGAACTGATTCACAAAACATTATTGTGATCATACATCCCCTAGGAGATTTGACTGACAACTCCCTTGTTAAGTCAAATTGAAAATATCCAATTTTCATTGAAAACTAAGATGAGAAAAAACAATGCGCCGATCCAGAGTCAAATATAGTATTTTCTAAACTTGAGTAAACCATTAAATTATCCTCCACCAAATCATTTGGAGATTCAACCTTAGCAGTAGTGATAGAATAAGCATGGCCTTGATCTCTTGGATTTTTCTAAGGTAAGTTCCTTTGGAACTTATGACATTCATTTACAAAATACCCCTTTAATCTACTATTGTAGAATTCAACATCGTCTTTCTTCCCCATGCAATCATGAGCTTTATGGCCTTTTTTCACCACACTTGTAATAGACTCACATTCCCTTCAGGAAAGTACCAGGGTGTTTCTTCCCACATTTAACACAGGATGGATATTTGACTTTTCCTTTTTCCCTTATTTCCATTTCTAGAATGTTCTGTAGATCTCTTCTTCTCATACTTTTCTTTAAAGTTGTAAGACATAGAGAATTATTTTTCTGTCCTTATAGCACCTGGGAAAATATATTTGTATTATGAGAAGGATTTTGATACTAATTATCGCTAAAGAAATGGTTTTAACCCATCAAAGAATCGATCAATCATACTCCTTGGGTTATGTATATAATATGTTGCATGCCTTGCTAGCATTTTAAGGTTACCCTCATATTTTGCGACATTCTCATCCTCTTTTTGCCTCAAACTCAAAAATTTCCATTCCATATCCACTCGATGGTCATAAGGAAAGTATTTTTCTAAGTAAATATCTTCAAACTCCATCCATTCCATATTTTATACTTCATCATATTACTTTTTGTTTTGAATTAATGACCACCATTGATTTGCATCTCCCATGAGGTGATATAATTCCTTAACAACTATTTCTCTTTTTTTACTCCCCAATGCATGAAATATTTTCTCTAAAGAATTTATCCATTTCTCAGTAACTAATATATTTGTACTACCATTGAATGATAATGTTCTTTACCTCATGAATGAGTCTAAGATAGATCCCCTTGTGTTGTGGATCAGGGTGCTCCATACATGTATGGTTATTATTTAAAACCTAAGTGAGTTGTCCTAGTATGGTGATATGTTGATCAACAATAGTTGCTTCACCAACTCCACTATAATTATCTTTAGTAGGAGGGAAATACCATCATGGATTACGTGGATTGATACAGTTTACATTCCTTCCACCAGGCGCCATTTCTAAAGAGTGACACAAACAATATTAGTTTATAAATCACAATAAATAATTCCAATCTTGTAAAACTGTTAACATATATCAAATAGTTATAGATATAATAAATAATCATAAAAATGTTTTATTTATTGGAAGTATAAACTCATAAACCCTTCATGATGGTTTGTAAATAAAATTAAAATTATCCTAGTCATATCCCCCGATAGTGTCGTAACCAAGAGTGCAACAAGGCCTGCTGTCGTGCACCAGTTCCAGTTCGAGTCAAGCTCAAAGTAGTGTTTTCCGGTTTTACACCTAGGTACATCTATGATAGAGCTGCCTCTACCGTCTCATGTCTAAAAATGGATTCATTTCTTGGAAAACTCACAAATTCTCTACAGTACAAAAATTCTTGGATGTTCCTCTATATTAATCATCAAAGTCTCTCTTAGGGAAGTGTTCTCTAATCATAGTTTTTCCAAATCCAGTTTCCAAGGTTTTTACTAAACTATCTATGATACCAACAATAATGCCCCAACCCCAGTTACCCAGAGTTTGTGTATTATTACATAACATTGTCATGATACAAGGAATCATGTCCCGAAAGACTGATTAGTTTATTAGCCTTGGAATTACTAGATACATTCACATGTTTTAAATTACATCATGAAATAAAAATATCTACAACATTTTTCCCCTTTTTAAACACACTTATATCCTTATCATATCCCTGTTGGTCAACCATTAAATACTCCTTCGCATATTGGGAAAAATAACTCATAGAAATGGGTGAGAATATATTCTCAGTAAGGATAACAATATAGCGAAAACTTTAAAAAATAAGCATAAACATTTAAGGAAATGTATTAAACTAAAACCAAAGACTTTTAAACTTATACTTCATCATAATATGAAAAATATGAAATCAAATAATTCCATTTACTTATTAGAATGAATATTATACTAGTAGAATAATAACATGCAATATCAATACCCACTTTCATAATGATGGAATGCAAAAGGCCAGAATTCATAACCACATTGTCAAGGCCTTGTACCAAGACTACAAATAAGATTTTTTCAAGGCCTTGTTCGCAAAAGCTAGTTTGTCTTATGATCCCTACCGATGCATCGAGAAGTTATAGCAGCCTCCACCCATCACTTACTAAGTCCAATGCATTCCTCTTAGAAAATGTTTAAACATAACAAAATTATTCATTTTAAAACTAGCATATGAAATGTCAATAGTTTATAAACAAACCTTGAATGGTGTAAAAATAACACATCCATGGTCAAGAATATATCAATACCATAAATAAAATATGGATGTTTTGTATCATAATAAATCAACTTCAAATAATATTAAAATCCATCAAAATATGTTGACATTGATGAAATCAAAAAAAAATTAGAGAAATATCTATTTCTATTTTGAAATCATTTACAAGACATGTAATTTTAAAAGAAAAAATTTATTTTGAACATGTTATTATAATATTTTAAGGGAAGTGTTGATGATGTTATAATGGCAGAAAATAGTAGTACCCGCTGTATAAGTTAAAAAACATTCTTACCTTAATTTTGTCAAAAAGGTCATAAAGTACCTTTTTTGGAAAAGGACGAAAATATTCCATTTAAAACATATAAGGTAAAATAATTGTATAAATGACATTAAACAATATTCTAGTAAATGGTATAAATGTTTTGAAATAAATTTTTAAGATAACACGGATGTGGAGGATAAAGAGGTCCCAATAGATACTTATATAAAAGCAACCTCAGATAATGAAGAGATTGTGGAATTTACCTTTTCCTTGTACTTTTCCTTGGTCAAGGGTACATTAACCTCCTATATAATAGTTAAATAATTGTTATTAAGTTATTAAAAAAACCATATAAAAAATATGATATCATATATTATCTTTCAATATTAATTTGTTGTTAATATTTTTGCATTATTGCGGTTTCAGGTGTTAACTGATTTGTTTTCCTTTATATGTTTTGTTACATAATACATGTTTGTTATGGATTGGATTTATTTGATTCATATAAAGAATTATATTAAGTTCATAAACATTATTTGTAATCATAAAATGAAAATTATTCTTGAATGATTACAGTGGGGATTGATTCTCATCTCGTTCGTGGAGACGGTAGTCCGTACGTACGCACAAGCGACAATATTATTATATTGACGGACAAATCGTATGTAATTGTATGGTATATCATATATAATGAATAATTAACATATTAGATTTATTATTTACATCAGTTATACTCATTATTATATCCATCAATATAATTAAGTGTTTGAATAACAAACTACACCACGACATGGAGACGGTAATCCGTACGTACGCATGTATGGTTACATTGTCATTTATAGGATGGATAGAATAATGAATATGATTGTACCATTTTTATAATAACATAACAGTATAAATAAGTTAATAGAGTATTTATTTAAGAATTGAAAAACAAAGAAAGAGAAAGTGAAAGAAGAAAATAACTTGAAAGAGGTGATGAACTATTTAGCTCTTCTTCAGGTTCTTCCATTTGATTTGATCAAATGGGCTCCTTAGGTTGTATTTATGACAAATGGATGGCCTATAAAATTAAATTAGGAAATTTGGGAGGATATTTTTGTAGGGTTTTTCCAAGCTAAAAAACATTGGATGTGTGAAATTAAGATAGGGGAAGTGCCCTTTTATAAGAGAGGTGAGGGTCATTTTAAGTAAAGATTGAAATATTATTTTATAATAAAATCACATTATTTTTCTAATGGATCCAAAATAAATTATTTAAATTATAAGGTGGGGATGGGTCAAAAAACTCTCTACTGATAGGTTTTAGATAGGTTCAGGTCATCATATTAACCTTATCTTTTAGATTTTACTCTTAGATAAATTGTTTGTCATTTTCCATGTCTCTTTGTATTTTTATAGTATATGGTTAATAAACATACTATAACATTACAAGGGAACCAAATGTGGTTCATTATTAATATATATAACCTTATCAATGTCTTTTGGCAGAACTTTATATTTTTAAGAATATTATAACAATTAATAATATAATATTTGTTTTCAAAACTCAATTATGTCAATTTTGACACTATTTAGTATTTGATTTTTTTAAAGCCATAAATACATTATCACTTCGAATAAAATTTATTTAAACAACCCTAAAATTTAATATTAAGATATTAAATTTGTTTAATTCTTCATAAATATCAATTTAAATTTACTTAGATATTTATAATATTAATTATTTTAATATTTCATTAATAAGGTAATTACAACATCATCATTGTGTCATAAATAAATTAAATTATCTAATATCTTAATATAATAAATAAAATTTGATTATGTAGGAAATATTTTTAGCATTCTAATTAATTATTATAGTATTATTTATATTGTGTTTAACCTTATATTAAAAATGGTTTAGTAATTGGACATTGAATTTAACTCTTTTAACTATTCTTTAAATAAAAATAATAATACATGTTCTAATATAATACAAGTGGTTAAAATAGGATCATATTTTATTCCTAAATTATTTTTGGACGAATTATAATTATACAAGATAATTATTATAGGTGTTAGGGTAATTATTATATCATTTTTACCCTTAATTACCCTATTTACTTTTAACCGTGGTAAATAAAAGTCAAAAGTTACTATTAACCAATAATTATTTTAATCTTATTGACCCAAATTTTACTTCATGATATTTATCGTGTCTCTCATATTTTTGAAATTCAACTCACAGAAGTGGTAAAATTATGTTTTATGCAAATTTTCAAATACTCCTAGGAGGTGGGTAAAAGACGGTAAAAAGTTCAACAAAATTTTTATATATCTAAAAATATTTTAAAAATACTCCAATGAATTAAATTGAACATATATAGTTATTATGAATCTATTTTGACCTAAAATAAATTTAAATAAGATAAATAATTATTTCAAAAAAAAGTGGTTTTAACCAATAACACAATGTTTTTCAATATTCATAAAAAATTGAATGTTTTTAGAAAAATTCCAAAAATTCCCCCAAAGTGAATTTCAATTTTTTGAATCCAAAAATATAGTCAAATTTGAAATATAAAATTTAAAAAATTTAAAAAATTGGGTATTAATATTCATAACAACTAGTTTGATTGGTTGTGGTGTGTTTGAACTCGAAGTGGTGTAAAACACAACTTATTGTACTATTCAAAGGGAAACATAACTTGGATTCTTGGGGTGTTACATTAGCACAAATTGGATTATTATTACAAATGTATTCTTTCTGATGGTTGATATAAGATAGTTAGAACCAACTGATATTGGTATTAACTAAAACATTAGCAATATGCTTGTATAGTTTTTTATTATATCTCTATATTTGTGACTATAATGTTAACACAATTCAATAATTTTATAATCTTATAAATATATACATAAAAACATCTATTATAGATAATATACCATATTTTAATCTTTATCTGGTGAAAAATGCCTTTCTTTTATTCATATGAAATTAATAATGGGAATGTTCCATATACTCTACATATATCTTATCACCAAGAATGATACCAACTTTATACATGATTTTGTTTTTAATGTTTTTAATCTATTTTCCAATATTTTATACACAACTATTTGGGATATTATTTATTTTTTAGGATTCATCATACTTTCAATCCTATCAATATACTACTAGTTGGAATTCTTCTTATTTCCTATGTAATGAATTTTTTCTAGAAATTTATTTTAAAATTATGTAGCCAAGAATTATATTCACTGTATTATAGTCATATCCAAGAGGAATCTATGTTATTTGGTATGAGGTAATATGAAGAGTTTTTTAGTTTCCCTAATTAATGAGTGTTGTTTTTTTATAATTTTTTTTACAAAGTTCTAAAATTAATTTAAGATAAAATCTATTAAATTAATATTATATAATGGAAAATGGGATTTAGATATGTTTAGAAATATGCTTTTCATGACATTAAATGTTTGAAAAAAAATTATTTTCAAAATTAGGATTTCAGTTTGGGGTCAGGGTACAAAAATCATTTTTTATCATTTTTCTTTAAAATGGGTGGGAAATTTGGTAATGAAACTAGTGATTGAGAAAATGGAATGGGAAAGCAATTTTTTAATTTATTTTTATTTTTATTTTAATGTGATTAGAACAGAGTGTACACATTTTTTTAATATATGTTAAAAATATCATGAAATTTTAAAACAAAATCTTGGAAGTAGTTTTTGGAAGTATAATTATTAACAGTAATGTTGTCAAAAGAGTATTATTTTCAAAACTCAATTATTGTGTTTATTTTTAAAGTATGAATATATTTTATATAAACTTATCATAAAATTTAGTTCCTTTATAATTTGGACATTAATCATAGCTTCAGTATAAGTAGGCCTAGTGTTATATAATATAGGCACGAACAAAGGAATGTCTTTTTATTTGTTGATGGTATATAGTATAGTATATGTATTAGGATGTATAAATTGGTATTAATGATTCTTAGTTTATTATTTTCATTTTTTTGATCTGTATTCATGAGCGAAAAAATGGCATGGAGTTGGGATTCATATTTGGGTGATAATTATTAATTATAAAATTTTAAATTTTAATAATTTGGATCGATTTTGTGAGATATGGACTAGAGATGTGATGAATGAAATGAGATATGATTCAATGATATTATTATGTCATTTATTAGAGATATGGTTATGGATTGGAGATTTAGGGATTGATATTTGTGGGAATTTTTGATGTGGAATTTATTTAGATGTTTTTCATGATCGATTTAATGGATGCAACAATATAATTAATGGAGACTAATTGTAGGGTAATTTTTGGATACCATCTCCTAGGTATTCTTGAGGAGAGATATATTATGATGGATATGGTGAAACAAATTGTGTATTAATTAAAAGTATTAATTAATTATTATTTTCATAATCATGGACCATGGAATATTAAAGAATATTATTCTTGGAATTTTGGACATGGTTTAGGGATTAATTATAAATTTGGAATTTATTGAAAATATCATATGTTTTAGTATGAATTTTTATTTGATTCAATATGAGGTTTGGGGTGTGTTAGAGGTTTTTTGGGTTAATGATAAAAAAATTACATTCATTTTACCACTATATGTGACATTTGGTACATTGTAGAAGGCCACATAATACCTCTTTGATAGGGTAGTGGCCCTAATGCCGTAGGGATTCCATCAAGTAGCTGAATGTACATGAATGGGTACACTATATCCTATCAAAATGTTTTGAAGGAGGGTATTTTTTTCAATACACCCTTATTTATACATTCTTTCTTATCCCTAGGCTATATGTTCATCCAACAGATGTAAATCCATTACAATTTTCTCTAAGGCACCTTCTTTCCCACTTCATTCAATATAATAGCAGGCATGTTTTCATGATATAATCTATTTTGTCTCTTTTCTTGTCTAAACATCTTTATTCTTCCCTTATTTTCATATTTTCATGTGATTATTATTGATTCTAAAGTGAATCAAGTTAGAGTGTTGTGGAATTCCCCTTGGTCATCAGACATCAAACTCATGAACATTATATAGGATTGTATTTGTTGATTTCTCACAATGCATCACTCTTTTTACTGATAGTGGATAATGTATAGTAATGTTATTTTTTATAATTTTGGGTTGTAATTTTGAGATTATTTCTAGAAATTTATTAAGTATTTAGGTTATTATATTTTAGGACAGATTTTAGTTGTTGATTGTCTTTCCTTCTTCGAGTTTTGGGTTTTATTGTTATAATGTGATATTTCATGAGTTTTCTCAATAATGGAACATGGTTTATATTTTTGTGGTGTTTTCGTAAAGTGGGATTGGAATCATGATGATCTATTATGGTATTGGTAGGAGGTCAGGACTCACTATGTGATATTCCAACAATACCTGTGATATATCTTAATTTTTTTTCAAAATTTATAATAAATCTAATATTATATTTTTAAAATTATAAATTTATGGTTTACTAATGAATTTAAATTTTAAAGAATAAATTTTTTTTCAATGGGTTTACATAAGTTGTTGTATATATATTCATTGCCAATTAATTAACAAAGTGAACCGTAACATACTGATTATATTGTACTAATCAGAAATAAGTTTTTATATTTATTAATGACTTTCCATTCATTGGTATACTAACTGAATGATATTCATGTGATATCTGTAAACCCATGTATCTCTTGGTAGTGAAATTTTTTATTGATTTTAAATATGGTTTGTAATTTTAACCCTTGGAGAGTTCATGGAATCTTACCATTACAAGTAAAAATTATAATACAATATTCACTATGTAGTCTAATACCTCATTGTTCATTAATACAGAACCATGTTACACTTATTATAATCCCAAAAATATTCTATAATATGAATCCCATATTAAAAATTATTCCTAAAAATATCTATAAGTCAACATTCCATAGTCTACCTATATTTAAGAGAGTGATTCTATGGAAATATAGTTTTTTGGTTTACGACGTAGGAATAAGTGATTTAACATGAAAAAAATAGTTTTTGATCAAATCTGTATAATAGATAAGTACCAAATATTTCATAAGTTAATATGGTGTGGGATGTTTTAGAGTTATTTCCCTATACTAAAATAATATATACTTTATGTTACATTGTATAGATAATTGTTAATATTTATTGACATCTTATAACATATTTATTATTCTTATACATTAATATATCATAATAATTCATGTACCTAACTTTCTCATTGAATGGTAATAACATCTCCCCATGATGATGATAAAATTGATGTATTATATAATGATATTATTAAATATATTTCATACATTTAGATTAACATTCAATGAATGAGTACATAATATTTCACAATTTCATGTTCTCGATACCCATAAGTGGATGCAAATTTGTCTCATAATTTTTTCATTTTGAAATATCCATGAAGGTAGGTTATTAGGATAAGATCACTTGTTTGAATTCCTCATGTTTATAGGTAATTGGATATTCATATATGTGGACATGTTTAATGATCCAGACACTTGATATTATTATTAATGTATATCATGCATCACACACATTGATATATTGATGACAAAATGATAAAATATGATCACAGAGAGGTATGGTATATTTGGTTTGTCATGTGTGATATTTAAATGATGAATAAGTCAATATAATATTTTTCTCTTCCTTTTTATGTATGTTGATATCTCAGGTCCTTTTAAATGAAAAGAACTATCAAGATAAAGATTCATAGACATTGTGATTGATGAGTTGATTTCAAGAAGAAAATAAAATATTTATTGAGAATATAAGTTGATGACATAATTTTTCTTCATGATTGATTTGAGATATCATGAAAAAAAGATTATATTTCACAGTGAGCATTCTTATGTGGATGTTGTTGTTGTGTCATTAACATCATCCTCTATGGGTGCATTTACCTGTGGCTAGATTTTGATATTTATCTTTTGACAATCCAACATAATGCTACCAAAGAAAACTCCTAGGTGGTCGCACAATTAGTGTTTCCATTAAATTATGTTTTATTATTTTTGAATTTATTAATTAGGGTAATGGTAAATATCAAGAAAATGGAAAAGTATTTATTCTGGATTTATTGATCGCAAAAACTCTATCACCATATTTATATAATTTAAATATTAAATATTTATTTACCTATAAGGATGTGAACATATTATTTATTTGTTTATTAAATGAATAGCATTTATATATTTTTCAATTTTTAGTAAATTTTAAGGAATGTGGATGGGCCGCAACATATTCTTGGTAACAAAAAGGATTTAATTAATATATATAATTTAGAAAGTAACGATTTTTATTTAATAAAATTAAACTAATTTCTGAATGTAAATATATTCTATTATATAATAATAATAATAAAATATCACAATGATTAATATATTTGGGTTCTTATTTCATTAGGAACCATTGTGTATGTATAAATATTAAACCCTATATTTATATATTCCCATTTATATCATTTTAGACACAGTGTGAAATAATTTATGTTTTCTGTTACAATTTTTCTTCTTAGAGAATTCACTCAATGAAATAAATATATAGTGTTTATCTATAGATCAAGTGGATTAGTCTATGTAATTTCCCCCACTAAATATTGGGAGAACAATAGAGAGGAAATTCACAAGCCTGGAGGATTATATTACGATTAAATTCAACAGTTGAATAAAAACATCCCACTCATGATAGCACTTCATATTCCATTAGTGTCATTCATATACTATGTATCACATGTATATCACTATTATAGGGATTTTATTTTTGATCCTCTTAGAATAAGGTGGTACATCTCAAAAAATGGGTTCAAATTATAAATATCTTCAACAATGAGTTAATATCAAGCATAGGAAATTCTTATTATTAAATTAATTATAAAATATAATGTTACAGATCTTTTTTTCATGGATAATTTAATTTTTTTCAATTTGTTTTGATATATTAATTAGACATGTCATTTATTCCCTATTTTCTTATATATTATATAATGAATTCTATAAAACACATGTTGGAAATGGTCCCAAACACCACTTCTTCTATGATTCGAATCTATATGTGGTATTTTTGAGGTCATGTTTTATTACAAAACTATTTTTTTTATTTATAAATATCATGATTCATTTATTATTTTATCATATTAGTTTTCATTTTTTATAACTTATCTCATGATAATACATTCACTGTCTATTATATGAACAATAACGGTCTATGTTTGGGTGAACAACACATAAATATACCATCTAGAGGTGTTGGAGATCTATGAAAAACAACATTATTACAATAAGGGTAACTGAAATTACACATAGTGTATTCCCAATCAACAAAATGGGATACCATAATGTAAATAATGACATTTTTTTTTGGTTTCATAACACAAAATATATCATTTCAAATAGAATATGGATTTATAGTTGGCACATGTCTTGGCTTGATAACATGCCATGTACAAAAAAACTACAAGATATGATGGCTCTCTCATTTTCTGGTGAAACTATGTTGTAAAATCTTGTAGAATGAATTTTATCATGCCTTTAATACATGCCTCGAGTTAAAATATATCCAGGTAACATCGGACAACCCTGATTAAATGTAGTGATGATTTTGTACACACTATGTAACATAGTACTACCCTATGTAGATTTCATGTCACTTACTAATGAATGTAATGTGAGATGGACCTAGGATAACAACACAACACATAACCACTAAACATGTTAGGTAATTCGTACTCATTTATGTGGAGTAAAATATCATTCAACCTATACGCCATATAAATTTATTATATCAAAATAAATTAATTATGATATTAAAATGAACTAAAAATGGGTAGGTAGCATGCACATCATCTGAAATGGATAAAAAATATTAAATTCCTAATTAATTTCCACATATGTTTAAAAATTGTATATTATGTGGTTATAATACACACTATGTACATTACATGAGAATTTATTGCGGTACATTCTGGATATGTTAATCTCATTCCCCATGTGAATTCACGCTGATATGAAAAGTTGAACTAAAGTACGGAACTACAAATTGTGTAACTATGTGTCATTCCATGTATTATACATGCCACATGAATACACTATACACAACCATAGAAGTATATGCACAGTTTGGGTTGGATTTTTCCATGTTGTATCCAAGTAAACCCATTTTACATAAGTAATGTAAATAAGTTTAATTGAAATTTTTTAATTTAAAATTATTGATGATAGAAAAATCATTTACCTCCAGGATATAATAGATTAAAATTTATGATAATTTATTAATTATTTATTTATTTAGACCATTGATTATTTATTCATGTGAAATTTATCTTAATAAAAAGAGTGATTATAAATGTATGCTATCATGTGGGAATGTGATGTCACTACATGTATTTTACTAGTCTTGATCTTGGTTGACCAATTTATGTACTAGATTTCTATTTCATATAATATTCGTACATGGGTTTTTATATAAGATATATTTTAATCAATCAAATATGGTGTCCTGCGAGTCATATTTACTATTGTTATCATATAGGATATATATATCCATTGATTATTTTATATATCTCATACCATGGGTTCCCCTAACATGCGTGAGAGTATAAAAAATGTAATGGATAGATTTCTAAGTATTAGAGGTTTATGAGAACTATAATCAATGTGAAACCAACCATGAAGATAAAAAGGTTTATGGTGGAATGTTGCAACTCAATCCAAGACCATCTCAAGAATTGTTTCCTATTGGGTAATATGTTGATTTATCATTCAATCAATAAATCATCCATCATAACTATCAGGATCATGTCACAATAAATTTTTTCAAAGTGTATTTTTATCTAATATATATGATTCTTATTTATATGAAATAAAATGTGATCAAATAAACTAAATAAAATAATATGACCTAAATGGTAATGTATAAATGGAGTATGCATAAATATAGTATCATTATATGGCTATATAATTATATAAATTCCCTATAATACTGATAATACATGTAAATGATAAAATATGGAATATTAGACAAAATATAAAATTACATAAAGAAAATATTAATTTAAAATCCCTTCATTACTTATGTTATGAATAAAACAATTAATCAAAGTGCTTCATACCAAAACTCCGGGTTCTTTTAACTATCATATATTTTCAACTAAGGTGTTGGATAAAATTAATTGAGTTTTAATCAATATTTAACCTCCAAATAAAGAGGTGGTATAAATTATTGGAAAGTTTTAATGAAATATAAGTTAGGATTTATGGTTTTGGGTGGTTGATCGAAGAATTAAGAAACTATATGATATAATTAGTATAGAATGAATGCTTAATAATTTAGAAAAACTATTCAGCAAAATGGTTAGATTATGAGAAAGGAATATTTATTCTTACAAATAGAATGTACACGAAATATTATATTCCTATTCTAATGGTTATAGATACTAAGACATGAAAAATATTTTTATAGTAATTATATTACTAAAATAATTTCATATCAGATGTATCAGTAATTAAAATCAATGTTTGAATCCACATTTATTTATTGCATAAAAAATGGGACCTCAGTATATCTCCATATGATCAATAAAGGATAAAGGATACCTATTATATGGAATTAACACTAAGGAGTGTTATAGGATGTTTTAGTTTAAAATATTCCATGAAACGATGATTTATGTAATAGAGGCCCCATTCCCCGATCCTCCCACTGAGGATTAATGTTATTAAGATCTCTCTATCTACTTAAACAAAGGTTGATGCACTAGATTTCCTATGTTTGATGTTATTATATATTTCTAAAATACTATATAATTAATTTATTTTACATATAATTACCTTTCTATATTTATTTTAAGACCCTTTCGTTAGTTGTAATGTATGTGGGTTCTTTTGAGGGTTGTTTCGCATGGAAGTATGAACATTTTTGAGCTTTAATGGGTTGGGTAAGATTTGTTCATGGTTTGTGTCAACCATGCGGTTGGATTAGAAAATTAAGAGTAGATGTTAGAGACACAGGAAGGGGGTGAACTATATTTTCAAATAAAAAATGATCTCCCTCACACCCCACAACTTAAAAAATGAGGGGTTTTATAATTGGCACATGGTTACTATTAACCATGAGACCTCTCCAACAAACTATTCATGAATATTTTTAATCCCCCAAAAATTTATATTTAAAATATTGAAACCCCCATGTTTAATCATTAATAAACCCCACTAGAACACAATCACTTTCTTTTGCTATAAAGGCTATAAAGAAGATGTTTTCACTCCTCAAATAGCTTCTCATAGCGGATTGAATCTTCGTTAATATCATTAGATATCATTTGGGTAAGTAGATATTATCTCAAGTGGATTCTTCTGATTGTCTATCTTATTTTCCAAAAAGGTTTATATGTAATCATATTGTTGATTTACCTAAAAATATTTTTGATTGAAAAATATTCTAGGTTGTGTGTCTTGATATCTTTTACCTCACTCAACATCTGGGATCCTGTTTTGGGTGTTGTCTTTGACTATTAATTTAAACATAGGAGGAACCATATGGTTTTTTCCTAAAATTGAAACCCTATAGTTATTTATTGATTTGACATGAGTTTTTAATAATTTAAAAATCCCAAAATCCAAATTATATTATTTTTTATATTAAAAGGGAATGGAGTTTGTGGAAACCCGAATTTCAATTGAATTGGAATGTGGGGTAGATTTATGAGAAAAATGATGGCATGAAATGATAATTTCAATCATGGAATGATAAATAATTAAGTATTGATAAAAAATGACTAAATTTAATGTTTATTTATTAAAGGAATGAATTTGATTAAAAAAACTCATGGTTTGGTATTGAAATGAAATGGAATGTTTAAAATTGAAATTTTCAAACAAAAAGATTGATTATTTTTTCCATAATTGATTAATTGATTTATTTATTTATTGATTAATAAACTTGTAAGATTTTGTAATTATTGGTTAATGGGAAAATTCATTATATGAATTCAACTCCCACGACATTTTTTGATGATTAAAACACTAACTAGAGATTTGTAGTATGAATACCTAAAATGGGTTCTCCTATTAGTGTGAAGACTACCCACAATGGGTTTCACTATTTTGGGTGTAGAATGAAGGTGTTCATAGCTATCTTGAGATGTGATAATTATGTGATTTGTGAGGATCTCGTCAACATAAACAAATTTTTTATAACTGGTTTAATGTTTTGGTAGACCTGTTTCTAAATTCCATATACTACTGAGTACTTTTGTTTATGATAACTTTTTTAAAAAAATGTTTTATATAAAAATATCATTTATGTCTATTAGAATTTTTTCTAATATATATTACATATTTTTATTATGATATCTTGTTTTGATTGAAAATATATAATAGTCATGCCATGTGTTGTTTTATTTTTATTAAGAGAATATGTGGTTTATCATTTTGGATCACTTGGTCAAACCCAATTGTAATTTGAAGATCGCAAACTACCTTTTCCATTGACTGTTAATAGACATTCTTATGCCTTATCTGAGTAAAGGGGAAGCTTCACATGTAGGTGGTCTATGTTATTATTCTATGGGCCCTAGAACCATGGGGTGACTAGTGGACATTTAATCCACTCATTATGATTTAGACCTTTTAGATGATGTTTACATTGATAATGTGTTTTTTGGGTTTGTTTTACCAATTGTTTCTAGTACACTCTCATTGAGGACCATTGATCATACTGACTTGAAACATTATATATCATTTTTTGTGGAAACAATAATTCCCTCTATGATCTTGATGATGAATGGTGATAGTATACAAACTATGGGGACTAGGAGCCCCCATCAAGTCATGTATGAACTCGATTGGGTATTAGGGTACTAGGGTATTTAGGCTACTTTTCGAAAAATTGGTATCATAGGTGTGAGGTTGTGAATCTTATCTAGGTTTCCTAATGTATCTAGAATGTCTAAAGAGAATGTATATCTGAATGTTTGGACAAATAAGGTTGTTACGAGTGATTTCCTAGACAAATATCCTCATAACAAGCATTTAGCCATAATCAGTGTTTGTGTATAGATTCCTGAGGAATGTATTGATCTGATTCTAGTATTTTCCCTACATTTTTCTTATCTTGTTTAAATCAAAATAATGAATTATGTTTGAAGGATTTATATTCATAAATATTTGATCTGTGTATCCTTGAACTATGAAATAATTTTTGTGCTTCTAGTTATTTTTATTGATGTTGTGTAGCATAATCCCTTTGAGAAGTCAATTGAATAGGTCTTACGAGGAAGCTACTAGTAAAATAGAGTGAGAAAATCGTCAAATGTACTATAATCTCGTTGAGATAAGAGGGTATTCAATCCCTGATCAGGGAGAAGAAGAAATAATCATTCATATTAATGAACTATTTTTGGATCCTAAAATGTATGTATCTTGGAACCATACCCAACAAATTATTCATTCAAAGCATCTTACGTTCCAAGGATCGAGTAATAATTAATAGGATTATGATTTGTTTAAAAAGATTGATCTTCTTTTGTCGTTCCTGGAAATTACTGATTCGATTAATGATATGTGTCGTACCGTCAAGATGGAAGGGCCCAAGAAGATATGGTTGCATTCAATGGTGAAAATTAAGTATCATAGGTTCCTGGAGTTGAATGACATTAGAGTTATTTTCACAGATCTCTCTTAAAATGATTCAATGGTTTCGGAAGAGTTTTTAGAGTTCCTTAACAACCAGTATGGTCCAAAGTGTGTGATGTAGTTTGTGAACCATTATACTTCACTCGTACAGTATGGTAATGTGGTTTTGAAAAATTAGAATCTAAATGATCAATGATTTAAGATGGTTCTTTAGGGGAATATACAGTCTAAAACCTTCATTTTTATGCTCATTTCTTGTATTTATGTACTAGATAGAGTGTGATGGATGATCTTGATCTAGCTTGCAATTTAGGGTTGATAGGACTTCCCATTTCTATATCTGGTAGTTCCATGAGGTCCCTAAAGGGAATGATTATTCTTGATGATCCATGAGATACTGTTTGATAGGAATGTAAATCACACACTCCTTAAATGGATAGAAGTGTTCCTTTGAATTCCATCATGTGTGAAAATAATGATCCATCAATGTGGGTTTTTAGTAAGGCATCCAAGAACTGTAGTTCGTATTGTCACTCAGGATAACTTCAAAAGTTCATCCATTTCATTTCATGTATTTTTAATGGAATAATAATAGAACCATATCAATAAACATAGATTAAATTATATGTCTCGTGATTTTAAGGGTTCCATCCATAAGAATTTGGAACAAACCTTCTTCACATTTTGGAAGATTCATTAGAGGAAGCGGATTTGGGTCTAGTGACATTAAGAGCTACCATCACTATAGATTCATCATTACTGACAACATTATCTGATACTGGTATGTCTCAATTATTTATATCAACTCATGTTTTTAACATTAAATGATTTATTATTTGATCTTATATAAGGGATATGAAAACACCCATTAGAATGAAGATAGAGAAGGGTATTCGATAACCCTCTTGGGTCTTCAACTTATCTATGTTTGAAAATACTTGGGATTTTATACTTCTAAACATGAAACCCCTTGACACTATCCTCTAGATGGATTTGATGATTGATAATAAGTCTTGAATTGATCGTTATCACCAATGGGTCTGCCTTACGACAGAAGATGCGGAGTGCCATTTCTTTAAGTGTGAATGGGACCGGAGGTCAAGTGGATCATGATCTTTTTCTCCAATGTAGGGTAGGGTAATATCAATGCATATTTTTAAATGAGGTGGGAATATTTGAGTTATAATATCCCTTTAGTCATCATCATGTTTTACCACACGTTTCCTTTTTAATTCTCATGTCTACCACATGTAACATAGGTAGAGTTCTCTTTTGGTTTAGTGCGTAATCAATTTTCAGTACATATTCCTTCTTACTATATACACCAAAATATTTGAAATATTTAATGGGTTGGTTGGATGATTTATTTTAGATAATGTATTTATATGACTAATTGTGTCTCCTTAGGTGGAACACATCCTGTTTGTGAAGAATGTCGACTAAACTCTATTCCTCTATTTTAATTACCAGAAATTCAATCTGGTTTTAGTAATGATCTAGTTCCTGTTACCATGGATTGGTATACATTTTTAATATTTGAAAAGATAAAAGTGTTTATTAAATAGTGAACTTCATTCTAGTAATAACTAAATTATTATTAATTAATCTAACATTCCAAATACATTCTTTTGGAGTAGGTATGGTCACTTTTTGTATCTTTTTATTCCGTTTGGATGAGCAGGTCTCCTTCTGTATTTATAGATTTTTTGTAGAATACTCCATGTTTACCAAGATTCATTCATGGGGTCTTTTTTGGATTAATACAAAACGGATGAGGATCATGTGGATCTTCAGAGATAAGTCGTAGGAATCATCATAGATAACTTACATTATATGATACCTTCGAAATGTAATTTATGGATAAGGGATTTGATGTTCATGGGACATGTGGTCTCTATACAAGATATAATTTTCAATCTGGAGAAGTTAAATATTGTTATGAAATGGGATAATCCACATAATGTTTTTGAGAGGCAGTACTTATTGGGCTGGTTAGGCTATTACTATAGCTTTGTTATAGATTTCTTAAAGTTAGATTCTCCAATGACCACCTTCTTTTAGAAGGGAGTGAAGATATAATTAAATGAAAACTATGATAGTTATTTTGATTTGGTGAAATGTCTTTTGACCTTTTCACCTGTGATGAATCATATAGTGGTTGGTTTGGTCTATTTAATCTTCTGTGACACTTCAAGATTGGGTTTGGGCTATACTATTATGCAGGGTCATCATGTAATAACATATTGCTCTATATTGCTTAGGAAATAAGGGGGGAATTTCCCATCCCATGACCACGAACTCTTAGATATGATGATCATCTTATGATTTAGTGGTATTACATTTTTAGAAAATTAATTTCTGTTTATTAGGAAAATAAATATTTGAGGCTATGACAATATCATCGGGGAGAGTACTTGTTTTATTGTTAACATGACATATCAGACAAAATGTGAATGCATAAGATTGATTATGATCACATGATCATTATACTTCTATCTAATTCCAGGAATGAATCATTAGAATAGTGGATATTGTTGGTAATTTTCTCTTAGCTACATTTGGGAGCATAGGAGAAAGAGGCTAAGGTTGTCATAGAATATGTTCAGTTGACATTTTATCTTATCAAGACAATTCTTCAAAATATGTAGCATGATGATCAATTACAAAACATTATGGACTATATTTATGATGGGGAGTTAGTGGATGATATCTTATACGGCAATCCTGTGATTTCAAATTCCATTTTTTATACCTTTTTAGGTGAGGATTTATACAATGGGGGATTGCTCTAATTCAGAGTGGGTGGTTCACCATTGAACTATGAATACATTTTATATTATGTGGCCATGACTTTAGGGGAAGGTAATGAGACAATACATCACTGAATTTTTTCCTTAATGTTAGATATTATTGTAGGTGAAATTCAAGCATTAAAGACCTTCACATTATTTCCATCCCCTTATAGTGCCTACATGGATGTGAGATGAGATCTTTATAGAATTAGTGTATTGGTTTTCAATGTAACCCTTAGGGAAAAAAGTTGACATGTGTTTTGATTATTGAGCTGAAAAAATATTCTCACTTAATACCTATTTTAGATATAACCAAGCTTGAAAAATTGGAAAATATCCATGTGTAAGGGATTATATGATTATGTGTAGTCACTTTTCTATGGTCTCCAATAGAGATCCCCATTTTATGTATCAGGATGGGAGAGGGATCTATGTGTAATTGGGTTCTTATGTATATTTGATTAAAATAAATCATCCATGGAAGGAATTACATATAAAATAAGGTATATATTTTATCTATGACTTATTACTTGCTTGTGTTATCAACTTTGGTGGAGCATGGAATATCCATTTGGGACTAGTGGAGTTTTCATATAATAACAGTTACCCGTCTAAGAATTATGTGACTCCTTTTGATTATTTTAATGAAAGTCTTTGTAAATATCCTTCTTGTTCTTCATAGATTGGGGAAGATTCCTAGGATTGAACATGTTCAGTCCATGATATGAGAATAATGATTTTTTGTCTCATTATAGTATTATTATAGAATGGAGAACATATAATTATTAAGATTTTCTAAATCTATGATCATGGTATCTTCCAATTAGTGAAAATGTGTTCTAGATATTTTTATATTGGTTTCGTCACCTAAATACAAGAATGTAGGGAAATATTTAACTAATGTTTTTGAGTATTTTTGAAATTTTTGAGCATGTGGGGAAGTGGATTTCTGTTAATCACTTCTATAATAGTTGAATAAGACCCACATCATGCTTCTTGTATCCTTTCTTGAATGTTATCAATATATCCATTTTCATTTTTATTTTGGGAAGACTATAATGACAATGTTGATTTATCCATGATTGAGAATCATGCCATGATTGTTGATTTTAAGAAAATTGTCCTTCATGTGAGGAATATACCTTCATTCTATGTGAAATGGAGTCATCGTTATAATTCATAGGAGACTTGGGTATGTGAGGAACTAATGAGAGTCTAGTGGATTCATATATTTGACATGAAATATTCACAATTAGATTCATGGGGATATAAATTATTTATTATGTGGAAGATATAACATTATATTACCTTCTTATAATTACTTGTTGAACCTTGTTTTTTGTTTCACTTTAGTTGGGTATTAATTTAGGGGTTTTCATGTGTAATTTTAATGAAAATCCATATCGAAGGGGATTTCCATAGTTGGCGCACTATTAGGGAAAACCATGTTGTTATTCACATGAACAGCAGGGTTTGGAATAGGATACTATGTCGATATATGTATGAGCCACTACATTGGGGGAAATGATTTTTTCGAACCAAGAGATCATTCCCTAAAACCATATAACATAAAATAGTTGGGTATTAAATGTTTGGGGTATAGTTAAGGTAACCATGAGACTAAAACATGAACCCCAAATATAATCCCATCAATGATTCATGGGTAGAGAACATGGCTAGTACTAACCATTTGACCTCTCAATAAACCATGAATGTCAGTTCTTAAACCCCTTAAAATTAATTATACAATCAAAATAACCCTGATGTAACCCCTAATCAACCCTCGCCTGACCATAATCCATTTCCATGGACTTAATAACTCTAAATAAGTAGTTTTAAATCATCAAAACTCATCTCATGGTGGAGTTAACTATAATCTATCTCGTTTTATCTCCTTCATGTATATAGACCATCGTTTGTGTGAATTATTCTGACAATATGTTCTCTTGTAATTTAAGGATGATAGAATATCAAGTTGTTGATTGATCGAAATTCAGTTTTTTGGATCATGACTCCATATGTTCTTTATTGATCTTTATATTCCTATTAATCATTAGTAATCCCATTATTGGTGTTTTTTGACCATGTGATTAATGGTAGGTGGTTACATATGACTTTTTCCATATAATTTAAACCACATATAACATTGTGGATTTGAAAAGAGTATTAAAATTACATCAAAACCCTTGAATCAATATGAACCATAATATTATTTTAAAATAACATGGATTGTATGAAAACCCATAATTTCTAAATAATTTGAATGTGGGTTGATTTTCGGGAAATATAATGGCCTGAAATAAAAATTTATTTGATTAGATGAGAAAGCGTTGATTTTTGAGAAATAAATTAATTATGAATTTGAAAAGGAATGGATTTGATAAAAAAAATTTGGTTTTTAAATGAAAATAAATATTCAATGATGAAACATGGAAATTAAAATATAAATTTATTTTTCCATGATTGACTGATTGATTATTATAAGCACATGTTTCCCTTTTAATTATTGGGTAACTATGAAAACAAATCTAATATTCTAACTACCTAGAAATGGACTAATGGTTAAAAATATTAAAAAATTGTTTTTATTGACTTTAAAAAATGGGCTACTCTCATAGGTTGTGGAATACCCATAATGGGTTCTCCTATTTTGTGTATATTGATTCTGTGCACACCTATCCCAATCCATGATTGTTATGAGATGTGTGAGGATCCAATTACCGGAAACTAAATTTCCATGTGAATTTTCTACATTTTTCTACATTATAGTATACATACTTGTTATATTCCATCAATTATGAAACTTTTCTTTCATTGATAATACATTATATAATTTTTATATAAAATGGTCATTTTATCCAATTTCAAACATGTTTTGATATATCAACCATATTTTGGTTATGAAATCATGTTTTCACTTAAAAATATAAAATTCAAGCCATGTATTTATTTTATTAAAAGTAATTGTGGATTATTTTTATGTAAATTGTAGTGGATAACATAGTGAGAACCTAATTGGATTTATAGCTTACCCCCTCCCTTTTCATTGGGGAATATTTATATTTTCTTATGATAGGTCGATTAAAAGGATAGAAACCTATGGGATGTAACATAATATGACATGCATTAAGGTACTCCATGAACCTTATTATTAACATTACATATCATGATATTGTTTATGGGTGCATTGGGTGAAATATTGAAAACAATTTGGAAGTTTTCGGCTATGTTTGTTTGGTGTATGATTTTCCCAAATCATGTGCACACCATGTGAAAACTATAAATACATTGAATGTGGCGTGATTCATGACATGAATTTGGTTTGAAAACTTGTACACCGAAATAGTAAGAACCATGCACCCCCATATAGTGTAAAATAGTTAGGGTGCATTATTTTTTAAATCATACATATTTTCCCAGCTAAACATTTGCACATGAATTTTAAATTCTGAACGTTATTTTCAAATTCCACAAACACCCATTTAAGTCTGCAGTCAATGAAAAATTGAATTATATCAAATTTTATAGTCATGGGGGCGTAAAAGAAACCCTTTTAGATCATTCAAACCCACTATTTGATGAATCAAATTGCTGGTGGTAGATTGATCCCTCTTTAGTATGTGGATCTCCAACTCTTCTTTCTCCCTCAATCAATCGTTCATTCCTCCAGAAGATTTGAAAGATCATCACATGTTTGATGGATCAAAACACCATATAATTGATTTTTTATTCTAGGTTTGAAATCTAGATCTCTATATCCTTATTTCATTTTTTGAAAATACCATTTCAATTGGTGTGCACTATGACTCCACGCTTAAATGTATGTAGGTCTATTTATGATTTTCAACATGATGAAACCATGATTATATTTTTGTCTTTATTTTTTTCAATTGATTTTCAGAAAAAAAAATACATATGAATTTTGATTCTTATATTATATGGTGATTATATTTTTTAAAACTCCCAATTCTAATTGAAATTAATTTGTTGATATATTTTTTGAAATTGATGGAATTAATAAATTCTTTTGAGAATTGTTTTTAGAAAAATGGATTAAATTTAATTATAAAAAATATGATTGTTTTTATAAAAATGAATATATTTACTAAAAACCCATGATTTGGTTTTGAATGTTAATTGTCATTATAAAAAGGGATGTTTCTAATTTCAATTGTGAATGATGATTGATTTGAAATGAAATTATTTTCCATTTTGTATTGATTGATTTGGAATAAAGGAGTGTGGCTAGATAGTGGGTTATTTGGGACATGAATTCATTTATGGTAATTACATAGTAGTATATTTATGATAAAAACTCTAATAGCATATTAATAAAATATTATCACTAATGGAATATTGATATGTCAAATTTAGGCTGATAATGAAGGACTTGTGCACACAAATTTCCATGATCATTGGTATGAGAGTTTCAGGATACTATAAGTATAAACTATCTTATTCATGGAATATTACCTTACTAATTATTGTTATTATATGGATGTATAAATATTCCATTGATTATGAAATAATTTTTTCATTCCAATTGATTTATATTAATAATTTTATATTAAATGATTACTAAATACAAGTCTTAAAAGTGTTCCATAATTTTGTAATGAAAGAATGACTCTTTAAATTTTTAATTGTATATTCACTAAAAATTTTATTTAAACTGGAAGAATCATTTATTTAGTTTTTATATAATCTATTTTTGAACACATTGTGAGATCCTAATAACATTTAAATCTCACACCCTAACTTTACTATCTGGAGTTTGAATACTTCCTTCTTCTAGTTCTGGCCAAAAGGTAAGAGTATCTAAGTAGAAGTGGATGTTCTGGATCCATTGGTGATTTGGGTGATATATCCTTCTTGTATGTTGAGTTTATATTGTTACATTCTGAGGACATTGATGATGTTCTATATTAGGGTTTCTTATATATCTATTTTGTTTTTAGAACTATCTCCCTTTAATGATTTCAGAATTTTAATGTGTATCATTATCTTTCACTTTCTTTTGGAAAAATATATTCCCTATTTTTCACTTATTATTCCTGGTAGTAGTTTCCAACCCATGGGGATCAGGAACACCCTTTGGGAAACGTTAGTGTTGTCTTTGGTATCATTATACAAAGGTATCCAGGATGGTTCATGAAAAAGTGGTATCATTGGTAGGTTTTGTGTAACATCCCAGGTAAATAAAGAATAAGACATGTTTAATATATATAAATATTTCTGAATTAGATATTATTTTTACTTTAAAGGGGTTTCTATGTTTGATAGCGTACCTGATACGCGACAACGGGTTTCTTTGAAATCTTACGTTGCGCACTAATAATATAATATTATTTTAAATGGTAGTTAACTCCTAGAAATTGTATTGGTGGGAATGAACAAAACTAACTACAATATTATTATACATGTTTTTCAAATGTATTTACATTTATCCAATATATTTTATAGGATTAAAATGTGAATGAATCTAATTTTAAGCATAATTTAAATTAAAATTTCGATTTACCGCCTTTTAATGGTGAACCCTATTTAAATATAGTTTTGTTCACTTTAATACATTCTAATTGACCTAATAAAATCCTTCTTTAGAATGGGGACTTAAAAATTTACTTTGTGTAAATTTTTGGAATTTTTCCGATAAAGTACATTTTTTAATGAATTGTGAAAATATTGATTTTTAATTAAAAACTATGCTTTAATCTAATTTATTTATATGGTTATATTACCCTTTTAAATTGTTTTAAATTTTAATTAGAATATATTTTTATGATTTAATCCAATGTTGGTCATTGGAATTAATTTCACTTTGAAATTCGACATAATCAAGAGTCAATCTTTTGATAGTTATTATTTCTTAAAACATTCTATTTGTTTTAACAATGGGAATTAATTTTAAAATTAATTAATGACACTTCTATGTTTTGAATTTGGAAAAATATACATCATTTTTGAATTCGGAATATCAAATATAGCTTTGGATGATTTTTTTGTATTTTTCTGAAAAGGATAAATTTTTTATGAATAGTGAAACCACATAGTAGTAGTTAAAAACTGTATTTTTCATTTAAATGAGATTTTACAACTTATATGAATTTAATTTCAAAAATCCAACATACATGTTTGTTATTAGTTAGTAAAATGGGGTTCAATAAGATGAAAATAATTTTTGTGAATAGTAACTTTTTACTTTTATTTACAGCAGTTAAAGATAAATAGGGTAATTCAAGGTTAAAAGAATATTGTAATAATTCAAAATTACCTTAACACATGTTATATCCTAATTTTATGAGTAATGTCTGACCATGGGCATCATTGGGTATATTTTGGAACCCATGTTTCCACTTATGAAAGATAATGACACTTTAGATTAACTAATTTAATGTAAAGGCAAAATTGACATAAACAAAAATCTTTGGGTAAATTAATTTTTATATGGTGTTATATAAATTATATTTTCAACTATAAATATTAATTGGAAAGCTAAAAATATTTCCTACATCCTGGTATTTTTTTTATAATTTTTAGATATCAAATAAATTAAATTAAGTATTACACAATAATGATGCAGTGTTTACCTCATTAATAAATGATTTAGATAAATAAGATTATAATGATTAAAATATTATCCAAAAAATGTAAAAATCTGATTGGATAATTTTATTTCGAATATTATTCATCTAATCTTTTTCTTTAATTATTTTTGGACCTTTTGAAACTGAATATATGTTTATAATAAAATAATATTTTCACACTTTCCTAAAGAAACCCTCCTCTCCCTTATAAAAGAAGACCATTTCTAACCAATTACTTACTCCTCTCAAGCCATTTTTCTTGTCCAAACTCTACCCAGTTAAGCTCCCTATATCCCTATCTTCCACCTAGAAGCCTTAACTTAGGCATAAGGCACTTCAAGAATTCCATTGATTCAAAACAAACGGAGTTACCCAAATTGAAGGTAATGGTTTCTCTTAAATTGTTTTCTTTTATTTTACTTCTTAAACCCCTAAACTCTTTTTATTCCTTTAATTTGTAACAACACCAGTATTATTTTATCTTTGGCTTCCTCAAAAACCCGTAATGTTTTTAAAAGAAAATAAATTCCATATACTCTTTTATGTATTTTGGTATTGAAAATGGATTTCATAAGGCATTTGTTGTGTCAATATATTTAAGTGATATATTGTGATTTAAATGTGGAAATGTTTTCTTTCCTTTATATTTTTTTATGTCATATGATTTTATAATGGTACTTGGAAATTTGATGTGTGTTTACGTTATTAACCAAATGAAGGGTGGTGCCTTGAATACCCGGACGGGTTGTTACGTTATAACCTCCAATGCATTGGGTATGGAAGTCAGCCGTATGGCTATTCCATTTAGTGATATGTGTGGAATTCAATTGTATGGTTATTCCATTTAAGTATTTTTATGTACCAAGTTACCTTTTTATGTTATGTGTTCTTTATATGGGTTTTATGGTAATATTTAGGTTACAAAAGGGTAAGTAATGATCTTTTATTCAGTGAAGAGTATTTACTACTTCATAATGGTGAAATGTATTACTTATGTTAAAGTACTCATGGTTTACTTGTTATTTTGAAAAACTAACAGTTTTCCTACTTTGTGTATTCCTTACTGAGCTTTTTATGTCTTCCCATGTTTTTGAAATGTTTTTCATGGGAGATAATGTGGAATAGGGTCAAGGATAGGATCAAGGAAAAGTCATGTTGTCCTAAACATGGAACAAGACATTACTCTTTTTTTCAAGAGTTCATGTTTTGTAAAAAAATGGAAACTGTGTAGAAGTGTCTACTTTGTAATCTATTGAGATATAATAGTTATGTCCTAATTCTCTAAAACTATAAACCTGAAAATATATTCAATGTAAATTATTCATTTAATTAAATATTATGTAATGTTTAAGGCCGAGTCCTTATAGTTGGTATCAAAGGCCGGTTTAGATAACTTAGGAGTTAGGGTATTGTTAAATTAATATCCATAAAGTAATTTATGTTAATATTAAAATCTTATAGAATTTACAGATTAACATGTTGCTTCGCCTAAGATATTTCTTTGTTAAGAATGGTTTTTTCATAGAGAAACAACGAAGCTATCCTAGGAAGGCATACTGAGGGAAATGACCTTCCAAAGAAGTCTCCTGAGATGGTAAGAATCAGAATTGAACAGTTTTTTGTAGTGATGTATCGGTTGACTCAGTTGATAAATGGTTGTTGTGTTTTTTGATGATATTTTGTTTTATTCAAAAAGAAATGAGGAACATGAAAGTCATTTAACGGTTGTCTTTCAAACTATAAACAAAAATAAATTATTTGGGAAATTCAGAAAGTGTGAGTTTTGGTTAAAAACAATTTCTATCCCTGGCCACATTGTTTCAAAAAATGGCATAATAGGTGATCCTGCTAAAACAAAATTTGATGAAGAATGGCCAAGACCCATAAATATAACTCAGATTCATATTTTTCTTGGTTTGGAAGGTTATTACTGGAGTTTTGATGAAAATTATTCACAGTTATCTAGTCAAATGACTAAGTTAACTCAAAAAGGTTTTGAGTTCATTTGGACAAAATAATGTGATGATTGTTTTTATGAATTGAAAAGGATTTTGGTGAATGCTCTAGTTTTAGAACTGCCTTCTAGAAATGGTGAGTTTTTTATCTTCAGTGATGCTTCATTGAAAGGAAATGGATGTGTCCTTATGCAGAATGATCATATAATTGCTTATGCTTCACGTCAGTTGAAACATCATGAGTTAAATTACCCTACACATGATTTGGAATTAGCTACTGTTGTTTTTTCTTTAGAAATTTGGAGGAATCATTTTTAGGGAATGAAGTGTGAAATATATACTGATCAGAAAAGTTTGAAGTATATAATCACTAAAAAATAATTGAACATAAGACAGAGGATACGTTCTAAGTTAAACAAAGATTATGATTTCATGATCCATTACCATCCAGGAAATGAAAATAAAGTAGGTGATTCTTTGAGTCAAAAAAGTAATGCATCATCAACTATGTAAAGTTTGGAACAAGATCATTTGGATTTTGATTTGATGAACTTTGGAATAGAAGTTGTTGGTGCAGGAAATTCTTTTGTTTTGTATCAGGTGTCAGTGAGATCATCTCTATGAGGAAAAATAAAGCAAGCACAAAAATAAGACAGTGAGTTATAGAAAAAATTATAGTTGGTTCATAAGGGTAAGTAGCCTGAATTTAGCATTGAAAATGATTGTTTTTTGAGGTTTGGAAAGATATTATGTGTTCCTTGTTATTCATAATTGAATAATTAGTTGTTATGTGAATCTCAGAGTTCTCCATTTTCAGTTCATCATGGTAGTACAAAGATGTATGATGATCTTTAGGAGTATTACTGGTGGGATGGAATGAAAAGAGATATTTCTGATTTAACTATGAAGTGTTTGACTTGTCAGCAGATTAAAGCAAAGCGATAGTTACCAAAAAGAATGCTTTAGCCTTTACCAGTGCCAGAGTGGAAATGGGAAAATATATCCATGGACTTCGTTGGGGGATTACCAAAGACATCTCGAGGTAATAATGCAATCTGGGTTATTGTTGATCGATTGACTGAATCATCTCATTTTCTTCCTATTCGAGATACTTTGTCTATAGATCAACTTGATCGATTGTATGTTAAATTTATATTTAGTTTTCATGGAGTTCCCCTCTCCATTTTATTTGATCATGATCTCAGGTTTATTTTAACTTTTGGAAAGGCCTTCAGAATTCATTGGGTACTGAATTACATTTTAGTACAGCTTTTCATCTGCAATTAGATGGGCAGTCATAACGAAAAAATCAGACCTTGGAGGATATTCTATGTGCTTGTTCACTGGATTACCATTGATTTTGGGACCAACATTTTTCTTTGGTTTAATTTTCATATAATAACAGTTTTCATTCCAGTATATAGATGGCTCCATTTGAAGCATTATATGGAAAGCGTTTTCAAACTCTAGCTTGTAGGGATGAATTTGGTGAATGGAAGCTGATGGAACCAAAATTGGTAGAAGATATGGCAAAGAAAGTTCAGTTGATTCATAAGAACATGAGAACATCTCAAAGAAGATAGAAATTTTATGCAAATAACCAGAGGAAGGATATTTATTTTGAGGTAGGTGATCATGTCTTTCTCAAAGTTTCTCCATGGAAAAGTTTGATGTGTTTTGGTAATAAAGGAAAGTTGAGTCCGAGGATCATTGGAACTTCTGAAATTCTGGAGAACGTTGGATCAGTTGCGTATAGTGTGGCTTTACCTCTTAGGTTATCCTAGGTACACAATGTTTTTCATGTTTTGATGTTGAGAAATATTATTCCAGATCCATCTCATGTTTTGAGCCTAGAGGTAGTTCAGTTGGAATAAAATCTCTCTTATAAAGAACAACCAGTCCAGATTCTTGACCTTAGAGAGAAAGTGTTGTGGAATAAGGTAATTCACCAGGTAATGGTTTTGTGGAAAAACCATATGGTTGAACAGGAAACGTGGGAATCTGAAAATGCTATGAGGGATAAATACCCCCAATTATTTTGATAAGTAAAATTGCGAGAATGCAATTCCCAAAAGGGGGAAGGATGTAACATCCCAGGTAAATAAATAATATGAAATATTTAAAATTTATTAATATTTTTGAATTAAATATTAATTTTAGTTTAAATGGGTTGCTATGTTCGATATCTTACCTGATACGCAATAACATGTTTCTTTGAAATCTTACGTTGCACACTAATAATATTATATTATTTTATATAGTAGTTTACTCCTAGACGTTTTTTGGCAGGAATGAACAAAACTATCTAAAATATAATTATACATGTTTGTTAAATGTATTTACATTTTTCTAATAAATTTTATAGGCTTAAAATGTTAATGCATTTAATTTTATGCATAATTTACATTAAAAGGCCAATTTACCACCTTTTAATGGAGATCCCTATTTAAATATAGTTTTTTTCACTTTAATACATTTTAATTGACCAAATAAAATCCTTCTTTATAATTTCTATATCAAAATTTACTTTGTGTAAATTTTTGGTATTTTTTCGATAAAGATAATTTTTTAATGAATAGTGAAAATATTGTATTTTAATTCAAAACTATGTTTTAATCTAATTTATTTATATGGTTATATTATCATTTTAATTGGTTTTAAAGTTTAATTAGTTAATATTTTTTACCATTTAATACAATGTTGGTCATTGGAATTTATTTCACTTTGAAATTGCACATAAACAGGTGTCAATCTTTTGATAGTTATTGTTTCTTAAAACACGCTATTTTTTAACAACGAGAATTGATTTTAAAATTAATTAATGACACTTTTATGTTTTTAATTTTTAAAAATAAACATCGTTTTTTAATTTGGAATATCAACTATAGCTTAGGATGACCTTTTGGTATTTTTCTGAAAAAATTCAATTTTTGATGAATAGTGAAACCACTTAGTAGTTGTTAAAAACTGTCTTTTTCATTTAAATGAAATTTTACCACTTATGTGAATTGAATTTAAAAAATCTAACATACATGGTTTTTATTATTCAGTAAAATTTTGTTCAATAAGATCAATATATGTTTTTGGGAAAAGTAACTTTTGACTTTTATTTACCACGGTTAAAGGTAAATAGGGTAATTTAAGGTTAAAAGAATATTGTAATAATTAAAAATTATCTCAAAACATGTTCTAAACTTATTGGATGAGTAATTCCATCCCATGGGAATCTTTGAGTCTATTTTGGGACCCCATGGAGCCACTTATGAAAGATAATTACACTTAAGATAAATTAATTTAATGTAAAGGAAAAAATGATGCAGTGCTTACCTCATTAATAAATGATTTAAATAAAAAATATTATAATGATTAAAATATTATCCAAAACATGTCCAATTGTGATTGGATTATTTTATTTCAAATATGAGTCCTCTTAAATTCTTGTTTAATTATTTTTGGACCTTTTGAAACCAAATATATGTTTATAATAAAATAATATTATCGCACATTTCTTAAGAGCCCCTCCTCTCCCTTATAAAAGGTGACCACTTTTAACGAATTCCTCACACCTCTAATTCCATTTGGCTCTTAAAAACTCTGACAAATTAATCTCCCTACATCCCTATCTTCTACCTAGAAGCCTTACCTTAGGTAGAAGGCACTTCAAGAAGTCCTTTGGTTCAAACCAAAGGGAGTTACCCAAATTAAAGGTTATGGTTTCTCTTAATTTGTTTTATTTTATTTTACTTCTAAAACCCCTAAAATCATTTAATTCCTTTATTTTATAACAAAAACCGTATCCTCAATATACTAATATGTTGTTATGAGAAGGATTTGAACAACACTTACACACACCTCCATCTAATGGATGAAGAACATAATGTTTCTGTGGATGGAAAACTAGGGCCTCACGAAACGATGATTGTTCAAATATCTCCAACCGCCTCTCATGGTGGCTGTCACGACCCATCCTCGGGGCCCGTGCCGTGACTACCCCAAGCCCGCCTTCCATAGGCCAGGGGCTGGTGACTAGCACCAAAGGCATAAAATCCCGATAACTGGGAAGGCATTGCCTTTATAAAAGAAAACAAGCACCACAGAGTACAAGCGGAAGAAGTAAACACTATGTAAAAACTGAGTACAACAGTAAGTGCGGAAAGTAAAAAGGGGCCGGAAATACAAGCCCAACTGTAAAGTACAACTCGAAAGGGAAAACAGCAACTAAAAAGTAAAGCTTCTACGCTGAGCTGTCCACTGGAAATCCCACCTGAAGGGTGGGTACAGATAGCTCCTCTGCTCCTCAGGTCCCGCCGTCCGCTCCGAGTATGTCTCGCCCAGTGGTCCACCTCCGGGTACCGCCTCGTCGTCACATCCACCTCTGGGTACCATATCGTCGTGAGGTCCTCCTACGGGTACCATCTCTTCGTACAGTCCACCTCCAGGTACGGTCCATTCCTCGAACACTCAGCCTCAGTCAGCACTGCCCGTCGTCTGCAACCAACACAACGAGGTGCGGGCATAGCCCGTGTAGGGGTGAGTATAACGATACTCAGTAGGGACCCCGAGACCCACAAGGTCTCACTAAACCAACAAGGATAACCACAAAGAAGATCTCAACAGATAACCTCTACTTAGGTATATGCCCATCCATATACCTAAGTTATCAAGTAACCCATCTCAATCATGAGGAAACACAAGGATTGTGAAATCAACAGATAACCACTACTCGAGTATATGCCCATACATATACCTAAGTTAGCAAGTGACCCATCTCAATCATGAGGTAAACACAAGGTCAAAAGTCTCATCTCAAACCAGGATTTTCATTATCGAAACCGTAACTGCTGAAGAGCTCCGTCTCTGGAGTGTACACTGGTCCTGTCACGACTCCGAGGTACTGCTCACTAACCTAAGACTGCTGAAGAACTCCACCCATCGAGTATTGCGGGCCAGCTGCTACAACCAAACGCTCCCATGTGCCGCTACAACCAAGTGCACCTCGGTCGTGGGTCTGCCGCTACAACCAAGCGCTCCCATGTGCCGCTACAACCAAGCGCACCTCTATCGTGGGACTGCCGCTACAACCAAACGCACATATGTCGTGCGACTGCCACTACAACCAAGCGCTCCCATGTGGCGATACAACCAAGAGCACCTCTGTAACACACCGAGTCGTTCGATCAGCAGTCGTCGGGTCTCAGCCAGCTACACGGTCTCCGTACTCCGCACGCTCGTCACTGGGAGGTTCCGCTCCACGAGCTACAGGTCGATACTCCAAGTATATCAAAGTCCCACGAAGAAGTATCTCAAAGGACCTCCACGTCATAGGGGTCTCAACGCAATAGACGGCGCGTCAATCTGACGCCCGGTCTGTGAGTTATTAGCCTTTTCGTCCCAGGGGCCCTATTGGTTTCGTGAGCGAACCAAACCCGGCCGTATCTCAACTGTACCCCGAACTCTCATAGGGTAAACTCATAGGGACCGTTTCTCAACGCGATCACCAACGCCGCTGACGGTTCGTCAAACGGACGTTCTGTCAGAAAGATATCAGCTTTTCCGTTCCAGGGGCCCGGTTGGATTTAGGGTGCAATCCAATCCCGGCCACTATCCAACAGCATCCAAAACTCGGGCGAAGGATGCCAAAAGCTCTGTATCGTCAATAGGAACGCAACGCATCAGACGGTGCGTCAATCGGACGCCTGGTCTGGAAGTTATTGGCTTTTCCGTCTCACACCAACCCTGGGAAACTTCCCAGGAGGTCACCCATCCTGATCACTACTCTAGGCCAACCACGCTTAACTATGGAGTTTTAACCACGTAGCCTCCCGAAAAGGAAAATGTACCTTGAGTATAGTATACCGAAATGACCGTCTCGATCCAAGGATCGTGTTGCCGCTGACGGCGAGTCGTTTGGAGGCCTGTAGCCCACGATATGAGCGAAAAACCGAAACCCGTCCGAAACCAGGGGGTCTGGGCCCGAACCGACCCGGCCCGACCCCCCTGGTCCGGCCCGAACCGGGTCGACCCGACCCGGTGCGGCGGGACCCGGCCCGGCCGGCGGCGCGACCCGGCCGGCGGTGCGGCCAGCGCGGCGGCGCGGCCCGGCGCGGGGGTGCGGCCTGGGCGCCGCACGTGCGCCGCACGCAGGGGGTAAACTCCCCCCGGGATTTTTGGATCTCGGCTGCCCTTAGGCCGGCCGTTTTCCTTTCACACGCGGGACTCGCGGGTCCCGCCTCTTAAGCAAACCGGCGGCCGGCCGACCACCTTCCACCCTTCCGCCGCGGCCCGATGGCCGCGGCTCTTCTGATCTCCGGCGGCCGGCGAGGCCGGCAGCCAGTTTTCCGGCCGCCCCTTCCAGCTCTGCCGCGGCTCAAGCCGCGACCCTTGTTCGATTGGCACGACGCGACAGCGCCGCACCCCTCCGCTGTGGCCCGACTCCGGCCGCGGTCTCTTCGACTACCTTCGACGCGACGCGATGGCGTCGCGTTCTTGAAATCTTTCCACGGCGCCGCGCGTATCTTCCGCATTAAACCGCATGAACCCGCGTGGTGCGACGGCACCACGCCCTTCCGAACCATTCCACAAAAAATCAACACGAAGTAAAAGAGGAGGATCGGCCGGGTTTGTACGGTCCGAACTCCTCACGTTATAAGGATATCAATCGGCCTTTAACGAATAATAAACTTTCACAATATTTTTAGATTAAATAAAAAGATTTGAAAATCAAGGCCCGACAAATATAAACAATCATGTTCGAAGAAAGTTCCACATAACTTTAAAAAAAATTACCACGAAGAATTTTCAAGTCGAAATTCTCGAACAAATATAAACAATTGAAACAAACCCCTACCTCGGTTCAAGTGCAGAGCACGTCAACAAACCGCGGAAGACAAGCGTCGTGGAGGTCGGGCATTGCGGTAATCGTTCGTCGATTCCGTTGACGTAGAGGTACGTCCGAAGAGGTACGTCGTTGGTGAATCTTCGTAAGCCGACGAAGAAAGTCCGAGGAGGAAGCGGCGTTCCCTTTCGTTGACACGGAAGGCGTCGTCGATCTTCGGAAACAATCCGGAAAGGAAGAAGAGAGAAGCGGCGTTCTTGAGTGTTCTTCGTGTTCTTCGTCAAAGTTGAGGATAGTAGAGAGAGCTTCTCAAATCCTCTCAACTGGCAAAAGAAACCAACCCCAAAATGATAAAATAAGCTTAAGCTTATTTTATTACACAACCTCCCTCTGAGAATTTCAAAGGTTTTAAATTTAAAACATCTCACCTCAATTAATTATTCCAAGAGTCAAACATTAATTGAAGTGAGTTAAAGGGGAGTTTTAAAAAGAGGAGGTGAAGAGTTAGGGTTTGTGTGGGCCCCACCACACTTAATCCTCTCAAGGGAGGTTAAGTGGATGTGGGTCCCACCCCTAAATCCCTTTGGGAGGAGTTAACCAACAAGTTAAAAATAAAATCTGTTTCCACATTTTATTTATCTTTATTTTAAAAACCCAAAAACTAACTCTCAACCCGCAATAAACGCAACCTCGAAAAAGGTCTCCTTAAGAGAATATCGGTGCTGCGAGTTCATCGGTGCCTTCGGAATTCGATTCCGGGCAACGGTTCAAAAGATAGAAATTCCCGCTCGCTCTTTCACTGAATGTACCCGAGCCAAACTTCGGAAATTAATTCCGGGCACACCGGGCCTCGGAATCAGGCGCCGTCAGAAACTGCGTTCTTGTAAAATTACAAAAAAAATTAAGAAAAAAATTTCCCTTGAAATTTTTGGGTATTTACATTATTCCCACCTCAGGGCTTTACGTCCCCGTAAAGCTTCAACACAAACTAGTGTCACAAAAGCGGTACAGAGCACGCATCTGAGCCTTCCGCTCCCATGTGCTTACCTAGAGGTTCCGTACTGCCAAAGAATGTGCACCCGAGGAATCGATCATCCTCGTAGTATCTGCTCCTATCGATCCTCGATCCCCACTTGAATCTCCGTGAAAGACACCCCATCGCCATCGTCCAACTCCTCATGGTCGATGGTATGTGAAGGGTCGAGCACGTATCTCCTCTGTTGAGATACGTGGAAGTCATCGTGCACCTGGTGTAACTGCGGTGAATGGGTCAAGCGGTAAACCACCCCGCCTACCCAGCTGGGGACCTAAGAAGGTCCGCTGAACCCCGAAGATAACTTGCCGCCTTGGCTACATCTCTGTAAACCTCGTCGAGGTGAGACCCGTATAAGGACGTGATCATCATCCTCGAACACCAGAGGTCTCCATTTTCTGTTAGAACTGGAACTCGAAAGGCTGCTGCCACGAGGGTAAGGTTGACCGACTCAAGAGTGATCGGTCGCACTCTCCTGTGCAAGAGTTACCCTGCGCTGCCTGGGGTTTCCTTTTCCGCCGACCAAGGAAAACTCATCCCGACGTTTTCCTAAAACCGTCAATTTGAGTATGAACAGTTATTGCCCATTCCATACTCAAACTAACATCATAAGGCCTTGACGCTGCCACCAAGAGATTCCACCCGAAACTCTCGCCTCGAGGGTCTGACCACACCATCGGCGTAAGTGTGATTATCAAGTCTCCTCCCAAGGTATCTCCAGACGTGAGGGTCAAGTCCACGGCTTACCGGAAACTCTAGGTCTGGAACAAGATTTGTGAAAGCGAGAAATAATTCATATAGTAGTGGACACAGACTGTCCCTTGAATCATTTTTAGAGCCATTGGGTCACACTCCTTGACCGCTTGCAGCCGCATTCTTCCACCACCCTCCAGATCCCTGAGCTTGGCGGGGGTAACTAAGGCGGGTGGTTGTACCATGTTAGGATGTACACCACCTCATGCTGCTCTCCTAGCTCTGCCTCCACGTCTACTGCTTCGTAGACTCATCTCTCCTTTAAGATTCCTCTTCTTAACACGCCTGAGTCTCTATGACTAGCACTGGTTTCCTGTTTCTTACTGCACTGTGCAGTCTTCATCCTCTCTTGGATGTCCTGGACCTCCTTTAGTCTCACAAGAGCTACTATGATTTCTTCTTTTCCGATAAGAGAAACACGGTCTCATCCCCTGGATGAACCACATTCGTTGCCTAATTAAGGCAATCCTGACATGAATGACGCATTCATGCCATGGATGGCGTCGTAAGGCCTCGACGTATCTACTAAGAGATCCACCTATCACTCTCGCCTCCAAGGGTCGAGTCACACTTTCGCCCTCAGTGTGAGGTCACTGGGTCCCCTCCAGTAGAAATCTCGAAAGTGAGGGTCAAGTCAACAGTTTAACCGGGACCACTCAGTATCAACCAAACAAAAGGACAGGAAAGCAAACAAAGATAAGTGTCTTTTTATTATTGCAGCTCATAGTACAAAGACACGAATACAAAGAAACATGGAACTAGAAGTACAAAGGATGTATCCACTAGTTTCTATCCTACCCACCTGCTCTCGGAGCTCTACTGCCTTGTCCATTGCTCGGCTGTTGCTCAAGCACTAGTCGCTGCTTCTATCTCGGTGGCTCCTCCAACACCCGCTGATCAACCGTACGAGGATTCGGATAGTCACGTGCCAGGTGACCCTTTCCACCGCATGAGTAACATTGTCCGTTTCTGGCACGCCTGGCTCTGACCCCACCTCGGGTGCCCCGCACCACTGGTCCTAAAACCCGAGATCGTCTAACTGCTAGTATGGTCCTCCTGGACCTCTGCATCATCTGTCTACTGCCCACAGATGACTCGGCTACTGATCGAAAAGCACGCGACAAAGGCAGAAGCTCCTGTACACGCTCGGGGTGTAGAGATACTGGCACAAACTCCCCCTGAAGAAGGTCTCGAAGTCTTCCCATGCGAAGTTCATCTCATCGCAAAACTGGAACAAGTGGCTCCACCACCTGCCTGCTGCTACCTGAAGGAGGCTGGTAGCAAAGATCACCATGAAGTCTGCAGGCGTCCCCACTAGCCTGAAGACTCTCACCACAGCCTCCAGCCAAACCTCAGCTGCATGCGGGTCCGTCTCTCCCCGGAACCTGGGTGGCCTCTAGCACTGGAACTCATGCAGCGTGCTCAAGCGTCGTGCATCGCCTACTGCTGGGGCTGGTGGAATCGGTGGCCCAAGGGGTAGCAGTACCGCTGGTGCCTCCGCGGGTGCCTCAACAGGGATAGGGCCCTGTACTGAGGCCTCGTCGCTTGGCGGGCTATCAGTACGTACCACTCTCAGGGCTCTAGATGGTCGTCCGTGAAAAGGAATTCTGAAAGAAACATCATGACACAGTCAAACATTTATACCTGGTGAGCTGACCTGGTTTGAGCTGTTTTAAGGGAAAACCTTTGAAAACACACACGCAATTAGTGTTTTCGTGCACAAAGTCAGAAATCAGTTGTCAGGGTCCTGGTTTATGGATACGTCGGCCGCCCGCACCAGCACTGGACTCCCTGAACTGAAAACCACACTCGGTACTCTCAACACTATTGCTTCACAGAAAGAAACATCAGAGTTATAAGTTCTGCGGTAGAATCGAACTCCTCTGATACCAATTTGTCACGACCCGTCCTCGGGGCGCGTGTCGTGACTACCCCAAGCCTGCCTTCCATAGGCCAGGGGCTGGTGACTATGACCAAAGGAATAAAATCCCGATAACTAGGAAGGCATTTCCTTTATAAAATAAAACAAGCACCACAGAGTACAAGTGGAAGAAGTAAACACTAAGTAAAAACTGAGTACAATAGTAAGTGCGGAAAGTAAAAAGGGGCCAGAAATACATGCCCAACTGTAAAGTACAACTCGAAAGGGAAAACAACAACTGAAAAGTAAAGCTTCTACGTCGAGATGTCCACTGGAAATCCCACCTGAAGGGTGGGTACAGATAGCTCCTCTGCTCCTCAGGTCCCGCCGTCCGCTCCTTGTATGTCTCGCCCAGTGGTCCACCTCCGGGTACCGCCTCGTCGTCACATCCACCTCTGGGTACCGTCTTGTCGTGAGGTCCTCCTCCGGGTACCATCTCTTCGTATAGTCCACCTCTAGGTACCGTCCATTCCTCGAACACTCGGCCTCTATCAGCACTGCCCGTCGTCTGCAACCAACACAACGAGGTGCGGGCATAGCCCGTGTAGGGGTGAGTATAACGATACTCAGTAGGGACCCCGAGACCCTCAAGGTCTCATAAACCAACAAGGATAACCACAAAGAAGATCTCAACAGATAACCTCTACTTAGGTATATGCCCATACATATACCTAAGTTATCAAGTAACCCATCTCAATCATGAGGAAACACAAGGATTGTGAAATCAACGGATAACCACTACCCGGGTATATGCCCATACATATACCTAAGTTAGCAAGTGACCCATCTCAATCATGAGGTAAACACAAGGTCAAAAGTCTCAGCTCAAACCAGGATTTTCATTATCGAAACCGTAACTGCTAAAGAGCTCCGTCTCTGGAGTGTACAGTGGTCCTGTCACGACTTCGAGGTACTGCTCACTAACCTAAGACTGCTGAAGAACTCCACCCATCGAGTACTGCGGGCCAGCTGCTACAACCAAGAGCTCCCATGTGCCGCTACAACCAAGTGCATCTCTGTCGTGGGTCTTCCGCTACAACCAAGCGCTCCAATGTGCCGCTACAACCAAGCGCACCTCTATCGTGGGTCTGCCGCTACAACCAAGCGCTCCCATGTGCCGCTAAAACCATGCGCACCTCTGTCGTGGGTCTGCCGCTACAACCAAGAACTCCCATGTGCCGCTACAACCAAGCGCACCTCTGTAACACACCGAGTCGTTCGATCAGCAGTCGTCGGGTCTCAGCCAGCTACACGGTATCCGTACTCCGCAAGCTCGTCACTGGGAGGGTCCGCTCCACGAGCTACAGGTCGATACTCCACGTATCTCAAAGTCCCACGAAGAAGTATCTCAAAGGACCGCCACTTCATAGGGGTCTCAACGCAACAGATGGCGCGTCAATCGGACGCCCGGTCTGTGAGTTATTAGCCTTTTCGTCCGAGGGGCCCGGTTGGTTTCGTGAGCGAACCAAACCCGGCCGTATCTCAACTGTACCCTGAACTCTCATAGGGTAAACTCATAGGGACCGTTTCTCAACGCGATCACCAACGCCGCTGACGGTTCGTCAAACGGACGTTCTGTCAGAAAGATATCAGCTTTTCTGTTCCAGGGGCCCGGTTGGATTTAGGGTGCAATCCAATCCCGGCCACTATCCAACAGCATCCAAAACTCGGGTGAAGGATGCCAAACGCTCCGTATCGTCAATAGGAACGCAACGCATCAGACGGCGCGTCAATCGGACGCCTGGTCTGGATGTTATTGGCTTTTCCGTCTCACACCCACCCTGGGAAACTTCCCAGGAGGTCACCCATCCTGATCACTACTCTAGGCCAAGCACGCTTAACTATGGAGTTTTAACCACGTAGCCTCCCGAAAAAGAAGATGTACCTTGAGTATAGTATACCGAAACGACCGTCTCGATCCAAGGATCGCGTTGCCGCTGACGGCGAGTCGTTTGGAGGCCCGTAGCCCATGATATAAGCGAAAAACCGATACCCGTCCGAAACCGGGGGGTCTGGGCCCGAACCGACCCGGCCCGACCCCCCCTGGTCCGGCCCGAAACGGGTCGACCTGACCCAGTGCAACTGGACCCGGCCCGGCGCGGCGGCGCGGCCGGCGCGGCCCGGCGTGGGGGCGTGGCCTGGGCGCCGCACGTGCGCCGCACGCGGGGGGTAAACTCCCCCCGGGTTTTGTGGATCTCGGCCGGCCTTAGGCCAGCCGTTTTCCTTTCACACGCGGGACCCGCGGGTCCCACCTCCTAAGCAAACCGGCGGCCGACCGGCCGCCTTCCACCCTTCCGCCGCGGCCCGATGGCTGCGGCTCTTCTGATCTCCGGCGGCCGGCGAGGCCGGCCGCCTCTGGCTGCTCCGCCGCGGCCGAGCTGGCCGCGGCTCTTCATTAACCGCTGGCAGCCGGTTTTCCGGCCGCCCCTTCCAGCTCTGTCGCGGCTCAAGCCGCGACCCTTGTTCGATTGGCACGACGCGACAGCGCCACACCCCACCGCCGTGGCCCGACTCCGGCCACGGTCTCTTCGACTACCTTCGACGCGATGCGACGGCGTCGCGTTCTTGAAATCTTTCCACGGCGCGGCGTGACGGCGCCGCGCGTATCTTCCGCATTAAACCGCATGAACCCGTGTGGTGCGACGGCACCACGCCCTTCCGAACCATTCCACAAAAAATCAACACGAAGTAAAAGAGGAGGATCGGCCGGGTTTGTACGGTCCGAACTCCTCACGTTATAAGGATAGCAATCGGCCTTTAACGAATAATAAACATTCACAATCTTTTTAGATTAAATAAAAAGATTTTAAAATCAAGGCCCGACAAATATAAACAATCAAGTTCGAAGAAAGATCCACATAACTTTAAAAAAAAATTACCACGAAGAATTTTCAAGTCGAAATTCTCGAACAAATATAAACAATTGAAACAAACCCCTACCTCGGTTCAAGTGCGGAGCATGTCAACAAACCGCGGAAGACAAGCGTCGCAGAGGTCGGGCATAGCGGTAATCGTTCGTCGATTCCGTTGACGTAGAGGTACGTCCGAAGAGGTACGTCGTTGGTGAATCTTCGTAAGCCGACGAAGAAAGTCCGAGGAGGAAGCGGCGTTCCCTTTCGTTGACACGGAAGGCGTCATCGATCTTCGGAAACAATCCGGCTAGGAAGAAGAGAGAAGCGGCGTTCTTGAGTGTTCTTCGTGTTCTTCGTCAAAGTTGAGGATGGTAGAGAGAGCTTCTCAAATCCTCTCAAGTGGCAAAAGAAACCAACCCCAAAATGATAAAATAAGCTTAAGCTTATTTTATTACACAACCTCCCTCTTAGAATTTCAAAGGTTTGAAATTTAAAACATCTCACCTCAATTAATTATTCCAAGAGTCAAACATTAATTAAAGTGAGTTAAAGGGGAGTTTTAAAAAGAGGAGGTGAAGAGTTAGGGTTCGTGTGGGCCCCACCACACTTAATCCTCTCAAGGGAGGTTAAGTGGACGTGGGTCCCACCCCTAACTCCCTTTGGGAGGAGTTAACCAACAAGTTAAAAATAAAATGTGTTTCCACATTTTATTTAACTTTATTTTAAAAACCCAAAAACTTACTCTCAACCCGCAATAAACGCAACCTCGAAAAAGGTCTCCTTAAGCGAATATCGGTGCTGCGAGTTCATCGGTGCCTTCAGAATTCGATTCCGGGCAACGGTTCAAAAGATAGAAATTCCCGCTCGCTCGTTCACTAAACGTACCCGAGCCAAACTTCGGAAATTAATTCTGGGCACACCAGGCCTCGGAATCAGGCGCCGTCAGAAACTGCGTTCTTGTAAAATTACAAAGAAAATTAAGAAAAAAATTTCCTTGAAATTTCCGGGTCTTTACAGTGGCCATTATGATGGCACTGTATTTATATATGACATATATTGTTTTTATATTGTCTTTATTCTTTTATAATTTCCATTTATTTCATACCTTTATGGTTTCCATTATGGGTAAACGTGATAATTTCATTTGAGGAAGTGAGGACTACCGCCCCCTCAAAGTGATATGACTTGTTCATACCATATGTGGAACATATAATGGATATATTTAATGATATTATATACGATACAATAATGGAATTATAACACTACTATGTATCATTATGTTTTAATTCCATTAAATATGAAAAAGAAATGGAATCAGTGTTCATGCGTATGTACGACTTACTGTCTCCATGAATGGTGAATTTCATTTCTTACCTCCAAATGTTATGTACTATTATATATACATTTATATACTGGATATATATATGATATATATGATATCTAAATAATTAATTTCACTATGGATATAAAGAACTATTGACCACGTGGAGAACTTGTAAATATGAGGTGTTCATTTTTGACACAAGTACCAAATATCGAAAAAATGAACGTTATTAACTTAAATGATTACATAATGATTATAACATGGTAATAAGTGATATAAAAGGAATAATAAACATGAAAAATGTTCTTAAGCAAGTAGAAATTAACTTTAGTTTATTATTCAGGAGATTAAAGAATGATCTAGTCCAGTCATACACGAGGTAAGGGACTTCGTCTCAATCTCCTTTCATTGAGGAATATTTTTATTTAATACACAACATTCTTTTATATTCCATATAAACACCCTTGACTTTTCAAAGGGAATATTTTTCTATGAAGAATTTTACTAAATGAAAAAAATGAATGTTTCTTTTAACATAAGAGGTGACAATGACCTTTTCCACCGCCATGAGTATTATATGATCTTTGCTTCCTCAACTAGATGTACTATTTTTAAAAGAAAACAAATTTAATATACTCTTTTATGTATTTTGGTATTGAAAATGGTTTTGATAAGTGATTTTTTATGTTAATATATTAATGTGATATATTGTGACTGAAATGTGGAAATGTTTTCTTTCCTTTATATTTGTTTTATGCCTTATTATTTTATAATGGTAATTGGACATGTTATGGGTGGTTACGTGATAAAACAAATGATGGGTGGTTCCGTGAATACCAGTATGGGTGCTTACGTTATAACCTCCAATGCATTGGATATGGAAGTCGGCCATATGGCTATTCCATTTAGTGATATCTATGGAAGTCAACCGTATGTTTATTCCATTTAAGTATGTTTATATCCCAAGTTTCCTTTATATGTTATTTGTTCTTTATATGGGGTTTATGGTAATATTTTGGTTACAAAAGGGTAATTCATGTTCTTTTATTCAGTGAAGAGTATTTAATACTTCATAAAGGTGAAAAGTATTACTTATGTTAAAGTATTCGTGGTTTACTTGTTGTTTTGAAAAACTAACAGTTTTCCTTCTTAGTGTATCCCTTACTGAGATTTTTATGCTCATCCCATGTTTTTGAAATGTTTTTCACAGGACATAATGTGGAATAGGGTCACGGGTGGGATCAAGTAAAATTCATGATATCTTAAACATGGAACTAGAAATGACTCTTTTTTTCAAGAGTTCATGTTTTGTAAAAAAAATGGAAATTGTGTAGAAGTGTCTACTTTGTAATCTTTTGAGATGTAATAGTTATGTCCTAATTCTCTAAAACTCTAAACCTGAAAAGATTCTCAATGTGAATTATTCATTTAATTCAATATTATGTAAGGTTTAAGGTTGGGTCCTTATATTGTAATTATTAAATTATAGTAATTCTGTAGTTCATAGAATATTTTTGGAACTTAGAAGGGGGTTTCTTGTGAGTTCTAAGACATATGTCATTATAACAATCCTTAATTCACCACTTGTGTTTTGGGAAAGGATTCTTAAGGAATAATTTGATCTAATTCAATCTTTTTTATTTCTTTTGATATATAAAGGATGAAATCTAAATCATAATATCTTATCTTATTGGAATAATTTTCCCATTTCTCTTGTTTAAGATGTTTATCTGAGTAATAATTTTGTGTATTTAATTTCTTTTTATGATTTTTGGTGGCAGCATGCCTCTGAGAAGTCATTTGACTAGGATCTCAAAAAAACCCAAGAACCAAATAGAACGAATCCTCTCACTTTAATGACCCATAATATTATCAATGAAATTTTACCTTCTTATAATTTTGTTGAATAGTATAAATCACAAACATCAAATTGATAAATCAATAAAAAAATTATTCTAAAAAGTGAATAATTATATAATTGGTATTTATAGACATTAAGAAACCTATACTGCTGGAATAGTTTCATGACCACCAGAATAGTAATATTTCTATTAGGAATAGTAATCTGGCCAATAGAATAGTAGCCTCATGTATGAAATCATAAAATTATTTTACTCATCTCACAAATTAATATATGATATAATTAAAATATATTTAATGTATATAATTATTTTTAAAAATTATTAATTATGCTTTCATACATTGGAAAAAAAATTATTTACAATATTATAATTATATATTTATATAAAAGAAAATTTAAATTTATTAAATATATTCATAAATTAAAATTATTTTTTACTTTAATTATAATATAATCTTTTGAGACATTAATTAATTTTTCAGAGGGCTAAAGTCAAATATATTATTGAAATATGTATTTCTAGAATAAATGATTATTTTTTTAAAAATTAAATTTCTCATATTTAGGAAATTATTTTCATAAAATAGAATCCATTTTTAAATCTGCACTTTAAAAAATGGTTTAGCTAAATTTTTTGGATTCTTCTAAAAAAATGTAATTCTAATTGAATAGATAAATATATTAATTTAAAGTATAAGGTTAATAATTGAAATTTGGAGTCATTGATGATGTTTAACAAATTTAACAACCATAATATAGAACTCTATTTAATTATTTAATATATTTATTAATAAAGATAATAAATATAGATTTTATTGATCCAAAATTATAATATAATCAAAATAATAATTACAAATATCCCTCTCATCCCCCAATAAATATTACCCTTCACCACATTTTCTTGTCACCTTCATTGACTTTTATTTTAATAAATTATATACTATTACCTTTCAAATCTTATTCCCAACATTTATAAGCATATGTTTTCAATAAAATTCTTGACCCATGTAACCAAAGGTGGTTCTAAAGTAGAATATATTCAAGAGGTAAAATACCCCATCATTCTCCTTTATTTTATTTTATTTTATTATTATCTTCTCACCTACCTTATCCAATGTGGCATGATAACTCCACCATAAAATATTTTATGGATTGTTATGGGGATAATGGAATACCCATCAAAAAATCTATTCTCTTCACCTTTTATTCAAAATAAATTAAAACAACATATGTATTATATCGATTCACCACCTTTGTGGGTGATATATTTTCATCTTCCATTACCATCTTCAAGGATGGTCATAAAACCAATATAATGTTTAAAATAGATTTTAATATTCATATTATAACTTTTTTAACATTCTAGAACTAATTTATAGGCATTAATATTTAATTAAAAAATATATTTTGTGATGGATGGGAAAATGACCATAATAAACTAAAAAATTACTATTAACATTTTTTAATGAATCAGTATCATATTAAAAAAAGTAATATAATAAAAATAAAATTTATTTAGCTTCCATACTAAGATAAAATATCAATTCAAGAGAATTATTATCATACATGTGAACTGATCATAAGTACTATGAAAAAAACAATTCCAGAAAGACCCATTTGAACTCTGTTGCACCCCAAAATGGATATAAACAAACTTAATAAAATTAAAATAAATCAAATAAATGTATATGTTATTATGTATTTTTTAATAAATGAACCAAATTTTATTATCTAGGATATTAATTTTATCTGAAGAAATAATTCTCACATAAGGTTAAGGGAATCTGGAACAAAACTCCCTTTTATTGGGTTATACCTATTTCATTGAAGATTTAAGTGTGGATAATCCTTTCATGCTCATTGAATATAATTCCATTGTTCTTCCATATTATTTTCAGAGATATACATAGTTATAACTGGGGTTATAACAAATATAAATATTTTCCAAATGAAATAATCTTTCCAAAAACAAATCTTGACTTCTCTATAGATGGATTCACATTCACTCGAGATGGATGATTCTTGAACCAATTGTGTTTTTTCATTTTTCTTTTTGAAACACAAACAATTAATAATCAATGTATTATTTTTCAAATTCATACGAAATTCATTCCTTTCCATGTGATATTTTTTGACTATGATTGTTACAAGTTTTCAATGGCATGCATTATTATGTAAATCTATGATGTGGTAAGACATACAAGAATTATATTTCCCTCAATTACATGGTAAATGTCATGTATCTCATTAGATATTTTTCAATTCTTTTGAACATTATGATATATTTTTTCACAATAAGGATGTTATGGTTATTCACATATGTTACACGTGATCATGATGCTTGATTTAATCCCATCTATGTGTGGTATTTTTCCAGTTTTACAAGATGATTTATTTTTATTCATTTACCCATTTCATGCATTTATCTGATGTTTAATCTCATGATTATTATGATGATCCAATACATATGCTAGGATGACAATGATTATACTATGTCATGATATATTTATTCATGTCCTTCTTCATTATCTTAATAGGGTTTTAGCTCAACCATTTCCATAAAGGATATCCTTATGTGACTATATGTACTAACAAAAAAATTGATTTATAATGATAATGAAGATTTTATAAAATTGATATATATATTTTATTATGTATAACTTATATAAGGTCCTAATTTCCCTGGAAACTAAACCATTGGTTTTAGGATTTGTAACACTATTATGATGCTTATCTATAGAATTATGTAATAATCATGTATGAAAATGTAGGGAATCTATTGTTGATATCGGATCCATGTTTACATAATTTAGGAAATAGAAATTGAGAATTTTATTGGTGACTAGTCGGATAGGACTTAGTACGTTTAAAATACAAAAATCAGTTTTTTAGAATGATTATAAATATAGGGATCCTATATGATTTTACTTTAGTGTTAATTATATTAAATAATAAATTATTTAATCATGATTTATTGAAACACCTTTTGTTCAAGATTATATATTTTATAAAATGACTAGAACTAGGGGAAACAATGGAATCAAGTTTTATATTGGATAATTTAGTGATTTACTGAATGAAATCTCAAATGCATTGGGTTGTGGAGTCCATAACTTCATGAAATTCTTACCTAGTTATCCCAGGTTATGAATATTCAAATCAATCCTTAAAAACATCCATGTTCACTCAATAATGTACAACTATCCAATGAGTCCTTTGTGCGATAATTTCCATTGAAATTTAGTGAATCTACTGATCGACTTATTGCGGAAAAGTTTGTTAACTATATGGAGTATTTATTTTTACTTCCACATTACTATCAGAGGGATAAAGTGACTCTAGGTGTTTATCATTCATATGGACCGACAGATCGATGATGTGAATTGATAAATAATACCTAGAAGAAGGATTAAATATTACACATGAAGTGGGATGAATTAAGAAAATATTTATTAATATGTAATTCCATTTAAATCTTAATATAGAGATAGAGATAAAATTTATAGATCGAATAAAAATTGATTTCTGATCATTGAAAACAAATAGAAATTTTTTTAAAATAATATCAATGCATTCCTAAGGTCATGTAACCAAAAATGATATAAAATAGATTGATTTATTAGTGAATTTGAAAAACGACTTGGAAAGGCTCTATCTATTCGAGACTTTGTGTGTTATGAAGAAAGTTTACTATGTGTTGTAAAAGAGGATATTGATACTGTAGACTGATTTCATGTCTAAAGAGATTTGAAATGATTGATGGTGTTTAAAAATGGAGGATATAATGACATTTTTGTAAAGAGATATTTACTAATTCTAGGATTAAAATTTGTGAAGAAGCATCAAGGGAACTTCCTAAATGTGATTGAAAAATGCATTAAGCGTGGGGGATAACCCACAAAGCTCATGAATGTCAAAGAGACATGAAAAATTGGGCTAATGGGATTGAGTAATGGAGAGAACAACCAATTTTTCAATACATTATCTGTATGGAGAAAGGCTACTATGTAGTCCTATTCACTAAACCCTGAGTCTTTGAGGGTAATAATCATCACAATCCACCAAATCCAAATGAATAGGGGAAAGATAATTCCATCACAACTGTTGAAGTGGATCATGAAAATTACTTCTTATATGGTACAAATCATTTTCACTCCGGAATAGAAAAATTATTATCTTTTTTTTATACATTAATTTATATCTAACATGTTTCCAAAACTATTGAATTATATCCCTTATACATTGAAGTATAGATATCCATAAAATACCTATTTGTGTAATCATTTCAATAGGGGTGTTATACCCTACTCATATTGGTGTATATGGTAATTTTATCCTTTTAAATATCATAATACGTATATTAGTGGAATTTGATGCTATAGTTGAATGGATTGGATCTCATTTTATAGAGCACACATCAATTGTTGGGAAAAATAAAATATCTTTTCATGTTTTGAAAATTTCTATTGTCCTATAAAAATTCAAGGAAGAACATGAATATAATTTTTAAAGTTAATCAATTGTGTGAGTTTTGATACCCAGTGGAGAAGAATACCTCACTAAAATCATTGATTCAATGGTAGGTGTAAATAAGAGTAAATTCTTATTGTAGGGAAATACACAGACGTATATCCTGATGATATACCTAAAATTACCTCATACCATGAGGTGTATTTCTCATTAAAAATTATACATAGATATTCTCCTATATCAAAATTTCCCTATAGGTTATACCCAATAAAAATTGAGTAGATAAAGATGAAGCTGCTTGAGAAATTTGATAAAGGGTTCATATTCCCTACTAAATCACATTAGGGTGCACCAGTGATCATTATCAAGAAGAAGGATGGATCAATTTTTCTTTGTATAGACTAATGGGAGCTCAATAAGGTCATCAAAAATTATAATTACCCTCTTCCTTGGTTTGAGGACTTGTTGGATTAACTACAAGGAGCATAGTTCTTCTCAATGGAAAATAATCATTGTAGATATCATAGAATGAATGTGAAGAGGGAGCATATTCATAAGACTACTATCCATACACGGTATAGGAATTATGATTTTTTAGTGATGACCTTGAGAATTAGTAATTCCCCTGAAATATTTAGGGTTTTGATGAATAATGTCTTTATGCACTACCTTGAAAATATTTTGGTAGTGTTTATCAACAGTATTCTCATCTAATCAAATATAAAGGAGAAACATGAAGTATATCTAAGGATTGTGTTTGAAATATTGAGGAGGAATACATTTTATTCCTAGTTCACCAATTGTGACATATATGTGTGACATGTCATATTCTTGGGGCACATGATCACAAGTGATGAAATATCTATGGACCCTTCAAAAATAAGGGTAACTGAAGAATGTCCAAGATGTACTAGTATAATAAAAATACATAGGTTTCATTGATTGTCCTATAAATAGTGATGTTTTTTGAGCAATTTGTCATGATTTATAATCCTCAATTAAATTTAGCACGAAAATGGCTAAAGTATAAAGGATAAAAAAATTTGAAGACCACTCCATAGAATTCAAGAAGAGGATAATCACTACACTTATACTCAAACTACCAAATGGTGGTGAATGTGTTGTTATATATAGTTATGAATAAAAGAAATCCTTCGGTTGTTTACTCTTTTATAATGGTTATGTGATAGCATTTTCCTCATGCCTATTTAATATCCTTGAGAAAAACAACCCGACACATGATATAGAGTTTGAAACTCTAATTTTTTCAATGTAAATCTAGCAACAGTATGTATATGGTGAGAATTGTGTCACATATACCGATAAATAATATTCCAAACTTTATATTCACATATAAGGAGCTCAAGATGTGTCACAAAAGATGATAAGATCTAATAGATGATTATATTTTCTCTATTCACTACCATCTGATAAAGGTGAACAAGGAATCACATGCACTAACAAGAAAAGAAACTTCTACCTTATTTATTATTTGGATTTATAAAAACCAAATATGTATGTACATGAAATGGATTGATCTATAAATCATAACGTTTGGGAATAAATTGAACCTTCCCCTTATGATTTTTCATCCATATGTCTAACAGAATATCAAGGAGTAAAAAATGGATGATCTGGACCTAAAAAAGAAAGTGAAAATTTTAAAGGGAATCAACCAGACATTCATATCAATGTTGATGGTTGTATTTAGTTTGAGATACTTATTTCTGTGACTTAATTATATGATATGAATAAGAGATATTTTATAATGCACATACCTCATCTTTATCCGTCAATACTGAATGTAAAAACTGTTATTTTTATCATCAGGAATACTTGTTGTTGGAAAAATGAGGAAAGTGATTTCATAATATATCATAAGATGTTTATTATATCATACAGAAAATTCAGAGTGATAGTGGTCTAATGTTATGGTGAAAACATTGACTATACCCATATGAAAAAATAATAATATCACTAAAGAAATCATCACTATTCTCCCTAAAAAATATAAAGGAAACAATGAAATATGGGTTGTGGTGAACCAACTCAGAAAGAAAACACCATTATTAATATTTCGGAAGATTCCTCAACTGAAAAAATGGATAAGATATATGGGAAGTGGTGAGGAAGCATGGTTCTCCAATTCAATCATTTCTGATCATGATAAAATGGTTCACATATAAATTTTAGAGACATCTTCCACATGATTTAATTATTGAATTTAATATCAATAAGAAATTTTACCCCAAACAGATTTCCAATATGGGAGGACTATTTCGAAGCTTCCGGAAACTCTAAGAGGCTAGACTATTGAATTAAAAGGGGGATTGGATTGAAATCACCCATTATTTTATTTCTCATATAACAATAGCTTTCACTCGTGTGTTCTAGTGGATCCATATGATGATCTATATGTGATTTCATGTTGAACTCAAACTTGGTAAGGTGAAGTTAGAGATGGAAATATACTTGGATTGTATCTTGTACAAGATATTCATGAAAATTTTCAAGCTGTCCAAAAACATATCAATGCTTTTTAGAGTCAGAAAAAGAGAAATGCTGCCAACCGATGAATGGACATTGAGTTCAATGATAGATATAATGTCTTCCTTAAAATTTCACCATGGATTAAAGTCATGTGGGTTGTAATGAATTTGAAGCACAACCCAATGTAAATTGGCCACATTGAGATCCTTGATGGCTTATGACTTGTGGCCAATTGGCTTTTAGTTCATCCAAATAGGGCTCATGTTCATGAATGTTTCCATGTATCTCTCCAATGAAAGAATGTTTCTTACCCCTCACATGTTCTAAAGTTGGAGGTGGTACAACTATATAATGTCCTCTCTTATAAAGAGTAGCTAGAAATGATCTTGGATTGTAGAGACAATATACTATGCAACAAGAATACCAACTCTGTCATTTTTTTGTAGAAAATCCAAAAGTATGAAGAGACGATATGGGAATAGGGGGAATCGACTGAGGAGAAATATCGACACAAATTTTCACCATTGCTTGTAAAATGAAATATCAAGGGATTTAAAATATGGTGAAGAATATAATGACCCATAATTTGATCAAAGAATATTTCCCTTGTTATAAATATGTTGTATTGTATAATGAAGATACCTAGAATAGAGAAAACAATAAAAATTGTATTCTAAAAATTGAATAATGAAATGAGTATAATTTATAGAAATTAAGGATCGTGTACTGATGGAATAGTAACCTGGCCATTTGAATAGTAATATGACCATTCAGAATAGTAATCCAGCCAATAAAATAGTGACCTCAACTATGAAAGCATAAATAAAATTTATTAATCTTATAAATTAAAATATTTTATAATTATATCATAGTATAAGTAAATAAATATGTTTAAATGATGAATTATGTTGTGATATTTTTTTAAAATGTAAATATTTATATATAATTTTATAATTATTATAATGATATAAAGGAAGATTTATTTCATGAAAATGGAATAATAAATTAATATTATATTTTATTCTAATTATAATATACTTTTATGAAACCTTAATTAAATTTTTAATGGTCATACAATTTATTATAATATTAAAATATGTATTTCTTGAAGAAATATGCATTTTATTGAAAAATTAATATTTCATATATAGAAAATTATTTTCCAAAAATGGAGTCTATATATTAAATCAACACATCGATAAATGTTTATAGTGAATTATAGGGAATTCTCTAAAATATTGTAATTTTTAGTGAATATTGAAATACGGTAATTTAGGATATAAGCTAAATCACAGAATATTTATTCATGGATGTTTTGTGGCTAAATTGACTAACATAATCCAAAACCATTCATTATTATTTAATATATTTGGTGATAAATATCAAAACTAGTGACACTCTAGAACTAAAATAAAAAAATAATGAATATAATAAAAACATACCCCATTCCTCCCCATATAAATAACACCACTCACCACCGCTTCTGATCATACAATAAAAGGCTTTTATCATGTCATAATTCTACCCATATCCATTTCCAATCTTCATACACAAGTCTAAGAGATACTGGACTTATCAAATGAAAAATCCCATGTGCCATAAGGATGTTCCCCTGGAGAAGATATTCAAGGGGTAAAATCCTCCATCGTTCTCCTTTAAAATCTTTTATTTTTTATTCATTACTCACTATCCCTATCCATAGAGTCTTGGTATGTCAATTGTCAAATATAATCTATAATTTTATTCTTTTAATGTAATATCCATCATCCAATATCTTCTCTTATCATTTTACACAAAAAATGAATACATCGTCTCTCATGTGTCGATTCACCGCCTTTGTGGAAGAAATTTTTTCATTTTATCTTAACCCCATTGAAGCTGATCATAAAAACAATATTATCGTTAAAATATATAATAATATTCATATTATATTTTTTTATTTTGGAACTAATTTAAAAAACAAATACTTAATAAAATAACATTATTTCATGATGGATTGAATAACCACCATCATAAACTAAAAATAAATATCATTAATGTTTAATCTAAATAATAATAATCATATAAAAATGAAGAATAAGAAATTTTAAAATTATGTATGTTCATTAATAAGATATAATTTCATTTTATTAGAGTTATTCTCTTACAATTGAATTGATCATGAAAATAATGAAAATAAACTATCCCAGAACGTCGAAATCAAACTATATAACATATAAAAGTTTTCATAAATGAAATTAATAAAATTAAATTAAATTAAATACATATAAAAAAATTTCGGTATTTTGTAATTAATGATTATAATTTCATTATCCATGATATTTAGTAAAGGCGATGAAATTATTCAGACATATGGTAAGGGGATTCTCCATCTTGTCTACTGTTCTTTGGGTTAAACCAATTTAATTCTAAATTTCCATGTGGATATTCATTTAATGTTCATTAAATATAATTTAATTGTCTATAAATATAATTTAAAATTATATAAATGATTAAAACTAGGTTTATGAAAAATATAAATATTTTCCAAAAGCATTCTTCTTTCCAAAACACATCTCGACTCCGCTTGAGATGGTTTCTTCTTCACTCAAGATTGATGTTTCTAATACCAAGTATCATTTCAACATTTCATATAAGAACAAAAATGTTTATTTAACAATGTAAGATTTAGGAACATATTATTAATCACATTCATTTATAGGAGTTAATTTATGACTTTGATTCTTGTATGTTTTATATGACATGAATGATTTTGTAAATGTTATGACATGAAGCGTGGGACCGAAATTAAATATCCCTCTAATGGATCAAGTAATGTGATGTATCTCAGGAGATAATGTGCAATATTCTCGAAAATGATGATATACTAGTTCATAAGGATGATTTTATGGTGAATTTCATATGTTACATGTGAGCATGTTTCTAGCTTTTTCATAATAATGTGTGCTATTTGACCACTAAGGAATGATGTTTCATTTTTTTGTATTGGAAAATTCCATGCCATTATATAATGTATGCTTTAAATTATAATGATGATGATTATATGATTATTTTATAATGATGTTGATTATACTCACTCATGTTATATTTATCCATGCCTTATTCATCATGTTACTGGGATATTATCTCACCGATTTCTCTACTGTATATCCTTTGGTGACTAAATGTTCTAAAGTGAATGTGAGATTTGGAAGGATAAAGAATATGTCCAAAAATTGATATTTATGTTTTATTATGTTCATGTTATGCATGATGAAAATTGTAAAAACACATAGAATATTTGGATCCAATATTTGTAACTGTATTTTTTTACCATTAAAATGATGAACTAGTTATGTATGAAAATGTAGGGTCACTATACACATAGAGTAGACTGTCATTCAGATTATCGTGTGTCTTTCCCATGACCTGGGACCTCCACCACAACCCATTCTTATATTGGTTACATTTGTGGACCCTCATAGGGTTTAATCAAGGAATCATGATTATAATTCCATTTTCCAAAATCCACAAATCTTCCGAGGATATAATAAACCTAAAGATGATAATGATTGGTTGGGGAATATATTTATATTTTGGATTTCATGTAAACACTAAATTCGATTAATGTGAAATGAGCTATCAAGCTATAGGGACCAAGGAAAAGATGGAAGGACTGGATGGTGATGACAAAGATGCACAAGGGATTGATGTGGAATGAAATTAATGATATTTAACAAACAATTTCTATTTAGATTCTTTGGAACTGAATAGGCTATATAGATTTTTTAACATGATTTGGCTGACATGACCATGAAAGAATATGTGAACCGATTCTCCAAGATAGTGATGTTTGCACTGAAGATTTTATCAAATAATATGTTGAAGACGTGACAATTTGAGATGGTAGTTTTATCAGATATTCATTATAATTTTTCATGATGATTCTCTCTTCATATGATAATGTTATGGTTGAGAATTATATGGCTGTAATGTCAGGGGTGATGAGGGTTTTCTTCTCATATTGGTAGTTCCATGATTTCCTTTAATGTAAATATAATTTTGGATGTGTCTCATAATGGTTCTAAACACTGGTTTCTTCCATACATCCTACATTTCTAGGAATATACCCTTTGACTTTCTTCAAGTGTGTAATTCTTGGGAATTCAATATATGGTGTAACTAATGCACCGATGATTTGATGATCATGTTGACATTCAAGGCAATTGTACCAATTATGTTATTTCTTTGGTACCCCATAATGTAGCATGGTATCATCAACACAAAAAATTAATTTGGGGGGATTTATATTATTCACTATTTAAGGGGTTTTCACTATTGAAATTTGGAAAAAAGCTTATTCATGAAGTGGAAGAGTCTACAGAGGAAGTCAGTATGGGTCAAGTGTGAGTGAGATGTTCCATAACTATTGCTTCATCTTTATTAACTACTTTATTTGACATTGGTGCATGTCATCGATTTATATCAACTCATATAATAGAATTTATAAATATTAAAATGCAGTTTTTTTATGTGATGGATATGAATACACCCCTAAAAACGAATATTGATTTTGGTCACCATTTTCTATATTCTGTTTTCTATTTATCTAATGTCAATCAAACTGGGGATTTTATGGTTCTCTACATAAAGCAGATTTCTGTCCTTTTTGGGATGGATTGGCTCATTTATAGTAAGGTCTAAATTGACCTTTATATTCAATGGGTATCCTTTATCACACCTGATGGAGTATTCCATATATTTTAGGGAGAAAGGAAACTAAGGTCGGGTAGCGCGAAACATTATAGTCCAGATCTGGGGAATGTAATATATGTTTTTTAGCTCTACATGGATTAGGAATCTGTTAGTGATGATATCCCTCTCATTTTCATCATATTTAATAAAAAATTACTTTCGGAATTTTTTTGTATTTCCATTAGTAAGAGTGGTAGATATCTCTAATGATTTTGTGTTCAGTAGTAAATGAGTTTTTCTTCATTCTTACCACATCATACAATATATAATGAACGAGTTGAGGACACAGTTGGATGATCTATTAGAGAAACATTATACAAGAATAAGTTAGTTACCATAGGTAATGAATATTCTTTTTTTTTGTGAAATCTAATGGAACCCTACACATATATGTTTATTTATGAAAATTAAACTAAAAATGGTAAAGAACAGGTGTTAGTTTCCCTAGAAAGATGACTTGTTTGACCAGTTGAAAGGGGTGGAGTGGATATGTAATATTGATCCCTGATCAAGCTAACACCGATTGAAAATAAAATATTATAAAATTAATGAAACCACCTTCCAGAAGAGGTATCACCATTATGAGTGACTTTTCATGCCATTTGGTCAATGAAATTCACTTGTAGTGTTTATGGGTTTGATTATACTAATATTCTTGGAGTATGTTGATATTTTTTAGTAGAATTTATTGGTATAATTATAGATTAATCTAATTTTGAGGAGGATCTTTTGCATCATTTAAGAGAATTTTTGGAATTGTTGAGGAATAATAGGCTTTATTCCAATCTATCAAAACATGATTTATAGATTCAGGAAGTGATGTTCTTGGAACATGTACAATCAGAAAAGTTTATTTAATTTGACCCTAAAATGGATAAATCTATTAATACATGGGAGAGATAGCACAATGATTTCAAGAATCCGTGATTTTTGGGTTTAGTGAAGCGTTATCACAGGTTTTCAAGATATTTCCCAAAGATGGATTCTCCAATGACTTCTCTCACATGGCAGGGTGTACTGTTTTCTACGGATTAGAAATTTGAGATTTATATTGTTAATAAAAAAAATTCTGAATTTATCACTGTTTTTTACTCACCAATAGGTTGGTTAACAATATGTGTAATTTTGTGAAACAAATGTTCTAGTTTTAGATGTGTTCATATGTATGGATATCACGTCTGTAACACCGGAGACTTTTATGAGAAATAATTTGTTTTTATATTATATAAATCATCAAAGAAATCTTTTAATGCACACAAGACTAGCTTGTCTTGCTTTACACGCAATCGCGACCTTCTTCGATAGCTTGCGTCGTACACAATACCGAGTTTCACTAAACAACGATATGCTATTGAAATATTACTAAAACTAGACGTTATGAATATTAATACCCACTTTTTGAAATTTTTTAAATTTTATTTTTTAAAATGGACTTCATTTTTGGATTCGGAATATCGAAATTAGCCTACGGTGAAATTTTGGTATTTTTCTGAAAACATTCAATTTTTGATGAATAGTGAAAACACTGGGTTACTATTTAAAAACCGACTTTTTATTTAAAAAATTATTTATTTTATTTAAATTTATTTTAGGTCAAAATTGATACATAATACCGATATATGTTCAATTCAATTCATTGGAGTCATTTTTTAATAATTTTATATATATTAAAATTTTATTGAACTTTTCACCGTCTTTTAACCACCTCCTAGGAGAATTTGCAAATTTAAATAAAACATAATTTTACCGCTTCTATGAGTGGAATTTCGAAAATCCGGGAGACACGATTAATATCAAGGACTAAAATGTGGTTCAATGAGATGAAAATAATTTTTTTGTGAATAGTATCTTTTTACTTTTTTTTACCACGGTTAAAAGTAAATAGGGTAATTAAGGGTAAAAATGATATTATTATTACCCTAACACATGTAATAATTCTATTGGACAAGTTTAATTCGACCAAAAACAACCTTACGAATAAAATATGACCATTTAGTCCCACTTGGATTACATTAGGACATTTAATACTAATTTATTTAAAGAAGGGATAAAATAGTTATAATCAAAGTTTAATAAGTAAATCATTTTTAATATAGAGTTATACATAATATAAATTAGACTATAAATATTAATTAGAAAGATAAAACTATTTCATACATACATTTATTTTATTTTTAATTTTTAGACTAAAAATAATTTAATTTATTTATGACACAATGATGATGCAGTAATTATCTTATTAATGAAATATTGACATAATTGATGTTATAAATACCCAAATAAATGTAATTTGAGACTTTATATGAATTACAATAATTTTCTAGGTTAATATGACATGTTATTATTGATTTAATTAAATTTTTTCGAACTAATATTTCTGTTAGGATTTTCACAAAAATCAATTACCAAATAGTGTCAAAATTGACATAAAATAGTTTTTAAAACAAATATTATATTATTAATTGTTAATTTATTCCTAAAAATATAAGGTTAGGAGAAATGACTTAGATAAGGTTATATATATTAATAATAAACATCTTGGGGTTTTTTTGGGTTGTTATAGTATGTTTATTAACCTTATAGTGTAAGAAAACAAGAAGACACGGTAAAAGTTATATTATCTAACATAAAGTTAAATCTAAATGATAAGGTTAAAATAGAAACCTAAACTTGTCTAAATTCTATTGGATGAGAGGATTTAGACTCATACCCACCTTATATTAGAAATAAATCAATTTGGATCTATTAAAAAACCGAATATGACCTTATAATAAAATAATATTTTTAGTTTTTCCAAAGGTGCCCCTCTCCTCCCTTATAAAAGGGAACCTCCTCCCTCTCTTCCTCACACCACTTTGAGCCTTTAAGCCCGGCCAAGACCTGAAAAAATCTCTTCTCCACTTCCCTAAAAGCATCCTAGAGGTCCTGTTCTTCTTCAAAGACCAATTTCAGTGCCCTAAGAGGAGGTCTCAAAGAGGCGTTTCAAAGAAGAGGTAATGTCCGTTACCGATTCTTTAAACTTTATTTCTTCATCCACCTATTCTTATTTAGTTGTTTCATTATGAAGTAATAACATCTGTATCACTCATATACTGATATTTTATTATAATTATGAAACAACCCTATTTCACCATCTTTCCATCCTACGGAAAATGAAATCACCGTGCGTGCATACGTACGGAATACCGTCTCCACGCCGTGGTGTAATCTATTTTCCACCACCACCTTACATGGATGGGTATAATGGTGTAAATAATAACTATATATGATTATTTAAAAGTGATATTGATTCTGAAATAGTATACATACACTCCAATACAATTCCACGATCATAGGAACGATATCATCGCTCGTGCGTACGTACGGAATACTGTCTCCACGATGTGATGTGACTCGTTCTACATGATCTTCATTGCATAATGATTATATAAATGAATTGAATGAATTAATATGATATATATTACACTAATACCATTCTGGAAATTCAGTATCTATAACCTAAAGAGAATAATAATAATTTATTCTACAAAAAACGCATAAGAACAAAAAGTAATAAACACCCGAATAACTAGTAGCAATGAAATATTACTAATAAGAAGCTAAGAATATGGCCATATATGATATCATAACAATGAATATGATTATTTAATAAGTCAAAGTCATTATTTAAATAATTATACAGGAGGTTCGGACACATACGAAGCAAATCGAACCTAAGGTAAGGGAAAATCTCGCAATCTCATTTTTATCCGAGATTTGTTTGTACTTCAGAATTTACTGGGGAATATTTATCATCCACATCCATGTTTCCTCAATAGGTAATATTTATATCCTTCTACAATTTTTTATATCCAATTTTACCCTTCGGTGAGTTTTTATTAAATGATATGAAAGGAATCTTTTGTCATTTTTTGTACGAGGAACTTTTTGAATTTTCCGACAAAAGTACGAGATGAATGTTTATTTTTAACTTATACGACATGAATGGATTTATAAAATATTATTTCCAAGAATCTTCCTTTTCAAGTTTCCAAGTTTATTTTAATCAACTTTTTTGAGTTTAAAATTGTATGACATGTTATGAAAGGAAACATGTTTTTCAAGTAGAAAGGATATTTTCCTCGAGAATTGAATTCAAGTGTTTTATCAAAATTATTTTCCATCTAAGATAATATAGGGTAAAGTTTCTATCCCTATTATTACATTGATTTGATTATGTTGTGATGTAAATAATTTTATGAATTCCTTTATCTTATATGAATTGTTTTATGATATCACGATGTTTAAGAATCCCATTTTTATTACATGGGTTATGCAATAATGTATGATTTTTTTGATTTTGTAGAACACATAAAAATGGTATCATTATGAGATGGGTGGGACCTATATCTCCCTGAAATGCATTGGGTAAAGATTTATATCTCATGAGATAGACATGGCTGGAACGGCAGGTTAAACCGGTTCAGTGAAACAGGACTGAAAAGAGGAGTGAACTCGGTTCAGAAATAGACTTTGTCTGCTAAGATAGTCTTGGCAATGAGTCTTGACTAATAAGAAATGATTCTATATTATTAGGTTTGTATTCCACAAAGTTTCATGTTTTATGTTATGATTATTGGGATTACATTTCACTACTATGATTTATCCTATGTTATGAAATTATGATTTCTTTTGCAGGTTAAGATTTCCAAAATGTTATGTTCTTATGAATATGATGTGATTGATATTTCTTTTGTTTACCCTTGCTGAGCATTTGAGCTCACCCTTTTGTATGTTTTCTTTCCCCAGGTCAGGAAGAGGGTTATTAAGTGGGATATTCCAAAAGTGACTCTAGATATTATGAAATAAATGGGAGTCAATGTAGATGTTTTATGAACCATTTGTTTATGTTTCCCAGTTTCTAAAGACACTATACCTATACGGTCTATTCCTGGTTTTTTATATGTTGTAATAAGTGTGCTTCAATTTTGAAGTATTAACAATGTATGTAAAGTATGGGTCGTTATAGTTGGTATTAGAGGAAAGGTATAGTCAAACATGGGAAACTTGTATGGGAAAGCCTTAGTAAGAACCCTAAGGATAAGTCTAAGCATAGAACACAATCTTAGTGTTTTAGAAATGGCCATGAACAACCTATGATAAGACCTTAAGTGTGAAATTTTAGGCTTGATTATGTTTTTTCCTATTATAATTAGTGTTTCTCAGACTATTTTTCTTGGTTTTAGTCAATGGATGGAACCCGAAGGAACCGTGTTAATGTGGAATGCGATGGGAAATGCAGTTATTGTCCCCCTGAGCAACCAAACGTGATGGGATCTGGAATGCAAAATCTTGTAGACATGCTCACATAACTTTCTCAAGCTACGAATCAAGAAGGACTTCCAAACGATCAAAGGAAGGAGAAAAATTCTGTTGAATCCTTCATGAGGCAGTGTCCACCTTGATTCAGTGGGTCTTCTGATCCATTAGTGGCTGAACAATGGATCCGTACCACTGAAAAGATATTTTCAGTTCTTCAATGTTCTGAACAAGATAAAGTCATCTTAGCAGTTTATAGTTTGGAAGGTGAAGCTGATCAATGGTGGAATCTTATTAAGAATATGAGGCAAAGGGATGAAATTGAGTCCATGGAATGGGACGAGTTAAAGAACGTATTTTTCAATAAGTACTTCCCTCATATTCTCCGAACAAAGATGGAGAAGGAGTTTCTTGAACTAAAGCAAAATAATGATGAATCTGTTGGTACCTACGAAGCAAATTTTACAAGACTTGAAAGGTACGCTTCTGGGATTATTATCCAATAAAATAGTAATACTGATCGATTCTTTAGTGGATTAAAACCAATTATTCAATGGGAGTTTTCCATAAGGGACTTCAATAGCTACAAGGAAATTGTTTGATGTGCTCTCTAGGTTGAGATGGAGATTGGAGTAACCCATCAGTCATATGGGTTTGATAAGAAGAGGAAAATGGAATTCAAAGGAAAATCTAAAGATCACACTGAAAAGAAGATGAGTTTTCCCTTATGCTCAAAGTGTGGAAAGAAACATGGAGGAAATTGTCTTAAGGGGACAAGAAAATGTTATAAGTGTGTAAAAGAAGGTCATCGGGCAATTGAATGTCGAAATAATGGAAAGAAGATGTCTAATGATGCAAACAAAGGAAGGGATACACATAATGAACCTACTTCAGTTCAATGTTTCATGTTAAACGAAATGGGGAATTATGACAATCAATGCCCCAATCCAAGGGTTGATGATGATGATCGACGTCAACAAACTCTTAAGGCCAAAGACAAAGGAAAGCCACATACAATTACTATCGGCGATGTGGATTATGATAACGAAGTGGTGAAAGGTACACTTATCATCCACTCTAAAGTAGAAAATGATTTATTTGATTCTAGATCTACCGAATCTTTTATTTCTGAAGAATTTTCTAAGGGTATCACCGTATTACATCAACAATTAGATGTTGAGTTAGCTATGACAACCCCTGATGGCAAAACAGTCGCATCAAAAGTTTATAATTCTTCTATGATTGAAGTTTGTGGGAAAGTGCTTCCTGCAAATCTTGTGATCCTTCCTATAGTGGAATTTGATGAGATTCTTGGCATGGATTTGATTTCTCTATATGGAGCTCATATAAATTTCCAAATAAGGGAAGTCACATTTCATATTCCAGATCAATATATGATCGTCTATCGATGAAAGGATGAACATAACCTTCCAGTGGAAATTTCTTCCATCTTTTGGGTTTTGATAACACTAAATGAAGGTTATTTATCTCAAATGGTTGGTGAGAAACTCAAAATTAAGAATATGCACATTGTACGGGAGTTTAATGATGTCTTTCTGGAGGAATTTTCGGGTCTTCCACCAAATAGTGAAGTTTAGTTTTCAGTAGAACTCGTACCGGGTGCTTTTCCTATTTCAGAGACACCTTATAGAATGGCCCCAATTGAGTTGCAGGAATTAAAGAAGCAAATCCAAGAGAATCTTGATAAGGGATTCATATTCCCCATTGCATCACCTTTGGGGGCACCTATTCTGTTTGTTAAGAAGAAAGATGGATCAATGACACTTTGAATTGATTATCGAGAACTTAATAAGATCACTATCAAGAACAAATATCCTCTCCCACGCATTGATGACTTATTTGACCAAATACGCAGAGCTCAATACTATTCCAAGATTGATCTTCATTCAGGGTATCATCAATTAAGTTTCAAAAGGGAGGATATACCAAATACGGATTTCTGTACAAGTTATGGACACTATGAATTTATAGTGATTCCATTTGGTCTTATTAATGCCCCTGATATCTTCATGGATTTGATGAATAGAGTCTTTAGAGAATATATTGATCAATTTGTGGTAGTATTTATAGATTATATTCTTGTATATTCAAGGAGCATGGAAGAACATGAAGATCACTTGAGAATTGTATTGAAGACCCTGAGAAAGGAGAAGTTTTATGCCAAATTTACCAAGTGTGAACTTTGGTTTCAAAAAGTTTCATTTTTGGGTCACATAATCTCAAAAGAGGGGATATCTGTGGATCCAGAAAAAAAAGAGGTTATCGAAAGATGGTCGAGACCAAAAACAGTAACTGAGATCCAAAGTTTTCTTGGGTTGGCTGGATATTATCAACGTTTTGTGAAAGATTTATCACAATTATCTAATCCACACACCAAGTTGACTTGGAAAGGAGTTAAGTTTGTTTGGACAGAGGAATGTGAAGAGAATTTCAAGGAGTTGAAAAGAATGTTATCCAGTGCACCTGTACTCACACTTCCTTGTAGTGGAGAATGGTTTGTGATCTATAGTGATGCATCCAAGAAGGGGATGGGATGTGTTCTTATGAAAAATGATATGGTGATAGCTTATGCCTCACGATAGTTGAAAATCCATGAGAAAAATTACCCAACTCATGATTTGGAGTTATCTGTGGTAATCTTTTCATTAAAGATTTGGAGGAATTATCTTTATGGAGGAAGGTGTGATATTTATACTAATAATAAAAGTTTAAAGTATATTTTCACACAAAAGGAGATGAATATGCGCCAAAGAAGATGGATGGAGCTGATTAAGGATTACGACTACCCAATTCATTACCACCCTGGGAAAGCAAACAAGGTGGAATATGCATTAAGTCGACAAGACCATGCTAGCTTATCCATGATGAGGATGAAAAAAGATCCAATATTTATAGATTTACAAAGTTGGGATCTTGGAATTATAATGTAAGGGGAAAATCATATCTTTTTCAAATTAATGTTTAACCATCTATACATGTGAAGATTAAAGAGGCATAGAAAGAAGGTGTAGAGTTACAAAAGAAGGTGAGAAATGTTCATGAATTCAACCTTGATTGTGATGGGATAATAAGTTTCAGGAATCATGTTTTTGTTCCTCCTATCCCAGATTTAAAGAAGGAGTTGCTGGATGAGGCTCATAGTTCTTCATTCTCTATCCATCATGGAAGCACGAAGATGTATAGGGACGTGAAAGAGTACTTCTGGTGGGATTTCATGAAAAGAGATGTTGCTGAATATGTCTCTCGATGCTTGGTTTGTCAGCAAGTTAAAGCTGAGAGACAGAAGTATAAGGGGATGTTACAACCATTACCCATACCCGAATGGAAATGGGAAAACAACACTATAGACATTGTCACTGGACTTCCAAAAACATCCAAAGGCAATAATGCTATCTGGGTCATAGTTGATCGTCTTACAAAGTCTACACACTTCATTGCTATTAGAGAGGATTTCTCTCTGGATCAGCTTGCCAGGATATATGTGAAGGAAGTGGTAAGATTGCATGGAGTTACACTTTCTATTATATCTAATCAGGATCTGATATTTACCTCAAAGTTCTGGCGAAGTCTTCAGCATACTCTGGATACAGAGTTGAGTTTCAGCACTGCTTATCATCCTCAGAAAGATGGTCAGTCTGAGAGAACAATTCCAACTCTATAAGATATGTTGAGTGCTTTCTCTATGGATTTAAAAGGTGGTTGGGATCAACACCTACCTTTGGTGGAATTTTCTTATAACAATATCTTTCACTCCAGTATTCAGATGGCTCTTTATGAAGCTCTCTATGGAAATAAATGTAGGACTCCAACTTACTGGGATGAAGTTGGGGAAAGAAAGCTATCAGGATCTGATCTTGTTGATGAGATGGCAGAAAAGGTCAGATCTATTCAACAACACATAAGAGAAGCTCAAAGTTGACAAAAAATCTATGTCGATAACCGAATAAAAGACCTAGAGTTTGAAGTGGGTGATAAAGTTTTGTTACGAATATCTCCCTGGAAGAGGGTCATGATATTTGGAAAGAAGGGAAAGCTGAGCCCTAGGTATATCGGTCCTTTTGAAATACTGGATCATGTTGGGAAGGTAGCTTACCGATTGGCGCTTCCACCGAATCTTTCCAAAGTTCATGATGTGTTCCATGTATCTCTCCTAAGAAAGTACATACCTGATCCTTCACATGTACTCAGCTCAGAAGTTGTACCGCTGGAGCAAGATCATTCTTATGAAGAACATCCAATAGATATTCTGGAACGTTGAGAAAAAGTCCTATGGAACAAGACCACTCGCTTGGTGAAAGTTTTATGGAGGAACCACAAATTAGAAGAATCTACATGGGAGCTTGAGGATATGGTGAGGGATAGGTATCCTCATCTGTTTGTTACAAAGTGACGAATTTCGAGGGTGAAATTCATTTTAAGGGGGGTAGAATATAACACCCGAGATTTTTATGAGAAATATTGTGTTTTTATGTTTTATAAATCATCAAAGTAATCTTTCACTACATACAACAGTAGCTTGTCTTGCTTTACACGTAATCACGACCTTCCTCGATAGCTTGCGTCGTACGCAATACCGAGTTTCACTAAACAACGATATGCTATTAAAATATTACTAAAACTAGCCGTTATGAATAATAATACCCAATTTTTGAAATTTTTAAAATTTTATTTTTCAAAATGGACTTCATTTTTGGATTCAGAATATCAAAATTAGCCTAGGGTGAAATTGTTTTATTTTTCTGAAAACTTTCAATTTTTGATGAATAGTGAAAACACTGGTTTACTATTTAAAAACTGACTTTTTATTTAAATTACTATTTATTTTATTTACATTTATTTTAGGTCAAAATTGATTCATAATACCTATATAAGATCAATGAAATTCATTGGAGTCATTTTATAATAATTTTAGATATATAAAAATTTTATTGAACTTTTCACCGTCTTTTACCCACCTCCTAGAAGAATTTGAAAATTTACATAAAACATAATTTTACCGCTTCTGTTAGTGGAATTTCAAAAATCCGAGAGACACGGTTAATATCAAGGACTAAAATGGGGTTCAATGAGATGAAAATAATTTTTGCTGGATAGTAACTTTTTACTTTTTTTACCACGGTTAAAAGTAAATAGTGTAATTATGGGTAAAAATGATATTATTATTACCCTAACACATGTCCTAATTCTATTAGATAAGTTTAATTTGACCAAAAACAACCTTAGGAATAAAATATGACCATTTAGGCCCACTTGGATTAGATTAAGACATTTAATATTAATTTATTAAAGAAGGGTTAAAATAGTTAAAATCAATGTTTAATAAGTAAATAATTTTAAATATAGGGTTATACAAAAGATAAATTTGACTATAAATATTAATTAGAAATATAAAAAGATTTCCTACATAATTGTATTTTATTTGTAATTTTTAGGCTTTAAATAATTTAATTTATTTATGACACAATGATGATGCAGTAATTATCTTATTAATTAAATGTTGACATAATTTATGTTATAAGTAAACCCAATAAATGTAATTTGAGACGTTTTATGAATTCCAAAAATTTTATAGATTAATATGACATGTTAGTATTGATTTAATTAACTTTTTTCTAACTAATATTTCTGTTATTATTTTCACAAAAATTAATTACCAAATAGTGTCAAAATTGACATAAAATAGTTTTTAAAACAAATATTATATTATTAATTGTTATTTTATTCCTAAAAATCTATGGTTCGGCCAAATGACTTAGATAAGGTTATATATATTAATAATAAACAACTTGGGGTTTTTTTGGATTGTTATTGTATATTTATTAACCTTATAGTGTAAGAAAACAAGAAGACACCGTAAAAGTTAAATTATCTAACTTGAAGTTAAATCTAAATGTTAAGGTTAAAATAGAAACATAAACTTCTCTAAATTATATAGTATGAGTTTATTTCTATCCATACCCAGCTTAGCTTCAAAATAAATCAATTGGGAGCTATTAATAACCAAATATGACTTTATAATAAAATAATATTTTCAGTTTTTCCAAAGGTGCCCCTCTCCTCCCTTATAAAAGGGCACCTCCTCCCTCTCTTCCTCACACCACTTTGAGCCTTCAAGCTCGTCCAAACCCTACCAAATTCTATTCTCCGCTTCCCTAGAAACATCCTAGAGGTCCTGGTCTTCTTCAAAGACTAATTTTAGTTCCCTAAGATGAGGTATTAAAGAGGCGTTTCAAAGAAGAGGAAATGTCCATTACCGATTCTTTCAACTTTATTTATTATTCCACTTATTCTTCTTTAGTTGGTTTATTATGAATTAATAACATCGGTATCACTCATGTACTGATATGTTATTATAAGTATGAACCAACTCTATTTCACCATCTATCCATCCTATGGAAAATGAAATCACCGCGCGTGCGTACGTACGAAATACCGTCTCCACGCCGTGGTGTAATCTATTTTCCACCACCACCTTACTTGGATGGGTATAATGGTGTAAATAATAACTATATATGATTATTGTAAAGTGATATTGATTCTGAAATAGTATACATACACACCAATACAATTCCGCGATCATGGGAACGATATCATTGCTCGTGCGTACGTACGGAATACCGTCTCCACGATGTGATGCGAATCGTTCTACATGATCTTCATTGCATAATGATTATATAAATGAATTGAATTAATTAATATTATATATATTACACTAATACCATTCATGAAATGAGGTATCTATAACCTAAATAGAATAATAAGAATTTATTCGACAAAACACGCATAAGAACAAAAAGTAATAAACACCCGAATAACAAGTATCAATAAAATATTACTAATAAGAAGCTAAGAATATGGCCATAAATGATGTCATAACAATGAGAATGATTCTGGAATAAGTCAGTGACATTATTTAGATCATTATACAGGAGGTTCGGACACTTATGAAGCAAATCGGACCTAAGGTAAGGGAAAATCTCGCAATCTCATTTTTATCCGAGATTTGTTTATACTTCAGAATTTACTGGGGAATATTTATCATCCACATCCATTTTTCCACAATATGTAATATTTATATCATTATAAAATTTTTTATATCCAATTTTACCCTTCAGTGATTTTTTATTAAAAGATATGAAAGGAATCTTTTGACGTTTTTCGTACAAGGTACTTTTTGACTTTTCTGACAAAAGTACGAGAAGAATGTTTTTTAACTTATATGGAATGAATGGATTTTTAAAACATTATTTCCAAGGATCTTCCTTTAAAAGTTTTCAAGTTTATTTTTAATCAAATTCTTTTAGTTTAAAATTGTATGAAATGTTAAGAAAGGAAGAATGTTTTTGAAGTAGAAAGGATATTTTCCTCAAGAATGGAATTCAAGTGTTTTATCAAAATTATTTTCCATATAAGATAATATAGGGTTCTGTTTTTATCCCTATTATTAAATTTATTTGATTATGTTATGATGGAAATATTTTTATGAATTCCTTTAACTTATATGAATTGTTTTATGATGTCACGATGTTTAAGAATCCCATTTTTATTACATGGGTTATGCAATGATGTATTATTTTTTTGATTTTGTGGCACGCATAAGAATTGTATCATTATGAGATGAGTGGGACCTATATCTCCCTCCAATGCATAGGGTAAAGATTTATATCTCATGAGATAGACATGGCTGGAATGGCAGGTTAAACCGGTTCAGTGAAACAGGACTGAAACGAGGAGTGAACTTGGTTCAGAAATGGACTTTGTCCGCTAAGATAGTATTGGAAATGAGTCTCGACTAATAAGAAATGATTCTCTATGATTATGTGTGTATTCCACAAAGTTTCATCTTTTATGTTATTATTATTGGGATTACATTTCATTACTATGATTCATCCCATGTTATGAAATTATGATTTCATTTGCAGGTTAAGATTTCCAAAATGTTATGTTCTTATGAATATTATGTGATTGATATTTATTTTGTTTACCCTTACTGAGCATTTGAGCTAACCCTTTTGTATTTTTTCTTTGCCCAGGTCAGGTAGAAGGTTATTTAGTGGGATATTCCAAAAGGGACTCCAGATATGATGAAATAAATGGGAGACAATGTAGATGCTTTATGAACCAGTTGTTTATGTTTCCCAGTTTCTAAAGACACTATACCTATACAGTCCTTTCCTAGTTTTGTTATATGTTGTAATAAGTGTGCTTCAATTTTTAAGTATTAACAATATATGTAAAGTATGGGTCATTATGACGTCATTTTCTTTGGATCTTGAAATCTTAGGCCATACATGAATAATTATCCAACCCATGACCTTGAACGTTGACATTGTGATTCCTGATCTTAAAAGTTTTAAATAATAAATTTTCATTGAAAGGATTTCCATATATTCCAGCAAAATAATATTGAGTTTTATCTTCTCTAAAAAATATTTGAATATCTTCCAGAGGCATTTCATGGAGTTCCATTAATATTTTATCTTCGAAATTACCTATAATCGAGGGAAAGGGAATGTTGTCATTGATTCTATGAGTAGGAAACTGCTGACTTTGGATGTGAAATAATAATTGGAAGGGTAGAAATTGATGTCTATATTTACACATTTTCATATAGGATTTTTTTTAAATAAGTTACACAGTTATCTTGGTAAGTGTTCAGTTGCCCTCTCCTCTTATAAATATGATTCTTAAAAAAGAAGATTCCTGATGATGAATTCTATGGAATTAGAGAATATTTTAGGATGGGGATATGGTTACTGAGTGTACATTCTCTATGGAGGGTATTCTGTGTTTTTGTAATTAGTTTTTCATTTATTTTCTATAATGAATGTACTGATAGGGTATTTCCATAATTCCCAATGTTCAGTGCACGCATGTCCCACAAAGATGTTCTATGATATACAGTGTGGATTAAGATGGAAAACTATGATATAATTTATTGCTAATTTTATATCCTATTGTTAAACATTCCAATATGTCAAAGGGTTAGCATCAAAGACTTAAAATTATTCTTCTTCCACATATGTTTCTGAATAAGAAGATGGATGATATTTCTATGGACATTTTGGTTGTGTTTCCACATATATGTAAAATGAAGAATTTTATATGGGTTGTGATCGATCAATTAACCAAATCAGAAAACAATATACCCGTTAATGATACTACCACTGTTTATGGATTGATAAATCTATATGTGAATGTGATTTTAAATTTTATTAGAGTATCATTTTATATAGTCTGTTATATAGATCCCCATTTTACTTCATTATTCAAAAAATGTCTTTATTATAAAATTGGATCACATCTACATCTATGTTTTAGTACAACATACCATCCACTAAATAATGGATAGATAGAAACACACACACACAGAGAGAGATATATATATATATATATATTGATGAGGATATGCTTCATGCCTAACTTCCTAATTTTGTTGGAGAATGACATGAAGTTTTGGTGTCCTGAATTATTTTATAACAATAGTTAATAGTTTGTGATTATGATGGATCCTTTTGAGGCCTTATATGGTAGACCTCGTAAATCTCATTTGTGTTTGTCAGATATTGGTGAGAAATCCATGCTTGGAGCATGTATAATTCATGATATGATTTCAATGATTCTATTTATTTCATCATAAAATGCTTATGGAACAGAACCAGTTTAAATCTTATATTTATAATTATCTTATACTGCTGGAGTTCTAAATTGGTTATCATGTGTTCTTGAAAGATTCACCGTGGTTATGTTATCAATGGAATGGGGGGAAAGGGATGCTTTCTCCACATTTTGCTGACCATTTTAAGTAGTTGAGTAGGTGAGGAATGTCAATTACCATTTATCACATCGTCCGTAGTTGGATATGATATATATTTTTTCATTGTATCATAGTAGTGAAGGTATCTTTTTGATCTACATCATGTTTAGATCTGGAATGATATTGAAGATTAACATGATTTAAACAAGAATATGAAACTAGTTAAGATATTTTATTGTAATACAAATTTACCTTTTTGGAATATGGTACATTTTTTCTTTGTGAAAAGGTAACACATTTGGTATTCATGTGAGACATGGGAGAGGGAGACACTAATGAGAGTAGGGTGGAATTGTCTTTTTTATATGGGATCTTATGGAATGATTTTATGGGGATATAATGTTTCCATTGTTGGGAGGTAGTAACATCCCAAAAAAGGTTTTAATGTACTCTTCAACCCTTATTTTGGTCATTCATTTGTTGGATCATGTTGAGTGGTTATTTCGGTGAAATTAAGAATTTTTTTAGTTTCGTGGTTGTTCATAACTAGGGAATGATTTTCCAAAACTGTTTGCCCACAAAGTTGAAGCAAAAAATCACCCTAAAATGGGGGTTTGTAAGGTGAGATCACAATTTGAAAAAATGTGTCCCCACCTAGTATATAATTTTCACCCAATAAGTGGGATTCATGGTTATGGAATACCTTTAGTCTAACTGGGTGGTCCCTCCAACAAAGTGTGCATGACTTTTTAATTCATGAAATATTTTAAAATTTTCTAAACAACTTTTTTTGTCCACGATCAACACTTAATCGACCAATACTGAATTAATAGGTCATATATGACTTCATGGACCCTTTTTTGTACCTCCAAACCAATCCTTAGTAAATAGAAGCACCGCTGGATGATCTGACCCACCTCTAGTAAGAGGATCTCCTCTCATTACTTCTCTCCTCCTCTCTCTTTATTTCATCAAGAGCGGTTGTTATATCATTAAATACTTGATGGATATAATATCCATTTTATTGAATCTTGATTTTTTTTAACTTATATATCTTTGCTTCCAATGTTCCTCAATGGAAAATCATATTGTGGTTAGTGTGCATTGGATTTTATGATTAAAGGTAGGTGGACCCACTTGAGATTGTCCATTTGATTAATACTAGATTTTAATGCTTTCTTAAATTTCTTTCAATTGATTTTTGAAAAGTGATTTTGATGAAAATTGGAATTGGGATTTTATATGGTATGCATTTTTTTGCAAAATCCCAAATTCAAATGGATTTTAAATTTGGGGCATATTTTTGGAAATTGTTGATACTGATGAATTCATTTGATGTTTTCTTAGAAAACATGCTTAAATTGAATTGATAATATCCAATGATTGGGTTTTTATAGAAAAGGAACAGATTAATTAAAAACCTATGTTTTTTTTGGGAATATGAATTGAGATTTTAAAAGTGGAAATTGGGAAATTCAATTGTGAATGAGGATTGATTTTAAATGAAACTATTTTCCCTTTTTGTAAAATTCCCCGATTCATTACACTCTCACTTGGCCACAACAAGTTCGTTGCAATACCCCCAACATGCCTCCTCCAACGTTAGAATCTACTAACTCAAATCTTGGGTGTTATTTGTATGTTGGGGACTCTATTCCCCTTGTATATAGAGTTCGAACATAGAAAATTAATCAAGGAATGGTAAATATCAACGTAGTTAAAATAATTGAAACAAGAAAATAATATGGAGTCACCAGACAATAAAATTACAATTTAATGATCCATAAAATAATAAATGAATTATGTAATTATATGATGAAATGTAACTAAATGTCATGCTAGATGTAACACAAATAAAAGAATAGAAGGACCAAAAAGAGAATCAAATTTTCCTATTTCTAATCCCGATGCCTGTCCAATCTCTATACTCAATCCCATCCAATAAAAAATAATATATAACGAGGTCCGTTACCCTTATCATATACTATATCCAAGTAATATTATTTGGTACCAAATGATGGCAGGAATATGCAATGAGTATAACTCATTAGTTCAACACCATCATATCTAAACATGACCGGTCTACTAATAAGTGCAGGTAATGATTTAATAAACTTATGAATTAATAAATTCAATTATTAAATTAATACTACATCAACATGATTCAGATACACGGTTTAATATCTATGATCATATCTCATGACCATGGAATCCATAACCACATATCAAAGGTAAAAATGAACCTTCTTTAATGTTATACCAGAGTATATCTCTGCATGAATCACAATCATTCAAACCATAACCACATATCCATATTATAAATAACACAAATCTGGGTGAAGTCTTCTATATTATCATTTTAATAATAAATCAATGTGAAGACTGTTATGTAAGAATAATAGTACATATTAGGGATGAGGTGGTGTATAATAATTACAACATGTATCAGGTCAAAACACAGTATATAAGAATTTAAACATGTGTTACTGGGTGTAGATTTCTTTATAAGCATTACAACCTAAATAATTGGGAATATCCTACTATATATGAATTACATCATGGATATCAGAATATCACATCCTAAATATCAATGGATAATTATGAAAATTATAATTTATCTTTAAATTTCACATTTCATTTAACATTTGGTTATAAAAAAGTATAATTTCTCTTAATTCAGTAGTCAAGACAAGCCTTGGAGAACCAATATTAAGAAATCATCCAAAAATTATTTCAGGATAAACACAGTTCAATTCATTAATCAATTAATTTTAAATAAATGGTTTACTTGGTTGAGTAGTGTCTACTAGTTAGTTCAATAAAAATGGTATCTAAATGGATTCTAAATAATAACTCTAATTTATAATTTAATTTATTTAGGTACATATTGTGTTGGTGAAACATAAATATTTCATATACATTCCAATTAAACAAACCATATGGTTAATGTTTAAACCCATAACATAAACCAGTGATCAAAAAGTCACCAACAACATGTTACACTAATGGAAAATAAGGAATAAAATATCCAAGTATTAAACCTATATAAAATCAAATGTTGATTGAAATCAAACCTTGAAATGGTATGAGGGTTCCACCACCATAATAGGGAACAACAGATGAGGGAGGGAAAACCAAATCCAAAGAATTACCAAGGACCGACTGCACAAACATAACATTTGGAAAATAATATGGGGCTCCAAAAATGAATGGGAGACACCCTATAGTCAAGATCATAAAGGATATAGTTGATTTAAATTAAAATAATCTATTATGAGCCTTTTAAATTTCTTCTTATGATGTTATATGTTATATAAATCTTTTACACATCGTTAATTTCTTTTAAGAATGACATAGAGAAATACCTACCACCAAGGGTTAATAATTTTCTAGATTGATTTATCGCATGAAGTGAATTGTTTAAATATAGTATAACCATTTTAGTCCATGTACTGGTTCGTGATATGTGTCTGGTGGAAGTCAGATATCGTGTAATAGATAAAAATCAAGTAATCTCCCATCATAATGTTTTCATACAATTTTCTATAAAAATAAAATGAACAACCTCCAATGTCGTATAAAAAATGTAAATTCCTAAAAAACCCATTTAAGACAATTATACATGGACTATAATAATTCAAAAATATATATCAATAAACTCTTAGGTAGTTTTCCTAAAAATTTCTCTCCATCTCTGAACATGACTCGGCCAACTTGGATAAAATGAAAATCACAATAAAGGACATGGGAGGAAAAAGATGAGATCTTACAACCTCTCAACTATATTATTTCTTATCCCATATCAACTAAATAATCATTGTGGGGTCTTAGTGAAGAATTATGGACACCATGCCCATATATTAGAGTCCATTTCCCAGGTCCCCCCCTAAACACACTAATTCTATCACTATACTCTTACCAAGGGAATAGACATACCACAATGATACATTTCACTAGGGACCGCAATGCATATCAGATGCTTCCCAAAAGAGGAATCATTACTAATCTTAACATTTTTTATTTCCTATATGAGATAAGGGTCCGGGTAATATCTCTAAACATGTGACCCATGAAACACATTGTTCAGGAATCTATTACATTATGGAAGGGATAACCTGTATTCCAGTAGATCGACCCTATCCACTATCTCAAATGGTCCAATGATCATGGGTTATTTCTTCCCCTATTTCCAAGAATTTCATTTAACCATCATAGATGACACTAAAAAGAAAACGACGATGACTAACCTCAAATAGTAGAGGTCATCTTTGATGATCTGCATATGACTTCTACCTACTCGGTATGGTCCTAGACGACATCTGTATCACCAGAAACTACTCAAACATATTTTGCACGAGACAAGGCCCAACATGTTTTGAGTCCCCTAATTCCAAATAGAAAAGAGTTGAATGAAATTAACTTCTATATAATCCCTCTAAGGGTTCCTCTAGATCGATTCGTGGAAGATCATGTTATATAGAAACATCATGTGTTCTATATGATTCTCTTATGATCCACCAAAATCCAAAACAAGGGATCCTAATTTATCCTCAAGAACCTGAGTTGACCACTCACATTTACCATTAGTTTGAGTTTTATAACATATTCTCTAAATAAAATCCGATATCCGAGCCTTAAAAAGATTATTCCAGAACCATGATGTGATACAAGGATCATTTTCTGAAATGATACCCCTCAAACCACTATGGTGTCGAACTACCTCGCACACAAAAAGACAACCCTTATCATTAACTCTAAGGGTGACCATCATAAGAATTAAGTGGGTATCATTCATTATTCAATTAAAAATCATATATATTGCATCATTATTATAGTGTTTCCATGTTAATAATATAGCAAAATCAATTGTGACATCATACCAATTAATATCAGGAATGGGAAAAGGTTGTAGAATTCTATATAGAATATGATGATCTATTTTAACCTGATGAAAAGTGAAACATCATGCCAAAAATTCTATTAAATCCTTCTTCATTCTAGACCACTTGTACTATCTATGGATATCACAAAACATATATGAGAAAGAAGTTAGTACTATTTATCTAGAAGTATGAAATTCCTTGACTATATCCTATCACATTGTGTTAGGAACAGATACTCAACCATCCAAATGAAAAGAATCTCCACTTACAAGAGACCATCGAGATGGTTTTCCCACCCCAAATAATTTTACCCTCAAAACTAATCCATATATATTAGATAAATTCTCCACCTTAATCCCATCTAAAAACATTATTATAATAGATTTATAAGTTAGATTTACTCATCCTTGGGACTATTGAACATCTATATATCCTAAAAAAGATCAATAATCCACCAATAATATCAAGAATCCAGCACACCCTTTGACATAATATTTCGGCATAATTCATCCAAAATGATTTTTCCTTTTCTTTGTGTTATTGAATCACAATATCAAAAGACTATAGCTATATTACCAACCTCTATACCAATCATATTGGACCCACTATGAAAAGATGTGCCTAATGATATTGACATCCTTGAATTCCACAAACATCCCATACATGAGATAATTCCTCTAGAATCATAGTGAATTTAACTCTTTTTATAACTATAAATAAGGATTTGGGTAATTTCACTTATAGAATATCTTATTTTTGGAGACATAAGAAACCACTCGATCCTTTTCATATTCTGGATGCAATACATTACCAATCATAATTTTTTGGTGGAGGTAATGTGAGGATAAGTTATGAGGTCATCCAAAAATTCAAATCCTTAAAATCATTATCACAAGAACCTGACAAAAAACCATTCACCCACTTTTTGGTCATCTCTAAAATATGGACTAAAAAACAAGATAAGTCATGGATTAATTGATTATAATATCATTCTAAACCTAGATATCACTATATCTCAAAGATATTCATGACCTAATCATGTGATACAAAAGCTAAAACCTTCTCAGGATCCACTGACAGTTATGCATCTGAGATGACCTATCCCATGATGTGAGCATTATCAATCTAGAGAATGATTTTTGTTATTTTGGTTTAAATTTCATGCCCTACTAGGGTACGTAGAATGATGTAAAGATATTGGGACCGATCCTCTGCTGATTGGTAGCAAACTAATATGTATTTAGGAAACCAAAAAATAGTCAAAAACTGATGAATAATTTGTCTCATTAAGGCCATGGATATCGCTGGTTCATTGGTTAATGTATATGAAATCAATAGAAAATTAATAAAAGAATTAACCATTCTTAAAAATAGTCTAAGGTATGTTTGATGGTATCACGCTCAACTGATGGAATCATATTGTCACATTGAACAAGGAGAATATATCCGAACATCTTAAATGATTGTAGATATCAACTATATATGGAATATGATATCAATTATTGACCGTCATTTGGTTCAATATCTGATAATACACACATAAGGACAAGTTACCATCAACATTCATGGAAAAAAAACTGAAAACACCAAGGGTTGTGTTTTAGTCCATATGAATCCTTTCTATTCTAGACATTCCATAATATTTATCTAATCTTTAATCCTTTCGAGTACCATTATATATAATAGGATACATATTGGAACTGATCCCAACACCATCATTATAATAATATTGATTTCTTTCTCATGTTGTAAGTCAGAGAACCCTATTGGAACGATTTCTTGAAGACAGTCTAACTCTAGTGGAAACAAATCATGTTGCATGCCACCATTATCCCAAGAATGAATAACTTTATGAGTTATGATACAATAATATCTGCAATGAATTGGTCCCGTATTTCTAGCCTAAAGATCTCACTCACCCTAGTTTGAATAGTGGAATCCTTATTGAGAGATAAAGGTAAGCATCCTCAAGTAATAATTGATGTGTTTCTGGTATAGAATTATAAAATCAGTACCTTGAATCAAATATAATCCTATCCTTGGTAGTTGAAATATTTCCCCAAAGAAACCATAACGACCAATATCTTGAGGCTATACCTTTCAACATTGGATATTCTATAACCACGCCCCAACAGTGTATTGATGGTAAAAACACCATCTAAAATTTCCATATATAATAAATAACCATTTTAAAAGAATATAATATAAAAAGGAATGTGATTCTCCTGTATCAAAAAAAACATAAGAAATGGTAGATGGTACAAGATTACTGTCACTAAAAGTACATAGTCCTACATCCACTCTAGCTAGAGTTTTCTTTAGAACACGCATCATAAAATACCTTATTCCCTACGGTCTATCCTTAATCCACTAAGCTATTCCATATGCATGGTACAACCATTCCTGTAATAGGGTCCCACATCTCCTACCTAAAATAGAACACCACGAGGAACTACAACCACATAAATTTTGAATTGTGGATAAGTCCTTTCTAGACTATAGTTATATTCAATATCACCATCCATTGATATAAAACTGAATGCCCCTACAAAACCTTTACTGGTGGACCATTCCACCAAAATAACGACACTTCAATGTGGGATATAGACACTGAGGCCATTTGTGGACCATGTTACCACACTAATCATAATATAATAAAAATGATCTAGAGAAAGTTTTCCACAACCCTTACTACTCTACACACTATTTAAATTGTTGAAACTATCATAGTAGAACATCTTTCCACCAAAATAAGAGATCCCAATTTTCTCTTGTAAAACAACATGGTTTCTTCTTCAGTCCTCTCTCCGATTCATATACCACATCCACAAAATTGATGAGATGAAAAACATTCACCTTTGAGTTGGTCTTATAGTAGATACCATCTTGAAATCTTCTCACCCAAGACAACTCATCAATGATAGTATATTGCCCAAATCCCTAAAAGTCGGCGAAACATTCAATGTAGTCTAGCACTGACATGCCCTCCTATTTCTATTTAATGTACTCATGATTATTCTCATCCATAATCTTTTCATGATATAAATGGATCAAGAACATCATTTAAAATAATTTCCAAAATAGGTTATCATGTAGCCTATATTTCTCCAGAATATCCCACTAATGATTGGATGGTCCACCAAGCATATATGTTGCAAGATACACCCTCATATATTTAGGTGTCTTAGGATGCTTAAGGATCATCTGGACTAAATCAATCTAAAACTCAACTTCTTGGGGTCCTCCCTACCTAGTGAATATAGGAGGATTATATAGTTAAAAATCTATCTTCTGCTCCGAACCCGAAGTCCAAGTATAAATAATTTTCTTTTATATAGATCTTATGAACCTCTGGAAGCTGTTGTTAAGGAGAATGTCAATTTAATCTTTAGGATTTACTAGAATATCTGGTTTATCCTGGTTAAGAGGTTATTTATTTACACCCTCATTAAACTCAACTCAAAGATGAAGAGGAGGCAATTTTCATAAAATAAAAACACATTACATTAAAAAGGCTATTACAACATGGTCAACCTCAACTTTGACAACAATAGATAACATCTACTCCTAGTCAGTTTAAATATTGATTAAAAATATTTTATTATTTTATAAAATATCATTTCATTCAATTTATATGTTATAAAAGGTATCTCCTAGCACAATTCATATTGGAATGAATATAACTCGTGCAATAAATATGTCTCTATCATGATGAATTCACATCAAAACACCCTTATGTTCCAATCACAATGCTTGAATAATCATCTTGTGCCATATTGATCCAGGTGCATAAATCTTATGAACCAATAAAATAATGAAATAATGACCTCACAGAATATGTGAATCACTCATGGTGAAATAATATCAACAATAACAAGAAAACAACATAAATAACAATCCATCCATGGGAGGTCATATTTTCCCCAATACATGGGTCAGCTACTCCCATGCACAAGATCATTATCATCTCCTAAAATATCCCAATATCCATTATACCATTCCAAAATAGTGAAGAAATCGAAATGAGTCCTTGTGTTCTATGATACCACTTCAAAACATCCCCTAATACAACACTCTTTTAGGTGGCCAAAACGCGTTGGATACGGAACCTCAAGTGAACCTATCTATATGCTAGAGGCTACCAATGAGTAAAAGGGGTGTGATGAGTATAGTGGGGACTCTATACCCCTGGTTATAGAGTAACAAAAATGATAAATAATTATATAATAAAAAATATCATTTTAGGGGAAATAATTGAAACAATACAATACCAACATAAAACAAAACAATAAAATCCAACAACATAATCCAAAAAATAATAAAGTAATAATGTAACGATATTGTGAAATTTCACAAAAGGACATGATAGAATAAAAAAAATAAAATATTAGATAAATCAAAAAAATACTCAAAATTCATCGTTCACAAGCCCTATGCTAGTCCTATATCCAAACTCCACCCCATTAAGTAAACAACAATCAGCAGCAAGTTCCATTTCACATGACAAATCATATATCAATGTATTCTATTTAGGTACCAAATTATGACCAAAATAGGGTGTGAGTATAAATATGTAGGTCAAAACCACATTATTTAAACATAAATATTCTTCTAATAAGTGCATTATATAATGGAATAAATAATTGTATTGATTATTGAAACAATTAAATTAATACCACATCCAAAAACATTGGCACCATGATTGAAAATCATTAATCTTGTCTCATGACCATGAAACCATAACCATATATCCAGGGTAAAACATAACCTAATTCAGTTGCATTCAGAAATATTTTTCATCATTTCTCATATCCATTACAATCATAAACATATATCCATGGCATAAATCACTAAAATATCGATCAAGCCCCCTATGTCACCATTTCAGCAATAAATCAGGACCAAGCCCAGTTTATAATAATTACAACATGTATCAGGCTTGAGAAAGACCAATAATAATTATAGATTATATTAGGGTGGAGCCTGATATATATGAAAATAAACATGTGTCCTTTGAAATATCCATCTATATATCTATTAAAATATAAATAATTGAAAATATATAGATATATAAGAATTATAACATGGATATCAAAATATCACATCATAATGCTCAATGGATAATTGTGAAAACCACCACATATATTTCAACTACACATTTCGTTTATCATTTAGTAATAAACATATAATATTCTAGTAATTTCAATAGTTAATCTATTACATGGTGAATATATATCAAGAAATAACCAAATACTCATGCCATGCTGAATAACATTCAAGACCTTAATCTATTAAATTAATTTCAAAGGTTATATCACTATAATGGTAGCCATAAGCTTGTTCCATAATAATTGGATCCAAATGGATTCAAAAGATTGAATTACATTAATCATTTAGCTAATTTACAAACACATTATGATAGTTGAATTGTAGTATTTCACACAATTTTGAATTAAATAAACCATTGGTTTAAGGATTATAACCCCTTCAATACAAAAACTACTAAATCAACACAAATAATGGGAAAAACAATGGAACCAAATATTAAGTAGATCAAGAGATTAAACCTAGATCAATTTAGTCAAGATTATCATCAAACAGATATGTTGTCCAAATATTCAACTACTTTATTAAATAACAACATAATAAGAAGGGAAAACCAAATCCAATGACTTAACCTGGATCGGTCACACAAATGGAATTTCAGAAAAGGAGGATGACACTCCAAAATAATTAATGATATGCCTTATAGTTTAGAGGTGTAATGATTGAATTAATTTAAATAAAAATAATCTGCTTAAAAACATTATAATTGATTCTTGGGAATGACATGGTGTGTAACACTTTTACATATATTTTAATTTTTTAGAGGGATATTCCAAAAACCCCATCACATAGGGTTAATTTTTATCCCCCTAAAACTATTACACAATGTGAACATTTTAAATGATGTTTAACCATTTCACACTATATATTGGTTTATGACGTGATTATAGTGGATGTTGCATGTCATGTAATTTCTAAATGGAATGAACTCACCCCTCTACCAATTTTCAACCCTTTACCAATAAATTTTTTTGATCCACCTCCAAATTATTGAAATTAATGGAAAACCCCAATTATACCATTTCAAAAATTTATAAACCTTTTATATTAATTCAAAAAAACATTAATCAATATATATATTTTTTCTAATTTTAACTATTAAAGGCTCTCTCTCAATGAAAAATCATAGGGTACCATGGATTAAACAAAAAATAGAAATAAGGATGTGCCTATAAAAATACAGGATCATTGTCTTTTTATATTGACTGATTGAGAACATTTGAGCCTAGGTAGTTAGTGGGTTATTTGAGAAAAGTGTCTTAGGATGGTAATTCCCTAAAAATGGATTGATAATGACAACTATAAAAAAAATCTAGATAGGATAATCCTCTCCCTAATGGGATTTTGATAAGTTATATTTGTTTGGATCTTGAGGGACAAGTGTACATAGATTTCCATGATCACTAATATTAGAGTGTGACAGTTCTATAACTAGAAGCAATAATACCATAGGGATTATGAACATTTTTATTATGGTGTTTATTTCAGTGTATATATATTCCATTTATTTTGAAACAATTTTATTCACTCAAGATGATTTATATGATCTATTTTATATAAAATGTTTATTTAAGTCATGTTTGAATAGTTTTCCCTAATTTTAAAATGAATTAATGTTTTGTTTTAAATATGAAGTTATATATCCTTGAAATTTTTTATTAAAATTGGAATCAAGATGTGGTTTAATATTATGAAATCTCTTTAGGGAACACATTCTGAAACCCTACTATGATTGATATCTCACACCCAACATTTTCCTTCAAGCATTTTTAGAGTTCCTTTTCTAGGTCCGATTAATGGGGATGTTCTACATAAGAGATGTGAATGTACTTGATTCATTGGGTCATAGAGTTATTTATCCTTTGGTATATTTAGATTATATTTTCATATTATGGCCACATTTATGATTTTCGTTTTTGGGTTTTTGATATACCTATTTTGTTTTTTTAGAATCTGTCTTTGATGTTTTGAGTATAATGATGTGTATCTTTGTATTACAATTTTTTTGCGAAATTTGTTCCCTATTTATTCTTTTTTTCTTACTTGTAATAGATTCCAAAATATGGTGATCAGGAACACCCTTCAGACCATGTCAGTTCCTACTTGGGTATTTGGGTATAGGGTTATCAATGTTAGATTATGACATAGAGTTGGTGGATGTTCTTTATATTTGGGACCTGGAGTCATGGAGGTGACCAGTGGAGATGTTATCCACTCATTTCATGGGATATATGACATTTCATCTTCTAATATGGTGTTATCTTCGATGACGTTTCCTTTTTGGGTTTTAAACCAATTTATTTCTTATAATCTCTCCTTGAGGTGTGTTGATCATTCCAACTTGTATCTTTATCTTATGTTGTTTTGTGTAAAAAATCATCCACAATTTGATATTATATGATGCCATGTTTAGTCACCAACCCATGGGGATCAATAATTTCATTTGTGTCATGTGATTTCTGGCTTACGTAAATGGGTTCTCAGGAATTTTAGTACTAGGGTATCGTGGAAATTTTATGATGATATGAGAAAATGGATGCATATAGATTTCCTAAAAATATTCATGAAATTTATCAAGAGATAGATAGACCAATGATTTTTAAGATCTTAAAGGAACTATTTATAAAACAAATAAGGAGAGGGTGCTCTGGATGGACCTCATATGTTCGTGATGTTTGGCTAAATTGAGTTTCTAAACTTTTAGGGTTTAAGATACCTAATAAATAGTTCCATTATATAATTATTATTTTAAAACATTAGAACTAATCTAGATTTATTTTGAGTTTAAATATAAATAATATTGAGAAGTATCTCTTATATAAAATCACTCAACATCACCTGGTAGTTAAGGACAAGAAACATGATAGTCCTTATGAACTAATGATGAAGATATAAAGGGAAATCCAAATGTCCCCAAGAACAACACAATGTGAAATTCCTCTTCAAAATTCACATATAAGTTGAGGAATATCAAGTAGAAAATAAGGAAACATGATGATTTGTTCTTTTCATATCACATGAAAGGTTATTGGAAGAAGAAATTCTCTATATAAAAGAAGGTAGGGGAAGTTTCATGTGGGTTAGTTATTAAGAGATATTTTATAATTATTAAAATTTTGTATTTGAAAAAACATTTTGTGATCTAATTTTTGTCCAATTTTTAGAACCTTGCATATTTAGTAATGTTCTATGGGATGAGGTGGACTGAATGTCTACAAATGGAGATTTACTTGCTATAATGGCTATTTGTTTCTATCTTGTCACATTGATAATATAATTGATCTTAGTTTTATGTGAATATTATTATTTGAAAATTAAAACCAAAGGCATTTTTTCTATATATAATCTTAATATGGATGGTTTTATCTTCAAATGTGGGAATAAATGATTCCAAATTTACAAATATAGAATATTTTATGGTATTCTACTTCTAAATAATGGTGTTTATGTATTGAAATATAAAAACTATTTATTTAAATTAATAAAGAATCATGTTCAAATGGACCGCATCACACACAACAATGGAATCACCAACAAGGTCTTGTAAATGGAAAAATATTTTAAAAATTACATAAAAATGGATATTTAAATTGTTTATGGCCAAATAACATGGTATATATGATGATTTTTTTGCAATGAAATGTGACTTATGATCTATTTAGGGTAAATGGAGAGAGGGACACATATATTCATGAATTTTTTCATACACATGACTATAGATCACTTCCTATTGAAGTAATCAGTCGATATTAATACATAATAACTTTTATAAATGTCTTTATCAGATATATATATGTATAAATAATGAGGTATAGGTCAAAATCCTAATTGATATTAATGGAATACCCTATTGAAGATGAGAATATAATTTTTATGAATGTTAAGAAACTCCACTTAGATGGTGGTAGAAAATAAAATTACCAAGTGTTCATTAATTATCTATGGAAGTTTGGGATTCAATCAAAACTCACTCACCTTACTATAATACAATGAAATGGTTTATGTGAAATGAAGAATCAAAAATTATTATACATGCCATGGCCAATAATGATTCATGAAATTTATATATTATACATTTAGGGATTCACTTTTTAGATAGCTAGATATACTCATAAAATAGTACCAACTAATGTGAAAATATAAGTCCATTCCAATTTTGGAGTGTAATGAAACCCATTTTATCATATAAACATTCTTGAGGATGAGAAGCATATAATACGACCTCTTAAAAGAATGAAATTTCACCTTGAGGTAATAACTATATATTTATTGGATTTATTTAGGTTACTAAAAGGTATTTTCTATAATGATATCCCACTGCAAAAACCCCCAACCACAATAGCATAGAGATGATGTATACTTTATTAAAATAGTACTAGATACAAGCGATCACATCCCAAGGGGCCAAATATATTATTTCTTTTGTTATAGTTGATACATATGTGATTCCCATTTTAAATTTGAATACAGAAATTACAACATTATTTTTTTATAATATCATTATAAACCATATAATATACATTCATATCATTCATCTTCTATTTACTGGTTTCAAAGAAATAGTATCAAAATAAAGGAGAACTCAAATGTGAAATAAGGGTTATGTAATGTGGATGTTTTCATGAATATATAACGAATAATAAAAAATGAATAATAAATATATAAAGGTAATTATATAAATACAAATTCCATTTAATCAATAACAGGGATATCATGATTAGATAATGCATGATCAATATGTAAAGGAAAATAATCAAAAAATCATTGAAATTAATTAAAAACATGAGCACAAAATTCATCCATGGGTAATATCATGGAAATAATTTAAAGGATAATAATATCACAAATTTTAATGATGGAAATAAATAATTTATTGGTGTCATGGTGTTAGGAATCAAGATACATATACCACCAAAACCATTTAAAAGTATGTTTAAAACTAATGGGTATGTATACACGTGAAACCCATTTAAAAAATGTTACCCAATTGATTCGTCTCCTGAGACTATAAAGGGATTAAGGGATATCAATAACCAATAAACACACATACATTCTTGTCAAATTAATTATTCATATATGTAATTACCAATTAAATTCATTAATAATTTTCCATTTCAATAATTGTTCATATTGAATAAATAATAAATTATACAAATATTTTCCCATTTAATCAAACAAATTTCAACGTAAAACACCACATATAGAAACGATGTTTAGTTTATGAAATAAGAATATCTACAAAAAAATAATATGGACATTTAGTTATATGTAATTTATCATGATCACAAGAAAGTGAATATTTTATGGGAACCTTAATGAATACACAATAAATTAACAATTGAATTTTCAGTACTTTACCATGCCAAACAGATCATAAAACATCTAGATATGGGATAAGGATGGAATTATTAAAAAAACATAACCAGTAGTGTATATATAAAATAACGGGTAATTTAAATTGCATAATATAAATACCATTAAAATATATTTAATTTTTAATTGAGGAAAAGACCATTTTCACATATAAATTAATTTTAAAAAAAATATTATAATCCAAAATACTAAGAAAAATTATTCTTTAAAAGTGACCTTTTAAACATGAAGAGGATGATTCACAGAAATTTTTTGTCATGATTACATATAGTTCGGTATATGATATATATTTTAAAATAACCATTCTTTTCCAATTTTAGAAAGAAATGTCAAAAAGAACATTTTTTAGAAAATAACAAGATGAATTGTTTTATTTTTTGAAAGATAAATTATAAATAACAATTAATTTAATAAATCATAGTAAAAAATCATAGAAACACATTTTTGAAAACATAGAACCATAATAGAATGGAATTTTGATCGGAGAGAGAAACAATGTAAGATTTTATTAAAACAATTCTCAATAATTTTACGTATCAAAGAGTGGGAAATGGTACTATTACTTGAAAATTTCCTAATCAAATATAGTATAAGAAAGTGAAAATGCTTTATTATATAATGATTAAATAATTTCTTTCAATGTAAATTCAACTATCAATTATCAAAATTAAATTGATATTGAAACATAAATATCTTCCCACTTTTGTATCTTTCGAATCCTAAACCAAATTAAAGGATTAAAATTAATAGAAAAGAAATCAAAAAACATTAATAAAAAAATATTCAAGATATAAAAATTCTAAGGGAAAATAAATAGACCTCATAAAAAATATTGGTTTATATCAAGACATATATCTCAAAGAACACAATTTCAAATGAAAACCCCATAAAAGGATCACAACATTGAGTTGTAAATTGATTACAAAATAAATTATTTGTATCAAATTTAAATACACATAAATATTTTTGTAAATACAATCCAATGTTTTCAAAATTCATTACACACGTAATTTTTTAATATCAACGATATTGACGATGTATTATATCCAAATGAGAAGAAATTGACTTATGAAATATTTTACCCCTTGGAAACTTCCATGTCAAATATCCTTGGATGAAATAATCAAAATTGTAACAAAATATAAAATTATATATGAATGAATAATTATATTAATTTTTAATGGGAAATTATATACCCCATATAAAAGAAATTAGGTGCAGAATATTAAATATGCCTAAATGAAAAGAAATTTAGACAAAATCCATTACTTGATTCTTCCTTTTAGTTGAGAATTATTTAAAATCTCATGTTGGGGTTTTTAACATGTTATTAGATAATAATAGAACAATATTAATGTTTATAATATCATATATGATCCTTTAATGACATATTGTCACATGTTCGTTAAAATTCATTCATTATTACTCAGATTTTGGGCACAAACTAACTTGTTTTGTCCCACATGATATAACATCAACGATCCATTTTTTTAGAATATTATAATGTTACACAATAAAAATAATTAAATTAAGGATATAAAAAAAATTTCATTATATTCATATTTATAATCATTTATCAAATTTTTACATGGAGAATATAACACATTGCTTCATAGAGATGGAAGGTCATATGTACATATGAGCAGCGTTGTCTTTTCGTAAAAAGGTGAATGTGTTAAAAAGTGAGTGATATATTAATTTTTCATAATCAATTTCTTGTATTATAGGAAACATATATGAATTAAATATACCATTATTATTATCCTTGTAAATGGAATGTGAAAAATGAATCACGTCTCTTTTCAAGATGATAGTCCATATTAAAAATTATCCCTACGATAATTTTGAAATGATGAATTAATAATTTAATTAATTTTTTTTAATATAAAATATTAAAATAAAAATAAATTAATTACAACTTCCAGATGTAAAATGAAAAATAAAACCAATTTTTATAAAAATAGACTACGAAACCAAAAATTAATTTAAATAAATAATTAGTTTTCTAATAATTTATCAACAAGTTATTATTTAAATTGAATGATATATATTTATCATAATTTGTTTAATCATATTAATACCACCTAATTCAAATACATAGTTACAGTAGTAAAATTGAAATAACATATTGTGTTGGTCAGTTAGGTTCTATGTTGCATGTCATATATGTTATTAAAAAAATCATTGTTTAAAATCACAATGTTATGTGTAATAAAATATATCAATGTGGTCTAATTTATTTAATATAATTTAAAATAATAGGGTATTACATTCTCCCCACATTCAATATTGTGTGTACTTGCAATTTCTAAATTCACTCGGAAAACTAGTGTTTGAATTTTGAATAATCCATTATTGAAAACCCTAATTGTAGAAAGGATTTATAAAACATCCAAAGAAAAGATGAAAAAGGGAAATACAATGTTCCAACATAACTATGATTACATATAGGATATCCTAGGTGGGATGTGGAATTAGTTTTTTGGGATAAATATTCATGTATGGGATAACAATATACCCTTTCTTTATGATAGAAGAGGCAATTGATTTATCAAAAATGAATTGAATTTTTTTATGATCCTTTCCAAGAGTCACGATATTATTTTACTATCAATATGGGGAACTCAAAAAAATATAAATACATGATATATTTCTATTTCATAAGAATAATTTCCTATTTTAGTAGAGCTTTGATAAATTTCCACTTCATCTCTTACTCTATGAAATTAATATCCAAAATGAATTTTTATTTCCCCAAATAACTGTAATTTACATTCAATGGATCATAATATCCACAAATATTTTAACATACTTTTTTATATTTCTAAATATTTACCAAAAATAAAATTTTTACCATAAGTAAATAATATAAATTAATCTCTAATCCTGAATAGTAAGACCCAATTTTCATCATTATATTTAACTTTAATGTTTTTTAAGAAAAACAATTTTAGATTAACAAAAAAACACATAGTCATGTGTAAGGTGCTATAACTTTATCACACTTCGGTCAATTGGTTCATGCCCCATGACAATTCGAGATGTGACAGGTTATCACCAAGCATTAATTTTGTCCTTTTTCCAAAACCATATTAATATAATTTCTATAATGTTCCCTAAAATATGATAAATATCCTAAAAACAACATTGGAATGAAAATCACATTTTTTACACTATAGTTTTTTCAAACAAATTATATTTTTACAAAATTAAATAATCTTAATTGAATATTATTACCTTAACATCAATGATCATATTAACTATAAAGGATGATGATTACTTTTAAAATTATTCACAAAAAAATAAAGGAATTATTCTTTAAATAACCTTTTATCTAAAATATATACTAAAATTGGTTTATATTAACATAAATGTCTCCAAAAATATCCTTAATTTGGTTAAAATCTCATCACCGAAAACCTCAAATCGATATGTATATATTTTATATTATCACTAACCATATTCTTATCAACCTTCGAAACATTATTTCCAACCATGTATTTAATTTTAACCATCTATTGAAATCATTAATAATGGTTCATAAATAAAATTTGAATTGACTAATGAATATCCCCTAGGTTTGTTAAACCATGAGTGAAATAAGTCCTTTTTCATTCACAAGGAAAAGTCAAATTATAATTCCAACATTGAGGGAAATTACCACTAGGTGAAACTATTCCATAAAAACCCACTTATAGTATATAGGCATGTATGTATTTCTAGAATAACCAACATAATATATACCATATCAAAATATTAGGATGTTCTTATATACTTATCCACAAACATTGTCTTAGGGTTATGTTCTTAAATATTTTTATTCCAAAATCTAGATCCAAATTTACCTAATATACATCATTTGATTAAAAATGTAAATATCCTAACCCCATTATCTGAAATACGGAGTCTAAATTTTTAAATTGGAGTTGAATACAAGAAACCACATACAAATAGAGCAAATATTTTAGCAGTCTTGTTAAACTAGAAGCATTCTTGACTGATATATTATATTTGAATAAAAAAATTACATTATATTTTTAATTGAGAACATCATTATCAACTATATAATATCCATGTATATCGATCATTGTAGACATATTAGAATCCCGGTACAGGAAATAAAATATAGGTGATATCAAACACTCAGTATGAGTTACATAAAGAAAACGTTTTAATGAATAAATAATGAATAATCAATAAAGAATAATCAATATGAAAATTTAAATATCTAAAAACACATTAAAATAAATCAATAACATGACTATAATTATTAGATAAGGAATAATCAATATGGAATATGATATAATTTAACAAAACATCCATTTAATCTATAACATTAGAATAATGCATCCCTGGATAATATCTATGAAATAATATCAAATATAACAATAAATGAATTCTTAATAATCAATGTACTTAATCATTCAATGTCATGATTTTAGGAATCATGAAACCTATACCATTAATACCAATCACATGAATTCTTAAAACAGATAGGTTTGTATTCTATAGAGTCGCATTTAAATAAATCTAGCCATCAGATTCTTCTCATGAGTCTATTAATGCTTTGAGGGTCTATCTAAAATTTGGCCCACCTGTAACCTCATTTTCATTTAATTCCGCATATATCTAATGATCAATTTATTTCATTAAAAGTCTACATTATTAATAATTGTCCTTATTGAATAAATAATTCAAAATAGAAATAATTCCCCAATCAATAAAATAAAATTTAATGTAAAACATTGTATATAGAAATTATAGTTGGTTTAATAAATAATCATATACATGATAAATAATATGGACATTTAGGGGAAAAGTTATTTCTAATGGTCACATGGAAGGTAATATTTCAAGGTAATATAAATGAATAAAAAAATTAAAAAAAAGTGAATATGAATAATTTCCCTTATCAAACTGATCCTAAACCATCCATATAATGGAAAAGGATTCTATCTATACAACATATCCCAAGTGGAGTAAATTCAACACAAAGGGATGTTGTTATTGATTAATGGAAATTACATTAAAATATATTTGAAATCATTTTTCATGAAAATATACTTTTCACATTGAATATAACTTTTAGAAAAATGAAATCTGAAAAATATTACATATAAAATTTACATTAAATGTATCCCTTTAAATTTTTAATGTATTATTAAAGTAAATATGTGGTCATGATCGTGAAATGCTTCACTCATACAGAGTATGTGAAAAAAACAATCCTTTCACTTTTTTGTATAGAACATCAAAATGTACCTTGTTTTGAATAAAATAGGATGATTTATTTTAATTATTTTGGTAAAAATCCTATTATGTTAAAAATTAACATTAAATAATCATATTAAATCATTTTAGAAAACACTTCTACAAAAAATGGATTTGGATGAAAAAAGAATTTTATACTAAATAACGAAATGAAGTTCTATCTTATTAAAAATATTTTGTCAATAATTTTATGTTTCAATGATAAGAAAATATTACAATTATGTGAAATATTACTAATTAACCATTAGAGAATAAAATTAATGGGGATTAATGGAATATTATCAAATAATTTCCTTTAATTAGTATTTATGTATAAACAATCAATATTATAATGAGATAGAAACTTAAATCTCATAACAATTTTTTTACATTCTAATTGTAAACTACATGAAAGGAAAAACATAAAATAAAACGTTAAATTCCATGAATATAAATAGATTCAATATATAATATATAAAATGGGTATTCCAAACACCTCATAAAATAATATAGGGGAATAACATGACATATATCTAAAAGAAGATAATTAGAGATGAGAAACCCCTATAATGATCACATCGTTCATGTGAGAAATAATCAATGACTCGATTTTTTGTATCAAATTTTAATACAAATAAAAAATAATATTATCAAAATAAAATGTACATATAATAATTTAATAAACATAAAAATAATTATGTAATACATCCCTATGAAATGAAATAATGATGTAAAACTCTTAACCAATTGGTAATCTTCATATAAAATCACCTAGGATTAATTAATTAAAATTTTTAAAAAATATAACTAAATTTTAATTATTAGTGATATTACATATAAAATGTATAGTATATAAATTATATAAAATTTAATAAGTGATAACATTATAATATTCCTCAATGAAAGGAAATTGAGAAAAAATCCCTTACCTCACATGTTCATTTTGTTGACTATGATTTATTATATTTTATAGTTGTTTTAAAAATGTTATTAACCTATAAAAGAACCATATTAATACTTATAATATCAAATATTATCCTTTTATGAAAACATATCACGTTTATGTTAATAATATTTCATTATTACTATTGTTTCATGTATAACTACCTTGTTTTCACAAACATATTTTAATAAGACAGTCCATTTTCTGATGAACATTACGTAACTAAATAATATCATGAATTTTAAAAATTATATATATATATATAATTAATTTTCATGAGATACATTTTTATTATAATTATTGAATCTTTAACAGGGGGAATGGATCACATTTCTTCATGGAGGTAGAAGGTCATTCATATGCGAAAGCGACATTGCCATTTCATTAATGGGTTTAAGGGTAAGTAATTGGGTGAAATATTAATTTTATTGAATCAATATAATTTTTTAGACATATCATATATTAATTAATATTATCTTTATAGCCTTAATTTAAAGCATTACTGAAAATGATTCTTTTTTAAGGCGGTTTTCCACCGTACAAACGTTCTACGTTATCGTATGATAAAATAAATGTACTGTAATATAGTATATTTGTAATTAAAATTTAATACGGATTATTAAATTATAATTATTATATATATATAAATTAATTAATTCCATCATTATATAAAACCTCGAGAGGTGTTGAAGGATTAAAATCTACATCATTTCACAAGGTAGTAGTCTGTTATACACATGATCAACAATATTGTTTCCCATTTTATAGAAGAGGAGATGTAAATAGGTTATTCCTTTAAAATAATAAAATATTATTATTTTCGATATACCTGTATTGATAAATTTTAATTTTTATACATAATTTATGTTTTTATAAAATGAAGTAAAAAATAATAGACTTGTTAAGATGGTTACCTTCTGCCAGAGAAAATCCTCCTTTGGATATATTCTTAACGACACTAGGGTTGGACTTTTTGGAAGCCCATAACCTCTATAACATGTATAATAATTATTTGGATCATTTTTTTGATGGTTTTTTTCTAGATTAATTTCTTTATTGGAGTGATGGAGTGAGTGGTGGGAGTTTCCTTTGATAATTGAGGAGTGACATTTTTGTAAATACAAAAAAAATCAATAATGAGAGGTCACTCTCACCCAATGTGCCTCCAAATTTTATAATTGAAGAGTATAAGGTTTATAATTTTGAAAAATACCCCATCACACAATAAAACATATTTTTCCAAAATGTTTTTCCCTAAAATAAATGTTAACCTACTGTTGAAATTTTAGTTTTTAGTTTGACAACTAGTCCCCTTTTTTACCTAGGTAATTTTTCATATACGAAAAAAAAATTAAAATGAGAATTATTAGATAAATTTGAATCACAGTTAAGAAATATTAAATAAATGTTTTTATATATAAATAAATAATTTTGGGAGATTAATTTTAATGTAGGGTCATATGATGCGCAAATTCTCATTTCAACCTTTATCGGAGTAATTGATTTTTAATGTATTTTCAAATCCTTATGACAAAAAATTATGTTCAGATTATTATATAATAGTAATTATTCTTATTAAAATTATCTAATACATTTTATTAATACAAATTCGTACAAGTGGTAAAATTTTATTTCAAAATAAACAAATTGTTCATGTCAACAAATGACTTTTAAATAAATGTTTATTAAAAGCGTACGATAATCTTATATTAGCAATATGACTAATAATAAAAATTACATGGATTTAAATTAATATATTTAGATATATAATCTATAAATATTAATTAAATATTTCATTACTATTCCTTATTTTAATTATTTAAAATGAAGGAAGATTAAGTATTTGAAAACAGTTTTTGAAAAGTGCATTTTTCAAGATAAAAACAAACATATATAAAACATGGGTATAATGATTATTAAAATTCAATTATTTATTTTCAATATAAATGGTTATATATTTTTTAAAAGTTAAATAGAATAAAAACAGAAATTTCACTTACAAATTAAAATATTTAACGAAAAAAATAACCATATTTGAAAAAATCATATTTTTCACTATTCATTATTAAATCAACCATTATAGAAAAATCTCAATATTCCACCCTGAGAAAATTTTGATATGATCACTTCAAAAATAAAATTAATTTTTTAAATTAATATTACTAAAATATTTATAATTTTGCAATAATCCCAAATCATAAAATTCAAAATAAAACCATTTTTTAAGTAAATGTATTTTGAAACAATAAATGTATATAATAAAAACAAAGTTGTTATATACAATGATTTGAAAATTATTTTTTATTTATTAGGTATTCTATATTTATATTTCATAATATGGTTAACCCCAATCATACACTCCAATTAAATAGTTTGGTTATAATAATCATATTTGAATAATATATATTTGGGGTTGTTTAAGCTCAGTTATGCATATTGTATACTCTATATAACATAATGTTATTCTTTTAAAATATGTTGGTTGTGTGTATCCAAGATATCCAAGTGATTAAAATTTAAATATAATTTAAATTTCCATGGTGTTAAACATACAAGAAGGGAATATAGACTAGGAAAGCCCTATTCTTATAGATAGACCACATCTTCCAATTAAGTAATAAGATCAATATTTATATTGATGAAGTCATGGATTATAATATCCAATATTGGGCGTAATAACTGATTCCAAAGCTACCTAGGGAAGAAAAAATTCTAGACTGATGTATTACATAGGTGTGCTAAAGGATTTTGTGAACTAGAATGATATAGTTTTCAAGTACCCAAGGATGGTGACTCAATATTAGTTTATAGTAATGAAATAGTGTCCTATAAAGAAGTTGTAAGTGGAATAGAAGATATAAAATGGAATGAAAAAAATTAATTATACGTTGGAATCCAAGAAAGAAACCCAATATTGGGTTTTATTAAATACTCCAGATGATTTAAAACCTATTTGTTGAAGATATATATTTAATAATAAATAGGATATGAAACACAATATCAGATCCAATAAGACTATGCTAGTTTAAAAAGGTTTTAAAACCCATCATGGGGATTACTATTAATTAACCTCTTCACTATTTTATTTTGAAAATTTTATTGCAATTATACCTTCTATAATAGTATACTCTCATCCTATGATTTTTAAAATGGATTTAAAAACCCCTCCATAATGGTAACATTGGGGAAGATGTTTATATGGAAAACCAGAAAGGGTTTTGATTACAATAGATTCCAATAACTTATAGAAATATTTGGGATTTTTTTTGGTTGATGAAAGAATCATGATCACGGTGCATTCCCTTTAGTGAAACAATAAAAAAACATTTGTTTCATAAATAAGGAATGTGAGCATTGTTTCAATAAGAAGATCAGTGGGATGGTGACTTCTTTCATAATAGTATATGTTGATAAAATATTAAAGATTATAAATGAGATACCAGTTTAATAGTATATTAATACATTGATATATACAAACTTCTCTTTGAAACAATTTGGTGATGTAGCATATATTCTTAGTTTACCAATAATGAATGATATATATAAGAGTTGGCATGTTCTATATCAATGTACTTACATTTATTAGAATCTAAATAGATTCAGTATGGAACAATCTTGGAGGTAATTTTTTCCTAGGTCATATAATATAAATCTCTCTATAAAAATATATCATCAGACACAATAGGAGAGTCAAAGGATTACAAGGATCCAATACACATCAGGGTTATCATTAGTTATAGTGTTTTTATATGTATATATCTAGATGTTTCTTAGACCTTGACATTAGTATGGCGTCATCCAGTACACCTAGGAGACCACCAATGGATGGAATTAGAGATTATCCTAAATTATTTTGGTAAAACTAAGGATATATTATATGTCTATGGAGGTTTTTAGGGGATAGTCATCAATGTGTATACAGATACTAGATTCCAAATTGATAAATATGATCTAAAATCACAATTTGAATATGTATTCTCCCACAATAGTATTAATGAGCTAGATGAGCGCAATAAAAGAAGTGGTGGAATATTCTACAGTATATTTCCAATATATAGTAGCTACTAATTTTTTCAAGAAAGAAGTATTTATATTATACATTATCTAGTATATTGATGTGGTTTATAACATTAATGATCCATTATAACTATAATGTGATACTAATAAAGTATTTTCTATAACAAAGTATTTTATATATCATTATTGGTTTATTAATGTACTACATAAGCATCATATCTTGAGGGATTTTTATAAAAGAGGTGAGGTTTTAATAAATATAGTTTCCAAGGAAGATAACATATACTAACAATCAACTAAAGTATTATCTATAAAAAATTATTAATATCATGAAAGAGATAATCAATTAATTTTTATTTTCAATTGGCTCCATTGAAAGTAGGAGTTTGTTAGTGTAAGTTACCTATAACCATCTACATTGTTATTTAGAATATCGATATATTTGTTTACTTGAATATTAATGAATATTTTATCATATTTTGACTATTCTTCTATGGTAAATTAATTTTAAAATTTCAGAGAGCATGTATTTCATTGAAATTTCAAAATAGTTTCCAAATATAATGAAAAAATTTATGTTTTATGATGATGTTTTTAAACACATGTCCTACGTTCAGGGTAACATTCTATGATGGGACACATAGAATGACTGAATGAAACGTGCTTGGTACATAAAATATTAACAAGACTTCATCTAATGAGTTCCACACATAGTGATATTTTGGCTAATGAGTTATGAGTATGGATCCACTTGTAGGAATTCATTACATTTATGTGTCATTGGAGTTTCCAGAATGAGAGAATGTGTAATGATCATTATACTTGATATTAATTTTAATTAAAATCATGTTTCATAAATTTTATATGTCATTAAATATAGAGATGTTATATGCTCATAGCGTGGTATGATACATTGAGTATGTCATGAGTGGTATTTAATTGAAGAATAATTCGACATTGGAATTGCTCCTTCTTTTTTAAGGAATATGATATCTTTTTCTCTTTGATTGGAAACTAAATATCAAACAAAAAATTGATGGACTTAGTGATTAATGGTATCATTTTATGAATTCAATGAAATCTATATTAAGCATGTAGGTTCATGAAAAAATTATAAAAACAATATGATATGAGAAATAATGACAAAGGGATTACGTTACCTAGTGATTGTTCATAGCTGGTTTTATCATCGGGACCTTAACATATTTCGTTATAGGAGACATTAAGTATTTCTAGTTGCTAATATTGGGCAATATGAAAGCCAATCTTGTGCCACTAAATAAGAGGCCTAGATTGTAAGTCATTTATAATTTCGATTAATCTCAGTTGAATTATATTTCCATTTAAAAATTTAAATGAATTAGACTATTTATTAAAAGAAATAATATTCATTCAATATTTGTTGATCTCAAATATTCCCTCACTATACTTACGAAGGGTTAATATTATATTATTATTTATATATGAGTCTTTGAATATAATGTTCAATATTTATAAAATAAATAATTTTTTTGTTAAAGGTTCATTAAATGTAAATTAACATTAACGAGACGTGTTATATTCACGGTAATAAAAATGATATAATAATTTAATATCATTTAAATAAATAAAGTGTTATTTTTTTAATGAAATTGTATTTATTTTTACATGTTATATGTGAGAATATATATTAACAATAATATTGATATATAGAAAAATTAGGCATATTATTTTATTTAATTACATTGTTAAATTATCAATAAAACCCCTATATCTATATATTCCCATAAATATGCATTTATAGAATTTGTGAAATCATTTGGGTTATGAAAAACACTTTATATCTCTGCTGCCTTCATTAACTAAGAATGTTTCTATGGTTTCTACCAAAGATTTAGAGAAGTCTTCCAGAACCATATTCCATAATAAGGATAAGGCAACAAAATTGAGATAATAATCATGCATGAAGTGTTGTGAAGTGATCAAGGTGAATAATGAAATTCAAATAGATCATTAACACAAGAACTAGATATTCCCTTGACATCATTCAGACATTGAGGAGAACATTTCGATCTGCACTAAAATTATTCTCTTTTGGATCATCTTAGCATAGAAGTTGCACAACTCGATCAATGGGGTCAAATGATAAGTATCTTCATTGATGAAATATTATGATGATTGAGGTAATTTTGATTATTTATTATCAAATTTAATGATAAATAAAATCTCTTCTCAATTTCAATGTTATTTTACAAATTATTTTGGAATATTTGTTGGAAATATTGAATCATTATAATTTACTTGTTTTTTATTCATTAATTACAAAAAAAAATCATTTTTTACCATTATAATGAATGATTCATCCATTTTGGCCGAAACCCATTGGATGTTTTATGAACACCTTATATCAGAGTTTTTTCTTTTAGATATATTTTGTTAATTAAAACCATATTTTCATATTTTCATTTGTTTTATATGATTCACTAAAAATATATTTTCAGTGGTATCCATATTTTTACTTTTTAAACTTTCTATCTTTAATGAAATTATGTTATAACATCTGTTAACCATTAATACATAAGTGTAAGATAAATTATAAAGTGGATCCTTGAACAAAAAAATTAAGGATAATAATATTTCATAAATTTATGCCTCCAATATTGTCTATGTATTTCCTATGAGACATCAATACCCACCACTAGTTAGTGCTAGTTTGTTACAAAATAGTATATGTGTACACCTTGTTGAATTTTTAAGTTAATCAACTACCACCTTACATAGAATATTCCTAATATGTTATTCGAGATAACTCTCTCATACCTATATGGTCCAATTTTTCTGACCCAAAAAATTATGATCATTGTATTGTTACACCATATTTCATGGATTACATTACTACATAATGTATTTATTATATTTCACATTGTTTATTATCATGATTTTATACAATTATAATTATTTTTATCCTTATCATGCTATAAATACCTTATGGGGATAATGTGAATATATATTTTTTCAAATAATGATAAATTAGTTAATTCATTATGCTGACATGAGCATGGACACTATTTGTATATAAATTAATATGGATAAAAGGGGTGCACATCCAAGTTATAATATTTTATATGTGATTACTGTTGGGACAAATAATTTTCATTTCTTAACTAATATAGTATAAGGAAACTATTTCATTTTTCTATTATAATTAATTTAATATTGTTTTTTTACCATTGAGTTAAAGGGTTAAATTGGATGGCCATGGGACCTAACTATTATAAACCCCATCCCATATTCCTAATCATTGAATTTTATATTAACTCAGTATACAGATTCCCCTTCCTATATGATTGGTCTTCGGGGTGTGAGTTAGTCCAAATTTATATATAAAAAATTTCCATTTAAGGATGGAATTGGGGTACCATCGCAAATCCAAAACATGGTCGGAAGTATGTAGAACATGTGTGGGCATTCATGTTATATAGGGTTACTAATTATAGTTTTTATAATTCAAGATTCACCACTCTTTTTTATCAGTTTATATAGGATTTTTTATGGTTTCTGAAACTCTTTTATTGTATATTTATGTAAATGTGCAGACATATTTATGAGTATAATTTCGTATCACAATGGTGTTGAGGAACCATTGGTGGTGCCTTACCTACTATTTCATTTTTACATGTTGAAAGAAAACTATATTGGACATATAGCTCCTCTCCTATTATTTTTTAGACACATACATGTTCCTTGACAATTTTTGTATATATTTTCTCAGTTAATGCGATTATTTAATTTTGATGGACTAGATGCTTATTTATTTTTAAGAGATTGTAGAAAATTTAATTTTTTGTTTGGAACATCATATATTCATTGTAGTTTTTCATTCATTGTGGACCTCTTTGGATTAACATTTTTTATAAATAATATATTTATTTTATGATATATATTTTTTAAATTTATGTGTATTTATGTAGATATTTTTTATCCATTATGATTCTTGTTTAATATCTTAAGACCTATTTATTTTCAGGATACATATTTGGATTGTCCAAATTATATGAAAGTGATATTATATTTACTATGGGAAGCAGCAATACATTAATAATTTAATTTATGTTAATAAATTATTCCCAATCTCAATATAATGACACATAAATCACGTTCACCGTATCTATGGTTCTGAGAGATCCCATGGTGTAGTCTCGCTCTGACTTGGGTGATATATGGAAATCCTGGTCTGTGATGAAAAATAATTACATCCCCAAATTTCAAACCTCATCCTCTAATTCTAGTAGAATTCCATAACCAAAAAACTATATTATGATACCAAACACTATCACCTCACACAACAAATATCCCTTAGGACAAAATAGTAACAAAAACTACCTAAGTGTATTTAACATCTTTGAGAGGAAGTTATCAAAAAATTTCTTTTGAAAATCATCCCATGAAACTATAGAATTCTGACACTCACCGAAGAATAATAATGGTCATTGATTAGAAACACCCCCATATAAAGTAATATCCATCAATATCCAATTTTGTTTGGATTCAAAGGTTATACTGATAGAAATATTAATCTTCTATAAATATTTATTTTTATCCAAATTAATGAATTTTCCTCAAAAATCTGTAGGCTTTAGTGCTAAAACTTATGTATCATATTCATTTAAGAATCCTCATCCTCTACTTGGATATATCTCCTATGGTAAAATTGTTCATCATTATACAACTCTCATACTAGAAAAACAAGAGGATAATACCTACTGTTAATATCAAAAAACCATAATAGAAAAATTAAAATCATTTAAACATTGAATTGTTTTATGTTCATTTATTTAGATTCATTAAATTTTAAATGAATAAACACAATTTAGTCAAAGTAAAAAATTAGGCATGATTAATGATTATTACAAAATTCTCTACGGTACAATCAACACCATCTCACTTAATACATTTAGTAAGATTAATCCATTTTATTCAGGTCACAGGATGTGAGCAAAACAATCATTTCTAAACCAGTCTCTCTTATTGAAATCGAATGGTATGTTTGATTAATATTGTTTCTCTACTATATCCATACATCCCACACAAGCGAATAACACTTAACTCTATCCTAACACTCTACCATCTTTAATAAAAATCATTCTTGACCCACCCCATTATAACAACATCAAGGCTAGTAGTCAAGACATATGTAACCCCCAAAAAACTTATTCTATTCAGCCCTAGTTTTTTATAATAAGAGAGTGTATAAAATCTCACATATACGAGGAATTTATCTCATAAATCCAAGGAATATAAGAACCAAACCTTGAAATGAACCTTCACATTAACAAAAAAGAAACAAGTTATCTATAATTAATTTAATTTCATATATTAAATAAAATCAAAAATAATGTAAATACCATGATCAACTAATTTGGAGCTGTCTCTATGAACACTATGCGTGATCTAGATGAGCTAGTAATTTCTATCATGGTTTAAAACCTCCAGAAAATTGGAATATATATATATATAGTGGGGGAATTCACATTAAACTAGTAGGATCCTCCCAAAAACCTATTGTGAAAATGTGGAAGAGGCATACCAACACCTCATTACAAAAAATATAGAACCAAATAATTACCTAACTGTGAAAAGTAGATTTCCATCCTCTAAAATGACCAATCCATAAATATCACATAATAATAGTAACATAATCGTCAAAATAATATGTATATCTAGAAGGTACCTATTTACCACTTCCCCATTAATCTAGTAAGCCAAAAATTCAAAATACATATGTTGTGGCACTCTCATCCCTTTAATATACATATATCCACACAAACACACAAAAATATCAAACCATAATCACATTTCCATATCCAGATGAAATGTAATAAAACCAAATTCAATATGATAAACGATAAATTTCTAAAAACATCCTCTTCATAGAAGGGTAAAGTAAAAAAATATGGAAATCAACCTTATGACCTACTCATTCAATGTACATCTCCCACTATGCATCCACATCACAACCACATCACCAAAAATCTATCATTAAACCATTATAACTCATGCATAGCTATATCATGACATCAAAACATATATTTCATATGGAAGATAGTGTGGTCTAGCTGGATCATTCATCCATCTATGTCATCTCTATCCTATACTATAGAAAAAAACAGAATCCCTTGACCAAATTTCGGTTTTTTTTGAGGTATCCCAAATCCGGTGGTGGTGCATATAAAATAACACTAAATTAAAAATGATATATAATAGACCATAGTATCTTATCCTAATTATTGAAGCTAAAGCATTGTTTTTACTACTCAAACATGAAAAAACCACCTAATCTTTGTCATATCACATTAACAACTACTAACACAATTACCATAAAAAAATTTCAAACATGTGATCCCATTATCTAGTCACACACCAATCATAATGTCCCATTTATCAAATATTTATAAATATACAAAATTATTATTTTTAGTGACAATAAATTCATTTAATTAAATTATTTTACACCATTAAAAATTTCATTATCCACATTCAATTCTTTATTCATAGCATCATTTACTATTTAAAAATCATAAACTATTTCATTTATGAATTTCTAACCCTCTATTCATTTCAAAAATCTCAATCCTCATTATCAATTTTATTATTCCTAAAATATTACACATTAATATGAAACTAATTCACAACCCACATCAACTTCCCTTAGTTCCACATAAACCATCACAATACCTCATGATAATAAACATAATAATCAATTCCACCACCATAATAAACACTATTTACTTCAAACTAAACCATCTCAACCATTATTGAAATCAAATATTACACTATTGAAATTACAATTGAAACAAGAATAACCATAAAGAAACATCTATAGAATTTACAATAACATAATGCATCATGAAGTTATCTTTTAGTAACACTTCCATATTAATTCTACACTTCATGCATCACTAATATTATTTCCAATTTTAGATCAACACACATATATATCATTAACATCATTAAGTGATTATAAAATTATGAATTCTAAAATGAATACTAAGAAGAGGGAAAAGGGTATTAACAAGGGAATATATCAATCATCATAATATTATTTCATGTATATAATATAAAAATCACATAATGATCATGAAAATTATTTTCCCCTTTTAATTTCATTAATCAAATATAATTTATTTGTTCGGTTTCAAATAACTATCTATTTAGTAAAAGAATAGGTAAGATGATTTGACATTCACACATAAATAACATAATATATGTTCTAAATCCTCTACTATAATGGATGTTTTAACAGTTATTGCACCAGAAAAAAGAGAAACATTAATTAAAAACAACAAAAATCATAAGGAATTCCCAAAATTCCTATATATTACTAGAAAAACATCAAAAGTGTAGGACCCCGGGACACCCTGAGAGGGGAGGGGTGAATCAGGGTGACAAATTTTTCTTTTAAAAACAAGGATCTTGTTCCCACATTGGTAGGAACTAGATAAACCTGTACAAAGAATATGATCAGAAATGAAACATTCACATGCAAAGAAATGACAGAGCCATTTTTACTTGGTTCACCACTAAGGGCTACGTCCAAGGAGCATACACCAAAAATTTTTCGGTCATACCAAATTACACTAATATTTACTTGTTGTGGATTACAAAGGTTTGGGAACAATCACTCTGTCCCAGGCTCACTCCCTTTACAAAGGTTCAGGGATAGCTCACTGCTTCCCTCAGGTCACTCCCGTTGACTCCCCCAGGCTCACTGCCTTTGGTGAAGTCCCACTCAGTTTATAGACGTGAAGGACTCTCCATCATTGCAACAGAATTCATACTCTGATGAATGTAGATGCTCTTTTGAAGTAAAAATTTTACTTGTATACTAATCCCCCTTTGCACCGTAGGTATCGGGTAATCTTCCAGTTTTCGTGCAGCTTCAAAAGGACCGGCGTACAATAACCTCACCTAGCGTGCTTCTCCAAGACCAGTGTGCAAGTTTCTAGAATGTCACGCAAGTCACTTGCACGGTACAAAATCGGCACATAGGTAAACCATCACACTTGCATGACACTGCCTCCTTCAACTCCAAACTTTCGCGGCTTTGCACCATTAACTCCCAAACTTCCTTGGTCGCACATCCAACAACCAGCGCGCAGCCTTTACTTGAACGACCCAACTACCACTTGCACGACTCAACCACTTGCGTGACGAGATCTCAAAAAATCTCTAAGACTTTAATTTTGTCGCAAATGAGGAGGGTGGTCCTCTATTTATAGGAAAACTGGACCCCCTGCGCAGTGGCGCGCAAGTCTTCCCTCGGCGCATAGGTTCTGCCGCGCATCTCATCCACCCTAGACTCTATCATGCTGCTCAATTGTGCGACCACACCAATACTTGTGCGACCCTCTTTCCTTGGACATATTTTTATGTTCTGATAATGAAAAAAATAGGCATTCAAGTTTCCAGACCTCCTAGGCACCGGCGCACAAGTCCCTTCTCGGTGTGCAAGTCACTTGCACGACCCAACCAATACTTGCGTGACACTTATCCCTTTGCCATTTTCCACGTTTTGATCTTGGAAAACTATAGGAACGCAAGTTTCCTCTCCTTCAAGTACACAGCATGAAAGTCTCTTTCCCAAAAACACCTTTCTCCATTTGTCAATTTTCAGGCCCAAAAATTTGGAAAACACTAGGAAACAGTGCCACCTTCAATATTATTGTCTACTTGAACTATATGATCTCTTTGCTGATAAACATTCTGAACTTCCATTGAGGATTGACAACAAACACAAACCATACTCCAATTCATTCTTAGAAGACAATGATTCCAACAATATCCCCCTTTGGGTTTGTTGGAAATCAGAAAATAAATTCAATAGATCCCCATCCATGTGCAAACAAAAAACGCAAGAATCAACTCAGCCAACACACTAAGTCTACGTGAGCAATGCTCAGTGTAGAAAATAATAGGGGAAAACGGAATTGGGTTCCAGTGTTTTGGAATTCTCAATGACGCCCAAGAAGCATTATATGACCAATGTATTCCTTCTCATTATTCTCATCATAGAATCACTACATGCCTGAACATGCCTGAATTTATTCCTTTCTCCCCCATTGACATGGATCCCAAAGACCGGTAATGAGTTCATTGTTCAGATCAAACCATACTCCCCCTAAATAGTATCTCCCCCATAAACCTACATCATATACATTTCAGATAAAAACAGTTATCATAAACGGTGAGAGTGGATTTTCCTAACCTCCATATGCACTGGGAGGTGGCCGAACACTGAGGTTCAATCGATATTTCTAAAACATTGCTGTTGATAGAGGATTGGTCAGAATATTAGCCACTTTCTCATCATTTCCCACATGGTCCATTCTAATCACTCCTTGCTCAACTTTTTCTTTGATAAAGTGATACCTGGTTTCAATATGTTTTGTACGAGAATGACGAACAGGATTCTTCGTAAGATCAATTGCACTCTTGTTATCATAGTAAATAACCATTGGCTTCTTCACCTCATCACCAATGTCTTTTAGTTGTTGCTTCATCCATAGCAGTTGAGTGCATTCCTTTTTGGCAGAGATATATTCAGATTCAGTAGTACTAAGATAAGTAATTTCTTGTTTCTTGCTTAACCGCCCAACACATTTATTCCAAATATTGAATTCTCCACCACTAGTGGACTTTCTTTCCACTACATCACCAGCCTAGTCAGTATCATAAAATGCTGATAATTCATTGTCTCTTCCTACAGGAAATTATAAGCCACAATTACGAGTACCTTGAATATACCTCATGATTATTTTTACTGCTTCCAAATGTTCCTCTTTTGGATTACTCTGAAATCGGGCTGCAAGACATGTGGAAAAGACAATATATGGCCATTTTTCTATCAGGTACATTATGCTTCTAATGATCCTTCTGTATATGGTGGGATCTACAGAGGTCCCATCCTCATGCTTTCCATGTTTAGTTCCAACTGCAATCGGATTTGACATTGGTTTGGATTCTTGCATATTAAACTTCTTTAATAGCTCTCTTGTATACTTTTCTTGAGAAATGAAAGTGTATTCCTTTTTTTGAATCACCTGCATCCCCAGGAAATATGTGATCTCCCCAATCATAGACATTTCAAATTATGATTTCATGTGATTGGAAAATTCGTCCACTGACTTCTGCCTGCTGCCACCAAATATGATATCATCAACATTGACTAGAACCATGAATTGATATTTTGGAAAATTCTTCACATAGAGATTGTGATCTACTCCTCCTCTTTTTAATTCCAGCTTCTTGAGATATGAATCCATTAATGAGTACCACGCCCGTGGTGCCTGCTTCAAACCATATAGAGCTTTCTTCAGTTTGTAGACCTTTGTTTCATCAGTACCTATAACAAAACCCACCGGTTGTTCAATGTAGACTTCTTCTATGAGTACACTATTCAAGAATGCTATCTTTACATCCATTTCATACACTTTATATCCTATTTGGAGTGCCATGGAAAGGAAATGCCTGATTGACTCCAGTTTAGCCAGTGGATTAATGGTTTCTTCAACATCAATGCCTTCAATCTAGGAGTATCCTTTACATACCAGTTGTGCCTTGTTTTTTATGACACTTCCATGCTCATCAATCTTATTTTTTAAGATCCATTTTGTACCAATAACATTGTGACCTTTGGGTCTTTGGAAAAGCTCCCATGTCTGATTCTTGTCAATCCGATCTAACTCTTCATTCATGGAATTTACCCATGATTCATCCTTCGAAGCTTTTTCAAATGAGGATGGCTCCATGGCTGACAGAAATGCAGATTCTGCGTTATTCCTCATCCTCCTTATTTGTGTGGGTGCACTCTTGTCCCCGATTATGTTAGATGGATCAATATCAGCTCTTCGATTTCTTCTGCGAGGTTCAGTCACAATCTCCCCAGCCATAGTTTCTTCTTCAGATTCTTCTTTTCAGTCAACATCATGATGTGAGCCCTGAGTGTTTTGTACACCTTCCTCTATTTCTGTATATATATTTACTCCATATTCACATTCATCATCATCTTCTATCTCATCATCATAGGTATTATTTGAATCATTTGGGGTTTTCCCTTCAATGGCCTTAACATCATTGCTTTTCACAATCCTGCTAAAGCGTTTATTGAAACACTAGTAGGATTTTCTATTCATTGGATATCCAAAAAAATTCCTTCATCAGCATTGTCTCCAAACTTACCTTAATTTCCTTCTTTATTCCGGATGATACATTTAATTCCAAAAACACGAAAGTATTTAAACGAAGGCTTCCTTCCATGCCACAATTATTATGGTGTCTTCATTTCTCCCATATGCCCTGTTCGATTCTGAATGTGCACTGCAGCTTCAACAGATTCCTTCCAGTAATGGTGAGAGATACCACTGTCAATCAGCATAGTCCTGGCCATATAGTTGATATGTCGATTCTGACGCTCAACCACTCCATTTTGTTGTGGAGTTCTCACAACAGATACCTCATGTTGTATTCCATGTTTTTCTAGGTAATTTTAAAACCCAATGGATGTGTATTCCCCTCCATTGTCATATCATAGGACTTTTATTGTCCGTCCAGTATCATTCTCGGCAATTCAGTGATAAGTTTCCATGCAATCAAGTACTTGTCGCTTTCTGTGAATCACCATTACACAGTCCATTATACTAAAATCATCAATGAAAAGAATGAAGTACCTTTCTCGATAGGTTCCAACAACATTTATTGGGCCACGTACATCTGTATGAATGAGATCAAGAAGATGCAATGCCCTTTTCTTCTTTGGCCGATATGAATTACAGACCAGCTTCCCATGAATGCAAGCATCACAAGAAATTTCCCATTCATGTTTCAGAATGGGGATATCCATGACTATCTTCATCTTTGATATCTTTTCCATATCTTGTTGATTAATGTTCCCTAGCCTCGGATGCCACAAATTGTTTTCTTCTTCAATAGAAAAATAGAAGGAGTTCACTTTGTTGTCAACCTGATATAAGTTTCCATCTATTCTACAGCCTTTCATAAGAGAGTTCCCTGTTTTTTCCTTTATAGTGCAGCCTTTTTGAATGAAGGTTACTATGAGCCTTGAGTCACAGAGTTGGATTACACTAAGGATATTGTGGCATAGACCATCTACATAAATAACTTCAGTCTCCTTCAGTTCCCCGTTGGCGAGAGAAGTATTCCCACTGCCTTTAATCTTCAAAGAACCATCTTTACCAAACCGAACTGTTCCATCAACCATATTTTCAATATTCTTCAAAAGGTCAGCATTTCCCATCATATGGGAAGAGCATCACCTATCAAGGATCCAGGTGATGCTTCTCTTTATAGCTTTGAGGGCTACTTCTGCAAGATTGGATTTCTCGATCTTCTTATTTTCTTTCCATGAGATATTGGATTGAGCATAGGATACTGATGGTCGTTTAATAATTTCTTCCACATAATCAGATTCTTCATACCAATAATCTTCTTCCAGAGGGGAAAACTGTTTGTGAGAACAACATCATCAAGAGGATGAAAACTGGCCCGTCGTTGAGTGTTGTATGAATTTCTCATGTCATACCTCTACCTACAATACATAGCTTTATGGAAAAAGTTAGAACAATTAAAATAGTAAACATAGAAAATATTTATTCTATAAGATAGAGGATATGAAATCGGTCTCCTTTGTTGACTTCCCAGATCTTCTCCATTCAATTTTCTCCTTGCCTCTTCGCAGTATGACATGGTATGGCCCAGATAACCAAAAAACAGAAACTTCATGAGAGGAAATGTCTTTTCACTTCAATTTCTCCTCATGGCTTCTTCCTTAGGAGAATAGTTGAACTTCCTATCATTTCATAAAGTTTGAGGATAATTTTTAGTTCCTCTTTTAGTTTTGAATAAGGGTTTCTTTTTTAGAATTTCAGGTAATGTTTCAGCATGTTCAACTTTCATCTTGTCTTTATTTTGGCTTTCTTTACTTCCATTAGTTGATGTCTCAACTTCACAGCCAATTCCACTCATTCCCCTGCAAGCGGGTCTTTGATCACTTAAGATTTTCCCAACCCCATTTGATCCAAACATGGACATTACTAGTAATTATGCATCTGATAATCTTCCAAAATAAATTTTCTTATTTCCCTCATTTTTCGTTGATTGACATTCAATTTTACTTCTAAGAGTAACAACTTCTTCCTCAAGTCCCTCAACAGTCTTGGACTTCTCCTCCAGTCTAGATGAAAGGTCATTTATGACCTTTTCTTGTTCTTTAATTTTAATCATTAGTTCCACAACATCATCTGTGCTTTCAAGGATTGAAGACTAAACTCTCACTCGTTCTTCTAGTCGTTCAATCTCTGCTTCAAACTCATCAACATATTCTGATGATTATTCCACCATTTCCTTCCACTTATTGCATCTCTTACATTTATTCTGAAGCTTGGAAAAAGAATCCTAAATTTGAGTCATTGTATGACCATTAGAATTAATCTGATTATCTCTATCTTTATTGATCTTGGGTTCTGACTTTTCAACCGTAGCCATCAGGGAAGCATGCTTTCCCGTTTTAAATTCGAGTTCTTCTTCTTCACAAAATTCAGTATCTTCATCTTCCTATTCATAAAAAAAACCCGTCCTCTGAATTTTCTTTCCAGATTTGAAGTCTCTCTTTTTGAAAAATCTTTTTCAATGCTTCTCAATGTTCTCATCCTCACTATCATCATCATTGATCTTTCTTAAACACTGAGAGGAAATGTGCCCAACTTTTACACAATGAAAACATGTGAGAGGTAGCTTCCCTTTAAAATTCTCATTTCCCTTCTGCAACTTCTTTTCAGTGAGAGAAAGAATTTATTTTTCTTCATCATCCTCACCGCTACAATATTTTGAAATTTTCAGTTTATCCATGGTCTTGAATTCCATTTCCTTGCTCACATGAGTCGTAGCATCTTCTGGTTTGACTCTCATTTCATATGCTACCAAGCTTCTAAGTAGATCAACCAGAGAAATTTTGGAAAGATATCTTTCCTCAAGGGCTAACACCTTTTCATTGTACAGGGGTAGAAGTCTTATTAAAATTTTCTTTACTATATCGTTGTCTTTTATTTCTTCACTGAGACCCTGAATTTCTCTAACCACTTCAGTAATTCGATTGAAGAATGTGTCTGCATTCTCATCTGGATGCGTTTTCAGATCATCGAACTGATTGTACAGGACTTGTAATTTTGCCTCCTTCACTTTTCTATCACCTTCATAAATATTTTTGAGTTTATCCCACATGGATTTTTCTGAGGTGAAACTCATTACCTTTAGATAGATCTGATCAGAAAGGGCTTCAGTAAGTGCATTTTGTGCTTTAGCATCTGCATCAATAATTTTTCGGTCTGCATCAATCATAGCCAGTCCTGATGGATTAGTGACATGTATACCTTGCACAGTGGAGAAAAGAACTTCCATTCCAAGGAATCATAGATGAGATCTCATTCTATTCTTACAAATCCGAAAATTACTTCCATCGAAGAGTGGTACTCCCCTAGTATTGACTGTATTCTCCATGGCGACAAAGGACAGATCTAACAATAGTAACCTCCCTTTGATACCACTTGTAGGACCCCGGGACACCCTGAGAGGGGAGGGGTGAATCATGGTGACAAATTTTTCTTTTAAAAACAAGGATCTTGTTCCCAAATTGGTAGGAACTAGTTAAACCTATATGAAGAATATGATCAGCAATGAAACATTCACATGCAAAGAAATGACAGAGCAATTTTTACTTGGTTCACCACTAAGGGCTACGTACAAGGAGTATATGCCATCATGTTTTTGGTCATACCAAATTCCACTAATCTTCACTAGTTGTGGATTACAAAGGTTCCAGAATGGTCACTCTATCACAGGCTCACTAACTTTACAAAGGTTCAGGGATAGCTCAATGCTTCCCTCGGGTCACTCTCATTGACTCCCCCTAGCTCACTGCCTTTGGTAAAGTCCCACTTAGTTTGTAGACGTGGAGGTCTCTTCATCATTGCAAAAGAATGCATCCTCTGATGAATGTAGATGCTCTCTTGAATTCAAACTTTAACTCGTATACTAATCCCCCTTTGCACCAAAGGTATAGGGAAATCTTCTTGTTTTCGTGCAGCTTCAAAAGGACCGACGTACAACAACCTCACCTGGCGTGCATGTTTCAAGAATGATGGACAAGTCACTTGCACGGTACAAAAATAGAGTGCAGGTGACACCAGCACACTTGAACGACACTTCCTCCTTCAACTCCAAACATGTGTGGCTCTACACCTTTAACTCCGAAACCGCCTTGGTCGCACAACCAACAACCGACGCGCAACCTTTACTTGCTCAACCAAAATATCACTTGCGCGAGTCAACCACTTGCGCGATGAGAGCTCTATAAATCTCTATGTCTTGAAGTTCATTGCAAATGAGGAGGGGTGGTACTCTATTTATAGGCAACCTGGACCCCATGCACGGTGGCGTGCAAGTCTGCCCTCGGCGTGCAGGTTCCGGCGTGTAGCTCATTTGCCCTAGCCTCAGTCGCGCTGCTCACTTTCATGACCACACCTATACTTGTGAAACCCTATTTCCTTTGCCATATTTTTATGTTCTGATCATGAAAAACAATAGGTACACATGTTTCCACACCTCCCAGGCACCGGCACACAAGTCCCTTCTCAGCGCGCAGGTCACTTGCGTGACACTTATCCCTTTGCCATTTTTCAATTTTCTGATCTTGGAATACTATAGGCATGCAATTTTCCTCTCCTTCAAGTAAACGGTGCACAAGTCTCTTTTCCAAAAACACTTTTCTCCATTTGTCAATTTTCAGGCCCAAAAATTTGGCAAACACTGGGAAATGGAGCCACCTTCAATACTATTGTCTGCTTGAACTGTATGATCTCTTTGCTGGTACAAATTCTAAACATCCACTGAGGATTGACAAAAAACAAAAACCATACTCTAATTCATGCATAGAAGACCATGGTTCCAAAAAAAATATATAAAAAATTGAATCCATACTACTTCCATGACCTTCTATACGAGATAAGGATTGAAGGGATCAATGAAAAAGAAAAAAAAATAACATTATATTGTATGATCTTAATAACATGAATTCATGCATCAAGAAGAAATAGAGGATGAATAAAGAACTCTTAATAAGAGAAAAAATATTTTTTTATAGTTAAAATTAATTAAAAAAACCAAATACTAATAGAAACATGAAATTCTATTTTATAATAGGAAAATATAACATCACTATTTGAAAATATTGGTCACACTTCAATGGTTGCCTAATCCAAAATTCTAGGCATTATGCTTTGAAAAAAATTTAGGGGTAATATATGTAAATTAAATTTCACAAAGGAACATAATAATAAAATACATGTGTTCAAGCCTAGATTGTTGAATCTCTATGGAATACGGTGTAGTCCCCAAAATTCTCCAAAGAATAAAAAACTCTATAAACAGAGGCCAAGCTATAACACAAACACTATAATTTAATGCTCCAAAAAATTGAACAACCGAATAATTATATACCTAAAGACTCCATGGTGAATCAAATCCCCCTATATTTTATACCATAATGTTATTAATTACACAAAAAATTATAGACTATTATAGACATTCACACTTAGATAGAATGATACCAAAATTTCATAGCCTAACCCTCTTGGTGCAATGAACCCCCTCACAATATGACCACATTTCCTATTATATAATGAATAATATAATAATTAATGTTATTCTCAATGAATCCAAATACATCACAACATATATGTTCATGATTTGATCTATTACACAAGATATAATATAATCAAAAACTCCACTTTTCCACAGTCACAAAGATGTGTACTTCCCCATAAAACCTCTAACACATGAAAAAAAATAATTTATTAGTTTGAGATAGTCTATAACATTACCCATGTGGTCTATATAGAACTTTTGAATTAATATTTCATTAATATATTGATATTTTTTGGAATTTATGGATGATTTTACTATTTATTAATACTTGAGAGAGAAGTATGAGATTCATTTTGGAACTGTATTAGGAATTCCAAGGGAATACCAATGTTATAACAAGTTATACAAGTTTATTTTCTAGATTTATTTTGTGATGTGCATAGGGAATGTGGTTCCAAAATGAGGAATCACAATTAATCATTAAATGGTTAAATTTACTATGTATTTGGATAAAATAAATAATTTCATTGAGATATACATCATATTTGGCCTAGTAGGATATTTTCGTTTTTTATTTCTCTATCTATTAATATCCTTTTTATCCATTACATGAAAAGGGGTATAAATAATATAGATACCTGAATATTAAGAACACATGCATTAATTTAAAAAAAGGATAGAATCATTTCAAATTTGGGTTTTACCAAGCATATGGGAATCTATAATTTCTATTCTTATTTATTATGTATTTGATTGGGTTTTGTGATTTTGTAAAATAATATTTTGTATAATATGGTTCATTATAACATATTTCTCATGTCAAAAAACTACCCAACCCATGATCTTGAATTAATAGTGTTTATTCATGATATAATGTGTTTTAGACAATATCTATTTGATGAATACTTTATAATTTACATTGATCTTAAGAGTTATAGCTATATCAATATTATAAAAGGCATGAATCTATTATAAAGAAAATGTGTGGAATATATTTTGACACATAATTTCAATCGTGACTATACTATTGATAAAGGTACTTTTGTTATTGAAACTTTCATTCGGAGATTTTCATATCATGTAGTGAAAGAATCTATAGAAGAATAGAAACCAGTGATCCTTTTTACTATTTGGATTATTTAGGTGAAAGTGGAAAATGAGTGGATGTTATTTTTTAATTTTTAAATTAAACCTTCACAATTTGAATTGATTCATCATGATTTACCATCTTGTTATAAATACCATCACATTAGAAGGATTTTAAATTTATGGGAGAAAGTTACAGAATGGACACATTAATTTATTTGTCTAAATAAATTTTCGAAGTGATTTGTTATTCCTCTCTATTTTGGAAAGAAGGAAATAAATTTCATTCATCATTTTTAGTGACACAATTCTTGAGGTTATACGTAGATGAAATTTAAAATGATGCATTGATAGTGGTTGTTGAAAATGATAGACGATATCTCCAATTTTTTCCCATGATCATCTCATGTTATCTAGTGAATTCTAAACACCATAATCTATATGGTTTGATTTATCCTGTACCTATTCTAGCCTATATGTGGGATTATGTGTCTATGTCATTTTTCATTGAACTACTGAAAAACACTTGTTGAAATAATTTGATGTGGGTAATCATTGAAATTTTTATTAAATTGGATCATTTTCTTTTGATTAATTTTTTTAAGGTTATAGTTCATGGGAATTTTTATATTTAGGAAATTATAAAATTTCATGAAGGTACATTAGTGATCATTTCATTGAGGGATCAACATTTTACATGTCATTTTATTGTAGGTATATAAAATGTAAATGGAAATTGAAGTGATTCATAACATGAATGATGGTCCACTAGAGAGGGTTATATTAATTTTGGAAGATATTATCTATACATGTTTTTTATTTAATGAAATCCTAGGATAACCATTTATCATTTGATGAATTTTTATATAATAATAGTTATCATTTTTTTAAATATGGATCCTTTGGAGGGTGAATATTTTCTACCATACCGACCTCCTCTATGTTGGATTAAAATTGGTGAATCCCCTTTGGTGGTACTAAGCATTGTGAAATTGATTATATGGAAAATATATCTAGTTAATAAATGATTAGAAATAGGTTAGAGTCTATAGAATTGATATGTTGATCATCATCAATCACAATTGGAATTTTCATTGGTCAATTGGGTTTTTTTAAAATTCTCACATCAACTAGGACATATACATTTGGTAAAGTAAATAAATATTATAATAAAGTATGTGATACCATTTTAGATAGGGTATGGACCTGAAAAGGTTAAAAATTTGGTATAATTACCCCTACATTACATCCATTCATAACAAGTTCCACATCTCCCGGTTGAATAAATATTATCATAATTCTACTCATGCTTATTATTTGAGAGATTTTGAGTTTTCCATATATGTATCTATGTCATATAATCCATTTTGGATTTCCAATAATAAATTTTGTGTTTTTTTGTATATCGTTTTCATTTGGTTTGAATCAAATGGTATCATGGTAATGATTTCTGTAAATCATGAGAATATAAATCTTGCATGGGGCAGATATGGAATCAAATATTCATTGACAAATGGACTTCAGGAATTAAATGGGGGTATATTTTCATGGTGGAGGGAATTTCAGAACCCATGATGTCAGTATATTGTAATTATTATGTTATTTATTTGTTAATTTTTGGTGAGTTTGGACTAACAAATATAATCTTTTTTGGAATTCATTCAAGAATGAAAAATAAAAAAATGTGACCATGGGGATGATTTTAAGAAACCCTAGTGGTCAACAATACAATTAGATTTTGTTTTACATGGTCCCATATAGGGTCTTAATAATTATGTATTTAGAATATGAGTTTTAGAAAAAGAGGATTATTTTGTAATTTTAAATCCATTTTAACTAAAAAACGGCCAGGTATTAAACATTAAACTATGATGATTCCATTGGATTCCCCATATAAATTACTTCTTAATCATATTTTCTTTTCATGGTTTATTCATCACTTTTTAGTGAACTCCAAAGCTATGGGTATCTATTCTCCTTTAATACACCTTTATAATCATTTATTTTTACACTCATGACCTATTTTTTCCATGGAATAAAATTTTTCTCTCATAAATATATAAAAAATATATATATTCACATAATAGATCATTTAATGTTTTCATGAGGGCTTTCCATCCTTTTACATAATGGTAGACACCATTTATCACTAGTATTTTTTCAGTTTCAGTTGGTTGTTCTTTTCTTTCCCATTTTACTAATATATACTAGTGTGATTTACTAATTATTCTAGGGATAACATGTTATAAATTTTAAATTAATAATATATAATGAAATTATTTAAATATTTCATGGTTTTTTAAATTTTTATATAATTATAATGGGGAAATTAAGCGTGATATGTTTAATTTCTATTATAAGTATATTTTTTCACTCTAAATGTTCTATTGAATCTCAGGTGGCTTAATTTATCAAATTAATGATTTAAAAAAATATTTTGACTTATTATGGATTTTAAATGAGATATTATATTTTTTATTTGTAAAAATAAAAATTCTTTATTCAATTTGATTAATAGTGTTACAATTTTTGGTGAATGAATCCGAAAATGTCCCTAGTTTTTTATCATATGAATGTGAATTTGATACATATGAGTTGATGGGGGTAACATTTATAGGTTCTTGTTAATTAATTTGTTTTTAAAGATGATTTACATTTTAGCATATTCTGTGATAATTTTTTATTTTTTATTTCATGAATACATCTTCGTAATTCCTTGTGTATCTATGTTAGAAATTAGTGATAAAATCTAAAATAGTCATTTACACACCATTTTTCTCTTTGTTTAACCTATAATATAAAAATGTGTTCTCCTTCTGATGAGGATTGGATTCTCTAATTTTCTATATCATTAGGATCACCTTTTCACACAAATGTGATGGTTCTAAGAGATAAGAATTGATTTTCTCCATAATATTATACACTATAATACCATGATAATAATTTGATTCATTTTATTTTAATAACTATTTATTCATAAGTTTTAATTTATTAATTTTTTTGTCCCAATTTATTCAAACAATCATCCTCATTTTCAATAAAATTTAAAATTTTGTTCATTTTATTTATCTATTTAATAAAATAAATAATATTTTAAATATATATATGTTTTAAAACATGTTTTTATCGTTTTTCCTTATAAAATGGCTTGTATGGAATCACTGGTGGTATCCTATTGTGTTTATTTTTTTCACCCTACTTACAAGATATACTGATAATTCATATAAGGGTTTATATGATGTTCGTAAAATCTAGGGCCTCATTTGAAATAGAGGCTGGTCATTAGCATCATTCATGTTTATTAAGGTGATAAGGGCATCAAACTCACTTATCCAAAAGAGATTGTTTGGTTAGATTTTTTATTCTTGAATTTTTTTTAGATATTGGTGTACTCGACATTCTCAGTCATCCATTTCTTGATTCAATATTTTTTTCATGTTTCATACATAGATGGATTATTCATATTTAATATGTTAGTTATTTAGTAAATATTTATGTTTAATAGTTTTCTTGTATATCTTATTTAGTTTTTTTATGTATTATTTGGATGGTTTCATTTTAAAATGTTTTTATTTTATATGTTTTGAATTGTCCATCCAATAAAGAATCCATTCAATTGTAATACCTCCTATGATTTATTCTAATAGGTTAAAAATAATTCCCAATGATAATTTTGAAATTTTATATCATAATTAATAACCTAAACTAATCATATTAATGTTTTTGGCCATATAATGGGAAAACCTAGTTGTTCAGATAGGATGATGCTGGTTTTTTTGTAACATTCACCAATATGTGACAATGTATATAAAAAATAAAATTCTTATTGTTGAGACATACTCAACCATTAGAATACTATAATACTCACTCATGATATCTCAATAAGAATACTTTTAACATTATTTATATATTTCTTTTTTATAATTTAAATTGATATCATTTGGAATATTATATGAATTTATACAATACCAAATTTATAGAATAATTTATCCTTATAAATTTGATCCATTAATATAATGATCATTCATTGAACATCCCATGAAACCATATAAGTGTAAAAAATTTTCCAAACCCTCATTTTAAATATAATCCATTTTTTAGTGTTCCTAATTTTTCATAATAATATTCTAGTTATATATTTATTGAAATAAAACCAAATTTTAATTCCATCCAAAATTAGAAAAATATTAAATTTTTTTTATCTCAATTGATGAAACCTCTAATATATGTCTAATTATATATAATACAGATAACATTAATTTTATGAAAGGAATACCCCTAACTGGAATTCTGGAAAAAGATTTAAAAATATTTATACCATAATAATTTATCTTGGAAAAAAGTTCACAAATAATAATAATGTGATTATTGAACAAAAGTAGATGAAAATTATGTATTATATATTTATCCAATATTGATAAAAACATAAAAACCTCCCAATTCAATTTCATAATTTTATTAAATTTATTCATATATCAATAATTCTACATCAAATACCTGAAATCACAAAAATAATAATTTTATTTATTGATATATTTTCCAACAGGATACAACGAAATAAGATTCCTCAATTTATATTATAGTTTATAATTTTTGATAAAAAGTTTAGATTTTACTACTTTTAAATAGGTAAATTCAGTTAATAATTATTCATGTAATCTTCTATTTTATAAATAAATGGGGAGATAAGTAAATGATCTATTTCCAAAATGATATAAATACAATACTTCGTTGATTCTACACCACTAATCTAGAAAATAGTGGAAACCCTATAAACCTACTTCTAATGGTGTGATTTGACTTATGATGCCTGATTTATATGAACGGTTAAGTTCTAAAGGATGGAAAATCATGAATATGGTTGAAATAACATTATCAATGTTTTAGATACCAATTTACAGTGACCGGAAGATGAGTGAAGGAACGTGAATGAAATGATTTTTTTTCATGAAGATGCTCTTCTGATGCACCATGTATATATATGTTGAGGTGATGGGATGCCTCTATTTTTGTCCTTTTTTATCTGCATTTGGTCTACTCTCATTTCATCTTGCCTCTTTCATAAATTTATTTTACTAGTATAATCTTGTTGCACCTCATGTAAACATTTATTCTCATTTTTTGTTTTTTTTGAGAATTGTAGGATGTGTTTCCATCTTACGATTAATTATGTTTATATATATATATATATTAATAAATGTATAGTAATTCTATTTGTGAGTATATAACTTCTTGTATGTGTCTAATAACATAATAATTCAACATAAAATGTTGTTTTTCTCAATTTAAATGTTTAAAATTAATCACATGTAGTACCCCCAATTTCTTGTATATAACCTTTACATGATTATTTTCAAGGTTATAGAGAATAAGGATTATTCTTGGGAGGTTTGAGAGAACACTGTATGTAGATTTAAAAAAAAATGGAAGTCACATGTGCAGCACACAGTTAGTCTTACAGTGCGGCCAAACCATGTGTTTTTTATCCTCTTAAGGTAGTCGCTCCCATGCGATTAGAGAACAATTAGGGAGATCATGTGAGGAAGATTCAATAGGGTCTACCTAGGTGGTACCTAATGCACTATTAGTGCACGGTTTGTCTAAACGTGCGAACTAACCATGAAGATGTTTAACTGAGATCCTAATAAAGTTTATCTCACATGTTTTTACCTCTAAGTGGATTGTTATTTCTCCTAAGTGGACATAACTATAGATTTTTTTCACTTAAGGACAATGGTGGTTTCCCAATTATCCATATGTGATATGAAGGCTTTACATTGTGAATTGAAGCTGGATTCTTCAGGAATTTTATCATTCTTCATCATTTATAATCTATTTAAAAGATATAATTTGATCTAGTTCTCATCTTATCTCAATTTCATAGATATATTCCCATTATGGGAAGATCTATGTTTATGGATTCCATGTATGATTAGATTTGTCTTTTTATTTCTAGGACAATATATCTACTATGGGTTCTTGGACAATTGACCTGCTTTTTATTGTGTGTCCTTTGTTCCTTGGGGTTTTCATTAAAACCTTGAAGGTATGAGGTTTCATTATAGACTCTACTTTATAGAACTAATTATCATGCTTTGAAATTGATTGATTCATGTGAAATGGATTTTGATTTTACTACAGAACAATTGTTGGTGTACTTCATGAGTGACAGTTTTAGAAATCTAGAATATTGGGGATTTTCAATGAGTTCTTGTGTTCTTAATTTTAAAATAATGATTTTTAAATACGGATTTACGGGAATTGTGGAACATGGACTAAATTAGACGTTTTCTATAAAATATAATATTTTATTGAAATGAAATGGTACTTTTGAAATTGGTTTATTCTTTGGTTTTCAATAAATGTACAGTTTATTGAAATGGTTTGAATTGGTAGAACACACATGGTTTTCGACATGATGTATTTGTGTGTTCACAAGTTTGTAGGATGTATAAGGGTTAGGGGTCTCCCCCATCATTAAAAGGATGGAAAAGTGTTAGGGATATCCCCCTTTAAGGGTTTATGTGGGATTGATAAGGGTTAGGGGTCTCCCCGATCATTATTGGGATGGATAAAGGTTATGGATCCCCCCCTTCAATTGGTTCACTAGGGACTACTTAGTTAAATGATGACTCAACAATTGTGATTATTGGGAGATCTTGGTAATATGAATGAATGTTTTTGTGTTGTGAAATAAGGAATGGGTATGCCAAATGATAAAAATAATTGTTTAAAGGATTTGTTTCATCATATTTACCAAATGAAAACATTATGGAAATTGTTTCATTTTGTTTTCTTTTCACTTGGATGCAAATGGATTTTAGAACTAGTATATATATGGTTATAAACTATTTGGTTAATTGTTGAATATAAACTATTTTATATAAATGTAGATAACTTTTCTTTCCTAGTGGTGTGAGTTGGAATTCATTGGGGGAAACCTACTGAGTTTTATACTCACCCCTTCCTTGGGCACATTGGTTCTATTTCAGATGATATCTTCTGAGATCGGGGCAAACGTAATGTTTCCCATGTTTTTAGAAATATCTCATCATGTTTGGGATTGTCGTTGATTGTGGATCTTGGAACATGTGCATCATGGATTATAGTGTTTCTTTGTAGAGTCTGTAGTTTCTTTATCCACTATTTACTTTAATACTAGTTTGGTCTTCTGTGGTTTCACACTTTGAAGTGGTTTTGAGATACATGAAGTTATAGAGTTGTCTTTCATTTTTTAATGCATCATTTGGTGAATGTATTGGTCATGAGTTTTTGGTTTTTGGGTTATATAATAATTGGTAAATCGTCCCCCACTTTTATGTGAGACCCTTCGGAATTTATTTCCAGTAATTGGCATCTTGGGGATGTTGCTTAAGGAAATGTAATGATGTGTTGTACTATTATTCCAATGAGAATTGGCATGTCATTACCAATGGTATCAGTCTGATTGTTTATTTTAGGTACAAATGTTATCATCTTGTTTGGACCTCTCCCAAAAATTGGTCATTTGTGTTCTTGGTGATGACGTTTGAATTCCTTAATTTATAGTCTTTGGGTTGAAATATTAGACATGAGTAGGAAGGTCAGAACTTGAAATGTATAGCAAAAAATGACATAGATAGCCCTTTTATGTTAAACTTCATGTTACTAGGGAGTTGGGTATAGAATTGTCTGGAGACACTTCAAGGATTTAGGAATCTCATTGTCATCAGTTTAGCTAATGATATGAGCATGACATGTATTATAGAGGAAATGAATTCCTACTAGGAGTGCATACATCATTTTGAGGAATTATTCATGTTGTGAAAAATTGTTCATTTTTGATAAAGTATGATATTTTTTTAATAATTTTTTTTGAAAAAGAGAAATCTTATGGTATTTTGAAAATGGTTTAATTTTCAAAAATATACTGATGTTTTTCATAAATAGTTGAACATGGAAAAATGGTTGTTATGGAAAATGATGGTGTGATGGTTAGTGTGATATTATTTTAAATGATATGCCATCAGTTGCTATAGTGTGAGAAGGATGAAGTTCGTTGTTGGTTTAGAAAATGGCACTTGTTAGGCCTCATTAAAACCAACTCAAAAAAGCTATAGATAATGTGGCTGCAGTTGAGCTGTAGGTGAACCAACAGTTGGTCCAAATTATTGCTTAGACTTTTCAAACCATTGAGTTGGGGTTGCAACCCGATACCCTATATACGATATCTATCACTCCTAAAAACCCATGTGGAGGAAGTAAAATTTTCTTCACTAGAGGAGATGATAAATCTGTACCTAAGACGAAATGGATGTGGGAATCCTTTTCTTAAGAGGGTGGAATATATCATAATCAGACCACATGATAAATTTACCGTCCTCTATGACACAAGAAGAAACATGGATGTATTCAGTGTTTTTCACTGAGTGACATCAACTAGGAGTGTGTAGAACCACCAAAACCATTCCATAATTGAAATATATATACATCTTAAGCGCTTTTTTACATAACTCCAATGTTTGGTACTTGGGAAAATTATCACGCATCGCAAGCACTATATGATTCAATAGATCAAGCACAACCTCATCAAGGAAACAATGAGAAGAGTGTAGCTATGAAGAAGTTGAATAGAGTTTAGGAGATGATGGTTGATGATCAAGTAGGACCATCTACAATGATACATACGATTCCTTGCAATTATATCATTTTACAAGTACTCTTCGATAATGGCGGATCACACTATTTAGTTTTATACAGTTCTATTAATTTTCAATGTTTTATTTTGGAAATTATTCTTTCTATTTTAAAACTACAAACTCACCTCAATGGAAGATAATGTCAAGAAATTGTGTGTCGAGCATGTGTTATAAATGTAGATGAAGCCGAGATAAAATGAGACTTCATGAGGTTGGATATTTATGTCTATAGTGTAATCTTGGGTATGGATTGGTTGAAAAAATTCAAGGATCACATTTAATATTATAAGACAACACATAGTTTCATGGCTGAAGATGGCATTGAGCATCTCTTCAGAGGATAGAGGATGGTAAAGAAATGGGAAAATAGCATGTTGGAACCAATAGTGGGAATAATCTCTTAAAAGTTGGAAATATTGAATTTTTCTCCAACAGAAGACATCAAGGAAAATATTCTCAAGGTTTCCACCCATATGGGATGTGGAGTATAAGATTGATCTCTTTCTATAGAAAAATACTATTTGTTTTCTATATTATATTATGGAACTAATAGAGTTATAAGAATTGAATGTGCAGTTGGAGAAACAAGAAAGCTAGGGTTTCATTCAACCAAGTACATATCCATGGGTAGTACCAATTTTGTGCATGAAGAAATCAGATTGAACACTTCAGTGTTGTGTTGATTATTTTAATCTTAACCAATTTATGATAATTAACATATATCCACTACAAAACATTGATGATATTTTTGATCAATTATAGGGACCTCAATGTTTATCTGAAATTGTATTTTGATCTGCATATCACCAATTAAAATTTTAAAAGGAGGATATTTCAATGACATATTTTAGAAGCAGATATTGCCACTATGATTATGTAGTCATGCCTTTCATTCTAACGAATTCACTAGCAGTCATCATGGATTTTATGAATGAGATATTTTAACAATACCTAGATTCATTTATTGTGGTGTTTGTGAATTACATCTTGGTTTATTCAAAGACAAGGTCTGATCAAGATGAGAATATGTAAATATTCTTAAAAATCTTGAGATATCATCAATTGTATTCCAATTTATCAAAATTATGATTTTTGGATACCAGATGTATGTTTTATTGGCCATGTCCATTCTGAAAAAGGTAGTTTTTTTATCCTAAAAATATAGAAGATTTTATCTCATGGAAAACACTGAATAATGTCTTCGAGATATAATGTTTTCAGTGGCTAGTTGATTACTACCGATTCTTTTTTCATGGTTTCTCAGGACTAGAATCGCTAATGATAGCTCTGACAAAGAATAATGCTCTATTCCAATGGATAATGGAATTCTTGAAATCATTATAGTGAGTAAAGTTTTGTCTTACATCAGCACATATGTTGTTATATACATAATTAGGATAGGGGTATTTCATGTGTTGGGATTCTTGGGGATAAGGGTGGGCTTGTGTTCAAATTAAAGGATACTAGGTTGTTCTTTGTGGTTCAAGGCAGTTGAGAGTGCATGATAAGAATTACCCAACACACGATTTGGAGTTAGTTGTAGTCGTCCATATGTTGAAGACATGTATACATTATCTCTTTGGTGAGAAATTTATTTTTCTCTGAAACCAAAAAATCTTGGAAATTGTTTCTCCTAGTGGGATTTGAAAATGAGAAAAAGGAGTTGGATTAAATATCTCTAAATATTTAATATTTACTTGAGGTACATACCGGGTAAATGAAATTAAGTGGTAGATGGATTGATCAGAAATTCATATACTATGTGGAAAAAAATTCTTTAGATAAATGGATGTTAATGTTAGTACTAGATGACATGCATGTGGAATGTGAAGACATAGGTGCTGTTGTGGTTTTCTTTTCTGCTATGCTTGTTCCTGATTTGGTATATATGGTCAAATAGAAACAAACAACAAATGCGGAATGTATGGTTATGAGTTCAAAACTAAGAGGTGGGGATACCATTGAGGGATAGAAACATGATGGGATTTCAGCTTTGTGCTTTAGAGATCTGATGGTTGTACCTATGGCCTTTCAGGAACAACTACTTAAATTATACTACCATTCATGATGGGTTGGGCATCTAGGTACATAGAATATGTATAAGGCGTTAAAGGTACTATTTCAGTATTGAGGCATGAAAAAGACGGTGGTTGAGTTTTTCTCGCAATGATTAACTTGTTAGCAAGTTAAAGAAGAGCTTTAAAGACCAGCGGTTATGTTGCAGTCCTTACCTATCCCAGTGGGGAAATGGGAGCAGAGAGCGATGTATTTTGTTATATGTCTTCCATGAAATGTTCGGAAACACGATTCCATACGGGTGATAGTGGATTGGCATACCATGTAGGACCATTTAATTCCAAATCTTGAAAATCATATGGTGGAGGATCTGTCTACAATATATATCCATGAAGTGGTAAAAAGGACTGACATACTAGTGTCAATCATCACAGATAGAGATCCATGGTTCAAATTTCATTTTATGAAATACTTACAGCAATTTCTTGGCACCCAGTTGACTATGAGCACGATGTATCATCCTCCGACGGATAGGAAATCTGAGAAGACGATACATACAATGAAAGACATTTTGTAGGCTTTTGTAATGGATTTTTTGGATCATGGGAGGAGAATATACCCATGGTGGAGTTCCCATAAAATAACAGCTATCAGTCCATGAAAAATATGGCTCTGAATGAATAATTGTGTGGGAATCCTTGTCATTCACCATTGTGTTGGGTGGAAATAGTTGAAACATCACTAGTTGGGTCGAGCCTTGTCCATGAAACAATTTATAAGATCCAATTGATTAGAGAAAGTATAGAGATGTCTCAGAGCCATTAAAAATCATATACAAATCCCTACTGAAGACCGTTGTCATTTGATTTATGTGATCATGTCTTCTTCATGATATCTCCAAGGATTGGACATCATCGTTTCGAGAATTAGAGAAAGTTGTCTCCTAGATACATTCGCCAGTTAGAGATACTGGAATGGGTCAGAGAGGTGGAATATCAATTGGCTTTACCACCATGGTTCAGTTCAATGCATAATGTGTTCCATGTATCTCAGATGAAAAGGTATCATCATGATCTTAACCATGTGATTAGTTGTGATCACGTTGACCTAGAATCAGATGCTTTGTTGATAAATATACTTGTATGAATTGTGGATACAAAAGAGAATGCCTTGCAAGGAAAAAGCATCGTTCTATTTTGGGTCTTATGGAAGCATGTTAATATTCATGAACATATTTGGGAGTTTGAGAAGTAAATGAAAGAGAATTGTCCAAAACACTTTTAGGGAAGTTATTGTTTTCTACATTCTGAGGATGAAGAGATCAATGGTGGGGAGAGTATAGTACACCCAGTCTCTGGTATGTAACCCTTACATGATGATTTTTAGGGTTATAATGTTTAAGGGTGATTGTTGCGAGATTTAAGAGAACATTGGAAGTAGTTTTAAAGAAAAATGGATGTCACACAGGCGACACACGGTCATTCTAACTATGCGTCCAAACCGCATGTTTCTCCTCCTCTTGAGGTAGTGCATCCTGCATGGTTAGAGTACAGTTAGGGAGATCGTGCATCGAATCCATGTGAGGGTCTTCCTAGGTAGTATCTAATTCATGGTTATTGTAAAGTTTGTATAACCGTGTGAACAAACCATGCAGATATTTATGTGATATCCTAAAAATTAGATCTAAAATATTTTTTCATCTTAGTGGCTCTTTTATTCTCCTAAGTGGTCATAACAAGGGATTGTGTTCTCTTAAGGCTAATGAAGGTTCTCCCATCAATCTAGAGATGATCTGATGGATTTCCATGGTGAATCAATGTCGGGTTCAAGAGTTATGTGATTGTTCTTCATCGTTCTTGATTAGTTTCTTAGGTCTACACAGATCTACTTTTCCTCTTCTCTCGATTTCATAGATCTATTCCCAATATGGGTAGATCTAGACATATAGATTCCATGTATAATGATATTTGGTTTTTCTTCATGCTAGTAGAAGAGATCATTGGCGATTTCATGGAGAATTGACACAGTTTTACTTGTGCGTCCTTTATTTGTTGGGGTTCTCATTGAACTCTTCGAGTTAGGAGACTTCATTCTCAAATCCACTTTATAAAACATGTTGTAAGTCATTAAAATTTTTTGATTCCTGTGATATTTATTTATTTATTTGAACAATTTTTTCAAACCTTCTGGAGTGACATTTTGAGAAATCATGAAAATTGGTGATTTTTAATGAGTTCTTGTGTTCTTTATTTTAAAATAATTATTTCAAATTGTTGATTTTTTGGAATTCTGGCTCATGGACTAGATTAGATGTTTTCTATAAATGGGAATTATTTATTGAAATGAAATGGATGTATTGAAAGTGGTTTATTATTTGGTTTTCAATAAATGAACAGTTAATTGAAATGGATTGAATTGGTTGGACAAACTTGGTTTTTGAAATGATGATTGTGTGTTTTCAGGGGTTTTTGGGATGACTAATGGTTAGGGGTCTCCCCCATCATTAACGGGGTGGTTAAGGGTTATGGATCTCCCCTATAAATGGGTTTATGTGGAATAGATAATGTACTGGGGTCTCCCCCATCATTAATGGGATGGATAAGGGTTTGGGATCTCCCCTGTCAATTGGATCACTAGGAAGGACATAGTGAAAGGATGACTCCCCACTCATGATTATAGGGATATTCATGTTACATGAATGGTTGTTTGTGTGTTCTATAGTATGGAATGGGTATTCTAAATGATAAGATGTATTGGTTAATGGATTTTCATCATTATTGTTCTATAAAAATAACTTGCAAGTAATTTGTTTCATTTGGCTTTGTTTTGACTTGGTTACGAACAGTTTTTGGAACTTGTTTATATATGGTTATAAACTATTTGGTAAATTTTTTTATATAAATTTTTTCATATAAATGTGTCTAACACATCAATCATTGTGGAGTTAGTATGAATTCATTTGAAAAAACCTACTTAGTTTTACACTCACCCCTGCTTTGGCACTTCGATGCTTTTTCAGATGTTATCTTCAGGGATAGGTGAAATGGTAATGTTTCCCACATTTATAGAAACAACTCATGATTTTTGGGATGTTTAATGATTGTGGAGCTTGGAGCTTGTGGAGCATGGATCCTTGGGTTTTTTTAGAGTCTTTAGTTGTTTTGTCTATTGTGTACTTGGATACTTGTTTGGTCTTCTATTTTTGCACACTTTGATGTGGTTTTGAGATACGTGATACTGTTGAGTTGTTATAATTTTTCTCATTTATCATTTAGTGAATGGATTTTTATGGGTTTTTTATATATATTGGTTTTTTCATAAAGATTAAATTGTCCCCCACTTGTATGTGAAACCCTACGGAATTTTATTTCATACTTTGGAATCTTGGGGATGTATCTTAATAGAAATTAATTACTTGTTGTACTCTCATGATAATGATAATTGGTGGGTCATTACATCACATATATGTCAAAAAAAATTACTCCATTTTTAGAACACAAAACATATGTTATGTGTTTTTAAAATATTATACATAAATATATTTTATCATGTTCTATATTATACGTGTTTAACATGTATGATCATTTTAAATATAAACAATTAAAATTGAAACACATGTGTCATGTATAAAATACTGAATATATTTGAAATATTTGAAACATTGTTTTTTTTAAATAATGCACTACAAAATAATAAAGTAATATTTATAGTAATAAAACAACATATTAATAAAAATTTACATATTTTAAAATTAATGAAATATGTTCTAACAAATAAAATATATAGTTTTCTGAATAAAAAAATTTGTGTTTTTTTATTTAATGGTGAATAGTAATGAATTTTTTATTTTAATGAATACATTTTTCAAATTTAGTACATTATAAATATTTTAAAATTATTTTTTTAATATAGTATATTTAACATATAATATGTTTTAAATATTAATAAAACAGATAATAAATTTTATGTGTTTTAAAAAAATATACATCTATGTATTTTTAGTAAACGCACATATACTGATAGATATAAAAACTCAATTTTCATTAAAGAAAATTTATATTAAAATATTTATATACCTCTTTTATGTGTATAGTTTATCAATGTGGGGCCAAATGATACATTTCAGTATACACCATGATAAACTAATTACTCAGAATAATTCATTATATACTATTAAAATAATATATATCCATGATCTGCTTATATATAATTAAGAATTCCCTTTATAAATCTATTTGGTGGAAATCCATGGTTTGCCTCTAACTCTGATGTGAGAGGTTTTCTAGACAATAGTTATTATCCATTAATATCATACCACATTTTATGATAATGAATTGTTGAATCATTCATTGAGATGCTAATAGTGTGAATAAATATTGATCTTTTATTTATGATTTTTTCTTTATATAATTTTTTTACTTGATAGAATTTATATTTACTCATCCTTCAATTTTTTTTCTCATAGTTATCTAAAAAATAATAAAATATAAATTTTTACCAGATGATTTTTCACAATTTTTCACTAATATGGGTGACTACAAATTTTTTATGACTAGTATCTTCTGATTTATAAATAAGAAATTCATATCATAAATGTATTACACAACATTCCGAGAATGTGTCTTCATTAATAATGTTTTAATTTATCCCCAAATAATTTATAGTGTCCCATATGATTATAATAAATACACTTGTATTAATCAATATTCAAAGTGAACTATGTTATGATGAATCTCATCCTTGATCAAATTGGCTCTATTGTCATGACTTTAATGAGATTTTCAATGGAATGATTAATATTTGAATCATTATTTCTTTGAATATCACTATTATGTTATTTTCAATACATAAAATAATGCATACATAGAATGATTACTTCAATATCATTTCATTTTCATTTTAAATTAAAATTATACAAAATTATCTCCTTCTATTTGTTCAACATGACGGTTAATTTGTAAGTCAATCGACATATTTTGATACTATGAACATGTTTCAATATCGGCTCATTACGTGAATACAAAACTATATCTATCCATCTCTATTGACTGTAAATGTATCATTTTTAAATATTTACATTCATTAATACATTTATAATATTTATAATTATCATGGAATAGTAATATATATATATATATATATGTGTGTGTGTAATTTATTAATTTAATATGATTTTATTACCATTAGAATAAGTTCATAAATATATATATATATATATATATATTTCTCAATTTAAAATTTTTTAAAATATTTTATAAATATCTATCATTATGTTTTCTTATGAAACTCAAACAAATAGATTTATATGTGATAATATATTATAATATCTAAATGATAGATTCTTTATAATATTAGGCAATTAAATTCATATATCCAATTAATTTTTATGGATATTCCAAAAATATCAACAAAATTTTTTAAAGAATATATAGAACATCATCACCTCAAATTCAATTATCAAATCTTCGTTGAATGTACATTAACAGTAAAATGTCCCAAAAATATAGTCTTCGAGCATGAAAATATCATATTCTAAAAAGTTCTCAATTTTATAAATTGAATAAACATAGTCAATTTAAATTTATATCATATTCACTTCACCTAAAAGGCATTATCACATTACCGTTTCATATTTTCATGAATGGTCTGGTCATATTATAGTGAATATTACTTATTTTTCATAGTCATGTAAACTTCAATAAATATTTTATAACTCATAGTCACTTAAAATAAAATTCAAGGTATGATAAATAAATTACCCCATAAAATAATTTTTATTCATTGTACATTATCACATCTGATTACTATCATTACTAACTCACATTCACAACAAGTTTATCAAATCTCCAAAATACTTCAAATGAACTCAAAACATCATAAAAATATCAAGGTATCAAAATAACCTCAATGGTAATCAATAACACTTCACAAAAATATAAAGATTGTTCTAATAAAATATATATAAGTTTATTGTTTTGGTAACATGTTTCATTAACTTGGAGAAATATGATCCATTATTACTGGGGAATATGATAATCTTAAGAATTTATAATCAAAATATTCATACTTATAGATTGATTATGTTTCAAAATTATATTGTTCTTTATGTATCATATTTTTACAATGAACTAAAATATTAAATTAAAACATATATATTCTATTTATACATGAATAATCATTCCTTGATTTTTATATTTTGATTATATAAAAATATTCTTTATACAGTTTAAATTTTCATATAAAACTATTTTTTTAATGGAAAATAGTATGTTTTATTAGTACTCTAGATGTTTTACCAATGTCCACATATGTTATGTGATCCATATTTTCTATGGAATGATTTTTTGGTGAGTTCCTTTTGATATTCTATCTAAAATTGTTCATTTTTTAAAATTTACGCCCTAGTAACTCTTTTCCTTGAATCTTCATCAAAAAACATCATCCAAAGAAAAAAAATATTTCACTAAAAAGTATTTAACTATCTCAAAAATATATAAAATATTATTTTAGAAAATATTCAATCTTAAATCCCCAATAATTATTGTTCAAAAAAATTAAATAAACTAGTTCGTTTGTAATTTCAATATACTCATTTTGATTTATTATTATTAATATTATTATCCATTTCAAATGAATTATATTATCTATTCAAAAAGAAATTTTAGATGGATTATTATTTTTCATTTTCTATTAATTATTTATACTAAATTCAATGAAATGATATTAGGGTAATATATTTCATAATAATAATATAATAGTTTGAACTCATAATAGTGAGATATAATTCAGCCAACTCAAAAAGGATACAAATATAAATCTTTTCAAAAACATGTTTGATTATTAATAATATCAATAATTTCCATTAAATATTTATACTCATAGTGTAATATAATTTTTATTATGAATAAATATTCCATTATTGTGTAAATAATGTACCCATAGTTCCTTGAATTATACAAATAATAAAATATTATAACATATAATAAATGTAGAGTGAACATTTATTTTACATGGTGTTTCATTATTAACCCCCTTCAAGGTATAAACCGTCAATTTAAATAAATTAGATATTATTTTATTATTTATCACCTTTTCTTAAATTATCTAGATATATAATTATTCAAAGGGATTTGGGGATCATCCTAAATTTCTTCATCACAACATGGATATTGATTGTGATTATAAAATCATCCATTTTCAGCTACACCATATGATCTTCTATTATTATTTATCATTTTCTTCTGAATCACCTTATCTATTGTTCGTACATTAATATAACCACACATAAATATTTCTTACATTTTTCACAGAATTTGTTTTTTAAGACTTCTATACTTTTATAATTCTCTACATAAAAAATATTAAACAATATTTTATCTCAATCATTAAATTATACTGATTTTACATTTTTCCACTATTCATATTGTTTTTATAAATAATATTCATTTTTAATGAAATATTAATTATAAAGCACAATAATCCCATATAAATAGGTTTCTCTATCATCAAGGATTGCAAATAAAAATCATTTGTCATAACAATGTGGAATGTTACACTAAATTGGGTAGATTTTGAGTTAATTGAATTTTGGAGTTATTAAGGAAGAATATTAATATGGTTTAAAGTACTATGTATTGATTCATAAAATCTACCACATAATTTCCTACGATGATAAAAAGTATTTCAATTATCATAAATTGTAATTATTTTGACCGCAAATATTCATATGAATTTGAGATATCCTCTTTATTGGTTCACCCCTAGATTATTACATCATTGACTTTATATTTTTTAAATACATTTATAGTTTTAATAATATGATTCATGTTTTCTTAACAAGATGGTTCCTAGATAGAAAACCAAGGCACTATAAAAATAAAGAAGAAGAGCTTCAAAAGTCTAAAAGATGGAATCATATTTCCAACTTTTTTATGAAAAGGAAGAAGGTCATCAGCAATTTCATCAAGCCAGGTGATGTCTTGATTGAATCCCTTGTTTAAAAGACAATCATGAACCATGTTATATTCAAGATAAATATGAGTGATGATGTATTTGATGTTGTGAAGAGAACTGATGCAGTCGATCCAACAGGTGGTAATCGGCTACGCAATATGTATCACACCATTCCAAACAGCTTGCACAGGAGTGGAAAAATAACTCACAATACATAGGTTGTTCTAACCATGTTGTTTGGAAAAAGATATGGCATGAATCATACCCATCATTTCAGCTTCCAGAGAGGGGGCAATGCTATAACTGCCATAAAATCAACCAATGATCTGACCAGTATGATTCTGGATTATTGTTCCACACCTCGTGGGACTAGGATTACCTTTTCAAGTTCTATCCACATTAACCTTAATCCATCCTGGAATAGGGGGATTCCTGAATACTTCAAAAGTACGGCGAGGTTGGAAATAGTTGTCGATAATACGTAAACGATGAAGGATGCTAATGTCTTGCACCTTGTTGTTGCAGTGACCCTTTTGGATTGATGTAGCCTCCCGAATGGGGATGAGAATCTGAGTTTTTCCTACATTAATACTTGATGAGTATTTATTATTAATAATAGCATTTCTATCATACCATATCACGTGATGAAGCTCATAGGCAGTAACAAAAAATATGTTTTAAATTTTTTGAGAACTATTCAGATCTGCACATCTCTTTAATTGAGTTTTGACAGAGTCATGCATCCACCATCGATAGTTAAAAATGTCAAAAATATAATTCCAAAGAGTAGAAGTAGTGGAAAAAGAAAGAAATATACGATTAGCATCTTCTATGTGCTGATTGTAGAGGCTTCATTTAGAACAGAGTTGAAAACTAGACGATTTCAGACGGTCATTAGTGGGAAGTCTGTTATGAGAAAGTCACCATATAAGATTAAATAATGAGGGTTTTGTCTATGGTTTGTCAAAAAGTTTTAACCACCAAAAATCACTTTCGGAGTTACAAAAGAAATGGCTGTAAATCTTTTTAGAATCAAGTATACCATTGTGTGAAGGTTCCCAAAATACGAAATCATTAGTGTTTGAGAAGGGATAGCTGTAAATGACATTCATAATGTTATCCGGAAGAGGTTCATTACGAGCATTATGAACATCTCTATTAGAGATTTTGGTGTCCCCAGGTCATTGGTCAAGGGAAACCCTAGAAATTAAAGGAGTGTCAGCCCAGTTATCTAACCAGAAGTTCATGGTGGAGTTTCTGTAGACCATCCACCTGGAGTTACTCATGATTGAGGAAAAGAAATGCTTTATGGATGACTAGAAAGAGGAGGAAAGAAAGTTAGAGTTTCCTTTCTCAAATATTATGAATAAATCTATATTTAAGAAAGTTGATAGAATCTGAGTTTTTGTAGAATATGTTTAAGGTGAGCCTATATTGCAGAGCCCCATTAAAATGTTTAATATTTTTTTTGTCGATACCTCCCTTCTCAATTGGTTGAAAACATTTAGACAATGGAATGGTTACAAGTTTCTGCTCCATCGTTCTACTAGTCCAAACCAAATTTTTGTTTGAGGTGTTCATTTTTTTAATAATACTAGCAGGCCAATTGTAAACCATCATCGAATAAACCTTTTTAGAGACAATAGAAGATTTCACAAGGCATATTCTATCCGCCATAGAGATGGATTTTCTTTTCCAATAGGAATGATTGTTTGTAACTTGATTAGAAATTTCAAGGATGTGACTAGATTTGGGACTTCCCCAAAAGATGGGGACACCATAAGAATATGACTAATGTAAACATTATTCAAAATATCAAAGATATATATCAAATTTCATAGTTATTTAATAATATATGTTATTTTAAAATTGTTTTTTTATAATTTATGAATATATTGTTTCATATGATACTCCTTTAAAGAAAAATTATGATTTGGAATAGTTGTGATGAACTCTTATTCAAAAACATATTCAACTATGATTTTTATTTTATTTTTTATTAGGAATTTTTAAGAAAAATAATTTCCTCCACTATCTAAAAAAAATTGGGAATATTAATCCATGATATTTCTAAATCTTTCCAACAAAATATAAATTATACCATAAAATATATTTAGAAATATTCTTGAATATTTTTTGAATAAATTTTTCTTCACTTAAAAATATATCTGATATATATTTTATAACGAACACCTCATGATAAAATTATTAGTATATTTGAACTATATCATGTATTTTTAGTCAAATTTGAATTATAAAACTATTAAAAATATGCAACAATTTTTACCATCACTAAATTCCATGTATACATATATATATATATATATATATATATATCTCTGTGTGTGTGTAAATATATTTTCACCTTTATTTATTATCGAACATGGTCTTTGAATTCTAATTCACTCCTCAATTTTTTTATTGCAACATAATTTGTTCAGAATATCTTCTAATGAATCAACATTGGATTAAATATCCTACTAGATTCCTTTTTTACACTTCTTCATAATATTTTTGTTATGATTGAATTTTTATTTAATATTCAGTAGCTCATTCTATAAAAAAAATAACCAATGTTATAAATTTTAAATTAATTTTCTCCTGATAAACAACATAAACATTGATAGTTGTTATTTATCCAACATATTTACATTTTTTACTTGAAAATCATAGTAAAATTATTTCTTAATATTTCCATACATATTCAAAAAAATTATATAATTTTTGATATTTCAATTTTATTTAATGAAGTACATTAATTAAACTGTCAAAATATTCCCTATATATTTTTCATTACCATTATCTTCACTACATGATGAATTTTTATTTTCATTGTAGCACAAAACCACATATCATTCTCCAACAAGGGATATAAATTATTTTTTTTCTCAGTAAACATAAATTCCTCATTATATTTATCTACTACACTAAAAATATTTTAATCACATTTTCTGATGAATGTTTTCTTCTTATTTTATTTGAGAAATCATTTTTATTATTTGATTTTTCATTAATAAAAAATGTATTTATTGGAATTAGATAATAATCCTCATTTTCTAGGCCTATATAATGGAATGTGACTAGAATATAGAAAAATAAATCATTATATGTAAAATAGCCTTTTATATTAACCATTATTTCTCATGAATTTTTAAGAAATAAAGGAATGATTTGATCAATATATTCAAACACTTTTTTGTCCTGGTTTTATTATCGATGATAATTCCTTTAAGATCATCAATAATAAACTCTTGAATAAAGTTTTCTTTAATGTTGGAAAATTGACATAAAAATTTTAGGAAAATCTTTTAACATCAACTTCATTGTAGCTGAATCATTATTTTTTCATAAATTTTTATTTATGATATTGATTTCCATTTTTATATTTTAGATACAATTCTACACAATAATTAACAAAACATTTATTCTTCAGTAATTGATCTCAATTTTTTTATAATTTCTTCTTTAAAATTTTAATTTAATTTATATTTATTCTCTAATTTATCCCAAACATATTTGGTTGGATTTAGAACAATATGATTTATAAATTCATTAATATATAAGGATCACATAATGAGAATTTTTATTTTTATATATTTCCCTAAAATCATCTTATTTGTGTGGGGCAATGGTTGATACCTTTTCAAAAGTGATAAATTCAATAATATTAGATTAAATAACATCAATATTAAAAAATATGAGATAATGAAACATTCAATATTTTTAGTCAATATTTTTTTATAAAATAAATATATCCCTATAAAATTCACGTAATTAAGAGAACTCGCCTTTCTCATAAATACATACTAAAAAATATTAGAGAAAAAAATAAAGTGAATTTAGATTCAAATTTTTTATATCCAAGAGAGTGAATCAGATTTCAATGAAACCACTCATCCTTTCTTGATGAGGTAAAAAATGAATCCTATTAGAGAAATATATGACAAAATAATCACTCATAAATGGTTTCATCAAAATTATATGTATCCCCTTGTTAAATTATCATCCAAATCCCATTAGGTTTTATTTTCATGAATCTATTAGAGTAGGGATCCATGATTCATCTCTAAATCACATATGAGTATTCTCAAGGAACATAAATCATATTACATTATATGATACCATAAATGGTAAATGAGAATCTCTTAATACAACATTGTGGTAGGGATGAATTGGTGTTGATCTATTAATTTTTTTCATAATTTTAAAAAAACAATTGTACATAGAAATTTGGAATGAAATATCATTTTTTAATTATATCCCATACCCTTGTACAAATAAAATAAACAAATTTGGATCATAAGACTTCTTCACTAATTTCCCATAATGTGATTTCCAGCAAATTTATTGTAATAATCATCATCTGAGTCCCAAATAGTCAAATTATATACAAAATGTTATAATAGAAGTTATGAGAAGGTAGTATCCTTTATTCATTAAAAATAGAATCCCAACATGTTATAAATATCCATATTTACTATAATAATGTCTCCTAGTTTCAATAAATTATCATGGTTCACTAGTTCATGATTAATTTCCTACATTAATAACTCTATATCTTCTATCAACAACATATTGATAACTTTTTACAACGGATTTATCTATTATGAATTATTTTGATAACTATATATCACATATTATCTTCATGGCATGCAACAATTTAAAAAAACATGGAAGATATTATATTCTCAAGAACACCTTCTTGAAAAATCTAAGAATAAGATACATCCTCCTTATTCTTATTCTTAATAGTGATAATGAATTAATAAATAACAAAACCTATATATATACATAGATCTGGATTAGAATCTGATTCATTATAGGAACTCTGGATTCATTATCCCTCTCTAAAACATTAGAATACATTTTTGAAACACTCTATAATATTTAATTCATACATTCAATTTTACTATATAAAGATAAGTAGATATATTTATGAATGATTCCTTAGTAAAAAATCATTCATTTTCCATTAAAAATGAATCATCAATACCTCCATTAGTTATTCCATAATATTCTCAAAGAATATCATAGAAATTTATTCAATAATATTTACCAAATAAAATCACCACATGATAATTCAATTGAATAACAAAACAAATATATCTAAATAACTATCTCAATTATTAAAGTTCATTTCTTTAACTAATATTTTTCAATCTAGTCAAAATATAATTGAATGAACACTAAAAAGTCATATTATATCATTAATTTCTAATACAATAATAAAATCATCATGTAATGTGAAACGTAGCCAATACAGTGAGTCATTTCATGAAATTTTCATATTTTATAATATTTATAAATATAAAAAAGTGAATACTCATGGTCAAATGATTGTAATTCGTGTACAATCATACTCAATGGCATGATAAAATCCTTTTTATAAATTTTCAGTCATGGGTAGTTCGTATTATGTAGATGTTCAAATATTTTTTTATAGCCACTCGTAAATAGGAATATATTTGTAATCTCGAAATCATTTAATATAAATTTTGGGGTCAGATCATTCACATTTGAAATTAATTACACAGTTTCTTCTTTTATCTTCATGGTCTCTTCATTCTTATATATGACAAGTTCTCATGTGAAATAATTTCATTGGATAAATATTTTTCATAGTCAATAAAAAATTATTTAATATATCATAATACATTCGATAAACTATATAATATCTCAAATCTTTATAATAACCTCATTGATCTTCTTAAAAACATCCCAATACTATAAGGGAAAAAAGAATTGTGCTAGTGTAAACATGTATATCCTATTAGATATATGTCTTATAAACTTATAGAAATATATTATATTCATGGGTGAGGATATTCTATAATGAAATTTACAAGTGATTAAAATTAGTAAAAAAATATTTTATGATTGTGTATATCTTAAAGTGAATCAAATATTATTTCATGCTTTTTCTTGGGAAATAATATTATATGATAGGTACTTTATCCTATGGTGGAAGCATGGGAATGTCATAATATATGATTTACCTGTCATATAGTATGTATGTGAATCTACCTTCATTATATTTGATGGCTAAATGATCAAAATTTATCATTCTAATGATAGTCCCATCTAACCTATCATTTCATGGATCGTTGAAAGAGTTGTAACATAAGGTAGATTATTATATTTATTCTTATGATGCATTAACGGGACAATGAATAAACTAAGGTATTATAAAACATGGGTTAATAAATACACAATCAATGATAATATTTGTAGGATTTATAAAGCCAAATAAAATTTTATTATGGTTTCTGTGTTTTATTCCATCCATCTAATGGCCCGAAGGCCTTCATTTTTTATTGATTTTTGATAACCCACCTTTCAAGGGGTGATAGGGAACCCTAACAAGGCCCATAGGTGTAGGTATTACATGACCCATAGGCCTTAGAGTAATTCATTTCCTGTAGGCTTCAAACATTATATAAAGCCCAGACTAACTACTTGGAAGTTCTCCTCCCCAGTATCTTCATCATGAAATTAGCTCTCCACCTTCGCATGGTTGTTTTCCTAGACTTTCCAATGCATGCACATGCTTATCCCGATGGATGGTTCCATACCCTCTCCTCCTTCATGTCTGTAAAAAATATCTCAATGCATGATAGTTCACATTAGCATTCCACATTTTCATTATAATGTTCTAGAACACCAAGTAGTGAAGTGGAGTCCCACTCAAACATCAATAAATTCATGAAAAAATATGGATATCTAAAAATTTGGGACTTATGTTGAATTAAAATTTTTTATCTTCATCAAACTCATTCAATAACAATGATTATGGATATTTTTGTGACTTTGGTATAAGGTGCACATTAAAATTTTATTCATTCCAAAGACATGGATTTCATTAATATATGAATGATTATCTTTATTTTTGGTTTTTTAATCATTTCCAATATGTCTAAAAAGATTCATTAACTGAAAAAATTTATTATATCATATTATGTGATTAGATTTTTTTAAATATTAGGGGTAATGAAGAATTTCTTAAATATATTTCTTTTCACATTTGTTGTTAAAAAATAATAATAAATATTTTTTCTATTGTATTTCTACCAACGAATATTACATAAGATATTGTAGTTACTGACATTATTTATACCCATGATTTTCCCTATTCAGGCCGTATAACATTTCAATGTCTTAAAATATGATATCCTTTGTCACATTTGAAAAAATATAGAATTGTATCCGAAATAAAATATCCCCACATGTAAATAAATAGAACATATAATATCAAATGTAAGGAAATGATTATTAGTAATATAATATGACTTATAGTTCATATATTTTGAATCAAATTTGATAATTTGACTATAAAACGTAAATTATGACTGATAGTGAATTGAACCAGAACAAACCTATTGGAATATAAAGTATTGTCCCAATCAGAAAAGACAATATAGACGAGAATTTTTATTCTTTATTATAAATTAGAAATTGAACTTATTATTTATATTTTTTAAAAAATAATAATAAAATATATTATGGGACATTGATTAATTTTTATTGAGTTTTAAAATAATTAAATTATAAACAGATAATAATTAAATAATCTAATTTTCATGGATTTTATATTAATAAGAATTCATTAATATTAATTACTAATATAAAAATATTATTTACAAAATTATATGTCACGCCTTTTGAATTAAATGATATTTTTATTTATTACTCTTTAGGTGTCATCTATTAGGTCATTATAAATTGAAAATTTTGAAAACAATAGTGTTTATTTTTAAATAATGAATTTTTCATAAGTAAGTAATTTCAATCATTCCAATTTAAGTATTCTATTAAGATTTTATTTAATCCTAACAAAAATATTTATTATTATTTATTTGAGGAGTTTGGAAATATTTTAATTTGTTTCCCATAAAGAATATGTAAATAGTTTACAAAATATAACCCATATTTGAAATGTAAAATATTTATAAAATACAATATATTTAATGTGTAATTACATATAATTAATAATAAGAAATAATTATATTATGATTTGAATATAAATAATTAATATTCAAGATTATCGATGGTTTAAAAGATAAGCTAAAATTTTAATGTGTTTATAATTATCTTTTATTTATGAATAAATTATAAATGGATATACAATGTATAAATATTTAAAATGTAAATTTTTTAATGTTATTTCATTGGATCATTCATGGGTATATCATTTTTATATTATTGATATGGTTAATCTTTAGTTTTAATTTTCCAACTACTTATTTTAAATTTTCAATCTATTCACTATATCCTAACAATGATTCCATAAGTGTTAGTTTTTATTCACTTTGACCATAGTATGTAATAAATGTTATTAAAATTATTTGAGTAATTAAATATAGTTTATACATATTTTTTGTTATTGTTATACTAGAATGTTTTGTAACCTGTATAAATTTTCCTCAAGGTGATGGACTTGTTGTTTGACTTTCCACTAGCTAAGAGGATTACACCTTATTTTATATTAGTGGGGGACTATTTTGTTTCTCTCTAATATTACTCATGTTGTTATTTTTGGTGACATATAATTCAATGAAATTTAATATACATAATTTATGAGAATATTCTTTCTATGTGAAATTATATATGGATTCTATTTTAGGCATGTAACATAAATTGTGGGATCTTTATAGAGATACATATCATTATGTCTTAAACATATTAGTTTTGTGGATATAATAGGATTCTAATACTAAATAATCAAAAGAATGTGTATATAAATGGTATAACATGGGATAAGATAGTGAGATTAAATCACCATAAAAATTCTAATAGTTTGATTAATTCCAAATAAAACACATGTCAATTCCTTAATCATTGAACCTGGTAGTTTTTATAGGGTTTCTATGGATTACGTTGTATAAGTAATGGTGGGAATGTATATCCTTAAATTTTAGGTTACCAAATACCTCTATGGGATTTAGGTTACACTTTCCCGGGAAGCCCTGATATTTATGAAACTAGAATAATAGAGTTAAGGTTATCCATATTTTTCTTCTAAAAAAGTACAGTATTCTCAACTGTGAATGTAATATATGATATTATATGGATGATTCCCAACATAAATAGCTCTATATTTAATGGAATTCTATAGATAACTCATTTATTAGTGAAATATATATCGCTGATTGGTTATGAATTTGATGGATTCAAAATGGATCCTCATTTTAATGGTTTCCAATTTAATAAAATTCTTTTTTAATTTATATGATAATTTGACACTCATCTAATCGGTAATAAATCTGATGTGTTTTGGGAAATTTATGCCATCAAAGAATCAAATTTTACCACGCATAAAACGATTTTCATACATAAATGAACTTATTATTTTGTGTAAAAATATATATCATATGGTAAAATATAGACTTTGATTGATCCTTATTATGTCATCCCATCAAAATATTTATTTTCTTTCACTTGGATGGTAACATAACACTAAATGGATGAATCGATAAAGGAAATGGTGAATGTATTTATGGAAATTTTAAATTATTATATCCCATGATTAAGAAATATTACTTAAGGAATATGTATTTCAATGGTGATAATTTGAAGAAAATAGTGATAAAGTACCACAACAAGCATCCTTGATATGAAGAAACAAATATTGATAGGTACAAAAATATAATCTAGCCATACATGGATTGACATAGTTGGATTAATATTTATTATCTTTTAGTTTAAAATGACTATAATGAATAGATATCGTTATCATCTTTCATCACTCAAAAATATATGTTTTCAATTATTTATCACAAAATATTGATTTCTTAGTATTTATTCAATGATAAATGTAATACATTATTTGAAAATATATATGGTATTTCATTCATGTATTTTGAATATTATCCATTGTATTGAAATAATTGAATTAAATACTTATCAATTTTTGGTTTATTGAGTTGTTGAAAATATATTCATTTAATAGATATTTGTTTACTAATCAAATTGAAAATAATTCATAAAAATAACAAATTTTCATTAATTAATCATTATCTCAATATTATATTTTTTGAGAATGAATTTTAAATACTCTTTTAAGAGTGATGTTTTGAAAACACTTTTTTCCTCTCAATAAACTATGTATTCACAATGAATGGAATTCATAAATGGAAAATTAAACATGAGAAATGATATCCAGCAATGAGAAAATAAATAAGAACATAGTAAGAGTATAAAAATTTATCAATCAATCAACATAAATCCTTATTATCCAATAAGTGAAGACTATATAAATAGAATGAAACAAATGTGGTGTTCATGTTCTTAAATAAAAATCCAATAGAAGAAGAAATTAATAAGATGATGTAAATCCTCTCTACAAAGAGACTCTCTCTCAATTTCAATGTATCTCTCTAAGTCTTCTCCCATACCCTCTTACTCCTAGTTCACCCCTTTGTGTTATAATTTTTATCTATCATTTAATACCCCTTATAAACCCATCAACAGAAACATTATAATCCCCCTAAGTTCACACTAAACCACCTCCATGTCATCATCCTCTTGGATTTATATTTCATTTGATCCAAAATAACTTCTAAATCACCAAACACATAATAAAAAACATCCCTAGATTAAATTTTTTTGTTTAAATCCTTCTCTAAAAGAAATAATCACTCAATTCTCATCGATATTCAATGAAATATTAAATATTACACATATACCACATCTCTATATTTTCATCCGATAAATTCACAAATGAGAAGTTAGTAGCCTTAGAGCTACCCTATAATTATTCTATTTAGGCAATGAAAAAAACAATAATATTATAATTTCATCAATAAACTAAGTTAATATTCCATCAAACTAATTTTTAATGATTATGAATCAACTAAGATCCAAGAAATGAAATATGAACCAATAAATCAATAATAGGAACTACAAAAACTCTAATACTTAAATAAAAGTAATTCAGTATTGGACGTTATATTTTGGTAGCTGCATTGTCTAATAAGAATGATAAGTCCTTATTAAACAAAGTAATGTAGTACCATCAAAATCATGGTAGACCAACCATGACATAAATGACCCCACCATCTCCATATATAGTCAACTACAATATCAAAATGTCACATCAACTTAGTCGCCCATTACAAGACTTTAATAAACAGTAATTAATGCTCAATATTTGATAATACTTAACTCCAATTATCAAATTGTAATAGAAACAAACTCAACTAACATTGATCCCACTAAATCTCATCCTACATTTACCTCCAATATTTATAATTTTTGTTATAAAAAAATTCAGATATAAATTTTAGAAAGAACTTTGGATTTATGTCCTCCTTTACATTGTGTTAGACATTGAGTGGTGTAATGAATTTTTAAAATGATTAAACCACTCCAAATTGAAACAATCCATAAAAATACTCTTTTCTAATTATCACTTGAAATAGATTAACATATGACCTTTTCAATCCTATAACAATGCCCCACATATGATGAGGCTTATATTCAATTGTGATGGTCAATTTTCTATAAAATCTTAATTAATCTTGTTTCATATACAAAATGAGGCCCAAAACAATAATTCCTAGTATCCATTCCAATATTCCATGTCCCAAACTGACTAAATGGGACATGAGCTACATCTACCCTAATCATTCATCCATACTCCAGGGGAATGCAACAACCATTGAATGTTATAACTAATGTTGGAGGACTTTGCCTATGTATATTTACGCCCACACAAACCCATCTCCATAATGGTCTCCTGATGAAAAATATAATAAAATATGCAGAATCATGTTCGATAATAATTCAAGTGAAACCTTTTTGGAGTAAAAGAGAATGACAGTGTATCAAAAAATGGTATTAATTTATGGTTGACCAGAAAGATGATGGTACCTTAGAAAATTAAAAAGTAAACATGTTGATAAATATCAACACCATATATCTTCGAGTCGACCAACGTATGTGATCTAATTCAACAGGGGATCCTTATTATCATCTATAATATATTCTAACCATTCCTTCAACTATATAGAATACAACATGTGTGGGAAATATATCATGTAGGGGTGAGTATATACATACCTAGTATGACAAACGAAAATCTAGAGGGGGTTAAATAAGATACAAGATTGGAAAATCATGATAATCTTGTATTAATATAGTATCAAAATCCTATAACATTGATACAAATATATATATTCATTATGAAATAATTCCTAATGAGAGAGAAAGATGATCCCAATCTAATAGCCCTGGAATCCAAAGTCAATAGTTCGAAGAGGTCGATCGATAATGCCATGTATCCCACAGGTCTATCTCAAGAAACATAAATTTAAAGACCCTCATACCCACTATGCTACATAATTTTTGGGTATAATATATTGATAGAGGAACTAATCCTTGATATGACACAAATATGACACTATGATGGTAGAGGACCCATACATTTCCTAGTGGGAGTTTGTCTCTCTCATAGTTGAGGACCCATTACCTACCTAGTAATTGGGTGCCAATTTGATAGATGATGAACCATGACCATCCTAATAGGATGGTTCCAATCTAATTGTTGAAGAATCGTGATGTTCCCAACTGAATGGTACCACATTGATAGCTGAGGACACATTCCATTCCTAGTAATAGGGTGCCACTATAATGGTCAATGATCCTTGCCCTTCCCAGAAGAGAGTTCCACATTAATATTTTTGTAAAGGAACAATTCCATGTCCCATCTAAAGGGAGATACTATAGTGTATCTGATGATCCCTCTTAATCATGGTGATTACCGAGCATCTCTTAATTAAGACTCACACTCTTGACTTCCCATACCATATGTCAAATACACCACAAATTGTACTGTTTAATTCAACATGGAAAACACTTTAGATAGACTAATCATGGGATAAAATATGAGTCCAAAAAAGGATATATAATAGGTTGAAATTTTATCAAAAGTAAGGTTACACTATGTGTAACTAGAACCACATGATGTGTTGTCCCACCTAACATCATGGTCATGTTTGTACTCATATGTGGCTCACCACCCATATATTCCTACACAACATGTATGGGGAAAACATGATGTGCCTTAACAAGTTATGGTCTTTCCAGTGATCTTACCCATGTTGGGGAAATACTTCCCATGCCAGTGTGCTCTGATAGACAATGTGTCATCCCACATGGGGTCCCACCCATGTCCTTTAGGTCATTTCTATATAACTTTGTTGTCTGTAAGAATATGAAATTTTTCATGTTGTAACCTATATCTATACACCATGATTACATGGAGGGTTTCCAGTACTGGGTCACACATTGTGTGGGGATCCAACATGACATTTGATACTTATAATCTCTTAGACACCCTTACTCAATAAATTCTTGTTGAAAAACTCCCATGCTCTTCTCCACTATATGAAATATTGTTGTTTTTTTAAATCACATATTCTTTATGGGTTTCTATAGATCCATCTCAGCCACATCGAATCATGATTATAGGCCACTTGAAAATAAGGGAAAGAGCCTTCATTAATCATTTATGGCCATCAAGTGGTCAAATATTGGATCTTTTCCAGTTCATTGAACTCCTGTACGAACCGTCATCACCCTTGGTGCCTCCAGATATGTCATTTGATCTGAAAATCTATTGAGGAATCACCCATAACCAAAAAATAATTTATATAAGTTCTCTATTCTATGGTATATTTGAGACCTATAAATTTTTTTTGTATTCTGGTATCCAATCATGCTTGATCCCACCTATAAATGTCATGTTGTGATCCCGATATGATAATGATGAAGATCATGAATAAATATTAGGGGAAATCATACAAAATAGAAGTGAATTTTTTTATCCAGAAATTATTCTCCAAATATTTCAAAATGGGGGATAATCAAGGTGAGAAACATGAAAAACCTGAGATTAATCAAATTCATTAAATAAATATAATATGTGGGTGCATGATATGGATCAGAATGAACACAGAACAAAAGAAAATAATGTATCATGCTCAATTATTTAATCATAAATTATTAAATCCACATAAGATGACTTCTAACTTCATTTACATTATTTTTTTATGTAGAACACACTATAAAATGAAGGATTTAGATTATTTTCCTTTGATTTTCATTGATTCACAATGTTCTACTAGCTCATTATCATCTAATTTTGAATTCACTATGAAAGAGAGTATTAGATCTTCTTTTCAAGGATCATAGGTTTATGCAGCTAGCCATGACGATATTATAGTGCATGGTCTATTATGGTATGAAAACATTACCAATGGATAGATATCCTTATTTAATAGTCCAAATACTAAGTGGAATGACCTCAAATTATCCTGCATAACCCAAATTGTGAACTCATTCTGCCTATATGTCTATATGTTAACAGTGGTACTCATCTTCATTTGGATCCAAATTTCCTCATACAGGCCTCTCCACAAATATGACATGAACCACTCATCATGGTGGGAGATAATCAATGAGGAATCCAAAATAATAATAATGGTCTCCCATACATAATACTTCCCCAAACACTCCACTAATCTATACTCCCTGATAGTAAGGACGAGTGTAGACTTAATGATTCAATCAAATATCACTAGATGATGTCATGGAATCTCATAATCCGTGGAATCCCTACTATAAAGATGGTCAATATACCATCCCATTTTTTATAAGTTATCTCAAGAGTCCGAAAAAAACCTTTCAAAACCTAGTGCTCTTACACAGCTTGTAGAAATGTGATACACAATGGGACAATCTCAGCCATGTTGAATCTAATTCTATCCCACCAAAACTATTGCAAAAGGTATCTATAAATCTTTTCCACACTGGGATTTACAATTGAATGTTATGTGTGAAATCCATTGATCCCATCCTCCCAAATCATTTTTGGGACCATCGTCTATCACTAGAAAAGGGGGATGTGATTCCATCCTTCATGAAAATACATATGGTAAATATCCTAATTATATCTTGTCATGTAGGACCTCACAGTCAATGTCTCCCAACTGGGACTCTATCACATGCTGGGTGAGTAGAGGAGTCAACACCATCAACTAAAGAAAAGAATACCCATACTCTTTAACCAGTTTCATCTACAAGGAAGCCAACTACTCTCATGCCTCCTTCAACACACAACCCTAGGACTTCTTGCTAAGTGAATGTTCAACAATTTCTCCCTTCCTAGGAGTATAGTTTATCTCAAAGTTAATACTCAATAAGAATACTATCCTGAACCTCAGTCTCAAGTTCTTGTCTCTCCGTGTGAATACAAACATGATACATTGATGGTCTGAGTAAAAAATAGTGAACTCCTTCATTTATTTCATCAACCTCATACATAGAGAAAATGCTACTATTTCTAGACATATTTCATAATTATTGTATTTATTCTTAGTGTGTCTCAACTACCATGACCCAAATGTGATAACGGCTCTTATCTGCATTAACAAACATCCAATCCATGTTCTAGAGGAATCGAAATATAATATGTATTCCACACCCACCTTCCATAATGTTAAAATAAGAGGACTCATCAGCCTCAACATTAAATCATCAAAGGCACTATATATATACTCCATCTAGGTAAACAAATTTTCTTTCTATACCAGAGTGGTCATAGGGGTTTTAATTCATGATAAGTCTTCCACAAACCTCATGTAGTACCCACTTAGATAATAAATATCCACACATATGACATGATCTATAGTGGCTACCAAGAAATAACTACATCGATCACCACTTAGACCACAAATAATACATTTTCAGAAATATAATTCCCAATAATGTTTACTTTTGGGATCATGAACATGACCATCGAGAGCTTACCATAAATCAGGTGCTCCAAAAGTAAATCTAGGACCATCCTCATGTGATTCGTGTGATCCTACCCTATAGAGTATATCAACATGTGATAAATTAATACAATAAAAAATAATTCCAAGTATTGATCAATTATTTGTTTCCTAAAATCATTAAGCATGGTAGAGGAATTCATAACACCAATGGGAATCAATAAAAAATCATTGTTTTTGGAATACCAGCTTTAGAATATCATCCTCCTAAACTCTCAACTATTGGTATCCAGACTTGATATCGATCATTGAGAACCCTATCAATCCACAAAAATAATGAAATAGGTCATTAATCGTCATAAATGGGTAACTTTTTAGTATCATGGAATGTTTTGGGTGATCACAATAAACACAAATATGGTAGCATTTATCATTCTTTTTCATTAACGACACTATAGTTTCTTGGGGGACACAATGGGTTTGATAAAACCTTTATCTCTAAAGAACTCCACCTGAAACTCTATCTCTTCATGACTAGATGGGGCCATATGATATGCAGTAGAGGAAATCAGATTGGTTATAGGATGCATTTTGATATAAAAATCTATTTATAGCCTCAAATTTAATCTTACAATGTCCTTAAAGAAGACATCCATAAAATCATCCATGACTGAAGTAATATAGATTAATGAGGAGCATGTTCTGATATGGGATACACTCTCAAAATAATGGGTAATAAGTTTCAACCACCAGATCAAAAAATCTACTTATCCTGCTATGAGATATATCAATCTTATAAAGGATTATATCATCCTATCAATGTGAAGATAACTTACTCTTATGCGGTGATAGTCAATATAGGATCAGAATTTGGACAGACAATCAATACCCAATATGACATTATAAGGTTTCATAATGAAAAGAAATACAACCCATTAGAAACTCAATCCACTATGAAATAGAGAAAACATCTAGTAGATAAAAAATATAGTTGAAGCATTCTTTATGGGAACCTCATGGAAATGTTTCACAGCTAGAGAATAAAATGGGGGGATCCACCTCTCACACCAGGAGTAATGAGAATAAATAATGACTCGAATATTTGTCTAATATTACTGAAGAATCTATAGAATAAACACATATCGTACCTATATTAATATCATGGGCCATCGGTTAACATGTGCCCATAGACTAGAGCTATTTGTGACCCCAACCGCTAGCCCCCTGACCCATATGTGGGCTACCTAGTGGTGGTGGTATAAGAATCTCATAATTTCACCCACCTCAAAAAACTCCACCACCTGATCTCGATTCTCCAATAAATAATTATAATGGAACCTCCACTCAATGATCCCATGGTTATGATGTTAACCCTCCAAATCTACCATAACAATATACAGAGATGATTTTTATGGTTATGAAATTTAAATCAACTAATTAAATTAATCAGTTAATTTAAATTTGAAACACTTGCAACTGATTGATCTCTATAAATGTCCTACGATGACCAACTCAAAGTTCACTCCTAGAGTAAAACTAGTATCCTAGATTTAACCTTGGTCTCATTTTTTATACAATATTCATTTTAATATTTATCTAAATTGTCTTAAAAACATTGTGTTCCAAATATAAAATATATCCAATATTTTTGTTAAATTTATTCCCAAAACACTGAACCAGAGAATCATGCACCATCTCAGGGCATGAAACTGAAATTATTCCTTGAATCATTTCAATGTATTACAATGGAAAAAATGATCTCTATATGTAACTCCACATTTTTTTTTCTATGTCACATTTATGTTGAAATAGATTATGTTGAATGAAACACCTTGTTTAAAACACCGATATACTATAAAATATTAACATGTCCATTGTAATAGCAATGAGAAATTTAGGAATAGTATTCTAGAAAATAGATTATTAACCTCACTACTGAGTTTACATATAAAATTTGGGAATAATATGAATGAAAATATAATATATTTATATCATGAAATAAGTAAATTAATGTTTTAAGATGATAAATCATTTATTTCTATTTTTGTGAAATTTAAATGTTTATTTACAATTTTATTTTTGAATATAATGATTGGGAAGAAAATATATTTCCACCAAATAGATTCATATATTAATATTTGGTTGTCTTATGATTATAATGAAATTTTATGAGACCTAAATTAAATTTTAAATGTGTTATAAAATTAATTATAATTTAAAAATCAATATTGTTAGAAAAAATAAGGATACTCATTTAAAATTAAAATTATCATAGTAAGAAACATATTTTCACAAAATGGATTCTATTTTTGAATTATATTCATCAAAAAATGGTTAAGTGGATTTTTTTGAGATTTTTTTAAAATAGATGTAATTTTTTTGCATAGTGAAATATGAATAATGACAGTATATGACATTTTAATTTAAATACACTAATTATTGAGTAATCGATTATGTAATAATAATAATCCAAAATTACCATTATATATTTTCTTTATTTATTCATGGTAATTAATATTTTCATAGTCCTGATCCAAAAATAATTTAATAATGAATAAAATAATAAAAAACACTACTCCTCTACTATAAATACCACCCCTCACCACATCATCTACCCAAACCACGAAATCCTTTATTCAAGTCCAATTTATTCCCAATCCCCCTCCCAATTATCTACCCCAAAATATGGTCATTATTTTCTCACCAAAAATACCATTTAATAGTTTTTTAAGTAGGTTTCCAAGGATGGATATTCTAGAGGTAATATCCCCTTTTGTTTTATTCATTCAATTTCTTTTCATTTCTAATCATTTATCTACCAAATCTAACAAAATAATTATGATACATCCTATAACAAATATATACAATAATTATATTATGTTAATGAAATATTCATAATTTAACCCCTTCCCCTATATCTTTTATTCAAAAAATGGAAATGTCGTCTGTCATGTGTCTATTTACCACCATGATGGATGATGTGTTTTTATTATTTCAGTCATGTATGGTTATAACACAATTATAACATTTAGAAAAAAAAATTAAAATATATTTTACAAAAATATTTAGTGAATATTTACCATCATCTATAAATAATAGTAATTAATAAAACTAAAATTATCTACGATGATCGAAAAGAATCCAAATTAATCTAAAATATATGCATTAACTTTTTATCAAATGAATTATCCAAAAATATAGAAACATAATAGTATATAAGACCATTTAATTCTGGGTATGTTGATTAAAAACCTATAATTTAAATCATATATGGATATTCCCATTTTACCTGACATTTCATACTTGTATACAAGTGAATCAATCATGAAAACCAAGGAAACAAACTCTCCCGAATATCAAAATTGAATATTATAACTCTTCAGAAAGACCCTAATTGTACATAATAAAATTATAATAAATTAACAAAATTCCAAATTGGTTATTAATTAATTTATTAATTAATATTATTTCATTATCAAGGACATTAAGGGAATGTGTAGACCAACTACAGATAGAGGGTTATTTTTTTTCTCAAACCTCTATTTTTTCCATTTAGTTACATATTCTCTATCCTTACCCCAATGTAATTCATAATTCTTCTTACAAACTCAACCTACATATTTTATGTTATAAAAATATTTTCCTCACACAATTATTTTTTTAGGAGAATTATATGTTTTATAAGGTTTTATATTCAGTTCCTCGTAATAAAAAAGCTCGATTATAGGGAACATCCCAATTTCTTTCACATATTAAAGTACACATAATAATATATTTTAAGCCACTAAATATTAATAAAATCAATATTTTTTTTTCATGAAATTTTATCTTAGTTTATTTATTGTTTCAATAAAAATGTTCTTAATTTTTCCTATATTAACGAAAATTTATAGTTTTCCTTAAATCACACTAAAGTGGATCATTTATAATGTATCATAACCACTCTTTATTACATGTTTTCACTTATGTTTATAAATTTAAGTACCAATATTACTTTAATATTACACAAATTTAATTTAATTTCCTTTTATTTTCATGGATATAAAAGTTTGCAATTATATATTTTTTATAATTACAAATGATTTCCCCAAAAAACACTTCCTTATAAAGTAAAACCGTATTTAACATAATAAAGTTTCAATGATTTTTATAGGAGTATTTTCATCTATTTCAATGTCATATTATTAATAGTATGATTAATTGTTATTGAACCCTTATTTTATCTTCCAACATATTTTATTGAATGTTTTATGATTATTTTGACTATGGATATACTATCTTGGTTCTATTATCCAAATTACATTAGATATATTATGACTATTTTTATTAATTGGGATGTTATTTATATTTCTCAATGTAGTTTCAATATGAATTCATATGTAGATTTCAAATCACCACATTTATATGTGAAATTAAATAGACTTATTATGTGATGGGAGGGACCTATAATAGTCCCTCAAAGTAATGGTAGGTCTAATGGGACAAACTAGCCCGGGGTATTACTTATTTTTGTTTTATGCCTTATGGAAGCCAGTATTATATAATGTAACTAATTATTAATTTCATCATTATGATCTTTGTAATTGTTAATCCATGTGATTATTTAACTAATATAATATAAATTCATCTGTTTAAATTTTTTTAGCTATTTATATGAAATTATTTAGTCATATTTTATTTCTATCATATTATGCTTTAGTTTATATTTTTATGTATTTTTTTAGTTTTAAACATGACTTATTGTTTATATTTATTTAGGATAGATTACTCTACATTAATACCATTACTAAGCTTCTAATCTCTTCCATTTTTTATTTTTTATTTTCTCCATGGATTCCAAGATGAATTTTAAGATTGACATATTAGGATATTCAAGGTGAAAAGGGATGTTTCCAAAGGAGTTTCTATGTTTTATTTAATTTCAATTAATAATGTAAAACTTATTTTTATATGCAGTTTTTCATATCTACTAAACTATCCAGTCCTTTGGGATGTGATCTCTTATTCATAGTACTATTGTAATAAAGTAAGGCACCAACTCTAGGCTACTATGGTAATAGTCTTTATAGTTGTTATTAAAGGATTTTAGTATAATCATTGGAAAGTAGATTTAGGAAAACACTGATTAGGGAAATATTAACCTATAACTAAACTTGAGAATATTATCAAGGTAACCGTGATTATGATGTTTGGAATTGGTATACATCATGAATTACACTAGTTTTAAAAGTACATAATATAATCTAGTGTGTCCCATAATTTTGAAATTCCACCAAGTGGATGGAATGAATATAGTAACAAGGCATGTATCTCGTATTGTGAATTCCCACCAATGTAAGATAATGATGTTGGATCTAGAGCTACACATGATGTAGAAAAAATTATAACTACTTCACTACTATAAATTTGGTCTATTTTCATAGATTTATAGAAATAGTTAATAAAACCCATGGATATGTCCATCCAAAATCCCCGGGTTAAAGGTAAAATATGGTAGTACCTAGTGCCCTCATGCTTACTCTTCCCCCTCCCTCACGATTCCTTTGTAGCTCGTGATTCCTCACCCTCCCATTCCCACAAATCCATGTTGCCCTCATCCGCCTCCTCTAGCTCATCCTATCATTCCTACTAGGGTGCACCCAACTACCCATTCAAATAGCCACCCACCTACATGTCAACACGACTCTGAGATCCCCCCCCCCCCACACACACACCTCACTGTGACCCTCCTCCTCGAACCTGGCTTTTTAATGTTCAATATGGCTCTGAAGTGACTACAGCACCTTCTATGGTCATCCTCCAATACAGCAAACCCACCTACCCAAGATTCTTATCCTTCTACATAGACTCCTCACATCCCACTTATTTCAACCATATAATATGCTTTCTTTGATTTTAGATCCATAGCCTATCCAATTTCACCAGGTAAGAGTTTTTTTGACATATTTATTGTTATATTTATTCTTGATATGCTTTAGATATTTAAAATAATTTTATCTGGTATGTTTTCTTTGATTAATTGTCTTATTTTCATTAGGTTTGTATTAAATTATTCATTTCTCTCTTAGGTGTCAGGAAAAGTGTATTTAACAGTACCAATTATAGGCAACCCGTATTCAAGTTAAGTTATTCTCCCACATCCCATATATCAGTATGCTCATCTGATTTTAACACATTTGGAGTTAATATCCCACTACCCATATTCAATATTTTTTTGTTTCAAAACTAAATTTAAATATTAATGATAAATTCTTCGTTTCTATTTGATATCTTGTGATCACATGGTTTCATTTTTAACTTCATTTCTATTCGCTTCACGTAAAAAGTATTACCTATTACTTTGGCATTGATTATTCATTGTGAGTATCACTTATAGTTAGTCATTTAATATATATTTCGTGTTTGTTATGGTTTATAATAAAAAATTAGTTGTTTAGTAAAATAAATTTCATAATAACCAAACAGTGAAAGGATTTTAGAAAACATGATGGGAGTTTCCATTGATGTTTTCTTTCTTCCATCACTTTTTTATTTAATCCTTTTATGATAAAATATAGAATGTTTATTACTATTTTTATTATAAAATATAGAAGGGTTTATACATTACATTCATTTATTTTTTGAAATTTTTTACTAATATTTGTTGAAATTATATTTTATATAATATAAATTTTCCCCACTTCCATAGTTTCAATTTTTATTATTATATATTGTGTGTAATTTTTTATGAACATGATTTCAAAAAAACCCATAATTTTCAGTAAACATAAAAAAGATTTATAAATCATTAAAGTGTTCTTGGAAATCATATAGCATATTATAAGTATAGAGGGTGTTTTAAAATATTATATTAGTGTTACCTTTGTTATATCATTAGTAAAAATCTTATGTCATTCAAAATTATAAATTAATTTTGTTAGAAGATTAAAAATAATAGTGCGTGACTATTAGTTATGCGTGAGGACTAAATGAAACAACACAAGTAATAATACTATGTGAGTTATTGTGAAACTATGTTATAGTGATGTAAACTAGAAGAAACCATATATATGGTTAGAGATACAGTGTATAAGGATGACATGTTCTTATGTTGTGATAGTGGGAGTGCTCAGATAAAATTGACTATTTTATATTGACCACACATATATTTATCGATTTTATTCAAGCAAGATTACGGATCGTTATATCCTTCTTGTCTTCTCTTGACACACTATCCAAAATCATAAATACAATTATAGGTCTTAAAATGTTTTTATGCTTCCTAATATAAGGAAGATTTGTATTGATTATAGGGAAATGTCCTCTCTCTAGTGCATAAGATGGAGTTCATATTTTGTTACATCAACTTATACCCAAATATCATTCATCGATAAAGTTAGTAATGAATTGGGAACAAAGAAAATTATAAAAAAATAAAAATTCATTCAGTATTTCATTTTAATGAATTATAAAGCATCACTTGAACCCCAATATGCTATTAGCTAATCTTAATCATGTTAAAACAAATATAATTAAAATGAGAAAATGAATTCTTCCCATTGGTACTGCTAGTTTTAATCATCACTACAAATTTTTGGTCTCCACTCAATTATAGAAGACCCAATCTATGTTTTCATCACTTATTTTATACCTTATTATTGTTCTCATAAATTTTGGTAAACACTCCACATAGCCATGATAGGATAGAATTATAACACATGTAAAATAACACAAAATCACCACCTTAACTCCACTACAGATTCTTGTTTAACCATAATTTCTCAAATCAGGATCTATTTCCATATATAAAACTCAATAATATATTACCAAATTTAGGAATATACAAGGATAACCTTAATCCCAACATGTTGTCCATAAGCTGGTCATTTACTCCATGTGTCTTGATAACTGAACAATATATTCTATCACATTGTCAATATTCCCACCTCAATTGGCATAAAATATCACGCAAACTTTTATTTGATTACTCTCAATATATATCAATCCATTTCATACCTTTTAATGAAAAAACTACATTATTTCATTAATTGTAGACCTAAACTTCAGTTGGGTTCAAATACTATCTATGTTAAGTCCACAGAAATCTCTAAATTTATGGTGTTGTATTGTGAATTTTCATATATACACCACCAGTTGGTGTTCATAGCCTTCATTGATTTCCCTGAGTCATTTTAATTAATTAACTATTATTTAAAGTTGAAACATGATGTTTTTTATCCGAAAAATAGTGTATCCTTGGAATTTAGTTGATATCATAAATTGGATCGCCAAAATTTTTAAATCATAAAGAAATAGGGACTAGAAACATCTAATGCAAATGTAATGTTTCTTTGTCTCATCTTTCCATACACTTGGAATTTATTTTTTTATGTTGTCTTAAGAAACAATTCCCCAAGATTGTGCATAAAAATTCATGTTTTGGTTTCCAAGAAATTTAATGTATTCAGTGTAGCCAAGCTTCATTATTATAAATATTGGTGTCATATAGCATATCAATTAGATATTATTCTATAATATTAAATCATGAAACAATACTTATCTAATTTTCTTTAATAAAAATATTACAAATTTGTGATTAGACATGTTTTCTATAACACATTTAATTTCATTGAAACATATAAATGTATTAACTCTATAGGTAGAAGATAATTTACAATGTTATCCATATAATTATTTTAGGTTAATTTATAGCCTACATATAATAATATCTTATTATTGATCCTCCAAATATAATCTATTTGGATTCCATTACTGTTTTTATTGGTATATAATGTTTTTTTAGTAGTGATAATGGGTTTTCAATGTAGTTTACTATATCTTATTTTATTCAAAGATTCAAGGGAGTTAGTTACGAACGATTATAACTAATTGAGAAAGAAAATATCAAGAGAAGAAAGGTTATTCCATAGATATGGATAAATATAGTTGATATTTTTAATGTATGGGTCATGGAATTCATTGGTCAATTTACTAAATCTCATCTGAATGAGTGAATATTTTTTTCAATATACTATGTGACAATTTAGAATGAATCTATTGGATTACTAGATAGTATGGGTTCATATACGGTTACTGTTTTAGAAAATAAATATTTTATTTATATGATGTTCCTACAACTATAATAAAGGATAATGGATTCTAATTTAAAAATATTCATTTTTGAGAAATTATAAAAACTAATGTGGAATAAAAACAAAAGAAAAGAAAAAACTATCATCAATATATTAATAGGTATGCTAATGGTACCAAAAATGATTTAAGGGGACTATGGTGAAATCATTTTGAAAATCCTAACATAATTATGTAAATAACCAAGAAGATACAATTTAGGTATACAAAACAATATATAAGTCACCAATTATTATATCACCATCTATATTTGTATTTGGAAACATAATTATAGTTGTGTGCTGGGATTAATCATTGTTCATCCTTGGTCATTATGCTATTAAAATATATTACATGAGTGAATCAGAGAAAAACATATTTTATTTCATTGATATATGAGAAATCATAATGGATCCATATGAATATATAAGAATTATAAAGGATAAAATCCATAATTTTTCATGAAATATTGATTCATCATAATGAATCCATGAAGGTATAGATATTCCTATTATTAAATTTAAGACGAAAACTATATCTATGAAAAAAATTCAATATTGTCCATATCCATTATGGTAATATTGGTATACTAAAATGGAGCTGTGAAAATACTAGATAAGAAGGAGAACCATTCATAATGAATATTAAGATACGAAATCTATATTTTTAAAGTAATGTGGTATAGAAATAAACCATTAAAATGTTTGAAGAATAAGGATGTAAATGATGTATAAATGATGACTTTGGAAGTGAATATAATTAAAAAATTACATCTGAAACCAATGTTCACTTCAATCCACAATTATATTTCTTATAAATACATTGAACTTCCACACTCCACATATACATGCCAATATTTATTTTTAAGTTCACCCTTTCTATCTCACAACTGATTTTAAATACAATGGGAGGAAAGACCATCCCGCTATTATTGAGACTATCATATTTTAGAGTTTATCACCTAGTATCCATATTTTTGAGTTATTTCCATCTGATGTATGTGGACTAAATCAAAACTCTAGTAAATTGGGAAACTATTATTATGCAACTTATTGATGTTTTTTTTCATATGTCTTGGGACCATCCCATGAAATTCCGAAATAATATTTTTCATGTGTTTTGTTCCATTAAAAGTAATTGTGACTTTAAAAATATATTATTGATACATTTATGTAATGTTTGACTCTATTTATGTTGTCCTTTATTTCCTACTCATGCCACCTTTAAATAAAAATATATATCTTGAAATATTTTTAGTTTTATATTTTTCTATGCATTTCATTTTTCAATTTTTTTCTCTTAATGTGGTTTTTTGGGGGATTCGTTTTTGATTGTTAAGGTTATTTTGGAATTTTTATTTCTACATTATTTGACTCATCTCTTGGTTTTTATTTGACCATAGAAAAGGGAAGATAAGACATTATTTTTTTGATGCTAATCAACAAAATGAATTCACTAGATATGAAATGGATTTTCATGATCAGTCTTAAAGGTGTATCTTATTTTGTTATAATGATTCCAGTCTATGGTTCATGTATTATTTGTTGAAAAAATGGCATTAAAAAATCTTTTATTATTTCACCTCACCATGTAAATTTGGTGCTATGAATTGGAGAAAAAAATATTCCTTGAATTTCATCTTGATTCTGAAGAATTGTTTAACATTATATATTACTTAAAGCTAGTTTGTGATAAATTTAAAGATTGTAATTAGTGTTATAAACTATAGGTTTGTCACATACCTTGTGAATTTCTTGTTCTATAACTCTCTAACTTCATTAATTATTTATGTTAATTTTATTTGAATGAATTTATATTATGAAATTTATGTATTCTAGCTTTGTTTCATTATGATATTCTATATAAATGCACATTTATATTACCAAAAGTCCAATAATTGATGCATGTTTCATTTCATAATGATAAATTCATACTTTCTGATCTGATAAAGGTAATAATTTAGGGGATGTACTTTGATATTTTTTAATAAATATTTCCTATATTTCTTTGAATTCTAATTTAATTTTATACATAGATTATATAAAGTGTTTGGGTCTATTTCCTGTCATGGCCATTTATTCTTGTGTATTCTTTATTTAACACGATGTGATCAGTAACATTTTGAAAAATTCCCACATGCTTGGACGTCCTACCATGTCACTTCAAAATTATTTTTTGTTTGATATTAAGTATATTGATTTTGGAAAAGATTGTCACCCTTAACGAGTGATGAGAGTTACCAATGCTTGTTCTTCAAGGAATAATGCTTCTTCAAAGCATAATCCCACCTTAATTTTGATGTTAATTTTTTTAAAATTATCATTATGTTTGAAATATGAATTATTTTTACTTCATTTATTGTTTTTTTAAGTTCTGTATAATGGGGGATATATTTATCTGATTTGAATAAAACATAAAAGTGGGTACATGGAAAGGGGAACTAGCATGGGGGAACTAGTAGGGGTCCTACTGGAAGAGGTGGGGGTGATTGGTAGGGGTGGAGGGACAAGCAAGGGGTGGGGCCTGGAAGGTTTGGCGTGTGGGGGGGGGGGACTGACAGTGGTAGAACTAGTAGTGGGAGGGAAAACTGGAAGGGGGAAGAACTTGCATGGGGACTGGATGGATGTGGGAAAACTGGCAGGGGGAGGAAAAACTTTCATGGGGGACTAACAGGGGTAGATCTGGAAGGGGGTGGAAAACTAGTAGGGGAGAGGATAAACTGGCAGGGGGGACAAGAATGGGTGTGGAGCAAGATTTGGGGAACTAAAAAGGGGAGAACTGGAAGGGGGGAGACTGAAAAGGGTGGTGGGAGATTGGTAGGGGTGGGGTGTGGATGGAGACTAGCAGGGGGAATGGTAAGGGAGAGAAAATGGTTTGGGTGTGGAACTAGTAGGTAGTGGAAAAACATGAAGTGGAGATTCTGTGTTTCTATAATTTTTTATCCATTTTATTTGGTTTGTAGGTGTGGTTTCTCACCGTCACTATAAAATTAAATGGAAATATATATAATTATGGTTTCCAACCTAGGATATAGGTTTAATACCATAGTTTCAGGCCATATCTATAGGCATCACTCTTTTTCCACACCAATAGAAGCTATAGTCCACCAAAATATGGCTATTACCTATTTCCACAATTTAGTTCCCTATAGAAGTAGTAATAAACTGTGGTAATATACAAAATTTCAATTAGTATACTAAGACAATTGAGTTAGGTTTTGAAAAATATTATGGCATGCATAGAGGAGTCATATCCATAATGTAGTGTAACAATGTTTGACTGATTCATGAAAAAAAACCATCCACTATTCAATGTTACAAAAAAACCCATTTGCAGCTGAGTAATGGATAAGTCCCATATTGATGATATGTATCACATTGGGAAGTACTGAAATAGAGAATGTTTTCATTTGTAGTCTATCATCTATCAAGTGATGCAGATCAATGGTGACCATTAATTCAATGAAAAAAGGATGTGGAATAAATTAAAAATATTGACTATAATGATTTAAAAAACATTCTAGGAAAAATATTTCCCCCTCAAACCATGAAAATATATATTGAGGTAATTATTGATTCTAAGATAGAATAAAGCCGAAATGATTCCATGTATGAATCCATCATTACCAGGTTAGAAAGACATGATACAGACTACATATATAATCCAAGGAGAAGGATTGAATATTTCATTAACTATCTCAAAACCAATTCTAAAAAATTCTTTTATCTCCCAAACATCCTCATTATTCTAGGATATAATAACATGTTCCATAAAAATGGAGAATAATTTCCCATTACATATGGATTGATGGGTAGAATGATAATAAGAGTGATAAAGAGTACTCTAGAAAAAGAAATAAAAAAAGTGATAAATAAGGATATAGTTTTCAAGTGGTAATAATTGAAGAATGAAACATCAGGTATCATGACTTTTAGGAATGATAATTTTAAAATGTTTGAATAAAAAAACCACTATGCCTGTGATTATTGAGGCCTGAATGAAACCAACAATGGGAAATTCATCAGTTTTATGATGTTTGGACACTATCAATTTGATTGTTCTATACGTTAGTGGAACATTCCCTAAAAAGGACAAGGGAACTAGTGCATTATTATTCTGTCATTATAACTATGGTTGAAATTCCAAATGATATATTGGTAGGTATATTAATCATCGCATCAAATTTAGCTAAAGATTTACTGGATTCAGCATCATCACATTCTTTTATAACATCCCAATTTCCAATATAAATTACATTGTTTCAATTCACTTTAACTAGGATGCTTTCATTCAAAATTCCTAATGGAATACTTATTGAAACAAAGATGTGTTGATAAGCTCCAATTATGAATTGTAAACATAATCTAATTGAAGATTCTATTATCATACATATGGTTGATTTTGATATAATCTTTAGTATGGATTGGATTTCAAATTATAATGAAAATAATTTAATACAATGAGAAGAAAATTATTATTCATGATGAAGGAAACGAAATTATCATCATTATAGGAGAGTCCTGGTCTCCTTATTCATATGCGGATCCACCTCCAATGTTTTTTAAAAATGAGATTCTTTGAAAGGAAGAGTATTTTAAACCTAATGATGAAAACGGTGGTCTTTAAAATTGAGGATGTACCTATTGTCAAATAATAAATTGATTTATTTCCATAATATTTAGATGGAAATCTCATAGAGCATAAAATTGAATTTTATATTGATTTAATCCATATTTCCATACATATATCAAAGACTCCCTATTGAATGGTAACAATTGATTGAATTGAGTTAATGAAACAACAAGAGGAACTAAGTGATAAGGTAACTATATTCCCTTTTGTTTCAACATGGGGAGCTCCTATTATTTTCATTAAGATGAATAATTCATTTATAAGGATAATCATTGAATTTGAGAATATCAATTCTATTATGATAACAAATACTTATTCCTCTATCAAATGAATTATTTTAACAACTTTATAGAGCTCAATATTTTTCAGATATTAATATTCATTCTGGATATCTGCAATTACATGTGAAGAAGGAGTATATTCCAAAGACAACATTCTAAAAAGGTAGGGAAATTATGATTTTACATTATTTCCATTTGGATTGACTAATGCACACTTTGTTTCTAGGAATCAAATGAAAATAGAATTCATGGAATATCTTGATATTTATTTTTCTGTCTTTATTTTTAATATCATTCTGTATTTGAAAACCTATAAGGACCATGAAAACCACTTATGGATTTTTTTCTGTAGACTCTTAGATGAAAAGAGTTATATGGGATGTTTAGAAAGTGTGAATTTTTTCTTCAAATAGACTTTTTCATAGACATATTTTTTAAAGGGATTGAATATCAATTTTTCTAATGAAGAAAACGGAATCCAATGAATGGCGTACCCCAAAAAAATAAATTATGTTCATAGTTTCACTTTTTTACAAGTTATTATATGTGTTTCATAAAGAATTTTTCCTGGTTAGCTAACTCAATTAACCACATTTACTCATAATGGGGATTCTTTTTTGTGAAAAAAATAATGTGAAGAATGTTTTTTAAGAAATAAAGTGGATATTAGTTAATAATCTAATCTTGATTATACCATTAGAAAATGGTGGATTTGTAATCTATAGAGATGTATCGAAGAAAGGAATTTGTAGTTTACTTTGGTAGAATAATGGAGTTATTTCATATGCTTTATGGATGTTAAAAACTCATGAAAAGAACTATCAAACTAATGATATTGAGTTGTAAGATGTAATTATTACTGTAATGATAAGGAGATATAGTCTCTTTGATTAAATATTTTAGATATATGAATATCGTAAGAGTTCATATATATCTTCTCAAAGAATGAACACAATATAAGGAAATTGAAATGGCTCAAGTTACTCAAGGATTAGGATTTTTCAATACACTACCATCAATGTAAGGAAAAAAGGTATAAGAAGCATTGACCAAGAATTATCAAGGAATTATGAACAAAATAAGGATCGATTGGGATTTTTTGTACATTGATCTATTTATTATTGACAAGGGAATTAAAAAGGATAATTAAAAATTTCCAGTTTTCCTATTTTTATCCTATAAATACTTATTATAAAGTAGTAAATGTTTTTACATTGATGATGATAATTTTAAAAGGGAAATTAGAGATGTGGATGATGGTAAATTAGTAGACATATTATATAAAGAATGAATTTTGAAATTTTGAAAGGAGATTTGTTTTCCCTTTATACCTAAGATTAAAATTGAATTATTAGATGATTTTGATATCTTGAATATCTCTATACATCCTAGTATTAGTAAGATGTATATATATTTGAAGGAACATTTCTAATAGGATAATATGATATGGGAAATTATTGACTATCTATCAATATGTTTAGTTTTTCGATGGGAGAAACATAAAAAAACAACATCCTAGAGGATTCATGCAACCTCTTCCAATTTATATATAGATATGGGATGACATTACTATGGATTTTATCTTTTAATTTCCAAATACATCAAGAAATAATGATGCAATATGGGAAATTGTTTATCTTTTTAACAAATCATTACATTTCCTCACATTAAAGGAGGATTTTCCACTTGATCACCTTATATGACTCTATATTATTGATGTTGTAAGACATTATGGTGTACCTATTTATAATGTGTTTTATCATGATCCAAAAATTAAATTTAAATGATGGAAAATTCTGTAGGGGGGTCTTGATACCGATCATAATTTCAGCACTTCTTATCACCATCAAACTGAAACGCAGCCAAAAAGTATGATCCAATCTTTAGAATATATGTTGAGATCCTACTAACATGACTTTCACGGTATTTTGGTTTAGTATTTTTCTTTGGTAGTGTTTTACAAGGATAATCGTTTCCATTAAATTATTCAAATGGAGCCATATAATGTGTTATATAGAATGATATGTCACACACCAACTTATTGGGATATATTTGGTGAAAGAAAACATGTTTTCCTATATATTTTAGGGGAAACATATGTAAATACTTTTCAAACACATCTAACAATATATTAATGTCGGAAAAATAGTTTTTCTGATAGTCGAAATAAATAATTGGATATTAAATTTGGAGATTGTTTCTTCATGATGTTATATCAATGGATGGGTGTCATAAGACTTGGTTAGAAATGGAAAATGAGCCCCAAGTACATTACACCATTTGAAATTATATAGATAATTATATTTGTTTCTTTTCAATTGGAAATTCCACCTAGACTTTCTAAATGATGTAATATATTCCACATCTCTTTGCTATGGTAGTATATTCCATAACCAATGCATGATTTCCCTTTGTATGGAAAATAATTTTAACCTGAATTGTCTTACAATGAAGAGACTATCCATTTTCTTTACACTAGAAGTGTTGAATAAATAGATGACTCTGCTGGTAAAGGTAATTTGGAATAATAATACAACAGAAGAGGTGACATGGGAACTAGAGGAAATTATGCTAAAGAAGTAGACAAATATTTTTTTTAGGTAGCATTATGGAAATTTCATGGATGAAAATTTTGAAGAATGGGATAATATAATAACCAAAGACTTTTTGGTATCTCCCTTTTAAATATAAATTAATTATGTTCCATGAAACAACAAAATTATTACATGATATACTATAAAATATTATCATGACCATAGGAATACTAATATGACATTTAAGAATACTAATTGGGCCACAAGATTAGTAACCTCACATATGAATGTAAAAAAATAAGTTATCTTTTGAATGAAAGCATAATATATTTTTATCATAATATAAGTAGATAAATGTTTTAAAATTTATAAATTATTTATTATCATTTTTGTGAACTGTAAATGTTTATTTGGAATGTAAAAATTAATATTTTTATTAAATATTACATTTATTTCAAAAAAATATATTAATAAGTTAATATTTTTTATATTTTTATTAAAATATAATTTTATTAGAAGATAATTAATTTGTTAGAGATTCATAAAATCAAATATAATTTTAAAATATATACTTTTCTAATAATTAAGGATTTTAATTAAAAATTAAACATATAATATTTAGAAACATATTCACATTAATAGGGGTCCATTTTTTCATTCTAAATTTAGTGAAATCTGTAGATTGAATGATTTCTATTTTTATGAAATCATTGAATATTTTGTCTATAGTGGAATATAATAATTTATGATATATAAAATTATAAGTCAAATAGAGTATTTCTTGAGTCAATTATGATGTAAGGACAATAATATCAAACTCACCTTCTATATTTAATGTATATATTCATGGTAATTAGAACACTTTATATTCTTTTACCAAAATAATGAGCTAATGAAGAAGATAATTTTAAAAAACCCCTCCTCCATAAAAATTATCACCTCTCACAACCTCTACTCCCCACACCTCCAATTTCTTGATAATTTTATAATTTATTCCAAATCACAATATCAAACCTCTCCCCCACATTATATTATTTCTGGTCTATCCTAAAAGACTATTTCAAATTTCCTTATGGAGGTTGTCATGGAAATGAATTCTGGAGTAAAATCTCATTTTGTTCTTTTGTTTTTCTTTTAATTTCTCTTCTTTAATTATCCTTTATCTTCCTCAAAGATCCAAAAATGAATTATAAATGAAGTATAATATACATAATGTAAATTTATTTTGATAATGGATTATTCATCCTCAAATCCCTTCTTCATTCCATTGTATTCAAAAAAATGAAAATATCATCTATGATTTTCCAATTTACCACCATCATGGACATTTTATTTTGAGTACCTCCTATAAGCCTCTTCATAAAAAAATTATAATGAGTAAAAAATATATTTAAACTTATTTTAAATTTTTTTTATTGTTTTGGAACAATTATATATACATAATGTTAAATAATAAAACTAAACTATGGCATGATGATCGAAAAAATGGAAATATTTATCTAAATGGGTTTCAATAACATTTTATCAAATGAATGTAATTTATATAAGGAAAAAAATTATATAATACCATTTAATAATTTTTATGATCATTTATGAAATATAATTCCAATTTTGGATATCTTTTCCTAACTTACATGATTTTCCATACTTGTAAACAAGTGAAAAAAATCTGGAAATCCATGGAAATGAACAATCTTGAATGATGAAATTGAATCATATAACTCATAAAAAAGAATATATATGACCTTAATAAAATTATAATAAATGAAATAAATGTTTAATAGGTTCGTAATTATTTTATTGAATAATATAATTTCTTTACTCTTGACATTATGTGAAAGTGCAAATCACTTTTTTACATAAGGTAAGTGTTTGTTCCCAAACCCCAGTTTTTTCTTCAAGTTCTGCTTTCTCTATCCCTACCCTAATTGAATTATTTATTTTTATTATTAACTCCCCCTATATTATTTTTATGTGAGCCAAACATATTTACCTGTACAAATTCTTCTATCATTGATGAGAAATACCTTTTTTATAAGGATCCATTTTAAATTCCTCCCAATAAGGAAGCCCCATTAACAGGAACATCCCAATTTCATAGCCATTTTCATGTACAATCTATAATCATTTTTATTCTGCCAAAAGTTTTATAATATAATTTTTTTTTATAATGAAAAAATATCTTAGTTCATTTATGGTTTTATGCAAACAATTAATCATTTTTTATCATTAAAGTCTCTTTTATATTTACCCTTAAACTGCAATGAAGTGGTTCATTTTTAGGGTTTCTTAAACACTATTTTTATATATTTTCAATTTATATCCAAAATTATTGTATAAATATTAATTTAATATTCAAAAAATAAAATTACATTCCCATTAATTTTTTGGGATATAAATGTTTACAATCTAATTTTTATGAAAATTACAAATTATTATCCAAAAGAACTATTCATTCTAATCTAAAATGAAATGCCTCTCAATAATTTATCATTGATTTTATTAGAGTGTTTTCATAAATTTCAATAACCTATATTGAATATAATTATTAATTGATATTATTCCCTTATTTCCCTATTTACCATATTTTATTGAATGGATTATGATTTTTTTGAAAGTAGATGTTGTGTCTTAATACCGTTTAACATATTAATCTTGAATGTTTATGATAATGCTTACCGATTAAGGATATAATTTATATTTCATAAAATAGTTCCAATATGATTTTATATGTTTATTATGATTCACCCCTTTCATATTATGTATGAGTTGGACTTAATACGTGATCGGTGGGGCCCGTTATAATCACTTGTCACATTAGTAGGTATCATGAGAGAAACTAGACCATATTTTTACCAACTTATGTATTGATTTTTTGTCAAAACCTTGATTATATGATGTCTGGAATTATTTATTCACACATTATGATATTGGTAAATGATATTTCATGTGACTTTTATACAAGTAGAATATTAATTTTTACTTTTCATTCTCATGTTTTTATTTATTTTGAATTATTTATTTATATTTTATTCATCCCATATTATGATTTTGTTTATGTTTTATTGGAATGTGACTTTTATTATTAAATTTTCCTTATTGTTTATGTTTATTAATCATAGCTTGAGATGTATTTATTACCCTTATTTGTCATCTTATAAAACACATTTCTTATGTATTATTTTTACCCAGGATTCCATGTTGTATATTATGATTGACATGTAGGGATATTCTAGGACAATAGGGATGTTTCCAAAGGATTTTATATGTTTTATATCACTTTATTTTGTAATGTAAAACATATTTTTTTATATCATTTTGAAATTATAAAAAAATTGTCACTTGGGTAGGTGATTACATGTTCATAGTACCAATGTAATAATATATGGCATCATCTTCAGGCCACTAGGGTGGGGTCCTTACACTATAGTCCATGCCAAATTCTTAGATGTCATACATGCACAAAAATAGGGATTATTAATATAATATTATCTATAATATATAATATATAATTATATAGAATTATAATATTATTAAATGGATATATATATATATATATAATATAATACTAATCTCATTTTAGTTACCTTTCAAAAAATATTTATAACAAAAACTATAATCAAATTATTAAAATAGAAACTATTAATTAAATTTTCATTAAATTACCAATGATAAATTTAATATATTAAATAGTTGACGTAGTAATAAAAATAAAATAATCTCTTACGACAACTAAAATATCATTAAACAATATTAAATATTTAGTCAAATATATATCGCATTTATAAATTTATAGGTAAGAATTAATTAATTTAATCTAAATTAAATATAATGTGGTATCAAATTATATAAAAAATTGGAAAATTAAATATAAAATATTTAAAACAATTCTAATATAATATAAATTTAAATATTAATGGGATAAGATATCAAAAAAGTATATATATTGAGAAAAAAATTGTTCAAAGAAAGTGTAACCTTCTTTAATATTGAATCGAAGGCATTATGAGTAAAAAACATGATATAATATATTTTTACAATAGATAAAATATTTTCTTCCAAATATAACTATAATATGAATCTAATCAATTCAAGCATTATTTCTGTAGGAAACAATAAAAATTCTTACGAAAAAGATATTGTAAAAACTCAAAATATATCCACTTCAGTCTTCTCTAAAACTAAAATTGTTTTGATATTCTTCCCTTTTAATATCTCTCTATCTCTTATACTCCTAATATTTTTCATCATGGGACTCATCTAACATTAAATAATATTTTTTACATTGAATTTAAAATATTATTGTATCTTATATTTTTATAAATGTGAAATTATTTTTCTAATAAATATAAAAAAATAAACATCATACGATGATATAATGTTTCATTATGTTATAAGATGTTATAACCCAACCCCTAGGGCCCGTACTGTGACTAACCCAGGCCCTCCATCCATAGGCCAGGGGCTGGCGACTAGCACCGAAAGGCATACTCCCTAAAACAAGAAGGCATTCCATTTAATCCTATACAGACACATGGTCCAAAAACATGGCAAGAAGTAACTGTGATGTAAATTGATATAGTAAAATAGTGTTGAAGGTAAAAGGGGACAGAATACAAGCCCAACTATAAAAGTTAATGTACAACTGAATGAAAGAGGAAAAAATCCATTGGGTCGTCCTCTGAAGTTCCTACCTGAAGGGTAGGTACAGATCGCCTCCTCAGCACTCCACATCTACCTGTATCCTCTACATATCATCTAGTTCTGGCTCCCTCAAACCTCAACCCATCTTCTCGTCTTCTGCACAAGACACATTAAGGTACAGTCATAGCTTGTGGAGGGGTGAGTATAATGATACTCTGTAGGGACCTCGATTCCTCGAAGGTCTCCTATTGTTCCACAAAGAAAAACCACAGGGTAACACCATGAAGGTATATTACCACATAGGTTAAGTGAAACATTGCATAACCTCAACCACTAGCACAAGGTGACGACAGGTCACACCAACATTTACTCTAGAGGTAGTAACAAGTAATATTCCCCATCACAACGTCGAACACCTTGGCTGCTGGAGAACTCCTCCTTTATCGAGTACCATCGGCCTGCCGCGTCACATAGCGGTGCTTCCCACTAGCATTGGACTTATGAGGTACTCCTCCTATCATGTACCGTGGGTCTACTATGTCACATAGAGGTGCTCCCCACCATGGGTATGCTGTATCCCAAAGAGGCGCTCCCCCTCGTGGTCTGCTGAGGTACCCCTCCTATCAAGTACCATGGGTCTGCCACATCACATAGAGGCACTCACCATCATGGGAAAGCCACATCACATAGAGGCGCTCCCCAAAAGGTTTGTCGAGTTACTCTAAGTTGTAATGGTCAGTAGTCGTCAAGTCTTATTCCAGTCGTAGAGTTATGTACGTAGCGCACCTGGAAGAAGTGCTCTCTAAGACATTGGTCATACCTCAACCATCCCAAAGTCCCATGAAGAAGTATTTAATGTTCTTTCACATCATAAGGGACCCAATGTAATAGACGGCGCGTCAATCAGACGCTCGGGCTATATGTTATTAGCATTTCCACTCTGAGGGCCCGGTTTCATTCGAGGATCGATCCAACCTGGCAGTACTCCAAATTTTCCAAAACTAATGTGGAGTATACCCAAAGGAAAGTCTCGATCCAAGGATTCTTGTGTAATAGATGGTTCGTCAAATACATGTCTGGTTCTCATGATATGGCTATAAAGGTGAATATGGTTCTGAATGGTCTTGGGTCCAGTCTGACCCAGTCTGACCAACCCGGCCCTACTCGAGGTGGGCCGACCCAAAATGGGTCCGGCCCTGATGGTTGGGCCTTGGGGGGCCTAACCCACGAAGGGAGTGGCCCGGACTAGCCTAATGGTGTGGCCAGATGGTACGGCATGAAGGCGTGGCCCACTGGGCGTGGCCCGTTGTGGTGCAGCCCGCTCAGCTGGTGGTCCGCTGAGGCAGGGTCTGCCATGGCCAACCCCCAGGGGTAGGCGCCCTCCAGTCTACTTGAACAGTTTGTGGATTGTTCGGCTGCTGAAACGCAGGACCCGCCGGAGGGGTCCCTCCTGGTGTGGGGCTTTCGCCGGACGGCCGGCCAAACATCTTCCAAGCAGCACAGTCCCATGTCGTATCTCTTCCATGACCGACCAGATGTCGGCTTCCCTTCAGCCTTCTCCACTTCCATGCGGCCAGAACCTCCTGCTCCACTGACCGGCGTGCTGGCCACCTCCTCTTACTTCACTGCGACTGATGGGTGGCCGCCTCATGCTCATCCAGTGGCACAGATGCACGACACCACTCCTTTATATGGTCGTTTGGGTTTCTACCACCTCCTTCTTTTTTGATCCATTGTTGTTTCCTTCCAATATCAAAATATTAAACGATTGCATATTCGTGATCCTTGGGTCGAGGGCTCCACATCCATATGTTGCACTCAACCAAATATTTTGTTTCCATCATCAATAAATATTTGGCATTGAAGAATGCATGAAGAACACGAGGTGAAACAAAAAGGGAAGAGACAAGGTTTAAGTGCTGGTTGATATCCATGTTCGTTTGTCCATCATCTTCATGAATTCAGAATGTAATGGATAAATAAATTAAATTCAATCATATTAAAAACATCTACATCAACCTGGAAATATTTATGCATAATTGCACAAGAAGAAATAATTCGTGGATGAAATAGTTAGTGAGTTGATCCACTTTCATAATTCAGAAGTGAAGAACATGGGAAACAATAAACAAACATATTTAGACACCTAACTCGATTTTCTGAGGGAGGTGGTGTAAGGAAGAAGAATAAGTTATTGAAGAGCGTTGGCGTTCGTCGCTTCCGAAAGATGCTTCTGATCTAGGCTCAGGGTCGGTTCCTTGTTCTTTATTGGGGGAGGTTCTTCATTGGAGAATTCTCTTCTCGGTTCTCCAAGGCTCTCCCAACTCTCCTATTCCAACAATTTCCATCCAGGAAATGAGGAGCCAAAATATTAAAATAATTTAATCAATTTAATTAAAGTTTGCACAATTAATTATGTTATGTTGGCACATTAATTCGAGGGAGAAACCAATAGTCACCTTAGTCATTAAAGATGGAGCTCAAGGGTCAGGTGGTCCCAACCATTAATTTCAAAATGGGAGGTTTCATGATCGGGTGGTCCCCACCACCGAATTCAAATTTGAGGTTTCACAAAGTAAATTAAAAAAAGTTATTTTATTTTATTTTATTTTTTTATTCTTTTATCACACCCATGAAAAGTATGAAAACTATCCTTCACCCTCGACCTACTGCACTCATGGTGTAGATCTCTTTAAGAGAATTTTAGGGCTATGAGTTCAACGGTGTCATCATATTTCAATTCCGACCACCAGTTAAAAAGTTACAAAACACCACTCGCACGTTTACTGATTGTACATGAAAAAAATTTCATAATATTATTAACTGTCACCCCCAATCCACATTGGTCAAGGGTAGGATTTTACTAAGTGATACATGCCCCAACGAACCCAACGATACTCTCGAATTTCCAGTCCATGTTTCCATTTAAAAGATATGAATTTTACCATAAAATAATTGTCACTTAATTTTTTTATTTACAGACAAAAACTAACTTTCACTAGTGGCTTGCGCTGGCCAATGTTAGTATCTACCTAAAGAAAGAATACCCTCACAAGTTCAGCAGTGGTCTTGGATTGTTAATCTGAGTTACCATTTGTGAGTTATAATAACTTGAAAATTAAAATAACTTTATTTAATTATTTTATTTATGGTTATGTCATTTATGGGTTTTCTCATAGGAGGCTCGTGCCGACTATAATTTTGTCACCCCTAGGGTAAACCTACCATCCAAATAAGAAGTGTTCCCCCATATTTCTGATCTAAGTAACCATTTTAGATTAATTTCTCTTTTTTATGAAAACTTCTTACACGCACTAATTAAAGCTTAACAAAACTTCGATGAATAATTCCAGGCACTCTAGGCCTCGGAATCATGTGCCATCAGATTTCAATATCTCAAAATAATTTCATAAAATTAAAAGAAAATTTATACAGAATTTCTGAGACATTACATTCTCCCCAGCTTAGGGATTTATGTCCCTGAAAGCTACAACATAGGATATGTAAACAAATTGGGGTACTGGGAATGGATCTGAGCCTCTGGCTCCCATGTGTTCTCTTGGAGGTTCCCATGCTTTCAGCAAATGTGCACTAGAGGTATCTAATGCCCACAAAGGACTAGCTCCTATCGATCCACCTTCTCTATTGGTGCCACTATAAACGTCCCCACATCTTCTAAGTCTAGCAAGTCGGGGCTGATGACTTGAGAAGGGTCATGCATGTATCTCCTCAGTTGGGATATATGGAAGACGTCGTGCACTCTATGGAACTAAGGTGGAAGAGATAAGTAGTAAGACACCTCGCCAACTCTGCTGAGGACCTGAAAGGGTTCAATAAACCTTAGATAAAACTTATTGCCCTATCCAAATCTCTGCAGACCTCATCGAGGTGAGACCCGTAGAAAGAAATAGTCACCATCCTCGAACTCAAGAGGTCTCGGCCTCCTGTCCAAATAAGACATCTGCCTGCTCTATGTAGACTTCACCTACTCCTGGATGATCTGGACCTTCTCTGTGGTATCATGTACCATCTCTCATCCCAGGAGTGATGACTCCCCAGGGTCAGTCCAGCACAGTGGTGATCTGCAAGTTCGACCGTACAACTCCTCGAATGGTGCCATACAAATAGTTTAGTGATAGTTGTTGTTATACGCAAACTCCACCAAAGGCAAGTGATTGTCCCAACTGCAGAAAAAATCAAGGATGCAAGCAAATAGCATGTCCTTGACGGTCTTAATGGTCTGATCTGTCTGACCATCCATTTGAGGATGGAAGGCGGTGCTCAACCGGTGTTGTGTCCCGAACGCTTCCTGCAACCCCTTCCATACTCGGTAAGTGAAACATGCATCATGATCCTAGATAATCATAGATGGAACTCCTCAAAGACATAAAATCTCTTGTATGTAGAGGTTCCCTAATCACTCTACTGATCTCGGCTCTCGGATATGTAGAAAGTGGACTGACATAGTGAGTCAGTAAATGATCACCCAGTTAGAATCATAACTCCTGGATGTGTGTGGAAGTCCTATCACAATGTCCATGGAAATTCCATCCCACTTCCACTTTGTCACCTCTAAAGGATGATTTAATCCTGCTGGAACCTGATGTTCTGCCTTCACATCCTGAATGGTGAGGCGCCAAGGGACAAACTCTATCACCACCTACTTCACTCTCGGCCACATGTGCTGACGTCGGTGGTCCTGTTACATATTCTCCATTCCTTGATGTATCGCTAGAGGGGATGTATGGAACTCCCTCAAAACATACTTCCTAAGGATCACTAGTGCCACATTACTCCCTCTAAAGATAATTACATGCTCCCCACCATCATAAAATAAATCAGGTGCGTGTTCTATGGATATTTGAGCATATCAAACCCCACAGTCTATGTCCCCAAGCTGCGCCTCCTTGACTCACTGATGGAGTGGGGTAGTGACTGTCAGAGATAGAAGATAAGCTACCCCATTTCAATATACATAGGATATCTGCAATGTGGCTATCTACTCTGTCACCTCACTCAACAAATTTATTCTAGATCTCTTGCTAAGTGCATCTGATACTATGTTGCCCTTTCTAGTAGTATATATTATCACAAAGTCATAGTCCTGGAGGAACTCAAGCCAAATCCAGCATCTCAGTTTCATGTTCCTCTGAAAAAAGATATACCTGATAATATTTTTATCAGATTAGTGCCTCCATATCTTTAGTGCAAAGACAACTGTTGTTAACTCCAGGTCATGGGTAGCATAGTTCTACTTTTTATTCTCTACCTAAGCTCCTGAAATCTCTTCTAAAAATTCCCCATCTATAGGAATGGATCCCCTTTTTCGTTACAGCTGAAAAGGGTTCCGCTACCCTGAAGAAGTCAGGAAAAAATCTCTGGTAGTACTTATCAAAAGTAGATTTACCAATCCCTTCGGGGATGTAATCCTGGTATCAACTTTGGAAAAGATATCCCCATGATCTGACACTCTTGTTTGGAACTGAAAACTAAAAATGCTGGCTGCCATGAGGGTAGGTCTAGCCAACTCAAGATTGATCGGCTACACCCTCTTATGCATCAATTTATCCTGTGCTGCATGGTTTTCCTCTTTTGCTGACCAAAGAAAATCTCATTCCAACATTGTAGGTAAACCACAACCATTTTCCTAGTATAGTCAATATCAATATAAACTATGGATGTACAATCCATACCCAAAATAATGTCATAAGGCCTCGATGTTGTCATCAAGAGGTTCCAAATGAAACTCTCTCCCTAAGGGTCAGATCACACCGTTGGCGTAAGTGTGATTATCGAGTATCCTCCCAAAGGTATCTCCATATGTGAGGGTAAAGTCAACGGCTTAACCAGAAACTCTAGTTCATGTACTAGATTTGTGGAAGGAAGGAATGATTGGTACATATGTCTATCAATACAGTAGAAATTAGTAGACATAGAAAATACCTCGAATCATTCCTAGATCCCTTGGGTCGCACTCCTTGACCGCATGTAGCTACTCCCATGTCTTATCCACCGGCACCCTGAGCCGGGTAAGAACCACATTGGGGTGGTGGTAGTGACATGTCGAAATGAACACCACCTCATGATGCTCTCCTAACTCTACTTCCACATCTGTAGCCCTGCAGATTCATCTGTCCTTATCACATCCTTTTCCTGAAATATTTTTTACAAGCCCAAGTATCTAAGACTGGGGCCAGTTTCTTACATTCTGACTACTAACATTCACTGGTGGTATCTGTTCAACCAACGAAAATTCAATATCAAAGTTTCCCTCAGGAACGCTAACATAGTTAGGAATTTATTGAGGACTAGTGTTGGATCGAATGTCCTTAATCACACCGCGCTCAGAGGTCCAATCCCTGAAGCACTGACCCCATTATATTCATAGTGTACCTATCAGGGTCGGTACACCTCGATGAATAAAAATCTACCAACTTTTTGTCATTCTGAAGTTGTAGATGCTCTAGGGATCAATAATCCCTTAGCTCTTTGTGGAAAGAGACCCCCTTCTCTGAGGAAGCTTCTCAAGCTTGTCCACAGAGAAAGTCACCTCTTTGCAAGATCAGGGTAATCTAAACCTTTTCATCGTCCTGTTGATCCATGTAGAAGGCTCTCTACTGGGACCACCATATGATCAAATGGTGCAATGGCTAGATAGAAACTCAGCCACCTCCGCAAGCCGGTCCTTAGCCACCTATTAGTTGGGCTTTCCTCGGAACCTATGTGGTATCTGATGCAAAAACATGTGTAAGTCATAAAGTCGACATGCGTCCTCAACCGGTACCTCTAGTTGTAATTGCTGACCAATGGGTAGTGATATAGTTGATGCACTAACCGAAGGTACTATCTCGTTCAACCATCCATGTACTGAAGCCTCATCACTATGCGGACCATCCTCATTGTCACTAACTGAAAAAAAAAATAGTAGCTAATATCACCATCTCCTCTACTAGTGTCTCAACTAGGTGAAAATCTCTTGCTACTGCCTCCAGCCAGTCCTCAGCCTCCTGCGGACCCATCTCACCTCGGAACCTCCAAGGCCTCTACCACTGGAACTCGTGCAATGCACTCTGTTAGCATGAACCCTCTACTAGTGGGGCTAGTGGAAACGATTGTCCAATTTCTAGTGGTGCTTCAGGTACACCACCCAAAGGTGCCAATGCCGTATGGGGTCCCTACACCGAGACCTCACCACTCAGTGGGTCGTCATCACGTACTCTCTCAAGAAACCAGGGTGGTTGTCTTTGTGGCAGCATCCTAATAAATAATAGGTGCACCATGGTCATTAATTTATACCTGGTGAACTGACCCAAAAGAAATCAAAAGGAAAATATTTCAAAAATATACGTAATCAGTGTTTTTGTGAGTTGATTTGGAAATCAATATTTAGGGTCCTGGTGTATGGATACATCTGCTGCCGCACCAACATTGGACTCACTGAACATAAAAACACACTCATAACATTAAACACTGTTGCTTCACAAAAATAATCAGAGTCCTAGTTCTTCGGTAGAACCGAACTCCTCTGATACCAATTTGTTAGGACCAGTCCCCCAGGGCTCATGCCATGACTACCCCTACCCACCTTCCCTAGCCTAAGACTGGCCACTAGAACCAAATGGCATACTCCCTAAAACTGGAAGGCATTTCCTTTAATCATGTTCAAAAATAAAGTCCAAGAACATGACAAGAAGACATTGTGAAGTAAACTATGGTAGTAAAAGGGTGATGAATGTAAAAGGGGGCAGAATACATGCCCATCTATAAAGGTACAAGTACAACTAAAAATAAAATACAACTAAAAGAAAAATGAAAATAGCCATTGGGTCATCCTTCGAGGGTCCTACCAAAGGGTAGGTACAGATTTCCTCCTCAACACTCTGTGTTTTCCTGTCCCTTCTGAGTACCATGTGGTCCTAGAACCATCAAAACTCATCCCTAATGCTCTTCATCTGCACAAAACACAATAATGTGTGAGCATAGCCTATGCATGGGTGAGTATAACGATACTCAGTAGGGACCCCGAGACCCCAAAGGTCTCCTAGAGTTCCATAATGAAAAACCATAGAGTAACACCATGAAGGTAGATTACCACACAGGTAAAGTACCACAAAGGAAAACCTCAATCACAAGTACAAGGTAAAGATAGCTCACACAAGGATTTATTCTAGGGGTAGTAACAAGTAACATTCCATGTCACAATGTCGAACTGCTCGGCTGTTGGAGAACTCCTCCTCTATCGAGTACAATGGGTCTACCGCATAATAGAGAGGCGCTTCCCACTAAACTTGGACTGTTGAGGTACTCTTCTTGTTGATTATTGTGGGTCTGTAGAATCATACAATGGCACTCTCCACCATGGGTCTGCCGCATCACAATGAGGTTCTCTCCCTCGTGTCCTGCTGAGGCACTCCTCCTATTGAGTATCATGGGTCACCCGTGTCTCACAGAGGTTCTCCACACTATGGGTCTACCTCGTCACATAGAGGTGCTCCCCACTGGGCCTATAGAGCCCCTTCGAGTCATAATGGTTAGTAGTCATCATGTCTCAGCTAGTCGTAGGGTTTCATATGTAGCTTTCTTGGAAGAACCTCTTCCAAAGCCATTGGTCATACATCAACCATCCTAAAGTCCTACAGAGATGTATCCCAAAGGTATTTCACGTCATAAGTGACCCAATGAAACAGACATCACGTTAATCAGATGTTAGGTCTGTAATTTATTATCATTTCCACTCCAAGGGCCTAGTTGGATTCGGGGTTCGATCCTACCCGATCGTACTCCAACTATATTCAAAAATAAATTGGAGTATACCAAAAGGACTATCTTGATCCAAGGATTTTGGTGCCACAAACATTTCGTCCAATGGATGCCCGGTTCTCATGATATGGCCATAAAGGAGAAAATGGGTCTGAATGGGTCCGGGTCTGGTCTGACCCCGTCAGACCGACCCGACATGGTCTGACCTGACCCGGTTCGGTTTGACCCAACCTGACATAGGTCCAACCAGGATGGCCTAGGCCTGGGCGGGCCCAACCTACAATGGGGGGCAGCCCGACCCAGCCCACTGGCGCAGCCCCATGGCATGGCCCGCTGGGTGAGGCCTGTTGCAGTGTGGCCCACTCGATGGGTGGGCCACCGAGGTGGGGTCCTCCATGACTAACACCTTGCGGGAGTTTCCCCCCAGTCTTCCCAAATGGTCCATGGACCATTCAGATGCTGGAATATAGGACCCGCTGAAGGGGTCCCACCCGGTGTAGTGCAGCTTTCCAGAAGGTCGGCCAGACCTTTTCCCAGTAGCACGGTCACACGCCACTAATCCACCTCAGTCAGCCAGAAGTCGGCCGCCCTTAGCCTCTATCAAGACCGCTAGCTCTAATACCGGTGAAGATGTGCACAACCGCTACGCTACGCAACTATCCACCGTGTCGGCCACCACCTCTTTTTTTGACGCGGAAGACGGGTCACAACCTCCTCCTTATCATGCGGCGTGGATGTGTGCCACCCTTATTTCATGTGGCTGGTTGGGTTCCGACCTCCGCCTTCTTCCGCAAGCCATTGCGTTATGTTCCAAGCCAGAAAAATCAAACGATCGCATATTCATGATCCTCAGGTTGAGGGATCGCATCCATATAAAAAGCCCAACAAAATATTTTGTTTCCAGCATCTAGAAATATTTGGATTTGAAGAAATCATGAATAACGCGCGGTGAAACAAAAGGGAAAGAGGCAAGGTTAAAATGTTGGACGATGGTCATGTTCGCATGGCCATCACCGTCATTAATTCAGAATATCAAGGATCAATAAATTAAATTCAATAATATTAAAAACCTCTACATCAACATGAAAATATTTATTCCCAATACCTTAAGAAGAAATCATTCTCCGATAAACTAGATAGTGAGTTGATCTGCATTTTTTGTTTAGAATAGAAGAATGTTTGAAACAATAATCACATAGATTTAAAACCCTACCTCAATTTTTCGAGGGAGGTGGTGTGAGGAAGAAGATGAAGTCGTTGATGAACATCAGCGTTCATCACTTCCGCATGATGCATCCGATCCAAGAATAGGGTGGGTTCCACGTTCTTCAATGGGGGTTGTTCTTCATTAGAGAATGTTCATCCTGGTTCTCCAAGGCTCTCCCAATGCTCCATTTCCTGTTATTTGCAACCTAGAAATGAGGAGACAACATATTAATATAAGTTTATCAATTTTATTAATGTTGTCGCATTTAAGTAGGTTATGTTGACACATTATATCGGGGGAGAATCCAAGAGTCACCTCCCACAATAAATAAGGAGTTCAAGGGTGCGGTCTTCCCCACCATTAATTTCAAAATGGGAGTTTTCAAGCTTGGGTGGTCCACACCACTAAATTCAACAAGGAGGATTCACAATGTAAAATAAAATAAAATATGTTTTATTTAATTTTACTATTTTATTCATTTAACACAACCATGATAATTCTGAAAACTAACATTCACCCTCAACCTACTGCGGTCGAGGTGATTATCTTCTAAAGCGAATATCAGCACTGTGAGTTCAACAGTGTCCTTTGATTTCAATTTCGAGCATAGGTTCAAAAGTTACAAAATACCGCTTGCACCTTTACTAAATGTACCAAATTTTTTTTTGGAAAATTATTAACAGTCACCCTCGACTCGTGTAGGCCATAGTTAGGCTTTTCCAAACTAAAACACACCCCAAAAAACGCAATAGTACTCTCATATTTCCAATCTGAGTTACCGTATAAATGTTATGAATATTACAATAAAATAATTTTCACTTAATTATTTTATTTACAACAAAAAATGAACCTTAACTGGTGGCTTATGCTGGCCAATGTTAGTATCTTCCTAAAGAATGAATACCCTCAAAAGTTCATCAGCGGTCTTAGATTTTTAATTCGAGTTACCATTTCTGAGTTATAATAATTTGAAAAATATAATAACTTTAACAAATTATTTTATTTATGGTTATTCCATTTTTTTGTTTTCTCACAGGTGGAACATGCCAACTAAAATTATTTCCTGCCTAGGGTAAACCCACCATCCTGAGTGCAACGGTGCCCTCTAAATTGTGATTCAAGTAACTGTATAATAGTTATTCTATTTTTTCAGGTAAACTACTTACACGTGCTAATTAAAGCATAATAGCATTTCGATGGATCATTCCGGGCACTATGGGCCTCAGAATCACGCACCGTTAGATTTTGCGGTCTCGAAATAATTTTATATAATTAAAAAACGTTATCCAAATATTTCTTGGACATGAAATTAGAACTCAATGAATCATATGAAAATATATCAAAACAACTTTGTTTAAATCCAATATATTATGGAAAGAATCGTTATTCAAACATGGTTGATAGGGAACCCATAAAAGACCCATATTCCTAGAAAATACCTGATCCAAAATCTAGAAGAAAATATTCTATTAAATATGCATGTCCCATTTTAAAATTTGATTTCTTGAAGTCCATGTGGCTTGAAATCACCTTTCCTTGGCCCGAAATCCTGTTTTTGGCCTAAATTCCCCTTAGGTGAATAATATATATATCATTCCCATATATGACATAGTTTCTACTAAATATTCACATCTACTATAGTGTGACTACTTCTATAGTGTTATCAAAAATATAATACAAATATAGTACATATTATAATACCTTGTGAAGATCCACCAAACATAAGGACATCAGGGGTTGAACCCCCAACCTCATGGATGTGGAGCACCAACACATACCACCCAAGTGTAGGCTGGGAAATAATTATATGAAAATATATAATTACACACATAAAATATATACAATTTATCAGCTTTTTTATTAAAAAATAAAAATTAACTAAAATAATGTAACATTTACTAAAATAAAAATGATTATTGTCTTGGAAAATCAACCTCATGTTATTACATTATCATATATAAGATTGTAATTTTTTTAAATTCCACCATTTAAACATCATAGGACATGATTTTACAATTATTAATATATGTGATCCACTAGGGAATTATATCAAAAAGAAATGGTTATGTAATAACCCATTAAGTTGATAAAGACAATAAAACATGATGATATGGAAAAAACTTGAAGAATATTGGGATATAGAAGGACATAATTGAAACCAAAACAAAAAATAAATAGGAAAAATATCATTAATACGAAATTTAATAACATTAATTTTCCTTAATAAAACCCTTATTATGTTATTGGTGAGGTCACGAGTAATACCCCAATAGAAAATCTAATATGAAAGTGAATTAAAAGTATAAGCTAGATTATGTAAACAAAAAATCCCAAGAATTACCCACAAGGAAAACTATTAAATACCATAAGAAATAAAAAATGAAAATCTATATCTTAATCCAATTCGATGTACTCAAAAAAATAATTAATAATGAGTATATAATACATTAATATCATAAAATAAGAGAAATTAAAAAATAAATAATAATTATAAAAATAACATAAAAATTAAGACATTAAAATCTAACCCATCACTGGAAATAATCTTTTTTCATAATCCAACCATTCCCAAAATCTATTACCACACTATTTGATAAATATGTAATATATATATATATGGTAATAGTTACTTTAGGAATATAATATTTCTAATTCTTATAATCCATCATGTACAACTTTAGGAAAACCATACTAATAAATTAGTGGATGAAATAGATATGGAAATGAATCTGAATTTCCTAGTGATCTATGTAGCTTAATTATGATGTGGTTAGTCAATATGAACCAAAATTTAATGAATTATTTTTTCTCTCAATTACCACCCTCCAAATATAAATTTTGGGGACTATTAGGGTGAAAATATCTTCTTATAAATTTCAATCATAATACAATACATGAAAATCAGTAAATAGTCAATAAATACATCTCATATTATTTTTAATGGTATTAACCAATGTGTTTTACAATTTCCTTTCTCTTTTAAGGCTGTGTTCAAGATATATGTGTTACATTAATATGATAACTTTAATACAAATGGAAAATTTATAACCCTTAAGCCATGGTTATCTCTTAATTGCATTTATAATCTCTGAATTTGTTCATTATACTAGCTCACACTAGTTTACAATTGAACTTTGAAACAACACTAAATAATAATATCCTCATGAATATCATGGATGACATTTGATAATGATAGTATATATTCCTCCCCAAAAAGGTCTTTTACTACCAATATTTATTCTACTATTCTAGTATACATGTTTTCCTTATTCTCTTTATAATAACTATGGAATAATTAGAACATATAAATGTAATGTTAATACATATTGTCTTTTCCCTCTTTCATAAAATTTATTCAATGACCAAAATATAATCAAATAATAATAGGACATTGATTCTTACATAAAAATTATTTATCTTATTCAAGATCATTTACAGAAAAATTATCAATAGGTTGTTGTACTGTCATCCTTACTTAAAAATATATTTATTATGTTTTCTTTAAAATTTTTGATATATGATAATAATTGGGTTTTATTTACTAAAACGTATTCTTACATGACACAGAATAACTTTAAAATAACTAGAGATACCATGACACGTTCCTCATTTTCCCCTTTCTAGTTATTTTCTTCTTCAATACACGAGATCATTAAAAAATAGCACTATCATTCCCCCCCCCCCCCCCCTCAATCAAATTATCATCTTATTATTGTTTTTATGAAAAAATTCTAACATTAATATTAAAAAATATAAAAAATAGAGATTCCAAAAAAATATACATATGATATTATTCATTAAATAGCGATTGAATAATATCCCACTAATTTTCCTAACTCTGTGATATTTATAAATGATATCAAATTATAATATTTTATATCATAAAAATATCATGCAATAAATCATAATACCAAATCACATGAGCCAACTCACCATTAAATCAAGAGATGAAAATTTTCCCAATTATTCTTCCACGAATACCCACTACAATTTTCTACATCCAGGAGTACAATATCATTTTTTGGAATATTTTTATTCAAATATCTTCTTCCTTAAATATATATAAAATAAGATATTTAATTTATTATAAAATATAATAAATTTAATGATCATACATTATATAATAATGATAATATGTATAATTAATTTTAGTGAAATCTCCCTTCTGTGACATGAGTGAATTCTCACTTTTATTCATGTTTCCATAGATTTGGAATGAAATCTCCATTTATTGTGAAATATTTTTTATCTCCTTAAACATCATGAAGATTAATGTTAATATAATGATTAATTCATTTTGAATCAATCCTACCAATATTTAATTATTATATTATTAAAAATAGTATTCTCATTGATAAATGTTTATGTTAAATATTTTAGAACTACATTCTTCATACTCATACAATTTGTAATATTTTATGCTTGCATTGTGGTGTGAGATTATTCTTTATGGTTTTAATGTCCATCTAAAATTTTTTATTATATAAAAAGTATCTCCTTTTAATGATAAATTGATGAAATCATGTCCCAAAATACCATTGTGAACTCATATTCTTTAAATGTATCATGGTTAGTATTGTGTAGTAAGATTTAGTCTGATGTAACCCTCGTATCACATAAATTATTTTTATTCTATACATTTTTTGGAATAATTTAATCTTACCTGATTTTTAAATTTTATAGAATTAATTTAATGTTTCTTCTTAACATAGGGACTTCATCTCACTCATATTAAAATCATCCATACCTAGTTTGAAGTGGTATTTTAATATATGGAATAAATATCATTATGATAAAACACTTGTAGATTTAATCAAATCCAAAAATATATCCTCTATACTTTTCTCTACACACATATTGTTCTCATAAAGATATAATTTAAATATAACTCTACTATTATCACCAAAATTTAAAAAATATTCTAAAATTTCTTTATATTCTATGAATTTCATGATTGTAGAACATAATCATATATAATCCTTATTTAGTCATAATTATCTTAGGTATTCATGGGTTCAATCAAATATGGGTAATAGATTATAGAGTTATTAGTACATTTCTTGTAAATTGACATACATATTCTTATGTTTAGTCTGAAATTGTATTTTTTATAATATCCTACTCTAAAACTATTAAAATCATATTAAAATAAATCCAGTGATTTTAGGTGATAATCAATTCTTTAAAATAACTCATTCAACATAATTCTAACATATTTTGGAGTATATTATAGCTTCTTAAAGTAATCTGATGAATCAATACTATCTGAAATAACTCCTTTTATTTTATACAAAAACAATAGTGACCAATTAATCACCATAAAATAACATATGTTTTCAAACATCAAAAGACATCATCATCATCCATGTGAATCTTCTGTCATATTGAGACACCTATGAGAAAATTTAGACAATAATTGAATTATCATCATTCCAACCAATATAAATCTCCTTGAAACATATATAGAATGTGTAGTATATAATGATTTAATCTTAATCCTATAAAAACTTGATAAGAACCCATTAAAATCTCATTATATTAATAATCTAATATATGACATGTGAACCCTCAAACATTATCCTCTCAATTACCTTCTTCAAACTCTTCTCATTAAGATTCCACATAAAACTATTCCCTCCTTGTTTGTTATTAATCAATTTCGTCAATATTTGTCATCCATACACATATTGATATCCATTAAATATTAAAAAAATATAAAAATATACCTAATCCAATATTATCATCAATATTACCCATACTATTATTTCTAAATACCTTTAAATAATTCAATGTTAATATTTTTTCTGCATATCTCCATTTATCTACCCCTTAATGACACTAAATACAGTGTATTTTTCATATAGTAGTAACACTCATTCTATATTTTACTTATAACAAATATTTTATATGATCCCTATTTTTGAAAATATATCTTTTCGCACTAGAAAAGGGGATGAAATCACCATTACATAATCAACAAATAAAAAATTTATCAACTGTAAGTATATGATAGCTATGTTGGTGAAGAAAATTTGAGTGAAAAATCTAGAAATCAAAGGAATCTATAAAAATCATAAAACATGATACCAAATTAGATACATTTTTATAAGGGTGGTTTATGTTGATTTTTTAAATTATAATTTGATCTAAACTCAATAAACAAATAAAATAAATTTAATTATAAGTAAAATTCTTCCCCCTTTGACATTTTTATTTTCTTAATTAGCTACCTCCATCCAATCTAAATTGATTCATCATAGAATAATTTATATGTAATTTTTCATACCTCAAGTACATCATGGACTAAGAATTACAGATTCACATTAAATTATAAAAAAATTATGGTATCTTCTATAATCAAATCCCCTTTATTGGTAAACTCAAATAGTTTCTTTATCACATCCTATTTTTTAAAATGAACTCTATGAATATCATTTTGATACAATTATAAGTGTTTCAATGATGCATCATAATACTAGTTAAATAACATCAGGATGGATAATGTATCGTAATTTAAAATATTCAAACCATTCTAGGTCTCCATAATAACCATCAAATTCAGTTACCAATAAATAAAAAACATAACAAATATATGAGAATATGGTGGTTTCATCTTTGGCTCTTAATGAGAGAAACAATGTTGACATTTTATTCTCAATCCAAAATATCTTTTCATTTAACATAATTTTTATGAGATTTCATTATGTATTGTCCTTATTCAATTTTCTATTTGTAATTATCCTTGTATAAATGTTACTTCTAACTCTTATAAAATTAAACCTTATATGTAATTGGTTTTTTTATCAGCTAAAAAGGGAATTAATTCAATTATGATTTCTCCATCTTCTTATCCATATCTAGTTGGGCTATAAAAATGATTATAAATTATATGGAAAGCTATCCATAATGGTTTTATTTTACTAATGCACAATAATAATCATTATGTTACTATTTTTTAGAATCATAAATAATTCTTCTTCTTGGATGTCTTCAAATAAACCAACTATTTTTTCTCTAATGGATAGATTGTATCAATTTCTTCCACCAACATCACCCAATATTGATGTTCATAGAAAATAAGAATAGGTCAAGGACCTGGCCTTTTCTTCGAAAATGGAATCACATATACATTACTATATCATCATTCACAATATTCATTTCATGTATAATTTATTCAATACTGTAATGTTTTTACACCCAAGGTAAAATCATCATCTTTCTTGTTTGTATTTTTCTCATCCATTAGAGTATTTTAAATTTGAAAAACTTCTTATACATGATTGATTTATTTATATCATAAATAATTATTATTATGGAAAATTAATTTTTCATTTTTACAAAAAATTCAAGACATTGAAATTAATTTTTATTAGAAATATTTTACTTCTTTGGGTACCTTTTTTCAATTATAAAAAATTCCTCAATATTTAAGATATTCTATCTCTTAATTAATTCCATTTTTTGTCTTCATAATATCATGAAAAAATAAGTAAATGTATTAAATAAAATTATATAGTACCAGAAATGGCCAATAATTCTTGTTATATTTCAAGTAGATGTAATTTTCCTATCTTTTGCATATTACATTTTATAACAAAAAATACACTATTTAGAGTACACTTTGTATATTATTTCATGTTACAAATAACTACATTCACCCCTGATATAGTTGTAAAATTCATTTAACAGGTTTCTACCACTATTTTCGTACATTATGAATATTATATTATAATAGACATTGAACCAACATTACTAATAAAAAAAATTATGAGACAGGGTGAAAAATTATTTTAAGCCTGTAGTATTATAATTAAGACATGTTTTTATTGCCTTATTAGAAATAATATTATTTCATTTAATATAATGAATCTCATTAGGATTTTTAATGGAAAAAGTTCTTTCTTAAAGCTTCATCAGAGGACTCAACTTGTGTCAGTTATACATTTTTTTATTTTACTTACAATTTAATACACCTCAAGATACGTGAATTATTATTATCCCCAACTATTAAAGAACGTTATTTACATTCATTATCCGTTAATCCATGAAATATTCCAACATTATTCTAATATAATATAACTATTCTAGATGATATTTTACCCTTTAATCGCTGATCTCAAACTGGGAATTTTATATATCCACAGTAGCGTATTGTGTTTCATCCAATGCATGATTCCACACAAAAAAAGGTTTTAAATCCTCAAAATTCACATGATAATTTCATGAAACATTTCTTCTACAAGGGAATATTCTCTACGTATAACTGTAAGAGTTGTTTTTGGGTTTCCACATTATTGATGAGAGTTTTAGAAATTTAAAAATTATTATCTAATTATATATCTAAAGATGCATTCTCTATTTTGAGATATGTGTTATCTTGTTTTAGTACCTTTATAATAATATATATATTCAAATGAAAATTTAACAAGATACCATATTAAAATAATTATTAATGTTAGTATAGAAGTTACCAAGTGCTTCACTATGTACCATTTCATCATTTTTATTTCATAAATTATAATTTGGGAGGTTCTTAATAAATTTAATAGATAATGTATCACATTAATTAACTAAACATATGTTTTACTATATTTCCCCTTTAAAATATTTCTTAAATTATTATCCTATTTCATCTACCTAATCTTTAATTTTTTGGCTACTATATCAATAAATAATTTTAATGGGTATTAGAAATATAATATAGATATAAAATTATTGTATGATATTAATAAATAATTAAGAAAATATACTATATAAAATAATAAGTAGAAGTTGTTATGATAATAGTTGAAGCTCACAAGGATCTAAGTTGTTACACTATTATTATGGGGGGAGTGAATAAGTCTATACAAATTCATTAAAATTGTTTTATCTCTCTATTTCCCCTATTAATATTCATATCTCTTCATATGATAGATTAAATGGGTATAATTATGAAATTACAACACACCACCATGCATGTAAAGATTTAAATATATTATTTCAGAAGTACATACCATTTTACATGGCCTTCCCCTAATGCAGGTAACTAAATACTTTATCTTTTTGGACCAAGTTTAAGACATAAGTGTTCTAATAATAAGATAATGTGAATAAATATAGAGAAGGTGTCATCCTATTCCCCATAGAATGTAACTTAATTGTTCAGATAATATTCTAATTGTTTTTCTATTCCAGATTCCACCAGTTTAAAAAGGAAATATCATACCACAATAATAAAGAGGTTCTTCATGAATCTATTGGGTGTCACTATATCATGTTGATATATCATTTCAATTAAAAAAGGTATATTATTATCAATTTCTATTCTTCTAATTTAGTATTCTTGAGTTCATAGTTCTCTTTATCTTCATTTTTGAATAATCAACATATATAAATGGAAGGTTGTAACATATTTTCCTATTCCTCATTCATATATGATATTTAGTGTCCCAAATATAAACAAATAATAAAAATAATTAAATTCATACATCGATATTCTTATCATGATTCCTGATCTATAAAGCATTGATTATAACTATGTAGCAATATTTTGGGTCTTCCTCAACTCTCTTCATCCACTTTTTCTGAATATTTTTGTTATATGATAATAATTTTCTTGTATTCACTACAACTACTTATTCCATATAGTGAATGATTTGTATATATAGTATCACCCACTCATTAACATCATCGTATTATCATGTTTTATTATTCGATTCTTCGATACACATCATATTCCAAAAAATTGAATTATTGGTTTTTATATTATATTAAATCAAACTCATTCACCACCACTTCTATTTTAAAAAAATCTCACATAGATATTTTGTATTCTAAAATATAGGGATTCAAACAAAATTACCAAACAAAATTATTCTTTAAAATAGGGTAAAATAATATCCCAAAAATTTCTCTATCTCTTTGATCTTTACAATCGATTTCAAATAATTCCATTTAATGTCAAATATTTATCATTTTAAGACCCCATACACAGAATCACAAAAGCTTTCTCCTTATGATATCATTCCATGAAAAATTCCCCCACTTAATTTTTAAAAATACGCATAATAATTATCAGATTATATACTTAAATAAACATTTATAGAATATTATTTTTCAAATTCCATGTCTATTAATTCTTCTTAAAATTTAAATTATCAAATTATTTAAACCAAAAATAAATAATGATCGATATTTATGTGTGAACGAAAATATGCAATGATCATTTCGGTGAAACCCCCAATTTATGTTTTAAGTAAATTGTCATATTTATTCAATTTTTCATGATCATGGAATGGATTCTCAGTTTTAAGTACAAAATATCAATTCATTATAGAATAGTGGAGATATGAAAATTAACATGAATTTAATTAATTGTGAATCCATCCCATAAATTCATTTTGAACATCTACTTTGGGGCCATTTTCTAAATTTTTCATGTCTATGTAAAAAAAATAACTATGTTCATATTTCTCAAACCATTTTAATAATTTTCATCTTGAATTATAGTGTGATATTTTTATTAATTTTATAATTAATTGTATTTAATTTATAACAATTTCATATTATATATTCATATTGTTGAATACATGAAACAATGTCTCAAAATTTCCCAATATATTCCACTTTTGAACTCCCATTATAGAAATCTAACAAAGATAATCTTATACTGGTCATAATTCATCAGACATAGAATTTAAATCTTATATGTTATTCTGATATAATGTTTTTTCTAGAAAAAAGTAATATTATGTGGATGACTTATATTATAAAATTAATTTTAGTTAGATTCATCTCTCTAAAACATAATCACAAAAAAATTGCATCTTACGAAGTTATTATTACTTAGATTTGTAAAAACTATACTAAATCTCTTATATCTTCATAACAACCAAATTAATTTTTTTAGAAGTAATGCATCTTTTATAATTTTAATCTCAAACAAAGTTGTCTCTTAAAATTTTATTATTTAATATCCCAATTATAATCATTAATACCATATCTTATTATAGAATTTCCAAAAAATTTGAAAATTTACAGATTCGAACACATAATCTTCTAGTAATCTTATTTAATCTGACACATATCAGGATTAATTGGGTTTAACCATACTAGAGGTAGATATTTCCAAGTTATTCTAATATAGAATTGGAAATTATGTATTTATTATTATTCAATGTACATTAATTTTATTCTTCATTATCTCTTAGTCTAGAAATTTCCACAATATCACAAAAAATATAATTAATTTATAAGGTCATCATAGTATAAAAAATTAATTAAATATAATTCTTATGTATTTTTCAGCATATGATACCACTTTATAGTATTCCAAAGTATATACACTACATAAATTAACTCCTTTTATTTCATACTAAATTGTTATTTTCTAACAAGTCCCTATAAGATACAGCGATATTATTACTACCATAAAAAGATTCATCGTCAACCATGGGGTTCCTTTATAAGTTATAATATCCCACATTCCAATCAACACAAGTATAACATTCTCATTATTCTAACAAGATTAAATATCCTTTACAATAACCCTTAATGTGTAGTATACAGTGCTTCCATAAGAAGCATCCCATAATAATTCTTGCACCTAGTAAAATATCATCAAAATAACAATCATATATAATAAGTGTGAAGCCTCACACATTTTCATAAATCTTCATATGTAACATCGCAGCCTTAACAATTGTCATGGAATAAACCTAGGTTCCTCTAACCATAGGTGGAACCTCCAAGACACTTAATGGTGTGAATAAATACAAACATCATTCCTCGACAGTGGTGAAAAATCTGTTCTTTTTAAAATAATACGTCTGATCCTGAAAATACAAAAACAAACAAACAAACTATATGAGTCATGTGTTATAAACATAAGAACTAAAATTAAAATTATATGAAAAATATTCTTAGTGTTGAATAATTAAATAAATTTTATGAGACTCATTAAAACCAATGGACATTCGCACATTGTAACACTATTGTTGAATCACTACAACTAACGCATAAGTGAAACCCCTAGATCCATCAACATCATTAGAATGTAGAATCATTATACACCAATAGTAAAAAAGATACATTTGCTTTACCTGTGCCTATATAGACCCAACCTTAATCATTACATACAATATTACATTTTACCATTATAGGACCTGAAGAATTATAAACATTCATACAATTTATCATAGATGCAATAAAATCAAATCAAAAAAATTCTCAACTTCTCTTCCACTTGTGTAAAATGATGGGCTCCTACTTTGTACTTCTATGTAACGTATAAAAAATAATTTCAATAAAGGTATGAGAATAATAAATTCCCAGTAAGAGGTATCAAAAAAATCCATAATGAAATAATTTTTCATTTAAAATATTTTTTTAAATATGTGTTTTAAATCATTAAATTAAATTTTCTCATATCATGTCATCCCCATCATTTTTAGTGATTATGAAAAATATTTTTGGATAGGCTCATGCTCAATGTAGATAAACTTATTTAAGAGTTATAAATATAATACAATATATAATATTCACCTAATTGAGATGAAATGCATGAGATTCTACTTATAGGTTTAATAATGACCATATAAATTTATCTATGACATGTCTAGTGTGCAGACACAGTTTTGCACATGAAATGTTACTTTTGTGGTTTTTCTCGGAAAATTACATTAAAATACATTTATGAAAACCATGAAATGATGGATATGTTCTTAACCTTTTAATGTATTGGAAAATATGAACTAACTCTTTTGAATAAATGATATGCATAGGTATAAATCATTATTCCATGTGCACATGAAAATGTATTACTGATTAAAACATGTTCATAAGTGAATGATTCTAAACCATGGTTAATATACTAATGGAATAATCACATAGCCTCTCATTTAGTATATTTATAATGATAGAATCCATGATATATGACATTATAACCATTCATTCAATGGCTCATGATAAGACCATACATAACCATTATGTCAAGTCAGCGTGCCAATACAATACATAATCATATTTTTAAGGCCTCATGTCAAGACCTAGTTTTTCTCATGAGACATAATGATGCATCAAGAGGCTATTATGGTCCTCACTTGTCACATAATAATTCCTACACATTCCACATTTTACTATTAAAAAATTAAATTTAAATCAATTTTTACCATTACACTTTGATTAATTTTAATCTTAATCATATATGAAAATAAATTCATTGATAAATTATTGGATTAAATTTTCCTAGAACCATCTAAAGTGTCCCATAAAACATTAAAATGTTTAATTCATAATATATTTAATATCATAAAATGATTAATACCATACTCAAAATATTTTTATTTTTTTGTAGACCATAAATAAAATGAGTAATGGAATAAATTCACATTTAATCAAAAATACATATATAGTTTTGTCTTCTCAAAATAATATTTTACAACAAATAAACATGTTTCACAGAAAAAATTTTATAAAAAAACATTTTAATTCTTGAAGAAATCTATGTGTTTAATAATCCCATAAAATTTATTTTAAACCATGAGGTTAATTATAAAACTAAAATAACATAATGTATACCATAAATATATATACATACATACACATATTTATATACCATTTTTATTCATAAAACTAATCAGCACGGAATAAATAGATATTTTAGAAAAAATAGATACAAAGCTGAATATCATAGGTAATAGTTAATAATAAATCAAATTTAAAAGATAATATTTCTAATATATATTTAAATTGAATAATGTCTTAAAAATCGTACGTGGATTTTGTAAACCTTAAAAAATAGTATGAGTTTCAATGAAACCACATGTCACAAAAAAATATGAATAAACATTACTTTGAAGATAAACCTTGTATATATATATATTTCCTCGAAATATCTAATGAGATTTTTTAACACCAAAACATATGTAATTCAACTTTACATCAAAATTTAATAATTTTAATCATTCATGAACTCAAAATCTATTTCATTAACACATGTAATCCATTTTAAAATGTGATAATTTAAAACTATATCTTATTTGAATATTTTGATCACCCAATTTCTTAATTGATTATATAAAAAGTTATATGACATGAAAATATAAATTGCATTAGTAAAATACCCTTCACGCTTTATGACATTCTAAATAAATAACCAATTATTTATTTCACATTAAATAATACAAGTGACCTTTAAAATAAAACAATTTTAGTGAAGACAATGTGCATATTAATTTGAAATTTAAACATTAAAATTTAAAAATCAAAACACAAATTTATATTAAATGCAACGGGTCTGGATGACTGTCATAACATATGTCCATGATTATATGCAGACACGATGCATATAATGTTGATAAACTGTGATGACATGCCATGTTTATTTTTTAGAAAAATGATGATATATTGAAAATAAAATTATAAAAATGATAATAACCATTTCATCCACATATATATAAATATATATACATGCATTTTGGAATTTAATTTACAACACTCATCATTGAGGACTAAATACATTGTTGGGGAAAACATCGATAAACGAAATTATTCATGAGTAGAATTAACGAGAAATGAAATTAAGACTTAAGAATTGTTAAATATGTATATATAAGTTGAATAATTGTTTTGTAATCGAACATAAAATTAAAAATCCTGGAAAATAATTTTATTTTTAGTGAAATAATCCATAATTACAAATTAAATTAAATTTAAACCAAACATGAGAAAATAAATATACACCCCTTAATTTTTAGATATGAAAATAAAAATACATAGTTGGATACATACATATGAATATATAAATATATATGAATATATATTTTTTAAAAAAAACATCGTTTGGTAAAAATAAAATCTCCCCTTATAAAATTGTAAGAATTAATATTTCTCCATGTAGAAATTAATAAAAAATAAACAACCTAAAAAATGAAAATAAATTTAATTACACACTTATAATAATAATCTTTCAGAGAAACATTTGAAAATAAAAAAAATGCATACTAAGATTTATTTATAAATATAACACAATTATATAGATATAAATATTTAATGAGCATCAAGGGATTAAAAAAATTAATAAAGGAAATCCTTTAATCAAACATAAATTTGAAAATAATTCCCTATAAAATGAAGATTGATCATTAGAATATATAAGCTTCTTTAGAAAATAAAAACTCTAATGGTAAATAAATTATGAAATAAGGATATTATTTATAAAATAAATTCCACTTTTAAAATTATATATTCATACTAAAATATAAATTAAGAGGTCTTGAAATAAAATAATTATCAAATCATTGAATCAGATCTAAAATGAAGTTAATCTCATATACCTATCCATTATTGATATAATTTAAAATTGTGAAATAAAATCTTAATAAAATTAATATGACCATTTCCAGATAACAAATAAACACCATATCCTGAAACTAATAAAATCTAGAATCAAAAAGTATATTCTCCCATGCCAAAAAATGTCAAAAATATATAATTTTTATGAATTCACATGAGAAAGAAGGATTTTTAAAATAATATAGTTTCACATAAAAAATATTAATCCAAAATAATTCGATGGTAAATATTCAATTTTTCAAAATAATTTACTTTACTGAAATTTCTTGTGAAATAAAAAAGATGTTTTATTGTTGCGGACTCCTACTTTATGGACTACTATTTTAGTTATTTCCTTTATAATTACAAAAAAGGTTTAAAAGAATTTAAAGCAAAACTATTACTGTGAAGTGATGACAAAAATACTTACAAAGGGAAAACCAGCAGACCAGAAGTGTGATAGGGACAAAAAATATCTTGCGGAGAAATTTTTGTATTGAAGATGACTATAGAAAAACTATATATTCACTCATCTGTAAATTTAAAAAAAAAGGTTAATCTGAATTAAAAAATAGCCTAAAAATTGAACTAACTCTATATTGAAACATAATTAATGATTTTTAGTTTTATTAAATAATGGTTTCCTACCATATCTTATATTAAATTTCAATATCTATAATCCTATAAATTCTTATATAATAATACACACATTTTGAATTTATACTTTACTAAGAAAATCATCTATTTATTTATTTTAGTGGGTATTAATTATTTTTCCTTACATTGGTTTTATCTGGAATGTAGAGAGAGGATTGAAATTTTTTCAAGTTTCCATGAGATATTTAATTCCCCCGTTTAGGAAAAATGTTCCTTCCATTATAATTTGTTCTTGGGAAATTTTTTAAACATCTTTAGTACTTCATTCCTAATCGCTTCTACTATATGAAACTAGTACAAAATATGTCATTGAAAATTGTAACTTCCAGAAAACTGAAACTATTTTCAATAATTTTATTCATATTCATTAGAGTTTCACCTTATATACTTTTAGTATCAATAACATATTCCATTCCCCTTGCACCCAATACAATCGAATTCAGATCTTAAAATTTGTACATATTTATATTTTTATTATAAATAAAGGTATCTTTATCTATAAAATAGTGGTAGACTTATTTTCCCATATTTATATAGTTTCTAGACTACCTTTCCATCTTTCAATCATGATATTTCTCACAAATTATTGTAAAAAAGTTACAATAGTAAATTTTTTATTTCAAAAAGATTCTTCTAAAATTCTTTTTGGATTTCACCTTCATCCCTCCCCCACATTTGAATTCATCCAATATCATGTAACATCTTCTAGATTAAGATAGAAAATTATATTTTTCTTATATCATGACATAAAAACATTTTCATTAATGGATTTTAAGGGTTAAAAGGGTTAAATGTCAAGATAGGCCAAAAATTAAATTACATTGAAAAGGAGGAAAAAAGTACAAAAAATACCTCAATATTTTATAGAAAATATACTAGACTACTCCAAGCTTTTTACTAGATGAATTAGTAAATTGTTTTTATTCAATTTATGTTTTAGCTCTCTCAAGAAAAATATCATAGTAAATAAGATGTCAAAATTGGTTCAGAAGCCCCTCGGGTAAGTGATTAAAAATGTTAGGTGGTATTTCATTGTAAGATATTAAATATTTTGTGTGATTTACCTAAAATTACCTCCCATATAATTTGAAAATATATTCATATCATCATTAATATAATGTGTCAAATCAATTTATCAACCATGTAATGAGTTTAAAATTTGAAATGGAATTCAAATTAAGATCAATAGGTTTTAATACACAATGTAAATTGAAAAGAAAAAACCCAAAATTTGTAAAAGACATAAACTTTGTAAAATAAAATAAGAAACTTGAAATAAAAATACCAAAAATCTTCCTTCCCATGCAATTAAATTATTTTTCATCCATCATTAATTATAAAAAAATTAACATGAAAATAATATTTTAATCGGAATGACAACAATCAAATAAATGTTTAAGAGAGGCACAATCTGATGGTTTTTAATGAAAATCAAGTTAGGGGATTGTGATCTCTTCCACTGCTTATAGTTTCTGTATAATTTATTCATCCAATTATCATTAATAGTAAATAGTTTATTTCTCTTTTTTGAAAAATATGTATATAACCAATAGGATATACATGTATCACTATAAATAGACCTTCACATCAAGAATGATGTTTACCTAACATAATATTGAGTCTTTATTTCTAACACAACTCTAGGTCCCCAAGATATAAGTGTTTTTCTTGAATGACATTTTAATTATCCAATCTAGTCCTTTAATTTTAAATTCATGATTTTTTAAAATAACCTCTTTTGATTTCTCTTAACTCCTGTACTATAAGTTATCTTTCCTTTTAGATTTATCTAGGTCCAAATTAATCTATCTCACTGCCCAATTTACTTTATGCTCTAACTATATATAGAGATGAAAACTATTCTTATTAATCATCTGATATGGATTCATTATTTCATCCTTTACACAAATAATTTTAGTTTTGGTTAATTTTTTAATCTAAAATTCCATTTATTTTTATGTTTGAAACCTCAGCTTTCCCATTTTTCTAGTGATGGTATAGTATTGATGTATTATGATGCATTGTATATTTCTTAATAAATTATTTCATGATCCTATTAAAATAAATGGGCCTCTTATTCACTGTTGATGGCTCTTGGGACTCCAATCCTATAAAAAAAATTTATTCCTCAGAAAATTACGCACAAAATTAGCACCATATGTCTTCCTAGTCTTAACATCCAGCCATATTGAAACATAATAAACTTCTAGATAGATCTAATAATTCGTAAAATATATGAAAAATGGTCCTATAAAATCTATTCCCCATACATCAAAATTTTCAAAACATGTGGTAGGTTTTGGGAGAATTTATTTTCATTTTCAAATTTTTACAGTGAACTAACACTTTTCACAATTTTTAAAAACTCATGGGAAAGTTTAAACGAGTCGAGGTAATAAAAACATGATTCCAAAACCTCTCTGGTAGCCTTGTGTGCTCTAATATGGCCTCCATAAGAAACAGTATAAAAATAAAGATTATGATTTTATTTCACTCCCAGTAAATCATATTTTAATCAACTAGTCATTATAAATTTTTAAATATTTGGATCTTCTAAAATATAAAATTTTGATTCAAATTTAAACATTTTAATTATTGATGATTTATTTGGGATGGTACTTGAGATTTTAATTAATAATTAAGTATTTCAGTATACCACAACACTTATCATTCAATCAAGTACAAATGATCTCCTACAATGTGATCATTTAGTGGATATCTGGATTGAGACTCATCTATGGATGTGTTAGGTAGTATACATTGGTTATTAAACACATGGTTCTAAACTCATTTCTTATCCTTTATTTATAAATTTTATAATTCAAGTAACACAAACCATCTGACTAGTTTTTATATTTATTTGTCCTTATTCATCAAGTATCTAAGGGAGAAATTATTAGAAAACACTATAACTTTAGTGCCTAATAGGTAATATCAAAATTTATCCAAAGTAAAACAAATTACTAAAAATTCATTTCTATGGTTTTGTTGTAAATTAGGGTATAATATAGTGCTTTTGATTTGTTTTAAATGGATTTATATTTTCCTTAAATATTTTATTATTTAACAACTCACACATTGTTTTTGTAAGCAACACACACCCTCTCAAAGGGATTCTCCTATTTTGGTGGTTTGGTCACTGGTGAGGAGATTGAACTTCTCTTAAATTCATCAAATTCTTTCTTATAATTATCATAAATATCCAAATAAACATGTTTTGAATGAATTATATAAAAGGAAAGATCAATCTTACTAAATTCATTTATGACTTCCTATAAAATCATTAATTTCCAAGAAAATATATTACATGTTTCAAAAAAATTGGATAAGGAAAAAAATTACTAATTCAATTTTTTATATTTACAGCTTAATGAATTTTTATGAAATAAAATTATCATGTACTATTCCTCTTTAAACCATGAAATGAAAATTTTCAAAATTTAAAACCGTGTTCCTTTCCATACATTTATATGAAAAAAAATTAAAAACCCTTCATGAAATGGTTAAAAGAATCACTAAAAATGTAATATTCATCCAAAAATACAACCAATAGGTTCAAAATGTGTTCAGAATATATAAACTACATCAACCTCTACAATATACCATGGGACTTGAAAAAAACAAATGACATCCTTCAATAAGAAAAGGTGTTATATATAAATATAAAATTTTAATTTTATTTGTTAGGGAAATGGATAGCATAATATTTCCTTAAAACTATCTACTAAACAATAAAGTGTTTTCCCTAGTAATCTCAATAACATTTTTTCAATAAATTGTATAGGTAAGTGATATTTCCTAGTGACTATATTTAAATTCCTATAGTATATATATATTTTCATGATATTCTAAATTATAATATGGACTAAATATTCTTATTCATTCTTCGTAGGGCCTAATAATGTTTTCTTGGGAACTATTTGAATTGGGCTTTCCCACTATGAGTTTGAAAAGGTGATGATGATGTATATATATAAAGGTTTCTCTATATCCATAATAAAGGCATCCATTGTGGCAGGATTTATACTTATTTCGGTCTATCTAGTAGGTCTAGAATTTTCCTCAAGAATAATTCTGATGCATGTATATTTTTGGGTTTTATGCAAGGAATATCTCTTAAACTCCATCATATTGCTTAAAAATTCTCTCTGAAAATATAAATCAATTTATGTTCCTTATTTTTTGATATATTTTTATAAATGATCACTGCTACTTTATATCTGTCATTGAGTTACTCATACATAAAATTAGTGAGAATAGTTTTTAATTATAGATTTGGGGGTTGTACTAAAGATGAAATTAAATTGGGGTCCATCACTTGCCCGGATTGGATTTTCAAAAAAAAGATACATATCACAACCTATTCATGGAAAAGGCAATCAAATATGTCATAAAACATAGAATTTACCACATAATCTAATATAAAAACCTATTTTATATTCTCTTGGATAACTTCATAATTTTGGGTATTTTCAAAAATCACATATTTTTCATGAGATAAAAATTATTATAACTTACATATATCTTCACTTGGTTTGGTATTTTTCAATTTAGGAAAGTGTACTAAGTGAATGACCCTTTGATGGGTCCCTCATGGATTTAGAAATGATGCATGGTATTTTTTTGTCTCCAGAAACCATAGTGAGTATTCCTTCTAGAAAATTTGATATTTTTTTGGATATATTTATAAATGGTCTCCCAAGGATGATTAGTGGATGTTTTTGTTCTCTATCTTATTCCATGTTCAACAAATAAAACTCTACAAAGGGGAACATATTTTTAATTAAAACTAAAACATCCTCTGAAACTCCTAATTGGATGATTATGGATTTTTTTTACAAGTTTTATCATCAATCATGTTGGTTTTTGTTAACCTATCTGAAAATAAGTAAATATACATTAAGATATAACATTAATGGATTCAACAGAATCACATAAATCATAAAAAAATATAAAAACACAATATCATGAGGCATGGATAATGCCCTAATATTGTCAAATTTTATGGGAAATTTTAGTGTGATTAATATTTGTTGGACTCCTCGTGTGTTAATGATGTTTTAATGATCAAAAATCCTATTACTAATTAATCTCAATCTTCATTGCGCATCTTGCTAATTCTCTTTAATCTCAATAATAACTACACATCAAGTTTTAATGATAAGAAATATTATGGATGTTAATTAATCTCTTTATTATTTACAAGTATTATGCATGATTACAAATCTCCCATATATTATCAAGCCTTTATATTTATGATTCAAGGTCTCTAACTCTCTAATTATTAAGCTTAATCCATATTCTGCATATTGCTGTTTAAGTCTAAACACAGGTATTTTTCTAAGTATGGAGACACTGTGAAGGACAAACCATGACCTAGACACTGTGACCCAGACACCGTGAAGGTCAAACCGTGACCCAGACACCATGACCCAGACACCGTGAAGGACAAACCGTGACCCAGACACCGTGACCCAAACACCATGACCCAAACACCGTGACCCAGACACCATGACACAGACACCGTGAAGGACACATTGTGACTGAGACACCGTGATCTAGACACCATGACATGGACATACCGTGAAGCTCATACCATGAAGCTCATACCGTGAAACTCATACCGTGAACCATCTACCGTGAAGAAGACACCGTTTACATAATAACTGTGACACTATTTCTTAACTTTTTTTCAATATTATTTAAATAATACTAACGGTTATATTTGATGTTTTTAATGCAATTAATGTTATTTAATGATGTTTTTGGCATGTCAGGAAACCGTATCTCGTACCTATGAAAAGTGAATCATTCCTACTTCTAGAACTCGTGGAATATATGGAATATTAGGATGAAGTACACGTGCAAGTGGAAAATCGAGAAAAGTGTGACGATACAACAAGAAGAACATACATACACCTGAGAGTACTGTGCTAAACAAAAAAGAACAATCCTGATCAAGAAGGAGGTTTCAAGACTTTCAAAGAACTTGCATAAGTGCAATCCAACATCACTGAAGAATGCACGATGAATCAAGAGATCATTTTCACTCCTATAGAAAACAAGCTGGACTACGACACTCTGTTTTTCAATAGAAAAACTAGAGAAGGACTAAGAAGCAATTCTACTGAATCTAACGAGTCCAGAACTGCATTGCTAATCACTAGAGCTTCCTAAACTCTTATCTATTATCCCTAAGTGATTTTTTTATTTACTTTTGAGATGTGTGGTGTACTCTATATTTCTCACACACACACTATCTCCTGCACTGAATTGGAGGATATCAAAATCCTCACTCTAAAACTCTTAACTCTTTTTTACCCACGTCAACTGTGGAAGAGGTCCTTGTGTGGCCTGGTCTCTATTTATTTCCCACGAAAACAGTGGTATAGGTCCCTGCATGGCCTGGACAGTTGTGTAAATAGTTGTTAACCCCGATCCAGGGTGTGGATAAAATTTATATAAATTTGGGAGGACTAATTCTCGGCTTGAGACTGAACCTCTTGTTACATCTGCTATGAATCTTTAGTTTAAGTTTAAAGTATACTACATATATCTTTTATACTCGGCTTCTATTACATTCAAACGCAAAACTATTTTAAAGATACTTTGATAGTTAAATTAGCAAGTGTTTACACTTATTGTAAATCAGTAGGTTAGTTTCAAAAGTTAGTTTGATTTTGTGGATAAATTAACTGAGACGTAATAAATCTTAGAGAAGCTAAGTAAACATTTACAATCAGTAAAAATTCACTACAATTTAACTTGTTTTATAAATTGGGGGATTTCAAATAGACAATATTTTAACAGAAATTTGAATTGGAACTCAATTCACCCCCCCCCCTCTTGAGTATCCACTCCGACCAACATTTGGTATCAAAGGTTGTTTTTGTTTAAGAATTTTTGAAATACTCTGTTTTTCAACTGTGATTTTAGTTGCATCTTTAAAGATCTTAAATTTCTGTTAGTTCTAAATTTTATCTCTTTAATTATACTTTCTAAAATCTAGTTATGGACAATAGACTAGATGGTTCTGCTACTAACATGCCACATTTCTTCAATGGTACAAACTATGATCGGTGGAAGCTTAAAATGAAAATTAATTTAGAAAGAATGGGTTTTGATATTTGGACTACTATATAATCTCAATATAAAAGTCCAGAAACTGAAAGAACAACTTGGGATGAACCTACAAAGACTGCCCACAATAATAATTATAAAGCTATGAATTCCCTGTACTATGATTTACGAGATGAAGAGTTTAACAGAATTTCTTCTTGTAAAACTGCTTTTGAAATATGGGATACTTTAGGTGTTTCTCATGAAAGAACAACCAATGTTAAAGAAATGAGATTAAATACTTATACTATTAAATATGATAATTTTAAAATGAAAACTGATGAACCTATTTATGATATGTATCTCAGGTTCAATGAGGTAGTTAATACAATGAATTCACTCGGTAAAGATATTCTAGAAAAGGAACAAATTATGAGGATAATGAGATGTTTACCAGACCGATGGAGAGGCACATCTGTTTCAATCAGAGAGTCATGTGACATTGCTTATCTACCTATCAAAGAACTCATTGGTAAGATTATGATGTATGAGGAAGAACTCAAGGTAATAAAGTGGAAGGGGATGAACCAAAAAGGAAATCAGTGGCTTTCAAGACTACTGCTTCAGATAACAAGGACAAAGAAAATGCTCAGATACAAACTGACAGTTCAACAAGTGAAAGATCAGACTCTGATAATGATGCTTAAATGGCTCAGATAGCCAGAAGGTTTATGAAATTTTATAGGAAGAATAAATTTTTTAGAAAATCAAATTACAAAGGAAAGTATGAAAATAAGGGACATTGGAAGAAGGACTGGAAAACGCCAGATAAAAGTGATGAAGTTGTTTTCTATGAGTGCAAAAGAAAAGGCCACATTAAGGCAGAATGCCCAAAGTTAAAATTCAGGAATAAATATGATTACAAGGACAGTAAGTAAAAGATAGCTATGAAGGCTACCTGGAGTGCTTCTAAAGATAGCGCAAGTGAATCTGAAATGTCTGATTCTGAAAATAATCGTGCCAACATGTGTTTCATGACAAACACATCTGAGGTAACCTTAGATACTCATGTTTTAAATTATTACTATTCTGGAGATGATGCAGAATCTGATTATGATTCTGAAAACATGACTAGTGAGGAATTATTTGAATACTGTAATATGCTAGAACAGACATGAACTGATCTTAAAGATAAATACAAATCATTAAAGAAACAGCATGCTCTGACTACTACTGTTAAAACCGAACTTACTATTGAAAAAGAGAAAAATTCTCAACTGTTAAAGGAAAAAACTGAACTGAAAATGTCAAATGAGAAACTTAGAAAGGACTTAGAGAAGTTCTCAAATGGAAGGGATACACTAACTGAAATTCTAGGAAAGCAAGTGGCACAAAAATACACTACTGAAATAGACAACAAACCTGGACAGAGAAAATTTACTAAGAATATATTTATTCTTAAATCTGGACAGAATACTGCTAGTTCTAGTTCTGGAAATTCATATGCTTCAACTAGTTATTCACATAGTTATAGATCAAATAGATTTTATCTTTCAAAATCTATTGATTCTATAAATTATATGAGACCCATAAGACAAATATGGGTTCCTAAAGTTTTTATTGCTAACCTTTCTGGACCCAAGAAGATCTGGGTACCAAAATCATACTCTATCCAAAACTGTTTTTTAGGAAACCTGCTTGAAGAGTTCCCACAAGAAGATAGGGTATTTGGATAGTGGATGTTCAAGACATATGTCTGGGGATTACTCATGCTTCAAGAGTTTAATAAAGGTTAATGGAGGCTATGTCACCTTTTGTGATAATTCTAAAGGAAAGATCATAGGCCTAGGCCAAATTGGTAACACTGATTCAGCTTTAATTTCTAAAGTTTTATTTGTTGATGAACTGAAATATAATCTGTTAAGTATTTCTCAGTTGTGTGATGATGGTTTTAATGTCAAATTTTAAAATGATTCCTATAATGTTTTTAATTATAAAAATGATTTATAATTTTCTACTTTAAGAAATAAAAATGTTTATGTTGTTGATTTAAATTCCTTAGCTAAGAAAAATGTTACCTGTTTAAATGCTTTTCATAAAGAGTCCTGGTTATGGAATAGGAGATTAGGACACTGAAACATACACTCACTTAGGAAACTAACTAGGAAGAACTTAGTTAGAGACTTACCCAAACTTGAGTTTCCAAATGATGAAGTGTGTAATCCCTTTAAAAAGGGAAAGAAACCCAAAATCTCTTTCAAACTAAAGAAAGAAGTCTCAACATCTCAACCTCTCGAGTTGGTTCACATGGATCTATTTGGACCATCTAGAGTTTCTAGCTTAAATGGGAATCACTATGTCTATGTCCTAGTAGATGACTTTTCTAGATATATGTGGGTATACTTCTTAGCTCACAAAAGTGAAGCTTGTTCTTTGTTAATTACTCCAAGTCTGAAGAAAACCATAGTGGACTTAAGATTAAAACTCTAACAAGTGATCATGAACGTGAGTTTGAAAATCATGAATTTGAATCCTATTTCTCACACAATGCCTATAGTCATAACTTTTCTGATCCTAGGACACCTCAGCAGAATGGTGTAGTAGAAAGAAGAAATAGAACCCTATAGAAATTGCTAGAACTATGCTTAATGAATATGACCTGCCTATTTACTTTTGGGCTGAAGCTATGAATACATCTTGTTATATTATTAATAGATTATTAATTAGACTTGTTCTTAAGAAGACCCCTTATGAGTTTTGGAATAATAGAAAACCTAAAGTTAGTTACTTTAGAGTCTTTGGCTGTAAAGTTTTTATTCTTAATACAAAGGATAATCTGGATAAGTTTGCTTCTAAGAGTGATGAAATAATTTTCTTGGTTATTATTTAACTAGAAAATCCTATAGAGTCTTTAATAGAAGAACCAAATGTGTGGAAGAATTTGTTCACATCATGTTTAATGAAACTGATCCACATGAGCCTAAAACCTCACTTGAAAATCTTGAGGAAGATTTGAGTATTCTGGACCCTAATGAAAAATCTAAAGAACCTGCTGTAAAAACAACCAGTTCTAGACATATTCCAGAATCTGCTGCTATGGAACCCGAACCTATAGATGAACCTGAAATTTCTAGTCCTACCTTTACTAGATCAACTAGAATTCTAAAGAATCATCCTTTAGATGTTGTTGTAGGAAATCTTGATAGAGGGACACAGACTAGAGATTCTCTTAGAAATCAGGTTGAACATCAAGCCTTCTTGTCACAGCTTGAACCTAAAAACATTGATGATGCTATTAATGATGAATTTTGGGTAATTTCTATTCAAGAAGAACTCAATCAGTTTGAACGAAATAAAGTGTGGAATCTTGTTGAAAGACCTAAGAACACTTTCGCCATAGGCACTAAATGGGTGTTTAGAAATAAAGTAGATGAATCTGGAAACATAGTTAGAAACAAAGCTAGGCTAGTTGCACAAGGCTATAGTCAAGAGGAAGGAATTGACTATGAGGAGACTTTTTCTCATGTATCCAGATTAGAAGCAAATAAGATTTTACTTTCTTATGCTGCACATCTAAATTTCAAACTATATCAAATGGATGTCAAGAGTGCTTTCTTTAATGGATATATTACTAAGGATGTTTTTGTTGAACAACCATATGGATTCTAAAACCCTCATTTTCCAAATCATATTTTCAAATTATAAAAATATTTATATGGTTCAAAGCAAGCTCTAATAGCTTGGTATGATAGATTAAGTACTTTTCTAATCTCTAAAGGTTTTACAAAAGGTATAGCTGACCCTACTCTTTTTATCAAACGAATTTATAAAGATGTTTTAGTTGTTCAAATTTATATAGATGATATTATTTTTGGATCTTCAAGAAATTCCCTATGTACGGATTTTTCTAAAATGATGCAAAGTGAATTTGAAATGAGTTTAATGGGAGAAATCAAATTCTTTCTTGGATTTAAAATCTTTCAAAATGATGATGGAATTATTTTAACTCAAATTAAATATACTAGAGATCTTTTAAAACGTTTTGGATTGGATAGCACAAAAGGTAGTGACACTCCCATGAGTACCACATGTAAGATGGATTTTGATGAAGACAGTAAATCTGTTGATCAAACCACTTATAGAGGATTGATTGGAAGTCTACACTACCTGACTGCTAGTCATCCTAATATTATGTTTAGTGTGTGTATGTGTGCTCATTTTCAAGTAAATCCTAAAGAGTCACATTTAAATGCTGTATAGATAATTTTCAAATACCTCAAGCGTACTCCCAATTTAGGATTGTTCTATCCCAAAGGACAATCATTTGAACTAGTTAGTTATTCTGATGCTGATTTTTCTGGATATAAGTTAGATAAAAAAAGAACGTCTGGAACATGTCATCTTTTAGGAAAGTCACTAGTATCATGGTGTAGTAAGAAACAAAATTTTGTTGCATTATCTACTGGAAAAGCTAAATACATAGCTGCTGGAAGTTGTTGTATGCAAATTTTGTGGATGAAACACACATTACTAGACTATGGATATCAATTCAGACATATCCCAACAAATTGTGACAACACAAGTGCTATTAATATTTCTAAGAATCTTGTTTCTCATTCTAGGACAAAACATATTGATTTAAGACATCACTTTTTGAGAGATCATTATCAAAAAGGTGATATCACTTTGGAATTCATTGGTACTGAATATTAACTTGATGATATATTCACTAAACCATTAAATTCTGAAAGATTGGACTACATCATACATGATAATGGTATGATTAATCATAAATAGATATCTTACTGATCTTAATACTCAATACTTTACTTTACTTTACGGTTTCATGCTCACTGTTTTACAGTTACTGTTTCATGCATATGGTCTCACCATTAAGATCTTGTGCTCACGGTCTATTAACTCACTATCTCACCATGACTGCACCGAATGGTCATTTTCTCACCGTGATGACTATTTTTCATCACACCGTAATGCCTACTCATGGTCTCACCGTGAAAATTATTTATATTCTTATTTTAACCCGTATCGCGGTAATTTTTATTTCACTGCTATTTTATTTCCTGCGTTTTTGTTTTTATTACGTTTGACATTCCCAAATGATAAAACTTAAGGGTTTCATTCGATTCTTTACACGAACTCTCTCCTAAACCATCTCATTCTTGAAAACCTTCTCTTCCCTCTCGCCCTAACCTTCAGTGGATGCCAAGGATGAAGCATCCATCTTTACCTTCGTCTGGGAAGCGCCGCTCTAAGAAGCAGAAGAGGATACCATGAATAGCTCCAGAAGGACCTCTAAACCCAAACATGGTAAGTCGTACTATTGTACCTGAAAAAAAAGTTTTCCCTGAATGGTTGTTGTCTAGAAATACTTTAGTTTTGAAAGCTTTAAGAGAACAAGGATATCTTGAATGGTTCTCTGGAAAAAATAGACCAATTTACCCGAGGATGGTATCTCAATTCTATCAGTATGTGAAGTTTTCATTTGAGTCTGGAGAAATATTTATGGTAACAAGATGGATCAATGGTCAAAAGTGTTCTTTCTCTTCAATGATGTGGGTTGCATGCCTAATAATTCCACATGAAGGAGTTTGTGAAGATTACCAGAGAGACCCTCCTCCGTCTTCTGATATCTTCAATCTGGAGAATGCTTTGGAATGTATAGATGGAAATGTCACCAAGCGAAGGGACATAGCTGCTGAATTCGATGGGGAAACTAGACTTCTTTTCAAATTTGTTCAGAATTTGATTAGTCCGAGAAAAGGGGATTTTGCTGTAATGAAGTGTCAGGATGTGTTTCTGATTCCCCAGTTGAATAATGACCATACGATCAACCTATGAAAGTATGTTATTAACCATATCTGTGAGATAATCAAAGTCACATCCAAATCCACCTCCTTGTTTTACTCAAGGATGATTTCAACCATATTAGTCGCCAAAGGGATGGTTTGAATGAATGAAGAAAAGTTAGAGGACTTTGATTTCTATTTATCTATGCCTATCATCAGAAGGATAAAGATAAGCTGGAACCCCTAGAACAAGCAGTGGGTTGAGGATAATGATCAACTCTATAAAAATCTTAATCCTATTGATTATCCAAGAAGACCTAAGAATTTATCTGATCCTGGTTTGGTACCAGATGAAGTGGATGAGTTTTCAGAAGAATAAGAAGAAGAAGAGGAAGTAACAGCTGAAGTATCACCTAGAGAAGAAGCTGAAATATCTCCCATGGAAACTGTTCCTGTTGAAAAAGAAAGGGATGTTGTCCCTGCTGTTATCCCTGATGAAATACCTTAAGGAGAGGAAGTTGTTGTTGGTTTGAGAGAAGAGGAATCTCATGCTTCTACTGAGGATGTAAATCTAGAAACTCATCCTCATGCTGTAATAAAATTGGTTTTTCCTGATTCAGAACAGCAAGTAACCATAGAGACAGATCCTGTTGAAGAGGATCTCCCAGTTGAGAAAGAAGCATGTCTGGAAGCTCAACCAGTGGAACAATTGGTTCCTGAGTATATTCCCTCTATGGAAGAGAGGATTGAAATTTCCGTTCAGCTGGCAAGGCAAGAGTTTTCGGAAGAGATTAGAGAAGATCATGTGGATCATGATCATGTTCCTGAGCCTCAAGAATCTGGAAGGGAAGCACAATTTAAGTGGGAGGAACCTCAAAACCTTGAGATTATAGAAGCTGGATCTGCTGAAGCTTCTCAACCTACTGTCACATATTCTGTGTACACTCAGTATGAGTTCCCAAGATTTTATGATGTGAATGAGTCACATCAAGTGACTACAACTGGAATGGATCTTTCTTCTCTGTTTCAACTGAAGTCTGTAGCTCATCCAGAACCAGTACCAGAACTAGAGCCTCCATCTGAATCAGAATCTGTGTCTAAAGATGACTTTAAACCACAAACAGAACCTGAACCGCTACCTTTACCTGCACCCTTACCCGAGCATCACTCATTTGTGACTAAAGATGATCTGAAAGTTTTTGGAGAGACTCTGTTAGCTGGAGTTGAGAAGATATTATCCTCTCAACCTCGTCCAGTGACTCAACTGAGTCATGAAAATGCATAAATTATCTTGGAAAATATTATATTGAATATTCAACAAAGGATGATTCAAGAAATTCAATAATCCTGAGTTGAAAATAAGCTGCTACGTGCTAATGTTGCAAATCTGAAAAAAATGGTAGCAACCATGCAAAATGAGTTGTCTTTGAGATCCGTGTCTGCTCCTGTTTCTTCCCCTGCACCTATTGCTACTTCTCCTGAGACATCTGATTCCATCCTTGCTAGGGATATTGTGTCTAAAGTTCATCCATATCAACTATCTTTTTATGAGAATATTGGAAAAAGACACACCAAGATTCTGGAACATATAAGGGAGCTTGTAGAAAATCTGAATAAACTCATAGATGAGTACACTCGATGCCTGCAACAAGTTCTCAAATAGCTCAAAGTTATATCTGAAGCTGTAAAAGATTCTCCTGCTTCAGGTCAACCTTATGTTCCTCTTTTGGATGATTCTTTGATGAGATCCATAATCAAGGAAGAACTTCAGAATGCCTTAAGTGGCTTGGATTTGTCTTCTTTGTCAGAAGTTGTTAAGAATAGTGATCGAGCATTGGACTTGGTTATAATTCATTCTACAATAGCTAATGATGCTCAACATGAGATCACTAAGAAAATATATTTTTATCTCACTCGAATTTTCTCCAAAAGTGATATGACAGATCACTTTAGATATCTTGTGGAAAATTTGAGAATCCCTCCGGTAACTCAAGCTTTTAAAACTCAAGTTCAGAAACTTACAGAGTTCACCAGATTTTTGGACAAATTCAGGGAGAATAAGGATGATTTTGAAAAGGCTATGTAATATGGTGGTGAAATAATTACTAATTTAATAAATATTTTGAAGCCATATCTTCATGTGCAGAGTACTGCTATAGTTGCTCCAACTGCTGCACCCCTTAGACCTGGTCTACCTGCCTTAGCCTCCACTTCCATGACAGTCAGCCAAGCTCTTTCTCAGATCCGGCCAGTCATTCTTGACTAACCCCAGCCTAGATATTCTACTTCTCCTACTTTGGCTCTATCTATTTTTAAAGGTCTACCCTTACCCTCTTTGTCTACCACATCTATGCCTTCTTCTACATCGGCACCATCTCCTGCTTCTGATAAAGGCAAAGACAAGGTGGATCCCTGAAGAGTCTGAGGACTGTTTTCCTTTTTTATGGGATATAATTTGCTATTTAATGTTTTTATTATATTATGAACCCTTTTTTTAATGAAAAATGTCGTGTTTCTTTTCATTTTTCTCTATCTTTTTGATAATCCCAAAAGAGGGAGAAAAACTACAAGTGTCAGTTCTATAATGAGATATGCTCTTCTAATACGCAAGTCTCTTTAATATTGCATTTCATTTATATTTTTCCAATACATGATTTGTGACCATCAAAAAGGGGGAGATTGCTGGACTCCTCATGTGTTAATCATGTTTTAATGATCACAAATCCTATTACGAATTAATCTCAATCTTCATAGCACATCTTGCTAATGCTCTTCAATCTCAATAATAACTACACATCATGTTTTAACGATAACAAATATTATGGATGTTAATTACTATCTTTAATATTTACAAGTATTATACAAGATTACAAATCTCACATATATTATCAAGCCTTTATATTTATGATTCAAGGACTCTTACTCTCTAATGATTAAGATTAATCCATATTCTGCATATTACTATCTAAGTCTAAATACAAGTATTTTTCTAAGTATGGAGACACTATGAAGGAAAAATCATGACCCAGACATTGTGACCCAGACACCATGAAGGACAAATAGTGACCCAGACACCGTGACCTAGACACCGTGAAGGACAAACCGTGACCCAGACACCGTGACCCAGACACCGTGACCCAGACACCATGACCCAGACACCGTGACCCAGACACCGTGACACAGACACCATGAAGGACTCACCGTGACCGAGACACCGTGATCTAGACACCGTGACGTGGACATACCGTGAATCTCATACCATGAAGCTCATACTGTGAACCTCATACCGTGAACCATCTACCGTGAAGAAGACATCGTTTACATAATCACTGTGACACTGTTTCTTAAGTTTTTGTCAATATTATTTAAAAAATACTAACGGTCATATTTGATGTTTTTAATGAAATTAATGTTATTTAATGATAGTTTTTGGCATGTCAGGAAACCGTATCTCATACCTATTAAAAGTGAATCATTCCTACTGCCAGAACTCATGGAATATAAGGAATATTAAGATACAGTACACATGCAAGTGGAAAATCGAGAAAAGTGTGATGATATAACAAGAAGAACATACATATGCCCGAGAGTACTGTGCTGAACAAAAAGAACAATCCTGATCAAGAAGGAGATTTCAGGACTTTCAAAGAACTCTCATAAGTGCAATCCAACATCACTGAAGAACACACGACGAATCAAGAGATCATTTTCACTCCTGTAGAACACATGCTGAACTACGACACTCTATTTTTCAACAGAAAAACCAGAGGACTAAGAAGCAATTCTGCTGAATCCAATGATTCCAGAGATGCATTGCTAATCACTAGATCTTTCTAAACACTTATCTATTCGCTCTAAGTGATTTTTTATTTACTTTCAAGTAGTGTGTTGTACTCTGTATATCTCACACACACACTATCTCTTGCACTGAACTGGAGGATATCAAAATCCTCACTCTAAAAGTCGTAACTCTTGTTTATCCACGTTAACGGTGGAAGAGGTCCTTGTGTGGCCTGATCTCTGTTTTTTTTTCACAAAGAACAGTAGTAGAGGACCCTGTGTGGCCTGGATAGTTGTGTAAACTATTGTTAACCCCGATCCAGGGTGTGGATCAAATTTATATAAATTTGAGAGGACTAAGTCTTGGCTTGAGACTGAACCTCTTGTTACATCTGTTTTGTATCTTTAGTTTAAGTTTAAAGTATACTACATATATCTTTTATACTCCGCTGCTATTACTTTGAAATACAAAACAATTTTAAAGCTACATTGATAGTTAAATTAGCATGTGTTTACACTTATTGTAAATCAGTAGGTTAGTTTCAAAACTCATATTGATCTTGTGGTTAAATTAACAGAGACCTAATCAATCTTAGAGAAGTAAGTGAACATTTAAAATCTGTATAAATTCACTACAGTTTAACATGTTTTATAAATTGGGGGATTTTAAATAGACAATATTTTAACATAAATTTTAATTGGAACTCAATTCACCCCCCCCCCTCTTTAGTATCCACTCCGACCAAAAATATTGAAACACTTATTTAAAATATAATTTTTTTAATTTCAATATGTCATCATCTTTTTAATGAAAAATTCTTAAATTAACTTTTAACAATTTTGGATTTGATTAATAGATTCCAAAAGGGGAATTTTGATCTCTACATTTAAGAGAGTTTCCATAATTTCTTTTCAATGTTATTCCTCTTCAATTTTTTTATATTAGATAACTCATGATGGAAATGAGAGTGTAATTTTTTTATTATCCTTTTCTTTCCTCTTTATTGGTGTTTATTATTTCTTTGTCTTTATTCCATATTTATATTTCTATTCATTATTTTCTTATTCTTTGGGATGATTCTTAGGAAATTTTCCTGAATCTCGAGAATTTCTAGTTTTAATCTTCGTAGGTTCCAAATTATTTCCTTAATGTTCAGGTGTGGATGGTATTTAAAGTTCTTTTACACTTCTTATTTTCATTATACTTACATTTACCATAGTATTATGGACTAATTTTTCTAGTATCTTCCCTTTGTTTTGGATAGAATTTATTCTATACAAATGAGTTGAATTTTCATTTTTATAGTTATTTTCTCAACTCCTCCACATCAATTCCATGATTCTATTATACAAGTAGTTATGATCTAATGGAGGTCATTTCAAAATATTTCTTCAGTTTTAAATGAGGGACTTTTTGGTAAGAAGGATGAGTTTAAGTCTATTTTTATTGTTTTTAAAATGGTGTCGGATGATAGTATTGTTGATTTAACTGCTGCAATGGGGACTATTAGTTGTATTATCTTTTTTAAGGTGTTCTGGAAAAGTTATATTGATTATCATATTCAAATTTGACTTGATAATTTTCTCTAAATCCTTGAGGGGGTTTTTAGTATTTTATTTTCTTCAATTATGTTTCACAAATTCCAATTCTTAGAACCTCAAAATATTGGTCAGTAAAATCTCTTACAAATGAAAATAATCCACATAAATTGGTTGGTTCTTGTTTCCCACTTTTTTTCTTCAAATTAATTTTATAAAAAATATTGCAAGTTATTTCAACATAGATTATATAAAAGTTAATGAATTTTAATATCTCACCTCGTGGATAGCATAGGTTCTTATATCTATTATTCTAAAATATTGTGAGATATTTTCAATATCTCAATAAATATCTTGGATTCTACTTTTGATTTGTATATGGTATCTTCTTAAGATGGAACATCTAATAAACATTGATCATTTTCTTGCAGACCATGATAAAAGAAGATTGGAACATTTTTCACCTTTATAAATTCTTTTGGGAGACTAGAATATAGAATCTTATAACTCTCCCAATACTCAAAGGGAATCTTTCAAGAAGCGTTTTTTATGAAATGAAACTACTTATTAATTGTTTAAATTCTAGAGATATGAAAAATATCTAACAAAAACATCTCAATAGGCCATCTACATCAGGAAATTCACTAGGTTGTAGGTTTTATAACCACACATTGGCATCTCATTGAAGTGAAAAGGGGGATAAAATAAACATGAATCATTCTTCAACCACTCCAATTGGTTTTACTGATGATAAAAAAGTGTGTATTACTTTATATTCTTCTTTGGATCTTCTCATTACATTCCATTACATTTTTTATTCAATTTAATTGAGTGTATTTTTAACTCAATATCTTGTTTTTCCCTATGAATAGTGATTTTAATATTCAAATTTATGAGTTATGGGATGAACATGACTCTATAGGTCTAATTAATTGTAAATTTTATTATTCTAGGAAGAACACTAAAAGATTAAATTTATTTTTTCTAGTTTTTTTATTATACTTTTGATAGTGAATGTAAATTCCCATGTATATTTACCAAGGTTATTTGAATTTTTGGATTTATTGTGACATTTTTTTCAATAAATGATCTGGTCATGAAATATTAAAAGATATATTGTTTTCACTAACTCCTCTACAATGGATAAAAAAATTAAACTTCAAAATCCTGTAATGGCCTGTGAAAAAAAATAACTATTTTCAGGGTTAAAATATTTTTCATCCTTTGTTTTTGTACCATATATATTCCAAATGAATTTGAACTTTTGGTTTAGTGGATGGTCCAAATCATAAACCAATATTCATTATGAAATCTGAGAATTGGAACACTTAAAAGAGTTATTTTTAAACAAGGTTTAAGGTCTAATAGTTGTCTCATTTTTTGGATGAGTTTCAAGAGAATTGGGCTTTGAGGACTCACTTTTCAAGAGAGGTAGTTACAAGTGAATGATTTTCTTACAGTTTGTAAAAATAGTGTAACCAAAACTATGTGTCTAGTTTTCTATAGGTACATGGTTTGTCAAAATTATGTGGCCCTCTATGGGAAAATCTATGACCTGGTATAAGGGCCTCTAGGTGTCACATGGTTTTCCAAACTATTAATCTGATGTTCTATGGTCGAGTAAGTTGTCTACAATAAAATTAAATGGTGGGTGCATGGGAAACACATGGTTTGGAAAACCATGCACCTAGCTTGCACCCTTAGTTACACTCAAGTAGTGGCAGTTCATGGTTGGCACACAGTTATCTAATATGTGTATCAAAACCACGTGGTTATTTAAAGGGTTATTTTACCCTTTTTACCTTCTCATACATAAGGTTCTCTCCTCTTTCATTCTCCCTCACATATCATGCATAACATCCCAATTCATTTTCCTCCTTGGTATCTCCTATTAGGGATGGACTTATCTCATTCATTCAAGGTCTGAATCGACCTCCATCAGATGCATTACAATCAAATTGATGAGTGCATGACTCCACCATCCTCCTTTCACAGTTTCCTTATTTGTAATAAATGTAATTTTAATGAGAGCTAATTCAACCTATTTTCAGGATGTTTTTGCATTTCTTCAATTTCTATCAAACTAGATAAATCAATGATTAGTATTCTAAGACGGTAATTTCTATAGAATAAGGCACATGTTCTCTAGATTTTACCTTAATGTATTTCCATTTTATAAAATACAACATTATCTTCTACACTAGATTTTCCATGTGTCACCCTGGAAATGTGAAATTTTTTATATAGAACCTAAGGCCTAAAATTAAATAGCCTTGGAGAATATAATTAAACCATTTGAGTTTGTTCACCCCAACTTGAACAACCCTCTTGGGGTGTAATTCTTATACACTTTGACCCTTAATATTTATCTTAGAATCAATATCTCCCTTTGATCATGTTATCTTAAATTCCTTCAAGGGAGATGGTCAAATTGAATTAAATAAACTATAAAACATTTATATGAGACACATATCTTTCTGTAATTATATATAATATTCTATATCCATAATTCGTAAAAATTAATAGCTAATTAGAATACAGTGGGACACTTAAGGAAAGGACATAGACTAGTCCAAAACCAAATTTTTAAATAGAGTTCTTGAAACATTCACTTATAAGTGATGTGATAAATAAAATTATTTGAATTGTCTTTTTTGGGTAAAATGAAAAAAGAAATGGATCTTCCCATGTAGTAAAAAATTTATTTAAAAATTAAATGACCAAAATAAAAATTGAATTCTAACATGGCCCGATTATGGACATGGCCTTCATTATTAATTAAAACTAATTTGTGATATGGAATGATTTACCAGATGTTTATTGTCATATTATCAAGTGAATTATTTATTACTTGAGATAGACTCAAGTACCTATTTATAAAATACAATGGACAGACACATAGGATGTTATTGATTATTTTTACCATGAGTAATATTAGTTTAATCATTATAGAGTACTGTGGATGGACTCATAGGTTAATTAAATTATATAATACTATGAGAGATACTTGGGTTTATTTTTTATGGAATGTAAGTGATAGGATCATAGAAATGATTATTTAAAATATTCTCTGAGTGATACTTAAGTTTTCATTTTATATAACTCCATGGATGGGTTCATGGGTAAATTGGATGTTACAAGAAATACTTGGGTTTCCTTTTTACAAACGCCATGGATGGGCTCATAGAATAAAAATAATTATGATACTTATTGGGAGATACCTAGGTTCCTCATTATATAATGACTTATATGGACTCATAGGAAAAAAATTTATACCATGCTTTATTTTTTATTAGATGTATCTTATAGTACGTTCTTATGGTGATTATTATGCCCTGATGCATTGGCGATGTACCATGGGTCCTTGACCAAATGATGGTTTTATGTTTAGGTACTTGTGGCTAACCAGAATTGCAACAAGGTTTTATAGAAACTCACTCATTGATCCCTAATATTATAGCCATGGGTCCTGGGATTATATTATCACCTTTAATATTATTCATGGATGCCTTGGAAATACACCATAGGTCTTGGATATTATTATGTAACTACACATATACACAAATATGTACATATATATATAATGTATATATGTATATACATATATATACAGACATATATAGGGTGATAAATGAAGATAGACATTATGGATTAGGTCGAAGCAGGTATGGTCGGCCAAGTGTCCCTAGAGGAATAGATCCTAGATTTTTTAAATTTATTCAATTATTTTACCTCTTTGATATTAATATACTTGCACACATTAGTATTTTATAATCATAAACTACAATATATTTGACACCATTTTTTCTGGCTTGTTGAGTTTATCTCACACCTAATTTTCTCTTGCATTGCATTAGGGTATCCAAATAGACCTCCTATTTTCATGTTATGGTTTTGGATTATTCATGTGTTGTTACATTTTACATGGGATTATAAGAGCACAGGAAAGATCGAATGCTCGGGATGCTTTTGGATATTGGATTTGGGGATTTTTTTCTTGTTGTGTCATTTATTTATGTCATGATGTATTTCTTTTTCTTGTAAATTTTTCTATAACATGTACATGCGTGGTTGTATTATATGGATATTGTCATTTTATTAATGTCGAGGAGATATATTTTATACTCTATATTAACTATATTACTTCCTCTATTGATTTATTTATTATATACCACTATCATACTCTGATCATGATGCTAAATTCTCCCCATTATACCAACAATATATCATCATTTCTAGTCCACAACCTCTAGGTTATGGGGAGGCACACTTGAGGACATGTTACTAATAGGATCAGGGTACCATTTTGGTGGCTCTTGGGTTGGGACATTGCAGAGTGGTATTAGAGATTTCATTCCTTTTTTTATTACTATTTGGGTTTGTATATAAGATAATAGGGAAATTTTGGAGCTTAGTAAATATTCAGGTCAAGGATTGACAAACCATGCATGGGGAAAAGACTAATTGGTCAAGGATGGTACTATTTTTTGTATTCTTCATTCTTATATAGAAATATTATTTCACCATGATTGATTGATGTAATTTCCATTTCTAGTAGATGATATTTATGTCATTTAACCCTAGTACTAGTATGGAAAGGATGTTTTGTAACATGCATCATTATTGGAACACAGATATTCAAATGCCATGTGTATTCCATGCCATGTAGGTTGCATTCTTATACTTCCTAATATTTGTGATATGTTCCCTGGTTTTATACCATTCTTATGTGATTATTTAGCATGATTATATGTATACCAAGTTTAGGAAATTGATTAGAATTCTTAACTATATTCCAATATTCTATGATTACATTTTTATATGTAAATATTCCTTACTTCTATGTGATAGAATTCCTTGATGTTATCATAATATAAGATTGCTTATTAAAGTGTCAGAATAAACCTAAATTGTTCTTTCAAGTATATCATAATGGGGGCTCCATAACTAACCAGTAATGACATATTTGAGCCATTAAACACTTGTTTCATGGGATAAAACATTTATGGACACAATTAAATTTTATATAATTATATAAGGTATAAAGTGTATGAGCCTTTATAAATTAGAGAATGGAAAACCACATAATTGAACTATAATAAATTTAACTGTTTATACTTGGAAAACCATGGTGAAAACCCAATTTAAGCTACATTAATGTTAATTTTAACTTATAAATTCAATTACATTTATAACATGAGAGTGGTAATTCAACTAAATAAACTATGGTTCGTATATTTATGTATGATTAAATGTATGTTTCATGGAAATTGGTTTACTGTATAAAGTCTTCAACCTCTATTACTTTCACATGAAAACCCATATGGCTAGATATCTGAATGTAGAACTAGACTCATGTATGTCTTTTGGGGCATTTTTCTTATGAGATAAAACCACTAAGGGTGTAATTATATCATGTAATAATATATGAAACCCTAGTGGGTCACTATTTTCTCTTATTATTTAGTGGTTATCCACAAGGGGGTATACTCATCCCAATCGATTGGTAATTTAATGTGTCTATATATACTTATATGGTGTTACATATAGATGTATGGTGGGATATTACTTAACCTACCCTCTTAAAATGATAAAATTCTTATTATTTACTTTTAATATTTTTTTATATGAGGATTTATTTAATTAAAATGACAAATTCAATCTAATATTTTTTATAATATTTTTCCCCTCTATAACTTCGAATCAATATTTTATTTAACTAAGACCAATTATGATAATCATTTTTGGATAAATAATATTCACTAATGTAATTTATAAGATAAATTTTTTATTTTTTATAGGATTTAAACTAAATAAATAATTCATAAAAGGATGTTTGATATAACTTTCCTATGTTTCCTCATAGAATTAGAAAAATAAAGTACCAACCACTTTTTCCATATAAATTGTACTTGATACTCTTCAAAAATGAGTCTTCGCGATATTTAAAATTCAGATTTGAATTAGTTAAATTGATTAAATGAAACCATAATGCAATTGTTTTAGGTTTTAACCTCCTATAAGGGTATTTTAATAGATTCTATGATTGATTCCTTGGAATGGAAAATATGAATAGCCCACATGATCTATATTCTATCTCTTGAACCAATATGATAGGTGGTATATCCTAATGTCCATTCTATAGTGAAATAAATATAGGGTAATTTATTTCTATTATAGTATGAGATATCTTAGTAGTGGAAGTTAACTCAATTATTAACAGAATCTATAATTGTTTAAGAAGAGTTTTAATGTGAGTTTTTATTCGTCCCATGAAGTAATCATAGTCACTAAAATGAATCCTTTGTTAGATGAGTGATCATGCTGTGAATTGACCTTTGTTAAGGATGGGATCATCTGGTATTTATCTATTTCATCATGTTATGCATGGCTAAGGAATGGTTGGCCATTTAGTAGGTTGGGTAACCCTAACTCTTCTTCATTGTTGGATGAATCAGAAGGTCATCAGCTGGATTAACATCCATATGGGATAATATGACTCTGAAATGAATCTATTAGATAGGCCATAGGATATTGGGATACATAGGGCCAGTAGGCCTAAGAATATTATCAAATTTTATCTTTTTTTATGATATCTCTTGGTAGTATGCATCGATACACACAGTACCTGGTGAGTAGTTAAAATGGTACATTGAACCATATAATTTTAATGGATATCATTAAATACTTGAGACATTACACTACATCTATGGATCGTAGCCATAGTTGTATGTTACAGATGTTGAGATAATTTTTACTAGTTCTAGAACTTTGGATGACATTAAAAATATGATAGAGGGTTGTGACCATTGGGTTTCATTGGTTTTGGATTTCATAACTTATGCTAGTAACATTCATTAATGTGGATCGAGATAGAGTTATGCATACACCAATAGAAAAATATTATTTAGAATGCTTTTAAGTTGATAGTTTTTCCTCTCTTTCTTTTGGTTCATGGAAAATTCATTTTGGCCACCTCTAGGAACCACATTCTTTTTTATGAGCATTTTTTGGGCGATGTGTTCTCATCCTTAGTAATGGATGACTAGAACACTCTTAATGTAGGTAATAATTTTTAAAATATTTTTATTGTGTCCTTCCCTATAGAGAAATTCCCAACATAGTGACACTATCCCTTTACATATATTATTACTTAATTTTTAGCATAATTAATCATAAAATACAAACAAATGATCATAAATTCTTATGTTGTTGGAATATTAGGGACAGAAAACAGAAAACATGGGAATAAAATAAAATATATTTATATTAATCATCCATAAAAAGAGCCTAAAATCCATGGAGATCTTACGTATTCATAGGATAACATAGGAAATTCATATACAATATTAATGATCTAAAATCTTAGTAAGGTAATAAACAATGAAATAATCATAGTACATTGTTTACAATGAATTACATAAGGGAATAAAAAGTCATGGAACATGAATAATCATTTAGAATCATAACATATAGAATATGGGATAATGTACTCATGGAAGCATATAAATTTTGAGGCAACATGTAACCCGACATAAACACGAGTCATGACTAACTTCGAAGACTATCTCACATGGTGGAAAAAGTCCCATAAATGTATCAGGTTACTTCATTGTCCCAACATGGGGTCTCATGAGACTAAACATTACCAAATGAATTTAAATGCTATTTAGGTGTTCCCATCATAACATTTCCATGAATATTCATTCCAAATAAATAATCACACATAAGGAATAAATATAAAGGTTACCCATGGGAAGAAATTGGTATCTTAAACAGTTCATAAGGCATAACCAATGGCAATATCATAATGGTGTCCATGAAAGAATGGATTTAAATCATAAATGAAAATTAATATTGTAAAATAGGACCAGATCATGAAAACTTATGTCCTAATGAAGTGAAAATATATATAAATAGTTTTTAATAATCTTTATAAATTGTCCACTTTTGTTTAGTTTAAGGGAAAATATAAAAGACTCCTTAAAACAGATAGAGGAATAATTGTTTGTATAAAACCATAAATGAAAAAATATAATTATTCATGATAAAATGTTTTTTTTTTCTAAAAATAATGGTGTATTAAAATGGATTATGGGGTGTATGTGAAAATGGGTAATAAATTGGGAAGTTCCCATTAATCGAGTTTGGTTGTCACGATGAATTGAAAAGAGTGCACTATTAAACATGAACTTCTCCATAATATAAAGATTAATTTAGATAGGTAAATATGTTTCAAACATACACACAAAATTTATGTGGATTACATAATAATAATAAATTATTACATTGGGGTAAAGAGAAATAAAGCAACACCGGAATGAAAAATGGTTGTTCAGATAGAATCTCTTACCTTATGTCTGAAAGTGTTATTCACATGTACATAATGTCCTCGAGAAGAAAATTAAATACAATAATTATTTAATTCATAATCTATACTAAATATAATTTATAATAATTTTGTTAGCTTCATTTATGGCCATTTTTTCTTATAGTATTTAATTTTGTCATTTTGGGAGTGTTCATTTCATAGTTTCATGATCAGTTCACTTTTGTATAGTTATGAAAGTTCATTTCAAATGGAAGATAAAATATAGAACTAGAATGATGTTTTATTATTTAATTTACATAATCTTAAATGGTCCCATATATCATTTTAATTTTTTATATGAGTATGATTCATTAAATAAAATGTTAACGAAAAAAAAATCATTCGTTTATTTTGGTGGATCTTACAACTATCATGAATTAAAATAATTCAATTTAATAATATATTTAAAATTAGTTAAAGAATATTAAATAAGGTTTATTGTTCATATTATAATCTTTTTTAAACATAAAATGGTTTTAATGCAATAATTGAAGCTGAAAATGAAAAATGAAAAGTTGTTGTTCGTGAAGGAGGTTAATCGATACCCCACAGATCATTTTTAGAAAAAAAGAGAAGTGAGATGATTTTATGATAGATAATACAATAGCACAATAAAATTCATGTATTTATATTATATTTTATATATAATTTTAATTTGTATATTGTGTGAGGTGAGGATAAAAAAATAAAAGATGTTAAAAGAGAAAGAGGGAGGGTTTTACCTCATGAGTGTCATCTCCTTGAGAACCTCCTTAAGGTACATGGAAATGGTCTTTTGGTGAGAATAGAAATACCTGAACATGGGGAAGATATTTTTGTGAGGAAATTATCACAATATAACCAAGATCCAAGTTGTATGGTTTTATAGTAGAAGAGGTGGTGAAGTGTGGTATATATCGTGGGATAAGAAGGGTGTTTTTGATTATTTTATTCAATTGTTTTTTATTTTGGATCAAGACTATCAATAGGGTTGATTCTTATGAATAAGGTAACTCGAGAATATGATTTGAGATAATTTCCACATACATCATCCATGACTCAACCACGACTCAAAAATCATTAGTTTACTTATAATGTTAAATATCGTAAATTACTATATTTCACTATTCATTAAAAAATCGATTATTTCAGAAAAATCCCAAAAATTCACACTAAATTTTTTTTTCAAGAATATTTCTAAAATGGACTACATTTTTGGAAGATAATTTTATAAATATTATAAATTTAATTTTTAATTAAAATCATCAATTTTTCAAAAAAATACTGATTTTAAAATTATAACTGATTTTATGACACTTTGAAATATTAATTAAGGTCTTATAAAATTGTATTATAATCGTAAGATAAAAAAATATTATTTTCTGAATATATTATATATTTAATAATTATATTAATTATAAAATTGAAAATAAACATTTACATTTCACAAAAAAAATACTAATACTTAATTTATCATTTTAAAACAATTATTTACTTATTTCATGATATAAATATATTATATTTTCATTCAAAAGATACTTAAATTTTATTTATAAATTCATAGGTGAGGTTAATATTTTATTTTTTAAATTTACTATTCCTAATGGTCACATTAATATTCTAGGGGTCATGTTGTTATTCCATTGGTATAAGTTCCTTAATTCTATAAATACCACATATTTCATCCTTAATTTATAAAATATACTATTTTTTAGGTTCTTTATGTGAGGTATTTTTTTATACTATATAATATAATTTTAAGAAGGTAATTTCAATTGATAAAATTTTAGATCATTACATTCTTCCCCCTTATGAAATTTTACCCTCGGATTTTTTTTACATTGTAAGTTGAAAATAGGTGGGGGTGCTTCTCTTTAATTTCTACCTTTGGTTCCCAAGTTTCCAATTTATAATTATGTTTCATCCACTATTCTTTGACCAGGTGAGTATTCATGTTTCATAGAACATTGTCTCTAGGGTCCATGATCTTCACTGGATGCTCTTCATATGATAGGTCATTCTACGGTTATACCACATCCGAATTCAGTACATGTGAGGGATATTGTGAGTGAATCCTCAATATATATATGTGGAATAAATCATGTACTTAAGACATGGTTAGGGAAGTTCCAGTTGATATACTATAGCTCCAACACAATAAAGAATCTTTAATCTTCTAATATACCTAGGACATAGCTTTATTTTCATCCCAAATCTCATGATTCCTTTTCCGGGAGATATGTAGATGAATACCATATCTCCAACCATAAAATCTATGTCCCTTTAATGATTTTCTTCATATATCTTATATCGACTATGCGAATCCAAGATATGATACTGAATATTTTCACCATTTCAACCATTTCATCGACTATCTCATTCTAGTAGTTTCCATTCACTGTCTTCATCCTAGCATGTTGGGGATCTGCATCTTCTCCTATAACTAGATTCATATGGAGCCATTCGGATACTTGAGTGGAAATTATTGTAGTAAGAGAACTCAACTCGAGGTAGATGTTGGTCCCATCCTCCATTAATGTTCAACGTACATGCTCTCAACATGTCTTCCAGGGTATGAATAGTTCGGTCAGATTTTCCATCAGTTTGAGGATGATATGTCATACTAAAGTTTGGCATATTTTTTAAATAATTTTGGATACATTTCTAGAACATAGAGGTAAATCTAGGATCTTGATTGGATAAAATCGATTGTGGTACATCATGCAGCCTTACCACTTCTTTGATGTATATTCATGAAAGTTGATACAATGATAATTCCTCCTAAATTGTGATAAAGTGATTTTTATTTATAGGATGATCCACATCAACCCATATAGCATTATTTCTTCTTGATGTATTTTGAAGTCCAGTAACCAAGACCGTGGTGATGATTTCCCATTTCCATGTTTTTATGGGAAATGGTTGCATCATTACCTTAGAATTTTTATTTTCAACCTTCACTGGTTGGAAGACTAGGTTCATTGATGTATATTCAGTGATCTCATTCATCGTATTGTCCCACCAATGATGCTTTTAGAGATCTTGATACATCATTGTGCTTCCAAGGTGAATAGAGAAAGTTATCTATATGCATAATTTAGAATATATTTCTTTATATGTGGAATAAATGGTAAACATATTTATGACCCAATATTTATGACTCATTCCTCATCTATTTTGAACTCTATGGATTTTCCATTTCTAATAGCTTCCACCTTTTTCTGAATTTTCCCATAATTTTAGTGTGAATCCATTATTTTCAACATAAGGGATGGTTGAAAAAAAAAATTAAAAAAGATTGATGATGATCCATCCTTAATGATTTCCATGTACATCTTTTGTTGTTATAATAATATTGGATCATTCTCAATTATCATCAATGATAATGTTTCATGATTGTTTATACATGGAGAATCATCCAGTTTATTTTCATTACTAGGATGGTATTAGATTAATATTTCATAATCCTTAATGATCTCTAACCATATTCCCTAGAACATATTAATATCTTATTTTTAATATATATATTTTATTTTCTTAGGATCAGTATATATCTAAATCTTCTCTCCATAGAGATAATTCCACCATATATTCAGTGTGAATATCACAACTGCCAACTCCAAATCATGTGTGTGATAGTTTTTATCATGAATGTTCAACATAATTGAGGTGTAAGTTATCACTTTATTAATTTTAATTATTCAATAGCATGATACATTCTTTAAATAATCATTGTAAACCATAAAGAGTTACCCACATTTTAGTAGTGTGGGTACGGGTGAAATGATAAGCCTTTTTTCAACTCATTGATATAGTATTCACATATATTAGTCTAAATAAACTTTACTTCCTTTTGATTCATCTTGGTTAGTGGGTTTTAAAATCATGATATGTTATTCAAAAATCATCAGTAATACCTGACAAGACTATAGAAACTGCATATCTTTATTACTGATGTTTTCTAAGTCTACAATTTGATTACCTTTGTCTTAGAAGGGTCCACATATATTCATTTTCTAGTTATAACATACACTAATAATGATACTTCCTCCATACAAAATTCATCATTACTATACTTTTCATAGGTTATCTTCCTTCTCAAGGTCATTATCAACATATTAAAATGCTCTTCACATTACTCATTTCTCTTGGAGTATATCATAAAATCATCTATAAAGACTACCAAATATTTTTAGTTAAAATATAAAGATTTTATTCATTAATTCCATGATTTTTTTGGAGCAATAGTGGTTCTGAAGGCCATCACTATGAACCCATAGTGTCCATACCTTGTTTGAAATGTAGTATTGGGAATATCTTTTGGATTCAACCTTAATTGGTGATATCTTGACCCAAGGTCCATCTTAGAGAAATACATGGCCATACATAATTGATCAAAATAATCATCTATTTATGGAAGGGTGTACATTTTCTTTATCATAATTTTTTAGCATGCAATAATCAATTAAAAGGTGCATTCATCCATTCAACTTCTTGATTAAGAGGATTGGGGCACCCCCATGGTGAAGCACTCGGGCATATGAACCCCTTTGTACATATTATCTTGTAACTACTAATCCATTTCTTCTAACTCAATAGTTTCCATTCTATAAGGTGTCTTTGATATAGGAAGATATTAAAGAAAAATATCAATTGAGAAATCAACCTCTTCACTAGGATGAAGATTTGGAAATGCTTCGGGGAATATATCAGTGTAGTCCCTCACAATGAGCATGTCTTTGATCATGATTATCTCTTTTGCCTCAATCATTTGAGACAGATATTATTTCTCATATTTAAATAATATCCATAATTGATATGATGATTTAGAAGGAGATTCATCTTGATACATACACTTGTATAGAATTGGAGGATTCCACAGGATGTGAAGAGTGATCTACATTTCATGATATTTTTTGTTTGATTTATATAACAATATCTAATATATTCCCAATATAGCATCAAACTATTCCAAATAAAGTATTCAAAGATTTTCTAAGAGTTTTAGTCCGTAAAAATTAACTTGGGAGGTTTAATATACTTTGTATGAAATAATTTCTTTATTTTATTTTCTCATAGGTAACTCAAACTATATAATTGGATGTGTTGTTTTAATAGTTCCACTAAACTTTAAATATATGAAATAAGGGATAAAACCAAAATCAAATAGAATATTCACTATTCATGAATTAATAACTATCATAGCTATCAATACATCATTTTCAGGATCCACCTCAAAAATAGTGATAGTGTATGCCTTTCCTTGTACCCTTGGAGGTTATTTATTTCCTCCAACAACTCCTGGCTTAGGGAATTGGCTGGCGTAATACTCATGTTACTTGGAGTTGAAACACCTCACTATAGGATGAGTGTAAATCTAAACATTTTTTATTTTTTCCAATTTACTAGGATTCTTCATAACCATGTGGTAATAATTAGATATATTCCCCTCTTTTCCACATTTGTATCATTTTCTAGTTCCCCTTAGGTAGTTCCAAGGATGATTCTTCTCAAAATTTTGACACATGGAATGTTGGGTTTCTTTTCTATCATGGGATTTATATGTTGATCATCCTATAATAATCATCATTTTCTATTTTTTATCTATGGTTCTACAATACCAATAAGAGTATCTGATCAATATTCCAACCTTAAGGGAACAACAAACAATATCCTCATAGTTTTCTAAGTCTAAAATCACTAATTATTTTCATAAAATCATCTTTAGTTATCTAAAGAAGTGATGTACCATTATTTCAATGTTCAAGAAAAATATAGATGTGTATCATGAATGAATTCTAATGTTTTCATTATACACCCTGATAGACTTGTATTCCTTTTTCTATAGTATGAGGAACTCCCTTTACATATTATGATGAAGAGTTTGGGAAAAATATTTATTTAAAATTATTTTCTTGAAATCTTCTCATTCTGAGGAATCAATTTCCTCCTTAATTTTTTTTCGATCAGTTCCCACCACTGATCAACTTCCATAAAAAATGATAGACTGTTGGTACAACTTTCTCTTATTTAGATCATTGTAGGAAAAATAATATATTCTCATTGGAGTTAATCCATTATTATGTGATAATAATATTGGAAGATACACTAAAGATAGAGGCCTTTTTTGCATAAAGTATTCAACTACAACTTTCTATTTATTAAGAGAATGAGGTAGTTCAAAAAAATGATGTTATTAATAACTTTATCTAGTTTATTAATTACTATTATAAACCTTTCATCTCCCATTCCCATCAGATTTAGCATTTCAATAAGGAATTTGTCCCATTGTCAATAACATTGATAATTGGCACAGGTTCTTCAATTTCCTACCATTACCTAAAAAGGAAATAAAAATTAGGGGTTATGAATACTTATCTAATTAGAATATAAAAGCGTTACTTTTGACATATAAGGAAGAACTTATAAATGAAAAGTTTATCCTAACATGTGATTTCCTGTATTTCAATATAGGTTATCCAGGGTGACAGAATTGTCCCTAGGGTTCTTACTAAAGTTCTCTAGTCCCAATATGAAAAAATACATAGGTCATAATCTGATTCCAACTATAATAATCATTGCCGTTTATAAATAATATTACATGATTTAAAGCAAAATTAACTATCAAATACAATCCAAGGATATTAATGTCTAGTGTCTTTAGAATATTAGGTATATAAAACTAAAAACATGGGAATAGAATAAAAAATATTTATATTAGTCGTCAATATTGATCTCATAACTACCTTTTAACACATTAAATATTTTAGTAAAACCTAGGGAATATATAAACTAAATGGGTGATCAAAACATCTCAAAAGGGAAATAAACATAGAAATGAAGCATAACACATGGGTTAGAAGGAATAACATGAAGACATAAAAAGGCATGGAACATTAATAAACATATAGAAGAATAATATATAGAACATGGAATAATGTAATAATGGAAATATAGTAATTTGTTACAAACATGTTACTTGACCAAAATATGAGTGAGAGATAACTTCCAAGACTACATCACTGGGTGGATAAAGTCCCATAAAGGAATCAATTTACTTCGTCTCCTAATAAAATGTCTCGTGAGGCAAAAATTTAATCGGTGTGTTGGAGTGTTATCTTGGTTCACCCATCATAACATTATCATTCATATGTGTGCCACATTAATAATCAAAAATAATGAATAAACATTAGGGTTATCCATGGGATGAAATGGGTATCATAATCATGTCATAAGGCATAACCAATGGGTTTATCATAATGGTGTCCATGAAAGAATGGATTTAAATAATACATGGATATTTATAAGGGAAAATAGGCATAGATCATAAAATAGTATGTCCAAATTACGTGAAAACGTGAAAAATGTGTTTTTAGGAAAAATTATAAATGAGCCACTTTTGTGCAGTTTAAGGGAAAATATAAAAGTGTCTTTAAATAAGATAAAGGAATAATTGTTTGTGTAAAAACAAAAATTAGAAAATATAGTTAGTAAGGATAAAATGATTGGTTTTATAGAAATGATTGGTTTTATAGAAATGATTTTTTATTAAAATATATTATAGGGTGAACTTGAAAATGGGTAAGAAATTGGGAAGTTCCCATTAATCGGGCTTGCTTATCAAGAGAAATTGAAAAGAGAATCTTAAGAAACATGTATTTACCCCCATTACAAAATTAAGAATTGATCTAGGTACATATTTTTGGAACATACACATCTAATTTAAGAGGATTAAATAATAATAATTAATAATTACATAGGGGTTGAGAGAAAGAAAGAATAACCCGAATGAAAATAGAGGTTCGGAGGGAATCCCTTAACTTATGTCTAAAATTATTCTTCACTAGAAATTAATTTATTTAATAATTAAATTAAATTAATTAATTAAAACATTTCATAACATATTATACATTTATTTAATATATTATAATTTTATTAGGTTCATTTATGTCTATTTCATTGACTAATAGTGTTTCATTTTGTCATTTTTTGAGTGTTCATTTCACAGTTTCATGGTTGATTTTTTTTGTGTATAATTATGAATGTTCTTTTAAAATGGAATAAAAACTAAATAAATGGAATGATATGGTATTAATTTATTTCCATAAATTTAAATTGCTCCATACACCATTTTATTTATTTGATATGAGGATCATTCATATGATAAAATGTTTTTGAAAAAATGCTTAGTTTATTTTGGTAGTTCATATGACCATCATGAATTAGTATCATTTTTTTATTAATGTATTTATATAATTTTTAAAAAACATTAAATATGTTTTATTTCACATATTATAATATTTTTTAATCATAAAAATGGTTTTATTAATTGAATTGAAGGAAGTAATGAAAAATAAAAAATCGTCTTCCTTGAAGGTGGTGAATCAACACACCACAAATGATGTTTCCATTTTTAGAAAAAAATGATAGATGAATAAATTTGAGGATGAATGTTACAATATAAAAATAAAATAAAATTATATATATGATACTAGATTTATCATGTTACATTGGATAAGAGGTGACGGAAGGATAAGAAAATAAAATAAAATAAAAGAGGAAGAGGGAGGGTTTTACCTCATGAGTGTCGTCTCCATGAGAACCTCATTAAGGCACATGGAAATGGTATTTTGGTGTGAATAAAAAGTCCACAACGTGGGAAAGAGGTTTGGGAGAGGAATTGGGTCAAATTTAATATTTGTTTCATCCTTAGAAGTTAGGAGGAGAAGATTTGGTGAAGGGTGGTATTCATAGTGAGAGGAAAGGAGTGTTTTTTATTATTTTATCCTTTTGAATAATATTTTGGCTCATGAATATCAATAGTGTTTATTATTATGACAAATTATAGTAAAGATATCATATTGATTTGATAAAATGGTCATTAAATCATCTATGAATCAACCAAGACTCTAAAATAAATTTATTTACTTATAATGTTAGATACCATAAATTACAGTATTGCATTATTTGCCAAAAATTCAACTATTTTAAAAAAATACCAACAAATAAACCTAAATTTTTTAAAATGTATACTTTTAAAAAACTAATAGAATTTTAAGAAAATAATTTTATTAATATGAAAATTTAAATTTTAAATTAAAATGATCATTTATTTGAAAGATACAGATTTTGAAATTTTAACTGAATTTATGACACTTTGAAAAATTAATTAAGGTCTCATAAAATTATCCTGTAATGAAAAGTTGAAAATTTAAATTTATGAGGAAATTTTCTTATAAATAATTAAATTAATTATAAAATTTTAAATAAACATATTCATTTCAATAAAATTTCAATACTTAATTTGTTATTTTTAAAACATTTATTTAATTATTCCATGATATATATATTATATTTTCATTCATATGATACCTAAATTATATTTATTATTTCATTGGTGATGTTACTAATTTATTGGATGGTTTACAGTTCCTAATGCTCACATTATTATTCCAATAACCAAGTTAATATTCCATTAGTATAGGTTCCCTAATTCTTTAAATACTGCATATTAAATTCATTATTTATGAAAATAATTTTTTTATTAAGTTATATATCTAATTTATGTGTTTTATATAATATATAATAATTATAAGAAGGTAGATTTTATTGATAAAATGTTGGGTTGTTACAAATATCATAAAGAACCATTTGGAGGTGGTATACTTTTATTTTGAAGGTCCATGTGGTAGAACAATTTGATATTCTATCCCTTAGGAAGATGCTTGATATAATACATAGTTATGGGTTTCATTTAATTTTAGATTCTATTTTCAGGATTGAGGTGCATGAGTTACCCGAGATGAAATGCTTCTATCATGTGTCATTGTATATGACCTATTATGATGATGAAATAATTGTATATGTATGAAACCCATAAAGACAACATTAATTGGGTCAGGATTCAATAGTTATGCTTTAATGATCATAGAATGCCTCAGTAATGAATTCATTATGGTTAGTTAATAATGGATCATCAAAATGTGAAGTAATTACCATTAAAGAATTCGACTAGTGGTGGTTTGACCATTTATTTTAATGGTAGTTGGTTATAGTAGTTTTGAAACCCGGACTGCCACATTGTCATTGATTTTAAGGGTCCTTATTTAGTATTGTTATAAATCATGATATTCTATAGGGTGTACTCTTGGTTTAAAGATATTCATTTCCACTATCTAGACTTTTTCTGGGGTACACTGTGAAAGAATTATCAAAACTCCAAGCTAGAGAATGCAATTTAAAAAAATGGTTTGATAAATATACTCTTTTTAGTGTTTCACTTGGGTATCTTTGACAACCATTAGCGTGGAAATTCCTTAGTGACATTAGTATTCCCATGTAATAATTCCTTGGATGGACTAATTGACACCAAAATATTCTTAGAATCGTTCACGAGGTGAAATTACTGATGTTTGTATTAGTAATTTTTTTCGATACATCAACATATCAAGTTTGTAATGACTTCTCACAAGTTAACTCTAGATAATTTAGTACCATGTATATGCTCCATGGACCCCAGAAGTTAATATTGAGGTAACCTTGTACCTACAGTTGCGATCAGATGATATGTTTTAACTATGATGATCCAAGGCTACTGGATCGAGTATGCTCTAATGGCCATGCTATAGAACAAGGATACAAATGGTTAGTTTATCAAGAGACATCATTGAAATCCATTTATGGGATTCAGCGAAGGAGATCGAAGTGATCTTGAGCTACCATAATTAAAGGCTTCAGGGTAGGGTTCTAAGATGCTTCTACCAGTAAAAATAAGTATTTTCAAAAATAGTCAAATGCTAGTATATCGACCTTATTTACCTGAGTAGTTGGCGAGAAAACCAAAAAATAACAGGATCGGGATGATTTGAGTGTTGGGAAAAGGTCAACCAAGGCTTTCCAAGGATCAACCAGGATCAATGCGGTTGATTGGAAATTGAATGTTTGATCCATTTTAGAAAAGTTACAATGTGCATCATTGGAATGCTAATAGAATGTTTAAATAGAAAATTCCAATGGTGGAAGAACCATGCATCATGATTTTCCACTCAATGTTAAAACCTATTATGGGGAGCTCTATATACTGATTGGTGAAAGAGATGATGACATAATCCTAAATTGGATTAGATGGGATTGGCAAAGAATCTTCTTAATGTTTATTTTTTAATTCCTTCAGTTTCTCGAGTATCAATGGTGTACAAACCATACAATTTAAGGGATTATTAGAGGTGATTTAGTTGTTTAGAAAATAAACATATCCATTCAACAAAAACATCACAACTAGAGCACTTCTGTTTTTGTTTTCATTATTCCCTAAATATTCACAGGGACAAGAAGTTCTAAGTTGGGGAGATTGTAGCATCCCATGTTTTTAGATAGTGTAAATTAAAAATGAATTAGATTTTTTTGTTTTGTGGATGGGATAAATCATAATCCATGATTTGATATATAAATATGATAATTGGAACACCTGAACGTGCCCTTTTTATGGTTTTAAGACCCAAGATGTTTTTTTAGTTTTTTTGATGAGTTTTTAGAGTATATAGATTTGATGAATCACTTTTTAGTAGAGACAGTTAGAATCACATGGTTGTAGAATGTTTAGTACTAATCACACAGCCCAAACATTGTAGGATTATTTCTATACGGACACTATTTTTCAAAACAATACCTCCCTATAGGGGAAACTATGTTTTCTTTTGTATGGTCCTGGAGGGTGTCACATGGTTAATCAACCCATGCACCCGTGGTTGTATGGTCATGTAGGTGATCTATAATAAAATATATAGGTGGGTGTATGGGCTATGCATGGTTTTGAAAACCATGTGCCTAGACGGCACCCTTAGATCCACATAGGTAGTGGAACTACATGTTTGGAATATGGTATTCCAAAACATGTGGTTCATTAAATGGGGTGATTTTATAGTTTATTCCCTATCATCCTTAAGGTTTTCCCCTACATATTTCTCCCTTATTTCCAATACACAACATCCTCACTCGATCCCCTCCTAGGGATGGAGGTGTCTCCTTCATTCAGTTTTTCAATTGATTGAATTCATATGCATTGGAAGTTTATCAGTGAGTCTATAAATCCAACATCCTTCATTCATAATTTCTTTTGCTGTAATGAATGATATTTATGATTGATATAATTCACCCTATTTTAAATTCATTTTTCTATTTCTTCAATTTCTCTCAAACCTTCTCGAATTAAAGCTCATTATTAGATGATTGGATATTATTAAGTATAATTTAGGTGGTCTATAGTTTTTCCTTTAAAATATTTTTATTTTCTAAAATATGTCATTGTTTCATATTCTATATTTTCCATGTGTCACCCAAAAATGTGAAATTGTTTATGTAGAACATAATTACTTTAATTGAGTAACAATTGAACATATAATTTAACCATTAGAGGTTGTTCACCTCAACTCTAACTACCCCCTCAAGATGTGTTGGTTATGTGTCTTGACCCTTAAGATTTAGCGTGGAATTTTAATCAGCCTTTGATCATGTTATCTTTCTTTTCTTCAAGATAAATTGTTAAATGGAATTAAATTAACTACATTTTGTGTATATGATTCTCCTAGATTAAAATAAGTATTTATAATACACTAGATCCATCCATTATAAAAAGGAATGGATAATTATAATGGACTGTTATTCATAAAGAGATAACTTACCCTTCTCCATAACCAAATTATTAAATTTTGTGCTTGACTCCTTCACTTTTATGTGAATTCCTAAATATAATTAATTAAATTACCATTGTCAGGTCATATGATGAATGGAATGGAACATCCCATCGACTTCCAAATTTATTTATAAATGAAATGACGCAAATGAAAATTGAATTGTGACATTGAATACATATTGACATTGACTTCCTTATTAATCATAATTAATTTGTGATGTGGAATTGTTTATCTCATGGTCATTGTTATATTATCATATTAATTATTTATGCCTTGACATAGACTCAGGTTCCTATTTACAGAATTCCTTGGACATCCTCATAGGCTATTAGAGAATATTTATACCATGAGTAAAAATAGTTTTCTTATTATATAATACAATGGGTTAATTAATATTTTACATATATTATATTACTCCTCGACTGATAATAGGGTTTTATTTTTACATCTTCCAATAGACATACTTATAGACTAGATGATTTTCCTCATTCTCTAAGAAATACTTGGGTTTAATTTTTTATAGAATTCCTTGGATGGGACAAAGGGAAATCAGAAGTTATGAGAGATACTTTGTTTTCCTATTAATGGAACACTATGGTTGGATCATAGAATAAAAAAATAACAATACTACTTAGGTGATACTTGGGTTTTTCAATATGGAATTCCATGGGTGGTCACATAGAAAAAAATTATATTATTATTTTATTATCATTACATGTAGCTTGTATTACCTATTTACAGTTATTATTATGCTTGGAAACCATGGTTATATACCTTGGGTACTTGAATAACTAATGGTATTATGTTTAGAAATACATGAATACCTATAATTTCTCCATGTTTTTAGAGACACTTTCCCTTTGATTCCTAATCTTGTAACCATGGGTCCAAGGATTATACTGTCACCTTTAATAGTATGCATGGATTACTTGGGCATACATCCCAAGTCCTAGTTATTATTTATTTAACTACACATATACACATATATGTTCGTAAATATATGATTAATATATGTACATAATTACATTTATATATATATACATGGTGACACATTAATAGTGAATTCCAACATAGGATGGAGTAGGTATGGTCAGTCAGGTGTCCCTTGAGGAATCAAGCCCAACTTATTTAAATGTATTTATTTTTTTCCCACATTAATATTGCTATAATTGAATAATTCAGTAATTTATACTCAGCGAACGGATTCAATTATACACCATTGGTGGTGGCATAATGAATTTATCTCACACCCTATTTGGGCCTCTGTTACACTAGGGTACTCAAACATGCCTCATGTCATCAGGCTCCTGTTCATAGATTATACTTTTATTTTTACATTTGTAAATGGTAGATTAGGGGAATAGTATTGATTTGGAGGTCGTTATTCACATTGATATATCCTTTTATGATTTTTTCTTTACTTGGATCATTTATTATCACATTTTGTATGTATTTTAACTTGTTTATTATAGAATCACAAGGACATGCTTTGTTTTGTTATATAGATTATTCTATTTATTATTATTGAGATGAGATCTTTATCCAATTCCTTTTATCTACACTACATCTACAATTTATTGATTAATTCTATATTTTTGTGATACTCTGATCAAAGGAATATATTCTCACCATTTTACCACCTATAGACCATTTTTTATAGTCAACAACCTCTATCATATGGGGAGGCATGTGTGAGGCCTTGTGATAGGCCTGATCAAGGAAAATTTCAGTGGATTATAGGTTGATATGTTACAAAATATAGTTTATTTCTAACACTAGGGATGCCTCAAACTTGGAGGGCACAAAAAAAATTCACTTAAGAAAAAAGGTGGTAATTTTGAAATTCGTTGTTTTTGTAGTCAAACAATGAAATAAAAAATATATATTCTAAAAAATAATGATGAAAGGGTTATTGGGTCATTGTTGGATTTACAATTGTAATTATATCAGTGTCCTTAAATTAAAGGATATTTTTCTTCTAGTAAAATGATGAATGAGTGTATCCACTATTATTTTTCATCTCACCATTTTTTAATGGTTTTTGTAACGCCCCGAATCCGGGTGCCACACCACAGGTTCCCCAAACCCGGTTGGTCACATGAACTCAAGTGCATTTCCCCAATCTCTAGGGTATTTCGACTAGCATTGAGAACCTACGTCTGATATTGGGGAAACTATGCCCTCATTTTTAAAAGTGTAGGGTAGCGGAACAAAATATAAGCATACAGAAAAACAGAAGGAGTAAACAATACCATTATGAAATTAACAATTGTACTAAATTAAAGAAATTACCAACAGTCATATATATATATATATGATGATGAAATATGTCCCTAAGTCTAATAATGCATCCAAAATACAATACACTACAATCTAAAATAATATAGTACAAGGGACTTGTATAGCAAAGAAAAACAAAATAGTACAGTATAAACTCTGCAGCATCACAAGCCTAAGCTCAGTCTCATGCTATCTTAAACCTCTGCAAAATCAAGTACTTGTATAGGCACTCTTTCCCTTATCTACACCTGCAACAATATAATCTATTTGGGCCCAAGACATAAACCAAAAATGGTGTGAGAAATAAATCCCAGTAGGCAACCACCAAAGGCCCGTGCCCAACTTTCCATGAAAATGTGCAACAATAGTGTGCAGTAATGAAATGCAAAAACATAGAAGTACTAAAAAGCAGCTACTTCTACTAGTTCCATTTCCTTTAATCTATTATTTAACAATTCAATACAATTGAATTATAAGTTTTTGAGACATGGACTCTACCAACAATCTCTGAAATAGTGCCACCGCAAAACCCAAAACAGGGTATCTAACAAGTAGAACGTAAAAAAAACCAAGCCTATGCTTTAGCATGGAAGGTAAAACATGAGAAATCACCACAGTGAATATGAAAAGTAAATGGTGTCCTCAGACATGAAAATCCTTACCCTCGGGTAAATAAAATCAAAACCCTTAGATGATTTCCAACAGACATAACAAATCTTTCCCTTAGGCATACGCAATATTTCCCTAAGGCACGGATGCTACTGCCCACAGGCATAAGAAAGGTTTCCCTTAGGCTAAACGAAACATTGCCTTCGGGCTAAGCAAGTAATCAGGCCAAACCCAACACATTAGAAAGAAATTATATATACATTTTCTCTCAATAAAACTCAAAGAATTATATAATCATGGCATACCCTTGGTTATCCTATTCAAATGGATAAACAAGGGAAACGCAGCCATGGGGTGGCCCTGGATCAAAGCAACTATCCCAAAGAACAGTTTATACAAATTCAATAGATTATTATTCAATTATAGGTATTTTATTAGTCATGTCCTCAACCATAAGGCACCCCATACATAGATGAATATCACTATGGTACACAAAAACAACTTGAAAGTTGGAAATAAATAGTAGACCACCTACTTAGATCTCCTCTGATCGATATACATGAACAACGCCTCCCGAAACCACTGAGAACGATGTAGATCTGGGAAAATAATTGAACCTTTAAAACTCAAATAACTTCCCCTCGAGAAAATAATTGGAAGAAAACACTCAAGGAGGGGGTAGGACTTACCTACGTGGTCTAAACGTGATCGATGGCGAAAGAATGTGAGTTCTGGCGTGCGATCCGGAGTTCTTATAGGCTTCAGCCTCCCCTCCCAATGCACCAAACGAACTCACTGCCTCCTCTATCAAATGAGGAGGCTAAATCCCATTTATAACAAAAACACCAAACTAAATGGTGTGTACTCTCAAGTACATGATGTGTAATTTCCATATTTTAACTGTTCCTTTGGAAGCCACTTTCCACCGCCTCACTGTTCATCAGCTGACTTGGTTACACGACATGTATTTTTAAGTACACTGCATGTACTGTCGCTATGCTGGCGGCTACTCCCACTTCTTTACTGTTCACCTGCCGACTGATTACATTGTGTGTATATACTAAGTACACGGTGTGTAATCAGTTTTTACACGCTTCATCACCGACAGGACTACATGCACTGTATACTCATCCCACATGGCCAAAGTACATGGAGTGGGGAAAAGTACATGGCGTATACCCACAAATTTTGGAATTTTTCCCCATTTTCATTATTTCCTCAAAAACACTTATCGAAAAAGGAAATGAAGAAACCCTTACCATAAGAATAAGAACTGGGTTCTTACAAACATCCCCCCTTAAATCAATTCATCCCCGAATTTCCCTTTCAAGGGTGGTGATGATAAAGCTGAGATCAACTCTGGCCAATGAGCATGTACATCACTCTCCCACACCCAGGTTCCATATTGCACTTGGCCATGCTACCATAGCACCTGTATTAGAGGAACTGGCCGGCCTCGTAGAACCTTCATCCACCTATCAACAATACGAATTCAATACTCCTTAAAGAATGCATCTACCTGAAGTTCAACCTCCTTGGGCTAAAAAACATGAGATGGGTCTGAGTGATAATGGTGCAACTCAGATATGTGGAAGATGTTGTGCATGTCCTGGTACCTCTGTGGTAACTGTAACTGATAGGAACCCGTCCCAACTCTCTCCAGAATCTCAAATGGCCCAACATACCTCTGTGAAAGTTTCCCATATATTCTGATCTGCATGTGTCCCATCCTCGGTGAAACATGTAAGAAAACATTATCCCCGACCATGAACTCCAAAGGTCAACTACGGCAATTAGCATATGATTTCTGACGAGACAGTGTAGTAGCCATTCACTTATGAATCAACTGGACTGGCTCTGAAGTCTCATGCATGAGTTTTGGTCCCAGTAAAGTAGCATCCCCTGCCTCTAACTAGCACAAAGGTGATCGGCATGGCCGACCATAAAAAGTATTATAAGGTGTAATCTCAATTATTTCCTGAAAAATATTATTGTGGGAAAACTCAAACTAGGGTGTGTGCTTCTCTGAAGATCCCCCAATGTCCAGAACGCATGCACACAACATGACCTATAGCACCTGTATCGTATGCTCTAACTAGCCATTGGTCTGAGGGTGGTATGATGTGCTCAGAAGAAACTATGTACCCAGTTCCCCCTAAAAACTCTGCCAGAAATGAGATGTAAAATAGGAATCCCTATCTGAAACAATATAATGAGGGACCCCATGAAGATGTAAAACCTCTCGGATATACAACTTCCTAAGCTCATCAACACCGAAGGTCTCCTTGATCAGCAAAAAGTGAGCTACCTTCGTATGTTTGTCCACAACACCCCACACGGCATCACATCCATGAGGTGACCTCGGCAACCCGATCACAAAATCCATCGCGACATCATCCCATTTCCACTCTGGAATGGGTAACTCTTGTCACAGTCTGGATGGCCTCTAATGCTCCGCCTTCACCTGCTGACAGGTGGAACATCTCATAAAAAAGCAGCTACCTCTCATTTCATACCTTGCCACCAATACTGATGTCTCAAGTCATGGTACATTTTGGTAACCCCAGGATGCACTGCCCAAGCTGAAGTATGAAAATCCTGCATCAACTCCTCATGTATATACCCTGGAACCCACACTCATCCATGGATATGCAGTACTTCATCATCGAAAATCGTCTAACTGAGAGTAGGGTCATCACTTTCCATAGACTCCCATAGAACTAGGCCTTCTGAATCTGATAGTTGTCACATCCTCACTCTATCTAGAAGGGTAGAAGTCACAACTAAAGAAGAATTATAGGCCCGACCCTTACTATCGTGCACCTCCAAATGCATCTCGGAGAAAAAATCCATAAGCTGCTACTCACCATTGGCCTCCTGCACTACCTGTACCTAATTCCTCCTACTCAGTGCATCAGCTACTACGTTACCCTTACCATGTGTATAGGAAATATCAAAGTCGAAGGACTGAAGGTACTCAACCCACCTTCACTATCTTAGGTTCAAGTCACACTGGGTAAAGATGTATTTCTGACTATTGTGGTCCGTAAACACCCCAAAATGTTCTCCCAATATATAATCTCTCCAACAGAGTAACGCATGTAAAACTGCTGCCAACTCGAGATCATGTTTCGGGTAATTCCTCTCATGTGGCCTCAACTATCGAGAAACGTACACAACTACTCGATCACCCTACATCAACACTATTCCCATCCCAATACATAATGCATCACAGTAAACTGTATAGCTCTTACCTTTCTATGGAAGTATCAGTACTGGTGCTGATATAAACCTTCCCTTAATCTCCTGAATGGCTATCTAAAAAGCTACTAACCAAACAAACTTCACACCCTTCTTAGTCAAACCCGTCAACGGTGCTGCTAATCCAGAGAAGTCCTGTATAAATCACCTGTAGTAACTAGCCAGCACCAAGAAACTCCATATTTCAAACACGTTCTTAGGATTCTCCCAAGAAACCAGTACTCTCACTTTCTCTGGGTCCACTGCAACTCCAACCCCTGAGATGATATAACCCCGGAAGTGTATCTGGTCTATCCAAAAGTGGCACTATGAGAGCTTAGCATATAATTGATGCTCTTTCGGTGTACTCATTACGTTCTCAATATGGGTGGCATGGTCGTGTCGTGTGTGAGAGTACACCATAATATCATCCATGAAGACTAACAGAAAATAATCAAGATATGGGTGTAACACATGATTCATTAGAACCATGAAAAATGATAGCGCATTCGTGAGTCCGAACGGCATGACCAAGTACTCGTATAGACCATATCTGCTCTGAAAGGCTATTAGCGGTATGTCTGATGGTCTAACATGAAACTGATGATATTCGGATCTCAAGTAAATCTTCAAGAAGACTCGTGCTCCTCGAAGTTCATGAAAAATATCATCAATCCTTGGCAAGGGATTTTGGTTCTTAACCATCAACTGGTTCAACTTCTGATAATCCATGCGGAGTCTGAGTGTATTGTCCGCCTTCTTCACAAATAGGACAGGTGAACCCCAAGGAGAAGTACTGGGTCAGATGAAACCCTTAGCCTGAAACTCCTCTAACTATCTCTTGAGCTCCTGCAATTCTGGTGTATTCATCCTATAAGGAGAAATGGACATAGGTTCCGCTCCTGGCACAAGCTCAATAGAGAAATCCACCTCTCACTCTAGAGGTAGACCTACAAATTCATTCGAGAAGACATCCTTAAAATGATCAACCACTGGAGGGAAATCCTTCTGACCAGTTCTTCGGTCATCTAGATATAAACTCACTATCTGGGTTGTACTCCACCTCACCCATGATGCTCGGGTCCAGCTCAGCTCACCTGAACATCCCATTCGCCTTTGTATAGAAACTCTATGCCCTCTGGTGACGTGAAACTCACCCTACGATGATAGAAATCTACAAAGGCATGAAAGGGTACCGACCAGTCCATCCCGAGAATGACGTCATAGCTCATCATCTCTAAGATATAGCGGTCCCATAAAAAGTGACACCCACCAACCTCTAGGGGCACTCCCTACACTAATGCTCACATGTCATTCTAGTTCCCAACGGAGTGTCTAGCGTCATGATATCAGAAAAAGATGAAACACATATCCCAAGGCTCTCCACAATGAGCATAGATATAAAGCTATGTGTTGCACCAGTATCAAAAAGTACTGAAGATAAAACAGAAGCAACTAGAATAGTACCTCTGACAGTGGAAGGTCTGGGATCCTACACCTGTTGGGTCTATTGCACCATATATGCCTACCCAGTGCCTCAGCCCTGCGACATAGCCTGTGTACCCTGAGCTGACCTGCCCTATTGTCTCTACGATCTTGGTGTCTTGCTACCACGTCCACGACCACCACCTCGGCCTAAACGTCCTGACGTATTCCCATTCTCTAACTGGTAAGAAGCTGCTGGCCCTACTCCTACACGTGGAGTCTGCACAGAACCCCTCTCACTTGTCACTAGTGGAAACGCCCTGCAAAAACATTGCAGATGACCCATCTTATTGCAATCTCAGCACTCCACTATGTCACGTGGACATTGAGGTATCTTGTACACCTCTTTACCACACTGGTAACACTTCACCTGGAAACCTGAAGAATTATTCTGGCTGGTACTTCCACCATGAGAGAATTTCATCTGCCTCTTCCTCTTACTAGTAGAAATATTACAAGAAATTGGTGCTTAATCACCTTGGCCAGCACCACTGGCTTCTTGAAGGTTCTGCTCAATAATTTGTGTCTAGTTAACAATAGCATGCACTAAAGGCAAACCGAAAATGTTCACCAGTGCACAGATGTCATATCTAAGACCATCCTCAAAGAACCTAGCCCTCAACATCTCATCACACACCAGAATAGGTGAAAAATGTTGTATCTCGGTGAAGCAAGCTGAATATTCCATCCCTGACATGGCACCCTACTGCAGATTCATGAACTCATGAGCTCGATCTTCCCTCAGCGTCTCTGGAAAGAAAAATTCATAGAAGACTTCTTGAAAATATTCCCATGCCAAGTATCTGTGATTCTCGGTCTGGGTGGTAACATCCCACCATCTCTTAGTGGAATCATGCAGCATGTAAGTAGCAAGCTTGACCCTCCTCCCAAGAGGTTCCTCCAAATGCTCAAAGATCATCTGCATAGAACTCAGCCAAGACACCATAGCCTGTGGTCTGCCATCCCCTGAAAACGTAGTGGATGCTGATACTGGAATATATGTGGCAGCTCTTCCATGAATGTGGCAGCCAGTGGTTCTCCCTGGAAGATCTACATAAACTGCATGAAGTCTTCATGAAACTATTTGTATGTGCCTATGTCTGGTATAACGGTTAGCGTCGCATCTAGCTCTTCTATAGGATCTATCGGTAGCCTGTGGCCTACCATCTCTGGAGTATAATCGTTGCCGCTCTCTTGGTGAATAATTCAATGTCGTCTCGGTGGCATGACTCAACAAGGTCAAGCACACACCTTAGAGTAATATTATCAAGGACTAAGAACTGGAAGCGTAAGAAGGAAATAAGAGAAATAAGAAATTTATTTTTTACAAAACAAGACTACAGGGCATTTATAATAACTACATGGCCTATGCCCTTACGTATTTTATATGGCATGTACTATGCCAGCACTGGTCATGTAACACCCCAAACACACGGCGTGTTATCCACACACACGGCGTGTACATGAATTTTCTTCCCCTGCCTGATTCCTTCTATAGGGCTTAGCCACACGGATCTTCTTAGAAAGAGACTACAAGGCGTGTATAAAGTCTACACGGCGTGTACTAGACAAAATTCACCGACCTGTGTTGTTCATGACACGGCCGGGTAGACAGCTCTCACTACACAGCGTGTTCCAGATAGACATGGCATGTACTGCTTAGATTCCAACTTCATGTGTTATTGGTGACATGGACGACTACTCAACTGACACTACACGGCATGATACACCAGCACATGGCGTGTTCACCAACCCGTTTCCCCAGCCACACGGCCATGTTCACACAGCCTCTCACAGGTCAATACTACATGGCATGTACCATAGGCACACGGTGTGTACTAGACGAGCTTCGCCGACCCATGTTGTTCGAGACACGGCCGGATAGAGGGCTCACACTACACGGTGTGTTCTATATGGACATGGCATGCAGTATAAAGGATAACAATGACTCGTGTTGTTATTTACATGACCGGACACAGGGTCAACAGGACACAGCAAGTACAAATGGTAAATGGTGTGTTCCCTTAAGAGTTTTCCCAATCCCATGTTTCTTCCTACATGGCCTATGACATGGTTAAGAACTACAGGGCGTGTACATACGGTACAGGGTGTGTACTTAAAAAAATTTCACTTCTTCTTGAACATGACAGTTAACGGCGGGTAATCAAAATTAGACAGTGTGTATTCTCAGGTTTTTTGGATAGTAAACCTCATAAACTACTCTAGAGACCTGAAAACCACTAAACGAACACCAAAGTGCCAAATTCTGATCATTGAGGTCCCATACTCCCTGCAAACAAAAGATTGGAATCTTATACCTGTTATAAAAAAGTAAAAAAATCTATGATCCACTAAATTCTGGTTGATGTGGACTCATACTCCTCAAGAACCAAAGGTTGGTTTTCATTGACAAAACCTTACATAACAATACCCTATCAAATAACCAGTATTTTATCATGGAATTTATCACAACAACATGCATTTTCTAGCACAACATCTATCACAACGACATGAAATTTATAATGAAAATACATGGCTTGGAAACTATGCATGGAATGTGATTCTAACAAGTGCCTAAATGATTCATGAGATGGAAGACCCTCATCTCATTGGGTTGAAACTAAATAGAACCCAATAATAATAATATAAACTGCACACCACAACTGTGTCTCCCAATGGTGAAAATAAAATCAATTATAATAATCACAAATATAAGATCACAATTTCATTCGAGGCAATCCGGCATTTACCTGTACACATGGTAGCAAATCCTGGGTGTAGTTATTACCGAATCCCTTAGCAATATATCTCTTTCTATTATTTCCAAATAATAAAATAACTCAGAGAAAAACAAAATCCCTCTGATACCACTTTGTAACACCCCAAATCGGGGTACCCCACCACGGGTTCCCCAAACCCGGTTGGTTGCAGGACCTCAAACACATTTACCCAAATTCCAGAGGCTGGTGACAAGAAGTGAGAGCCTAGGTCTAATAGTGGGGAAAATATTCCCTCATTTTTCAAAGTGTTGCACAATGGAAAAAAATATAAGGATACAAAAAAATGGAAGCAATAAACAATACCAAGATGAAATAGACAACGGTAGTGAAGTAAATAAATTACCAACAGTCATATATATAATGATGAAATATACCCCTAAGTCTAAGAAAGTATCCAAAACAGGATACACTGCAAACTAAAACAATACAATACAAGGGAAAAGTACAAAAACCCAAAACAAAATAGTGCAGCAAGAACTCAGAAGCATCACAAGCCTAAGCTCGGTCTCATGCTCTCCTACACCTATAAAAAATCAAGAACCTATATAGGGAGTCCTTACCTTATCTACACCTGTAGCAATATAATCTTTTTGGGCCCAAGACATGACACAAATAAGGAGTGAGAAATAAATTCCATTAGGCAAACACCAAAGGCCCGTGCCCAACTATCAGTGAAAATATGAAACAACAGTGTGCAGTAATGAAATGTAGTAACTAGGAAGTACTCAAAAGCATCTACTCCTACCTGTTCCATTTCCATTTAATTATTATTTATCAATTCAATACAATTGAATTATATGTTTCTGAGACCCATCCTCAACTGAAAATATCCTAAATAGTGCCACAGAAAAACCCACAACAGGCTATCTAACAAGTTGAAGGAAAAACAATACCAAACCTTTGCTTTATCTTGGTAGGTAAAACATGAGAAATCACCATAGTGAATATTAAAAGTAAAAAGTGTCCACAAACATGCAAATCCTTACCTTCAAGTAAACAGAATCGAAACCCTCAGGTGATTTCCCTCATTCATAACGAATATTTCCCTCAGGCATATGAGATATTGCCTTCAGGCACGGATGCTACTGCCCACAAGCATAATAAAAGCTTCCCTTAGGCTAAACGAAACACTGCCCTCTAGCTGAGAAAGTAATCGGGCCAAGCCCAACACATAAGTAAGAAATTTTATATACATTTTCTCTTAAGAAAACTCAAATCATGCTATAATCATAGAATACCCTCGGGTATCCTGGCCAAACGGCTAAACAAGGGAAATGCACCCTCAGGGTGGCCCTGGATCAAAGCAACTATCACAAAAAACATTTTATACACATTAATTAGATTAACTATGAAATTAAAGGTATTTTATTAATCAAGGCCTCAGCCATACGACATCTCAAACATGGGCGCGTATCACTATGGTGCACAAAAACAACTTGACAGTTGGAAATAAACACTAGACCACCTACCTCGATCTCCTCTGATCGATATACGTGAACAACGCCTCCTGAAACAATCGAGAATGGCATAGATCTGGGATAAACGTTCAACCATTAGAACTCAAATAACTTCCCCTTGGGAAAGAATTGGAAGGAAACAATCAAGGAGATGGAAGGGCTTACCCGCACGGTCCAAACGTGATTGATGGAGGAAGAATCCGAGTTCTGGTGTGCGATCGAGATCTCATTGAGGCTTCCGCCTCCCCTCCTAGTGCTCCAAACGAACTCACTACCTCCTCTACCAAATTAGGAGGCTATTTCCCATTGGTAACAAAAAAACATAACTACAAGGAAAGTAATCTCAAGTACACGGTGTGTACTTTAAATTTTTTAACTGTTCCTCTAGTGGTCACTACCACCGCCTCACTATTCATAAGCAGACTTGGTTACACGACATGTATTTTTAAGTACATGGATCGCACTATTTCTATCCTGGCAGCTACTCCCACAACCTTATAGTTCACCTACCGACATATTACACAGCGTGTATATACTAAATACACGGTTTGTAGTCGGTTTTTACACCCTTCATTGCCAACCGGCCTACATTCCCTGTATACTCATCCCACATGGCCAACGTACATGGTGTGTGGAAAAGGACACGACATGTACCCACAAATTTTTGGATTTTCCCCATTTTCCTTATTTTCTCAATAACACTTAAGGAAAATGGAAAATAAGAGACTTGTACCTCATGAATAAGAACCGGGTTCTTACAGTTTTAGTGATAATTAAATTGAAAAAACTTTTCTCGATCTCACATCCTTATTATACGTGTCATTAGTAAGGAAAATAACTTCTAGATTACATAGTAAACACCTAAACAAGTTCTAATCCTCCCAATATTACTAATATAAACTACTTCCCCTTCCACACATTCTGTCAACCACCAACCACCTCACAACTCAACTAATACTATTCAACCATATATAGCCTGAAACAGAGTGGATGGAGATTATGGATTATCATCCATGGAAATAAAATAATAAATATAGTTAAATAAAATACAATTTCATTGGAAAATAATAAATTTCTACTGAAAAATCAAAACCAATTAATAAGAAAGAGAGAGTTTTATTTATTAAAATAAAAAAGATAAAAGAATTACAAAACACCATCTTTCCCATCCATAATCACTGAATAACTAACCTTCAATTCAAATGGTTTCAAATATTAATTTATAATAATTATGAATTATAGAAATAATTAAAAAATAAAATAAAATGAAACTAGTAAATAGAAGAAACAATAGTCTGCTATGAGAATGTGTGACACTCAACTCAATACAGAATCTCTTCCTTTAGAAATTTCATTTATTTTATATCATTGGTTTCCTTCATTGTGGTCTTTGTTCAAACCTAGTATATCCTTGCTTTTGAATTCCTATACATTTTCTATTTACATAATAGCTTTAAATATCTATGTGATCATAACTTTATAAAAATACATATTTGTATTACCTTATTCTACATTGAAATATTATTTATATTATGATCAATACGGAATCCTTTGATTGGATGCCACAATTATGTAGTGGAACCTCAAATCCTCATCTTGGCCATGATGTTTGCAATAAGCACATTGTTATATTTGTTCTCCTTCTGTAAATTATTTCCATTTCAGAAAATAAAATATCTTACATGGGATGTCCTCTTACACATGGAATATTATCATACATGTACATGAATTTTCTTATCCATTGTTGAAATTTAATAAGATTACAATTAATTTAACACATTTAGAAAACATTCCTAATAATTGGGGAAAATATCTATGTTTGGCCAAATGACTTACATGTAGGAGAATTCTCCTATGTGTAGATAAATTTTCAAACATTAAATGATTTTTCCTTTTTCAAATTTCATAACTTTTGATTATCATATAGTGTATAAAAATATATTTTTTCTTTATCAAATTTATTATGCGTATAAAAATTGTCTTATGCATAAATGAAATATCTCACTCAGCTTACAAATTATCTTAATAAGTCATCATATGATATTTTTCTTCGACATTTTGTCTCTAATACAGTGTAATACATCAATATTAAGTACTGAACATCTTGAAATCAATTTTTTATCCTTAAAAATCACCTCTAAATATAATATAATAATAATAAAGCACAAAAATTTATGTGTATGCTTTATTTTAATGATTTCAAATATAAAATAAATAATTAAAAATGTATTTTTTATCCATTTAACAATTAAATTCCAAATTATTTCCAAAATATAAATATAAAACAGTTACCCTTAAAATGATCATTTTGTTGGAATTAAATCATTCAAATACCATGTAAAATTTATAAAAAAATGAGATTCATCACTAACCATAACATTTCACCAAAAAAATAAATACTCAATGATGAGAATTTGTTTGGGATAACTAAAGTCATAAATTGAGAGATCAATTATCATTTCAATTCTTCAAATATATATTTCCAACATGAAATAAAGATAGTTTATAGACCATATTTTTTAAAACATGACACATTTCACATTCTTAAACTCTTTTAAAAAGACTAAAAAATCATATATAAGAACATATCAAATCATATCGTATGTGATATATAACTAGAGTTGCCATATGTTTTATTAAATTTTAATGGTTTTTCATACTCATTACATCTCTATATAATTTAAAACGCATCCCTTTGTGACCACCTACTAAACTCCTTTTCTGAGTAACATCTATGGTGAAAGTTTGATTGAATAATAGAGATACCTGGGAAATGTTCAAATCATTGAACATAGTATTCAAACTCAATTTCCTAACAACATCTAATTTTATAATGGTAAAATATATATCATCTTCATAGAACACTTTTTAATTTCATCATCATCATCTTAGAATATTTCCATTCAAACATTTCTTTGAGATCATTTTGGTAACTAAATGTAAATATTTAAATTATTTTATCATTACTAACATATCCTAAACTCCTTTGTGATATATAGTAACATTAAATCCATTATTATAACTAAATATTTCTCTTCAAATTTGTCTTTACCAATATATATTAAACTCTTATTGTGAATTAAGTGACATTCACTTTGAATTTTGACTATTATAATATTTTATTTGTTACACTTTGAATTACTCAAAGTCCAAACGTACTCCCATTAGCCTCTTAGAAATTATAATATATCTAAAATATCATTATAAGATATATAAACTCCTTTTTTCTATAAATATAAATTCTTTCCTATAGTGTGAATAATTAAAAAATAAACTATTGAATCCATATCATATATGGTATTTTATGTTCTTAGAGAACTATTCTAAAAATAAAAATTTATTCTTTAAAATATTCAACATTTTGGTGGTGGGATAAAATCAATCATATTTGAATGAATTATTTTGGATGAATTATTTTATCTTAGATAAAACTAATTTTACCCTTTTTAGAAAAATTGTCATGTTATAGACTCATATCAAACTGAACCATGTGTATCACAAACATCATATTATATATTAATAACAACCATTTTTTACTATAGAACCGCTTATCACATAAGAGAAAAATAAGATGGTAATTATATAGTCTTTTTTATCCACATGAGATTTAAAGTCATCCACTATGTTCAACTCCCTGATATAGAAACCACTAGTTCCATCAGTCTAATGTATGCTTCAATATTTATTCATTTTTTCTAAATTCAATTTTAAACTCATGAACATATATGAAAGAATTTTATAATATAAAATTGGAATCATATTCCCTTAAATTAAAATAATTTAATTCTAAAATATTAATTCTAAATGTCCACTCTCAATATATTATATTTCACCCCATCAGGTATTCTAGGAAATTCATTCTTTGGGGAAAAAATTTGTCCCAGCCACGATTTGAGGTATGTAGACATTTTTATTCCTTTTAATTTGTTTAATGTGCTTTGGATGAGTTGGGAATAGTTTGGGAGTGTTTTTAATGGTTTTGAAAAAGTTTAGATGTTTTTCTAGGGGCGCACGATTTGAGCACGATTCTGGAAAACCGTGCGGGTTCTCCAAGAAACCATGTAGGGGGAGATAGTGGGATTAACATGGGCTACACAAATTTTACAAACTGTACAAGTCAACCATGAGGGCCACTTCTCTCTAGGTAGTGGCGTGTGTACAGTTAGAGCACAGTTTCCCAAACCATGTGGTCTAACAGTGTGTCCACTTAAAATTAGGTTTTTAAATTCTAGCTCTATCGGAGTTCCCTCATTTCACTACAAAAATCATCCCAATCCTACCTTACTCATGATTTTGGGTTCTCAAAGGTTTTAGTTTACCTCCCACACATTTTGGAAGAAACTGGATGGGGTTTCTTGGTGAATTGAAGACGATTCATCTCAGGTAAGTCTTCTCTCGTGGTTCTTTTTGGTTTCCTCTAGATCTACATCTCCCTCTATCTCAGTTTTCTAGATCTACACCCATTGTGTATAGATCTAAGATTTTTGTTTCCTTGGGTGTTTATTTTAAGTCTTTTTTATGATATGTAAGGATATCTAGAGCGGTTTTGGGGGAGTGTTTTCCCAGATTGTGGTGTGGTGTCTTGTGGGTCGAATTCACCAGATCCCTAAAAGGTAGGTGGCTTCTCACTCAACTCTGGATGGTTAGAACTAGGGGTTTTGGTTACAATTAATTTTTTTTCATGAAATTAATTGTGATAATGATGTGAAAATATTATTGAAAACCCATTTGGTGATGATTTGGGGGATTTTGGGATAAATGGCTTATTGTTGCTAAAGTGGGCTTTGTAGTGTGATTTTAAAATGTTGATTTTGAAATCATTAGTGGTTGATTATGAATAATGTTTTTTGAAATATGGATTTCTATAATGATATTGTTTTATTGAAATTTGGTTTGGCATGGAAAATGATATATGATTTGTCTCAATAAATTGTTGGTTTATTGAAGTGGATTTTCATGTGATGAAAACGGCTATTTTCATGTTGGTGTGGCATAGGTGGGTGATATTATTGGTTGTGGATTTTTAAAATGTTGGGTGATAGTGGGTAGAAATTCTCACTATAAAATTTTATGGATAGTGGTTGGATGTACCACCATGATGGATAGTGGTCATGAAGCACCACTAGTTGAGAATGGGGTGAACAGGATGGGCAGAAGTCCCACCGTAAAGGTTGCTTTGTTGTATGCTGATTTACAAATATGGAACATGTTGTTCTATTTTGAATGAGTGGAATGGATTGTGTCATGATTATTTGGCTTTTTTATGGGTTGTGGCTTTTGGGTGAAAATGGATTTGTCAAGGAGTTTTTGGTTTTGTTGATAGTTGTTGCACAATTTATCATTTTATACAATATGTTTTATATAAATGTGCTAACAGTTTTATCCTTCTGGCACATGTAGAGAAGTCATTTGGGGAAAACCTACTGTGTATTCGTACTCACCCCCTACTTTGGAACATGGGTTCTTTTGTTTATGGTTTATTCCGGTACATAGGAAAGAGTAAGGAATATCATTTTGGTAGCAGTTCGACATTATTATAGGGTGTCGTTGTGGTGCATAGAGCATGGATTTTGGGGTAGAGCATTGGATGATGTCTTAGTTCTTGGGGGACTTTTTGTGGAGTTTCCCTCTTAGTACTTTAGTTTTTTCTTGGTTGTATTTGGCATGTGGGATTGTTATGGAATATTTTGGTTTCATTTTTGGAATTTTTGAGTTGGGTTGTTTTGTGACATGCACAATGTAGTTTGTGGATAGTGGATTGTTTGGTTTCTTTGTTTTGTCTCAAGGGAAGATCATTCCCCAGTTTAATCATGAAACCCTTGGAATTTATTTCTAGCCTTTGGAACCTTGGGAATTTCTCTTAGGGCCAAGTATCATTCCCCCACCCTCTCAAGACAATGAGTTGGGGCGGGATGTTAAAAGTGGTATCAGTTTGTTCGGTCCTTGGATTTCAAGTTAGACCAGTTGTTTGATCCTTGGTGTTGATCATTGGTCTTGGTTTTCGCTTTCTTTATTGGTTTATTCCTTAAATCGGGATGGTTGCAAGGCATAGAATTTTCAAAACATGTAATGTATAGCATACATGGACATAGCTAACCCTTTTATGGTGAACTTCAAGTTACCAAGGAATTAGGTACATAAGTGTTTGTACACACTTATAGGAATTGGAAATCTCATTGTTGTGGGTGTAACCAATGAGATGAGAATGGAATGCATGGTAGAAATGTATTCCCACTAGGATACATATTTCATTGGTATATACCGGTCTATGGTGTGGTATGAATGTGTTTATTTAGGAAAATCTGAATTGGGTTTCAAAATGTAAGGGTTTAAAACATGAAAACAAGTGGTATTTTTAAAATGGGTTGATTTTCAAAACATGATGGATTTTTCAAAATAGGGAAATATTGGAAATGTAAAATTGTGGAAATCCTGGTTTTGATAGTTGTTATGTAATTGAATTTGAAAATTGTATTCTCGTTCTTATTATGGGAGTGGGACATGTGGATATTTTTTTGTTGATAGAAATGGCACTGGGTAGGCATTGTTAAGACCAAGCGGAGGAAGATGCTGAAAATGTGGTTGCACCTGATCCTCAGGAGAACTAGAAGCTAGTGAAGGGTATAGTGAAAGCTTTCCAAGCTTTGGAAAGTGGGAATAAATAGGATAAACCAAGAAATTTTGATTATATGGTCTAGTTTCAATGGTAGAATCCACCAATATTTAGGGTTGATTCGGAGCCAGAAAGGGTTGAAGCATGGATGAATAGAATGAATAGGATATTTGACTTCTTGGGAACACCAAAAGAGATTAAAGTGAAGCTATCCCCATATATGTTGGAAGATATCACCCTTTAGTGGTGGGATTTGGTGGTCCATGCTGGGACAGACCAAAGTGTGACATGGCAGGGTTTTGAGGAATTGTTAAATAAAAAATTCTACCCTCATATGTTCAAGATTCAACGTAAAATGGATTTAATCAGTTTTAAGAAAGGGAACTTGTTAGTAAAATAATATGTGGCTATTTTTATGAACATAGTTCATTTTTCACCCAAGGTGGAGGGTAGTACATAGTTGAAGGTACAAATTTTTAAATCTTAGTTGAACCTTAACATTTGATCCAAGATAGAGATGCTCTTTATAGATGATTACATGGAAATGGGGAATAGAGATACCATATCAGAGTGAGACCTTTTAGGGGATATAGGTGGGTGGAAATATGATGGTACCCATAGGAAATATTGGGAACCTGAATTTTGGGTTCAAGTTGAAGAGGGACACTTATTTCAGGGGTGGGAGTACGGCTCAGAATCCAATGACGGGATCGGTGAATCTTCCCCCAAAGCCTTAGTGTAAGAAGGTATGTCTTCAGTGCAGTTTTATGAGCCACATCAAGTGGTCTTGTATGAAATAACCTTGATCATGTCATAATTGTTAGTTTATGGGACATATTTAGTGGTATTGTTTGAAAGCTCTGAGGTCGGGTATCCATGACACTCCTCAAGGGTCTTATGCCTCGATTGGATGGGGGCAGCAGCAAACCCCACGGTTGCAGAGTAAAGTGGGTCATCGTGATTCATAGAATACCATGATCCCTCAAGAGGGTAATTAAGAGTAGATCCTAGAAAGACAACGGTTTTTCGGAATAGTGTAGTTTGTAGAGGATGATCATTCGGCACCATCCATGGTGTAAGGTACTATTATTTTAAATTCAATGTTTGTTAATGATTTGATTGATATAGGTGCTTCACATTCTTTTATTACTTCTCACATCGTTGATTTTTTTTCTTAATAGTGGAAATGATGCCTTCGGTTTTGAAACTACAAAATCCTCTAGGTCAAAGAGATTTTATAGCCATCCTATGTCGAGCATGTTGTTTAGTTGTGGATGACGTTGAATTGATTTGGGATTTCTCAGTGCTCAAGATGGATGCTTATAACGTAATCATGAGAATGGATAATTTGGTGAGGTTTAAGGCCAACATTGATTTCTGTGCATAAACGGTGAGTTTTACAATGGATGATGGAATTGAACATCTCTTTATAGGGGATAAGAAAGAAAATATGGGTGAAAAGGATTTTTTGGAACTAGCTATTAGCATGATGTCACATTAGTTAGAGGATTTGTAATTTGGATCACTTTAAGATGTTGAGAAGAGTGTTCTTCTAGTGGATGTGGATCATTTTATGGATGTATTTTCTAAAGAATTCTTAGGGTTTCCACTTGTGAGATAAGTAGAGTTTAAAATTGTTCTCTTTCTGGGGACCAGTCCTATCTCACTTCCATCTTATAGAATAGCACCAATATAATTTTGGGAATTAAAGTTCTAGCTAGAAGAGTTAGAAAACAATGGTTTCATTCATCCTAGAATGTCCTCATGTGTAGCACCGGTTTTTCTGTTAAAAAGGAGGATTGAAAGTTGCGACCCTATTTTGATTATTGGAGACTTAATTTGGTTATGATAAAGACCCGATATCCGCATCCATGTTTTGATGATTTGTTTGACTAGTTTAGGGGATCTCAGTGCTTCAACAAGATTGACATAAGTTTAGGGTATCATCAATTGTGGGTAAGGATGTGGGATATTCTGAAATTAGATTTCCAGAGTAGATATGTCCATTAAAAGTCTGTTGTTAAACCCTTTGGTCTAACAAATGCACCAATGGTGTCCATGGAATTGATGAATCAGATATTTAGAATATTTATAGATTATTTTGTGATAGTATTTTCAGATGATATACTGGTGTATTTGGGGACAAGGGTATAGAATGAGTAGAACATTGTGATAGTGTTGGGGATCTTGAGGTACCATCAGTTGTATGCCTAATTTTCAAAGTGTGACTTTTGGAAATAGGAGGTTTGTTTCCTTGTACAAGTTATTTCAGAGAAACGTATTTCAATTGATCCAGAAAATATAGAGGCAGTTATCTCAATGAAATCGCCAATGAATGTTTTTGAGATATGGAACCCCTTGGTCTAGCTGGGTATTATCGAGGTTTCTTCATGATTTCTTATGATTGGATTCACCGATGATAGGTTTGACAAGGAATAATATCCCATTTCAATGGGATGAGTAGTGTCATAAATGATTTAATGAGTTAAAGGATTGCCTTACATTAGCACCAATATTGGTTTTTCTTGAACCATGGAAAGGGTACCTGGTGTATTGTGACGCATCAGGATCTGGGTTGGGGTGTGTTATCATGCAGGGGGATCATGTGGTTGAATATGGCTCATGGAAGTTGAGGATTCATGAGAAGAACTACCCAGCATAAGATTTGGAGTTGGCATAAGTAGTTCATTCTTTAAATATGGGGCGCCATTATCTCTTTAGTGAGAAATTCACTTTTTTTACTGATCATAAGAGCATAAATCATATCTTCTCACAAAGGGATTAGAAAATGAGTAAAAGGAGATGGATGTAATATCTCCAGATGTTTTATTTAACTTAATGTACACACTGGGTAAGGGAAATTTGGTGGCGGATGCATTATGTTGGAAATCATATGCTCAAATTGTAAAAAGGACATTAGATTAGTGGAATTTGATGTCGTTTATAGCCGACATGCAGTTGGAATGCGAGGAATAGGGTATAAGAGAGGTCATCTTTTGAGTTTTATTGGTTCTTGACTTGGATGGTTTGGTTAAAGAGGCACGGGCATCAGATTCATAGTGTATAGCAATGGGGTAAAAACTCATTGGTGAGGAGACCATTGAGAACTGGGAACTAAATGAGAATTTATTCCTATGTTTTAAGAATCAAATGGTGGTACCAGTGGCTTGTAAGGAATAAAATCTTAGGGACTATCATTAATATATGTGGGTTTTCCACCTTAGAATTCATAAAATATACAAGGAGTTGAAAGTATAGTTTTGGTGGGCTGGTATGAAAAGGGATGCGGTCGGGTTTGGTTCGAGATGCTTGAATTGTCAGAAAGTTAAAGAAGAAAATCAGTGGCCAGCAGGAATGTTGCATTCTTTACCTATCCCAATGTGGAAATGGTAGTATATAGCAATAGATTTTGTGATAGTTCTTACAAGAATGGTCTGGAAAGACGATGCCATGTGGGTGATTGTGGATCATCTCACAAAGATGGCCCATTTCATCCCGATTTGTGAATATCATACGGTGGAGGATCTATCCAAAATCTATATATGGTAGTAGTTAAAGAGGTATAGTGTTACATTTTCAATTGTATCAAATTCTGATCTTAGATTCACATCTCATTTTTGGAAATCCTTACAGCAATACCTTGGGACACAATTGACTATGAGCATGATGTATCATCCGTAGAAGGATGGCCAATATGAGAGAACGATACAAATGTTAGAGGATATGTTAAGGGATTTTGTGATAGATTTTGGTGGTTCATGGGATGGGAACATACTGTTGGTAGAGTTATCCTATAATTAATGTTTTCTCACTTCATTATATATGGCTATGTTTGAGGCATCGTATGGGCGTTCGTGTCGTTCTCCAATATTTTGGGTGGAAATAGGTGAGACTTCAATGATCAGACTGAGCATTCTCTAATAGACTATAGAAAAATCAAGATGATCATTTATAGGATAGAGATGGCTCAATGTCAATAGAAATCATAGTAAGACCATTGTCTATGACCATTGTCATTCGAGGTGGGTGATCTTTTGTTTTTGAAAATATCTCCTAGGATGGGACGTCCTTAGATTGGGAAGCAAGATAAGTTATCTCTGAGGAATATTGCACCTTTTGATATACTAGATCCAATTGGAGATATGGATTATCTTTAGCTTTTCCACCATGGTTTAGCATGGGTCACAATGTGATTCATGTTTCGCAGTTGAAAACGTATCAGCTGGATCATGACCATGTGATTCTTTGGGATCATGTTGACCTAGAATTGGATGCTTCCTTAGAGCACGTGCCAATGCAGATTGAGAAAAGGTAATAGAAATTCTTGCATGGAGAAATATTCAGTTTAGATCTTGTTATTTGGTGTCGTGGTTAGATTCAAGGGGAGACTTGGGATTGGGATAAAACTATGGGCGAGGAATGGCCCATGATCTTTCGACAAAGCGATGGTTCCCTACTTTCCACGGATAGAAAGTCCAATGGTGGGGAGAATGTAGCACCCTCATTTTGAGTTATGTAGCCTTTTTTTATGCCTTTATATGTGTTTAATGTGCCTGGGATGATTTGGGAAGATTTTTAGAATGTTAGGAATGGTTCTGAATAAGTTTGGATTCTTTTCTAGGGGCACACAGTTTGAGAACGGTTAGGCAAAACCTTACGGGTTTTCCATGAATACCTATAGGGGGTACACTGGGATTATCACAGCCTACACAAAATTTTACAAACCATGTGAGGAAACACTGTTAACCCCTTCTCTTGATGAAGTGGTAATCACATGGTTAGCGCACAGTTTTCCAAACCGTGATTGCTAAGTGTGCTGCCACTTAAAATTAAATTTTTTAATCCATTCTCCCTCTAGGTTGCCTCATTTCACTCCAAACATCCTCCCACTCAATATTCACATGATATTTTAGGTTCTCAGAGGTTTTAGGTTCTCTCTCACATGTTTTGGAAGCAAATCAAAGGGAATTATTAGTGGATTGAATGTGATTCTACTTATGTAAGTCTTCTTTCATGGTTATTTGTGTTTTCCTCTAGATCTATATCTACCTTTCTCTTGATTTTCTAAATATACACGCATTGTATTTATATCATGGGTTTTTTGTTACCTTGGGTGTTGATTTTAATGATTTTTTATAATATTTAAGGAGATCTATAGCAGTTTTTGGGGAGTGTTTCCCTGGATTGGGGTGCTGTTGCTTGTAGGTCGAATTCACTGGAACCCTAAAGGTAGGTGGATTCTCTCTCAACCCCACATGGTTAGAACTAGTGGTTTTTGTTATATTGAATTATTTTTCTTGAAATTCATTCTCATAATGATGTGTGAATATTTTTTGGAAACCCATTTGGTGATGATTTGGGGGATTTTGGGGAAAATGGGTTATTGTTACTAAAGGGGGCTCAGTTGTGTGATTTTAAAATGTTGATTTTGAAATAATTATTGTTTGATTATGAAAAATGTTTTTTAAAAGATGGTTTTCAATAAATATGTTGTTTTATATATATGTGGTTTGTCATGGAAATTTTTTTTAAGGGTGGTCTCAATAAATTGGTGATTTATTGATGTTGATTGGCATGTGATAGAAATGGTTATTTGAATGTTGTTGTGGCCTTGGTGGGTAATATGCTTCATTGTGGCTTCTTGAAATTTTGTGTGAAAGTGGGTGGGATGTCTCACTATAAAATGTTATGGATAGTAGTCAGATATACCACAATTAGGGATAGTGGTCATGAAGAACCTCTAGTTGAGAATGGGGTGAACAGGACAGGCGGAGGTCCCACCATAATGGTTTCTTTGTTGTGTGGTACCTTGAAAAGATATAACTTGTTGTGATAATGTGGATGGGTGAAATGGATAGTGGAAAGGTTATTTTTCTTTCATATGTGTTGCAGATTTTGGGTGAAAATGACTTGGTAAAAGAGTGTTTGGTTTTCTTGAAATTTTTTGTGCTATTGAATGTTTTATATAATCTATTTTATATAAATTTGAAAACAGCTTTATCCTAGTAGCATGTGTAGGGAATTCATTTGGGGAAAACATACTGAGTATTTGTACTCACCCCTAACTATGTAACTTTAGTTCTTTTTTAGATGTTGTATTTTGGGACACGGGTAAGATTAAGGAACCTCTTTTTTCTAGTAGTTCAGCATGATGCATGGGTGACATTGTGGTGCATGGGGCATAGAGCTTGGTGTGGAGCTGTAGATGGTGTCCTAGTTCATGGTGGTCTTGTTGTGTAGTCTTCCACTTGGTACTCTGGTTTTTATCATGGTTGTATTTTTCATGTGGGATTGTTATGGAATAGTTTGGTTTCCTTTTTGGTAATTTATGAGTTTGTTTGTTTTGCATCATGCATCATGTAGTTTTTGGATGGTGGATTGTTTGTTTGTTTGGTTTTTTCTCAAGGAAAAATTTTTCCCCAATTTATTTTCGAATACCTCGGTATTTATTTCTAGCCATAGATCCTTGGAAACGTTGCTTAAGGCCATGTTGTATTCCCCCACCCTCTCATGCCATTGAGTTGGGGTGGGATGTTATAAAATTTTCCACAGTGGTAGTAATGTGCATCCTTAGAAACTCATCTCTTGAGTTTAGAAGTTGGTGTAGACTCTATATAATCTCACATAATCTTTGAGTCAAAAATTTTGACTTTCCCTTTTTGTACTATCATCATGTAACTTGATATTAGACCTCCCATGTCCTGCATTATATTACTAAACAATTTGATGAGATCAGGTATGCTTTTTTTTAACACACTCATATTGTAATTCACAATGAACAATCAAAACCTTTAAGATAGTGATTTAAGAAATAATTTTATGTCCACATCATGTATTAGTGGTTACCCTTGTCACTCCAAGTCATTTATGTTCCAAATGATATTAAGTACATGAGTTGAGATTAAAATACCATCTTCCATCTTACACATAAACATGTCATTAGAAACTTCATATCATTCATGTTTTGTTTTATCACAAAATAAAATATTCAAATTATATATCATTCTATAAACATCCATGGTTTTATGTTTCTTCTGATGTTTGGGATTTATAAAGACAAGTATAAATATAGATATTTCAAGACACTTTTATGGTTATAATAAACAAATTTCCCCTCTTGACTAGCTTTATCAAAAATAATTCTCTTTAGAAGTGGTTTCTATAACACATATAACTTTTCTTCTTGCTCGAATAAAATTCTCTATTTTCTATAACATTCTATAAAGTTATTTCCATCAATATATTGTTTCTCAGAAACTAATTTCAATGTCAATCTTTTTTATGATGATTCCATTAATCTATAAAAAAAATTTCATAAAATTCTTGAAGCATACATTTATTTAATGAGGACTCTTATTAAATATGATCCATCTAAATTGATGGAACCTTCAAAATTATATCATATATATTATTGATTCAATATCCAAATTTCACTAACTAATTTGTTTTCAATTATGTTCTTCTCACCGATTAACTATTTATGTAATTCCTCATGTAAGTCATATCATTTATGAATATATGATGGTTTTGAGGATAACACTTTTCATTCTCCCTAATATAGATAAAATACACTTTATTCCTCTAGTACCATTCTTAATGGTTTTATATATATGTTTAAATTTAATAAAATACCAAAAAATATGCACTTAACTCTTAGGGTCACCTCATTACATTATTTATTTACATAAGATAATATATAGGCTCCCTTATTTGGATGATTCTACCTAGTTAAATTATTGAGGTCACCATTAGTGTTTTATTTGTCAACAATCAAACACTTTTTATTTAAAAAATAATTTAAATCTCAGCATATTTTCTTATGTATACCATTTATATAAATGCATGAATCTAAATATTTACTTTATAATAAATTTTCTGTTCCACCAATCAATATGTTCAAACCATACAGACATGTAACTATTTACATGAACAAAAAATAAGATAATTTCATGGAATAAGTAAACTAAAAAACTTATCATACATATTATGTAACTCCGTAAATGAATTTATAATAAATTAGAGAAGCAGTTAGTCAGTTTAAACTAAAACATACATTTATTCATAATATAAATAGCTTATATCTATTAATAATAAACAACGGAATAAAAAAATAATTTATATATTCTATCTGATATAAACATTTATGAAATATTAATAAATAAATTATAAATACATTATAATTTAATCATAGATACACATGAACAATTCACTTTTATCTAATATAATATTTTCATATTATCATTATCATGGTTTTAATATTGACTTTATATTTTTGGAATGTGTAACATTTTTTAATAATTATATTATTAAATAAAAAAAATTCCAAAATTATGCCACAATTTATATAAATCAAACATTTATATAGTTAATATTACTAACATAAACATTTTATGTTTAAATTTATGATCTAATCAAGAATCAAAATAAATAATTTTTTTCTTGATATTTTAACTGTGTTAGTTCACTTTAAACCATGATCACATCTTCCAAAGCATTTTTGGTAAAATTTAAAAGAACCCCCAAATATTTTGAGTGGTTATGATAGTTTTATACATTTAATCATAATTGTTTTCTACTCCATTTAGTAATTTTCATGTAAAAGTGCATAATTGGTATGAAATTCCCATGTTTTAATACTAAATATAATTTTTCAGCACTATTTGAATTAATCCAATCGACCTAGTTTACTATTTTAATTATGAATATCACCATAATTATCCAAATTTTATGATTATTTTTTTAGGGTTACATATTCCATTTCCTAAAAAATCATTAAACGGGTGTTTGGGCCAATTAGTCCATTTGATGGTTCATATAGACCACACAAGAAGGACCAAAAAATCAGTGAAGAAAATAAACCAGCCATGATGATACAATTTCTGTTATTAATCCAAAAGCCGGAATTTTAATTAATTCCTAAATAGATTCTTGAATATAACAAATAATCATGGGTAAAAATTTGAAGACCCAACTCCACCAAAAATGGGCTCAAATGATGCTTTGAAGACCAGCCCACCATTCTTTATAGAAATTAAAATTATCACATAATAATTGACTTTTATCCTGATATATAACTCAATTGGAGATGAAATTTTATAGTATGAAATAAAATATATAGGTCACCTACTTTTTATAATAATTTTTTCTTATTTTATGGTATCTTCCTACTCAAAATCTCATTCACATTTCAACCGTCAAAAAATATTGGATAGAAATGGACATATTATCATTTTTTATTAAAACCACCATAACATTGGATACTTATGTCCAATGGCCTCCCAATTTTTAGGGTAGACATTCAACATTAAGATATACAACTTTTAGATTATGTTTTCTCTAGATTAGGCTGTCTGAAGTATCAAATTGGTGCTCTATGTGGACAGGTGGATTTGGAAAGAAAACAGTCCATCACCTTGGGTTATAAATACATCGCCCTCTTATATGTAAAAGGGAAATTAATTTAATAGAAAATTATGATATTTTGGAATTAAAATGTCTCTAATACTGGCTTGGGAGGATCTTCCATACTCATATTTCTACATGAGATACCACTCCTACATGCTTCTTTTTATTTACTGTTTCATTCTTCTTTACTTGTAATCTCATAAGTGTTTGTGTTTTTAATTCTATTTTAGTGCTTTATTCTTTCTCAATATATTTTATTATCATAAACTGTTTGTTTTTTATACAAATTTTCTTAAAATGTTTTAAATCAAGTTGAATATAACTCCCCTCTTCTGATTTCTCATTCAATCAAATGTCTGCTTTTTTACTCTCTTCATTGTTCATGTGTGAGTTGGGCGCACTCATATTTTCTTATACCATTCTTTTCATTTCCATTTAACTCCTCACCATAAACATATTAAAACATATTAATAAACATCTAAATGTCTTAGTATATCTTCTATTTTGGCGTGCCCTTATTTGTTTATATTTAGTGATTGAGATATTTTTCTCATTGAGTATTATTTAAGTTATCATTTTGTATGTTGAACAAAAAATTTCATGGATTAATGTCATGTTTAGTTTAAAATGAGGATTACATGGATTATAGGAAACATAAATAAACTACCATAAATAATTTATAATTTATATTAGAACCTTCATTTATGTTATGGATTGGAATATAGCCTCAACACTTTGGAATTATGATCAAAATCATCTTGTGAAGTGGGTGTTAATTTAATGCAATATAAAATAAATCTTGAGGATGTACTAAGCTTAAAATCCCCAATAATTAACTCACCCAAATATTTTTCAACTAGTTAAATCAAAAAACACATATTAATAAATATAATTAATCCCTTCAAAAAACACCGCATAAAAAAGATAAAACAAAAACAAAAACTTTCAACAATTAAAATTTTCCATCATCGAGGATTCAACCAGAGTGCCACTATACACATTAGTAGTGCACCAAAACCATGAATGATCTATTTGAGACAATAATCCATGATCCAAATGTAACCTTTTCTATGGATGGTTCATTGAGTAGTCATTAGTTTTAAAAAAAATTAAAACGAATCAAAAAGAAATAAAAAAAAAAACCAAATAAATTATGAAAAAACACAAATAAAAAACCCACCTTACTCATCCTTAAATAATTATCTGAATGACCCATATACTCCCAGAAAATACCTCAGATATGTTTGACACAAAAATAGAGTGAACTATTTTCCAACATTGGAGAAACATTAGGGATAATCAAATCACTCAAGATCCAGTTATTGTGTAACCAATTGAACTAGATATGGTAAATCCTAGAGAATAAACCCTTAAAGAACTAAATACTCCTAATATGTAATACCAATCCATTGGTATTCAATATCAAAACATTAAGGCTGACATTAAACTCAAATTAGGTTTTATTCATCTTCTACCTCATTTCCACAGACTATCTAGTGAGAATCGACATCTTCATCTCAAAGAGTTCCAAGTGGTGTGCACTACTATGAAGCCTCAATGAGTTTCTGAAAAAAAAAATCCTCAAGTATTCCCTTTATCCTTATCTGAATGAGCCAATTCATGTATCTACTACCTCCCTCATAGTTCCATAACCACATGGAATGACATGAAGTGACTCTTCAAAGATAAATTCTTTCTTATTTCTCATACTACATATATCTGAAAGAAGATTAGTGGTATCTATCAATTCCCTAATGAATAACTCCATGAGTATTGGGAGATGTTCAAAAATATTGAGGTAAATTTCCCACACCATCATATCTCATTATAACTCTTGATCAAAAACATCTATGAGGGGTTTTGGGATATGGATACAACACTCATTGATGTCATAAGTGGTGGTGCTCCTGTTGAAAAAACTACTACAATTTCCCAAGATATCATAAGAAACATGGATGAAAACATGCAATAATTCCATACTAGAGCACATTCTAATGTAAAAAAATTCCAATAGAATTAATCCAATGAGCCAAACAAGATGACAGAGTGGATGAGAGAACTTACAGATCTTGAGTGACAACTATATGCGGCTGCCAAAGCCCCATCCTCATCTTATCCACAATCTATGTTTCCTGGACCTATAAAAACCTATGGAATATATAACTCACCACCTCATCCAATAGACACATGTACACATCTTTAAGAGTATCCATATGATTCATCTAGTCCAATAGAGCTCAATGTATATTTTTCTCATAGTAACACCAACCCTAAAAAATCAGGTGAGTTCATTAGAAACATAAACCAACCCCACTCTGAGCCCTTATCTTCTACCTATGACCCAGGCTTGATGTATAATAATATCATCTCTCACCCTCCTTGATTGAATCCTCAAATAACAAACCAATTCCAATATATTCAAAGTGTTGGTAACTTCCAACAACCTTATAGTTTTTTTCCTCAACCTTAAAGGATCAATCCTCTTATTGATCCTCCAAAATTCCACTATCATAATGAGATTTCGCAATTCCGAACCAAATACAAGAACTTTAACAAGATCCAAAATCAAGGAAACTCAAGTTTAGGAAGAGCCTATTCTTCTAAGAAACACTGGGAAAGTGTAGTGGAAATTCATTCATCCTTCACCCATTCTAGCCTCAAAAACATTGAAACCAAAATTGGTCAACTTACATCCCACCTAAGCCATTAGCCACAACTAAATTCTTCCCAACTCACAACTCAACCATTTACTAACCCCGGGAGTAATGTAAGTAAAATTTCACTTAGACCAATAAATCAAATTTCTATGCCTCATTAAGAGTCCTCTAACTCCCCTTGAAATGTTGATCAAGAAAATGAAAATAAAAAGAAACCAGAAAAGGAACAGGAATCCACTCTCTCACCTCCTTCCATTACACTAAGGAACTCAATTACTTTTCCTCAAGCTATTTCTAATCTAAGGAAATACTTTGAGTCTGATCCTAAAATGCTCAACATGTTTAGATGCACTGAAGTGAACATTCCACTCTAAGTTTCCAGAAAAAAATTGTAATTATTCCAAGTTTCTTAAGGATTTATTCACCCATAGGATGAATCTCCGTACCTTTAAAAATGTTTTTACCCAAGATTACAAACCCATAAAGTGAAAAGATCCTAGAACCTTTACAGTTCCATGATAAATAGAATATTCAAACATCAATGACGCACTCAAAGACCTAGGATCCATGGAAAATGTAATTAAAAAATACATCTTCTCTATCCTAGGTATGGGTCCCTTAAATATAATGAGTTTTGTCATCCAATTATCCAATCACATCATAGCTAGTCCTAAGGGAATAATTGAGGATTTCCATGTCTGTGTTAATTATCTTATCTTCCCAGCTGATTTTTATATCCTTAACATGGAAGGTGAGGCGACCTCTTCTTGATCACCCCTAATTTGAGGAACGGAATTCCTCTTGAAAGCTAGAAAAAAAGATTTATGTCCATGCAGTCATCTTATCCTTGGAATTTGGTGACCAACTGGTCATGTTCAATAATTTTCAGGACACACAATACCCATCTGAGGATCACTCTACATTCTCAATCTATGCTTATAATGACTCATTTGATAGTAAATTGAACTCCATTCCATTATATTCATCAAGTTCAAATGATTAAAAAATTAAAATTTTCACCATGATTAACCATATCATAAATTGAGAAGTTTACAAAGGCCTTTTATTCATATAATACATCAATATAAAATACCCCGAAAAATATGTATAATCCCACATTAACTCTGATTTCTACTACTTTACCATGGATAGTATTAATTAAAATGAATTAGAATAAATTGAAATCCATTCCTCAATTCCTAATTTGTCTATCCCACAAATGAAAGATGATACTAATCTGAATCCTCTTGCTACACCCCTGATATATGCATTCATTTTCCATGACCACTCTTATCATGTCATTATCTCTTCTAAACTTACTAAAACTGAGGAGTCTAAACATTTTCATGTGTTAGATGAAAATAAAAATTCCATAAGTTGGAACCTCAATGCCATACTAGGAATAAACCCTACTTGTTTCATGAATTAGATATATCTTGGAGAGTCATCAAATTAATTATACAACAACTAATAAAACTAAATCCACTCATCGTTGAGGTAGTTTTGGAAGACATCAACAAGATTATTCAAACTGGTTTTATCTACCCAATTTCAGATAGTGAATGGTTTATTCCAACGAAAGTGGTACCTAAAAAGGGTGGGATAACTACTATCACAAATGAACATGGATATGTGGGGATAACTCGGGTAAAAAACAATTGAAGTGTATGCATCGATTATCTAGAATTGAATGATGAAACATGAAATTATCACCACCCTATTCTATTTCTTGATAAAATTCTAGAACAATTAGTCATAAAGTCACATTATTAATTTCTTTATGGACACACCGGCTACTTCTTAATACAAATATCACATTAGGACCAAGAAAATATTACATTCACTTTCCGCTTAGGAAAATATTCATATAGGTGAATGACTTTTGACCTTTTAAATTATCCTAAAACATTCCATAGGTTAATGATGAGTCTCTTTTCTGGATTCATTGAGCATTGCATGGAGGTGTTCATGGATGACATTACAATTTGTGGAGATTAATTTGAATCCTTATTTCATTCACTCAATATTTTCCTTAAAAATTAATTCAAATGTAACCTTATGATAAATTTTGAAAAATGTCATGTCATGCTTACAAATAGTGTTTTTATAAGGAAAAAGTTTCACACGATGGTATTGATGTCGATCCTACCAAAATTGAAGTTATAAAATCACTTCCTAAACCCACATATATTCAAGAAATACATTCATTCCTTGGCCATTCTAGTTTCTATCAGTGATTCATCCATAAATTCAGTAGGATTTCCCTCCCACTCACTCAGACAGTCCAAAATGATATGGCATTCCATTTTAATGAGGCTTTACAGTGAGACTTTGTTAAACTCAAATATGTTCTTACATCGTCCCAGATAATCCAACCACCAAATTGGTCATTACCATTTTAATTGTTGTGTGATGCTTCTAATAGAGGAATTGAGGTTGTTCTTGGTTAAAGAAGATAAAATATTTCTCATGTCATATATTATGCCTAAAAATAGTGGATAAAACTCAATATCACTACACAGTGACTAAAATGGAGCATTTAGCTATGGTTTTTTCCATAGAAAAATTCTATCCCAATCTATTAGGTACCAAAAATCATCATTTATATAGACCATTCAACTTTAAATTTCATACTTAAGAAATGTGATTCCAAACCATGTCTAAAAAGATATTTCTTAATGCTCCAAGAATTTGACATTGTGATTAAATATAGATGAGGAAAAGAAAACCCTCTAGCTGATCATCTAAGTACAATATCCAATTCTTCTCATTCTTGAATAATTTATCCTTAATTTCCAATTTAACACCTCTTATTTATCACTCCATAGTTACTATGGTATTCCCCCATGGTAAATTAATTTGTTTTTTGAGTTGTTCCTAAAATTTATCAAAGGTAAAAATAATAAATATGAAAACTGATTTAAAATTCTATTTTTGGGAAGATAATAAACTTTGAAAAACTAGGGCAAACATGGTAAATAGGAGATGTGTCAATGAATTTGTACATTCCTCGATCTTGAAATTTTTTTACTCAATGCCTGGTGGAGGCCTCTTTTGACCACAAAGGTCCACCTGAAAGGTCCTTGGATCTAGAGTCTTCTAGCCTTCAGTATTTAAATACTCACATGAGTTCTATCAATCATGTCACACCAGACAAAAGTTTGGAAAATTTTGAAAAATGTATGAAATCCCCAAAATCTGTTAATCTTTTTTGAGATCTTCGATGTTTTGGGGATCAATTTCATGGGACTATTTCCCCTTACCAAGGATTGTCATAAATTATTATGGTGGTTGATAATATTTCAAGGTGGGTTGAGTCAAAACCCACTAAAAAGGATGATTCACATACTATTAGTGAGTTCCTAAAACTCTACAGTTTCAATCTATTTTGAACACCGTGTGCATCAATAACTAACTTAGGAACTAATTTCTGTAATCAGACTATGGAATATATTCTGAAAATGAATGGGTTTTACATAAAAATTCTATTAGATATCACCGCCAAATAAATGTAATGGATAAACATTCTAATAGAGAACTAAAAATTGTGTTTTGAGATTATTTTAAATCCCACTATAAAAGGATGGACTGAAAGACTTAGTGAAGAGCTTTGGGCTTATCGAACTACCTATAAAACACCAATTGAGATGTATCTCTTTAGTCTAGTTTTTTGTAAAGAATTTAATTTTCCATTTTAAATACAACATAATTAATTTTGGACTATCAAATCTTGTAATTTTTATTCTGGAAAATATAGTGAAGATATATTGTTTTGGCTAAATGAATATGAGTATAATTGACTAGACACTTATGATAATTCCAATATCTACAAAGAAAAGGCAAAGGAACTATATGAAAAAAATATCATAAAAAAGGTTTTCCATAAATGTGAAAAGGAAATGTTCTTCAACTCACAATTTCTTCTTCCCCAAGGAAAGAATAATTCTCATTTTCAAGGTCCTTTTATTATTACTAAGTTTTACCCATTTGGTGCAGTGAAAGTACATGACCCCACTTCCAAAAGGATAATCTTGATTAATGGACATTGGTTAAATCATCACCATGAGAGACACACATCTCAGGAACCACATATACATCCATATAATAACCCATCTATTATAGTAGACCCACCATTGAATAGAGATAGCAACCCACCAAATCCAAACCAGGGGAACCTCCTTACCTTTAACTCTCTTTCTCCCCCCCATCTCTTCCTCTCATTGTCCCTTTCTTCTTCTTCATCTCTCGTTATCATTTTCTTTCCATTTTCTCCCTCAAAACATTTTTTATCTTTCTCTTTTGTGTGTGTGTGTATTTTTAAATCACTATTAAAACTAAATAATATAAAAAAACAAAAATATTTTTAATTTCTCTCCACTCAATTTTAAAAAAAAAATCCAACCATTTTTTGGAGTTAAATAACATATTTTCATCTCCCACATTTATTATTTTCATCATAAATTTGGATAATGATTTTTTGGTTAAGAATAATAAATTTTGGATACACAATTTTTATTTATAAAATTAGTTTTTCCTAACTATGAGGAATAACATCAGCATTCACGTAAAGTCACCTATGACCATCTTTTCATTTTGTTCTTTTTTCTCTCCCAGTTGTGATTCTTGAGTTTGTGTACCATTGACCTAAATTTCCTAATTTAGTGTAAATTAATATGATAGAGGCATTTTCTTAACCACCTAATAATTATAATATCTAAATATCCTCTGTTTACCCTCACATTTATAGTTGTTTTGGAAGCCCCTTCAGGCCTATGATTATTTTTTTGATAACCACATTAAATGCCCAATACCATATCCCACCCATTATCTACATGGATTTTAATTGATAATTTTATTGAAATTTATGTGTGGGGGAATGGATTTAATTTTGTGGATCCTTTTCAAGGTATTCAACATGTTTAAATATGATTGAGGGAAATAATCCATTTTAGTGTGGGGGATATGCTTTCATTCACTGTGTTTTGGGACTGGATTAATATTAATGTATTTCTTTACATGTCATTGAATAGTGTAAAAAAATTATATGAAAAAAACAAAAACATTTGAATGGGTTGTGTCTTGGTCAGTTCAAAAATGGCTCTTACTAAACCTTTGATCTTATTATAAATATTAAAATTAGTGTCATGAAGAGATCAAACATGGTTTATGAGATGAGTGTGAGATCTGATTCAAGTTCAACTTTTAAAAAAATGAAAAAAGAAACTTATGTTATTGGAAGAAGTTTTCTACTTTGAAAATATTTCATATTCTAATAACCTTCATATTTTCTCTATCTTTAATGTCTTTATTCACACAATCATTACCTTTTAAATATGTGTCTCCATTTCCTTTCCTGTTTCATCTAAAAAATCATTTTTTTACCCATGTTGGTTTTTTACCTCTCTTTTCCACTCTTTCGGATACTATATTCCTACCATACCATAGCCATTGAACCCCCCCCCCCTAAACACACCTCCTGATTCTTGTAAACATTAGTATAGGGAATGTGAGTTGAGATTTCATTAAAAATATAATATTTTCACTTTTGGTTTGTGAATGAGTGAATATCCAGAAATAAATTTTTATTATCATGATAGTAGTAAGTTCTGAGTGCCTAAGTTTTCTATTTCTATTTTTAAACAATAAAAATGAATTGTTTTTGGAATATGGTTTTTGGAACAATTTTTGTGGAATTAATTATTTATGGATGAACTATTTCAGACCCCCTAATTAGTGAATAAAAAATTCTAATATTTGTAGTTGAGTGAGAATGATTTTTTTATGTGTTGATGTTTTTTCACAAGAGGACCTTCACAAGACTAAGTGTGGGGGAGTTGATGTTATTCATTTATTCCTTAATTTTAACATACTACGTTATTTAATATTCATTTAAAAGTTCATAATTGGTTTGAAATACATGTGGATTAATACTAAATATAATTTTTGAGCATTATTTGATTTAATCCAATCAAGCCAATTTTCTATTTGAATTATAACCCTCACCCTAATTATCCAACTTATACGATTCTTGTTTTTTTGGGTTCCTTATTAAATTTACTATAAATAATTAAATAGTAGTTTTGGAAAAATTTTCTATTTGATGGGTTACATGGTCAACATAATAAGGCCCAATGAATTTGTGAAGAAATGGACCATCCATGATGATAGAATTTCTGATATCAATCAAAAATCCCAAATTTGATGAAACTCCATAAAATATTCTTTAATACGCAAAATAATATTGAATAAAAATATTATGGCCCAACACCACCAAATTGGGGTTTAAATTATTCTTTTAAATTTATCCCACCATCCGGACTGGTAATTAAAATTAGAACACAATGCTTGAATTTTCTCATGATATAGAAATCAAATGGAGATGATATTTTACATTGTGAAATCCAAGATATAGGAGGAATATGTTTTATAATAAATGGTTAGGATTTTATAGAATATTCCTATTCAAAACCCCATTCACATTTTGGCCTTCAAAAAAGCATGGATAGAAATGTAAAGATTACAATTTTTTATTTAGAACACTACAAATTTGGATCCTTATGTCCTATGTCCGCCAAATTTTGAGAGTGGACTTTAAAAATTAATATAAAAAACATTTAAGAGGAGTATTTCTTTATATTATTCTTCCTAAAGTATCAGATAGGTGAGCCAAGTGGACAATATGATTTGGAAAGCAAGCATTCCACCATGTTGGGCTATAAATACATCCCCCATATCTCCATGCACGGGGTAGGAATTTTAGGGAAATGAAGGATATTTTGGAATGAAAAAAGTCTTGGGAGGATCTTCCATTCTCATGTTTCTACTTGATATACCATTCCTCCATGCTTCTTTTTATTTACTTTTTCATTATTCTATGTTTTCAATCTCATAATTTTTTGTGATTGTAATTATTTTTTAATGCACGTTTCTTTCTCATTATCTCTTATTAACACACACCCTCTATTTTTAAATATTAATGTTCTTAAAATAGTTTAAATAAAATTTAAAATCACTACCTTCTTTTTCTTTCTCATTCAATCTAATTTATATTATTAACTTTCTTCATTGTTTGTGTGTGTGTTTAGCACACTACTCTTTTCTTGTCCCGTTCTATTCATTTCCATTTAACTTTTCACCATAAAAATATTAAACTAGATTAATAATAAAATAAATTGATAATTAAATATACTATTTGGGAGAGTCGTCATTTGTGTATATTAAGTGATTTGGGTCTTTTTCTCATTGAGTGTTCTTAGGGGTAACATTGTGTATGTAGAACATAAAATGTCATGGATTATTGACGCATTTTTTTAACATGTGTATTTCATGGATTATTGGAAGCATAAATACACTACCATAAACATGTTATGATTTAGATTAGAATCCTATGTTAAGTTAAGGCTTGGAACAATTCCTTAACACTTGGGAATTCTGATCTAAATCATCTTCTGAATTTGGGGTTGATTTAATGAAACCTAAAGAAAAGCTCAAGGTTATCATATGCTTAAAATCTAGAATAATAAACTCACCCCAATATTTATTCACTTTTTAAATAAAAAATTATCCATTAATCTATTTAATTAAGATCTACAAACAAACCCCCTATTAAAAACATAAATAAATCAAAAACAATTGACTATTAAAAAGTGTCATTATTGAGGGTTCGACTCGAGTGTTGTTATACACTTTATCATTGAACTAGACCTTTTAATGATCAGTAGGTGACAATCAGCCTCACTTGAAAGGTCTATGTTGGAAAAAAAATTGATATAAAAGAATAATTTTCAATAGAATTATACTCAAAATAGCATGGATCAGGGCATGGGTGCAATACATTTTATCCATATGTGTCTGCTACAATATGAGATAATTTTGGAAGCAATTTTAGTTAAACCATGCCATTTCCATATTTATGGTCTCACATAATGGATGTTTTGGGTGGAATATTTTCCTAGAAAACCTATTATGAACTGAAAATATTTCATATGGATGAGTCATTTATAGAAACATATTTTCCTAATTTTTTCATTGAAATAACATTTTGGAATCCACCATAGCATGGATGATCACTACAGTGGAAATGACCATGGCATAGAGATCTGATAAAAATAACATGGTGGTGTCATTTTTGAAATATATTTTCATGTAAAATTCTTGTAATCAATGAAACTCATTTTCATGTACACTATATCATGGTCTAAGAATTATAGTACTAAAATTGATTTTTTGGATTTGGTTATACCATGGATGACCAAAAACATGAATATAAATTTCAATTTTGAAGGGATTACATAGTGATTCCTCAAAAATATATTTTATGGTATCACCGTCCTTTTAAAAACCAAACAATATATTAATAGATATTATCTTACTCCACTTAAAGGTTATAGATGGATGCCTAATATCCAAAACATAGCTCAAGAACAAATCTCCAATTCAATAATACATTTTAGTAATTAAGGGGAATAGATTGAAGAGAGTAAAAAGTCATGGTGGTCTAAGGAAATGAAGACCAAGGGCATGACCAATAACATGATCCATCCCCATAGGGGTAAAGGATCCTATGGAGAAAAAATCCAAAAGGGGACAATCCTGGGTAGCCAGAGAAGCCAGGAAATCATTCACATAATTACCTTTATTCCAAGTATGATGGACCACCGTGTCATCAAATAAGAAATTTCTACATTCTTGAATTAGATAGGGGATGGTCCATAGAGGGGTATAGGAACCAGTGAGGGAAGTTGAGATAATCTTGGAGTCCATTTCCGTAGTATACAGGACCATGTTCTTTGATCTATATATAGATATACCATTGATCATAGACAAGGCATCCGCCCTTAGGGAATTGTGAGGTCTATAAAAGACACTAAATGTGTAAATCACTTATCCAAAAGGATCCTAGACCATGCCACCTCCATACATACATACATGGTAATAAGAAAAATCAATATTGATCTTGATGCTACAAGTGGGGGGAACCAGTGCACTTAATGACCCATCTAGCTAGACTTGGACAAGCTCGTGGGTGGTCTCCCAAGTAGGTAATGCCTTAAGGAAGGCACATCCCCCCTTCTTCATGAGCCCATCAAATTCCACCATAGTGAAAATTTATCTCAACACCATATCCTTGAATGTGATTTGAGATCCATGACATCCCTAATTCCAATCCATCCATAAGAACCAACACCTCGCTGCCAGCAACATCGCCCATGATTTTTCCTCCTTATTTCCAAGACAGTCATAGAACTAGTTATGGAGAAACGAGTTGTGGTACTCCAAAATACGTCCAAGATCCATAGAATTTATCAAGATACTATAGATAAGGCCAACCCATACACTTTTAAAGAACATGTGTAACACATACTCCTCAATCGGAGACGAGAAGCTGGTACATTTTGATGTCAGGTGAACTCCCTTACCTTAAATAGCCAGATCATAAGGTATCACATGGTACTATATTCTCCATAGTAAAAAAATGTATAGGGATATAGTCTCCCTGCACCATATTAGGGTTACCCATGGATCACTACTGGGATACTAGTTCAAAGTCTTCATGTAATCCTTATCTAAGAACCTCCCTGTCTTGAATCCAGAAAAAAAACACATAATTCCGGGGTGTCTTCAAGCCTGATGCTCTCAAACGCCACTTTTTGAGTGGGGTTAATGACCAACTAAATAAAATATGGGTGATATATGGCCTCCTAAAAAGATATTTTCTGGGAAGGGAAGCCTATATAATCCTATATCCCCCCCCCAACAGTCACATTGACATAATCTTACCACACCATGCCCCAAAATCCATTGGGGTGATCTCCAAGGACATGAATATGGACATGGAAATCCTACCATCTTTGGGAAGGGATGCTTTAATTATTCAGATATTCAAATACATACATCTCTCTAATAAACCATCCCCATAATTATTGACCCTCAATAACCTCCCAAGTGAGCTTTACTTGAAGGAAAATTTTAGCTAGCTCTACGTCTCTAGCTCCAGTTCCCCCATGATCAACTATTTTTGAAATAATAATCTAAGAGGACCATTTAAATTTACCTTCCCATTTGGGTATCCCAAATAAATCCATTCACAGTGCCCTTAATTTTTAATTCCGGATTTGGGAACCTTGAGGATAGAAATAATGTGCATGCGAATCGTTTACAACACATAGTTAATAAGAGTACTCCTACCACCAAACAAAAAAAATCAATTCTTCCAATTATTGATAAGATTTATGACCTAAAAAACTTAAATGTGGTAATAAAGATCCGTCCTAGGGATATTGGAGTAATCGGGTAGTTTATGGGGAAATTCATTAACAAAATTCCCATACTTGAATAAATTAAAGCATTTCGCCTATCCGGGAATGGCGTTGGTAAGATGACCACACTCTTGTCCCTATTAACAATTTTCCCACTTCAATAGATATACTATTCCATGATGTTTTCGAATCCACTAATGTAATATCTATGCTCATTCACAAAGAATATATGGTCATCGTCAAAGAGGTGATACAACACACTAAGGATATGGGCCCCATAGTTGTAAGTGTAAAACATTCCTTGTTGTAAAGAGGCAATAACAAACATGCTTTGGACATCCTAAACCATAATAAAAAATCATAGGATAAATGGTATCATCTTTTTTGATCCCTCTGATGGGTTTCAAAAAATCACACTACCTTCCCATGAATGGTACATCGAACTATGGGGATCTGTAGTAATGAAAATCAATTCAATAACCCATTTAGATAATCCCATACACCTTATAGATTCGATAATTAATGACCAACCAAGACTATCATTGGATTTTTCCATGTCCACCCTCACTAAAATTTTATACCTTCATGCCTTATTGTTGATGTCACCAATAATCACATGTGCCAACCCCATTTCTCCTCGAATAGACCTTCCCTGAATAAAGGAATGTTGCTCCTCTAAAACCCAACTATGTATGAACTAAGAGAACCTTCTATTGATTATGTTAGCCAACAAATTATATGAAACATTTCACATACTGATGGGATGATAATGAGAAATAGAGGAAGGGTTGGGGACTTTAGGAATGATAATTACGGTGGTGGAACTAGCAACCTGGGGGACCCACCCCCACTAAAAATTATAAAATGGCACTAACAAGGTAGTATTTAATCACATTCCAATATTAAATAATGCTTCATCAGGATAAAAAAAGAGTATTTGAAGGAATTCTCCCTCATAAGATATCCACAGATCATGGGAATCATATGATTCATGGGAAGGACCTCTCCCAAGAAATATTTTGATTGAACCTTGAGTTAAATTTCATGATATAATTTATTTCATGTTAAATTCTTCCTTGGGGAGTTTTAATAAACTCAAAACACTCTATAAGGACAGAACATATTTATATTGGCCTCCAAGAACCAAAACTTCATCTATATATTCATTGAACCTTTGACCAAATATTCCAACATTTCAACTCCCTTAAAACAATCATTTCAATCCCCATAATGAATTTTTAATGTTAAAACATTCATTTTAGGTGTTTAAATTCCTCACAATAATCATCTTATAAAGACCAAATTTGATGACATTAAGGAAAAAGAATTGAAAATATCATGACCATATTGTATAACATAATAATCAAAATTTTATTTACCACTAGAAAATTGTCCTTCACTATACTAGTATAATCTTAAAAAATTCCAGAAAATATATTTTTTCACAATCCTTGCCATCTTATTTCACATATCTAATAACTTTCACATGGATAACATTCCTATCTCCAACTGTTTGGGAATTTTAGGACATGACTGAAATTATATTTATTATAGATTTTTTGGTTTTATCAGCCATGGTACCTCTTATAGAATTATCAATTAGGATTATTTCCATTGGTAATTATCCATTATAAAAATAAAAAATAGTATGATGATCACTGATTTTATTATATGGGAAACTATAACAAATCCTATAACATATTTTATAATATCCATGTATTTTATACCATTAGTTTGTCTTATCCTATTAATTTTCATCTTAATTGATATTATCCAAGTGTTAAGGAATAATATCTTTAATTATATCTTTTTTAAGGTCACATTAATTCATTATAAATGTGGATGGTAATGTTAAAACTGTTACTTTTCCACTATACCTATAAAAATATAAAATCCCTCATTTTTATTTGATCTTCACTAACACATTGAGGTTTCACGGATATGTAGATAAAGTGGAACTCTTTTAATTTTTTATATGGATCATCACCTAGTATTCCATGTTACATAGGCAATAAGTGGACATTTTCTACCCTTCACTCAAATTTAGTGGTTGTTTCTAGGTATTTTATCTCATTTGTTTGATTTTTTATATTATATTTAGATATCTATTTTAAGGTTATTTGGTATTACAAGACTCTAATATATTCTTAGAACTAAAATATACTATTATTCATATTTTAACACTATGTAACAGATATTTTAGTCTTATTTTCTATTGTATGATTCCTAATATGCATATAAAATGGTGTATAATCTTTACCCTTACTCACTATCCAACATATTAGATGAAATATATTTTCAATATTATGATGAAAGGATGAATTTTTAATATATGAGTTGTTATACATAAAATTCATAGTGATGGGAATTAAATTTATAAAATTAATTGATAGAAATATTAAAAAATAAGGGAAATGGATAAAAACAATGAAAAAATGGTGAACTTTAGTCAACCTCCCATGAAATGGTGCCAAATTTATCATAAAATTTTTGATAATAAATCATAATTAATATTCTTCCCCTAATAATGTGGTAAAATTTCTTAGGGATATCCCTCATATAGGTTTAATCTTTTTTATCTCACATTTATTTGTTTTATGAATTTTGAATGAATAAATGTGTTTTGATATGTATATGTATTGGGAATAAAATGTATTTGTAATTATGAATCAATAGGTAATGATAAAATAATTTTAAAATAATGGATATATCTATTTTAATCCTCTAATAACCTTATCTTTTATTTTCTAAACATGTCTTCTTTACTCAAAATCACTATATCCATAGCCTATAATCATTGATTATGCATCTCAAAATATTCCATAATGTGAACTAACTATAAAATATTAGTTTGTGAACTCTTTTTCTATGAGATATGACAAATACACTCGGTAATATCCAGAAATAAATATAATATTAAGGGAATCACTATATAATAAATTATCAATCAGGACAAATAAATTTATTTACAGAATGTTAAAATAAATTTCACTCTCATGGCATGTTATCACACATAATTTCACTGAATAGTTAAACACCCATCATTCTATATGAATAAAACATTTGCAGTGAAAAATAAAATAATAATAATTTAATAATAATTGAATCATTTTTTGAACAAGAACAACAATCATTATTCAATCCAAAAAAACAATTCATGAAAAAAAGTTCGACAAGAATCAAAACAGAGTTTAAGCCTCATGTGATTTCTCTAGAATATTTATCAGTATTTGGCCAATAAAAACATATCCTACCATGGATAATTATTTCATATTCTCTATCTTCATCCTATAATATCTATTAATAATGACATTATACCCTAAATATTGTAGTCGCCTTTTATAACATTCGATCATCATTATAGCGAGCAAGATTTTCTTTCTAAAGGAACTATAACATAATACACAAATATTTATTCAATAATGTGTCTAATAACTAAATTAAAAAAAATTAATTTTATGAAATACATATATTTATTTCAATTCCTCATGCAAAAATTTTATTACAGTTAAGTGTTTTATATTTTTCAGAAACAGATTATTTTTTAGTGAATTGTGAATATAATGACTTTACAAAAAAATCACTTTTATGAAATTATAAGGATATAAAAATTACATTAAAATTTATAAAATATTTTATAGATAAAATATAAATTTAATAATTAATATAATTTCAATAAAATTATAATTTTGAACTTATAAATAAATTCTTATAATTTTTGAAATCTAAGTGATGTGTTTGTTCAAATAAAAAATTGGTTTTAGTTCTTCTCTTTTAGTCAATTATTTTAAGGATTACATTTAATTTTTTTTCTTTTAAAAAATAATTTTCATTGGTTGAAAAAATCATCTTTATTCCATATTAATAAACATTATACATTATTTTTATGTAAAAACATTTTTATGCTTAAAAAACTGTTTTCTAAAAACGGTTTTCTTTGTGTTTTTCAAACATATATTAAATGTAATTTTTACCACTTATGGAAATTGAATTTTTTAAAATTTATTATATAAATATAATTATAATAATTAGTATAATTTACTAATTTCAACGTAAATTTTGGTCAAAGTTAATAGAAACCATTGTAAATATTTATCACTTTGCTTAAGGGTAAAATGACACAAAAGGGTTAAAATAAAAGGATAAAGATTAATGATAATAAAAAATGCATGATTAAACCTAATTGGTTGGTGTTAATTCAATATTAAACTTATCATAATCAGATATATGAAAATTTGGTGCCTCTTTACTTGATTAAGACATCTATTATATAATAATGTTTAATGTATTTATATGTTTTCCCGCCACCACACTTATAAAAGGAACCTCTTCTCCCATCTTCTCAACACAACATGGTCCAATTACCTCAAAAAATACCAAAAATAAATAAATTTCCAACATCACTAATGACATTTTATATTCCCTATTATCACTAAAAGATCACTTCATGAATTCTTAAGGTGGAATCCAAATAATGTTTCCAAAAGAATAGGTATATATTCTTACAATTATTTTTCAATTAAATTTCTTATTAAACCAACTCAAAATATTCAATTACCATATTAACATAATTAAATAAGTATATTAAACATAGTAATATATTTTTATATTAATATTACATCCATTTTATATATCCATTCTATCTTATGGAAAATGGAAACTTCACTCATGATTATGTACGCCCTACCGTCTCTACGTAGCAGTGTGATTTGTTTTTCATCACCATTTTATTTTTATAGTAATAAATATGGAATTATTGAATATATATTATGTTTTTTACATTGTTATTATTATATAAATATAATATAACATCTACCTTCTTATTATTTCATCTATTGGAAAATGACAATTTCACTCCTATGTATAGGTGGACTCCACCTCCACAAAGAGATGTGATTCATAATTATATTAACACCATGTATATTTGACTATAAAATTGTATATAAGGAATAAAAACCATAATTATAAAATTATTAACATTATAGATTTTATTTTACCATTTCATAACAGATTTTACTATGAACAACATACCAATGTAATTTTTTAGTAATTGACCAAATAAACATAAGTGGCCAGTGTACGAAAGAAATATTCAATGAATGGAATTAAAATGAGTATAAGTTACCATGAAAAATAGAATATATATGGAAATGTTTCATAATAAACTATTTAACAATATTAAATTCATTATAGAGGAGTATCAAACACATATGACAAATAGGATACACAAGATACAAAATGTTTGTTATAATCTTATTTTTTTAGGACTATTTAGGTTAAGTTTTAATTTTGGAAAATTATATGATCCAGATATCTTAAAACCTAAATATTTTATTATGATTTTGTTAATTTTATATTTTACCTATTTATTTCCCTTTTATTCTCTTTTTATATCAAGAATCAACAAGTGACATACATATAAGAGCCTTTATTTTTAAAAATCATGTTTTAATTTTTTCTTTCCAAATATATTTATTGATTTTCAAGGTTGTTTTAAATATTTATATAATATTATTATTTAAATTTATATGATTATTTAACATAATTTTCATCCATATTTGAATTTCTTTTTTGTGATACCCTAGACCCACACTCCAGAGCCCGGTGCCTTAAACATAATATTTTCATACTGGCATGGGTACCAATTGTATATTCTCAAACATAACTATCCATATTTACATGATTTAATGAGACTACTTAATTACATATATTCCCAATAGACTTTTGTTTTTAGGTATATATAGAATTATTAAAATTATTAAACAATAAAATCATATATTATATGTATCAAACATACATGTTTTCTATTATATACCGAACTACTCCATAATGAGTCTTTAACATCTCCAGAAAATTCTTCCACACATGTTATCCTTCTAAACATGTTTTGTGTACCCTTTTACTTAAAAACCTATAAAATATAAACATAAGAAAAAGGAAATCTCAATTTCATAGTACGAGAGATATATCACTAGATATGTTAAATATATAATCACGGTATACATAATATGGAAGGAATAAATAATCTTAATAATTCCATAATCAACTAATACTAATAGCCTGTTATATCCATGATAACAAATTATAACATGAATAACAGTAATTAATAAACTTATACTGATGGAATTCCTAATTCTTGACATCAAAAATATGTTTTCAAGTCCTTATTCCAATACATTATAGATTTGTGTGGAGAGGTATACACTAAAAACCAAGTAGTTCTGTCCTATGAGACTTTTCTATTCATCTAGGGGATATATAATTATGGGAAAAACTCATCACTTATTTATATATAACGCATTCACTCTAAGAGTAAACTATAAATTTCATAACATTCCCTAAGGAGCCTATTGATTAATAAAAAAATCCTTCTATATAATAAAAAATATTTAATTAAAACACATAATCTACTTTCATTATTAATAAAAATCAGAAATAATTTCAATACTTCCCTAGATAATAAATTAAAGTTCTTCCTAGGTGAATATCCTCTAATCAAAATTTGGTAAAATTAGATGTTCACACTGTATAGGGTAATGAGTATATACTTAAGTAGAATAACATGATAATAATACATCCTGATAAATAAGGTGTATGGTTTCATAAAAACATTTCCCCAATGCAGGAAAATTAATATGGAATGGTTTTGAAAAAAATATAAAAAACCTAGAAAAAAGAATACTTTTGATCATATCATAAAAGAAGAGATTGAGAAAAAAAAGTGGATTCCATGAGTTCAATCCCCCAAATGATATATATATATATATGGATAAATTGGGAAACATAAACCCCATTAAGGAAAATACTCATGAAAATGATAAGTTAAATGTAAGAAAAAATCATAAAAGAGATTTTTGAAAACATATTTAACATTGATGTAAAATAAAAATTTAGATGTCGCATTAAATGTTAATTTTTGAAAAAGTTATGTGAAGTATTTTCAAAACCATTAATTTAACAAAGAATATCCAATAGTTTATCCTTGAAAATACATAATGATCATCTTGGATAATTTAGTAGAGAAATAAAAAACATATAAAAGTGAAAGGAAAATCATTTCTATTATTTTCAAAATACCATTGTTGAAAACTCAAAATGTAAGAAGAATAAAAAAACATCAATTTGTATAAAAATATATTTTTTCCTCATAATGTTATTAAAAATCTCATGTAATAAAATATTAGGGTGTAATAAACCATGTAAATTATAAATACATTTATGAAAAAACAATATAACTTAAGAATATTAGCGTTGAGTTATCAATATCCCTTATGAGAAAAATACTCCTCGACGTAATAAATATTTCCAAAATGGTTTTTATATTGTCTAAATTGGAATAAATAAAATTCCACATAATAAAATAAAAGGGTAAAATTTACCCAAATTATATGGAATATGTTCAATAGAGATGATCATAAGAAAATGAATGAAAATAAAGTTACCAAAATGCAAAACAACTTGGGTAAACACTAAGTCAAAATCAATTATGATGAAGAATAAATGATTTATATTAATATTTCCCATGAATAATAAAAATTTTCAATAAAGATATATTCATCGTAAGTGAATACTCCATTCAAAGAAAGACATTATCCATATCAAAAACATGTCTCAAGGAATTAATGTTTCATACAAAGAACCCTTTCGGCTTGAGTAACATTTTAATCAAAGAACCTTAAAATAAAGGGCTTATAATTTTAACTTCAAATACAATTATTAAATGTAAATTCAAGATATGATATCTAAAATTGGTAGTATACACAACACATAAATGAAATTAGGGGAATAATACAAAACTAGTCACAAATAGAGGAATTTTAGAGGAAAACCCTTAACTTAGTCATGATTCATTCTGCACTTTCACCAATTGTATGAATTATTAAATTTTGATCATTAAATAAATAACCTATAAAATTATTCATAACTATAACCATATAATATAATTACCGAGGCATTTCATATGTAGAAATTACATCTTAATAGATGAATATTCAATATATTTCACAAGTGCATGATTAAGGATCATAAAGGTTTAGTGTAATTGGATACTAGTTAAAAAATACTATTATTTTATAAAGGGTATTCAACATCCCCAATAAATATCATCCCATTTTTTACTCTTTATAGGAACACCTTATTTAAACGTTTCTGTATATCCTGGGGAAGGGAAACATAATAAATAGTGAGATTAGATACTCTATAAGGGTAAATACTAAAGATATCAATCGATTATCATATGAAAACATTAAATAATCATAATGGTATGAGATTATGAATATGAATTAAAAAGTTCATACCCAATATATCATAGATCGTAAACATGATCCATTAATAAAAAATTATCATCTGAAAAGGCATGGACCATAAGAGTGAGAAATTTTCAAAAATCAATCAGGAACCATAAGTTCATGTCATATAATCCTAGAAACATCATAAATATAGAAACCATTTTACATGTAAAGGTAGACATCTGAGTCAATAAAATCATAATAGATCATACATCAATACATGTTTCCCATTTCTCAATGGATCAAGAATCGTCACCTATTTACCATAGTGGATAAATCCTATAAACATGTATCCCATAGTGGATTAATCACATTGACAAGTTTCCCATAACAATCTCCTCAGATATAATAATTTACCAAATTCATTGAAGGGGGATATAGGTCCAAATCATCACATAACTAAAATCACACAGAAGTGTTCCTATTGACTATCTGTTTTTTTATGTGGATGACATGGATACATGGAAATACCATAAGGATAATAGAATAATGAAAATAAATAAGGAAAAGGATTTCAATGTCCTCTAAAAGACATTCGACCAGGTAACACTAAGCAAATTTAGTGCTCAGGGTACCTACACATCATCCTACCTGGCTAGTCTGAGTGAAAACCTGAGCGTCACACCTACACGACACCCCTGAGTGAGATATCCCCTTCACCCAAGGTCCCATATTTTCCTATAAATAGGACCATGCGGTCTTAATTTGTACTGAAGAAAATTCTTGAATGATTCCCAATGCACTGATCACCCAATTCATTCTGCCAATCCCTCTAAAACCTTCTAGGTACTCCTAAAAAACATTAAGAATATGAAATAAAGGGGTCATAGTGAAACTAAATTTCTACCATGGTTTAAAATAAACACAACCTACATGAGGCACTCTGTTCCCCATGGTTGATGAACACCAATGCAAGGTCCACTTACTTAACCAAGGATACATATGAGCCACATCCAGGAACATATGTGGAGACCCTTGAAGGCTTGAGCAAGTTCAAACCAAAATGTAGTTTCATAGGTGGTATATCACCCAAGCCTCCCTTGGCTCATTAAATCTTACCTACATGAGTCCCCATTGGCTCACCCAAACTTCTACTCTATGTGAGTGTCTGATCAGGCACTCTTCTATAACCCCCATGGCCAGGGCTCTCTTCCTTTGGCCCCCTTTTCTAAAAATGACCAAGTTGGAACCTCTATAAAATCCTTATAACTTGAAATACCATGAAAATGGGAACACCAATATGTCTCCAATTGGTATTTTCATTACTCTGTCATAGGTTTCCTGCACATGTCATACGAAATGGTTAGGGTCCTTGAGGTGCATGTAGATTTTCTTTCCTATGGTCATAAGGACCCCGACCCCAGTTATGGTGTTATGGAGTTCCTAATGTAATATACTAAGGTTAGGATCATGTCTTATCCTTTCCATCTCTAAGACCAAGAGCATCTGGTTCCTCGTGGGGAGGGTGAATAATATAGTTTTTTTCATTCAACATGGAATCAGATCCTCCTATACCATTTCATAACCAATTTTAAGGCATCCCTACTAGAGTAATACCTTAGCCTTTCTTCTTGGAGGTTTCACTCCTACTAATACTCAACCCCTACCTTCTAGATCAGAGAGGGGATGGGAACCATAGTACTATCCTCTCTTCCCCGCATTATTCGTTCCTCAGTCTCTATACTCTGGACCCAGTCTGGGGTAATGTAATGTAAAGTAAGTATTGTAACCCTATCCTCTTCCAATGATGATGGAGGAGAAGTGTGTGGTTCACTGGATCTTTTACTTCATCTTGTTTCACACATTCAAGAATGATTCATCGGGACTTCTGGGTTTAGAGGATAACTATTACCACAACACCTAAACACCAATATGAATGTTTTGGTAGAGTCTTATTTTGAATATTCCCCTATACTTCCTATAGAGTGTCCCTAATGCATGAGTCTTCAAGGCCGTGTATCCAATATCATGGAAGTGTGGTTTCCTAGATCTTATGTTTCCTAATGTTTCTCACACCGTGCATGACTCGCGTGGGATTAGAGTTTGATAGTGGTCATGACATCCACATGATCCCAAAACTTTTGGGATCCTCGTCAGGAGTAATCCCTAATAAAACCTATTCAAGGAAACCTTAGTGTTTAATCCCTTAAAAATTGAACTAACAGAACTCTGAGTCCTATTATTATTATGATACATAGGATACCTACCTATGGCCTGAGCTCAGGATGGCCTCCCCCATAGGTGTCATCCCCAAACAAGTCTTCAAATCACCATGAGTAATGATACTCATCATGAAACAAAATTCATTCCATAAGGAATATTTTTATAGAATAAACCCTAATGTAGTACTCTCAAAGTGCCACACTACCCTAGGAAACCAACCAGACTACATGTGTTTGGATTCATATCCAAATTGGATAGGTAGAGGCCTCACAGAGGTACAAAAACAACACCACAAATCAAGCCTATTTTTTCTGGGCACATTCTATTAGGTTCTCATTTGACCTAGAAATCAATGTTCTTTCCAGGTCCATTGTCCTACCTCAACATAAGTCCCACACCAAACATTGACTAGGAACCTTCCGCCTAGACATCATTGCCACATGACATTAAACACTACAATTAGGTCCTTATCATATTACCTTAAAAGGTATGACGTTACCCATTATGCATCACTGAACAATGTGGGTTATGATTCCTTTCAGAAGGATTTATTGAAAACCCATTCATGGGTTCTATAAATACATCAAAACAACTATAATCTCCCTGGATGATGGTACACTCTGGAGCACCACATTGTGTGGCTAGAAAACCAGCATCATCATAATAACAACAAAAGAATATAAAATTGGTTCATAAGAAGACACCATCGATGGAGAACCTTAGATACATAAATATGTCTCCATTATTTAAGACCCATGGATATATATAGATGATTAGAAATCCCAAACATGATAGTAATTTATTTCTAATTCAATGGATTTCCACGTCATACTTGGGAATTAATGAAGGATTCAAGAACATATCTTAAATATATAAGAGAGTCTCATAGTTGGAAATAATTCCTCCCAAATTGTTATGATGAGTCTAATCCCTCATCCACTCGACTAATGTGAGTTCTTAAGACTTGTTGACAAAACTCCACAATAAAAACCTTCCTTTGGAATGTTGTTCCATCTTAGATGTATAATCATTTGCTGTTTCAGATTCCATGAACAAACTCATTAGAAACTATTCAAAAATAGTGAACCTAAAATGTATTTTTACACACAATTCTACCCCACATGATCGACCATCAGGAGAAATATGTTTTCATAAAAAAAATGGTGAAACCTACTATAATGAATTAACTACAAAATATCCTTCACAAGATAAAGAGGGCATATTGGCTAGTCCTCATCATACCATTTCATTCCAAACACAAACCTATTTCATTCAAAAACAACAAATGGTGAGCCCGACATGAATCCTCAACCAATACAATAGTATCACCCACTTATCTGGGCCCATTATTTCTCAAAATTAAAGTGGTCCAAAAATAAAATCAATCATTCATGTGTTTAGTCAAATGAGATTCTGCTTTGATGGGGCTTTCTTATTTTTGTTAAACTAGGTACATTCTCCTAGAACGCCCTTTGATCTAATGGCATCCTCCTAGATCTCAAAAAAAATTCTCTACCTATAGTGCACATTTGGTATTCATACAAGAATGGAATTTCATCAACATCCCATTGTCCTCAACACTGTGTCTCAAACTCACAAGTCTAAGAGTACCATCAGAATAGTACAATACTAACCTTGGAGGCCACCTGATAGGCCCTCCGGCTTGTGAAGTCCCACAACACATCTGGTTAGTGATGACTGGTGGTCTTAATGCTAATGGAACTAGCTCCCATTATCAACCATTATGGGATCACGTCCCTAAAACAAAATAATCATTCCATTCCCTATTTTAGGGAGGTAGATCAAGAGCCCACATATAGCCTCATCAAGAAGACAGGAGTTCCATCATAAGAGATACTTCTAGAAATCAACATCATCAAAGATGCGTGGTAGTGAGCCCGCAACATGATGAGGGTTCCATCCTTAGACTATCAGCCCAGGACATCTAGACCTAGGCATGAAAGAAGTCCCATTGGGGGAAGTGACTTGTCAATAGGGAGAAAATCCATACCCCTCCCCCCTATGGAGAATCCAACCATTCAAATTTGTGTCCAACTATGATCAGGAACATACAACCATCCATCTTTATTCTTTCTATATGTAACTTTACCAAGAATAATCCAAGTAGTCCCATAATTAAAATTTGGTGGAACACCATGTGCAAGAGTATACACCTCCCTGTGTTAATAAATCCTATGAGAAGACTCGTCTGGGGTCTCTTAAATAATACCTTCAACCAAGTGTGGTATAAATCAATAAGAAGGCTCACACACATACCTGTATTCATCAATCTTGATAGGAATCTCCTCTGGAATCACATAGAGAAGTCATTCGGAAAGTCCCAGTGATGACTAGGTTCAGGCCCAACTCTCTTCCCCTACATTAGAGTGTTGTAAATATTAATTCACAAGGAAGGGATATTAGAGGAAAGAACATACCACTACTAAAAAAATTTGAATATATCCATGTTCTGGCCGTTGAAGTCTCCTAGCATATCTTGGAAATGATAAAAGGGAAGATGCAAATCCAAGACCACATCTTACAGACATTATAGGACCTCATAAGGGTGATGATACTACTTCCATAGGGGAGGACACAAAACATAATTCCCACAACGGGGTGGCATATCAGCATATCACCATGGAGCAGAAACACACCTATGATCATGTTTAGGAGGGTCATAGGGAAAACCCCCCATACTATACACACAACAATATTGAGAACATACACCCATCCTAATTGGAGATAATCAACTAATCATAATAGCCACTCCTAGGTCATCACAAACACCTTCCCATGAAAGTAAATTCCCATAGTATGTGTCCCCAGTCACTCACATGATGGAATCTAAGAAGAAGCCTCACCAATGGGAATTGGAAAACAAAGAGATGTTCTATGATCTCTCTATACTCAGTGTTGAAGTTCGTAAGGAACTTAGATTCTTATCGGTAGAATCTCAACATCATAATATCTTGTAACCATGTCATGGGGTAGTTCCATTAATTTTGAATGTCGTATCTGGAAACTTAACCAGGAATGTTTGCTTCATTACCACAATCTGATCGATCTTGAGAGCCCATCCCCTGTTAAGAGCCATGATATCCCTCTGCATATTCATAATATCATGGATCAAGTGGGTCTTCCAATTTTTTTATCCACCATGGTGGATATCCCTATGATGGAATTAGCTATTAATGTTATCAATAAACTAGTGTTTCACTTTGTCCAGGAAATTATTCGAATGGAAATTTAGTGATGAGAAAGACACCCTATCGTGAGGAACTTTTGAAAATGGGGTCATTCATGTGGGAAGAATTTTAATTGGATGGTGAAATCCTTTCACAGCTAGAATATGGTTAAAGGTAATGGACACCCTCTGAACCACCCTAGGGCCACATACCATCCAATATAATTGAAGAAGCCCTACCAGTATTATTTCTTATTATAAGTCAGAGGAAAGTGTCCACACTGGTAAGACGTAGAGAATCATCTGGAATTATATATTGAAGGGTGGCTAAATATGATATATCAGTCGTATTATAGCATTTATCCACCCCTAAATATAGCATTCTAGATTCCTTGTTGGAAGATTGTGTGCACAACATTCACCTCAATATAGAAAAAAATCTTTGTCACTTGAATGAAAATGTAGTACCCTATAATTATTATAGAAGTCGCATTAGGGTCATATAAGGCTTTTAATTCCCAATTTACTTGGAATATCTCCTAACTTAAATAAACAAAAAAATTGAGACACAATAAGGATCCCTTCAATGTGCATGCTTCGACACATTAATGAGTTTGCAACATCTGATCACCAATTCCCTATCTCATGTTCATATCAAAGGATAGGGTGCACATGGATCGTGACATATCACTGAAGTCCCTAACCAGAATATTCCACCAAATATATTGTCATGCAATGTTAATTCTTCAATTTGGCTTAAAAAAGGGAATTTTTTCATAACTAAAGTCATGCTGAACAAAAACAGTCCATGCCCGAATCTCAATGACATTGGTCTATAAGAGAGTTGGCTATTAAGAAACTTTTGGATTAGGAATCAGAGAATATCGAGCAAGCCTCACATTTGGTGAAAATACATCATTAGATAACTCAAATATCGAAACATTTACAATGTAATTCTGAAGAAGATGATTTAATTGAGTGCTAAATGATGCACCCAGCCCCCATCCAAACAAAACATTATAGAATTAGAAGGGAATGTGTAGTATTATCAGCATGAATAGTATTTCAGGAGAAACCCCATCCCATAGGGATTTGGGATTTTTTATCCCAACCCTTGAGGATAGCCAACTAAGCCCAAAGAGTTCTGAAAGCATAATAGGAATATCCCCAGTTTTCAGGGCTGAGGGTTTTTTCAAATCAATAGCCTCCTCCTTAGTGGAAATCAGTCTCATTATAATTAGAAGAAACACAAAAAAAATGGATCCTCCCAGTTCATTCCGTCTTCTGAATGGGTACCCTCACTTCAAAAAACACCTAATGTAGCTGTTTAGTTTTTCTATTTGGATCATCATCGATAAAACAACTCCTATACAATCAAAAAAGAGAGGAAATGGCCTTGTGGATGATGTAGAAAGAGAAAATCCCACAAAGACACTAATATATTTCCTACAATGTGTTAGGCATTAGTGAGTGTCATTAATATCGCCCCTGATGACTCTAAAGAATGTGAGTCCAATTCATATGAGGAGTTAGAGAAAGATGTTCTGATTCATAATGTGGTCCACACCGAAAAAATTGAAGGAGGTGTGTGTACCCCGAACTAGAGGATTTCCCTAAATCTAGGAATTTAAATAAACACCCCATAATTTCCCCTTGAAGGGAATCAAATAGTAAAATGTGGAAGGTTCATATTTTACTTCATATTTACACCTAGGGAGGTTAAGTCCCTTTCACTTGAGGAAATATTTTCTCAAAAGAGGGAGAGATGACATAATCGAGGAGAATTAATGCAGAAATACTCTAATGTAGCCTTCCTTATAGATGTAATATATAATCAGATCATAAACTCACACTCCCAATCATCATACCTAAACAAATAGATCTTTACCCAGTGGCTGAAGGGGGATTAGAACATGCAATCAATGTGGGATACCAACCAACAATATTCTCAAATCACGAAATTGAAGATTGATAGTTACGACCTGTTTGGTGTGCAAATAGAATATGGGAAGGTATATCCAAATTGGCCTACAACTATGGGTTACCCATGATAGATACCAGTAGTGCCTCCACACATGGCCCTAATTGCTGCTTCACCTATTCATACTCTAGCAACTGCAACAGTTCAGGACCTTGCTTTGCTAAACATTCCTCAAATGATTATGAACACTATTGAGTCACTAATGGCTCGATTGGAAGATATGGATGAAATTTACACTGATACAACCAAAAAATAACCCCTACCCTAAATAGGTAGATCCAGCTATTCTCCCTCCAAACTTTTCAAATCCTACTTTTCTGATTTTTAATGGCTTAGTTGACCCAAAGAAGCACATGATGCATTTTTTATCTCACTGTGATCCCAAGATGGGAATCCATGAACAACAAGAGGTGATGAAAATAATATGCTTCGTGTAATCACTATAGGGACTGTATATTTTGTGGTACATAATTTTTTGGGATTAGTTAATCATGGGGTGGGAACACCTCCATCATAAGTTTCACTTCCAGTTCAAATTGATCCTACAGAAGAAAAAATTCCTTGAGCTCTCAATCTATAAGAAATAATAGAATGAAATATTCTCATATTCCATTACACAGTGGGAAGTATTTAGATACTCCTCCAACCTAAAACTCCCTCAAGAATGTTTTTCCCATCTATAAATAGAATCATTGTAATGAGTTTTTCACACTACTTATCCTTATGAAATATACATCAAATTTTAGGGACATTCCTATAATTTCACCAATGGTAGAAGACTCCATCATAGAGATTAAATCCAAGGCCTGAGTGATTACATCGAATCAAGGAAAAAGAGAAGGGAAATGAGTGGACACTATAGATACACTGAATAAATCTCTTGTTCCCACGCCCACATCAAAACACACACCATATCATGTAGCTCCACCTCCAGAACGTCAGCAACAATGCCCACATTAACAGAATGACCCAAGAAAATAGTGGGTGGAATTGTTTTTGGATATGAAAAACAAGGTCTATTATTTTTTAAGTGACCAATTCCATAACTACTTCATAATGAAATTAGAAATCAACTTTTTCATTTTTCCAAATCCTTGGAATCCCAGCAAAGAGGGTGATAAAGATCTCTCAAATTGTTTCCCCTTTTATCCGGTAATGGGAAACACATCCAGGATGTTTTTAGTTCTCAAATAAATCCTTCAAAATATGGTGGAATATGGGAATGTGAAGCTGAAAAATCCACCTATTTAGGTTTCATATATATTTTTCCACTAATACTGAGGAAGAAATTGAATGGAAAAAAGATAACAGAAATAGTAAACATATGCTCTGTGATTAGATGGTCCAAAAAATAATCAATCAAAATCATGATATTCTATAAACATATTAGAAATATACTATTGTTAAATCAACCACTTCCTCTATGACACCAAATCCATCAACCTCTCAGTCCAATGAAATGAATTCCTCCAAAAAGTGACATTTTTAGAATTATAAGAAGAAAACTCAAGAGGATGAGAATTCCCCAAAGATAATGTTCTCAATGACCTTAGTAGGATTCATGTAGACACTCTCCAAATCCTGAGTGTTTCCCTATAAAATGTTACAAAAAGGGTCTACCCACTAGGTAGAATATCAATTAGAAGAGGATTTGATATTCAATTTCATTAATGTTATTCACTTAATGGATCCCTTTGTAGATGATGAGTGTGATTATGAACCAGAATTCCTGATCTTAATTTGCGAGCTAGGGGAATAGGATTCCATAGTCGATCATACTGGGGAAGATGAGGACATGCTTAAAGTCACTAAATTAATCATGATCATTCTTGAACTGTCTATACAACAGAAAATCATGGGAGAGATCTCTAGTGATCTTAGTAGGAGAAGGGAAATTCCCCTATGAATTATAGGGTATTCCCTGACATGATCATCCTAGAAATTTCACTAGAGGATATTCTAGAACCTTATCAACCAAAGTGTGTAGGCTGACCTGGCCAACCTAATACACCAGGGGTGGATGCACTTTCACCTTCTATTGCAAGGGATGATATATCTACGCCAGTTACATCAACTCCAAAATAACCTATGAAAGAATATCCCCATGTTTGGAAATATATACTTGTAGTTCAAAAGTATGGTGTATTGAAATATATATCCCTTGTGCCTATAATTTTTTCAGTCTTGGATTCTCAGAGTCTATTAAATGATCTCTAGGAAGCACATATAGAGGCCATATCAAGCTCTCGGGAATCTAAATAAGAGGTTAATGATACCTAGGTCTATCAAATAGATAATGTGCCTATATAATTATACACAATTATATCTTTTACATACCAGGATATGGATGTTGTTATATTGGGACACTTCAGGCCCTTATATATTTGACATGATAAATGGCATTGATATATGATGAGCCTTCATTGACAATGGATACTGAGTCGAACTCAACCTGGTCCAAAGAATTCATCAACTAGGATTCAATGAATCTCACTTTTCCCACTCTTCTCTAATGTTATTGAGTTATGATAAGAATGAGAAAAAACCTCTCATAGAAATCAAACTTAGGACTCAGTCTGAGGGTCTTGTGTGTGACTAAAAATTTATATTTGTTCTTCATAATACAAAATTTAATGTTATAATTAGAATACCTTAAATAAATCAACATGAATCCATCCCCTTATCTTACCATCAATGGGTAAAATATTCTATCAGTAGAAAAATTGGTACATTGCATGGTGATAAGTCCCCATTCAAATCATGTGAGTCACGATACATTGACACGAGATTATATCATAAAGAAGTGAAACATTTAAGGGCTGATAATGTTTCTTAGATCAATGTCCCAAATGGTTGGGAGAAGATCTCGACTATTCCTTCCAAGAATCTCAGTGCAGAGTTCATACTACCCATCAGTCATATCAATGTGTTGGACATGAATTGAAGAACACATTTTTTAACTTCGTTGATTTTGATCGTGAATTCTAAACCTGATGGAATTGGAGAGGCTTTTAACTCTCTTAGAAATAATGAAATCCAGGATGAAAATGTCTGCATTCCATCCCTCAATATTCAACAAGTCCTTGTTTCATCAGTTATGATGGATAAAGTTGTCACATCAATGGGAGAAGACAAAAATTCTCATTCTCAGTCCCTCATTTTCCCTTTAGAAACCTAAAAAGGATTCATTGTATTAAGTGAGCCTGAAATGGTTTCGTTATCTTCTGCATGACCAAATAGAGACTCCCCTCCTCCCTCTAAGTAACTTGATTCATCACGGAATTCACAGGTATTGGTCAGAGAGGTAAACCATACGGAAGAGGAAGAAGTGAAACACCTTAGGGATTCCCCTCCAAAATTTGAAGAAGGTGTATCCACCACTATGAACGAGCTCAAGGATATAAATCTTGGTATATAAGAGGAAACTTGACCCACTTTGAGTATTTCATCCTTAGATCCCAAATAACAGGATGTGTATAGTTCATTGTTGAAGAAACACCAGGATGTGTTTACCTAGAATTTCAAAGAGATGCCTGGACATGACCCTAATGTGGCCACCCATCACTTGGGTTTTCTAGGAGATAATTGAGGATACAATTAAGAATCATGATGGACACACCCAACTCACACATCCAAAATATATTCTGAAGTGGATAAGAACATCAAGGAAGACTTCATCTGAGAGGTGCAATATCTGAAACGGATAGAAGAAATTGTCTCGGTAAATTAGAGAAATTGGAAAATCATATTTTTCATCAACTTCATAAATATTAACCAGCTCTATATGAAATATGAATTCCCAGTTCCGATCATTGAGCTCCTTAATGATGTAATCACTTGTTTCAAGCCCTATTTTTCATGGATGTATATTCAAGATACAAATAAATATAGATGTCCCCAAAAGATCAAGAATCCACTACCTTCAGATCCCCAAAGGGATTACTATTCTATCTGGTAATACCATTTGTCATGAAGAATTATGGTGCCAAATACCAAGTTTCCATGTGTTGCATCTTCATATGCTTTAAGGGGATTTTTTTTGAATACTATATTAACGATCTAGTGGTTAAATCCTTACAACATTCTAATCACCTGGAAAACCTAAATTCCATCTTCATCAAGCTGCGACAATATTGGATGAAGATGAATCCCTTAAAATATGATTTTGGGTTAACCTTATGAAAGTTTATTGGCCTCTACATATGCCATCGAGCCATCAAAGTTGGCCCATTGAAAAAAAATATCCTTAGCATGTCACCTAATCTAAACCTCAAGGGACTGAGAGGACTTCAAATAATACTCGCCAACATCTGGTGATTCATATCCAACCTTGGAAGAAAGTCTCTTCCATTCACTAAATTGATAAATAATAGGGTCACATTTAAGTTAACTAATGACTATCAAGAAGTGTTTTATATCCTCATGAAGTGCCTCTTGTGATCACTATTATTAATTTCACTTATGGATGGAAATCAACTCATTCTATATGTGATGGACCTAGAATGATCATCAATATTCTTACATATGAAAAGGAGAAATGTTGAGAATGAAAATAGCCTTTATTATCTCATTAGAACCATGCTCATTGTGGAGGCTCATTATTGTAATATTAATAAGAGATTTCGGGCATTACTCTTTGCAATTTAGAAATTGAGGCACTACCTGCAGCACCCTGAGGTCAAAATGGTCTCTTATAATAACCTAATAAAATATATCCACAACCATCCTATATTAACAGGATTTTGGGAATGGTAGGTTGTTATTCTATAGTAGTTTGGTATACTGTTCATGCCATATAAGTTAGTGAAAGGTCAGGCCTTTCCAGAACTCCTTAAAGAACATCCATCTGTTGAAACAACTTCATTTAATACAGAATTTCTTGATGAAGAGATATTATATATTAAAGGTGGCCCCCTAATGTGGGAAATATATTTTTATGGTGCTTACAAGATCCCAAAGGGGGGATAATGGAAGACATTAAGATGAAAAATGCAGTTTAGGGATCATGCTCATCTCCCCAACAAAGGTAGTTTTACCTTAATTCTTCTTAATATTACAAAATTGTACTAATAATGAGGTAGAATATCCATCCATCATTTTACTTCCATAACTGGCACTCCAAATACAATTGGACAACCACTGGTGAATAGAGGCTTATAGTAGGTAATCAGTCATATCAATGGGGAATACCTCATCCGAACAGAAGAGCTAATCCCCCGACTTGACTATGTTTAAGGGTTAATGGATGAATTCCCCTCAGATCAAAAATTGAATCACATCCCATGATCAAATAATGACCAATAATATGCATTAGAAAATGCAGATATAGAACTAGAAGATCCAAACCAGTGGAAAATAGTCATAATCATCTCCCATCAATGAATGGCCTCACCTTTTGTTCAAATCAAAGCGAAATATATTAATGAAGTCATCCTGATCCTCGATCTATATATTCATTCCATGGTATGGATTATCCCATCATAAAATACCTCCAAAATTGTGTACTACCATTGTATTGACCTGGGAATGATCAAATCTGACGATGAGATGCTAACTCCACCCTTTAGGATATAGAAAATCAATAGAAAGATCTCTACAAATTAGGATTTAATGGGGTCCTTCTCATATGTATCAATATATAAGTGACAACAACTATTATAGATTAAGTACATGATAGATCATGTGGAACCCACCAGTCATGGATCAAGCTTTCCCATCAAATTTGATGTCTTGGATACCCCTAGTTCATTGTGACACAATATTGAACAGAATTCACCCTGAAATTTCTGCCCTACCAAGTGATTTCCAACTTTATCCATTAACCCCTAAATTTTATACATATATTCAAATATTCCTAGACATTATCCATCTGGGGGAATGGATGATGTGGTGACACACCCTCTAGCTTTGTCCAAATAGTTCTAATATATCCTAACTGATACTAATTTCTTCTCCAAATGGGATGAGGCAATACCCCTCAAAGTAGTCGGGGCCAAAATCTTTTTTGTCTTCAGGAAATACAATATCATTACCATATTTGGTGTTCATAAAACAATAATAAAAGATAATGAAACCAACTTCCATTCTACTAAGGTGGAAAATTTATATCAAGATCACAACATCAAATCCAACCATTCATTCCGCTATCATGTAATGACTAACAGACAGATAGAGGCTTTTAAAAAGACTTGGTTGAACATACTCCATAAAATGGTGGATAATGATAAAAATAAATGGCCTAGAAATCTCTTACATTCATTATGGTCTTATAGGACAACAACCTATACTACTACATGGGTGACCATGTTCTCACTATTATATGGAAGAGAAGTTGTCTTTCCCATTGTAGTCCAGTTTCTATCACTATGTGTTTTTATTTGTGATCATCTATTCATAGATGATAATTAGTAGAAATTATTGGATGAATTGGAGGGACTATATTAAAAAATATTTCACACATTTCATTGCTTGGAGGTATATCAAAATAGGATTGTGCGGTCATTTAACATGAAGGTATGCCTTTGCTCATTCCTCCAAGGAGAACTGGTGTTGTTCCTTAGAACCCCATTGATTACATGAAGTAAGCCTCCAAATCATGAGAAAAAGTGGATGGTACCTTACTCCATAAACATGTTCCACTATAACAGAGCTAATTCCTTGATCTCAATGGATGAGGAAGTCATTACTACACCAACCAATGCAAGGTTCTTGAAGAAATATTTTGTGTAATCACATTAGGACATCCCAACAATAAGACATTAAACTATGTAGTTGGTCTTTCCCACATGAACATAAAAGGAAGGTCATAACATCCATTTTTGACAATGATAAACAACATAGAACCATCGTCTTTATCACATGATGATAAACTGTATGACATAAGGTCCACGTAATATTACCTAAAAAACTAAAAGATGCTATTTTTCTGTACTTCTTAAATTTAAAATTTCATGCTTAACATCTCTCTCATTCGATGTTAATAATCACCTCAAACACCATGATTTTAGATACATATGGTCCCTTAAATATGGGCCACCATCTCAGGATTAAGTTCGAATCACATCCCTCTAACCCATCAGTGGTTCGATATGCCCTCTTGGTTAGATATGAGGAATAAAATATGGGAATCTCACATGAATATTCCCCACTCACATAATTTCCACTCCATAATGGAATTTTGGACCTTTTATAGGTATAAAAACCATCATTTTAAGATCCTTATTTCAAGATGATAAATTTCCTGAATAATGTCCTCATCACATGGTGATAAACTACAAAATCTATCCAATAACTAGGTATCGATGGATTCTAATTTTAAAGTTATACATAGTGACACCCAAATCACCAATCATGTGTCCATAAAAACAAATTATTTATCTCGTCTTCCATGTGTATGAATTAGACCAGTATAAGGATCCTTTTCAAGAACTATGCGTGGCTTGATTCTGGGTCCTACAAGATTTGTAGTGACACCCAAGTCTTATCCCCTAGTCTAGATGAAATATTTCTCTCACATAATTTTAACCTCATCCTTACCATAAGATATTAAATTGTACTATCAACATCATTTCCACATTATGTAAAATTGTATGGTTCTTCAAGAACTATGTGTGTCTTGATTATCATTCCAAAGAGATACGTAGTGATTCCCAGATCTCCGGCTCAGGTCCAGCAATGATCAAAAAGAAAAATTCCCTCTTTCCATATGTACAACCCAGATCTTCACAGAGAAATTTTTCCAGAATACTTGGCTTGATTTTCATTATAGTGAAATGATTAGTGACACATTACCTCTTGTGTTAGGACTATCCATTATTCATAAAAATATTAAATCTCATTTCTTCACATCAAAGAATAATTTATTTGGTTGATAATTTTGAAAAACTCTATGTGGATTGTTTCTCATTCCCATTAGATATGTAGTAAAATATAGACCTCTAATAATGGGTCCAGAAATAGTCAAAAAAATATCCATTCCCTATGTATGAGTCATTACTTTGTAGGGAACATTAAAAGAACTATGTATGGCTTGATTCTCATGCTAATGAGATATGTAGAAATTCTTAGATCATATCTCCAGGATGATCAACCACAGATTCAAAGTTCCCCAATCCTTCACATGTGTTTCAGTTATGTTGTAGAGGAAAATTTTTCTGCTCCTTGTTTCTCACACTGAGAATATCTCATGTGGGCCTAAGATATTTGGTAAAATGATTCCCTACATAAGTAATTCATGTAAATTAACATTAGGGTTACCATGGTCTTTGATAAAAGATTGTAAAAGTTAAAATATATATCCTTATCACATGACTGTAAACAACATGATTTATTTAATAACAATATATGGCTTGATTATCAATCTAATGAGATACATAGTGACATTTATATCTTCAATGTTGGGACCAGTTTAAACATAATATAAGAAATTACCCCCACTCTCCCATGTTTGTGTTAGATCTACTTGAGGGGATCCAATACGAGTTCTCACCCTATGCATGATCCCATATGCAAAAACCACCCATTTCCTCCACACATGAATTCAATTTCTATTGGGAAAATTTATTCTTATAACTACATGTGTCTTGATTATCATCCCATTGAGATATGTAGTGATTCCTAGGCCTTAATTCCTAGTCCTAGCCACGGGGTAATGAAAAACTCACCCTATTATGAGTACAAACAAATATTTGTATGAAGCTTTTAATTTGTATCCCCTCATCAATGAGTCTACCAAGGAAATAGAGATGTCCCCCTTCTACATATGAGTAAGATCTGTACAAGGGACTCCACACTTCATGAGTGTCATCATTAAAACATTTCCTTTTTCTCATAAAATAACCTTTCCACTGATCATACTCCTAATATTGAACACTATCATATCTTTATAATATTTCCTTAGAATCTGGTGATATAATGTATGATACCTGAGGGATTTTTTCCTAACTATGATGTAACACACCCCAGTCATATTTTCCTAATATATCCCATAAAACATGTTACTTAGCCAAAGGATACCACTATTTGACAATGTTGTAACATTATATAGTTTTATTTTAAGAAAACATCCCACCAAATGGGTTTTTTAACAAATAGTATCTTTTACCTTGGGAGAATCCTCTTCTTCCCTTGTAATATTTGATGACATTATGTTGGGAACCCTAATTTAAAGCGGTATATGGTCATTCCTTTCATATTTATCTTCTTTCCTTTCTCCTAATCTAGAAAAAACAAAGACTATGGTGTATGAATTCATCCTTCATATTGGAATTATGCAGGAATGACCTTGGATCAAAAATAAAAATATCACCTATCATTTACATAATATTATCGTCTTATTCATGTGACCTAAAACTACATGCACTATGTTCCTTGCACCTAGGTCCGACCTACATAAAGAAACTATTATCCTATTTGGTTGGAACTTTTGACTTGAAATTATCATTCAATATTTAGGTACTTTCCACCCACAAACCAAACACTTTTCCAGGGGAAATATAAACCTCCCCAAATATCCATCAAATTTTAGTAAAATAATGTTAGAATTCCAAAGGAAATATTTTCTTGACTATTCTTTAACACACCCTATATTTCTTTGCATAAATTATCCCAGAAAATGGGTTTCTCAGCCAAGGGATCCCACTATTAAATATGCTATAATACTCCTTAGTTATCTTTGTATAAAACATCCCACAAAACGTGTTTTTCAATCAGTGTTAACTTATTACTAAAGAGAGACCTCCTCTAATTCCACAACCCCATTTTCCCACACCACTATATAGATTTGGGGATCCCCAAATCATAGTTTCATACTTTCTCTTATGACACTTGAATATGGTAGCACATTTATGGACAGATTGACAATAATGGGAGGACCATCAAACTTTCATTCAAATCCAAATAAATTAAATTATAGACTTAATAATTTCCCTATTGTATGAATTTAAGCATCATAGAATTATGTCTTCATAGTATTAATTTAAAGTACATAGCATAGTTTCCTTTTCATATGTCTTTTAACTACATAACATAACATCATATCCATAATATGTTAAATTGTAAAATAGTATCCTTGTCACAATACATTAAATTGTCTAACTACATCCTCACCATAATATGTTAAACAACACATTCATTATCCAGGATGCATGATATTAAATTGAATGACCCATTACCCTTGTTAATATGGGTCCTTACCCATGATATCAACCTTCTAATGAAATATAACCTCCTTGACATGATCTAAATTCATTCAATAGAACTTTCACACTCATGTCCAATGCCAATACAATTGTTACCCTCATTCTCATACACCTCCCTTTGGAAAATTCACTCATTGTGTTCTTGAGAAATCCAAATCCTGATAAAATACCTTCAGTCATCAATTATAGAATTTTGTAATTCCTAAGAACTTATTTTCCGGACTATGTTGTAATAATCCCCATTTGTATTTTCATAAAATATACCAAAAAATGGGTTTTTTGGCCAAAGGATTCAATTATTGACTATGAAGTAACATGCCCCAGTTGTCTTTTCATAAAATAGCCCACAAAACGAGTTTTTTCAACCAGTTGTAAGTTCATCCTTATAAGAGACCTCTGATATTCCTAAATAATGTTTTATATTTTGAAATTGCACAAATTTTGTTCAATATTACCCATTAGATACTTGAAAATCTTTGTAAAATTCTCATCTATTAGTCTTTTTTAGGTTCATGATTTTAAAATTTTTGTTCAAATATATTCCACCTAAAATACTGGCAACATTAGTCTAGCTTTCATGGCATTAAACTGCCCAAAAAAGCTACATAGTACTCCCCATATGGAAACCCCTAAAAGGAAACTCTAGAAAAAAATTCGAATATCATCTTTGTATACCTAACTTCTATGTGGTTTAGGAAAAAATTTATCAATGAAAAGAAACAGGAAGAAAAATTTTGTGGTTTAGGAAAAAAAATAAATCAATGAAAAGATAAAAGGCATAAAACATGTTATGTTGAAAACCCAAAAATGGTGGTCTATGAAAATTATAAATCTTGCCTAAAAATCACCACCATATTAGACATAGGAAAAAATAAGGTGTAAACACAAAATAAATAATTTTTGTGGGTTTTTAAATAAAATGAGAGAAACTATCAAACTATTCTTGCTAAGCCACATTACATAGAAAAATGCTAAATCAAATTCCCACCCCTATCACTATGGTTACAAATAGATGTTGTAAATATATTTTTCTATGAAAATTTGTTTGAATGATATGTTATGATCACAGGAGGATAAATGGAAGAATATATAGATGATTGGAAGTAATATTTGTCACATTTATGAGAAAAAACCTGGAGTATCATCCACAATATGTATTCTCTCCATTAAAATTTACAAGAGATCACTAACATAACACTTCATTTGTTGAAGGGCCTCTTGAGCCCCATGAGATTCCTATTGAAGCCTAGTAAACCGAAAAGATTTAGTCTTCTTAGAATGATGAAGTGATTCCCCTACAGCTATAATAGGGTCCAACCTATCAATCTAGGATCCTTATAATGAATTGTGGTGACATACGACCACCCCATGAGCAGAATCAAATTCCCGCTGAAGGTGCGACACTTGAATGGTTTTCTCATTAATTTGTTTTTTACATTCTTAGATATTATTGGTATGGTTTTCCTCTACCAGGGATAATGCATCCTAGAAATCATTAATGTTGACAAGGAGCTTCACCATTTTGAGGTCCTGAGGAATCTCATTCTCTTTCTCTCATCTGTGAATGATTTCCTTCACATCATCGTGAATCATGAGGTAATGAAATTAGTCATATCCAAACAAACCAAATAGGATTAATATTAATGGATTCAAGAAGTCAGGTCTTCAAGAGGTGTCTTAGATATTATTTTTCATATATCCTTCCAATCCCCATGGTGTGTGATATAAATATCATTATATAGCTTTGAACCCGACTCATATCTAATATTAGAGGGATAAATGTACTCTTAAATTAATTCACTTATTGAAACACCTTCCCCAACTCCCTCTTGGTCAATAATGTCTTGTTGTTTAGGTACTAACTAAATTGGCATAGAGGATCCAACCTTACAAATACACCATATAATTTTATGGTTCTAGACAGGGGGAAAGACTCATATTTAAACTCAAAAGGATAACTGATAGGAGAAATATGGGATGATTAAAGCAGTCGATGACACTCGCCCAATAATAGGTCAGTATCTAGCAATGATTCCTCCCAAGAATCCTTGACATTAGTAGTTTGAACCAGATCATCTTTTCAAGGATAACACTCTTGGTTTAGCCTAGATATCACCAATAAAGGTTCAAAAATATTTCCCTTTTCAATATTCACTTGATCTAGTTCCCCCTCAATGGTGGTACTGGGATGAACTTCACATCTGGTTCATGCACCGTCACTAAGAAATTTTCAATGGATAGATCCATGCATTCCAACAATTCTTAATTAGAGAATAAAACATAATAATTATTGGTTGCATGAAAAAATAAATACTCATGTTCATTTAATTACCTATTTAGTTCCCCAAATAATGTTAAACTAGTAGGAATTTTAATATGTTCGAGAATTTTATCAAAGGTAATGCGAAGACTTATCATGGAATCTATTGATGTCCTAAGCTCCATGGTAATCTCTATTATGGATATGCTTAGAATATTTGGTTTCAGATCAGATACTTCACCCTATTCTGATGACTTGATACATTGAACAACTTCCTTGGTGACAAGTGTAGGGTTAGCACCAATGGTCGTAGGGAACTCTGTTGCATGAGATGAAGCTGAAATATCATAAGAATAAAATTTAGCAGTCATAAGATGATAAATTATGATATATCATTAGTAATATCGAAATAATCCTCCAACTCTATATTGGTAGGAATGGTTATAGGATCATATGGTGTGTCCTCAACCCTCGACACTTATTCTGTCGTGGGATCTGACTCACCAATAGGGATTCATTCTTGGTCCAGAGTTCCCTTATTAATTATTGTATGCTCATTCATAGATCCCTTGAGAGAGGAAAGTGAAGTAGATTCTGTAATCCAAAAAAATTTAGACATTTTTTCTAGATAAATAATAGATTAAAATTTCCATGGAGTCTCACCTCTACTGATGAGGTTCTTGTCCAAGGATTCAATCTTTGGTTGTTTTTTATTTTTTGAAAAAGGATGGTTAACACCAACCTCTTTAATGATAAGTATCATTATGGAAAATATAATTTCCCCAACCATCTTAGTCTCTTTTGTTTGTTGGACTAGGGATATATCTCCCTATTCGGAAGATGATTCATCAATCCCAAGTGGGGTACCATTTTTCCCATATTTCATAAATGGAACCTCAGTTTATTCCCCCTATCCCGATGCAAAAAAAACCTTCTCCACAACAATATCTCTTTGTTCCAGATAAAACAAAAGAAGAAAATAATTAGATATAAGAAAATGAGGATGCATATCTTTAATATTGTTATACTGTATCCATTCCTTATAAGTTGAGTGATCAATCCATTCATCATATCCACATCTCATCATGTCCTCCACCCATCTCTTGGAAATGATCTGGTTGTTAGTTGCATAAAATATCATCTATAATTCTAGGATAGAAATACTTTCCTTGACAGGGTTATCCTTAATTTGAAGGTTGGGCAGGGCTCGTGCATCTTCAATACTACGAATCTACCTCGCAGCATTAAGGTATAACCATATGATTTCAACATAACAGGACATGTCCTGAAAAAGTTGTAATGTTGTTGGTCGAATTAATTTTGATTTCTTCCTAGCTAGACATGAAGATGATTTGATAGCCCAATATTTCATAGGCTAACTGACCCTCTCTGTCACAGATGAAGGATGAGAAAATAAAACATGGATCTCTTTTTAGTGGTGATGTATAGATAGTTTGGGTGTAATCTCAGTTGGTAAATCCCTTTTGATTCTAGCTAGTGGACTAAACCTTGCATGAGGACATTAGGGATAACTCATGATATCATCATTATCCCCTTCTAAAGGGGTTAAGGCATGCTATGGTGGAGAAGAAACATATTATATAGGAGTGAAATCATTTCTACCCTACTTTAGATTGTTGGATATTTTTTCATTAATAATTTGAAGAACAGATTTGGCACACCCACATCAACTCTGTCTTAACACCCCCTCCTAGGTAGAAGTCATATTCTTTCCTCTAACCCATTGACTGATCTGTATGGGAATCAAAAATGACAGATGTATAATAGTGAAGCTTCAATATTAGTGTTTGTGGCTTCAAATCTGAAGAACATTTTCTATGATGCAATACAAGGGTTTTGGAGAACATCTCAGCAATAATATATGCACCCATGATTTAAACATGGGAGGTATGGAAGTTTTTGTAATCTAGAAAAAAAGAGTGTTTACTATAATTCTTTGAAGTACGTATCAATACCTCCTTCAGGTGACCGTGGTTGTAACGTAGAAAATAATTAAAATTAATATATTCATGGTGATATTTCTTTAGATGTCACATCATATCAGATAGAGTAGTATCACAAGCATTATAGTATTCATGCCCTATGGTTTTCACCATAGACTCCAAGTGATTTTTTATCTTATTCATTTGAAACTATATTATTTTTAGTGGCCAATGAACCTAAAAATAAGTTTTAGATTTTCATTAACAAAAATTTCATTTATAAAATTAAAAAAATGGGAAAATTTAGAAAAGGCATAAATTAACTCAAGGTACTCTTACAGGGCCCTCATCCAAGTTCACTATGCATGTTTCTCTGAAAGCCGTATTCATCTTTCAAATAGATATGCACCTTATCTACATGAATGATGTGTTATAAAAAATGGATAAGAGGATAGTCTGTGTTGGAATCTATCATGGAAAGACTAAAGATTATGAAGCATGGTAGACTTATAAAAAAAATAGTGACCCTATTTAAAGGCGAAAAAAATCCCTTTTGCATGGCCCTTGTATGCACACTTCCTATACAGAAGACCAAGGTGGACTACCTAAGTAGAAGAATTGATCAGATGACTTCTATGATCTATCCACCTTTTTCATCCCTTTACCTAAGGATCATACCCTATTCTTTTAATCGGTTCCAATCCAGAGGAGGGGATTTGGTGGACACTCTATTTTTCCACCTAGATGAAAGGGAGACAAATGTAAATACCATAGCTATATGGGAATAAGATAAATTAATAATTCCAAGGATCACATAGTCCTCCAAAGGCCATTCACCTAGGTACCCCAATACATTGTTGATGCTAAAGGTACCTACGCATTAGCCTGTGTGACCGATTTAAATGAGAACCTGAGTGGTACCCATACATAGAACCCGCAGACTAGATATAACCTTTTCCCAAGGTCCCATATTTTCCTTTAAATAGGGCCATGGGGTCTTTATTTGCATGGATTGGAATTCCTAACGTCATCCAAACACTCTGATCACCCTAATACTTTACCCAATCCCTCTAAAACCTTCTAGGTACTTCTTGAAAACCTAAAAATAGTGAATTAATGGGAGATAGTGAAACTAAAATCCCTCTATATTTTAAAATAAAAACACATATCCAAGGCACTCACTCCACCATGGTTGTTGAGCATTATTTTGAGGTCCCATTCTTTAACAAGGGATATATATGATATACTTCCAGGAACACATATGGTGACACTTAGAGTCTTTATAATGGTCTCTCCCATGTTTTGTTTCCTGGGTGGTCCATCTTTAAATCCCCCCTTAGCTCTCCCAAGCCTACATGCATGAGTCTTATTTGGATTTCCCAATCATATACCCTACACGAGCTTCTGATGAGGCCCTCTTATATTCCTCCCATGGTAAGGCCCCTCTTCCTTTGACTCCTTTTTCTAAAATGGATGAAGTTGAAACCTCCACCAAATAATTTTGGTTTTCAATACCATGAAATGGGGTACCCTAGTGTGTCTCCAATTTGGAATTTCATTCCTTCAGTCAGAGGTTTCCCGCACTTGTCTGACTAAACAATTAGGGTTCTCAAGGTGAATGTAGATTTTCAATCATTTGATCTTGAGGACCCTGACCCCAGGGATGATGTTAGGGTGATCCCAGTATTAGATATCAGCTTTATAACCTTGTCCCACCATTTTCCTCTCTAATACACGAAGCCTCCAATTCCCAATAGGGATGGTGAAGATTACACTTAATTTTACATTCAAAATGGAACGAGATCCTCCTCTACCTCTATGGAACCAATTTTAGAGAATCCATCCTGGATGAAGAACCTATAATTTCTTATAGGAGGTTTCACTCCTGATTCTCATCACCCCCGGGCTACTGGTTCAGAGTGGGAATGTGAACTAAAGTCCTCTCCTCTATTCCCTACTTCATTCCTTCCTCAGTCTCCATACCCTAAACCCAGTCTGGGGTAAAGCAATGGGAAGGAAGAGACATGTCACAGCCTCTTCCACCATAACAGTAGGAGAAGTTTGTGTTTTGTTGGATCTTCTTCTTCCCATTTTTTCTCATGCTCGAGCATGACTCTTCAGGACTTGTGGACTTAGAGGATATCCATGACTACATCACCTACACACCTAGATTCATGTTTGGGAGGATTCTTCTTTTGAATCTTCCTCTCAAGTTCCTACTGAGTTCCCTCAAAGGTGTAGGCCCTCAAGGTTATGTATCCAATAACATGGTAAAGTGGATTGTTTGGTTTCCTTGATCTTCCATTACCTATTGTTTCTCACACCAATCATGACTTGAGTGCATTTATAGGATGACGTTGTCCATGACATCTAGAAGATCCCAAAACTTCTAGGCATCCTCCTTAGAAGTAAGCCTCAATTGAACCTATATATGGAACCCATAATGTGTAATCCTAGAAACATTGAAATAAGGGAACATTTATTACTATTGTAATTAGGATATATAGGATGATTACCTAAGGATTTATCTCAAATGGGCCTCCTCCATAAGTGTAATCCCCAAACAAGCCTCCAAATATCCATGAGTTAGGATACTACTCATGGACCCAAATTCATTCAACTTGTAATTTTTTTAGGAATAAGACACATCTTAATCCTCTCAAATGGATACACTACCCTGTGAGACAAACCAAAATGCATGGTCTTTGATTCCCATCTAAATGGGATATGAAAGAAGCATTCCTAATGTCCAAAACCAACATCCCAAATCAACCCTATACTTTCTGGTCCAAATTCCTAGTAGGGTCTCATTAGACATAGAAATCCATGTTTGTTCTAGGTTCCCTTGTATTCCTTGGAAAAATTCATAATCCACACTTTTCCTAAGAACCTTCCATAAAAACATCCTTTCCATATGAAAATAAATTGTATGATTAAGTCCTTATTATATGCCCTTAAAATGAATGATGTTCCCCATTAAGTGAAACTGAACTATAGGGGTTCTAATTCCATTCACAAGGATATGTAGGATTACCAATCATGGGACCAAATAAATATCAAAACAACTCTCTTCTCCCAAGATCACGATAGAATCTTGAGCTCCCCACAATGTGGTTAGAAAACTAGCATCATTGTAATAATGACCAAAGAATCTCTAATCAGTACATTAGAGGAAACTATTGATGGACAACCTTAGATATATACATATGTTTCCATTGGTGAATAACCTCATATACATACATATGATTCTAAATCCCACACATATTAATAATTCATTTTCAATTCAATGATGATCCACATCTTACTTGGGAATAAATAAATCATTCATGAACATATCATAAATATATAGGAGAATATCATAGTAGGAAATAATTCCCCTCCTAAGGGTGTGATGAGATGAACCTACCATCCTCTCAACCAATGTTACTTTTTAATAATCATTGAAAAAACTCCCAAACAAGCACTTTCCATTGGATAGAAGGTACATCATGGATGTAGAACCATTGGGTGTTTCCAGTTCCATGAAAAAACCAATTGAAACTATTCATAAATACTAAACTCGACATGAATGATTACACAAAGTTCAACCCCCTATGATCAAATTTTTGGTGAAATGTGTTTTCAACAAAAACAAAAAATGGTGAACTCAATGTGAATGAATTAACTATGACATATCCTTCACAAGATAAAAATGATACACTCTATAATCCCCATCCAACCATTTAATTCCAAACCCAAACTTATTTTCATCTTAAACAATGTCAAATGATCATAAATCATTCATCATATCATAACCCATGAAAAGAAAAGGGTTTCATAAACACATAGTAATAGAATAACCCCTGGAATAGAAATGGGTCTCATATTCATCTCAGCAGTTAATCATAATAATAAAGCACCCAAAGAAACAATAAGTAAAGTACCATTAGATCATATCCATGTTAAAATATAGGCAATAGAAAAGGAAAGGAAGTGTTGTAAAGGAAGTGTTGTAACCCTAGCCTCTTCCAATGGTGATGGAGGAGAAGTTTGTGGTTGACTGGATCTTCTGCTTCATCTTTTTTTGCACATTAAAGAATGATTCATCGTGACTTGTGGGTTTAGAGGATAACTATTACCACAAAACATACACACCCATATGAATTTTCTGGTAGAGTATTGTTTTTAATATATCCCTCAACATCCTATAGAGTTCCCCTTATTCATGAGTCCTCAAGTCCATGTATCCAATATCATGGAAAAGTTGATTGTGTGGTTTCCTAGATATTCTATTTCCTACTGTTTCTCACACCGTGCATGACCCACATGGGCTTAGAGTTTGATAGTGGTCATGACATCCACATGATCCCAAAACTTTTGTGATCCTCTTCATGAGTAAGACCTAATCAAACCTATTAAAGGAAACCTTAGTGTTTAATTCCTTAAAAATTGAACTAATATAACTCTTAGTCCTGATATAATTATGATACATAGGATGCCTACCAATGACCTGAGCTTAGGTGGGCCTCCTCCTTAGGTGTCATCCCCAAACAAGCCCCCAAATCACCATGAGTAATGATACTCTTCATGAACCCAAATTCATTCCATAAGGCATCTTTTTATAGACTAAACCCCAATGTAATACTCTCAAAGGGCCACACTGCCCTAGGAAACCAACCAGAATACATGTGTTTTGATTCTTGTCCAAATGGGATATGTAGAAGCCTCACAGAGGTCCAAAAACAACACCACAAATCAATCCTATTATTTTTGGGACACATTCTACTAGGTTCTCATTTGACCTAGAAATACATGTTATTTCCAGGTTCATTGTCCTACCTCGACATAAGTCCCACACCAAACATTGACTACGAACCTTCTTCCTAGACATCATTTCCACATGACATTAAACACTACAATTAGGTCCTTATAATATTACCTTAAAGGGTATGACATTCCCCATTAAGCATCACTGAACAATGTGGGTTATGATTTCTTTCACAAGGATATATTGGAAACCCATTCATGGCTTCTATCCCAACATAAAAACAACTATCATCTCCCTGGATGATGATACACTCTAGAGAACCACATTTTGTGGATAGAAAAACAGCATCATCGTAATAACAACAAAATAATATCTAATTGGTTCATAAGAAGACACCGTCGATGGAGAACCTCAGATAGATAAATATGTCTCCATTATTTAAGAACCTTGGATATATATAGATGATTCTAAATCCCACACATGCAAGTAATTTATTTCTAATTCAATGGAGATATACGTCATACTTGGGAATTAATGAAGGATTCAAGAACATATCTTAAATATATAAGAGATTCTCATAGTTGGAAATAATTCCTCCCAAAATGGTGTGATGAGTCTAACCTCCCATCCACTCGACTAATGTGAGTTCTTAAGACTTGTTGAAAAAACTCCACAATAAGAACCATCCTTTGGAATGTTGTTCCATCATGGATGTATAATAAATGGGTGTTTCTGATTCCATGAAAAACCCCATTAGAAACTATTCTAAAAAAGTGAACCTAAAATGTATTTTTACACATAGTTCTACCCCCCGTGATCGACCATCAGTAAAATTGTGTTTTCATAAAAAAATGGTGAACCATACTAGAATGAATTAACTAAGAAATATCCTTCACAAGATAAAAAGGACATATTGGCTAGTCCTCATCATACCATTTCATTCCTAACAGAAACATATTTCATTCATAAACAACAAATGGTGAGCCAGACATGAATCCTCAGCCAATATGATAGTATCAACCACTTATCTGGGCCCTTTATTTCTCAAAATGAAAGAGGTCCAAAAATAAAATCAATCATTCATGTGTTCAGTCAAATGAGATTCTGCTTTGATGATGCTTTCTTATTTTTGTAAAACCAGGTACTTTCTCCTGGAACTCCCTTCGATCTAATGGCATCCTCCTAGATCTCAAAAAAATCTCTAACTATAGTACACATTTGGTATTCATACAAGAATAGGATGTCATCAACATCCCAACATCCTCAACACTGTGTCTCAAACTCACCAGCCTAAGAGTACCCTCAGAATAGTACAATCCTAACCTTGGAGGCCACCTGATAGGCCCTCCAGCTTGTGAAGTCCCACCACACATCTGTTCAGTGATGACTGCGGGTCTTAATTCTGATGGAACTAGATCCCATTATCAACCATTATGGGAGCATGTCCCCAAAACACAACAATCATTCCATTCCCTATTTTAGGGAGGTAGATCAAGATCCCACATATAGCCTCATCAAGAAGACTTGAGTTCCATCATAAGAGATACTTTTTTTAATCAACATCATCAAAGACGCATGATATTGAGCCCTCAACATGATGAGGGTTCCATTCTTAGACTATCATCCTAGGACATCTAGACCTAGGCATGAAAGAAGTCCCATTAGAGTAAGTGACTTGTAAATAGGGAGAAATTCCACACCCCTCTCCCCTATGGAAAATCCCACCAATCAAATTTGTGTCTAACTATGATCAGGAACATACAACCATCCATCTTTATTCTTCCTACATGTAACATTACTAAGAAGAATCCAAGGAATCCCATAATTCAAATTTGGTGGAACACCATGTGCAAGAGTATACACCTCCCTATGTTAATAAATCCTATAAGAAGACTCACCTCGGGTATCTTAAAGAATACCTCCAACCAAGTGTGGTATAAATAAACAAGAAGGCTCACACACCTACCTGTATTCATCAATCTTGATAGAATTTTCCTATGGCATCACATGGAGAAGTAATTCGGAAAGTCCGGGAGATGACTAGGTTCAGACCCAACTCTCTTCCACTACACAAGAGTATTATAAATATTAATTCACAAGTAATGAATGTTAGAGGAAAGAACATACCACAACTCAAAAAAAATTGGAATATATCCATGTTCTGGCCATTGAAGTCTCCTAGCATATCTTGGAAATGCTAAAACGGAAGATGAAAATCCTTTACCACATCCTACAGACATTCTAGGACCTCATAAGGGTGATGATACTACTTCCATAGGGGAGGACACAAAACATCATTCCCACAAGGGTTTGTCACATCAGCATATCACCATGGAGCAGAAACACACCTATGATCATGTCTGGGAGGGTCAAGGGGAAAACCCCCATACTATACGGACAACAATATTGAGAACACACACCCATCCTAATTGGAGGTAATCAACTAATCCAAATATCCGCTCCTAGGTCGGCACAAACACCTTCCCATGAAAGTAAATTCCCATAGTAAGTGTCCCCAGTCACTCATAAGAAGGAATCTAAGAAGAAGCCTCACCAATGGGAATTGGAAAACAAAGAGATGTTATATGATCTCTCTCTACTCGGTGTTGAAGTTCTTGAGGAACTTAGTTGCTTATCAGTAGAATCTCAACATCATAATATCTTGTAACCATGTCATGGGGTAGTTCCATTAATTTTGAATGTCGTATATGGACACTTAACCAGGAATGTTTGCTTCATGACCACAATTTGGTTGATCGTGAGAGCCCGTCCCCCATTAAGAGCCACGATATTCCTCTGCATAGTCAGAATATCATGGATCAATTGGGTCTTCTAATTTTTTTTATCCACCGTGGTAGATATCCATATGAAGGAATTATCTATTAATGTTTTCAATAAACTAGTGTTTCACATTTTCAAGGAAATTATTTGAATAGAAATTTAGTGATGAGAAAGTCCCCCTATCGTGAGGCACTTTTGAAAATGGGGTCATTTATGTATGATGACTTTTAATTGGATGGTGAAGTCCTTTCTCAGCTAGAAGATGGTTAAAGGTAATGACCACCCTCTTAACCACCCTTGGGCGACATACCATCCAGTGTAATTGAAGAAGCCCTATCGATATTATTTCTTATTATATGTCGGAGGAAAGTGTCCACTCTGGTAAGACTAGGTAGAGAATCATCTAGAATTATATATTGAAGGGTGGATAAAGATGATATATCAGTCATATTATAGCCTTTATCTACCCCAAAATATAGCATTCCAGATTCCTTGTTTGAAGATTGTGTACACAACATTCACCTCAATATAGAGAAAAATATTTTTCACTTGAATGAAAATGTAGTACCCTATAATTATTATAGAAGTCGCATTAAGGTCATAGAAGGATTTCAATTCCCAATTGACTTGGAATGTCTCCTAACTTATAAAAACCAAAAAATTGAGACACAATAAGGATCTCTTCAATGTGCATGCCTCGACACATTAATGATTTTGCAACATCTATCACCAATTCCCTATCACATGTTCATATCAAAGGATAGGGTGCACATGGATCATGACATTTGACTGGAGTCCCTAACCAGAATATTCGACCAAATATATTTTCATGCAATGTTATAGCTTCAAGTTGGCTTAAAATGGAATTTTTTCATAACCAAATACATGCTAAACAAAAACAAGCCATGCCCAAATCTCAATGACACCGTTCTATAATAGAGTTGGCTATTAAGAAAATTTTGGATTAGACATCAGAGAATATCGAGCAAGCCTCACATTTGGTGAAAATACATCATTAGATAACGCAAATATCAAAACATTTACAATGGTATTCAGAAGAAGATGATTTAATTGAGTGCTAAATGATGCACCCATCCCTCATCCAAACAAAAAATTATAGAATAAGAAGGGAATTTGTAGTATTATCAGCATTCATAGTATTTCAAGAGAAACCCCATCCCATAGGGATTGGGGATTTTTTTATCCCAACCCTTGAGGATATCCAACTAAGTCCAAAGAGTTCTGAAAGCATAGCAAGAATATCCCCAGTTTTTAGGGATGAGGGTTTTTTCAAATCAACAACATCCTCCTTAGTGGAAATAAGTCTCCTTCTAATTATAAGAAAAACTACAAAATGGATCCTCCTAGTTTATTCCTTCTTCTCAATGGGTACCCTCACTAAAAAAACACAGTATGTAACTATTCAGTATTCTTATTTGGATCATCATCCATAAAACAACTCTTATACAATCAAAAAAAGTGGAAAAGGCCTCATGGAGGATGTAGAAAGAGAAAATCCCACAAAGAAACTAATATATTTCCTACAATGTGTTAGGCATTAGTTATTTTCATTAATATCCAACTTGATGACATACAGAATGTGTGTCCAATTCATATGAGGAGTTAGAGAAAGATGTTATGATTCATAATGTATTCCATATCGAAATAATTGAAGGAGGTCTGTGTACCCCAAACTAGAGGCTTTCCCTAAATCTAGGAATTCACTTAAACAATCCATAATTTCCCCTTGAATGGAATCCAACAAAAAAATGGGGAAGGTTCATATTTTACCTCATATTTCCACCTGGGGAGGTTAAGTCCCTTTCACTTGAAGAAATATTTTCTCAAAAGAGGGAGAGATGACATAATCGAGGAGAATCAATGCAGACATACTCTACTGTAGCCTTCCTTCTAGATATAATATATAATTAGATCATAAACTCACAGTCCCAATCATCATACCTCAACAAATATATCTTTCCACAGTGGATGAAGTGGGATTAGAACATCCAATCAATATGAGATACCAACCACCAATATACTGAAATCATGAAATTGCAGATTGATAGCTACCACCTGTTTGGTGTGCAAATAGAAGATGGTAAGGCATATCATAATTGGACTACGACTATGGGTTACCCATGATAGATACTAGTAGTGCCTCCACTCATGGACCTAATTTCCACCTCACCCGTTCATACTCTAGCCACCGCACCTGTTCAGGATTTGGCTTAGCTAAACATTCATCAAATGATTATGAACACTATTGAGTCAATAATGGCTCTCTTGGAAGATGTGGATGAAATTTACACTAATACAACCAAAAAATAACCCCTGTCCTAAATGGGTAGATCCAGCTATTCCCCCTCCAGACTTTTCTAATTTTTAAGGGCTTAGGTGACCCAAAGAAGCACATGATGCATTTTCTATCTCACTGTGATCCCCAGATGGGAATCCATGAACAACAAGAGGTGATGAAAATAATATGCTTCATGAAATCACTATAGGGAGTGTATTATGTGTGGTACATAATTTTGTGGGATTAGTTAATCATGTGGAGGGAACACCTCCATCATAAGTTTCACTTCCAGTTCAAATCGATCCTACCAAGGAAAAAATTCCTTGAGCTCTCAAAATATAAGAAATAATAGAATGAAAGATTCTCTTATTCCATTGCACAGTGGAAAGTATTTAGATACTCCTTCAACCTACAAATCCCTCAAAAAAATTTCTCCCATCTACAAATAGAATCATTGTAATGATTTTTTCACACCACTTATCTATATGAAATATACGTCAATGTTTAGGGACATTACTATAATTTCACCAAGGGTAGAAGACTCCATCATAAAGATTAAATCCAAGGCCTGAGTAATTACATCGTATCAAGGAAAAAGAGAAGGGAAATGAGTGGACAGTATAGATACACTTAAGAAATCCCTTGTACCCACTCCCACATCAAAACCCACACAATATCACATAGCTCCACCTCTAGAATTTCAACAACAATGCCCAAATTAACAAGATTACCAAAGAAAATAGTGGGGGGGATTGTTTTTGCAGATGAAAAACAAGGTCTATTCTTTTTTAAATGACTAATTCTATAACTACTTAATCATGAAATTTGAAATCAACTTTTTCATGTTTCCAAATCCTTGGAAGCCCAACAAAGACGGTGATGAAGATCTCTCAAATTGTTTCCCCTTCCATCCGGTAATGGGAACCACATCCAGGATGTTTTTAGTTTTCAAATAACTCCTTCAAAATATGGTGGAATATGGAAAAGTGAAGCTGAAAAATCGACCTATTTAGGTTTCATATATTTTTTCCCACTAATACTGAGGAAAAAATGGAATGGAAAAAAGATAACAGAAAGAGTAAACATATGTTCTCTTATTGGATGGTCCAAAAAATAATCAATCAAACTCATGAAGTTCTATAAAAATATTAGAAATAGACTATTGTTAAATCAACCACTTCCTCTATGACATAACCAACTCCGTCAACCGCTCAGTCCAATGAAATGGATTCCTCCAAAAAGTGAAATTTTCAGAATTATAAGAAGAAAACACTGGAGGATGGGCATTCCCCAAAGATAATGTTCTCAATGACCTTAGTATGTTTCATGTAGACACTCTGCAAAGCCTGAGCATCGCCCTATAAAATCGTACAGTAAGGTTCTACCCACTAGATAGAATATCTATTAAAAGAGGAGTTGATATTCAATTTCATTAATGTTATTCACTTAATGGATCCCTTTGTAGATGATGAGTGTGATTATGAACCTAAATTCCCTATCTTAATTTGGGATCTAGGGGAATAGGATGCCATAGTCGATCATACTGGGGGAGATAAGGACATGCTTGAAGTCACAACATTAACCATGATCATGCTTGAACTATCTATACAGCCGAAAGTCATAGGAGATATCTCCAGTGAGCTTAGTAAGAGAATGGAAATTTCCCTATGAATGATATGGTATTACCTGACATGATCATCCTAGTTATTTCACTAGAGGATATTCCACAACCATATCAACCAATGTGTGTAGGCAGACCTGGCCAACCAAATACACCAAGGGTGGAAGCACTTTCACCTCCTATTGCAAGGGATGATATATCTATGCCAGTTACATCAACTACAAAAGAACCTATAAAATAATATCCCTATGTTTGGAAAAGTATACATGTAGTTCAAAAGTATGGTGTTTTGAAATATATATCCCTTGTGCCTATAATTTTTTCAGACTTTGATTCCCAGAGTCTATCAAAAGATCTTTGGGAAGCACATATAGAGGCCAAATCAAGCCCTCGGGAATCTGAAGTAGAGGTTAATTCTACCTAGGTGTATCACATAGAGAATGTGCCTATAGAATGCCACACAATTATCTCTTTTACATACCAGGATAACGATGTTGTTATACTGGGACACTTCGGGCCCTTATATATTTGACATGATAAATGACATTGATGTATGATGAGCCTTTATTGAAAATGGCTATTGAGTCGAACTAAACCTGATCTAAAGACTTCATCAACTAGGTTTCAATGAATCTCACTTTTCCCACTCATCTATAATGTTATTGAGTTATGATTAGAATGAGAAAAATCCTCTCATAGAAATCAAAATTAGGACTCAGTCTGAGAGTCTTGTGTGTGACTCAAAATTTATGTTTTTTCTGCCTGATACAAGATTTAATGTTGTGCTTAGAATACCTTCAATACATCAACATGAATCCATCCCCTTATCATACCACCAATGGGTAAAAAATTATATCAATAGAAAAATTGGTACATTTCATGGTGATAAGGCCCCATTCAAATCTTGTGAGTCACAATACATTGACACGAGATTCTATCATAAAGAAATGAAACATTGCATGGTTGCTGATGTTGCTCAGATCAATGTCCCTAATGGTTGGGAGAAGATCTTGGATATTAATTCCAAGAATATTAGTGAATATTTCATACTACCCATCAATCATATCAATGTGTTGGACATGAATTTAAGAACACATTTTTTAACTTCGGTGATTTTGATCGTGAATTATGAGCCTAAGGGAAGTGGATAGGCTCTCAACTCTCTTAGAAATAATGACATCCTGGATGAAAATGTCTACATTCCATCCCTCAATATTAAACTAGTCCATGTTTCATTAGTTATGATGGATGAAGTTGTCACATCAATGGGAGAAGATGAAAATTCTCATTCTCAGTCCCTCATTTTACATTTAAAACCCTAAAAATGTTTCATTGTAGTAAGTGAGCCTGAAATGGTTTCCTTATCTTTTTCATGCCCAAATATAGACTCCCCTCCTCCCTCTAAGGAACTTGATTCATCACCGAATTCACAGGTATTGGTGAGAGAGGTAAATCATACAGAAGAGGAAGAAGTGAAACACCTTACGGATTCCCCTCCAAAATTTGAAGAAGGTGTATCTACCACTATCAATGAGATCAAGGATATAAATCTTGGTATATAAGAGGAAACATGACCCACATTGAGTCTTGCATCCTTGGATCCCAAATAATAGGAGGTGTATAGTTCATTATTTAAGAAACACCAGGATGTGTTTTCCTAGAATTACACAGAGATGTCTGGACATGACCCTAATGTGGCCACCCATCACTTGGGTTTTCATGGAGATCATTGAGGATATAAATAAGAATCCAGATGGACACACCCAACTCACACATCCAAAATATATGCTGAAGTGGATAAGAACATCAATTAAGACTTCATTTGCGAGGTGCAATATCTGAAATGGATAGATGAAATTGTCTCAGTAAAAAAGAGAAATTGGAAAATCATATTTTTCCTCAAATTCATAGATATTAACCAGCTCTGTATGAAATATGACTTCCCAGTTCCGATCATAGAGCTCCTTATTGATGTAATAACTGGTTAAATAGCCCTATTTTTCATGGATGTATATTCAGGGTACAAATAAATATAGATGGCCCCAAAAGATAAAGAATCCACCACCTTCAGAGCCCCCATGGGATTATTCCTATATCGGGTAATTCCATTTTTCTTGAAGAATGCTGGTGCCAAATACCAACTTTCCATGTGTCGCATCTTCATATGCTTCAAGGGGATGTTTTTTTAATACAAAATTAACAATCTAGTGGTTAAGTCATTACAACATTCTAATCACCTGGAGAACCTAAATACCATCTTTATCAAGCTACGACAATATAGGATGAAGATGAATCACTTAAAATTTGCTTTTTGGTTAACCTTAAGAAAGTTTCTTGTCCTCTACATATGCCATTTGGCCATCAAAGTTTTCCCATAGAAAAAAAATATCCTTAGCATGTCACCTAATCGAAACCTCAAGGGGTTGAGAGGACTTCAAATAAACCTCACCTATATCTGGTGCTTCATATTCAACCATGCAAGAAAGTATCTTCCATTCACTGAATTGATAATTAATAGGTTCACATTTAAGTGAACTAATCACTATCAAGAAGAGTTTTATAGCCTCATGAAGTGCCTCTTGTGATCACTAGTATTAATTTCACTTATGGATGGAAATCAACTCATCCTATATGTGATGGACCTGGAATGATCATTGATATTATTCCATAAGAAAAGGAAAATTTTTGAGAATGGAAATAGCCATTATTATCTCATTTGAACCATGATCATTGTTGAGGCTCATTATTGTAATATTAAGAAGAGATTTCATGCATTACTCTTTGCAATTATGAAATTGAGGCACTACCTAAAGTACCATGAGGTCCAATTGGTCTCTTATAATAACCTAATAAAATATATCCACAATCATCCTATATTAACCAGATTTTGGGAATGGTAGGTTGTTATTCTATCGTAGTTTGATATACTGTTCGTGCCATATAAGGTGGTGAAAGGCTAGGCCTTGCCAGAACTCCTTAAAGAACACCCATTTGTTGAAACAACTTCACTAAAAACTGAATTTCTTAATGAAAAGATATTATATATTAAATGTGGCCCCCTAATGTGGGAAATATATTTTTATGGTTCTTACAAGAGGCCAATAGGGAGGATAATTGAAGACAATAAGATGAAAAATGCAGTGTAGGGATCATGCTCATCTCCCCAACAAAGGTAGTTTTACCTTACTTCTTAATATTACAAAATTGTACTAACAATGAGGTAGAATATCCATCCATCATTGCACTTCCATAACTGGCACTCCAAATACAATTGGACAACCACTAGTGAATAGAGACTTATAGTAGGTAATCATTCATATCAATGGGGAATACCCCATCTGAAAAGAAGAGCTAATCCCCCGACATGACTATGTTTGAGGGTTGATGGATGAATTACCCTCAGATCTAACATTCAATCACATCCCATGATCAATGAGTGACCAATAAGATGCATTACAAAATGCAGTTATAGCACTAGAAGATCCAAACCAGTCTAAAATAGTCATAATCATCTCCCATCAATGAATGACCTCACCTTCCGTTCAAATCAAAGCGAAATATATTAATGAAGTTAGCCTGATCCTTGATATGTATAGTCATTCCATGATATGGATGATTCCCATCATAAAATACCTCCAAAATTGTGTACTACCATTGGTTAGACCTGGGAAGGATCAAATCTAATGATGAGAAGCTAACTCCACCCTTTAGGATAGAGAAAATCAATAGAAGTACCTCTACAAATGAGGATTTAATGGAGTCCTTCTCATATGTATCAATATATAAGTGACTAGAACTATTATAGATTAAGTACATGATAGATCATGTGGAACCCACCAGTCAGGGATCAGGCTTTCCCATCAAATCTGAAGTCATGGATACCACTAGTTCATTGTGACACAAGATTAAACAGAATTCACCACGAAATGTCAACCCTACTAAGTGATTTCCAAATTTATCCATTAACCCCTAAATTTTATACATATATCCAAAAACTCATAGATATTATCCATTTGGGGGAATGGATGTTGTGGTGACACACCATAAATCTATGTTCAAATAGTTCAAATATATCCAGACTGATACTGATTTCTTCTCCAAATGGGATGAGGCAATACGCCTCAAAGTAGTGGGGGCCAAAAGCTTTGTTGTCTTCTTGAAATCCAACAACATTACCATATTTGGTGTTCATAAAACAATACTAAAAGAAAATGAAACCAACTTTTATTATGCTAAGTTGGAAAAGTTATATCAAGAGAACAACATCAAATCCAACCATTCATTATATTATCATGTAGTGACTAACAGATAGATAGAGGATTTCAATAAGACTTGGTTGAACATACACCATAAAATTGTGGATAATGATAAAAATACATGTCCTAGAAAGCTCTTACATTATTTATGGTCTTATAGGACTACAACCCATACTGCTACATGGGCGACCATGTACTTTCTATTATATGGAAGAGAAGTTGTCTTTCCCATTCTAGTCCAGTTTCTATCACTATGTGTTTCCATTTGTGATCATCTATTCATGGATGATAACTAATAGAAATTATTGAATGAATTGGAGGGACTGTATTAAAAAATATTTCACACATTTCAATGCCTGGAGGTCTATCAAAATAGGATTGTGCGATCATTTAACAAGAAGGTATGCCTTTGCTCATTCCTCTAAGGAGAACTGGTGTTGGTCCTCAGAACCCCATTGATTCCATGAAGGAAGCCTCCAAAGCATGAGCAAAAGGGTATGGTACCTTACTCCATAAACAAGTTCCACTATAACAGAGCTTATTCCTTGATCTCAATGGATGAGAAAGTCATTACTACCCCAACCAATGCAATGTTCTTGAAGAAATATTTTGTGTAATCACATTAGGACATCCCAACAACAAGACATTAAAATATGTATTTGGTCTTTGCCACATGAACATAAAAGGAAGGTCATAACATCCATTTTTGACAATGTTAAACACCATTGAACCATCGTCCTTATCGCATGATGATAAACTATATGACATAAGGTCTAAGCCATATTACCTAAAAAAATAAAACACATTATTTTTTTGTACTGGTTAGCTTTAAAATTTCATGGTTAACATCTCTCCCATTTGACGTTAAGAATCCCCTCAAACACCTTGATTTGAGATACATATGGTCCCTTAAATATGGGCCACCATCTCAGGATTAAGTCCTAATCACATCTATCTAACCCATCAGTGGTTCGAGATTCCCTCTTGGTTAGGTATGAGGAATAAAATATGGGAATATCACATGAATATTCCCCACTCACATAATTTACACTCCATAATAGAATTTTGGACATTTTATAGGTATAAAACCCATAATTTTAAGATCCTTATTTCAAGATGATAAATTTCCTAAACAATGTCCTCATCGCATGGTGATAAACTACACAATCTATCCAATAACTAGGTATGGATGGATTCTCAATTTAATGTGATACATAGTGACACCCAAACCACCAATCATGTGTCCATAAAAAACAAAATATTTATCCCATTTTCCCTGTGTATTAATTAGACCAGCATAAGGAACCTTTTCAAGAACTATGTGTGGCTTGATTATGGGTCCCGCAAGATTTGTAGTGACACCCGGGTCATATCCCCTAGTCTAGATACAATATTTCTCTCACATAATTTTAACCTAATCCTTACCATAAGATATTAAATTGTACGATCAACATCATTTCCACATTACGTAAAATTGTATGGTTCTTCAAGAACTATGTGTGGCTTGATTCTCGCTCCGAAGAGATACGTAGTGATGCCCAGATCTCCTGGTCAGGTTCAGCAATGATCAAAAAGAAAAATTCCATCTTTCCATTTGTACAAACCAGATCATCACATGGAATTTATCCCATAAAAGTTGGCTTGATTTTAATTATAGTGAAGTGATTATTGACACATTACCTCATGTCTTGGGCCCATCCATTATTCATAAAAATATTAAATCTCATTTCTTCACATCAAATAATAAATTATTTGGTTAATAATTTTGAAAAACTATGTGTGGATTGATTCTCATTCCCATTAGATATATAGTAAAATATGGATCTCCAATCTTGGGTCCAGCCATAGTAAAAAAAATAACCATTCCCTATGAATGAGTCATAACTTTGAAGTGAACATTAAAAGAACTATGTATGGATTGATTCTCATCGTAATGAGATATTTAGAAATTCTTAGATAATATCTCTAGGATGATCAACAATAGATTCAAAGTTCCCCAATCCTTCACATGTGTTTCCTTTATGTTGTAGAGGAAATTTGTTTCGCTCCTTGTTTCTCACACTGAGAATATCTCATGTGGGCCTATGATATTTGGTAAAATGATTCCCTACATAAGTAATGAATGTAAATTAACATTAGGGTTACCATGGTCTTGGATACAAGATTGTAAAAGGTAAAATAGATATCCTTATCACATGACTGTAAACTAGATGATTTATTTAATAACAATATATTGCTTGATTATCAATGTAATGAGATACGTAGTGAAATTTATATCTTCAATATTGAGCTAGTTGGAACATAATATAAAAAAATACCCCACTCTCCCATGTTTTTGTTAGATCTACTTAAAGGGATCCAATACGAGTTCTCACTCTATTCATTAACCCATATGCAAAAACCACCCATTTCCTCCACACATGAATTCAATTTGTGTCGGGAAAATTTATTCTTATAACTACATGTGTCTTGATTATCATCCCATTGAGATATGTAGTGATGCCTTGGCCTTAATTCCTAGTCCAAGACATGGGGTAAAGAAAAAATCACCCTATTATGAGTACAAACAAATATTTGTACCGAAGCTTTTAATTTGGGTCCTATCATCAATGAGTCGGCCAAGGAAATAGAGATGTCCCCCTTCTGCATATGAGTAATATCTGTACAAGGGACTCCACACTTCATGAGTGACATCATTCAAGACATTTCCTTTTTCTCATAAAATACCCTTTCCACCAGTCATACTCCTAATATTGAACAATCTCATATCTTCATAATCTTTCCTTAGAATCTGGTGATAGAATGTATGATACCTGAGGGCTTTTTTCCTAATTATGATGTAACGCACCCCAGTTAGATTTGCCTAAAGTATCCCACATAACATGTTACATAGACAAAGGATACCACTATTTGACAATGTTGTAACATGATATAGTTTTATTTTAAGAAAACATCCCACCAAATGGGTTTTTCAACAAATAGTATCTTTTACCATGGGAGAATCCTATTCTTCCCGTGTAATATTTGATGAAATTATGTTGGGACCCCTGATTCGAAGCAGTCTATGGTAATTCCTTTCATATTTATCATGTATCCTTTCTCCTAATCTAGAAAAAACAAAGAATGTGGTGTATTAATTCATCCTTCAAATTGGAATTATGTAGGAATTACCTTTGATCAATAATAAAAATATCACCTATCATTTAAATAATATTACGGTCTTATTCATATGACCTAAAACTACATGCACTATGTTCCTTGAACCTAGGTCTGACCTACATAGAGAAACTAATCTCTTATTTGGTTGGAAGTTTTGACTTGAAATTATCCTTCTATATTTAGGTACTTTCCACCCACAAACCAAACACTTTTCCAGGGGAAAATGAACCTCCCCAAACATCCATCAAATTTTAGCGATATAATGTCATAATTCCAAAGGAAATATTTTCTTAACTATTCTCTAACATGCCCTAGATGGATTTGCATAAAGTATCCCAGAAAATTGGTTTGTCAGCCAAGGGATCCCACTATTGACTATGTTATAATACTCCTTAGTTATCTTTGCATAAAACATCCCACAAAATGTGTTTTTTAATCAGTGTTACCTTCTTACTAAAGAGAGACCTCCTCTAACGCCACAACCCCTTTTCCCCATACCACTATATATATTTGGGGATCCCAAAATCATAGTTTCATACTTTCTCCTATCACACTTGAATATGGTAGAACAATTATGGACATATTAAAAAGAATGGGAGAACCATCAACCTTTCATTCAAATCCAAATAAATTAAATTATAGCCCTAATAATTTCCCTATTGTATGAATTTAAACATCATAGAATTATGTCTGTGTAGTATGATATAAACTACATAGCATAGTTTCCTTATTGTATGACTTGAAACTCCATAGCATAACATTATATCCATAATATGTTAAATTGTACAACAACATCCATGTAACAATACATTAAATTTTCCAACTATATCATCACCATAATATGTTAAACAACACAGTCATTGTCCAGGTTGCATGATATTCAACTGAATGACCCATTACCCTTGTTAATATGGGGCCTTACCCCTGACATCAACCTTCTAATGAAATATAACCCCTTTAACATGATCTAAATTCATTCAATAGCACTTTCCCACTCACGTCCAATGCCAATACAATTGTTACCTTAATTCTCATACACCTCCCTTTGGAAAATTCACTCATTGTGGTCTTGAGAAATCCAAATCTCGATAAAATCCCTTTAGTCATCAATGATAGAATTTTGGAATTCCTGATAACTTATTTTCCTGACTATGTTGTAATAAGCCCCATTTGTATTTTCATAAAATATACCAAAAAATGGGTTTTTTGGACAGAGGATTCAATTATTGACTATGTAGTAACATGCCCCAGTTGTCTTTGCATAAAATAGACCACAAAACGGGTTTGTCAACCAGTTTTAATTTCATCCTTATAAGAGACCTCCGCTATTCCTAAATATTGCTTTATATTTTGAAATTGCAAAACTTTTGCTCATGATTCCCCATTAGATACTTGAAAATCCTCAGAAAATTCTCATCTCTTAGTATTTTTTAGGTTCATAATTTTAAAAATTTTGGTCAAAGATATTCCACCTAAAATACTAGCATCATTAGTCTAGTTTCATGACATTAAACTACCCAAAAAAGTTACATAGTACTCCCTATAGGGAAACCCGAAAAAGGAAACTCTAGAAAAAAATCAAATATCAAATCGGTATACCTACATACTATGTGGTTTAGGAAAAAATTTATCAATGAAAAGAAATAGGAAGAAAAATTTTGTAGTTTATGAAAAAAATAATTCAATGAAAAGATAAAATGCATAAAACATGTTAGGTTGAAAACCCAAAAATGCTGGTCTATGAAAATTCCAAATATTTCCCAAAAATTAATCTCCATATTAGACATAGGAATAAAATAAGGTGTAAGCACAAAATAAATAATTTTTTTAGGTTTTTAAATAAAACCCTAGAAACTGTGAAACTATGCTTGCTAATCCCCATTACATTGAAAAATTCTAAATCATATTCCCACCCATATCACTGTGGTTACGACTAGATATTGGAAATATATTTTTCTATGAAAATTAGTTTGAATACTATGTTATGATCACATGAGGATAAATGGAAGAATATATAGATGATTGGAATTAATATTTGACACATTTATGAGAAAAAACCTGCAGTAGCATCCACAAGATGTTTTCTCTCCATTAAAATTTACAAGAGACCACCAACATAACAATTCATTTGTTGAAGGGCCTCTTGAGGTTCATGAGCTTCCTATTGAACCCTAGTCAACTGAACAGATTTAGTCTTCTTAGAATGATGAAGTGATTCCCCTACAGCTAAAATAGGGTCCAACCCATCAATCTGGGATCCTTCTAATGAATGGTTTTGACATACGACCACCCCATGAGCAGAATCAAATTCCTGCTAAAGGTGAGACACTTGAATGGTTTTCTCATTAATCTGTTTTTTACACTCTTAGATCTTATTGGTATGGTTGTCCTCTACCAGGGATAATGCATCCTAGAAATCTACAATGTTGAAAAGGAGCTTCACCATTTTTGAGGTCCTAAGGAATCTCATTCTCTTTCTCTCATCTGTGAATGATTTTTTTCACATCATCATGAATCATGAGGTAATGAAATTCTTCATATCCCAACAAACCAAATAGGATGAAAATCAATGGATTCATGATGCCAGGTCTTCAAGAGGTTTCTCAGATATTATTTTTCATATATCCTTCCAAATCCCTGGGTGTGTGATATAAATATCATTATATAGCTTTGAACCCGACTCATAGCTAATATTAGAGGGATAAATCTACTCTAAAATCAATTCACTTATTGAAACACCTTCCCCCTCTCCCTCTTTGTCAATAATGACTTCTTGTTCGGGTACTAACTAAATTAGCACAGAGGATCCACCATTAGATCGAACCATATAATTTTATGGTTCTAGAAAGTGGGAAAGACTCATATTTAAACTCAAAAGGATAACTGATATGAGAAATAGGGGATGATTAAAGCAGTCGATGGAACTCACCCAATAATAGTTCATTAGCTAGCAATGATTCCTACCAAGAATCCTTGACATTAGTAGTTTGAACCAGATCCTATTTTCAAGGAGAACTCTCTTGGGTTAGCCTAGATATCACCAATAAAGTATCATAAATATTTTCCTTTTCAATATTCACTTGATCTAGTTCCCCCTAAATGGTGGTACTGGGATGAACTTCACATCTGGTTCATGCACCTTCACTATGACATTTTCAATGGATGGATCCATGAATTCCAACGAGTCTTGATTAGATAATCAAAGATAAAAAATATTTGTTGCATGAAAAACTAAATACTCATGTTCATTTAATTACCTATTTAGATCCCCAAGTAATGTTAAACTAGTAGGAAGTTTAATATGTTCGAGAAGTTTATCAAAGGTCATGAGAAGATTTATCATGGAATCTATTGATGTCCTAAGCCCCATGGTAATCTCTCCTTTGGATATGCTCAAAATATTTGGCTTCAGACCAGATACATCACCCTATTCTGATGACTTGGGACATTGAACAACTTCCTCGGTGACAAGTGTAGGGTTAGCACCAATGGTCGCAGGGAACTCTAGTGCATGAGATGAAGCTGAAATATCATAAGAATAAAATTTAGAAGTCATAAGATGATGAATTATGATATATCATTAGTAATATCGAAATTATCCTCTCACTCTATATTTGTAGGAATGGTTATAGGATCAGATGGTGTGTCCTCAACCCTCAACACTTATTATGTCGTTGGAACTGAATCACCAATAGGGATTCATTATTGGTCCAGAGTGCCCTCATTAATTATTTTATTCTCATTCACAGATCCCTTGAGAGAGGAAAGTGAAGTGGATTCTGTCTTCCAAAAAGTGTAAGACATTTTTTCTAGATAAATAATATATTAAAATTTCCATGGAGTCTCACCACTACTAATGAGTTTCTTGGCCAAGGAATCAATCTACTAAAGTTTTTTACTTTTTGACAAAGGAGGGCTAACACCAACCTCCTTAGAGATAGGTATCATTATTCAAGATATCATATCCATGTCCATTATTAAATGCATCACTATAGATTAAAAACTCATATCCACTATGCAATAATGTAATAACAAGTGTTCTAACTAGTATTCTCTTCAATTCAATGAAATTTTCCTTGCATTCATTCATTTAGAGGAACTTAGCTCCCTTCCGAGTTAATTTAATGAGTGGATTAGATAGTTTTTTTAAATTCTCCAAAAAGCATCGATAATATCTGTCCAAACCAAGAAAACATTATATCTTTATCACCATGGTTTTTTTGGGTCAACATTCAAAAACCTCCATTTTTTATGGATCCACCGATATATTCTCTCTTGAGATCATGTGACCCAAAAATGATATATTGTTTAGCCAAAATTCACACTTTGTAAATTTTTCACACATTATCTTTTAATAATTTCTTCATAATAATTCCCAAGTAATATTAATGATCTTCATTTATCGTTGAATAGGAAAGAATATCTTCTATAAATACTACCAAAACCATATCAAGGTAGTCTCTAAATACTCTATTCACTAAATTCATCAAGATATTTGGGGAATTCGTAAGACTAAATGGATTCAGTATATACTCATAGAGTCCATACCTTGTGTAGAATGTTATCTTGAGTATATCCTCATTTTTGACCCTCATTAGATGATATCTATAAAGAAGTTCAATCAAGTAAAATTATTGATCTCCTCAAAAATGATTATACAAGTCATAAATATGGGGTAGATGATACTTGTTCTTGATCTTGATATTATTTTTATCCCAATAACCAATGTAGTGTTTCATTGATACATCTTTAAACTAAAAAATAATTGCACCCTAAGGTGAGACACATGACAAATGAATCCTTTATCATAGTTTTCCTAGATATTCTCATTAAATTACTATAACTCAATTTGGATCATTCAATTGGGAGTTTATGAAATAAGTGTGGCACCAGCTATGAGTTATATTGATAACTCAACTTCATGTTTTCAGGGGAGACTAGGAAAATATCCCAAAAAGACATCAAAAACCTTCTGAATAATAGGTATATCATCGTTGTTGTGTTCTCCCCACCCATCTATGATAAACACCCATTTTGAATGGGAAATAATACCGATACAATGGATTATATCTCTATCAGAATTTAACATTTATCATCATGTTAATAGAAAATAATAGGATGGTTTTTAATATCATATGTGCCTTTTTTAGTAGGTAATTAATGAGGGATTTATATAGATAAATATAATCCATGGCTAAGACAACATCAAATTCAACTAGAGGTAGAACAACATTATTTTAAGAAGAACATTCCCACAAAATAAACTAGAGAAGAATCATAGACTTCAGATGTGATCATCATACAATTAGGTCTTTCACTAATAATTCAACATATAATTTTTGAGATGGTACTATGATACCCTTAAAAAATTCTTTAGATATAAATGAGGGGGTAAATAGAGAATCAGATAATACAGTAATAGTTATAGAGTGGATGTTAAGTGTACCTTTCACCACATCGTTATTATACTACTCAGCATAAATAGTAAATTCATGAGATTGAACATTGTCTCTTGGATCAAGAGGTTATTGATTTTGATCACTATCATTAACATTCAGATTAGATCATCGGTTAGTATAAAGCCTATACTTCTTTCATTTGAAACCCTGGAGTGTGGGTGGGTCAATATTGAGAATCTTATTTAGTTACATTGTGTTAATTATCCCATTCATTGAATTTTGGAACTAATGGGTATTAGTATGCACCATTCCATATTTAATTTACCTAAATATTCTATTCAATCCATTAAAAATATGTTTTTCTCACATTTCTAGCATGCAGATAGTTGGAATTTCTTTCCACCATGTCATTTATTCGAGTTTTCATATGACTGAATCTTTCTTTTCCTATAAAAACATGTGAATTATGGGAATATCAAATTTTAATTTCCACCTAGGGTGTTCATCAAACAATTTATTCATATCTACTAAAGTCTATTATATTTAACTCCTTTTGGATACTTGGTTTTAAACCACCAAATTCTTGATCAACCTTAATTTCTATTTGGAATATATTACTAAAAGTAAACATCATAATTCATGTAACGTTTACCTCGTAGTTACCAATGGAATCATCATCCTTCTACATCATCTCATGTAATTCCTTCTCCAACATTGTATGAATAATATTTGTAATGTAATTATTGATTAATAATATCTTAAACTCCTCCCAATTCATATATTCAGCCTCTTTATGTTCCCTCATGTTCTAGGTTAGAGTCAACCAAGGATCTGCTTCACCTTCCAAATGATAAACAACTAAAATGAATTTTTCATTCTCCAAACACTGGATAATAAGAAATATTATTTTATTGGTACTGATACATTTATATATAACTATTGGATCAATGGGAAACACTAAAATAAAGTTATTTTTGCCTCATAAACGACTCAAAAGAACTGTTCCACCCTTTTCTTGTTTGGAATCTAAGCGTGATTCATACATTGAGACAGTTATTTAGTATATCATTGATATTTTTCATTACAAATCCAATAAAATATGATTTAATATGATGAAAAGAATTTATTTTCCATTTCATTAACCATTAACATGGATACTTTGGGTTCCAACCACTGAATAAAACCAAAAATCATAGTGTGATCAACAATAATTATATTAGGAAACCAAATAATCATTAATAAAAAACTATTTACACAATTTCATAAATCAAGAAACATTATTTTCAATATATTACACTTTTTCATCAACCTAGGTCATTTAGGTTCATCTATTTAAATAATCTATGATGGTTTGTAAATATTTTTGTGAAATTATAAATAATATCCCTCAGTAATGTCAATCAGGTATATAGTAAGGGTTATTATCATCCATGAAGAGAAGATAGAGTCTTAATCAATGCACCCTTTTTAGATTTATTAACCCAATTTACTAATATTATTGAGCCAAATCCACTTGTAGTATCCTAACATGGATGGTATTTCTTTGAAACTACTCACTCTATCCTTCACCAAAATTCTAGGAAATTTTCTTATACATTGACTTATCCTTATAATTTAACATAGAATTATCCCTAGACATATAATTAGGGATCTTACTAAATATTTATCATCCTAGATTGAAAAGGTTAAATAATAATTTCCTTTGAAACCAAATATAATGGCCCATGATTTTCATGTGTAGTTATTAATTTTTAATAGATAAATATTCATCATATTTCACAAATACACTCCTGGGGATTTTGAAGGTTTATTGTATTTAGAGACTAGTTACACAGACTTATTATTTCATAAAAGAGATTAAAAATCTCTCATAAATATCTACCCATTTAATAATATTTATATACATACCCAACTAAAACCTTTTAACATTACCTAAGTAAAGGATGCATAACAAAGGGTGAGAGACAATGTTTTGTAAGGGTAAACAAGTAATATATTAGTTGATGATCATATGGGAGCATAAGATAAGTGCAAAGTTATGTGATTATGAATATAACTGAAAAATTTTATACCCAATCAATCATGAATCATAAATGTGATTTAGGTCATAAAAAATGATCATTTCAAAATACATGAAGCATAAGAGTAAGAAATCATCATAAATCAATCATTAACTATAAGTAAATTTCCTATTAGTGTGTAACCATCATAAGTATATTAATAATTTAATTTTTAAATGTTAATATTTGTGGCTATAAAATCATAATGGATCATTCATAAATGCATGTTTCCCATTTTATAATGGATTAGGCATCATCACTTGATTCCCATTGTGGATCAATCCCATTAACATGTTTCCCATAGTGGATCGAGTACATCAGCAAATTTCCCATAATTATACCATGAGACAAAATAATTTACCTATTTAATTATAAAGAGACATAGGTCTCATCAATCACATAATTTAAATCATACATATGTGTTCCATAAGTTCATAAACCATTCATTATATCACAACCCATGAGAATAAAATGGTTTCATAAACACTCTATCTTAGTATAACCCATAAAAAGGAAACAATTTTCATAATCATCTCCTTAATTTATATTAATCATAAAAAACCCAAATTAATAATAAGGATGGTACCGTTGGATCATATCCCTAGTAAAATATTGGAATCACCAACGTTTGTTTTCTTTAATGAATATAAATTCCATAAAAATTCATTATAATATTCTTGAGGAAATTATCATTTCCATATTGAAAACACTTATTTAAAATCTAAAAATTCCATTAATAATAAATAAAAAACATTAATTTAAAATAATCTTGGTAAAATGTAGTGTAATATATATATATCATTGAGTGGTCATTATGATGGTAAATTTCATTCATGTCATTCACGTTTAGACAAAAAATATATTAAAATATTAGATTAAAATACAAAAGAGACTTATTATGAAAATGACAAGAAGAATCATTTTAAACCATTTTTTAAAAACTAAATCATGGGTAAAATTTTATTTAAACAATTGTTAGATAATATTGAAAAAAATATAAAACAATTTTATAAAACCTGGACATGGAAGAAAAGGGGGTTTCGGTCGAAGAGAGAAATAAGTTCTTTTTTTCATTTAAAAAATTATTTTTTAATCATGATTGCATAAAGAGATTAAAACTAAATTAAGGAATTTATTTTATATAAATATAAATATGAAAATAATATATATTTGTTTCTTGATAGGTGTATCATAAGATGTTATCAATGGAAGAATTTCATAAACAATCTGGATAAACAATGAGATTATAACATTAAACCTTAACCACTTCGGTATCTTTTGAATCATAAGTCCCATGAAATAAATAAAATTATATGGATATTTATATCGTATAATATTAATGATAAGGATTATAAAATATATTAAAGTTAATTACATACAGCACACAAACGAAACAAGTGGTGTATAAGGCATGTGTCCCACAAAAATAAAAGTGGGACGAAAAACCCTTACATTAAGTTTTGAAGTCCATCATACACATTTTAACCTCATGTATAATAAATATAAGTTCATTATAAATATATTAAATAACCATAATTATATATATCATATCATATATTATTTACTTATGTCCATTTTAAATATTTTTATTTACAATTTCTTGTTAAAATCATGTTTAGGGTAATAATCACTTCGTTTTTCATGTTTTTTTTTGGTTTAGAATTTTTTACCCTTATATTTTTATCATAGTTCCAAAATATTTATAATTTTTATCATGTTATAAATATCATATATTTTAAATATATATTTATTTAAATTAATACATTAAATTTAGATATTGAAAATGAATTACACTGTTCATGGAGATGGTGGGTCGTACGTTCCCAAGAACGTTATTTCCATTTTCTTGAAGGATTAAATGAAAGAAAGGTAAATCATATATTAACATTATAGAATAATTTTTATTTCATATATAACACATTTTTTAATTAATTATATCCTCATTATCTTCCATGTAAAGTGTAACCGAAGACCAAATTACATCGTGTTGTAAGGCGGTAGTCCTTAGTACACACGAGCGATGTTATCATATTCTTAAGTAATGGAAATTAAGAATTTATATATGATATTATATTTATAAAAGAATTTTAATTTCTTAAATATCACATAAATATATTAAATTTTTCATTATATCCATCTATGATATGTGTAGATAGAAAAAAACTAAATCAGTTCGTGAGGCGGTAGTCCTCTATACACATGATCAATGGTTTTGTTCCCCATTTGATGGAATAGGAGATATATGATGATATTTCCAATGATTTAACAAAAAATAGTATATGGGATAAAATTATGTTATTATATTATAATTTTTGAATTAAATTTTAAGGCGTTTGAGAATTAATAAAAGGAAAACAAATGGTTAAGGATTATACCACTTCTTTAAAGAACCCCTCTAAGTTTATACCTAAATCATTTATTGGATGGTTTCCTAATAAAATATTCCCCAAGGAAGTGAATAGTGAATTAAGGTAAGTATTTTGGAATATCTTGGCTGAAAATAACGGTTTTGGAACTGTTAATAAGAAAGGATAGGGGTGGCCTTTTATAAGTGGGGGATGTGACACTTGGAATTTTTGGAAGGAAAATCATATGCCCGCATTTTATACATTTCAAAAGGATCCAAAATGGATCATTATAGAACCATAGATGATATATGTTAACAATATGTCTATAAAATTTTAATTGTACAAGATTATAGGTCATTTTAGCCCTTATATTTTAATTTTAACCCCTAGAAAAAATGTTTTAAACTTAACCACAATAATTAATTTTTATTGTTTTTACAATTCATTATGAACAAAAAATTATGTTGACCATATAATATAATATTAATTTTTTTGATCAAAAACATGGAATCCATTTTTTCATGTTCTATTTGTATAAGTGTAAATATATAATTTAAAATTAAACCCACATATGCGACAAAAAAGAGGATTTCCAAAGAGAAAATTTGGATAAGTATAGAATGTTTTAATGTCAAAATTCAATATGAATTTTATTGCAATGAACTAAATTGGATTAATAATTACATAATTTAAATAATTCTAATTTTAAAAACATAATAAAATAAAATTTATGTTGTAAATTATTTAAAAAGGTGGTTTTTAATAAAAATCATTATTATTTACTATTCACTGAAAAATTAATCTTTTCATAAAATTAAAATATTTCACTCGAAGATAATTTTTAAATTTAGATCTCAAAAATTATGTTTATTTTTTAAAATAACTTTTATAAAAGTGGAAAAATTATTTTTATTTTCTATTTACAAAAGGAAATATAAACATTTTTTGAGAAAATTGTATTTTCAAAGCATAAAAAGACTTTACTAGAAATTAAGTTAATTTTTTCAATAGGTTTTCTTTCTATAAAAAAATTTAATTAATATTTAAAATGTTGTACTTATTATTAATTTCTCTATTTTTGATGACTATTTTATAATGGTCATGTTTAAATACAAAATATAACAGTATATCACAATTCGTTAAAATTTAGTTTGTGTAATGAATGCTATAAAAGGAATTAAATTAATTTGAAAAAATATATATTTAAAAAAATAACAGGGTTTTAAATATAAAATCATAATTTATAATAATCCAATTCTGGTATATATATTATTTACTATTTACCTATTTTCAACAATGGGTCTAAATAATCTATGTTGCTTTAAACTAGTTTAATAAAAGTGTTGTTGGTGTCTATTATTTTCACAAATTCAATAATTATTAGGTAATATAGGGTATTTTAATATATGTTATAATATATTTTACAAATATATAATTTAATTTCATGCATTTTTTGGGTTGCGATCCATGAGGATGAAATTGACGGTGAGCATGTTCTGGTTATTTTTTACAAACAAATGGAGATTTATTAATTTATGTACTAAATATAGATATAACCATAACAAAAATAAAAAAAATTAAAATATTTATATTAAATTATAACATTAAATTGTTTCTCATATTAATCCCAAATATAATTTTAGATTGTTGTTCAAGTAGGTGTTCAAACTGACCCAAACATGAACCAACCATGATTAAAGAATTAATTTGAGGAGTTTGAGTTGTATTATACTTATAACAGAACAATAATATTATTATTTGGTTATTATTAGTATGATATATCATAACATCAAATAAAAATAAATTGGATATCATTTATATAAATCCATTACTTAGAAATACGAGGTCATTATCCTCTTCGTACGCTCATTTTATACGATTGAATCAATGATGATTGTTTTTTGATCATGTCATTAATAGATCAAAAAAAAATTCATACCAAAAACATAATGATAACATAAAAGAATATTTATATATTAAACCCTTTCGAATTAAAATTCATATAAGGTAGTTGTGAAAATAAAAATATAAATCAATTTTTCCATGGAGGTGGTAGTCCACACATTTGCATAATTAATGATTTCTTTTTCCATAGAACGGAATAAATGTATAATATGTTTTATCATTTAAGAATACAGAAAATTTCACAAATATAATATTTATTATTAAATTCAACATTAGTACCATATTTTAATGGAGGTTTAGTAAAAAAAATCATGATGTTTTGTGGAGGTGGTTGTTTACGTGCGCACTCACACGAATGTCATTTCGTCTTCTCTTAAGGTTAAAAAAAGGAAGAGGTGATTAATGATTATAACAATATAATATTAAAATTTAGTATACAACCAATAATTATTTAATAACAAAGGTATTTGAAAATTGTAATTGGTAAATAAAAATAGAAAATAAATAACTTCAGTAAAAATGTTTACTCAAGTTGAGCACTTTGAGATTTCCTTGGAAGATCCCTTGGAAATGGATTCCATAAGATAATATATTATAAAAATAATATAAATAGATATAAATAGGATTATTGGGGAAGTATGAAAGGTAAGTCTTTAGGATTGAACCTAATTTTTAGATCGGTGTTGAAGGGGTAATGAGAAGCACCTTCTATAAGTAAAGAGAATGACATTTTTTTAAATATTTTAACATAGTATAACAATGTCACATGTTTGACATGTAAAATAGAAAAAGTAGATAATAATTTATTTTAGTATTAAAAAATTTCTACATTCACTAAAAAATAAATTAAAATATTGTTTTTACATGTTTCAATCCCTTTACCCCTTGAATTATTATGTTTTTCATTTATGGTTTTACTATGGTAACTAGTTTTCACCTAAGGCAACGTAATATTTATGTCTATAAATAAGGCAGTAATTATTATATAATTTAGACCAAACAATTCATAATTTTAAATCCATTTAATTTAATTCAATTTATAAAAGGGATAAAATTAATTTTGAAATAAAATTCATTAATGTATTAAAATTGTTTTGGAAAACTTTTACTTATATTCTAAAATTTCAAATTAAATTTTGTAATTCAAATACAACATTTTAAAATATATAATGTTACTTATAAAAAATATTTGGCTAAGAAAAAGGTTTCATAAGCTTTTAGTTGTTATTTTATCCATGTGATGTAATAAAATTAATGGCATTTTTTCCTATTCACCTAAAAAAATTATTTTATAAATATCCTAAAAATCCATCTTAATATTATATTATTATAAGAAATAAAAATATTATGCTGTTTTTTCAAATTAAATTTCTAAAATTTGATGATTCTATATTTAAATAAAATCCAAATATATAGTAGAAAACTCTTCATATAGGAAAATAACATTCAAAAATATTAACATTTCATTATTCTTATTTCATATTAATTAATATTTAATTTATTGAAAATGTTTTATTCATATTTTAAGTATATTTTATTATTATTTAATCATAATATATTTAGTTTTTTGAAATAAAACACCAATTTTAGAAAATATATTTTTGTATAATGATTTAATTAGTTATTTTAGCTATACTAATTGAATTTAATTATATATTTAAAATAGTATTTACTTTCATTTTATATTCATAATTTGGTTACACCTACTCATAAATTCTAATCTAACTGGCATGTTTCTAACAGTTATATTTAAAAATTATATATCTATATAAATTCATCACAGTTTTATTTTATGTTCAGAGTTACTTGTGGAGAAAGATATCGAGCATAATAATGTATTTAAATGTAATAATGTATTAAAATTTTGGGTTATTACATCACCACCCCCCCAAATAAATTTTATCCTCACAATTTTACTCATAATATCATAGTCATTTTTATAGGTAACTCATAATTAACCATACATCATTAGATGCTAATGTGTTTATTTAGTTAGCAGAATTAGATTTATTTGTATGAGAAATTAATATAAGTTCTTTATAAAGAGAGATAACCCATTCATAATTTCATATATTATTTTACTAAGAGAAAGGATATATATCCACAAGGAATAACATTCCATTAATCTTGAGAATTATTTATATGATAATCATACCACCAATGGTTTTTATTTATAACCCATTATCCAATAGTTAAAAAAACTTACATGCTATAGGATACTATAAAATCTAGAGTGAAAAATATCTATCTCACATATTAGTTGTCTTTTCAAATGTTTTCCCTTATGTGCATGATTGTTAGGGACTATTTCTACCATTGGCACTTGTATTGGGACATTAAGTCACATAATTACTAACTCTTACAATTGAATTAATATATTTTTGTAGCTTCTCTTTTTTACTAACATTTATGAGTCTGATCACCTCCATATCCACACTTATAAAATTTACCTATCCCTTTAAGAAAATTTCCTGAATGATTATTCTGAATTTTTTGACATATAGGAAATTGAATCTTCTTTCCTTCATTACATTTCCAACCCAAATTTATATGGGATTTAATCATTATCTTCATTGGTTTAATTATGATTTCAACTATGTTCGCATTTTTAATCAGAATTATTGAGATTTGGTGTGGCATGATCACAAGATATATTACTTTATCCCTTATCCAATTAGGTTTTAAATTGGGGTAGTTTCTGTAATGTCCATGTAATCCATTGTCAACATTACTACTTCAAAATTCTACCATTACTAAATCCAAAAGAGCTAACATGATTTATTATAATTATAATGAACATATCATAAATAACCATATTAAATTTTAACCTCGAGATGTCTCACTTTATAACACTATCATTTAAGCCTATTGTTCATAAATCTCAACTTGTATCAGACTCTATTTTACATATTTCACCCTTGGTTTAACTTATACCATTATTAGATTATTATTGGTTTCTTAAAGTTATATTCTCTCATAATTATTAAAATTATACTCAAAATATAGAACCCAAATTACCATGAACCTGATTAAAATATTCTAAACCCAAAAACCATTAAAATCTATTCTCTCACAATCTAATGTATCCCACATCTAGGGAAGACCATATTTGTTAATATGTACCTCAACTTATGAACCTATTTGTTTCAATCTATGTTATCCATGTTCATGTTAGTTTTTTGTTATCTAACCTCAAATAATCAAATACCTCATAATTATTCCTAAAGATAATGTGAATTGACCAAAAAATATCCCCTTGGATTGTCAAACCTAGTGTATAGTTAAGCATCTTTTTCATGAACCAGGTGATGATCAAGTTATTAATCGATCTTCAGTTTTGGGGTTATTTCCCATTTGTAGATATGTACCAGATCATGCATCATCTTTTAGTATCCTTATAGTGATGTAATTTCTAAGAGAACCACATAATCTATACTTTACAAAAACATCAGGATGTTATCCTATACTTATAATTCTCTCATAGACTTATCCCAAGGGTTTTTAATATATTTATCCTATCCTAATCCCCAAATAAAAATTTTATTATTACCTTAATGTTAAATTGTATACTATCCTAAAGGTTTAACTATATCATTGAAATTATGATCAACCCTTAACCCTAATAATTATACTCAATAAATATAATAATTTCCAAATTTATCCTAACAATCATTGGATGCTAACTGTGACTCCCTGGACGTGCACTACCAATCCTAGTTCCATAATCTTATACATTATATACTGGTTTCAATATCAACTATATATTCTTTTGAATAACTATCCATATTAACATGGATTAATGAAAATATTTCCTTATATACCTTCCCATGACCATTTTGGTTTAGAGCCTTATAGAATTAGCGTAAATCAAAAACAAAAAAACTAATGTTCATTGTATCAAATATACATTCTTCACCTTATATATAAAACTATTTACGCTATAATGATTCTTAAACTAATACCACAAATTCTTCTACACATTTTATCCATAAAAATGAGTCACAAGTACTACTTTATTTCATATCCTAGGGAATAGAAGCATAAGAAATTAATGATATCAAATGCATAGTAAGGGAATATTGTAGCTTGATATGTCAAAACAATAATCATGATAAACATAATATGGTAGGATTAAATAATATAACTAATTCCATAATCAAATGAAACTTAGAGCATGTTATATATATCAAAATAAATAAAAACATGGATTAGAATAAATATTGGTCTCATACAAATTTCATAAAAAATGAAAGACATTAAAAAAATATTTTATGGACTTATGACAAGACATTATACTAATTTGGGGAGACGTATACACAAAAACCCAATAAGTTTTATCTCATGAGATATTTCCATGCATTGATTGGATATATAATTTCGGGCCCTACCTCTCACTTGATTAAGTATAATGTATTCACCATAAGAGTCAACAACAAATTTCATGTCATACCCTAAGGAACCTCTACCTGAATAAAAACATTTATATTAATCTAATGAAAAATATATAATTTCTATACATAATAAACCTATGTTATAATTAATTAATCATCAATAATTTGAATTCTTCTCAAACTAGTAAAAAAAATTATTTATATTTGAACTTCCTCTAATATAAATTTTGTAATATGAGATGTTCAAAACATATAGGTTTTTTAGTATGTTGTTATGTTAATTCTAGAATAACATGATCATAATCCTTTTAGACAAATAAGGTGGATGGTTACAAAATAAAATATTCCCAGCATGACAAATTAAATATATAAGGGTGTTTACATAATTGAAAAAAACCCTCTAAAAAGAGTTCTCCAAAAGGTATCACAAATATAAGGATCAATAATTGAATTATTTGGTACCATGATTTCAATCCCCCAAGTGATAAATAAATATATTACAGGATAAACCTTGAAATAAAAACCCATTAGGATAAATTCTTTTAAAAATGATAATGTAAATTGAGGTGAAAACTTAAAATATATTTTTGAAAACAAAAAATCAGTATTGACGTTACATACAAATTTACATGTATAATTCAAAGGTAAATTTTAAAAATGTGACATGATATATTTTTAAAACCATTAATTATAAAAATAATCTCAAATAGTGGATCCTAAAAAATATATGGATTTTTTCTTCAAGAAATTAGCATATAAAGAATAAATATATGAATGTTAAATGAAAATCCATTTTATTATTTTCCAAATAAGTTTTTTAAAAACTCACATTTTGAGAATAGTAAGAAACCATTAATTGGTATAAAAATATATTATTTCCCAATATTGGTAGATAAATTACCATATAATTAATTATTATGGTGGAATAACCCAAAAATGAAATAAATAAGTTCATGTTGAAATAATATAACTAAAGGAAATGAGACATGAAATATCAATATCCCTTATGATAAACAGACTCTTTGAAGTAATAAATATTTAAAAAATAGGGTTTATATATTAGAAATGTGAATAAATATAATTACACATAATATAATCAAAGTTTATAATGTACTCAAATTATATGAAATAAGTATAAGAGAGATGATCATAATTCAAAGAATGAAAATTGAGTTACTAAAATGCCTTACAACTAGGGTTACAACTGAGTAAAAATATATTTGATGAGAGGAACTAAATTGTAATAGTATTTAAAATGAATAAAAAATATATATGATAAATATTAATCCATGGTAATTAAGTACACAATTCAAGGGAAAACATAGTGGAAAACATAAACATTCCACAAGGAATTAACATTTGAGACAAATAAACATTGTGTCTTGAGTAACATTTTAATAAAAACCCCCTTAAAATAGATGTATTTTTATTTGAATATAAAATACCATAATTAAAAATTAAAATATGGTATGGAATATCAAATATATAGTATATACACTACAAAAATGAAATTACATTCATAATACAAACATGTCTCAAAATGAGGAATTTGGGGCGAAAACAGTAACCTCGCACCTAATTTGTTTTGTAATTGTAGAAATCATACTAAATAATTAAATTTAGTTCATTAAATACATATCCAATAACATTATTCAAAAATATAACCATATAAACTCCTAATTTATAATCATTATATATATATTATTTATTTTTACTTATTTTCAACACTAAGTGTACGTAATCTTTATCACTTTAAACTAGTTTCATAAAAGTGGTGTCAGTATCTATTATTATCTCAAAATAAATAATTATTTGATCACACAAGGCACTTTAATATATGTTCCAAGATATTTTTGAAAGATATAATTTCATTTAATGATAGTTTTTTTTATGATCTCGGAGGATGAAATACACGACGGACATTTTTTCTATAATTCTTTATGAAAAATGTGATTTCTTAATTGATGATGTAAATATTGATATAAACTTAACCGAACCAAAAAAAAATTATTTACATATTTATATAAAAAATTTCTAGTAAAATTTTTCTAATATTCATCCATGCTATAAATGAAAATTACTGTTCAAGTGGGTGGTTAAATCAACACTAACATGAACCTACCATGATTAATGGATGATTATGAGGTGGTTTAGTTATAAAATCATTATAAAATAAGTATAATGATATTATTTAGTTAAAATTATTATGGTATATTATAATTTTAAATAGGTATAACGTGGTTATATTTTTTATAAATTCATTACATTGAATGAAGATATTATTTTCCTCTTAGTTATCCCATTTTAAAAGATTGAATTAATGATTATCATTTTTTGATAATATTGTTAAAAGGTTCCAAAATTTATCAAACCATAACAATAATGATATCTTAAACTATCCATGAAATTAATTATATTGACCATACAAGAAATGAGTTGTTGAAAATAAAAATGGAAATAAATTGCTCCATCAAGGAGGTAGTCAATACGTATGCATTGTTGATGGTATTATTTTACATAGAATATGAGAAATTTATCATATGTTATATAATTTTAAAATATGAAATATTTTATTAATATCAAACTTTTTTAAAAACTAAACATTACTACAAGTCGTGTTAGGTATCATGTGCACACACACACAAACATTATTTCAACTTTTATTAATAGAACACAGAAAAGGTGGTTAAGTATTATACCCATAGAATAATAAAATTAATTGAATACCAGTTAATTATGGAATTATATAGGGATTTAAAAATTATTAATTGAAAGTAAAAATAGATAAGAAATAAGTTAAGTAATAAATGATTACTCACATTGAGTACTATGATATTTCCTTAGAAGATTCATTAAAAATGGATAGAATAGGATAATATATTTTCAAAACAAGATAAAAATAGAGAAATATGATTATAAGGGAATGAAAAATACCTGGTTTTCATGAGGAACCTGAATTTTTATTGTGGAATTTATGGGGTGGTGAGAGGCCCCTTTTATAAGTGGTGAGAATGAAGTTTTTTAAGTATTTTCAACTTAATATAAAGGGAACACATGTTAAACCTGTCAAGATAATCAAAAAATATTCAATAATTGAGTAAATGGTGATATAAAGGAATAATATATCAAATATTCATTTAAAAAAATTATAATTTTTAATCCATTTACCCTTTGAATTATTACTTTCTCCATTTAATCATTTACTACTCAAATTAGTTTTTACAAAATCTAACTTAATAATAATCCCAAAAATATAGTAATAATTATTATATAAATTTTAATTGATAATTATAAATTTAAAATTCATCTCATTTGATACAATTTATAAAAGTTATAAAAATTAATTTTTTTTTAAAATATATACTGTAATTTTTTTGAAAACATTATTTATGTTCTAAAATATCAAATATAGGTTTGTAATTAAAACCTAATATATTCAAATAAATAATTATACTTATAAAAAATATATTTGGTTAAGAAAAAGGTTTTATAAGTTTTTCTGTATGATTATATCTAAGTGATGTCATAAAATTCATAGTACTTTAAAAAAAATTATTTCACACTATTCGCCCAAAATAAATTATTTTAGAAAAAAATACAAAAACACTCATAATATTATATTATTATTCTTAATCCAAAAGTGGTTTTACTTTTTTCAAATTAAATTTCCAAATTTTTACAATGAAATATTTAAATAAAATCCTAAAATATATTTGAAATTGTTCATATTGGAAAATAGATTTTTAAAAAGTTAATTATTCAATATTATTATTTCATATTAATTAACAAATTAATTTAATAGAAATATATTTTTCATATTATAAATATATTTTATTATTATTTAATCATAATATACTTTACTTTTGGAAATACTACACAAATTTTATAATAATATATATATATATTATTAAAATGATTTTATTAGTTGTATTAACTATAATAATTAAATTTAACTAGCATTAAATGTATAATTTCTTTTTACTATACCCATATTACATAAATTTGTTATTCTTATTACTAATTTTTAATAAAATGGATATTTTTTTAATATCTCTATTTAATATATATATCTTTTTCAAAATGTATTGGAATTTTTTTAAAGTTCAGGATTTCTTGAGTAGCAAGCTATAAAACAAATTAACTTGTTTAAAGATAACCATGCATTAAAATTATAGGGGTTAAATTTTAAAAAAAATTAAAAGTAATAACCTATTTTCTGTAAATGAGTTATTTTGGATATTTTACCAAAAGTGTGAAAAGAATTTTTATTTTAACGTTTACTACACAAAATGATTTTCCCACATTCATAATTATTCCTTACTTTGAAACTACTTTTAAATGTTTCCATTTTTTTTCAAAGAGAATATTTTTCAGCATATTCATGTAATTTTTATATTAAATATAATCAAACTAAATGGTTAATATTTTATTAAATTAAAGAAAATAATTTTTTAAGTGATTTATAACTTCGTTCTTACCAAAAGATAGAAGGATTTTTTAGTGTTTTGCATCTATTTTAATTTATTTTTCTATAATGGTTGGATTAATAAAAAACTTCATTTGTAGTGAATTTATGGTACTCTTTCATTATAATTGATTTATTTTTTTGTATTCATTATCTTTTTCATGATTACATTCCCTATAACACTTAATAATTTCATTGGACATTATTTTCTCTTGCATATCAATATTTTAAGTGTCATGGATTTATATGTAATTATTTCCATAAATTTGATGTTGTATTAACCATATACCATTTCTATATATGGTATCACTTGAATAAATATTAATATAAAATTTATTTCATTGACTGGGGAAATATTCAATATTCTTGATTTAATACAGATAAATATTGATTTATAAATAATTTTAAAGATTTGTTTGCATTGTCAATTAAATATACGAGGAATGAATACGGCATGAAAGTGATGGATGGGAAGTGTTTATAGATATCCCCATAATGCATCGATAGGTCTCATGAGACAAAATAACAGGCACTCCATGTTATATAGGTATTTTTATACACCTACCTATTTATTAAGAATGTCTTAGTTGAGGACTTTATGGAAAGATTTATGAAATCTTTGTTGAGACCTTGATGGTAAGATCATCAATGTCTAGAATTGTGATTTTCCTTTATTTAGTGTTCAATTTCAATTACCCATGTTATTTTTTGTTGATATTAGTCATGTATGTACATTAAACTCATGTTTCTGATTGAATGGAATGTGTTTTGATTATCCACACTACTATATTGATTTTTTTTTACTCTTGATAGATTCCATTTAATGTATCACATAGTGATAATTTGAGCTCACTCTTTATTATTTGTTCATTACCTAAGATAGGAATAAGAATATTTTTAATGATTTCAATAATGAAAGACTATATATTCTGTTATATTTTTATATTTCCATTGTAATAAATTAAACACATGATCTATGTTGCTAATGTTGGGGTCAGAACAATTTTATATGTGTAATTTTAGTTAGAAACTTGGGAGCTAGATTTTTAATGAATGAAGATAACAAGAGAATTATGATAACCCTTTAGGGTATTTGATAACATTTACCATAATAGGTATTTTTAATTTATGGCTCAATATTCATGATGATTATGATCTAACTCAGTGTGTGTCATTTTTTAGAGATGGAACCTAGTATAAGGAATGGAATAAACACCTATAAACAATATATAGATTTACTTATGAATAAATCCAATTCAACTGATGTTAGATTTGAGCATATCGTGGCCGTATTCGGGAAACTAACTTAGGCTATGATTAATAACCTTACCCATATAGATAAACTTATTTTTCCAAAGCATGATTCACCTATAATGGATTTTTTCATGCAATAGATGCCACAATATGTTAACAGAACTACTAATCCATTGGTAACTGAATAATGAATTAAGTCCCTAAAAAATATATTTTTATCCATCGGAGGTAATAAAATGGAAAAGTTTATTCTCGCATTATATTTTCTAAAACAAGATGTTGATTTATGGTGATCATTGATCCAGAACACTAAATAGGTTGATGAAATAAAAAATTTGGAATAAAGAACATTCAGTGGAATATTATTTGACATATAATTTCCTTTAGAGCAGTGGGATAAAATGGAGAGGAAGTTCCCAACATTATAGAATAATGAAAAAGAACATGTTTTAGAGTATTAAAATAACTTTACAAGATTAACCAAGGTTGTTATAGAATATATATATGTGTGTGTGTGTGTGTCATATGGAAAGTAGGATTGATTACTTATTTATGGGGATTAATCAATTTCTTTAAAGGTAACTAGTTTCTAAAATGTTTTAATCTTATATTGATATAGTGTCAAGTTCCATGAAGATAGAGAAATATTTTTCTATGTCTTATATCTTTAAGGGAAATAAAGAAAATTAGTGTCCAACTAAGAACTTAGAAAAAAGAAATCTGTAAAAGAATAATAATAGTAATATGGGATTTCTAATATATGATAATTTTCGAAATAAATTCCTTGGAACATTCTTAATATGAAGAGGAGTCTATTTTATGTGTGGATAAATGGGTTATAGGGCTCATGAATGCAAGAGAATGAAAGCGACTAATTGTTATCTAGATATTTAGTGTTAAATATATGGGGAATTATTCAAATAAATTTCCCAAGTTCTAAGTTAACCTTCCATAGAAGTGGATAGTTGGGAAATTCCAACCACAATCTACTAAAAAATAGGCCTTTAATGGTGCTATAAATTCCCATTATCAGAACAAGAAAAACACTAACTACTGGAGTGAGATTGAAAGACCTAGTCTTTAATCTGTTTTTATATAAGCACAAATAAATTTGTTCTTTATCATTGATTATAAAAAAATTGATAAATGAAACCATTATTAGCGCTTTTAAAAGTGATGATAAAGGAGTATAATGTTGTATGTTGCAGAATCACCAATGTAGTGTGTTGTAACAGCACACCATAGAACCAAAAATACCACGATGTTAGAAAAATACAGTATGAATGAATATTTTAAATGAAAGAAAATTTAAAACACAAATACAAGAAAAATCAATCAATTATAGACACTTAAAACATTGGTTTATACAATTAAATAAGTAAAAATTATTATATATATTCTAAAACTTTAGTTTTCCTTTTCCTTTTGATCCCAACCGCAACATGAGAAAAAATCCACCTGTATAAGAAAAATATTCTTGAGTTTGTAATAATATAAAAATAATAATTAACAAAAAATTTTAATTTTAAACTAAACTTCGAGTCATGAAAGCAACTATATGTATTATATTGAGTTGCGGTTTATTCTTTCATGTCACACTATTTCGTGTTCATATTCTAGAATTATCTCTGTGAAAAATAACTAAATAAATATAAGATAAAAATGATAATGAAAATAATTAAGTAATAACAGATAGAATTATGATAAAACAATCTAGTCTTTTTTATCAGTTTTGGAGATGTGATGCACGTTTTAAACTAAAATGATACTTATATATTAAAAAGAAACACTGGGAGTCATACTGGTCACACCGTGCATTGGATTGGGTGTGGCTAATTCTTATATGTCTGAAATAACTTATGGACCATTTTCCTAAATTATCAAAATAATTTTAATGTGTTTTGTGATTTTTGAGTGTGTCACTTGTCATTATTACTAAAACGTCATTTTAAATTGGAAGCACACACATTGACTCATACCGGTTACATTGTCTGTTGTTTTCATGTGATAACAATTCTCACACATCACAAATGACTTATGAATCATTTTACTAAATTATAACAATAATTTGAGTGTGTTTTACCAGTTTTCATTAAGTTCTACTTTTTGAACTAAAATGTTGATTTTAAACTGATAACAGACACATTGATTCAAACATAAATCATCTTCTATCAGATTGATTTTTGGATAAATAAAAAAATCTAAATGACTTATGGATCATTTTCATAACTTATTAAAAAAAATATGAATGTTTTTTCTTAGTTTTGAGTAGGTCAGTTGTACTTTTCATGAAAAATGATGTCAAATTTAAATAAAAATATAAAATTTGAGTCTTATCAGTCACACAGTTCATTAGAATGAGGTAAAGATAATTCTAACACATCCCGAAAGGATTATGGATCATTTTCCTAATGTATCAAAACAATATGAATGCATTTAATTTGTTTTGATCATGTCACTTTTCTTTTATACTAAAATTTCATTTTAAATTGGGAACACACACTATGAATCATGAAGATCATATCTATTATCAGTTTGACATGATACAGATTACTAAACATAGAAAATGACTTATAAATAATTTTTATAAATTATCAAGAAAATATGATGGTGTTTTCTTGGTTTTCAATGAGTCACATTTTTTGAACTAAATAGTCGATATTAAACTGATAACGAACACTTTGAGTTATACTGGGAACATCATGTATTTGATTGAGATTCAGATAATTCCTACACATCAAGAATAAATTGTGGATATTTTCCCTATTGTATCAAAACGATATGAATTCATTTACATAGTTTTGAGTAGCTCAGTTATCCTTTTTAGTAAAATTGATGTCAATTTTAAATAAAAAGACACACTTGGAGTCATACTAGACACACCATGCATCAGATTGGGATTTTGATTATTCTTACATGTCAAAAATGAATTCTGGATCATTTTTCTAAAGTATCAAAACCATATGAATTATTTTTCTTGATTTTTAGTAGGTTAGTTCTCATTTTTAATAAAATTGTTGTCAATTTAAAATAAAATTACACAATTTTCTTCATATTAGTGACATTGTGTGTTGTATTGTGGTGATGATAATTCATACACATCTCAAATGGATTACAGATTATTTTCATAAATTATCAATACAATTTGAATGTGTTCACTCATTCTTGAGAGAGTCACTTTTCATTTTTACTAAAATGTCATTTTAAACTAGAAACACCCACTTTTAGTTATATCGGTCACACAGTGTATCTATTTTTCATGAGACTTATTCCTAAATGTCACAAATGACTTATGGATCGATGTCTAAAATTATCAATAAACTCCAAGAATTTTTTCTTGGTTTTCATTGAGTGAATTTTTTTAAAACTAAACTGTCAATTTTAAATTGATAATGGAAATATTGAGTCATACAGAGGACATAATTTATTGTATTTAGGTGTAGCTAATTCCTACACATAAAAATAACTTATAGATCATTTCCCTATAGTATCAAAATAATCTAAATGTGTTTTATCAGTTTTTAGGAGGTTATTTTTCCTATTTACTAAAATTGATTTCATTTTTAAATAAAAAGATGAACATTGAGTCATATCGGTCACACTATACGTATTATTGACGTACAAATTATTAATAAACATCTCAAATGACATATGTATCATTTCTCTAAAGTATAAAAATAATCCAAATACATTTTCTCAGTTTTTAGTACATTACTTATTTTTTTACTAAAATGTCATTTTAAAATCAAAACATGAACTTTGACCCATTGTGATCACACCATTTGTTGGTATAATGTGATAATAATTCCTACACATCACAAATTAATTGTGAATAAATTTCATAAATTATCACGAAAATATGAGTTTACTTTCTTTTTTTTAGTGAGTGACATTTTTTGAACAAAACTATCGATTTTAAAAATATTACGAACACATAGAGTCGTAACATCCACATAATGCATCAAATTTAGGTTAGAATGATTCCTACACATCTAAAATGACTTATAGATCATTTACCTAAAGTATCAAAATAATCCAAAAAAATTCACGATTTTGACTATGTTAGTTTTCCTTTTACTGAAATTAATGTCAACTTTAAATAAAAAGGAAGCACTTTGAGTCATATCGATCACACCATGTGTTGGGTTGAGGTTAGATTGATTCCAACAAATCCCAAAGTCCCAAAAAATCCAAATTTAAAATGTAACAATGTTTCCATTTTCTTTATATATTGGGATACCAACACCACATATTGAATCAATGTTCTTAGGTGAAAAACATATCTCATTATTGAAAGTCAGAATATAAGAGGTAGCTCATGTGACCATTAAATCATTATAAGCCACCAAAATGGGAACATTATCTTCCTATAATCATCTATATTTCAACAACGAGAAATATTTTTTTCCCAAAAAACATCAAATCAATATACAGTGTTGGAAGTTCAAAAAATAAATGCAATGAATATGGAAAAATTGATACACTTGGAGAAAGAATCATTTTATCTCTTTTGTGAATTTTTTTATACAATTGATAGAAAAATATGACTTCCCAAAAAAATTTGAATAAAAATATATATATATTCGATAAAAATGATAAGGAAATTAACATTGAAATAATATATAAAATGATTACAAAATTAATTAAATAAGTTATAGTAATTTGACTTTTCATGATGGTTTTATGGATTCTTTATGACTTTCCTTGTTTTCATTATCTTAGTTGTTGGCTCTAAGTCCAATCCCTCTTGATCATGACATGCATCAAACAAACCACTCTAACTAAAACAAAATAATCCACTTGTATAAGAAAACAATTCATATATGAGTAATACCAAAAAGAAATAAATTAAACAATAATATGAAACAATACATTAATTCTATGTTTAATGATGTTACTATTCATACATTATTGACCATAGGGATATTCCAAAGGTAAAGATATAATGATGATAAAAAAAATGAAAATAGATCTCACCAAATAATAAATCAATGAGTAAGGATGATGAGAAGAAAATAAGATACATTGGATTGACACTTTGCATCATCTACGAGAAAGAAAGAATATCCTATTGGGTTCATTAAATATTTATTTATTACAATAAATAATTAAATAGACATAAGATATTCATTATCAAAGGTAAATGTTATAGATAATTCTCATAAGGGAAACTAAAAATTTGATTTTTTTTTTCAAACAATTTTAGTATTCTTTGAAGAAAATGGGTAATTTTTTTTAAGAAAATAATTACTCTACTATGGAAGGTGTTATCCATTAAAATCATCCAAAGTTGAATGTTATATGAAAATTTCATCCTCGTGAGATCATCTAATTAATAGTTGTCATTTTATTTTATTTTGTTTGGCACTCATCATCCATCTCTTGTGGACAGACACCTATGTAGCATGAAATACTCAAAGGTGTAGTCATCCATGTGATGACTAATACTCAAAGTAGTACAAGCAATATAAAAGAGATGGGGGAGGAGTCCCAACCAACAAAATTCAATAATAACTCTTCAGGAGATAAAACGGATAAGGATGACAATTTCAATCCATTGTGTTCAATAAAAGGGGTAATGCCTCTCATTTTTGATAATTACATAGATGGTAATCAGAGATTCTTAATGGTAGAACCAAAAGGAAATGTTTAGGAATTATATGTGTTTATATGTATTAAAGTAAAAAATACATAGTTTTTATTATATGTGATGAAATAAATTATGTGATTTTTAATAAATATTAATGAGTGGGTTATATTTCAAAGATCGTTATATTTATATCAACTATAACAAATATAAGAAAGGATAAAATCAATGAATAAAATTTCATTTGTTATTGGAAATATTCGGTGAAAAATCAAATGAGTAAGACTCTACAAAAAACATCATTTTTTCGAAAGTAGAGAATAAATAATTATGAGTGGCTGAAAAGGATGATAATTAGATCAAATATATGCATGAGGAGTTTGATTCAAATAATAATGATGTAACATGTGAAATTGATCCAAGGATGGAAGATGGAAATGTTATCATAACCATGAGGGTTTATAGTAATAAACTCATTGATAATGGAAAAGAGGGTCAAAATAAAGAATAGATAGTGTGTAAGGGGGTCTCGTGAATAAAATAAATTTATATTTATGATCGATTTACTCCCATAGCCAGGTTAAATACTATTTGAATTTTTGTGGCTATTTTAGTGAAAACATAGTTAAAAGTGTACCAAATGGATGTCAAATATATGTTACTAAATGTAGTTCTTAAGGGGAAGTATATATTGATAAAATAGATGATTTTACTATGGATGAAAATGAGATAAATTTATTCTAGTTAAATAATTCTTTTTATAAGATAAATAAAACACCAAGGACATGGTATTTGAGGTTGGATCAATACCTAAGAAAGTTTTGTTTTTAGAAATGTAGAGTTGATCACACCCTCTACATCAATAAAGATAATGATAAAAGTATTTTGGTACTCATATATGTTGAAGACATAATATTTGAGGATTTGAAAATTCACAATGTAATTTTATTGTAGATCATATGAGGTATGATATCAATATTTCTATGATTTGTGAAACATTTTCATTCATTTATAGGAAAATCAAGGAAATGATAAAACAATAATTTCACAATAAAAATATGAATAGAGGTTCCCATTTGATTTGTAATGGAATATTAAAAACAAATGACATTACCGACCACTATAGAGATGAGGTTTTTAAAAGTTGATGATTACAATGTGGTAGATGTCATGGAATAGAGGTATTGGGAGCATATTATACCTCAAAACAACATGACCCAATATTGGTTTTGATATATTTTAAGTTTCAGGGTACCAAGGTTATCCTAAGGAGAGCCATAGGCTATCAGGGAAGATGATACTTCAATATATCTAAAAAACAATGAATTTTGGGTTGTTTTATTATAGGATTGTGCAACAGGACTTATTGGGATACATGAATATTGGATGATAAGGTTCGATGGAATGCCAAGGGAAATTAGAGATATCAAAAAACTTGGATTTCATTTATGCCTTGGTTTCGTTCAACCCCTGAATCTCTCATGCTTTGGATTCATGCCTAAGAATAATTGGAGCCTTATTTAGAGCTTAGATTCAAGATTGGATTCAACAACAAGGAGTGCCGGCAGAATGGCACATACACAGAGAGCTTTGGATATAGAGAACTTATTCGTGATGGTTAGGGTTCGTAAAATAGATCATGACCCTTTTATCAGCACTTCTAAAAAATTGCACATAAAGATACATTTTATCAGCACTCAGCTAATAAGCATTGTTAAAATAAATATTTATCATTGTTTTTTAGCCCTAATAAAAACTTATAATACTTTTTTAAAAAATTAATTCTTTTAAAAAAATATTATTATTATATAAAATTATAATTCTTTTAATAATTATTTTCATAAAATAATAATTTTATAATTCTTTGAATATATAATTATTTAATTATAGTTATATAAATACTTTTTAAAAAATAATATTTATATTATTTTATATATTTATATATTTATATATATTTATAGTAAATATATTAATTATTTGAATAAATTTGTTATAATTTCATAATTATTTATTTATAATTATATATATTCTTTTTAAACAAATATAATTTATTGAGTTTTATTTATAAATTTATAAAAACTGTAAATATACATTTATTAATGTTTTTATTTATAAATATTTTTTTACAATTTTATTTTTGACATTATTAATGAATATTTAATCTTAAGTGCATGCATGTTAAAAATGAGTTGCATTGATTAATTAAAAATATGTACAATATTGAAAATTTGGATAAGTTTTATTAATATAAATATTTAAAAAATGGATATATATTGAAATAAATATGAATAATTATTGAAAATATTAAAACATAGTAAATAAATATATGTAAAATAAATAATATAAATCGATTATATTCCCAAAAAATATATTTGTGTCTCTGTGTGTATATAAAAAAATCATTAATTACATATATGTGAAATCAATATAATAAATTTTATCTATGCTAAATTGAAAAGTAAAACAACATTCAATTATATCCATTTCTTGATGCAATTAGTCAGTATTTTTAATTTATATTAATTTTAAATTATAAACAAGTATTCACTAAATATATTACTTTTTAATATAAATCATGAATAATATTTTGTATTATATAAATCATAATTATGTATATTCATATTTATCTATATATTTAATATATACTATTTATTAATATTTTCAATAATTATTTAATTAGTAAAATGTTTAATATTTTTTGCAATTTACTTATTTATAATTTTAGATTGTTTAATTTTTATTTTAAATATATCTATATATTTAATATATTCTATATATAATTTTTATATATTATAATCAATTTATTCATTTTTATAAATAATTATTTAATTAAAAAATTAATATTATTTTGATAAAAAATTTCTATTTTTTAATTAATTATTTCATTTTATACATACTTTTATCAATGCTAAAAAAGTGCTGATAAATAATTCCTTTATGGGCGCTAAAAAAAGCATTGATAAAGGGTGTCCTTTATTAGCACTGATAAAGGAAAGCTTCTATCAGCAATAAAAAAATGTGTTAATAAAGGTTGCCTTTTATCAGCACTGAAAAAAATGCATCGATATAGGATGCCTTTTATCTGTGCTAGAAAAAGAAGAACTGATAAAAGGAACACTTTATCAGCACTTGTTTTAGAACTAATAGAGGGTATCTTTATTAACACTTTTTTATAGAACTGATAAAGGTGAGAACTGTTAAAGACTTATTTTGTTGTAGTGATATATGATTACTACATGTGAGGTTGAAGTTCATAATGATGTGGTGTTAGGTACTTTGATAATAACCTTTGATTTGGTTAATTATTTATCTGATTATGGATCTTTACACTCTTTTATATCTTCCATGTTTTCTAAGAAAATTAGATACTTCCCTTGAACCTTAAGAAGGTAGTTGTGAGTCAAGACTCCTAGTGAAAACCTTTTTGGAACATGGATAAGTTAGTCAACTCCTATTATCACACATATATGTGACCTTTTTGAAAAAATATATTATTATATCTATGGTTGTCTTTTATTTTATCCTTGGTTTGGATTTGATTTCAAATTATAATGTGAAAATTTATTACCAAGAGAAGGAGATTATGATGCATGGTAGAGATATGGAATATCTTGTCCATATGGGTGGTTGCATCATCTTAATCAAGTTTAGATCCACCTCCAATAGCTCTCCTTAATGAATTTCTTAGAGGGGAAGAGCATATGAAACTTATGAATGGGAAAGGTATCCAAATAATAAATCATACACATATTTTTCAGGAATACTTTGATGTGTTTCCTAATGAACAATCTAGACATCCACCTCAGCATAATGTTTAGTTCTCCATTAATCTCATCCCAAATGGAGAACCTATATTAAAGACTACCTATAGGATGGCCATTGAGGAATTAGTGTAACCGGAGAAATAATTGTAATATTTATTTGATAAGGGATTTATATAACCTAGTTTTGAAACCATGGGGATTCTATGCTATTCTTGTGAAGAATAAATATGGGTCTACGAGATTTTATAGTGATTAATTTTACATCGATGTCATTACTATAAAGAACATGTATCTACCACCCCATATTGATGTCTTTTTAATCAACTACAAAAAGATCAATATTCTTAAAACATGTATCATTGTTCAGGGCATCATCAATTTTTAAAAAAAATGAATATATTCTCAAAACGGTATTTCATATGAGGTATGAACATTCTGAATATATAATAATTACCTTTACATTAAGTAATACACTCCCTATTTTTATAGATCTGATGAATAGGGTATTCTAATATTATCTTGATAATCTCATAATTGTATTTATTTATGATATCTTAATACTCTCTAAAATTTTTGATGATAATAAGAGCCATTTTTGAATCATTATTTAGAATCATAAAGAAAAACATTTATGTAGAAAAATTTGAAAAAGTAAATTTTATCATTATGAAGTTCCTTTACATGCTCATGTTTTCTTTATGGATAGAATATCAATTGATCCTTCAATGAAAAAGATTTTGATGAAATGGCCAAATCCAATAGATATATTGGTGGAACATACATTCCTTGGATTAACAAGATACTATAAAAAATATTTACAACATTTAAATTGATTAGATAACCCATCAATCAATTTTAATTATAAAGGGTTATGTTCATATGGTTAAAATACTATAAATAAAGGTCATAATAACTAAAGAGGATATTTTACAATGCACCTATATTGACTTTAGCATCAGTAAGGGATGTATTGGTGATATATAGTGATTTATCAAAGATGGGACTTGGATGTGTCATTTTTTATAATGATAAAGTTGTTTCCTATAATCAAGGAAGTTAAACAGCCATGAACAGAAATATCCAACCCATGATCTTGTGTTGGAATCTATAATCTTTACATTTAATATAAGGATGCATAACCTTTATGATGAAATATATGAATAATATATATATTATAACAGTTTTAAATATATATTCTCCTAGAAATGGTCTTACATTAGGCAATGGTGATGGATAAAACTACTCAAGGATTATGATTTCTCAATACAATGTCATCCTGGGAAGGAAAATAATATTTTCGTTGGATTCAGTAAGAAATATCATGTAATTTTGACTAAAAAGGATTATAAAATATCATATTTTCATGGATTTAGTATTGTCATATATGGGAATCATTTTGTAACGTGAAACATAACATCCATTCCAAATGATTACCAAACTATACTTATTATAGAAAATAAAAAGTTCCAAACATGATGATATGAATATTCGAAATAAAATCCAGGCCATGAATGATGATAATTTGGATGATTTTATCAACGAATATGGTATACTGAAATTTTGATAGATCATATGTGTTTCATCCATTCCAAAGATGAAAATTGAATTATTAGATAAATATCATTTTGTAAAAATGATTTATGATCCCCGGTAGGATAAAAAATGTATCGATATTTGAAAAGACATTTTTTTGGGATAATATGGAATGGTAAATTGCATACTATTTATATATATGCTTTGTTTTTTAGAAGGTAAAGGTTAAAAAAATATCTTATAGTATCCATGCAACATCTACCAATTCTTGTATGGAAATGGGATGATATTATTATGAAATTTGATTCTAGGTTTCCAAAAACTCTTATAAATAATTATTCCATATTTGTTATTTTTTATCACTAAACCAATTCCTCACATTTAATCACCATAATGAAATATCTTCCTCTTGATAACCTCACACTACTCTATATTAATGAAGTTATTAGATTTCATGGTGTGCCTATTTTGACTGTATTTGGTCAAGACCCATGGTTTATAACAACATTCTAGAAGAGCCTATAGAAAGACCTGGGCTCCAAGATATATTTGATAACTATTTATCATCCTGAGATATATGGACAGTACAAAAGGAGTATCCAAACATTAGAAGGCATGTAGAATTTGATCTCACTTGACATTTAAGGTATGTGTGGTTAGTATTTACCTTTGGAGGAATTCACATATAATATTAGCTTTCATTCAAGCATTCAAATGAAACCACGTGAAGTGTTGTATGGGGGAAATGTCATGAAAAACTTTTTGGGATGATGTTAGTGAAAGGAATATTCTATGTCCAAAACTTATTGAGGAGACAATGACAAAATTCAGAACTATTCAGAGTCATATTAATTTTTCTAAAAGTATAAAAAACAATTATACTAATAACTTAAGGAATGATTTTTAATTTTAAGTAGGATATCATTTTCTATTGAATTTATTTCTATAGAAGGGTTCTATAAGGTTCAAGAAAAGGGAGACTAAGTCCAAATTACGTCAGACCATTCCAAATTCTTGAATTAATTCGAACTGGGGCATACTATATGGAAATGCCACCTAACCTCTATAAATTTCATGATGTAATCTATATCTCTATGTTGAGAAGGTACATGAAATAAATGACACATGTTCTCACATATAAGGAAATATAATTGGATAATGATTTATCATACTCTAAAAAATTATATCCTGATTCCTTATAATAGAGAACAAGAATTGTGGAATTAGATGACTCAATTGGTGAAGGTGCTTTGGAGAAATCACAAAATACAAGAGGTAACATGGGAACAGTAAGAAGTTATGATGAATAACTAACCAAATATATTTATGAGGTGAAATTTTGGAAAACTTTTAGGATACAATTTTGGTATGAGGGAAGAATGAGCCACTCGAGTTTCAATTATTATAAGTAAGCCTTTTATTCTAATTGAACAATGCCATAATATATATGGATTTATTAAATATTGTGATTAAAATATAAAATATAAAATTTTATAAATATAATTTGATTAAATTAATTTCATTTCTTAATTTATGATTTCAAAATTATCTTAGGATGAATTTTTGAGTTTTTTTAGAAATAGTTTATTTTTTGGTGAATAGTAAAAATGCAGATTTTACAAAACGACCAATTTTATGAAATTATCAAAATATAATAATATCATTAAATTTTAAAAATCTTTTTTATGAAACCCAAATATATTTACTAAGTAATATATTTCATGTAAAAATATTATTTTCAAATTAGAAATATATTATTATCATTTTTTAAAATCTAATTAATCTTTTTATTTAAATAAAATAAATTAGTTCTTCACTATTAATTATGTATTTACAGTGTTATTTTATTTTTTTATTGTTTTTTAAAGAAAACAATTTCTCCTTTTATTTAATATAATCCAATTAATTACATTTTAATCAATATTTTACATTATGTTTCTATACAGTATTTTTTTCCTAAAACAAACATTTTCCTAAAAATGATTTTTTATTGAATTTTTTGAACATATATTAAATGTAATTTTTACAAATACTCGAAATTGAATCTTAAAAAATGTATTAAAAATTTATAACCAAAATAATTTATAAAAAATTCTACTTAATTTTTTTTTATAATGAATTGTAACCATGGTTGATATTTAACACTTTGGATAAGGGAAATGAGTTAAAAGGGTTAAAATAAAGGGATAAGGCTTCAGGATAATAGAAATCACTTACTTAAAACTCATTGGTTTTTTTTATTTCTATATTCCACTTATCATATTCAAAAATATTACAAATCTACTTAACTTGAGTGATACATATATTATATAATAAGGTTTTATGTATTTATAAGTTTTTCAGCCACCTCACTTATAAAACGGTCCCCCTCTCTTATCTTCTCCACACAACATGAGAAGCTTATCTCAATACATACCTACCTAAATTACATTAAAACACCTTTACCCATTTACTATAGGTTTTTATCTCACTAAAATACCATTTCATTAAATATTAAGGTGTAAAAAAGGAGGTCACCAAAATAAGTTGTATATGTTCTTATCGATATATTTCAAGTTTGTTTCTTCTTAAACCAACTCAAAATATTAAAAACATATTAAAATAAATAAATCAGTATGTTATGAATAATTATATTTTTAATGTTAATTTTGAATCCATTTTATATCACATTTACATCATATGGAAAAAGAAAACATTGTTTGTGCGTACATACGACCTACCGTCTCTACATAGTAGAGTAATTCATTTTTCATTGTTATTTAACTTGGATGGTTATAAATATTGAATTAATGATATATATAATATTTATCATATTATTATTATTATTTAAATATAATATATCATCTACATTTTTACACTTTCATACGCTGTAAAATGATAATGTCACTCATGCGTTCGTGTGGGATAACATTTTGATAAAGCGATGTCATCCATTTTTATATTAGCACCATGAATGGTAGATTCTAAAATTTTATATAATGAATAAAAACTATATTAATGAATTTATTAAAATCTTGGTGAAAATGGAACCATTTCATAACATGTTTAAACATGAATGGTACACCAAAGTAATTTTGGAGAAATTGATCGAACAACCATAAGTGGTCGAAGTAAGCAATTACTAATCAATGGAATAATTTAAAATGATTATAAAATGAAAATTAAATAATGAATATATATGAAACAACATATTAATGAAGTATCTAATAAATTTAAATTTATTATACTAGAATATTAAATACATACAACTAAGAGGAGACTAAAGGTAAGGTATTTATGTTACAACCTCATTTTTTCCGGATTATTATGTTTGGATTTATTTTGGGAAAATTATATAATACCAATTTATTAAAACCCATATATTTTATTCTAATATTAATATATCTGGGGTTTAAATTTTTATTTTAAATTTCTTCTTTTGTTGGATCCTAAATCAATAAGTGTGTTACATGTATTAGATTCTCTTTTTGAAAATCATGTTTAAAAGTTTCTATTCAAACTCTTTTTCATCCTTATCCTGGTTATTTTAAAATTTTCAAGAATATTATTATTTAAATTTAAATGATTGTTTTAATTTATTTTCAACCATATTTTAATCTATTAATATAGTTTTGAAATGAATATTCTTATCATTTTCCAAATGAGGTTATTTTTTACTTTTAACCAAAATTGTGTAATGAATCATTCTTTTAACGTTTACCACAATAATGAAATTTACCATCATCATAAAAATTATTTACTTTTGGTATTCCTTTAAAATTTTATATGGTTATTGCCAATGAAAATATTTTTGTCAATATTTTTGGATTTTTAATTTAAAATGTGATAAAAAGAAAGATTTATTATTTGCATAAATGAATGAAAATAATATTGAATTTGATTTATAAATTCATTATTAAAAAAGGACCCAAGGAAATTATTTTTTCTATTTCACTTATATTTTTTTCTATTTCTTGAAGGATTGGTTTTACTAAAATTCCTTCATTTTTGATGAATTAATATTCTTCTTCCATTATTTACTTATTTATTTTTTTATGGATATTATCTTTCTCTTGATCAAATTCCCAATCACTCATTATTATTTCATTGGAAATTATTTTCTCCCACACATCCATATTTTAAGTATCATGGGTTTATATGGAATAATTTCAACCATTTTTATGTTGTCTTAACTTTGTACCACTTCTATATAAGATGATAGTTGAAAAATCCGTCTAAGAATGTTATTTCATCAACTTGACAGATATTACATATCCATGATTCAATGCGAATAAATGTTGACTTATAAGGAATTTTTAGGAATAAAATATATTAAAATTTTAATTTATGATGAATTAATATGATGTAAAATTTATGGGTGGGACCCATTTATAGATATCCCCTTGATGCATTGATATGTCTCATGAGATAAAATAGCATGCATGTCATGTTATATGGGTATTTGGTTTACACCCACCCATTTATTAAGAATGTCTTAGTTGAAGAATTGATGGGTGGATTCATGATACCATGGATGAGACCTTAATGGTAAGATCGCGAATGTGTGGATTTATGCATTTCCTTTATTAATAATTCATATTCCATTATCCATGTGATTTTTTGATGATATTTTCTTTGGATATACATTGAACTCAAGTTATTTAGTGAATGGAATATATTTTTATGATCAAATTTTTAATATTTATTATGCCTTATTTAATCATGATAGATTCCACTATACATAACCCTTACTGATCATCTGACATCAATCTTTATTTGTTTTCCTTTCCCTGTGATACAAAGGATTATATTTTGAATTATTTCAAGGAAGAAAGAATATTTCATATGACATGGTTTTATATTTCTAATCTAATATAGAAATAAAATATGTATCTAGTTTTCCAAGATAGATAACTAATCAATCCAAAATTTTGAGATCCCTTGAATCCTGTACCAATGTAATAAAGTAAATAGAATCTCTAGGATACAAGATTTGGGTTCGTTACACCTCATCATCTTTATATATATCCCACATACAAAAATCCATCTCTTTTTTATTTTAATAATACCATGTGACTCAAAATTTATCTATATTAGAGTCACTTTAACTGTCACAATGTGGTAGAAAAGTTTCCATATTATTCTTTATCTCAAATCCTAGTAACTCAACCATCACCTTGTTCATGGTCTAACTGACTCCATGACCATCCACCATTTCTAGCTCACACCAATGTTGTATAAGTTATAGATATTTGAAACATATCCTCATTATTGATCCTCGACACACTTTATGTATCCACTCAGTCTTTAAATAATCTTTATATCATCATCAAGAAGTAGAGACACACAACTCCAACATTTGTAAGGTAATTCACTCAAACAACACCAACAATTATCCAAACTCTTGTAGAACTAAAAAACCATTTCATAAATAACAGTAAAATTAAAATGAAATAAATATCATGATAAAATAATTTTATATATTATATAGAATATTCTCAACATTGTGGACCCATAGTTGAGATAAGGAACTAAGGATCATGGAAACTCTCTAAATTCACACTCAATGGTTTGAATCTTGAAAACATCACTCATTTATAACATCACCAATAAGGGAAAAAATATTCTTAATTAAGATAAATTTAGTGAATGATTTAATGGATACAATAAAATAGGATCAACTTGAACCCCTTATCTAGTTCTATCCATTAACAAACCCATCAAACATCATTGGATTAATTTCTATAAAAGGCCCATCCGAGGAATAACTTTCAATTATCTCTAAAAACTCCTACATAAAAAAGTAAAAAAAGTAAACATACTTGGGATTTGATCCAAATTTAAATTTATAACATTAATATACTATATTTATCATGAATATTATATACTAATTCAAAATTCCCAAATGTATGGCAACATATATAATTTTTATAATTAATGAAATAAAATAAGATATTTATTTTCAATGAATAATATTTTTAAAAATTAAAAATTGATATTGTTTAGGTTTTCATAGTCTCACAATTTCTATAGCGACTTGGGTTGTGGCCCTGCCAGACTTTGGAATATTCCTATTAATAATTACAGAGATAGGCATGGAGACTGCGTGCGATTCCGAGGCTCGGTGTGCCCAGATTTAAATTTATAAAAATATTAAGTATTTTTACACTATTCACGTGGAGAGGGTGTGTTATGTCTTAAAAGGTAGCTTAGAATAAGAATATGAGGGCACAGTTGTGTCCAAAGCATGTCGTTTACCATAGGTAGGGTTTAAACATTGTGGACGTGGGTCTGCTGTGAGAAAAGCCATCAGGGGCATTTTCGTAAATAAAAGGAAAAGTTTCTTTATGAGCGTCGGCTCGAAAAACTTCTGAACGGAGTCTCGGATCGCAATTATTAGACTATAGCAGAGTTTAGAACATTGTTTTTACCCAAAGGGCGAACTTACCTTTTCCTACATTGGGCGTGGGGTCAAAGGCGAGTCGGTCAGCGGAGTTAAAGGAGGCTTTATTTAAAAATAAAAAAAAAATAAAAATCCTCCACCCCCTTCTCTCCCACTTGGTACGCGCAGGACACCCCCCCCCCCTTCCTCCACTTTTCCAATGAATGAACGACCCACGAAGGAGCCGATGTCATCCGTTTTCGATGTCGATCGTCGGCAAATCGAGCTCCAGTGCGTCGCAGGCATCGTTCTGCACCCGAAGCTTCAGCGTTTTTCCCGTGAGGTAGGCGATTTGAGTTTTAACCCCCAATCCCATTTATGCTGTGTTTTTCTTTATTTTGAACTCTTATCAGTGTAGATAGGGTCCCGAGGGTCGTGAAGACATCTCTGGATTGAAAAACCGACCACCGAGGTGGTCCCGGCGGTCCACGGAAGACTCGCCGGCGCCGGCGAGCGGGGGCCGGCCACAGCGGGCCGGTGTGGCGAGGCAGAGGCGGCTACCGGTGGCGCGGCGGTGAGCCGCCCAGCGCGGCGGAGGTATGAGGTCCCATGGAGGGGCGGGATGCAGCGCAACAGAGGGCTGCCGGCCCGGGAGGGACGGCGGTGGCGGCTGCCAGGGCTGTCAGCGCGGGCCGGCCCAGGCTGGCCGGACAGGCCGGTTCAGGCTGGTCCGACCCTCTCTTAGTACCCTGGGGTTTCAAACCGCCGTATCATTCTCCCTAGAGATATGAATCACATTTCGTCTATTGTGACACAACCCTTGAAATAAGTCGAACCCATTGAGGTGGGTTTGGGAGTTTAATGTTTCGGGATCGGGGCTCGGGAGCTTGAAACTTCGAATAAAATATTAAAATTTTATTATTATTCAACTACGGGCAATTGTATCTTCTACCCGGAGGATCCGATTGACATGTCGTCAGTGGCGTTGAGACTCTGATGGTACGGTGGACTTTTCATGAGGGTTTTCGGGTGTTTTGACCAAGAACACGGTGTGGGCCCCTACAAGGTCATGTTTTGGAGTTTTCAGAGAAACGCAACTTTTCCGCTGGGTGTCCATTTTGGACAAACGAGTAGCCGATCTCATGAGATATTCCTAGGGGATCGCAATGGTGAAACCTACTTGACTAGTTTTGGGATTGTGGTGTGGGCCCCACCCGAGTTGGCTTTGGGGAATAGTACCTTTTCCATCGGGTGTCTGTTTGGGACGATCGAGAAGTCGATCCCGTGTTTTTTTCGAGGGGAGCACAGTGGTCTGATCTACTTGATGATTCTCGAGAACGTAGTGTGGGCCCCACACAGGCTAGCTATGGTGAATAGTTCCTTTTCACTAGTTGTCTGTTTTGGGCAAGTAAACAGCCTATCCTACGTGTTTTCCGTGTGGATCGCGATGGTGGCCTCAGTATTGGCCTTGGAGGTGCGTGGTGTGGTATTGTGGCAGGTCCCTCGGGTTAGCGATGTTTGGACTAGCAATGGTTGAGGGTACTCCCTTGGTTCATTCCTATGAGGGTTCGTACGGCATCAAAACCTTAGTATACATTTGTGATCCTCTCGATGGGTTGTTTAATCTGTTAGAGTTGTGGCATCCCTTCGATGGGACCAGAATGGGATCCTAAAGCATCGTTTCCCAAGATTGGGTTCATTGTATTGCTGTGACCACTTATCCACAGGCGGTGATCCCCTATCTAGCAGGTTAACCCTGTAGGGTTTCTGGCATCATCGGGAATATGATCTCATATACAGTGGGTCGTGCTCAGTAGAGTTTTGGCATCATTGGTTATATGATCCCCTACTCAGCATGAGGATTATAGTGGGGTTGTGGTATCATTGGTTATATAATCCACTACTCAGGATGAGGATTATAGTGGGGTTGCGGTATCGTTGGCTATATGATCCCCTACTTAGCCCATGGTTTTTGTATGGTTATGAAATTATTCATTCGCTCCCCTATAGCGCGAGATGTACCAAATAGGGTTTCAGTATCGTCATGACTGTTGTGACATGGGTGACAATCCTCTATCTGAGTGACCTGTTTCTGAAAAGTGCCAAATCAGGTTCTGGTATACCCCAGTAGATCCTAGGATTGATCCCCAATCTGTGAGATCTACGAATGACATATTGGGTTGTAGTATCTCCCAGTGGACCCTGGGAGTGATCACCTATCTTCTAGATCTTCATATACCGGAGTGGGTTCTGGTATCCTCTAGTGGACCCTAGGAGAGATCCCCTATCTGAGGAGTTTGGTGTTTATGTTTTTTCAATGAGGTTTCTTCAGTGATGATATCGGAGGAACGTGATCTCTCGGGTGAGCGTCTAAGATGTTTTTGTGGGACCTAATGGAGTATATCTATCGGATGAGTGTCATCTGGGATGACAGTGATCGTGGAGTGTGCTCCCCTGGTTGTGAACCCTTGCTGGTGATGAGGTCGGTACTTCATGTGGCTTGGTGTGTGGTTTGAGTATATCAGATAGTTCGTGGTGTATGTTTGGGAATACACATGAGCTGAGCTGACTAGTCATGTTTAGCCGAGGATGGTCTTGAGATAGAGTTCCCCTCTCATTTGGGTTCCCTCTGGTTGGGATGAGCTGACTATTGTCTTTCAGTTTCTTCCTTTTATTTTGGTGTTTTTTTGGTTCCTACTAAGTATTTTTATACTCAAATCTACACAGGATTTTCCCGCACATGTTTGTGTCTTTTGCAGGCTATAAGCCTATCGAGAGAGTCCCAAGAGGACCTGAAGCCGGTGGAACTGAGTGAGCGGGACTGACCGTGGAGTCTTACCAAAGTTGTTCTGAGGTGATTTCCGGTGGTGCTTTTGGCAGCATACCCCTTCTTCCGAGTAGGTTGGACGCTTTTTTGGTTTTCCTTTGGCGGGCCCTATTTTTCCGTTTTTGTACTATTGTTGCACTCTGGGTTTGGATAGATGTATGCATGCTTTTTCTTTTCAGTTTTATATATCTCTATAGTGTTGTATGGAGTTTTATGTGGGTGCGTGTGTACATGACCTTAGGATAATGTCTCCCTTGTGTGTGATAGCCAAGTCAGTGCTAGATGCCATCCCCTATCCTATTGGAGGCGAGCTTGGGGCGTCAAGGCTTGAACCTTGTTTGGTCGGGTCGTGATAGAGTGGTATCAGAGGATTTTCCACCTTTGGGATCTTAGAGAGTAGCTGGTCTTGTTGTGTGTTTGGTTTGGGCTGCATAGCTGTAGTGTTAGGATGTTTCGAGTTCGCCTTTCAGGCCAGGGACTCTAGTGTTGGTGCGGCGTCCGACGTATCCATTCACTAGGACTCTAATAACCTAATTTTCAACTCGGGATGTTTTTACACTGGTCGGGGGGAAATAATGGGACATGCATCATATAGGTTTGGGTTTTGGGTTTTTCCTTGTCCTTCTTAAGTCAACTCTCCAGATATACTCTTTGACCATGGTGTATCTTGATTGTATTTCAGGATGCCTCCACGGTGACAGCCAGTGAGAGTTCCGTAGTGGGATTGTGGTGAAGATCCTCCCCGTGTAGAGGCTATGGACCAGGGCACAGGTTCTGAGGCTGGACCTCCTGGTGGTCCGCTAATTGATCGACCACCTGTCGAGCAGCTGGTTGTGTCGGCAGTGCAGGATGAGGTTGTGTGCAGGCTGAATGCGCTGCACGAGTTCCAGAGGTAGTGACCTCTGAGGTTCTGGGGTGATCCAGACCCTCAGGCAGCTGATGACTGGCTCAAAGCAGTCACTCGAGTTTTCCGCCTGGTGGGGACACCCCCAGATCAGATGGTGGTCCTAGTGGCAAGTCTCTTGCATGGTTTGGATGGGCGATGGTGGAGTTTGGTGATGCAGTCCCACGATGAGGGTATGCTCACATGGGAAGAGTTTGAGCAGCTCTTCAAGGAAGCATTCTATCCGGTGATGCTGAGGTCAGTGCGGATTCAAGAGCTGCTGCAGCTTTGGCAGGGGGGCATGACTGTGTCAGAGTACTCATCAAGGTTTATAGACATGTCACGCTACTCCCTAGATATGGTTCGACACCCGTTCTTTAAGTCTCAGACCTTCGAGTAGGTCCTATGCAGATACATCTAGGCAGGTGTGGTTTCCTTGTGTCTTCCCACCTATGTTGGAGTGCTGGAGCGGGCCCTAGTGGTGGAGAGCATTCTGGCTAAGCAGATCCCCCTGTTAGTGCTGGGCACGTGAGAGCTGATACATCGTTAGTCAGATCAGCATCAGGTAGCCGACAACAGTCTCAGGGAACATGACATATGTGACGTTTCAGGAGGTGACCCCAGGATGGTGGATCTGAGGATCAAGGCTCATAGGCCAGTTTTGGTCAGTCATAGGAGAGGCGGTGTTATGCTTGCGACGGTCAGGGGTATCTTATTAGAGACTATCCGACCCATTGTGCTACTGAGAGGGAGTCGGTCGACAGACCGCCTTGGCAGAGGTTGCTTCTCAAGAAAGGAGGTCTGCAGGCCGGTAGACGTGGTGACAGAGTTAGTGCAGTATCAGGAGGTGGTAGGCGGTATCAGATTCCACCGCCACCACCCCTAGGTGGTCCACACTAAGCTCAGGGAGCTGGAGGGCGAGGGCAAGGACAACTGCGTACCCTAGAGTTTGTTGACCCAGAGGCTCCAAAGATGGATAGAGGTATGCCTTGTGACCTTAATACTTTCTGAAGTAGTTTGATATACATTGTTTAGCCGTACTCCTTCCTTTTCATTTTTTTCTTGAGTTTTGTTTAGGGTGTTGGTAAGACCATGTGTGGGTTTTTTTTGGCGTGCTTTGAATGCGTGAGGAAGAGGGATCCTTCCCCCACCGAGATGCATTTTTGTGATGCAATTATAACCGTGTGGGCGAGTCAGTACCACCCAAATCAGATAGTGTTGAGGTGTGGTGTATGAATCCCACTGACTTATGTGTTTGAGCAGGGGTGTTTTTTGGTGAACTTGCTGGCATGGGAGATCCAGTTGAAAGCTCAGTTTCTTTCCTTATGTTTATGGATTTTTGAGGACAAAACGTTCTAAGGCGAGGAGGATGTAGTGACTCAGGGTATGGCCCTGTCAGACTTCGGAATATTTCTATGAATAATTCCAGAGCTAGGCGCGGATACGGCGTGCGATTCCAAGGCCCGGTGTGCCTGGAATTAATTTTACAAAAATATTAAGTATTTTTATACTATGCACATGACATGGGTGTGTTATCTTCTAAAACATAGGTCAGAATGAGAATCTAAGGGCATGGTTTCATCCAGAGCATGTCGTTTACCCTAGGCGTGGTGTAAACATGGCAGGCGCGGGCCTGCTGTGAGAAAAGCCACCAGGGGCGTTTTCGTAAATAAAGGGAAAAGTTTCTTTATGAGCGTCATCTTGAATAACTTCTGAACGAAGTCTCAGATATCAATTCTGAGCCTACGGTTGAGTTCAGAACATCATGTTTACCCTAATGGTGACCATACCTTTTCCTGCATCGGGCACGGGGTCAAAGGCGAGTCGGCCGGCGGAGTTAAAGGAAAATTTATTTAAAAAATAAAAAATAAAAATCATCCACCCCATTCTCCCCCACTGGGTATGCGCAGGTCACCCCCCCCCCCTCCTCCTCTTCGCCGATGAACGAATGACCCATGAAGGAGCCGATGTCAGCCATTATCGATGTCGATCGTCGACAGATCGAGCTCCAGTGCGTTGCAGGCATCATTCTGCACCTGAAGCATCGGCATTTCGCCCGCGTGGTAGGTGATTTGTGTTTTAACCCCCGATCTCGTTTATTCTGTTTTTTTCTTCATTTTTAACTCGTAGCAGTGTAGATGGGTCTCGAGGTTCACGCTGACACCTTCGGATTGAAAAATGGACCACCGGGGTGGTCCTGACGGTCCGTGGAAGTCTCACCGGCGGCCGGCCACGGCCGGCCGGCACGGAGATGGGGCGGTTGCCGCCTGAGGCACGGTGGTGCGCCGCCCAGTGTGGCAGCGCGCCGCCCAATGCGGCGGAGGGCCGTGGTCCTGTGGCTAGGTGGGCCGCAACACGATAGAGGTTCATCGAATGGGGCGGCCCAGCGGCGGCGGTGGCCGGGTCGGCCGGTGCGGGTCGGCCCAGGCCAGTCCGCCCCTCTCTTGGTACACAGGGGTTTTTAAATCCTTGTATCTTGCTCCCAAGAGATCTGAATCACATTCCGTATATGGCGATGTGACCCTAGAGATAAGGATAACCCTTTGAGGTCGTTTTGGGTGTTTAATGTTTCGGGATCATGGCTCGGGATCTTGAAACGTCGAATAAAATATTAAAATTTTATTATTATTCAACTACGGGTCGTTGTATCTTCTACCAAGAGCATCTGATTGACGTGTTATCAGTGGCATTGAGACGATGATAGTAAAAAGGAAATTGCTTGATGTTTTTTGAGTTTTCTAACCAAGAACAGAGTGTGGGCCCCATGAGGCCAGGTTTTGGCATTTTCAAAGAAATGCAACTTTTCTACCGGGTGGCCATTTTGGACGAACGAGTAGTCAACCCCATGCATTATTTCGAGGGGATCTCAATGGTGCAATCTACTTGACGAGATTCAATATCATGGGGTGGGCCCCACCTGGGTTGGCTTTGGTGAATAGTACCTTTTTCACCGGGTGTCCGTTTTGGACGATCGAGTAGTCGATCCCGTGTGTTTTTTCTAGGGGATCACAGTGGTCCGATCCACTTGATGAGTTTTGGGATCATAGTGTGGTCTCCACACGAGCTAGCTATGGTGAATAGTTCCTTTTTCACCAGTTGTCAATTTCGGGAAAGTAAACATCCTATCCTGCATGTTTTTCCATGTGGATCATGATGGTGGCCTCATTATCGGCCTTGGAGGTGCGTAGTGTGGCATTGTGACCAATCCCTCAGGTTAGTGACATTTGGACCAGCAGTGGTTGAGGGTACTCCCTTGGATCATTCTTATAAGGGTTTGTGAGGCATCACAACCTTAGTATATGTTTGTAATCTTCTCAAAGGGATGTTTAATCTTTTAGAGTTGTACCATCCCTCTAGTGGGCCCGGAGCGGGATCCTCTAGCATCGTTTCCTTAGATCGGGCTCTTGGTATCGATGTGACCACTTATCCACGGGCAGGGATCCCCGGTCTAGCAGGTTAACCCCGTAGGGTTTTTGGCATCATCAGGAATATGATCCCCTACACAGTGGGCCATGCTCAGTAGGGTTGTGGCATCATCGAGTATATGATCCCCTACTCAGCATGAGGATTATAGTGGGGTTGCGGTATCGTTGGTTATACGATCTCCTAATCAGCATGAGGATTATAGTGGGGTTGTAGTATCGTTGCTTATACGATCCCCTACTCAGTGCATGGTTTCTCAAGGGTTGAGGAATGATTAGTTCGATCCCCTACTGCGCGAGATGTACCAGATTGGTTTTCAGTATCGTCATGACCATCGTGACATGGGTGATGATCCTCTATTTGAGTGACGTTTTTCTGAAGAGTGTCAGATCGGGTTATGGTATTCCATAGTGGATCCAGGGAGTGATCCCCTATCTTTGAGATCTACGAATTCCAGATCGGGTTGTAGTATCCCCCAGCGGACCTTGGGAGTGATCCCCTATCTGTGAGGTCTTCATATACCGGGGTGGGTTCTGGTATCCCCTAGTGGTCACTAAAAGCGATACCCTATCCAATGAGTTTGGTGTTTATGTTGTTTCAGCAAGGTTTCCTCAGTGACGATATTCGAGGAGCGTGATCTCTCGGGTGAGCATCTAATATGTTTGTGTTGGACCTGATGGAGTGTATCTCCTGGATGAGTGTCATCTGGGAAGACAGTGATCATGGAGTGTGCTCTCCTAGTTGTGAACCGTTGCTGGTGATGAGGTCGGTACCTCATGTGGCTTTGTGTGTGGTTTGAGTATATCTGATAGTTCATGGTGTATGCATGGTCACACACCTAAGTTGAGCTGACTAGTCATGTTTAGCTAAGGATGGTCTCGATATGGAGTTCCTCTCTCATTTGGGTTCCCTCTAGCTAGGATGAGCTGATTATTTCCTTTCAGTTTCTCCCATCTATTTTGGGATTTTTGTGGTGCCTACTGTGTATTTTTATACTCACCCATGCACAGGCTTTTCCCGCACGTTTTTGTGTCTTTTCCATACCACAGGCCTTTCGACGGAGTCCCAAGAAGACCCAGAGCAGGCGGAGCTGAGTGAGCGGTACTGACCGTGGATTCTAATCGGAGATGTGATGAGGTGCTTTCCGGTGGTGCTTTTGGCAGCGTATCCCTTCTTCTGAACAGGTTGGCCGCTTTTGTGGTTTTCCTTCGATGGGCCCTATTTTTCCCTTTTTGTAATGTCGTTGCACTCTGGTTTGGGATAGATGTATGCATGCATTTTCTTTTCAGTTTTATATATCTCTACACTATTTCATAGAGGTGTATGTGGGTGCTTCTGTACAGGTACCTTAGGCTAATGCCTCCCTTCTGTGTAATATCCTACTCTGCGCTAGACGCCAGCCCCTGGCCTATTGGAGGCGGGCTTGGGGAGTCGGGACTTGAGCATTGTTGGGTCGGGTCGTCACAATTTCCATATACATCATATGCATATCACTCGTATCTATTAAATCCAATGAAATATTTATACCTTTTTTACTATCTATATATATGAATTCTTCTGGAAAATTAGTTTTTAAAATTCAATTCCTTCAATAATATTAATATATTCTAAATATATTAATTTATAACACCTTATAAAACTAATTATTTGAGTTACATGCCCAAATATAAAATAAAATTCTATCCATGCATATACAAATGAATCCCAAGAATAACTTATATCAAACCCTTGCATGTAAAGGCTTTACATCACACTAAACCAAAATTCCCATAAGATAATGAATGAGTTATTGGGTATTTGGATCCCACATTTCTTAGATATGTCTGAATGACCCAAACCAGTGATAATTCCATCCCAAATTACCACTATTAATGGATAAATAATCTAGAGATACCTTAATTCCAAAACAAATTCTATACATAATATAGCTAAATTAAAGTCAATAATTTATATTTAATTCCTAACAAAAATTAAAAATCATGGTCATGGTTGAATTAAAATAAATAATTTTTTACCTCCCAAGAATATAAATCTTATAAGAATGGTCTGAAAGCTAGCAGAATCAATTTAAATAATTTAAAAAAAATCTTAAAACATAATAATATAAAATATTTATATACATTAATTTCAAATAGGTATTTCAAAAATAAATAAAGAGTTAAAGTATTTAACATGAGATATAATAAATTTAGACAATTATAATAATTAAAAATACATTTTTTATAGTCTAATGGAACATATATTTAGCATTGGCCCTTTGGGTGCATGATAAACAATGTTTTTGAAGATTTATTTTGGAAATTTTTTAAAAACTATGAAAAAAAACATAGTGTGGTTTCAATGCCCAAGAAATTTTAGACAATGAATTAATCAAAGGTCCCACTGTGAACCATGACATAGTTTGTAAGCATAAGTCATTTATTGTGACAAACCGGGTTATGTTTCCACCTAAATCGACACCCAACCTGACTCTCCATTGACCTAAGGAGGGTCCCCAGTCCCCTCAGGTTGACAAAAAGTATCATAGTCATCACAAGAAATTGTTAGAGATAATTGTTCATTGATAAATATAATTTAAACCATAAAATAAATCTATTATTATTCCAACATAACTTATCAGTAATTTGGGCATCCATGCCAAAATAAAAAAAAACGTAAATTATATAAACATAAAAAAGATATAACATATGAAGGAATAAATCACTCAGCTCACCCTCCAACTTCTTTTATAAAAACAACCCCTTCTTTTGTTGAATCCTCTATAGATATAGTTTCTTCACTAATAACCATAACTGAAATCAAGAAACTACCTATGTTTTTGAAGCTAATAAAATTATAAAAATAAACTCTAACATGCCTAAACAAAAGATCTCATTTGACCTTTGGTTACTCTCCATCCAATCTCATATCCCATTACAAGATTCAAATCAAGAACCTATAAAAGGAAACTTGGTCTACAGAAACAGAGCGGTGAGAGTAGGGTGTTTGTTCAACATCTCAGTAGGTACATACCAAAATTTCTAGGCTTTTATAATCTCAAATAAACCAAAAAAATACTACTTTAAAATAAATTTAGAATTTAAATTTTGTAAACGTGTTCCTAAAAACCAAACACCACAATCAACAATATTTCTAAAACTTCCATTTCTTTTTTTAAATGATAATAGTCACATAGAAATAATTTTCTTGTCCTGAGACTCCTTTATCAAAAACATTCATTTATAAATCAATTTTTTTTAAAAAAAACCATCCCATATGAAACATGCCTTTAAATACCCTTTTTTATTACATTAAAATGCTATAAAAATGAGAAATCGATGTTCTGTAATTAAGTAAGAATAGAAATAGTAAATAAAAAATATTAATAAATGGATAAAATTCAAAAAAAAAGTATATAGAAAATATAAAAAAGGTAAATAATAAAATTCACAGCATCATCCATAAAAGTGAGAGTGAGAGATAAATAGAATGCTATATTATAAGAATAAACCATGATTTATGGGAAGATTTTTGACCTATATGTTCTAAAGGTAACTAACTCTCTCAAGGAACACTATCCAGCTATGTGACCTAACAAAAAATACAACTACGTTGTCTAGAGGAAACTAGAAACAAAACATTTCTAGTTCTTCATGCCAAACTAGGTTAGCACCCATCATATTACTCACCTATCCAAGTTATCCCATATATCAACCAAAAAAAATCCATTTAGTAATCATTGTATCTAGTAATAATAAAATCCCACACTCAATAAAAAGAATTAACACTTATCCTTATATCAAAAAAACTTTTGAAATATCACCTAAAAACAAAATATTTAACTTGAGTACATTTCATAAACATTTGGTAAGCTCAAAAAAATAGAAAAAAAAATCATTTAAAAGAACCAATATGAAAAATATATGAAAACCAAAATCAATATGAGAATGACCAAAATATTAAACATTCATAATGTATGTCATAGCTCAACATGTGGAGTTATTTTATTTCATTATTTTATTATCTTTTAGTCATTTTGGTTGAGGTTTGGTTTGATCCCTGGTTTTAATTTTTGAATTTTTGATGTTCTAGGTGAGTTTTTGGCTTTTACATGGTTTAGGCACGGTTTATGGAAACTATGTGCCCTCACCCAGGTAACTGTGTGGATTTTTTGGGGTCCAAAGGTAATACAGAAGGGTTTTACATGGTTTGGAAAATTATACGGAAAATGTGAATGAGGTTATATCCATTTGAATATTGTCTACCACACAGTTTGCACATGGTTTAGAAAATACTGTGATCTTCCCAGTTTCTTATAAATTTTAAATTACATGTTTTCCCTCCCTTATTTTTATCCCCTTTTAGGGTTACTTGCACTTGGGTTATTTTTTACGCTTGAAGGGATCCCCCTAGACCTATCCCCTTGGTTATCCTCCCCCCATGGATGCATCTCCAAGTTTCCATGGTGTGTTTCTTAGGGTTTTTTCCATTTTTCTCCTCGTTATCTTCTACTCTATTAATTTCCTGGTGTTTCCCTGGTGGGTTCTTGGTTAGAAATACCCTAAAAACTTGTTTAGATAAGTTGGAATGTTTTTTATTTGGGTTTAGTGTGTACGGATTGTTCCTTGGGCCTATTTTTCCTTCCCTTGAAGTTTCTTTGCATTCACATGTCATTGAGGTAGGTGTTTCCATCTATTTCTTTTTGATGAATTCCATTTCATGGTTGGATATTCCTAAATATTTAATGAATGATTTTTTTATGATTTTGATGTGTTTTTTTTGGTTTTTTTGGTGCATTCGTGTTGGTGGAATTCAGTGTAAATGGTTTTAAAAGAGATTCTCTAAATACGCTTATGTATATATGCACTCAATATGTTTGATAAAATTCCATGTGAAAATTTTAGATGAAATTGGGTATTTTTAGCATGTTTCTACCATGGTTATATTTTTATGGTGAGCATTGATTATGATATGAGCCTTATGTATGGATTGTAGTGAATTTCATGGTTTTGAACTTATGTATATCTAGTTATGTCGGTGGTAAAACTTTTATAGTTTATTTAAAAATGATTTTGGGTAATTTCATGGAAACATATGGTGTGCCATTGGATGTAGGCACATCCATATGTGCAAGAGGTGAATGTATGGATGTGCCAAAAAATTATAATGGCCATTTTTAATTTAAAACATGGTTTTGAAAACACGCAACCTTTCCACCTCCCCTCTTTATGAATATCCTTGAACCCTGCATGTTTTATAATTGGTTCATAGTCATAAAGTGGAATGAATGTGATTTAAAATGTTATGTTAAATATTATGGCTTGTTTGGTACCTTATAAAATATGGTTTGTTTATAAAATATTTTAAATCCCATATGGCATATTTAAGTATGTTATGTGTTATCACATGGTCTTGAAGTGGTGTTGGAGATGGAATCATATTTGAAATATAAGTGCATATTTGGATTGTGAACATGGAAGTGGTGTTTTATATTTTTTAGGAAATTGTTATGAAACATTTTTGTATTGTATAAGAATTGATTATGTTGAAGGCCTAGTTGTCACATTATAAGGTTTTGAAAATAAAATGTTATTTGAATGTACAACTACCTGGTTGGAATATTATCATGTTTTGATAAATGGATTGAAAGATCATGTGATGTGACACCCTATATAGCACTTGTGAAAGAATTTTTGTGAGATGGAAACCCCTATATAGTATTTCATGCTATATTTTTTCTTGTGGGTAGTGTTGGTGTTTGGGGTAGGTAGGTGTGGTGGCATCATGTATGGAGATTCACGTATGTGAGGGCCTCCTCCTTTCACTATGTACCATTACAATGAGTTTATTGGGAATATTTATATGGTCGAGTGATATTTTCATTTCGACCATGATTTGAACGGTTGGTACTCCCCTGACTATATTGATCTTGGTGGGACATTCCAATGGATTTGATAGTTAGAATTTTCAGTTGGTTATTGACTATAGAGTTACACCATATATAGGTAGTTGAGTCCAATCTGTGTACATCTAGGGATAGTTATATGGATTTTATGGAAACACCCATGGTTTCTATCTATATGTGCCTATTTATATTATGTTTCACTTGGTTTCTTTTTTATACTACTTATTTACATTCATCATATTTTTTTTATTATTTTGTTTGGATTTTAGTTTGGGATATGGTTTTTAAATGGTAATCCATTTTGAAAATTTTGATGTGGTTTGTATTGTTTTGAAAAAGGAAAACTATATTGGTTTATTAAAATAAAAAAAACTTTTTTTATATTTGTATTCCAAACTATTGTGTGTGGAATATTTTGGGAAATTAAAAGTATGGACTCTATTTTGATGAATTACTGAGGTGTTTATGATTAGACACTACTTATTCCACTCGACATTGGTAGACCCAAGAAATTTTGTAGGTACAGGTTTTTGGATTGGTTGCTATCATTTTGAGCAGACTGGTCTTGATATTGGTGTTGCCCAAGTGGTCACTTGGAGATCATGTAGAATGGTTCATCCTCATTTTTTTATTCAGTTTCCATTTGGTTTTTCAGTTTTTGTATCTGTATGAGTTTTTATATTTATTGAGCTTCAATTATTCTTAGTACTTCTTATTATTCAGTTTATTTTGTCTGATCCTTTTTTTTTGAAAAATCATTCCCATAGTGATTTTATTGATTCCCTACACTTGTTTCCTTCCCCTAGGAATCGAGAATGCTCTTTTGTACATGCCTCTAACCAGGTCGGATGTTGGGTTGTTTGTAATACTAGCTTGTTTCATGAAGAAATGGTATCAGATGATTTCTTTATTATTTGGGGTGTCAAGTATATCGAGACTAGGATTACCATGACTCAAGAGGTAGGTACAAAAATGACATCATGAACCCTTTCCCATTATGATCCTTGAGTTTCTATGGGTATTCCTGGATTTGAGTCATTTGTATTTATTTTGGATTAAGGGATGACAATTGAGATTATTTAGTGTCATGTCACAATCTCACATAGAGTAATGACCCTTGTAGAGTTGTAATAAATGGCTCAAGGTTCTCATAGTTGTCTATTATTTCTTGGGAAATGGTCCACTAACCAAGTCTCTAGGTTATCAATGGCCACTAGTTCGTCATTTCGGTGGTTTTTTGTGATTTTTTCATTTTGGTTGCTTTTTTCTGGTTTGATTGGATTCTAAAATGGAATTTTTTTGGAAAAATGTTTTTTCATATGAATATGTATGTAGGGAAATATATTTTTTCAAAAATAAAAATGATTTTTGGAATGGTTTTTATTATGAAATCATAATTTTTTGTTTGAGTTGAATTGACATTTTGGAAGGTTTGGATAAATTTAAAGTGGGTTAAGTGTTTGGGTTTGATGAAAAATGGAATGTGTGACCTTTGGTACTTATTATGAATGTTCACATGTGTGTGGGTGTGTATGGAAGGTGTTTGTGGGAGCTCATTCATGTATAATATAAGTGGAAGTGTATGTACACATATATAATGGTTTGTAGGATTCCATGGATGAGTTTTTTTTTAATTCAAACTATTTTAGGATTCATTTTATTTTGAAAAGTGCATTCTTGTATTTTGGAAAATGGAATCCAGTATTTTAATAGTGACATTTGAAGAATGTCATTTTGGAAAACTGAAATGGAAATGGTGATTTTGAAAAGAGTATCTTTGGTTTGTTTATGATGTTTGGATTGTGATCCCATTTTTTTAGCTCAATATGTTCATTTTTTGTATGTATTGGGTTAATGTTGTGCCTGTTTTTGTGGAATTTGTGTCATTCTAAACCTAGCCCCCAAAAAGGTCCCCAATGTATCTAGAGGTTCTTTCCCAGTTTCGAGTTATTCTCAATTTTTTCCTTTCTTTCACGGTGATAGTGGTCTATTGGAGGTAGTGGAATGGCTTGGAGAATTTGTGAGTGTATTTCAATACATGGAATCTCCAAAATATGTGAGGGTTCATGTTGTTCCATGTTTGTTTAATGGTCCATATTTGGAAAGTTAAGGTGATTTCTCTATCATAAATGCCGGTTAGGAAGATGTGGGAGGTTTTTAAGACCACATTAATCTGATGTTTTTTACCTGAGGAGGTGAAGACGAATAAAGATGAAGAGCTCATGAATGTTAAGAAAGGTTAGTGAAAATTGAAGGCTTATGTTTAGAATTTCAAGGAGCAGGTTTCATTTTCTTTATAAATAGAATCATATGATATTTTTAAGGCTTCTCTTTCCATAGTGGGTGTTTATCAAGAGATCCAGGAGTGATCTCTCTCTTCCAAAGATATTCATTTCTATATGTTGGTCGATGATTTATTTTTAACTGATTTGGTTTCCAGAGCACAGGCAGTTGGAAATCTGGTATCTCTTGTCACTCTTGAAGGTTACCCATCTGGCGAGAGGTGTAACTCAGAGAATCCTATTCCTATAGTGATTCCCTAATTGGTACCATCTTTTTTTCAACTAGACTATTCACTCATGTGATTCTAGTTTGGTTGGTTATGGTATTTGAAGATGTTGTGTCGTAATCCTCCAAAGACAATCCATCATTGTGGTCATTTGGGTCATATAGAAAAGTTTTATAGGAAGAATTGTCTAAATAATAAAAGTCTACATTTGAGGATGTTAACAACTGACTATGATTCAATGGATGATTCATTCATCAAGACTCCATCCACAATCCTTAGAGTTATGATCTTTCAAAATTAGGAATTATTGAGGGTGTGGAAAAACTTAGCCCATCTTTTACCTTCAATGTAGAGAGGATATGGTTTAAGTTCCTTGTTGTAGTTTTATTTGTTATTGTAAGCTCTTATTTATATTGATAAAACCTTCATAGACCTGTTCCATCATAATATGAGTGGTTGTGTTTATTTGAATGTGGATCTTAAAATGGTTAGCCTTTCATGAATCAGTTCCTTTTTTCAGTCATTCTTGTTAGAGGTTTATTTTTTTATATAAATAACGATTTTTGTATTATATTAGAGTTCCCCATTTTTTTCATGTTCTTGTCATTGGTTTATCCTATTTCATTTAGGTTTTTTGATACTGTGAAAAAAATTAAATTCTGTTGGTAGTGTTGTTTAGATTATTCAGAGAATTTGGGTTAGTTTGTGTTGGGTGTTCTGGATTTTCCGGGTGATGTTAGTTGAGTTCTTGTGGTGGGGAGAACCCTTTCACATTTTTTCAAGAATACTCATGTTTTTATTTCCTCTATTGTTGTTCTATAGTGACTTTTTTGTGAAATTTCACTCTGAGGTTCATGGTTTTGTTAATAATTATTTAGTTTTGATGTTGATTTTTTTTGTTTTTCGGATGGATTACTTTCTGGGGACAGAAAGTGTTTGTGGTGGGGTGAATTTTCCGCCCTTACCTTTGTAATTATTTTATTTCGTTTTTTTGTCAGATTTTTATATTTTGGTTGAGGTTTAGATTGATCCCATGTTTAATTTTATGAATTTTGGAAGGTTCGGGTGAGTTTCTGGCATGTGCATGGTTTGTGCATGGTTTACAGAAATTGTGTGCCCTCTCCTAGGTAACTGTGTGGATTATTTTGGAGTCCAGAGGTAAGGAACATGGGTTACACATTTTTTGGGAAACTATTAGGAAACTGTGAATGAGGTTTTATCAATTTAAATAGTGGATACTTGATGGCTTGGACATAGTTTGGAAAATGGTGAGGACAAACCATGTGAGCATACAAGTTTCTTAAAAATTTAGAATTCCATGTTTTACCTCCCCTATTTTTAGCCCCTTTTGTGATTTCCACCCCTTGGGTAGTTTTTGGAACATGAACAGATCCACCTATCCCTCTTCCCTTGGTTCTCCTACCTCCATGGGTGCATCTTCAAGTTTCTAATGTGAGTCTATCAAGGTTTAGGCCATTTTTTCTCCACTTTCTCTTCTCATATCTTAATTTCGGGGTGTTTTTTGGGTGGATTCTTGATTAGAAGAACCCTATAAACTAGTTTTTATGTGTTAGATTGTTTTTATTTTGAACTAGGGTGTGTGAATTATTCCTAGGGGGTCTATTACTCCTTTACATGATGTTTCATCACATCCGCATGTCATTGGGTTATTTTTTTCTATCTGATTCCTTTCTAATGCATTCCATTTTATGAATGGGTATTCCTAATTTATTTATAAATTCACATTTCATGCATGTGAGGTTTTTTCTTGGTTTTTGAGGTGCTTTTGTGTTTTTGGAATTTTGTGAAAATGGTTTTCAAGGACATTCTTTAAATATTCTTATGTATATATGCACTCAACATGTTTGATAAAAGGCCAAGTAACCTTTTAGGTTGAAATCAGGTATTTTTAGCATATGTTTGGCTTGGTTATGTTTTGATGGTGTGGTTTTATTATGATATGAGCCTTTTGTGTGAATTTTGGTGTCTTTAATGGTTTATCACTTATGTATGAATTGTTTTGTTGGTGGTAGAACATATTTGGTTACTTTAAAAATGTTTTTGGGTAATTTCATGGATTCGTGTGGTGTTCCATTAGATGTAGGCACATCCATATGTTCATAGGGTGCATGTATAGATGTGCCAACAAATGATAATGGTCTTTTTTAACTTTAAGACCTAGTTTTTAAAACAATCAACCTCCCCCCCCCCTCTTTCTCAATTTCCTTTAAGCCAACATTTTTTGTAAATTATTAATGGTCTCAAAGTATATTTAATGAGGTTTCAAATGTTATGTAAAAAATTATGGCCCATTTGGTACATTAGAAAAGATTTTTTGTTTCTAAATGATTTGAAAGCCCATTTGGAATCTTTTAAGTATGTTTTTTGTTTACACTTGGGATTGATGTGGTGTTATAAATGAAATCAGATTTTAAATATAAGAACTATTTAAGAATTGTGAATATGAAATTGGTGTTTTATGTTAATTTGGAAATGGTTAGAAAACATGTTTTTATTGTATTGGAATTGATAATGCTGAAGGCCCAGTTGGAACTTTATAATTTTTTGTAAATAAAATTTTATTTGAAAGTGAAAATCCAGTTTGAAATCTTATCGTGTTTTGAGAAATGGTTTGAAATATCATGTAATGTGACAGGCCAGATGGAACTTGTGAAAGGGTTGTTGTGAGATGGGAACTCTTATGGAAGATTTCCATGATGTGGGTTATTGCATGGGTAGTTTTAGTGTTTGTGGTAGGCATGTGTGGTGGAAGTAGGTATGGTCAGTCACACATGGGAAGGACTCCTCCTTTAACCATGTACTATTACCATTATTTTTTGCCTCATCTTTAGAGGGTTGAGGGGCAGTTTCTTATCAGCCCTGATTAGATGTGTTCGTACCTATTTGAATTTATAGGGCTTGGTGGGACATTCCACTGGATTGTCTTCTTATAATATCTAGTTGGTTATTCACTATGGAGCTACACCTATGTCTGCAGATGAATCCGATATGAATACATTCAGGGATCTTTCTAGGGATGTTTAAGAAATTCCCATGGTTGTTGTCTATATATGCCGATTTATATTATATTTCACTTTCTTTCCTGTTTATACTCCTTATTTACTTTCAACATAGTTCAGCATTATTTTTTGGGATTTTGGCTTGGGATTCATTCTTAAAATGGTATTCTCTTTTGAGAATCGTGATGTGGTGTGTATTTTTTTAAAAAAAAGGAAAGTTGTTTTTGTTTATTAGAACGAGAATAACCTATTCCTATACATTTATTCCAAACTAGTTTTTCTGAAATATTTTGGGAAATGGAATGTATGAAAATTGTGGTGATTACCTACTATGATGTTTATTATCACACCCTACCTGTTCCACTCATTATCAATAGACCCAAACTATTTTGTAGGTGTAGGTTTTTGGTTCTGTTGGTCGCCTTTGGAGTAGTTTGTTCTTGAGGTTATTGGTGACTAAGTTTTCACATGGATATCATATAGCATGGTTCAATATCAACTTTTTATTTAGTTTCCATTTTGTTTTTTAGTTGTTTTATCTACATGGTTTTGTATATTTATTAAGATTCAGGTATTTTTGGTTCTTCTTCTTGTTCAATTTATTTTATTTGAACATATTTTATTGGGAAAAATCATTCCCATAGTGACTTCTCGGATTCTCAGAACTATTTTTTAGCCCATGGGGGTCAGGAATGCTCTTTAGGCCATGTCTCAGACTAGGTCAGATATTGGATTGGACTGCATCCCGTCTTCATTTGTGAAAATTCCAATCACAGGTGAATCACACAAGGATGAAGACATAAATATATAAAATTCCTAATATAAAGGAATCAAAAATGCTTCACCTCTTTAATTCATAAACCAATTAATAAAATTTATGAAACAACTCAAATCATTTTAAAACACCTATTTCCATTAAAAATCATCAAAAATATTTAATCATCTAAATATATAATTTATTCTTTGAAAGTAGAAAATTTAGGGCCAAATTAATAAGAACCCAATTGGAAATCAATTTTAATCTTTTAAAAATATTCATCAACTTTCACAATAAAAATAAATTGATCCCAATTAGATTTTATAATCCTATATAAAAATATTATAATACCCAAGAACGTATGCTAAATTAAGGAAATGAGAAATCATGGAAACACGTTCCATGGGAATGTGAAAATGATGAGAATCCTTTAAGAATAGAACCTATTTCACACCCTATCAAATCAAAACTGTAAGAAATAAAACTCAAACTAAAGTAGTATTTAACATAGGGTACATGCAATAAATAGGATAAAGTAAAACCATGAAAAAAGGATAAGTTTAGGAATGAGCAGAATAAGGAACCTTACTCGGACTAAAATCCTCTTGAAATCACAAAAAGAATCACCCAACATTTTAGGAGGATTGGAGGAGGAGGTGAGAACCAAGGTCCCATTAAATGTTTAATGAGAGAGAGTAGGGGGAGGGGTGATTTCATGTAAGGGTTAAAAAAATAGTAGGGTTATTGTTTTAAGATTCAATTTTTTAGAATATGGGTGTGTTTCATGGTTTCCACATGATTTACCCAAATTGTGTTCCAACTATGCTTCCTAAAATAAGAACACTAAGGATCCCACATGGTTGGGTCATGTGGTAATAAAAACTTTTCACCTACCATGAAAAATGGAACTATCTCATAATATACCCCACCTAGATATCCTTTACATGGTTGGAACTAACCCACCTTTAACCATGGTGAATGCTAGGTTTATTAAAATTTCAAAAAAATTAAGGTTCGGCCCTAAAAATAAAGGGTATAAATAAATACCAATTAATTTAGAAAATAAAAATTAGGGTGTCACATTTATATCTATGTTCAATCCATAAATGAAATCTAGCTGATATTTTCCTAGATGTGATTTTTCCTCCTGAATATATCATTTCCATGATCCATGATTTTCTCATAAAAATACCCAACATAAAAATTTAAAAAACAAAACTCTTTTATTGATAAGAAACCCATGAAATTTTTTCCAATTCACACAATTTTTTCAAAAATAAAAAATAAACTAAGTCATTGTTTTTTAACCTATGCTATTTTCTTAAATCCATTATAAAAAATGTTTGGATTTAAAACCATGTTCATGGTTCTTTAAAAATATAATAACGAATAATTATATTTTTATATTCATCTTATAAATTATTCACTAGTTTTAGATCTGATACTGCTAAATGATTTTATGTTATATATATATATACCAATAAGTAGTGAAAGAAAAAAAACACAACCTATATAAAAGATGAATTGGGATAGGAATCAAAAGGATTAAATTAAAACCTATAAAATAAAGTGTGACTCACTATAAATTATTTCTCTTCGCATATAGTGAGTTTAATCAACTTACCCCATTTGAAACCTATAATGATCCATCATGGGCTGACTTGACATGTTTCCCTACCTAGCCCCCCACTATGCCTGAAGGGAATTCCCAATCCCGATAAACTAGAAACCAGTACCTTGGTATCATAGAAACTAGAACTGGGAATTCTTTTTTACTCAAATCAATGTTAACAAATAGTATATCATTTTCCAATAATTCATTATGTACTATCAACAAAATGGGCATCCATGAAACATCCAATAAGTAAAAACAAAAAAATAATCAGTCCAAATAATTCATAAACAACCATAATTATGTAATCTATTTATATCAACATTAATACATAATACATAAAAAATGTATAAAAATATACAAAAAATAACTGAATTTAGATAAAATAAATTTTAACCTGACCAATAAATTAATTACTCAAAATGAAACAAAAACCCCAAACCAAACCACCCAGGGTATCACCATGGAACCTACATATTCTATCCATAACATAACTCACCCTTTAGAAAAAGTGAAATGATTGCCTAAATATAACCTAGGGCCTATACAAAACATGTTTTTTTATACACACATGTGTGGTCTAAATGTCCTAGTGGGATCTCATCAGGGATTCATTGCAATTCTTTTAAAAAATCATTAATGTTAGTTTAAAATACAATAGAAAGTAATGTTTTCCATTTTCATGACATAAAAGTAACAAAACATCATGATTTTTTACAAATAAAAAACACTTACTTGTTTTAAAAATCGTGTGGGATGTCCAATTAGTAGTAAAAATATTTTAAATGGGATTGAGGGACTTTATATTAAAATGAAAAATATGGAAAATAGTCCTCATTTCTAACCATTTAATTAATATAAACCACTTCTGATTTTATTTTAAAACAAAATTTCTAAAATCACCTTTAAAAACATTTTAAAATAAATAGAACTACCATAAAGTATAGATGCACAATATAAAAGGGAACGAGGATATCAATGAGAAATAAGAAAAATCAATAAGCATAAATCATGTTTCTAGACAATGAGGTATAAGGGGATACAAGCAATCATGAAATATAAATTATCTACATAGAACCACCAATCAATGAATATGTTTCCAGGGAATCTAATTAGTTCCTAAAGTGATATGATCTTAGAATTTACCAGTTACATATGACCAACTTTTGGCTAACATTATGTCTTAAAAATACACAAGCTGTATAATTATCCCACATTGGCATCTTTGGGTTGACATTCCTCTCTTAACCTTATCTCATGAAAGAGGGGATTATATAATCACATGTACCAACTATGGTTTCGTAAATCCATATCTCCCTATTAGTTATTGGGTTCTTATGACCAATATAGAGTGGTGGTGAGTAAAAAAATGAGCTATGATCAACAAAAAAAGAATAATAAAAAACTCTCCCTCACCTCCATCACTCTCACATAGAATATCCCCTTTCATATCATTCACATTGACATTATGTAACAATAAACACCCCTAAATACATAAAACAAGATTAAGGTCATCCAATGAGATTCTCATGATCAATGAATCATTTTTAAGATTCTAAATTGTCCTAAAAATAAAAACTAACTCAGGATTATAATTATTTTTGTATTTTTAGAGTAATTTCATCCTTTCAAAACAATTTTTAAATTTTTAAACCATACATGCCATTTTAAAATCCAAAATAATTCTTTTCAAGCAGGAAAATTTCCATCAAAACCCAAAACAAGGCTTAAGGCCAACATTTTTTCATTGAAGTAATTGAAGGATTACCATGGTATATTTTAAAAACTGTTGGAATATCTTAAAATTTTAATTAAAAGTCAATATATAAATTCCATAAGAATCCCCCTTTATGTTAAGCCAAAATTTCATAGAACAATGCAAATTTCTATACAAATATCATAAATATATAATTTAATTAAAAATAAATTTCTTAACTCAATAATTTTATAATTTTCAAAATAATGTAAAAGATGCGAAAATCCTACCTCAAAATACATGGAATCAATTTTCAATATGTTTCCTTCTAGGGAAAACACCTAAACAAGAAAGAAAGTGTCCCCTTAGTCTATGCATAATTAAATTCATAGGTTATAAGAAACACAAAAACTTAAACCTATTTCCATTGTGATTTAGGGTTCTTGAAAGAATGAATAACCTATAAAAATAAAGAAAGAAGAGGGAAGAAGATAATAGTGAAGGATGAATTAATATTACCATGATAAATCTCATGGATATCGTGAATAATGGACCAAGAATCATAGGAGAGTGGAGGTAAAGAGCTCCCTTCATACCCAAATTGTCATATGAACAAGTGGGGGAGAATTATGGGTGAAGGGGGGTTAAAATCAGTATGAAAATAAGATAATTATACTTTTAATTGAATCTGGGAATACCAAATACAATTTCCACATGGTTTGAAAAATAGTGTGTCAACCATGCAGGCTCCATTAGAGACTGACTACACACTTTCTCAGTTAGCCACAAAGCATAAGATCCTTAGGATAACCATTAAAAATTACTCTACATATATCTACAACACCCTCACACTCTTTTAAAATGTTTTACCTAACATTACACAAGTTGTGCAATAAGAAACCCCCATGGAAAGGTAATCCAAATGGTTTCTACTAAGACTCACATGTTTCACCTTGCATTGAATGTTACTCATGCACACAGACCATGCACAATAAAAAATTAACTATAGTACCTTCTCTATAATGGTTCCCACATGGTCCAAACAAAAGCTTTTGTGATAAAACATGTATATAAGGAACCCTTGAATCAGGGTCTTCTACATGGTTTATCGAAATGTGCAGTTACCATGTGGAAACCATTCCTAGGGAAATTTTTTTCCAGAACTACCAAAAAAATAAAAATTCCCAAAGCACAAATTCAACCAAAATAAAATAATAAGAACATCATAACAGTAACACTAGGTATTATAATATCCCTTCTAAGCCACTTTCTCCACCCTAAATTTCCTTGGTTAAAGATATAAAGAAGTGGGAAAATAGAATATCCACACCTAAAAACATGAGGCAAGTGGTTCTTGGTAAAACTAGATATGGATAAAGAAAAATAAATCCATTAAAATTGATCTATTATTAAACTAACCAACCAAAATTATTTAACAATGAAACCAAATTACTCAAATCATACCAAAAATTATAATAACTGATGAAATAACGACTATATAAGCAAAATTCTTAGAAGAACCAAGACATATTGTAGTTCTCCACACTATTTATAATTCATCTGAAATGGTGGAATAGAGGGAACCACTTCTAACCAGGATCCAAACTAGAGATAAACTATATCCGCCAACCACAACTAACCATCCCAAAAAATACCAATCGAAACTCACAAGGGGCTAAACACGGATAAAAACTGGTATCCATAAGTGAAACTCATTACCAAATTACAAATCAAATATCAAACCCAAAAATGAATGGAAAACAAATGCACAAATGGGCCTTATCAATCATACATGGGTTTTAGACCCATGTACCTGCACTTCATATGGGTAAACAATAACCACTTCCATAGAACACCATCTCATAGAAATATCATAAATGAAACCTTCACCTTCAAATTCTTGCCTAAAAGAAGCATTAGTTCAAATTATGTAGAAATTGACCCGAGGTCTCCCCTGATCATCCCACTAATAATTAACCGCCCACTAGATAAACTTCTATAACCACATTAACCAAGAGAAAAAAAATTCAACCCACAAAGAATATAAATAACCTTGAATGACTAACATCTCATAATAAATAATAAAGAGACACCCAAAATATGAAAATCATTACATCAATAGATTTTTATACAATCATAAATCAATATTAAATATTAGATGTATTCCAGTAGACCATAATACAATATATTTATAGATTAACCAAAATCCATACCCAATCACACAAATTATTCCCTCTTCCCATTGAAAATTAAAAAACTCTGGAAAGAAAAAATCTAAACACAGAACTAAGGTATGAGTAAGGACCTCCATTCTATAAAAAGTGTTTCAAATGGGTTATTGGTGACGCAACCATATTAAAAATCTAAACACATATCATTTTTCTTATATTATAGCCACAAAATGAACACTTACGGAAGGAACAAACAAGATAAGATGTATAAGAATATAAGGTTTTGAGTCCACCACTTTATTCAGAGTATGGGTGGTGTCTAGAACTGATGGGGGTTTTATCAATGTAGAGATATGACTTATAAAGGGGTTTATCTTTAGTATCATGACTTCTATTTTCTTTATTGACCATTCTAGGAGGAATTTCTAAATATAAAAAAAGAATCCAACTAATTCATGCATATCAACTCAAACCAAAATATTCCCATTACAAATAAGGAACAACAACAAAAAATATAAATTCACTAAATCAATAATGTATAAATAACATTTTCTATTATGTGGGTTTCCTTCATTAACATCCAATTTCTATATACCATGATGGTTTAGATAGGAATTCATAACATAACGATGTCTAAAAATAATACTCTTTTATCTATAATAAAACAGTGATTTTTTAAATGAAATTTTTTTAAAAATTATTCCATTAAATGGTTTTATAAACCAATATATTTTATGATCCCTTTTATTAACCATGGGTTGGATTTAAAAGCATAGTTATAGTTTTTAAAAAAACTAATATTCATATTTTTATATTCATCTTATCAATTCTTTCTTTTTGTTGACTGCAATTCTAATAAAGGATTTTTTGGAATATCTTTATTCCCATAAGTTGTATAATAAGACATAAAATATATATTCAATGTCGTTGAAGAGAGGAATCAATAAGATGAAATGAAATTCTTTAAAATAAAGTATACCACATTTTCTATTATTTATCTTCACCTATGGTGGGTTTTATCTAGCTAAATAAATAGAAACCAATGGTTTCTTATCTCCAAATGTGTCCTACAACCATTATAATCACTTAATTCTTCTATAAATCCCCTTATATTTTATAATTAAACTATCACAACCACTGAAAATATAAATAAAGAGAAGAGGTTATAGATGGATTCTTCATAGAGATAATAAATTCTGCTATCATCCACTGAGTCTAACAAACTCCATTTATAGAAACTTTTATTTCTATAAAAAATGTTATTTGAGTCATTTTATTTCAAATGTTTTTAAATGCCCAACGTTTGGTTCCATTAGTGTAACTATTTACAATTTTAACTTATAAAATTAAATAAATATAAAAAAAATGAATAATCAATAATACTTATATATATCATTATATGATGTATCAAAAGATAAAATACATGATAACCAATATATCATATCTCAAAAAGTTATAACAAATATCATTTACAATATGCACCAAGATGTGTTCTAAAGAAACACAAGATATCATAATCCATAGTGTAATAACCCTCACCAAATTTTTATTTCTAATTTATTATATATTTTTAATAGATATTTTTTTATTAGATTCTGAATTAAGAATTGGTATTTTAATTGTATTCTACCAACAATTTTGATTAGGTTTGGAAATTGGTAAAGTAAAAACACCATTAATTAGTGTTTCATATTTCTCATAGAATTTATATCATACTTGAGGTACATTATATTATTGTAGTTTATGTTTTTAGATAGAGTATTAATAAAATTATAAACCTTGATTCCCATACAAATGATGAAACAATCATTCGTGTTAATTTTTTTCAATCAGTTCTAGGGACCATAGGAAAACTAAAGTTATTAAAAATTGAATTTTTATTAACCCATTACTTTTATAATATCATTCTATTGTCAGTAATATTTCTTTTACATGTGTGGTGTGTTTTATTTTTATTTTTAGGTCTACATTTCCATGAGAAGGATGACCAAAACACAACCTAGGATTGTTCATTTCAGTGAACCTTGAGATTATAATCTATAGATTGAGAGATGCATGATTGGTCACTAGAAATAAACTATGGTAGGGTTAAACATACCTAGTGGGAATGAATATTTTCTTAGAAATTTCATCAAGGATGAACATCAAGATACAGTTCAAAAATTTCCAAGAGCTAGGAAAATCCTAGACTATAATCTAACATCTATCGATGGGGACACTTTGAGAATTATTCGACCTCCCATTCAGGTGAAAAAATGGGGATAAATCTATGTGTGCTCCAAATGATAAAAATAATAATCAAAATTAAAGGGATACATTATGAGGATCCTCATAACCACTTTTTTAAGACACCATCTCATCTCACTCTATAAACAGTACCCGGAATGGTTCTTCATGTGGAATTAGGCATGCTACCTCATACGCTAGAGGATACTGACAAGTATTAGAGGTATATGGTGGTTCTTTGAGGATAATATACCCCTATATCAGAGTTCAAAATCAATATAAACAACTAAACATCATCAATCATAAATAAACCAAAATAAAAGTAAATAAATATAAATTTGGTTGTAAAAAATGAAGTGAATTAAAGGACCAAATAGTTATACCGTACATTCAACAACAGATCACCCATTTGTTCAATCACATGTACAATAGTAAATAAATAATAAAATTATAAGGCTCTACTACAAACTTCGATCCATATAATATACCTGGTCTTCAAAACCCTTCTGAGCTGCTCCAACCCAATCATAAGACTCCTCACAAGAATCTTCACTCAATAATGAAATCTTAGGACTCATACCTATCTATCATGCATATGTACTAAAACTCAAACTAGACATAAGTTATACACACACACTGAGGTGAATGTACAGTGGGTGAGAAATAAATCTTAGTATCCACCCCAGCAATGAACCTATAACCTTATGTAATAAGTGAATGCTCATGAAATATGCCCAACCAAGTTGGGAAACAACTGGAATAAAATAAATAAAATAAATCCCACATAGATCCTTAGGTGTGGGATCTGGATTGAATATACCTGCGTCATCTATAACTATAGATGTCTCTGAGAAAGCTATAACACCACATGGGGATACAAGTCCAAATCCTGGGATCACCTATACTAACCTCCACTAAATATATGGTATAATTATAGATACTAGCTGGAAATCCTATAAGTAATGCATCGAGAAGGATCCTAGTCATACCACCCAATTATTGATTAACCATTGGATCCCATATGACATCTAAATATTCCATATTCTAGTTTGATGTTCAATTCCTTGGTTTTGGTCTGTAGGAAACCAAGTCTTTGGAAACTAGAATGAATTCATATGGGGATAACCCTTCAGAAATATTTAAGTAATACTCTCCCAATTCAAGATGATAACCTAGAATCCATCAATAATTGTCTCTAAATCCTATTCGTAAAAAGCTCTGGATAATACAATCATTATTCATGTATATGATTCTAGGGATTATCATAAGAATCAATTGAGCTAAACATAATATAACTCAACAATGACTCAAAAATATTGTTCTTTGGGGAAATCTAGCCACCTTGAAACCTCTGTAATAATCTATATTATATCATTTTATGAATATTGGGTGACATTATAAAAAAGTGGGGTCTTTCAGATGTACATAGTAACCTCCGTAGATTCTTGATACAAGGAAGAATCCTAGAAAAAAAATAGGAATTCCATTCATGGTAGCATCAAACATTGTATCATGAGATCACCAGGAATATAAGTATTTAAAATAATTCATTAACTTCTAATTCAAACATTAGATTAAAATTAATATCCATATTAAATATTTAAGAGATGGATCCAAATATTTCCAGAATCTATCTTGATATATACTGGTTTTCTTACATTAGGTATGAAAATAAAAATATACGTGTGGTTATAATCATGTACAACCTTATGATTTTTTTTATTTAGGATTTGAGTGGAATAGATATTTGTTATAATAGATAAGTAAGGTTGGTACATAGGTTTCCTAACCACCTGACTATATAATAATTTGATGGTGACACTTCCCTCAAGCACTACTAGTTCATTTATAATTATCCAAGTCTGGTACAGTAATATTTACCTAATAAATGAATTAATACTCACTTAAAGGCAGAGGGTTGGTAATATTCTTGTACCCATACTGTTATTACCTTCTCTTAATTATGACAAACTTTTGAATTCTACTAGAATATGGTGCATTAATATTGATTTTATCACACACACTGAGGGGTTTCCTATCAAAAAGAACCCAATTGAGACCTCTAGGTTAAAAAATAATCAGAGGTATCCCTCTTAGGATCCTTGAAATAATTACACAAGTGGAGAATCACTCTTGGTACCCTCTAGGTCAAAACACATGAAATGAATCCCTATTAGGATCCTTAGTCATGTACAAGCCTCTTTTTTCAACACTCATCTCATAAGGGTCATACATCTCGCAACCTAGTATCTATATATCATAGCCATGACAGCTAAATCTGATAAACCTCATATGGGAGAAGGCCTCAAGGCTATCCCTTTCTCAAGTCACTCTATGTTGACTAGAACATCCAACAATTTTGACTCCTCGAGTCACGACCCAATCCCACTAGATAGTGACTATCCCAAGAATCATAAACCAATGAACTTGGAAATCACATGCAACCCCCTATTTACATTATCATTACCCTCATCAGGGTATCATCCCATTTATCTCTAATAAGACTATTGGACTTATTTAGTGTAGTAAAAACCTCTCTATCATAACATACTCACCTCGAACCAGCTCATAGAAGTACTCAAATCATGAAAAGGGATCTAAAATAATGTTATACATGAAAAAATATTCAAAACGGATTCCTATTTTTTCACTTGTGGATATGAGGTGAGAAATCACCCAAAATCCTCAAATGGGAAACAAGGATAAAGTACATGTCATGCACACCGAGTACACGATGTGTATTCCCAAACCTCCACCCTTTCCATGTACTTCTACGTGTTTTTTTATACCTAGGTTCAATTCATTCACTACTACATGACCAAGACATACATGGTTTTTTTTCATATACTACTATATAACCAGGACAAAATTAGGGTCTAGTCATGGAAAACTATAAGGACATATCCCCCTTACATGGTGAATCATTCTAAGTACCATTTCATATGTCCATGCACCACTACATAGAGTGTACTCAATGTAAATAGAGTTTTGTTCAAAAAAATACCATCTTTTCTAAACTAGAAGAATTCATGACATTTTTTCTTGAAACCACATGTTGTGTGATTGGGATTTCCTAAATGGAAACCCCATCAATCGACCCAAAAAACCCCTTTTGTAGAAGTAGCTTCTGATCAACCCTCAAGAGGTCCCCAATAATCATAATATAAAATTAAAACATAAAAAACTAATTTATGGTGATTTTTAGCTAAAAAATAGGTCCTACCTCAAGGAGAAAATGATGAAGTTTTAGGTCTTAATATGTTCCTGGAAGCCAATGCACCTCGATACAATGGAGATCATCTCTATGGATGAAGTCTTATGGTTCCTATTTCTCCCTTCCCTCTAGATCTAGACATTGAACAAAAGGGAGTAACCCTCCCCACCTTTTATTGTTCATAGTAATGAAATGTGGGTTTATTCCCAAAACTTGAAGAGGGTTTAAACTTTTCCTAATAAGAAACTCCCTCATTCCAAGATCTACCATAGAGTCAGAATATCAATCCTAAACTCCATTCATAATATATCACATTTAAAACACTCATGAATAAATTAATACTTAATTAGTTAAATATTCAACCAAAATTTGAATAGATTCTATTTCCCCCGGACTTCTTCGATAGGGTATACACCCTATTTTATGTCCAAAAACTAGGTAGAAAAATTATCTGAGTTTATATTCTATTTGGAAAATAATTATTTCACCCATCATAGTCCTTCAAAATCAAAAATTAAAATTTTCACTCAATTTCACAATCTATAAAAACATGGATATTTATAGTCTCCCCAACATAAAACTTACCATCCATAAGAATATTCAATAGTATTTCAACCACACTTACTAACCCACCATGGTCATAAATTCATCATCAACTTGTTAGATTCTACTCAAGAATGACAATTGATTTTCTCTAGAAAAATCTAAAGATAAGGCTTGTAAACCTTCAAAAGTCAAGACACTACTTAACACCATCTTCAAACTACCAAGATGGTTCCTAATCACACTCATCCAACCTAAGGCATCACAACATAATCCATAATTCATCATTAGGTTCATGGAGCTCCCCAACTTATAACTCAACCAAAAATAGTTGATTTTGATCCACTTCCCTCCCTGACATTAGAATATCCTATCAAAACCCATACTCAATGATTTATCAAAACACTCAGAGTGGGTCCCACTACATCCATGACCCTACTTACACAATTTTTATATTTCAATGAATGATCTAATACACCCCACCATAAGATTATCTTTATCATCACCTCATAATCAAACACTAAAATCATAACACATGCTCCATACATAATCGAACGTGATGAATGTCTTGGAAAAACCCACACATACCTGATTTCAAACCAACAAGACCAAAAAAATTCTCATTCCTACATATCAAGAATGATTTCCATGGAAGTTTTAGAATTTCAACTCATAAAATGGGTCAACTCCTTTAAATTTCCAATGGTTCACTCTTTGCCTTATGGATTACCTTATACCACTACTATATTGAATCCTAGTTAGGTTCCACCACTACAATCATGTATCTACACCCGATCTATGATCCCCATCCTATCAATATATGGCTAGGATTGAACCAGATTGGTTAGGTCACCATACATGATCCACTCTGATGTCTCATCTAACACAAATGAAAATTTATAGTTCCATAAAAATCCTACACTTCCATGACTGTAAGCATCTAACTAGTTGTCATCTCCCTTTGGACTATACCTGACTGCTCATTGATTCTGTCACCTAAATCATGATCCAGTGAGTTGTACAATTCCAAGAAAAACTAATAGTTCACTACAAAACATCAGTGATGACACACTAAGAGGTCTCATAGAACTCCTCTCTAAAATTGGGTGCTCTACTTTTTATGGGATTTATCTCATAACTTCCCTCTTCACAACGTCTTCCTAACATTTAAAGTTCTCATCCTTAATCCAAGCCATGTTATCCTCAACCACATACTAAGAAACAACCTAGATCCATTCTTATCATGATAATCCACATGTTCTTTGACCACATAGCTAAAATAATTCAAATTCAAATTTCTAAATTTTACCCTGATCCTATCCTCAAAATCACACTTTGGTACATAAAGCACCAATACAAAATTTCTCATCACAAAAACCCCTTGCACCATCCATGCATAGGTCTCATACCCAAAATCACCTTTTGTTCTTCCCATGTGTAAGTAAACACAACCCTAAGATAACCCCTCTTCTGGTAGACCTCGAGCATACCAAACATTGGCTCAATAGGGTCTAAGTCAAACTATGGGTCTCTATGTATCCCTCCTTTCCATATTTTCTAGGTATCATTCCATAGTCACTTGGTCCAATAACCTAGAATAAAGGTCTCCCATATATGTTTTATGTCCTATTTTAATTTTAACACATGTAAAACATCTTTATTACTACCTTGACGGCCAAATTACATCAAACACACTTGACAGCACACTCTAGAGGAGGTAGTTTCAAAGGTAGGCAATAATAATATTGACCTATAAGATTAAAACATTCCTAAATGGGTTCTATTATATATTTTTTAATTCCTGGTTATATATTAAAAAACCAATCAGATTTAATTGATTCACCATTTATGTTCAACCCATTAATAATCTATAAACATAAAGGTGGATTCTAATTTTAAACCATTTAAGACTTTGAGTACCATGCCTCAGCCTACCAGGAATTTATTCTTTATAAGTACCCTCGTATGGGGATACACTCTAAAGGGTGACATCTCACGTGTCAACATTAAAAACACAAAACATCCCAAATGATCAATTTTAATCCACACACATAGTTTGGTTTAGATGAATGACATTCTAAGATAATCTAGAAAAAATCATAGATGTTTTTACCGGAACTTCAAAAAACTGAGAATAATTAAAAACTCCCAATGAGGGGTTAAAAATATAGTTATCATATTACCTAATAACCCATTAAGGATAATTTACCTTCTATTCATGATTACTATGTCATTTTCCCCACCGTCAAACATCCCACCATAGATCCATATGACCTTACATCAAAAGAAATTCCACATATATGTTATTATTATTGAGTAGAATTCCACTAAGTACAGATATGGGAAAATTCCATATGATCGATTATTGAAACATCAAACAACTAAACCTTGTTTATCTATAAAATCATACACTATTAGGCCTATAACACATGGTTTTTATTATTCTTATATGATGCAAGATACACCTATTGCATCCACAGTCCAAGAGTAAAATCCAATCACTTACCTCATTCAAAAATTGAAAGAGTTAGAAATACATTATAAATCATAAAATCTAAAACCACATGTGAATCAATCCAAGAAAAAAATATCAATGTACAAAAATGAAAAACAAAAAAACAATCCCATTTCCATGGTAACCCACACTTCTTATCAGAATAAGTGTTCTTGATGTAACAATATGATATCCATCCCATGATCTAATGAATTCATAATAATCATTTCTAACATGTCTCAAATGGTAATATAATAAGAAAATAACTCTTATTATACCACTAAGTAATGTCTCATCCCTATTCAGTATATGAATAATAGCTATAGTAGTTCACCATGTAACCTCAAGCGTACCTCCTCAAATGCTAGATGTTGTCAATAAGAATTGGTGGGTCTAAGTTGGTATTGTGAGGAGACTATACCCACATATAAGAGTACATAATCATTATAAACAGTAAAAAATAATCCATCAAAAATAAACTGAAAGTTGAAGAAATAAATATAAATAATCATGTAGAAAATGAAATGTAGTAAAGTTATGAACAATCATGTTATAAATAAAGGAACTTTTTGACCACTAGGACAATCATATTTACAAGAATAAATAAAATAAATGAATAATTAAAGTGGAATTCATAACTACCAACTCAAAAACATACTACATATGTGGTTTCTAAAACCTTGTTGTGTTGATCCATACCAATCTTAAGACTCCACACAAGTGGCTTAGCTCCTGAATCCATCATCAACCTCAAAGTAGAAATAAGTTCTACACACACCTAGGTGTACATGTATGGGGTGAGAAATAAAATCATTAGTTCACCCCCCCCCCAATGGGGATATTGTAACCTATTATAATAAGTGCATGATCACAAAATATTATCATCCTTTCCATGAAACATATTGGATAGAATAAAAAAATAAAACCACTCTCAGTCTTTATACTTATAATCATGATCAACTATACCATCTTTGGATGGCTTAGAAGATTATTTTGAGCAAGATACATCACCACAGGGGGATACAATCCCTAAACTCAGAATACCATGTACTTGCCTCAACTAAATTTTATGTAGAATACCATTTAATAGATAGACATCCTATAATAAATTCAACATGTAGGATCCTAGGTGTCATAGGAATAACACTCAAGCTATGGGTAACCATTAGAAACCATATGATGTCTTAGTGTTCTCAATTCCATTTTGATATCAGTTTATTAGGTATTCATCTATAGAAAATCAATACTTAGGAAACTATAATAATTCCAAATGGGATAAACCTCAAGTAATATATAATAAATAATATCTTTAATTAAGATGATAACTCAGTATCCATCAATAATTTTCTTTATGTCATATTCCCAGACAACTCTGGAAAATGAAATCATGGATATATCTACCCAATCCTAGGAAGTATCCAAAGAATAAATTTAGGTGATAATCATTAGCATCATGTTTTTCACAAACATATAGTGCTCAGGGGAAATATAGCTACCCTAAAACCTCTGACATCATATGGATCCTTGCATGCTAGGCATCCTGAGTGATACTCCAACTAATAGGGGTTTCCAAGATTCACCTAGAAACCTATTATATTTCCTGATATAGGGAGGAATCCAAAAAACACTCAGAATTCCAATCATGGAAGTATCAATCATTTAATCTTGATCTCACCAAGTATCCAAGGATTTACAAAAAAATATTCACTTTTGGTTAAAACATTACATTACAGTTAATGAGGATTTTAATTATTTAATAGATCGATCCCAATATGATAAGAATCTAGCTTGGTATATACTTACTTTCATACATCATCTATACAAGTATAAATATAAACATGTTTACAACCATTTACCACTTTTTAAATCATCTCATTGAATATTTATCTGGATCTTCCATCAGATGTAATATATAAGTAGTGTTTGGTCCTATATGTTCTAATCGCCTAGATGTATAGGTAGTTGGAATTGAAACAACACTCCCTAAATACTAGTTCAATTATAATTATCTAAGTCTATTACACTATAATTAATCTAATAAATGAATTAATACTCACTTTAATCTGGAGGTTTGGCTGAATGCTTGAACCGATATTATTACTACTCTTACCCAAGAAAGCATAATTGTGGAGATCTAATGGAATATAGTGCATTAATGTAGATTTTATAAAAGACACTCAAGGTTATTCTATCAATGGCAACTCACTTGGGTCCTCTAGGTCAACACATAAGCATAAAAATCCCTCTTGGGATCCTTATAATTTGTATATATGTTGTGGAATCGCTTTTGGGACCCTCTATGTCAGAATACAGTCGGAGGTATCCCTCTTGGTATCCTCGGTCAAATACTAGCCTCCTGGTCCAATGAATATATATTGGTGATTACATATCCGACAACCCATACTCTGTATCTCATAGAATTATAGTTCAAATAGAGGAAACCTCATAAAGGATATGGACTCAATCCCATCCCATTTTCAAGTCACTCTAGGTTAGCTTGAACACCCAACCTATCTGACTCCTCGAGACAAGACTTAGTCTCACTATCCATATACAATCTTATGAAATGTAAAATTATAAAATTGGTGATGAAATTAAATTCCCTCATAATATTCCCATGTCCCTCAATAGGGTATTTTCCCATGTCTCTCTTAAGAGACATATGGACTAATTTACTAGGGGAAGAACATCTCCATAAAATGTACTCACACTAAAACATCATTTATAACTACTCAAATCATCACAATGAATCCACCATCACAAACTTTGTGTAAAAATACTCAAAATGGACTCCTATTTTTTCCAATTCTAGATATAGGGTAAAAAATCACCCAAAACCCTCAAAGGGGAAACATGGGTGAGTACATGGTGTGTATCTCGAGTACATGAAATGTACTCCAAAAAATCAATCCATCCTAGAAATGTACTTATACATGGAGTGGGAATACTTGAAGTCTTTAAGTCTACTACTACAATATCAAGTCATGCATAGGGCTCAACCATGTAGTACCACATAGCCAGGACACACTTTGCATCTGGCTATATACTACTACATCAACATGTCCCCCGTACATAGGGTGTATTCCCAAGTACCCAGCCACATGTCCATGTACCACTACATGGTGTATACTCAAATTACATGCCCTAGAGTTCAAAAAAAATATTATTCCATGAATAGTAAGAAAACACAGTGTGTGTGTGTGTTTGTTTGTGTGTTCTTCAAACTACACATCATGTGATTAATATTTCCTAAAAAACCCATGTAATCAGCTTGAAGCACCCATTTTCCTAGAAAATATTACATATTGGCCACCACGGGGTACCTAACAGTCCTAATAGGGAATTAAATCTTAAAAACAAATAATATATAGGTATTTATGGCTATAAATGGAAATAAGTCTTACCTTGTGGTGAGAACACAAATGATTTAAGTCCAAATCCCTACTCAGAAGTTGTTGCATATTGATCCGATCTTGATCACCACCATGGAAAAAGTACAGTGATGCCTATTTCCCCCTTCCCTATCAATCTAGTCATAATTCACAAGGGTGGAACCCCCCTTCTCCCTTTAATAATGTTTTTTATGTAAATGGGGGAGGTATTTTAATTAATTTAATTAATTTAATTATATAATTAATTAAATTAAATTAAAAGGCCATTTAAAACGATCATCCAATGACCCAGAACCCAGAACAAGTTTTACCATTCCTAAGAAATCCCCCCACCGCCATTATGGACTCAACCATGGTGTAAGAATATAAATACTACTCTCTTTTCAAAATATATCACCTTTAAAACACATAAAAATAATATTTATTTAATTGAATATTAAATTTTATATCCAAATTGTAATGGCTCATATCTCAACCAAACTCTTATGCTTGGTTAAACACCCTTTTTTGAGACCAATGGAGTGGTCAAAAACTATTTGAGTTTGTCTTATATGTTAAAAAATGACCATTTACCCCTAACTTTCCTTATATACCAAAAATTAAAATTTCTGCTCAATTTCACAATCCATAAAAGCATGGGTCCTTACACTTGTTAATTTTCATAGAGATGTTAAATACATTCATATATGATTAAATCTTAATAGATGATATTATATAGATAAATTCCCATTTTAATTGAATTATAGAGACAAATATTAGTTAAAATAATTTCTAGTTGATTCCATTCCTATTTATGACATTTAATCCAAAAAATCTAGAATAAGTACTTCCAAACATCAAAGATAGTGATGTCATGAAATAAAATCCAAAATGTTTCCCAAATTTAGAGGTATTATTATTTTAAGGATTATAAAAGATCTATGTAGGTGTCAATTACATTCTCAGACCATGGAATGAATGTTTGGCTTCAAATGAAAACTATCTACTATAGATTACAACTGATGTCCCAATCCATGATTGATATGAATGGAGGTTTGATGTTAAAAAATTTGTAATTAGTATGGTACCTACACTATAAAATATATCATAATTATAGACTTTGTAAGTATGAGATAGGATAATTTATTAAAAGAACGTTCTTGTATTCCCATGTTAAAGGATTGACAAAAAAAGTTAGATAAAATTGAAATGGTCACACCTACACCTCCTATTCCCACTAATGATCATAATATTATCTGATTTTTGGAGGGTAATGTGTTTTTTTGAATGATTATTTTCTTTTTTGTAGTATAAATAATAATTTAATTGAAATTATATAAATTAAAAATTATCACCCTAATAAATTCCATATTATTTTAATTATATGAGGTTAATAAACCCAAATTAGGGATAGGATTAACAAAACAGTATAAAAACATCACAAAATCAAGGTCAACCAAGATAAAAACCACAACCATAATATAAAATTTTATAAAATTTTAATAATCTTACATGTTTTTATTCTCTGTTTATAGAATATATACCTCTATAACTTGGGATTCACACCTGGAGAGAGTGTTATAGTAAGGGAAGTCCAACAGCGATAGGAAAGTCTAGAAGGTGATGTTCCAAAACCAATTATATAAGTGGTTGTATCTAAATTTTAGTGTATATAAACAGATTCATCATAGTGTCTACTCTTTTGATATGTCAAAGTAACTAGTGTTTTTATAAAGTATACATGTGAAATAATTTTTGAGTAATAACTACCCATGGGAAGATAGTTTGTAAAAAATAGTATATTATAGGAAATTTAATGTGTTCAAGACTAGTGGTGGGTTCTATATGAATCTCAAAAGGTTAATGAACTGGTTGATAAGTTGGGTACCATTATAAATAGATGAGGTAAGACCACTTGTACATGCAATTTTTGATAATAATATGTAGCTAGAATTATGGTGAAAATAATATTCATAATCTTCATCTTTAGTTAATAAAATAAAGCATCAGTGTTCTCCCATGGATAGTGGACTAATGTCTGAACCAGGTAAATATCTTGGTATAATACCTTTTTTGATTATTTTTCTTATTTTGTATTTATTTCCAAGATTTTTTTTCTTGAGTGTGTGAGGGTTTAATATTGGTGAGTGGCGAGGATTAGGTTTTTTCTAATTAATTCTGATATAGTGAGTGTATGGATTCATCTATTCTTTTGATGTTTTAGAGATTTGTTCAACAATTGAATCTTCTATTGGATTTATTCTAGATTTATGTGGTTATATACCCAATAATATTTTCCATATATTACAGTTTATAAAGGATCTAGACAATCAACATGGGACTCTTCTTTTAATATTCTTATCTCTATGATTTTTCATTTCAGTGGGATTCTACTATTTTGGATGTAATGGAATTAGAAAAATGAAACGTTCAGATAAGAATATTTCAAAATGATTGATTTTAGTTTCTTGTGGATATATATAGAGGATTATATATTTCAAAAGAATCACGAGGTTCTTCTGAAAGGATTAAAATCAAAACTAAATTGAAGAGATAAAAATGCTAAATCCTTGTTGTTAAGAAATTTGGAATGATATAGATGTCACTAGCTTCGAATGTTGTATATAATATTTGAGAGGTAAAGACCATAATGAAGCTAATGAATGAATTGGTGGATATTATTTAGAATGTATTAGTATTGAACAAAGTGTTCATGATACGGAGTTTATTTCGCAGGATAATATTAGAAGGAAGACCAGTGGATTATCATGTCAATGATTTCAACATGATTTGGAGTAATATTGAATCAATTAAAGAAAATTTTTCATAATATGTGTGGGAATTTTTGGCACTATCATCACTTATAGAATCATGGGATGAAATGGTGATTTCTATAATAAATTATTATATAAATACTAACTTACTGTTTGAGGAAATTTATGATCTCGTTATAAACAAAGAGATTGGGTGGAAGGATTTCTACGAACATGCCAAAATTGCACTCAATGAGATAGGTATAGGGTGTTCCATTCAATAAAATAGTCATAGGAAATAGAAAAAAAGATCAATGTATAGAATTCATGGAAAATAAGATGGGAACAGGTCTATATTCTAGGATTGTAGGATAATTGGGAATCTACAGAAGGATTGTAGGGATTGAATGGGGAATTATAGAAGGGTAGATTTTTGAGGTTCAAGTTCCACAAACACATTTCCTATGGGTGAGAGTAGGGTATTATTAGGGTTTAATATTCCATTAGTGATATGGATCATTGATTTTGGGGATATGTCCCATTCTATGGTTAATATGGGTGTATAGTAAATTATGTGTCTATAATGTTTTGTAAGATCCATCTAACTGATGATAAATCTCTCATGATCATGGAGAATGGGGATGTTAATGTACAAATGTCAACCAGAAGATTATTGGAGTTATAGGGAGTTCATAACATACTATGGTTATAGAATAATATAATTTATACATGTTAAATTGATAAATAAGGTTTTGGAATAATATTCCCAGATATATTATTTAATATTAATCAAGATTCAAGGGTTGTTTCCAATAATGTTAAATACAGTACGTTTTCTCTATCAAGAAAATTGGTTGTATTAAAAAAATTCCAAATAAAATACTCTAAAACTCTAGAGTTATAATTATTGTCTTGGTAACTGATGTGAGAATAATATTTGAGTCAAAGTTGATAAATGGATATTGAAGCATGTTCACATGGATCTCAAATCTTGTTAGAGGCATATCTGTAGAAAGTGTTGGTTAGTTTAAATTATCACAAATGGAAGGATGCATATGTATCAGAAGTCAGAGCTCATAAATATGGATGTTTTGGGTTCTATTCTAGAATTTTCTCACAATGGTTCACTATTATTTTCTTTATTCATCAATGATTCAATAAATAAAGTGTTGTTTTACTCCCTTAAGTACAAATAAAAGGTATTTAGAGTGTTCATTAATTATATATCCATATTTAAGAGAGATAATATAAATAATCATAGGTGGTTGAGGTCTAATAATTTTGTATATTATTGTAGTAAAAAATTATAGAGTATTTTCTGGGAAAAAATGATTAGTTTTGAGAAGACTATTCCAAGAATAGTGGAATAGAATGGTGTAATTGACCAGATGAAATAGATGTTGACTAAGAAGGATCATATTATGAGACTGTATTATCAAATTCCTAAGTAGTTTTGACTATATACAGTCAATTTTGAATCTTATTTTGAAACCAAAAGTCCTTTCATTCCATTGAAGTCAGATATACTAGAAAAGTTGTGTTTTGAAAAACTAGTAGAAGTTTTCCACTTGAAAATTTTCAAAAGTATAACCTATATTCACATTGATACCATGGATTAGAAAAAACTCAAATAAAATTCCCAAGGATGTTTATTTTTTGGTGAATAGTGATGAGTAATTTTGATTTCAACTTTGAGATTATGATAATATAAAGATAATTAGAAACCAAAATTCTCTTTTCTAAGAGATCATATTGTGGAAAGTATAAATTGGTAGAAGATAAATTGCACATAAAAAATGACTATATCAAAGTTCATATGAATGAAAATTATAAAATATTAGAGGTTATGGAAATCATGGGATTTATATAATAGAAGAACTAAAAATACCATAATATATACCAAAATTCTAAGGAACTATAGAATATCAGTGTAGATCTCTAAATGGTGAAATTTCATAATTTTTTGTTCTAAAAATAGTGGAGATATTAGTTGGGTTATAGCAGACTAGAGGGTTTATATGACCAGTTAAATAGTTCATAAATAATTTTTATTTCTTTATTTTTATGGATGGAGGATATCCTGAGATATTAGAGGTTGGGGAAAGACTTAGTGATTCTAGAAATTTGGAGTTGTCTATAAATGATGAAATGTATTTGTTTCATGAAAATAGAACCTATGATCTAACAGATCTACCATAGGGAAGGATTGATCTAAACAACTAATGGGTTTTCTAGGTGAAGTAATAATAAAATGTTATAAATTGATAAAAGTTTTTGTTAATTGAAAAAGGGTTTTAGAAGAAGTCAAGAGTGGATTTATATAATGTTTTCTCACCCATTTTCAAATACACAATAATTTGGACAGTTCTAAGTTTAGTTTCTTTTGAAAATTTATATCAGGAATAGATGGACATGATGACTGTGTTCCTCCATTGTAATTTATAAGAATAAATATTTATGAAGCCTGTAAAGGGTTTTTTGGAAAATGAAACAATGACCTGATTCACAAGATAAATTTAAGCCTTTATAGTTTTAAGTAATCTCTGTGTCAATGAAATCATAAGTTCAATGACTTTATGGATGAGGAGGGTTTCATCTAGAGAAACTAGAACCATTGTTTCTACTATAAGGTCTTCAAGTATGGAAGTCACATCATCCTTCTCTTATATATGAATGGCATGCTCTCAGAGGGTCTGAATGTGAATTAGATTCAAGAGTTGAAAATATAAAATATAATGGAATGTGAAAATTATGAATATAAATAAATCCTAAAATAAATAATATATTGGAATATAAGGGAATCTATAAATATATTTTGGATAAAAAGCAAAACATAAGAGAAGACTAAAACATTAGTTTTTTTTCAAAATGAATATATCTAAATGTTCATTGAAATGTTCTGATTAATTAAATATAAACCTGTGTCAACCTCATTGGACAGACAAACAATTTTATCCAAAGGGAAAGAAAAAAATCGAATATGGGGATAATTAAATGAAAAAAAGCTTCATTTTCACAAATGGATAGTATATTGATGTATTCCAAGGTTTTATGGGGCTAAACATTACATATATAGTGGGAGTTATCATCTTGTTTATAGATAATTAAATAAAGGATCACATGTAATCTATAAAATGTATTCTTATATATCTGAAAGGTTAAAAATGATTCCTTTTGTTTCTAAATAATTGACTTGTTATCATGGTGTCCTGATGTGGACTATGGAGGAGATATGGATGTAAAAAAGAGTACCATGAGCATTGTGTTTACCATTAGAGGGACCACCATAATATGAATGTTGAAACTAAGGTGATCCAAGATTTAAATTGATATTTTATTTATTTTAAATCCATTTATGGGTTGATAAAGGCGTTTTAAGATAAATGAAATGGTTTAATGAAAATTATGAAGTGTTTAAGTGGTTTTTAGATTTTTAACTATTAAAAACTGAAGAAGTTTAAAGGGGTTCTCTAGAGAAATGGAATGGATTCCAGACTAATCAAATTTGAAGAAGTATCGGGCTAATCAAGGAATTATCTATTCAATGAATAGATTCTTATTTCAGTCAGATTATTCCTCACAAAAGTTAAAGTTTCATGAATACAATGTGCAGGTGTAGTTGTATAAGGGTTGTGAAAGTGGATTCACTATGGAAGAAGAGTTGGGAAAACAATATCTCACAAAGTTAAATGCACATAGGGTTACATAATGGTGATGGATTTCATATAAATACTAAATTACTAGTATTATTATAAACGAAAAAATATATAGAGGATGATTATAGGTTCTCTGTTTCATGTACATATCTATTTACTAAACTCACTATTGTCAGTTGGACTTGAGGCAAACATCTTGATGAAGTGAGATGTGAGAATAGAATAAAATTTTTTTTACTTCATTTAACCAACCTAATATAAATGGGGTCGTGAAAATAGGTTGATTGAAGAAAGTTGTACCAAAAAAATTTCAAAAATATGGTAGAGTGACTTACTTGATTGAGACATACTTGATATAAGAAATTTTGGTGTAAGAGTTTCATGAAGTAGGATCTGAGCCCAATAGTTATGTCTAGATGGACCTTATAATTGGAGTTGTGAAAGGTGGGTCCCAATCATAGATGTTTTGTAAACTATACCTGATCAAATGTAACTCAATAAAAAGGGCATGAATAAAAGGAAAAGACTTGAACAAACATACCTGGGTAAAGAGACCTAGGAGAAGAAAAAAATGTTTGTGAATATTGTGTGGTACATTATAGAATCCAACTTGGATTTTAATGTTGAAATTATAAAACATAAATCACACTTATTTAGAAGAGTTCTTAATATTGTTAAACTGATGAAGACTTTATCTGAAGTGGTGAGAAATGTTTGTCCAGCATAAGTGATCTGAGGGAGGTAGTGCACTATGACTCAATTCATTGTAAAAGAAGTGATCCTAGCATAGATTGAATATATCAATATATTTTAATCCAATAAAACTAGTCAATAATAGTTGATTCTATTATAAAATACACATTATTAATGTATTCTCCTTACACTAGCCCATAGTGGTGAACCAATTAAAAAATTCAATGTTTTTTTTAACTTTCTTATATTTTGGTTTTGGTCAATGAGAAATTTCCGTTAGATGGTTTTAATGATTTTATACTAATGAGGAGACAAGATCAACCAAAATAAAATAAAAATTTGATACCATAATTCACCCCTCCCCCATCAAGATGTCTTAGTTTGAAAGAAGTGGTATCAGAGTGATTGTTTATTGATTTTAAATGTTTTTTCTAAATCCTAACCCCATGGACAATAAAATTAGTGCCAAAGTATTCCATCTCTTTAATAGTAGAAACTAATATATTTGAAAATTTTATATGAGATCATATCATTGACCACTTTGGTTTCAATTTCAATCTAAAACTATTTAGGGGATTCATGGTGAAGGAATCAATGATTAAATTATTGGATAATATTTTTTATGATTTGAAAATTCATACTAATGATATTTCACACAATTTATTCAACCAAATTACTAAAGTTATAAATTTGATTATAGGTCACAGAGAAGAAGTGGAAGATATTTATATCCTTAAGAATATTTTATGATGGTTTCCAACTCTTTATAATCCATGAGTATTTCCTTTTAAATAAATGGATATAACAAAATTATCTATTGATGATCTATGAAGATATTTAGTTGATTAAAAGTAGTGGATAAATCCAAAAGGAACACTAATTCATTAAAATAATGATATGTCCTTCAATGAAATGTAAAAACCAAAAATTGTTAATGTTTTTTATGATGAATAGGAAGAGAATAATGAATTACATAACCTTGGAGCCAAAAAATCAAGAGTGAAAAAGTTGGATTCAAAGTCAAGATTCCTCAATCCTGATTTTGAGGCAGTGAAGTGGGTACATTGTAGTAAGGTTATAAATAATAATTGATGATGAAGAAAGTGAGAAAAAATCAAATATAAACCTCAAAGGAAATTCCCTATTAAAAAATTATCTAAAATAGAATGTTCTTATAGAAGAAGGTTTAAATGGAAGAGATTTATGATCAAAGAATTATATGGTGGGTAGGACTATTTAGAGGAAGATGAAATGGAATTCAAATCAAATCTAAAAGATGTTTCGATAGAAAATATTGAAAAAGAAGAATATCTACAGGAGTGTGTTAGTGAACCAAATTTTTTTTCCGATCTCAAGGTGGAACATGAGGGGTCTAGAATTTTATTACATTCAAGGAAAAAAATATGAAAAATAATAACATGATGAAAGAGTCATCTGAGTATGTCGATCAGCTTGAGTCTAAAATTTACCATCTATATATGAAATTCAAAAATTAACCACCCAATCACAGAGACTCATGAAGAGTAGTTGAACTCAAAAATGATATTGAATAATAGGATGAGATGATTGATGACCTTAATTATTATGTGAATGTGTGGACTAAAAATTTATAATATATTGAAGAATTTGTTGTTACACTAAGAAGAAAATTTGAATCATAGGTTAAATTAACTATGAAAAATAAGAAACCATAATTTAGAATGTTTTCAGATGTAAAAATATTAAGAATATCAAAGATAGGATCAGAAGGCATTTGAGAAAATTATGGAAGATTAAATGCTCAGATACATGGGAAAATTTGGGATTTTCTTGGATATAGATTCATCCAAATAAGTAATAATGACGTCATAAAATAAAAGGAAATCCGAACATTGATGATTTGGGAACCAACACTGAGACATAAAAAACATAAAATATGGCAACTCAGGCTAATGGAAACCATAGGACTGAGAGTATCCCTCAATTACAAAAGGCTCAAAAAATAAAGGAATTAATATAATTTAATAAAATATAGAAGGGGTATTAGTGATAAAATGATTACTCTCAAGAAGGTTCATCTTTGTGTCTATTTGGGATAAAACATTTCTATGTTGTGAAGAATCATGAATATAAATGATTGGAAATTCTCCTAAATGTTAGAAAATAAGGATGAGACTGAGTCATTCAACTCCTATAATAAATACTTTCCAATAATATTAATTTTCATTATCTAAATATGTTTAAAAATCTATTGATTGTAAATAGAGAAGAGGAAAATTCTTTCATCATGGTGTTCAAATATAGATAAATGGAAAAAAATTAATAATATTTCATAAACAAAAATATATACCCTACTAAAATAATAAGACGAGAACAATTAGAATATTGATGTAGTAATGAAAAATTATTGGTCAACACATGTCGCTACCCAACATAAAATCTCATCGAAAGAAAAGAAAAAGAGAGATAGAAATCCAATATTTCTTAAATCACACTCAATGATAAAATGAAAAAAAATCACATGGATACTTGATAGAATGTTCTCATCATATATGACTTGGAATGAAAACCGTATTAAAATGTGTGGGGAAGACTCTACATAAATGTGTTATTTAGAAATCATGGATCTATTGAGATTAAAGGGAGTGGAAATACTCACCTTGAAGATGGTGATCTTAAGTGTGTATAAGAGATCTATGTGTGTGTTCTATGAAATAATATTTTATTGTGATTCAAATATATAACTTTATTATTAAGGTTAAATATGAAAAAAAATGGGTGACTAATTGAGTAAAAATTAAACAATTAATCTGTGAGAGGAATAAGGGAGGAAGGAAGTCAGTAATAGGTGTACATATGTCAAAACATATGCCTTATTACTATTGTTGAAGAGAATAACTTCTTGAATTGGAGGTTATGTCACATTCACCAATATATCATGGAGAATCTATCCAAACTGAAATTTACAGGGGTTAAATAATAGATTTATCGTAGTTCCCTTGTAAATAATCTATTATCCCCTAAAAGAATGAAATATAACAATCTAAGGGTTTTCTCTTGAGGAGGGTATAGGATAAGTTATAAAACATTCAAATTGTTTTTTATTTTTTTAAATAAAAATGTAAAAGTGAAGTTTTATGATTTGAGAAAAATTTTAAAATAAATAAAAATAAATTTAACTAAGAAATGGAAAATTGGTATTTTGATAGAAAAAAGAAACTCATATTAAAAAGTGGTTTGAAATTCATATTCTAATGATGTAGCAGTGGACTAGTGTGTAACTTTGGACAATCCCTTCTTCCTTTCATAAAATGATAACCTAATTTTATTTCTAAATTCTCATCCAAAGACCTCTGGGTGAGCACCTAATTTTTTATGGACATCATACTAAGGCCTAGGTATAATTTTTATTCCTCTTATAAGAGTTATTCAACTACAAAAATACTTATTAACAAGTAAACCTAATTGAAATCACTATACATTAAGGAAAGACCTGTCACGACCCATCCATCGGGGTTCATGCCATGACTCTCCCAATCCTGCCTCCCAAAGTCCAAGGGTTGGCGACTAGTGCCAAAGGATTAAACCTATTAGTGCGAGGAATTTTCCTAAGTTCCTATATACACACACACAACCGCATTCCAAAACCGAAAATATGAAGAAGAAAACCACTATAAATAACCAATGAGTGCAAGAACAACTGAAAGTCAAATGGGCCAGAATAAAAACCCAACAAAGGATTAACTGGAAAACAGGAACATACAAAAGGAACTATAGGTATCCATACATAGAAAACCTCACCTAATGGGTAGGTGTGGAGTAGTTTCTGGAAGCTGTAGAAGTGTGTCTCACCTACTTGGTCTCACTGGGAACCACTAGGTCCTAGGCCACCAGGTCTGTCATCAAGGCTTTGATCGTCTGTACCAGACACGACATGTGTAGGTGAAGCCTGTGCAGGGGTGGGTAATAAAAAACTCCGTAGGGATCCCGAAAAACAAAGGAAATACCAAAAATCAATCCACAAAACAAATCATGAAGCTTGATCACGAATAAGGACAGCTCACAATGGGTCTAATCTAGTGTAGAAAAAGTAAAATCATCAGTCATATTGTTAAACACCGAAGCTACTGAAGAAATCCTCCTCAATGAGTATAGTGGGATTGTGGGGTCCCACATAAGTCACTTCCCACAAACCTTAGACTGTTGTGGTACTCATCACTGATAAGTATCGTGGGTATTCCAAGTCACACAGGGTCTCTCCCCATCGTGGGAATGCAGGATCACACAGAGACACTTCCCACCTTGGACATAAAGAGGTACTCCTCCCCATCATGTATCGTGGATCTACCGAGTCACACAGATTCTCTCCCCACAGTGGTAATGTGAGTCGCATAGATCCACTTCCCACTGGGTCATCATAGCTGATTCACACTGGTTTTCTTGTCAGTTGTCTTCATTTCTCAGCAAACAGCAGGGTTTTGTCATGTATCATACTTGATCTCGGGAGAACTGCTCCGCAAAACATTCATTGTATTTTAACTAACATGAAATCCTCCATATATTATAATAAATGTGTTGCCTCATCATGAGGGTTACAACCCCGCAACTTCCTCATCAAACGTATGTCTGGTTTGCATGTTATTAGTGTTTTAGTAAAAAGGGTTTGGTTAAATCTAGGCCTAGTCCGACCCGGTCGAACCGACCCAACCAACCCAGCCTAAGGGCCCCACATCCCCAGTTTTATTTGACTAACCCTACCTACCTCGGTTTAGTTCTGGGTCAGTCAGGTCTGTCCTGGCCACTGGGATAGACCCATTGGGCCTCGTTGTACTCAGCCCAGTATGGCTGAGGGTCCAGCCTGCCAGGTCACCCGGCAACTCGGTCTCATCTAGCCCAACCCGAAGGGGAAGTTCCAGCTTCTTGGGTATGGGTCTGGAATGATGGCATGGGTCCATCTAGCTGGGGTGTCCCCATGCATGCCCCCCCCCCCCCCTCATAGTGAGGGCCCTGTCTGGCCGAGACGCGGTAGGCGGTTGTGTCCCCCACCTGCCCCACGGGACGTCGCGGGGCCACGGGGATGACTCCTCTAGCTAGAAAGTATGATGCATCCGTAGCACTTCCACAAAGCTGGAAAACTAACCATCCGAACTTTCGCAGGTGGTCATGGGACCACGTGTCCCGAGAACCGCAGCCCGCACTTGCGGGCCGATCAACCGATGCGACCAAGGGGATGTGTCCTTCCACCAGTGGCTCCTCCTGCTATGATGTGGCCCGATCTGACCGCGGATACCTTCACCAGTGTGACCTCTTGGTGCACCACCACCCTCTGGCACCGTCACACTGAAAGGTCCTTCTGTGGACCAATGGGTCTGCATCAGGTGTCTGTTCTTTGCATTGTCTACACCTCTTGCCTCTGTGGGGTGTCTCATTCCCCACAAAGGCCCCAAATTATATTTTCTTCCATTTCAAAAACTCAATCATGAAGAACACATAGGATGAGAGGCTCAGACCTTGTTTGTGTCAGCCTGCTCCCTCCACATTAGAATTTCAAAATAGGGGGAGGTTTGGAGATGATGTTCTATCCAACAAAATAATTAAATACTGACGCAAAACTCCCCCAAGAAAAAGCCACCATTCCGCATTGATGAGTAATATATCGGTCAACTAGTCCATGGGTTGACCGATGTTTGTCATTTTAGAATGAATAACAGGGAAAACATAAAATAAATCAAACCCCTAACTCAATTAACTTTCTTCATTGGAGTGTTCCATCTATGGGGATTTAGGTTCCGATCAAAGACGTCAGCATTCTTCTCTCACCGATCCCATTCATCATTGATTTTGTTAGAGGTTCACCAGCATTATATGTTTTTCATTGGATAGATATCTTTACATATGTTTGCCAAAGAATTTCCACCATTTAATTCTCATTTCTCCAATGCATCAACTTATTAAAAAGAAACATGTCGCAACATTTCTGATATTTTGTGTCATCATGTCGTTACACTATTTCATTTATAAAATAGAAAATATGTTACGATCCATTCAATGTTCCATTACACTACACATTTATGAGATATTAATAATATTCCTTTAATTTTCCTCATTGTCGCATTGTATCACCATTTTCCTCTTACAAAATGGTTTCAAAAAATAAAATAAAATATCATTTAAGTTATTTTATTTTTTTCTGAAAATTCTGAAAACTAACATTTCCATATGACTCTTTCCAATTGAATTTAGGTCCTTTTTAGGAAAATCCCAGTATTATGAGTTCAATGGTTCTCGCATATTTTTGATCCGAGCACCGGTTCAAAAGTTATAAAAATCTTCTCGCACGTTAACTTAAATAAACTTAAAAAATGTTCAAAATTCGCTTTCGGGCTCACCAGGCCTCTGAATCACATTTAGTCAAAGCATCTTGTCTCGAAATAATTCCATATAATTAAAAAAATATAGAAATTTGAGGGCATTAAATTCTATCCACCATATGGATTGACATCCTTGAATGCCAAAACCATGGATAATCAAACAAATGGGGGTACTGAGCACGAATATGAGCCTCCCACTGAAATATAATCTTCTGCAGATTCTTGTGCTTCCACTAATCGCGTACTATAGGAATTGATCATCCATGAAGGACCTGCTCCTTTTGTTCCTCTATCTCTACTGGGAACTCTAAAAATGTCACCCCGTCATCAATGTCCAGCTCACCCCAGTCGATGACGTATGATGGATCATGCATGTACCTCTTCAATTGTGACACGTGGAAAACATCATGCACCCGGTGCATCTATGGGGTAAGATCTAGGAAGAATTCCACCTCACCAACTCTGCTCAAAATCTGAAAAGGTCTGATGATCCTCGGAGATAGCTTTCCATCCCGACCAAATCTCTAAAATACCCATTTAGTTGAGACCCAATGGAACACATGGTCTCCCTCCTAAAACACCAAGGTTCTTCATCTCCAATCATCATAAGATTTATGTCTTCTTTGTGTAGTCCTCATCTGCTCCTGGATGATCTACACCTTCTCAATGGTAGCTCGTACCAACTCAGGTTCCATGAGTGCTGACTCCCATGGGTCTTCCTAGCATAGAGGTGATCTGCATGGCCGCCCGTACAATTCCTTAAATAATTCCATTACAATGGTGGAGTGATAGATATTGTTGTATGAAAACTCTTGCAGAGGAAGGTGGTCCTCCCAACTATGACCAAAATCCATAAAACAGGCACGAAGCATTCCCTTGAAGTTCTATATGGTCTGCTCCATCTGACCATCGGTCTGGACATGAAAACTTGTGATTAAGAGCATCTGAGTCCAGAATTCCTCCAATAATCCCTTCCATAACCAGGATGTAAAGCATGCATCGTGGTCTGAGAGGATCATTGAAGGCACCCTGTGAAGCCACAGTATCTTCTGGATGTAGATTCATCCAAATCCCTCTACTAATCCCTGCTCTTGGATGTGTATGATGTGAGCCGACATGGTGAGTAGGTCAATGATCTCCCAAATATAATCATAGACCCTAGATGTGTGTGGTAATTCTATCATGAATTCCATAAATATATCATTCCATTTCCACTCTGGTACCTCAAGTGGTTGGGCCAAGCCTACTGGAACCTAATGATAAGCCTTTACCTACTGGAATGTGAGGCACCGTGAAATGAACTCTTCCACTGCATTCTTCATCCCTACCCACCAGTACTAATGTCAGAGGCCCTGGTACATATTCTCCACTCCAAGACATACTGCTAAAGGGGATATATGGAACTCCCTCAATAGCCACCCCTTCAACATCAGTAGTACTATATTGCACCCTCTAAAAAGGATGGTGTGCTCCCCACCTATAGTAAATCCATCAAGAGCCTTTCCTAAGGATAACTGAGCACATCGATCCCTGAAGTCAACATTCATAAGTTGTGACTCCCTAAATCATTGTAAGAGTGTAGGGGTGACTATAATTGACTAAAGGTAAGCTGCTCTATCAATATCCAGGAAGGGTGTCTTTATCGCAACTAGCTACACCATTGCCTCACTCAATAGTTGTAAACTGGACCTCCTACTAAGCGCATCTTCCAACATATTCCCCATCCCAGCAGTATAGAATATCTCAAATTCATAGTCCTAGAGGAACTATATCCATAACTGCTATCTCAGGTTTAGTTCTTTCTGGTAGAATATATACTTGGGACTCTTGTGGTCAGAATAGACTGTAAAACGCTCACCCATCAAGTAGTGTCTCCACGTCATCAAATAAAAGACCATTACTGCTAACTCCAATTCATCAGTCATGTAGTTATACTCATGATTATATAAATGTTGTGAGCTATAGGAAATCACTACTCGCTCCTGCATCAAGACACAGCCTAGTATGGTCCCTGATGCGTCGCAGAAAACTATATACCCAACTCCCTCCTCTAGTAGTCTCAAGATAGAGGTACTCGTCAGTCTCCGCCTCAACTCTAGGAAACACTTATAGAACTTCTCCATCCACACAAAAGTACATCCCTTACATGTTAAAGATGATAAGGTTTCTACTACCCTAGAAATTTTGGTCACGAACCTCTGGTTGTATCCATCTAGCCCCAAGAAACTTTGTACTTCGATCAGACTCCTGGGTGGCTCCCAAGTAAGAATTTCCTCTATCTTTTCTGGATCCATTGTAAATATAGCCTCTGAGATGATGTGTCCTAGAATGTGGACCTCTTGTATCTAGAACTAGAACTTTTAGAGCATACCATAAAGTTTGTGCTCTCTGAGTGTATTCGGGACTATATGCAAGAGTGTAGTGTTCTCCTCCTCCAATTCCAAGTACATCAACATTTCATCAATGAAGACCACTAAAAAAATATTTAAGTAAGGCTAGAAAATATTGTTTATCAGTTGCATGAACACTATTAGGGCATTGGTCAGGTTGAAAGGCATCACCAAAAACCTGTAGTGGCAAACCGGAATCTAAAAGTTTTCTTCAGTACATCCTCATATCGTACATGAAGATGATGATAGCCATACCTGAGGTTTATATTCAAGAAGAATATCTCTCCCTTCATATGATCAATGAGGTCGTGAATCCTCGGTAGAGGATACTTGTTCTTCACGGTCACCTAGTTCAGGTGCGGAAGTCCACACACAACCTCAAACTCCTATCTGACTTCTTGGAAAAAACATCGGGGCTGCCCATGGTGAAATGTTGGGATTTACAAAAAACTTCTCCTACAAGTCCAACAGCTGTACCCTCAACTCACTTACCTCTTCTAGGGGTATCCAATATGCTGATGTGGATCTAAATTTTATCTCAGTGTACAGGTCGATGTAGAAATCTATCTTCTTATGAGGAGGTAGTCTTGGAACATCCTCAGTAAAGACATCTTCATACTCATCCACCACTATAGGAAAGCTTGGACTCCTATAGACCACCACACTAAAGGTGAAGTTAGATAACTGTTGAGTGATTAGTTGCACCCTCCTCCAAGAAAGTTTTTCATGTACTGAAAAAGATTCCTTCTCATCGACGAAGGAATACCTAGTCCCATTCTACCGGAGACATCACACTATACCACTAAAACAGTTAATATGAGCATAGACTATGGATAACCAGTCTATACCCAAGATGATAGCGTAAGGCCTCAACGTCGCTACTAGGAGATCCTAGATGATTCTCTTACCTCCAAGAGTAATCTCACTCTACCAGATCCAGTTTGTAATCATCAAATCCCCATCCGTTGGAGTCTCTAATAGTAAGGATCGAGCCAACAGCTCCACCAGAATCTCTAAGCTCCAAACAAGAGTCATGGAATGGAATGATTGACTTGCACCTGTGTCTATAAGAACTGTACCTAAGGTGGAGAAGACATAGATCATACCTCTAATCATATCCAGAATGTTGTGTTCATAATCCCCTACTACTTGAAACTACACCCTCCCCTATCCACCTACTCCCTTAGGTCGAGGTGGACCACCTGGGTGTGGTGTAGATAGTACCTCAAACTGTTTCACACCACCTACTGCTCAGCATACTCCCATGTCTTGTACACCACTTTGCATACCTCCTCAATCGAACAACTTCCTCTACCTTAGTGGTCCCTCGATCGTCCATTAATTTTCTATATGGTGGGTCAGTAATTCATGAGTTATGTGTCCCTGGCCAATGCACATGTAGAAAATATTGTCTCCCTACTAACTTCCTCTGGTCTGGGAGCCCCGCACAACCGACCATGAGTCCTGGATTTTCCCCCTGAAAGAACAGTCCCGCTTGGTCCCCTGTGTTTGATGTCTACTGCTCACCACTGAATACTCTCCCACCCAAGGTCTGTTGGTGTATCTAGCTATTGGCACCTACTCAACCAAGAATATCTCTATAATAAGGGCTCCCTATATCACACAAGACTAAGTAGGGAAGCTAAGAGACACCATCGACACCCTTATCTCCCATTGGAGACCCTTCTCAAAGGCTTCAACCCTATAGAAAGGTTCTCGCACCATATCTGTAGAGTAGAGAGAAAGCTCAGAAAACCTCACTAAGTACTCATACACCATCATGTTTCCATTCTATAGGTGAAGCAGCTTCTGAATGCACGTAGAGCGCAAAGTCTAGGGGAAAAACTCTTCATGGAAATCCTCTCATAGTCTGTCTAGGTTAGGGTCACCACAACATGCATCTAGATGGTTTATCTCAACCATCTCCCTACTAATCCCTGTAGAAGTCTTGCAGCCATGATCGAAATCTATTCAAGTTGTTTCCTCACTAAGTGGAAGACACGAGTCACTACCTCCAACCAGTCCTTAGTGACCTAAATATCTGTCTCTCCCCTGAACCAGGGAGGTCTTTGTCTCTAAAACTTGTTCATGACACTGAGTCTGTGAAAATCCTTCTCTGGTAATGCTGATAGGAATTGTTTATCAATGGTTTGTGGGAACACCAGTGCACCACCCAGCGGGGCCATCTCTTGCACTGGTCCCTAAACCAATTCCTCGTCTCTAGGTGGGTTATCCACATGATCACATATTGGAAGCCTAGCTGGCTGGCTGCGTGGAGGCATCCTGAAATAGATCAAGATGTACCATGGTCAAAATATTATACCTAGGGAGCTGAATCTTATTCAATAATATCATAGGGAGAAACTTATGAAAACATTGTTTTCATTTATAGATCCAAAAAGAAGAATTCAGGGTCCTAGTGTATGGATACATAAACCTCTACACCAATACTGGACTCCCGAAATCTGAAAGCTGAACTCGAAACATTCAACACTATTTCCCCCAAAACAAAACAATAGACTCTCGGCCTTTTAGGTAGAACTGGTCTACCTCTAAAACCACTTCTTTATGATCCGTCCCCTAGGTCCCATGTTGTGACTCCCCCAAGACCACCTCCCAAATGATAGGGGTTGTAAACTAGTGCCAAAGGCATCAAAATGAAATTGGGAGGAATTTTCCTGAGTACTTCTACACACACACACAACCATGTCCCAAAACTGGAGAGAAGAACAACCAAGCCACTATAAATAAACACTAAGTACAAGTAAAACTGAAAATGAAATTGGCCAAAATACAAACCCAACAAAAGAATAATTGGAAAACAGAAATTTATAAAAGGAACTATGGGTAGCCATCCATAAAAACCCCTACCTAACAGGGAAGTTTGGGGTAATAGCTGGAAGCAATAGAAGTATGTCCTACTTGCCTTGTCTCACTGGGCACCACCTGGTCCTAGTTCACTAGTTCCTCTGCCAAGGTGTTGATTATTTGTACCAGACACAACACGTGTGGGCGAAGCCCGTGTAGGGGTGAGTAACAAAATACTCTCTAGGGATCTAGAAACACAAAGGAAAGACCACAAATCAATCCAAAAAATAAATAATGAAGCTTGATCATGAAGCAAGATAGCTCACACCAGGTATAATCTAGAGTAGGAAAAGTAGAATCATTATTCATATCATCGAACACCTTGGTCACTGAAGACTCCTCAATGAGTACAGTGGGTCTGTCGGGTGACATAGAAGCCACATTCAACTAACCTAGGACTATTGTGGTACTCATCCCTGATGAGTACCTTGGGTATGATAAGTCACATACATTCTCTCCCAACTGTGGGCCTACCGGGTCACACAGAGTTGTTTCCCACCTTGGTAATACTGAGGTACTCCTCCTCATCATGTATCATGGGTCTAGTGAACCAAACAGTGTCACTCCCCACCGTGGGACTACCAGGTCACATAGATCAACTTACCACTAGGACATTGTAGCTAATACACATAGGGTTGCTTGTCAGTAGTCTTATGTTTTCATCCAACAGTAGGGTTTCAGCATATATCACACTTGATATCGGGAGAACTGATCCCCAAGACATTAGTCATATTTAAAATTACATGAAATACTCCTTAGATTTTACCAAATGATCTACCTCATCATGAGGGTTCTAATGTCGCAAATGGCTTGTCAATCGGATGTCTGGTTTGCAAGTAGTAGGCATTTTAGTAAATAGGGGCCAGTTGCATCTAGGCCTGATCCGACCCGGTCGACTGACCAAACCGACCCTGTCAAGGGTCCCACCTTCCCTGGTTTATTAAACTGACCCGAAAAGACCCAGTTCCGGTTTGGTTCGATCTGATCCAGCCTAGTCAGTGGGCCATTCCCGTTAGGCCTCTCTAGACCTAGCCTAGTTTGGCTGAGGGTCTAGCTTGTCGGGTCGCCCGGTATCATCCGACCCATCTCAAAGGCACAGGTTTGGGCCACTAGATGTGGGTCTAGCCCACCCCCTACCCAGCCGTCCTTGGCTGGGCTTTGTCTGGTTGAGATGCGGTAGGCAGCCGCGTCCCCCTCCAACTTTGCGGGTCACCACTGGGTCGTCTCCTCCATCCCAGACACACGATGTGTCTGGGACGCCACCATGCGGCCGACCAACTGGTCAGCCTGCCTTCCACATGTGGTCAGAGGACCACGTGACCCAAGAACCATGGCATGCGTTTGTAGGTCACTCCACCAACATGGAGGAGGGGCAACGTCCTTCTGCCAGCTATCGGCTCTTCACGCTACGCAACGGCCCGTGCCAGCCACAGCTCCCCTCACCGGCGTTCCATCATGGGGCACCCCCACCCACCCACAGTCGCCACCATAGGCCACTGCCGGCGGTTGTTGGTGCCACTGCCAGTGGCTCCTTCTGTGAATCACTAGTGGTCTGTTCTTCACTTCGTCTGTGCCTCCGGAATCTATGGTGTGTCGCCTTCCTTATGAAGGCCTCAAATCTGCTTTTCCACCATTTTGAAAACTCGATCACAAAGAACACACAAGCAGAGGGGATCAGGCCTTTTCGTGTTGGCATGTCACCTCCCAGTTAGAAATTCAAAATAGAGGGAGGTTTGGGGATGTTTTTCTATCAAAGAAAATAATTAATTCTTGATTCAAATGTTACCCAATAAAAAGTTACCCCCTTTCATTGACGAGCGATCTATGTGTCAACCTGTTCATGGGTTAACCCACATTCATTGTTTTTGAACGAATATGGAAAAATTAAAATAAATCAAACCCCTACCTTGGTTAGAGTTCGTCAATGGAGTGTTCCATCTGTGGTAATTTAGTTTTCGATCGAATCTATCGGTGTTCGTCACTCGCCGGTCTCATTCTACATCGATGTCGTTAGTGGTTCGCTGATGTTCAACACTCGACATTAAAGAGATTTCATGGTGTAAGTTCGTTAAAAATTTTACATGGTTTAATTCTCATTTCTCCAACGTGTCAACCTATTAAAAAGAAAACATATCACAACGTTTTTGTTATGCTATTTTGTCATGTTGTTACACTATTTAATTTATAAAAAAACATCTCTATTACACTCCATTTAATGCATTGTTACGCTACACATTTACATTCCATTAATGATCTTCCTTTAATGTCACTCATCTTCTCACCACATCACCGTTATCTGCTGTCCCAATGGTTTCAAAAAACAAAATAAAATATCTTTTATGTTATTTTATTTTTTTCTAAAATTTCTGAATATTAACATTTCTATCTAAACCTTTCCTGTCAAAGTTAGGTCCTTTCTAGGTGAATCTCGGTGCTCTAAGTTCAACGATACCCACAAATTTTTGATCTAAGCCTCAGTTCAAAAGTTATAAAAACCCACTCGCACATTTACTTAAACGAACTTAAAAAAAGTTCAAAATTCCTTTCTGGGCCTCAGAATCTTGTCCCATCAAAGCATCTTGTCTCAAAATAATTCCATAAAATAAAAAATATATACAAAAAATTCAGAATGTTACAAGACCTCACCTAATAAATTAAAATATTTAAATAAATTACTTTACTTTATAGATTTTGACAACCATTTAAAATAAAATAGAATAAATTGAATTAAAGAAAGAAACAACCACCTTCAATTAAGAAATATAGTTTCTAGAGAAATACCAAATGTTAAAATGAAATAAAAAAGACTCAAAAGGTAGTCATCCTCAAATATCCACTACCATAGGTGCTTGAGGATTTTTTTTCTCAAATTGTTAAATCAAATCCCATCTTATTTTTCTCTATATCTATCATGACTACCTAGAATATAGTAATTACTTGTCTCCTATAGCCATCACACAACACCCTTGATGTAGTCCCCCCCACCCCCTCGATCTCTATCTATAGTCATGTATGTTTCTTTCTTATACCCCCTTAATGGATGGAAAAATATTGGAAAATTGTGAAAACCTTCAATCATACCTTAGGAACCTCCATGCACATGTATTACTTCTCTATAGTCATTCGCCAGGTTTCAAAATTCATTTTTGATTTCCAAGTAAATTTCACATTAGATATTCACATGTGTTGTGTCTTTAATCCTCTTTAAATTCCCTCATAATACATAACCTCTTAATCACTCATTCATTAAATCCACATGGTCAACACAGGGGATCACCTAATATCATATTCTGTGAAGCTTCATCTCTATGGGATCATAAAATTTTACAAATTAATACATCATGAATGAGTCTATAAAATATATTATAGAATTAAAACATCTTATTGGGCTTTAAAATTTTCTTATAAGAATCTATAAAAAGTCTTATGGGCTCACAAATGTATTAAACTATATCAAACACATCATATAGACTATGAAATGTATTATGGGGGCCCTCAAAAATTATTATTGGTTATGAATTTAGTCAAAGAAAACATCATATTAGACGAGAAAGTATTATATTGATCAAAATTATCTTACATGGGCTCCAAAAGTCAAACAGGTTGATAAAATGTCGTATAAGACTGGGAAATATCTCACAGGACTAGGGTAAATCCCTTATGAGATTTCAGATGTGGAAAAAAAATTAATTTCAAGTTCAAAAAGAAATTTTTTCAAAAAAACTCTAATAAAATAATGGATTATTGAAATATTTTTCAAAATAAAAAAAAATTAAAACCCATAATTAAATCCATTTTCACGAAAAAAATTAAAAAATAACCCTAAAACATATAATGACATAATTTTACTTAAAAAGAAAAAAATTTAGGGTTTTATTCCTTGAAATACAAAGAAAATGTGTTTAAAAATCAAGATTTTTCAATTCCCTCACATTTAAGACTTTGAATCCTATACAAGTAAGTATTAAAAAACACACCAAGGAAATTTCAAAATAAATTCTTATGAGATCCACTAATTTTATCAATAAGGAACTCAAAATTATCATTTCCCCGTTAATAAAAATTATTTAAAATTTTCTTCCTATTCGTTATATGAAATACCTCTTAATTTATCTTCTTATGCACAAAAAACACTTACATTATCTCGATTTTCCCTCATCACATTGATTTGAATTTCTAATAATGTTTTTTCATCCAAACAAAAATAGGTCACCACAGTCTTGATAAACTCATAAATCTCCACCAAAATGAGTTAAAGGTATGTGTTTGTCATAAATAATTTTTTAAGGTTGTTTTTAGGATATGGTTTTGTTGGTTATAGTTGTAAAAAATTATAGGGTAGAATAATAAGTTTTAGTTCTTTTAAATAAAAAATGCATGATTAAGTTTACACTCAATCGTGGTCTCTACTTACTACCTTTAGTAATACATCAGCTCCAGATATTATGAAATATAAGGACCCCTACTATAGTATCCTAGAAATAGTGATTATTTTATTACATTGGCACTAGATATAAGTGATAACATCATAAAGGATTAAATTGTTTAGTAATATTGTTAAACTAAAAAAATACTTGATTCTCATATTATATTAGAAATATTAAAACATCGTATAATAAACATTATTTCAAAATTTATATCATTCATAATATCTTTTTTAATATCCTAGGGAAGTAAAAAACAAATATTTGTAAACTCAGATTCAAAGTAAGGGTTACACATAGAAGAATATATCCTAAGGAAATAAGGAATTATTAACATGGCATTATGGATAATCAAAATGTATTCCATTCAATCCATAACATGGGTTTAATCAATATTCATGGATAATATCAACATAAAAACACATTGATTATGAAAAGTGAATTCATGAAAAAGGAAATTCATAATTATGGACATTCATGATCAAGGCCACTTAAATAATAAATCATGATTCTTACCATTAAGGCCTCTCAAATAATTAATTATCATTTCTTCATGGCCTCTTAACCATTTTATGCATAGGCATACCCCAAATACACAAAAATTATGACATGATATTATAGCATTATACTATAAATAATGCCAACCTGTTTTGTCTCATGAGACCTATCAGTGCATCAAGAGGATATTTATTTTTATTCCTTGCATATCACATACATCTCCAACGAATTCCTCATATTTAGAATGATAAATATAATTCAATCTACAAATTCCTTATAAGTCAAAAATTATCCATATTGAAACAAGAATATGTAATATCAATACTACTTCATCATAAATCATCTATATAAATAATAAATATGGTATCATTGGATTATATTCCCAGAATCATCAATGGTTGTTTTTATAGTTGAAATGAATTTAAAAATCACCAGGATATTTCTTAAGGTAAATTTCATGTTAATTTAGGAAAAACATATTTAAAATCTATAAAATTATAGTATATTAGGAAAAAAATCTTTTAAAATAAACATGGAAATTTTTAAGGAATTATTCAATAAAAATATTAGTCAGGGTATAGTGGAAATTCATTCATGCGGTGTTTCTTAAAATGAATATTGCGTTTACACTTTTGGTAAAAATTACCTCAATCAGAAAATGAGAAGAATATTCTATTTATATTTTTGTAATAAACATGGGTAAAATTTAGATTAAAAACTATAGTTTAATATAAAAAACATACTTTAAAATATTTTAAATAAAATATGGACAAGGAATAAAAATGGTTGGAAATAAATATTTAAAACTATAATTTTAAAAGAGGGTTCCTTACATGTAATCTAATTATTTATTATTGATACAACAAGAGAAGAAACAAAAAATAAAATTTTTTACACCAAAAATAACTAGTGGAGAATAGAATATATGGATTTTAAGAGGTTAGGTTCATATAATGTTCCCAAAGGAAATCTAAACATAAACATTCCTGAAATAAAATGAGATTGTAAAAGAAATCCATTGACGCTTTGGTATATTATGAATCATAGACCCCATGAAATAAATAAATTTAAATAAAAATTTAAATATCATTAATATAAATAGATTTATAATATAACATATAAAATGTATAATAGATACACTAAATGAAAGAAACAAGTGGTGAATATGGAATATGTCTCACAGAAACAAAAGTGAGACGAGAGAACCCTTACCTCAGATCTGACTCGCTTGGTAAATTATTTTAGCCTTCTATATAATAAATTTATATTTATTATAATTCTATAACATAAATTTACACTCGATTATAATAACATATTTTATCTACTTATAACATTTTTTACACAAATTTATTAATAGTTATCTCTTTAAATAATTGTTTCTGGGTTTTAACTATTTCTCTTTTCATGTTAGTTTCAGTTAGGTAGTTTTGATCCTTTCACCTTGATCATGTTTTAATTATTTATTTTTTTTAATAATGATATTAATATAATATATATTCATTAAATATATTTTTATAATCATAACTTAAATGTGTAGATAGAAAAATGAACTAAACCATTCATGGAGTTGGTTGGTCATACATACACATGAACATTGTTTAAAATTTTCAAAGGATGGAATAAAATAAAGGTATATAATAATTAACCTTTTAATAATTTTTATTATATAATGTAATCATATATATTCATTAAATCTATATTTATTTTCATTCATGTAAATCATAAATGAAAAATGAATCACATCGCTTCGTAGAGGTCGTAATCCACACGTACGCACGAGTGACGTTATCAATTTCCAATAGATGTATAAATAATAATGATAATTAAATATTATATTTAAAACCCCATAATTATTTCATAAATATAATATAAACTCATTATTCTCATATTTTTAATCAACTATATAAATGGTGGGGAAAAACTAATTACGCCGATATGTGGATATGATAAGTTTTACGTACGCACAATCGGTATTTTTTCTTTCCATTGGATGGAAAGAAGGTGGATAATGTTTGATACATAATTATAATAACATTTAAATATATTTAAGATAATTAATTAATTATTTTATATTTTGATACAATTAATTTAGAAAATGTATAAGTAGAAATAAAATTGAAAATGCTCAGTTAAGAGTCATACCTCTTCGTTGAGAAAAGTTTTTTTCCTTACACCTTAATCCTTGAAGGAATGGTATTTTTTAAAGAAAATAAAATATAGGCTGTTTTTAAGAAATATATTAATGTATAAGGGTAGTTATTTTACAATATTTATGGCTATAAATGTTTAAGTAAGATAGGTGAAGAAGTTCCCTTTTATAAGTGAGGGGAGGTGCACTCTTGGAATTATATGAATTATTCAAGTAATATGAATTAATGTTTTATTAAAGTGATTGAAAATTTACATATTTTAAATATAGGATAAATTAAATTTTAAATAATAATATAAAAATTATACAAGTTTAGGTGATTTTTTAATCGTTATCTCTTAGTTTTGACACCCTATTAATAACTTTGACAATTATCACACTACCAATGTTTTCAAATATTTAATGATCAAGAATTCTACCATAAAAGGAAAATTAACCCCTAAATGGAACATGGTTCATCATTTAAACCATATCCAATTCACTTGGATGAATATAATATTTTTAATGATTTTTAAATAATTTAATAAAATGTTGTTAATTATAAAATATCATTAATGTCATTTCTAGAATTATTAATTTACATTGACTTTAAAGTCATCAATATAGTTATGTAATTATAATATAAATATTTCAAAAACCCCTAATATTTTATAATTATCTAAAAAATTTTGAAACACAATAAGTCATTTAAATTTCTTTTCTTTTAATATTTTTAAAATCAATTTTCTATTTTCTATTAATGAAATAAATATTTTTTCAGCGCTACATAATCATTGACTGTTATTATTAAATCACTAAAAATTAAAAAAAATGATAAAATACTAATTTATATATAAAATAAACATTTATAACTAAAAATATCCCCTTTTACCCTTATGTAAAAAAAATAATAGATATTAATGTCAAGAAAGTGAAATTTTTTATTTTTTCATTTCTTAAAATAATATAAAGGTCATAATCCTTGAAAAATGGTCCAAAGTAGCCATATTACCATGAATATAATGTAAATGTCAAAAAATAATTCATAAAATTAGATAAATTATAGTGTTAGAGAAATTTTTAATCCTTATCCCAAATTTTTAACTATATTTTATCCATTTTACACTTACCGAGGTGACAATTATTACCAAGGTTATCATTCATAATGACCAAAAATAAAAGGAACCCATTTAAAAAAATTTATCTTACTAATTATAAATATGGAATAAATTTTTCAAGATTTAATTCAAAAAATTGGTATAATTTAATTTAAAATTAAACCTGCAGAACCTGAAGAAAAGTAGTTTTCTAACAAAAAATGTTCTCTTAAGTATACAAGTTTTATGTCAAAATCCAAAATAAAATTTATTCCATTGACCTTAATTATTTTATTAATAATATAAATGAAATAATTTAAATTTTCAACCATTTTAAAACAAAATTTGACTTTGTAATTTTTTTAAATGGATAGAAAGTATTCAATAAAAATTAGTATTATCCATTATTCATGGAAAAATTAAATTATTCAGAAAGACCAGAAAATTTAAAACTAAGTTAATTTTGTTATAATTGGTCCAAAAATGATATCCATTTTTTTCAAATAAATTTGGTAAAATTTTTATAAATTAATTATAATATTCATGTACAAAATTCCCTAAAAACCATTTTTGGCGAAAACATATTTTTGACACACAAAATGAATTTACTACCAAATTAAGTAATTATTTAATATAAATTAATAAATGTATTTTAATTATATAAATCCTTTATAAATATTTTTATAAATTTTTATTATGATTTATATCACCAATTTTAGCAGCAAGGTTATAACAGGCATGATTAGATAATAATATTTTAAGATCATATCATGGTTTGTTAAAACATAGTTCTGTGTATAAATATTGATATCAAAAAAATTAAATTTATTTGAAGATAAATCTAACATAAAATCACAAGGTGATTCATTATACCCCCTTAGATAAATTATGTCGTCACAATTTTATCTTGGTATTTAATGGATCATCCTTTATTGAAACCCCACATCGTACATAGGTAAAATAAAATTTATTTAGAAAAGGAAAAGTGGGAAACATAAAGGTTATTTTAGATATCACATATTCAACTTTCCAAAGAAGGAAAAAATGATGGGAAGTTAATATAAAAACATGGAATAGAAAACTTATATCCAAGAATTATTATAGACTGATAGAGAATATGGTCGTCAGAAATTTAATGACCACAAATCCATAAATTAGCAAGGGGTGAAAGGACCATCTATTCATTGTAAATAAAGGTAAAAGGATAACAATTTAATTTCAAGATAATTTTCCTTAATTATAGGTATTCATTTATTATCAAGATAGAGAACATAAGAAAAGTAAGTTAATTTATTTATTTCTATTTCATAATCACATTTTTATCATTTAGTTATGAGTCTATGAATTACCACTTTATCTCTTGCTCTATGAAATGAATATTCTAGATGTATTTTTTATTCTACAAGCTCTAAAATTAACTTTTAATGGATTATAATATCAATAAATGAATGAAAATTCATTCCTTATTTCTCTAAATGCTTATAAAAACCATATTATTTATTATAGGTTATCCAATATGGATAAATATTCATATGATTAACAAATATGTTAATCTCAAAAACTATAATATGAACACCCAAATTTCAACTTAACCTTAAGAAACATTTAAAAATATGCCAGATCAAATTCAAAGCCGAAAATTCTAAAAAAATAGATTATATTTTTTTGGAGATCAACCAAATTATTATCTACAGATCGTTTCAATCTCTTATAAGGACATATACCATAAAATTATATACCTTAAATGTATACTCCACAAAATATGATAATTATTTATATAAATATCATAAACCACTGTAAAACAAAATAAAATCATATATGCTTCCATAAATTAACTCAATACTCTTTCCTAAAATTGTTATTACCTTAATCATATAATATTCACAGTATAGTGTACTTAACATTAATTACTTATTCACTAAATCAATTTTCAATCCCATGGTAAACTATATGATATTTTAAAAATGTACTTGCTCTTTTTTTCCAATTAACCATAATTACTTCAACATTAATAATCATTCTAATCCTATAGGATATGAATAAATTTAAGATTATATCCAAAAAATATAAAATAATTATTCATAAAATAACCTTTTCACTAAAACATATACTAAACCAAAGGAATGCATTCTCATAAATGTCTCCAAAAATATCCATAAACATGTTAAAATACCATCACATAAAACCACAAAGGGGTATATATTCCTTTAAAAATATGATCAACCATAGAATTATCAACCCAAGAAATATTATGTTTATCCCTTATTTTTATGGTGTATCATATGTTTCCATACACTCTAATATCTCATTCACCATAATGGTTTATAATGAAAATTTGAATTAACCCATAAACAATCCCCATGAGTCTCAAACTAGGTGAAAAGTTAGGGAATGCTTGCCTTGAACCTAAATGATGGTTGAGATATATTCAAAAAATCATTTTCAGATTTATTATCCCTAGATTCTTCTCTTACAAAACCATATGCACTATTAGTATCCAGATAGAGATTTATTACTAAGAAAACCACATAATCTATAACTTACCAAAAAATTTATTATATTTTCATATAATAAGAGATATCCTAAAATTCTTCTATGTGGTTATGTTCCATAGTATATATTTTAAAAAATCTAGTTCTCAAGGATTATACTAAACATTCTCTAACACCAACTGTAAATAACCCAACCATAGTAGCCTATATTTGGGGGATACATTATTACATTGTAACTATATACAACTAATCATATTCCAAAAGGCCGAATAGTTTAGTAATCTTAGTGAAATATATACATACATGATTCCCATATTAAATTGGAAATAAAAAAACATATTATAAGAAACATTATTAAATCCTTAATATCATTTATAATATACTTCTTCATATCCTGGGTAAAGGAGAACAAATAAAGGGTGAAATTATTTTCTGAGTAAGGGTAATATATATCAAAATTTATCATGATTAAATTAGGAATAACTAACATGGAAGAGTGAATAATCAAAACACATTCCATTAGATCAAAAAATTGTGTTTAATGATAATCCTTGGATAATATCAACATATAAAACACATGGATAATATAAATTATATTCTTAATAAATGGAATATATAATTTTGGAAATTCATGATCAAGTTATCTTAATTAAGAAATCATGATTCCCACCACCAAGGCCTCGAAATCAAGAAATCATCATTCTATCATGGACTCTCAACCAATACATTATCAATGTATGGGATTTCATACACCAAATACTCATATATTATTACATGATCTTACATAATCATCCTATATATCATGAAAACATGTTTTATCTCAATATACATATCAATTTTTTTAAGGTTCTATCTATTACCAAGACCTATTTTCTAATTTTACAACCAATGCATTCCTCATATTTAAAATGATCAATACATTTCATTATCAAAATTACATATAAGTTGGTAATTATCCATATTGAATCAAGAATATATAACATAAATACTTCATCATCATAAACCATATAGCGAAAAAAATAAATATGGTATCACTGGAAAATATTCTCTGTAACATCAATGGGTGTTTTCATTATTGAAATACTTAAAAAGATCATAATAATTTTCTTGAGGAAAATACCCATTTATATTTGAACAATTTTGTTGAAAATCTAAAAATTTCTAAAATATGAGGGAAAATATTATATGAAAATAACCATGGAAACTTTAAAGGAATATTTAAAGAAAATATTGTTCTTTATAATTGGGAAATCTATTCATGAGGTTTTTTTAAAAATAATATTACATTCAAACATATGTTAAAAAGTACCTCATTTGAAAAATAATAAGAATACTCCTTTTAAACTATTTTTTAAAAAAGTAAAATATGGGAAAAATGAATTTAATAAATCATATGATAATATTAAAAACAACTTTGAAAACATTTTTATCAAATTATAGACATCAAATAAAAATATTTGGAAAGAAATCTTCAAACCCAATTTTTCAAAGAGTCCCTTAGATTAAGCTTACTAATTGATTATTGATACCAAAAGGGAATAAATATAAAATAAAATTTTAAACCACAGAAATAAATACATTAGAAGAAAATATATGGGTTTTTAGTGGTTATGATCATATATTTCCCAAAAGTAAGTCTGAATATAAACAATCCTGAAATAAAATTACATTGTAAAAGAAATCCCATACCGTTTAAATTTCTTTTTAATCATAACACCCATGAAAAAATTGACATAAAATAAATCTTCAAATACAATTAATATAAAATTATTCATGGAATAACATATAAATGGGATATTATAATCACCACATTAAGGAAACAAATAAGTAATATGGCATATGCGCCATGGAAACAAAATTGGGTCAGGAAAACCCTTACCTCAGTGCAGACTTTCTATGTATGTGATTTTAGACTCGTATATAATAGATCTAAATTAAATATAATTATATAACATATCCAAATACATAATATTATTATCAAATATTACCCAATTATAACATTTCAAATCATTTTTATTAATAATTCTATATTAAAATCAGTATTTTTGAGTATTAACACTTTCATTTTTCATGTAAGTTTCGAGTCAGTAATTTATGACCTTGCACCTTGATTAGGTTTACATAATTTTCAGAATTTTTATTTTTATATTAATATAATATACATTCTTATTATAAATATTTATAATAATACTTTAATTTTATAGATAGTAAAAAATTCACACTATTAATAGAGACGGTAAAGCATACATACTGACGAATGTTTTTTCACTTTTTTATGGATAGAAAAAAAAATAAAGGTAAATAATATTTATAATTTAAAAAATAATTATTATATAATATATATTATGTATACTAATTAAATATATCCCAATTATGATCCATGTAATGCATAAATGTAAACAATCACATCGCTTCGTGGAGGTGGTAGTCCACAGGTACGTATAAGTGACAATATCATTTTCCAATAGATGGAAAGGTAAGAAAGTAAATGATATATTATATTTAGAGAAACATAATTTTTTAATAAATATAATATATTATAATTATTTACATATTTATTATAATTTAAGAAAATGGGGATGAAAAACGAATTACACCACTACGTGGAGATGGTAGGTCACACACACACAAGAGCGATGTTTTTACTTTCTGTATGATGGAAAGAATGTTGATAATGGTTATTAAGTCATAATAATAATAATTAAGTATATGAAATATATTTAATTAATTATCTTTTAAAGTATACCATAAATTTATAGGAGTTCTAGTAATAAATAAAATTTAAAACACTTGGTTAAGAGTTATACCTCTTTGTTGAGAAACCTCTTTTAGATTACACCATAAACCCTGAAGGGATAGTATTTTTGAAAGAGTGAAATATGTAGAATAAAGTTTATGAAGATATAAAGGTTTTATATTAGGTATTATACAAGATATAAGGTTAAAAATATGTGAGGAATATAGGATAACAGGTACCCTTTTATAAGTGATGGTAGGGGCACTCTTGGAATTACATAAATTATTGAGTTAATATAAATTAATTTTTATAATAAGGTGAATCCAAATTTCCATATTTCAAATATATTATGGTAATTATTAAAAATATTCTCATGTAATAAAATTTATAAATGTTTATGAAATTTTTTAGTCATAATCTATGAGTTTTAACCCATGATAATCCTTTTGAAAATTACCACAATATCAAAGTTTTCTACTATTTAAGGGTCAAGAATGTTACCATAAAAGGAAAAGTTCCCCATAAATTGACCATGATTGATATTTAAACCATAATACATTTACATTGAATAAGATACCATTTTTATGAATTTTAACTCATTTAATCAAATATTTTTATATATAACATATCATTAATGCCATTTTTGGAACTATTCATTTATATTGACTTTAAATTTATAAATATAGTTACCTAATTTGATTATAAACATCTCACACATCCCAAATATGTAATATTTATCTAAAAAAATTTTGGAGAACAATAATTTATCCAAATTGTATTACATTTTATTTTTGTCAAAATCATTTATTATATTTTTCGATTAATTGAATAAATATTTTGTTGGAATTGTGTAATAATTTAACGTAATTACTCAATAAATAAAATTTAAAAATAAATTAACATGATAAAAAATTAATCTATATTACAAATAAACATTTATATATAAAATTAAACCTTTTTGAAGCCTATGTAAAAAATTTAGAGATATTAAAGTCAATAGAGTTACTATTTATATTTGTCTTTTCTTAAAATAATATAAATTTAATAAAAAAATAAAAATGGAACCAAGTGGAAATATATTAGATAAATGGATTTAAATTGCATTAATACAATCATCCAATATGATAAATGAATGTTTTTGAGAATTTTTAAAGCCTTATCCCATTTTATAACCTAATTTGACACATTTGACCCTTACTAATGTGAAAAATATTAACAAAGGTTATTATTCAAAATGACCAAAAATAATTGTGATATATTTAAAAAAATTACCTTGTAATTATAAATATTAAATAAATTTCTCAAGATTCTATTCATAGAATTGGTATAATTTAATTTAAAATCAAACCCACAAAACATGATAAAAAGAAGCTTTCCAAAAAAAGATTACTAAAGAATAAAAAAAAATTTACCAAAAAACAAAAATAAAATTCATTAAAATGGGATTAATTCAGTTTTTAACAATTTAAATGAAATTATTTTACTTCCAAACTATTTTAAAACAAAATTCATGTTTTTAAATTCTTGAAAAGAAAATACATTATTCAATAAAAATCAATATTTTCTACTATTCATATAAAAAATAATTTTTAAAAAAATCCCAAAATTTCATCTCATGTTAATTTTGATATGATAAATCCAAGAATTATATCAATTTATCTAAGTAATTTTTTTAAAATTGTAATAAATGAATTATAATATTCATGCAAAAAATGCTATAAAAACCATTTTTGAAGAAAATATATTTTTGAAATATAAAATATCTTTACTAAAAAATTAAGTACAGGTTTATTATACATTAATAAATTTAATTTCATTAAATAAAAAATTTATATATATTTTTATAAGGTGTTTTTTCATGTTCATACTGCTAATTTATATAGATAAGTTATGACAGCTGTTTTTAAATAATAATATTTTAATAGTATATCATGGTCCGTTTAAACTCGGTGTTGTGTGTAACGCAAGATATAAAAGAAATTAAATTTAATTAAATAAAAATATAACATAAAATATTTGGGTGTTAAATGAAAATATTATAGTATAGTGCACACCTTCTTCATCTTAGTAGAATCATTTAATCGACTTAACTACCAACAACAGATTTGAACATCTATTTTTTATGCTTTCAAAGTCTATCCAAATTTTATTTTTGAAGGTAGTGAGGTTTAATTAAGTTTAAAACAATTGATGTTACTTCCCAATTCTTATCTTTAATTATTATTTTTCATTTTTTATATCTCCAAAAATTATATTTATTTGATTTTATAGTTACTCCAACACATTATATTTTTTTTTAACATTGTGTTTCCACAATTATCCTCAAAATAGAATTTAGTTATGGAACTTTAAAATAACTTCAAAACGTATCCTAAACTCTTATTTTTTCAAAATAGCCTTAAGTGATTTTTAAAATCAAAATACAATAATCTCTCGTACTTAATTTCAACTAAATTACACAATTTCACTTTTTATAGTAGAGTAGGTTTTGATAGGGATTATAGGTTTGTAATGTTTCATCCTTAAAAGTTTTTTCATGTATTTATAAGTAAATAAAGTATTAAATATAAAGTTTGGACTTGAATAAAATGTTTTCCTTGAAAATGGTTATTTTAAAATCAAATAATTTACTCAATAATCTTAACAAAAATTCATTATGATCTCAATTTTACAGAGAAACTCAAAAAATTATGGTTATAACAAGCATATGCTGGTTCACTCAAGAAAAATTATTAATGTGAAGAATATGTCAAAAAGTTTAGTGGCCTCATAATTAAGTGATTTTAAAATTTATATCGTGAAATGTGGAACAGGATACAAAAATTTTGAGGAATTTTCATGATATTCCCACAAAATTAAAACTGGAACAAATTAATTTCATCATTAATTCAATTTTAGTAGAATAGGTTAAATAAGCTCGATCATTATAGTTGGTTTCAAAATATTTAAAGTTCTGAATTTTCATCAAATGAGTTTTTTAAAAACACACAAAATTGAATAAACTAAATAAAAATTAAAGAAAAATATAAAATAATACAGAAAGAAGATTTAAAAATCATAATATCACAAAGGATGTCCCCCCTCACACACAAAATACTTATTTTTTTCAATTTCCTCATTGTGAAATAGTTTATATTAGAAATATAAAATCAAAAATAGTGAATAAAGAAGATAAAATTTTAGAGTAATGACACAACCTAGTACTAAATTTTTACTTTGTATCTTAAAGATCGATCTCCTTCTCAAGAGGCTCTTTCAAATTATCTATAAATAGATTTAATATGTATCCATTGAAAACTAATGGGTTTTCTATGTAAGGTTATTTAATTTGGATATTTCTAAAGGAAAAAATGAGTAATAATGAAAGTTATTGTCCATTTGGGAAGAAATTTACCTAGAATCAGCTTTATTATGGATTCAAATAGTATCACTTTATCTATATCTTTGAACTCTTTATTAAGGATCATTACATCCTGATTTTTTTTCTCCTTTTATATCTTGGATATTTCATATTCATTAATTCAAATTTATTAAATCACTATCAAGTATAACTTTATTTCTTATCCAGTAGAAAACATATTCATGTTACATGTTTTAATAGCCCCAAAATATTTGTGTTCTAACTAAACATGCATGTTATAGTATTTTCCATATACTAGTATAAAATGTAAAATTATAATTATATTTTTTCATTTAGTCTTATAATCCCATAGTGCATCATCTAATCTTAAAATATGACCTTTTTTAGTCTAGTGCACAATTTGTTTCCAAATCAATTTGATTTATATATTTAATAACTCCACCATTCCATTTGTTTGAGAATGGAAGGTTATAGAAACCCTATAATGAAATCCATATTTCCAAAAAAAATATTTTAAAATTACTACTATAGAAGTGGTTATCTTGATTAGTGATTAAAAACATAGGAAAAAAATACAAAAAAAAATCCTATCACAAATTTAAAAACCACTTTTCCATCATTAACTATTATGGAAATAGATGATACCCACATGGATACATAATCAATAGTAATAAATTTGTAAATATATCAAAAATAATTTGGAAATGGACCCATAAAATTCATTCCCTATACATCAAACACATCATAACTCAAAAGTTTTTGTTGAGGCATTTCATTCCTTTTGGAAATGTTACCTTCAAATTGTCAGGTTTTATAAGTTTTGTAGAATTAAAAAGCATCTCTAAAAATGGTGGTCCAATATAGACCTGATTCAAGACCATTTATAGATTTTATTTGGAATCCAATGTTACCTTCATAACTTAATGTATGGTAAATGTTCAAAAGTGATTGGAATTCATATTTTGGCATGAATCACCTTACTATTTGGTCACCACCAACATTCCACAAACAAGAATCATCCCAAATGTAATTATTTTAATTATTAAAAAGAATAGAAATATTTTTCTTATAGAAATATGGATATATTTTATTAATAGATAGATAATTTCTAATATCATAAAGATATGTTATTAAACTTATTACAGCATGTAATTCCTAATCAAGAAAAGTGTCTTTAATTGGTGGAGAGATCAATTTTTTTTCCAATTAAGTGGGTAATAGGATTAAATGTTAATCCATAAGTTTTTCACTTTATTTACTATCCTTTATTTAAATATCAAGTTTTTATAACAATAATATCCATCTCAAAGTCCATTTTTCCAATGTGTTTCTTCATTCAAAATTTGATTAGAGAGTGTTCAATTAAAATAATCACTTTAGAGCCTAACTAGTAACATATAAACTTGTCCAAAGAAAATGAAATAGATTAAAACTAATATTTTTTAGTAGTCTTGGTAATAATCAATAGTCCATGATGAAAAATCTATCACATAAGATATATTTTTTGGCTTTTGACTCAAAAACTATACCAAGGGAAAATTTGAGGTATAATTCATTAATTCAAAGGGAAATTCCCACTTCATTGGTTGAATAATGGGTAGAGTTATCATCTCTTGTTTTAGATATCTAAATTATGATTACAAAATTACTTAAATATTGTTTGAGGATATTTTTTAATTAATATAGATAATGGAAAATATGTTTTTCTAAATATATTTATGAATATTCTATAGAATCAAGCATTTCTATGGAATGATATTGTGTCTCTCACTATATTTGGGTAATGTGGAGAAGTAATTATGACAACCATGGATTTATCAACCAAAATTTCATCTTGGTATACAATATAAAAAAGAAAAATTTCCATTATATACCATGAAATATCATTTTTCCTAATTGATAACAATATTTTTATCAATGAATATTTCAAGGATTGTTTCCAAAATTTTCAAATAGCTCTCAAAAAAATCAATAAATAGTAAATTCATCCTTAATAAATTTCATACATATTTATATAAATTAATATAAAATTTTCATCATATATCTTTAGAATGTTAATGGGTTATTACACAAACCAAAAGGCATTCTTCAACAAGAAAATTTCCAGAAAATAAATGTGAATATGGTTTTCTACTGATCTTTAGGTGCTATGTGGATTTATAATTAACTAGAAAATCCATAAAGAAATAAATAATGGATCTATCCAAATAATATCTCAACAAATATGTTATGAAATTTAATTGAAAAGGGATCTTACATTTTAAAAAATTGAGTTTTATATAATTAATTCACATCCACCATTTGTTTGAAAGTTGAACTAGAATATTCTCACAAAATTAATTATTTAAAATTTTTAAAGCACTCTTTTTTAGGTTATTCTTAGATATGAACCTCTCATTGGCTATTAGATTTGGGAAAACATTAGTAGCTGGAAAGGTGATGTATTACTATTTAACAACCCCAAAGAGTGTTGGGTTTAATATCCTTTGAAATTATCTCATGTGTTTTGAATTCTCTTCAAATAAAATTTAATTTTTATGAATAGAATGATTGATTCTAGCTAAATTGGATAAATTTTATCCTATGTATTCTTTGTGAGTTGTAGGGTTTTTTATAAGTTGGATTTCTTAGTCTTTCATAACTCTTTATAAATTATGATAGGTAATTTCTCATTATTTCCTAATAATGCATACATGAAGTTTTTATGATATGATTTTATCTCTAACTTAGGGGGGAGATATTTTCCATAGTTAAAGATGGTGTGTGGCAATCAAAAACATCAATATTAGTTTCTTATTCCCTATAAAAATGATCAAAATTAGGATTTAATTTTATGAATAGTATGTGGTTCATGAGTTCTTATATAGGGGTTATTTTCGAGAAAAATTCCTTATTTTAAAGAATATATACGATTTGAATTACCAGAATCATTTTTTGAAATTTGAACATACTAACCACTTGTGTCATATGAAAAATTATAACTATATTCAAGGAATAAAATTATATTTGTAAACTATTAATCTCTCAATGGTGTCATTAAATATAAAATAAGAATCAAAAATTCCAAAAGCATCGCATACATTAGTCTTTCCAGGAAAATGGACTCACACTGCTCGTGCCGTCTCCCCCGCTTTGGATGATCTAGGTGATGGCATCATTGCCCCCCCCCCCTCCTCGACCCTCTTCAGCGGGGGGGGAGGGGTTAGGAGCCTCCTCTTCCACCTCCTGTGTTCCCATCCCCCTTCTTTCCATTTGCAGACCCTTCATCCCTCCCTAGCTTTCTGTCTGTTGAGGTTTTCCCTAAAGTCCAAACATGTGTTGATGGGGTTCCTATGGTCCCGATTTCATCCACGGAGTTCAATAAGGCCTATGCGATGATGGATCTTTCTCTAATCGCTCGCTTCGGCAAGATGCGTTATTCCGTTGACATCTTAGATAGGTTCATAGCTGATATGTGGAAGCTGCAAGCACACGCGACTATAGGGCTGTTGGATTCCAAACATTTCTTGGTTCATTTTTCATCGGAAGAAGACATAATTTCAGTATGGGAGAATGCTCCTCACGCAATCTCAGGTTTGAGTTTTTTTCTCTTTTTGTGGTCCTTCAATTTTTATTAGATGTGAGATCCTCCTTCCATGGCTATTTGGATCTCTCTCCCTGGTCTTCCCCTCCTGTTCTAGAACCCGACGATCCTTCTCCCGATTGGTAACTTGTTGGGTTGTTTCCTCTGCGTGGACCAGAGAACCCGTGTTGTATGCCACCCAATTTCTCCCAGGATTTCTGTTAAAGTAGATGTGTCCGAGGAACCGAAGAACACTATCTATATTGAGATAAAAGGTGAACTTATGTGGTATCAAAAGGTTTTCTATGAATCATAGGATCATTTTTGTGTGTCATGCAATCGTCTTGGTCATGAATCCCTCAGTTGCAGCCAAGGAAAGATCAGATTTTCACAGGCAGATCTTCCTTCGAACAACTCGGGTGAAGGACGCCATCTGCAGGTCAGGGAGGATGGTAGTAAGGTTCTTCTGGATGCTACCACTAGCCCTGAGATGGTGGATCCAGCTGCTCCCCCTATCCATAATGAGGCTCAGTTCATGCTTTCGGAGCCTAAGGTTTCTGAGGTTTTTAAGCGATTGAGTCACGATTTAGGAATTAAATCAGCAGCAAGGGAGGAGACCATGGGGCCCATGTGAAGGCTCTCGTATCCCCTCTCATATGTAGAGGATGTGACTTCAAATGGTGGCATGATTCCAGTCTCGACGCTGCACGAGGGAGTTGAAATTTGTTGCAAATAGGGGTCTATTCAGCCAAGTGCAATGGAAGATGTTAACATGGATTTTCTCAAGGCTAATTCACAAGCTCCGGTGGTGGTTGTGCACCTGTCAGATGATGGTTATTCTATAGATGGTCAGGAGGGGGAGATGCCTATGCTCGAATCAAGCATGTCGCTATGTCCCAAACAAGGTCCCAATCTGAGGGAGCCTCTCTCCTGTATCAATTTGAACAACCGCTTTGAGGTACTGAGCTCTAATAGAGGGGCTAAATGAAGCTCCATTTGTTCCCCAAATTTGGAGTCAGATGAAGAAGGACCAACCTCGGGTGACAATGTTATAGGAGGGATAAGAAAAGGTCCTCACAACCCAAGGAGGAAAAAGGTAAGTAAAGAAAATAAGGACCTGGGGTGTTGCATTGTTTCTAAGAAGCAGTAACCAAATGGTCGAAAAGACTACTCTTATCTCCCTAGTCCAATAGAGACTCAGTTATCCAAAAAAGGTGGTATATCCAAGGAACTCTAGGTCTAGACTATTATAGTTGTGGAGACTCATCAGGTCGGAGACTCTGGGTCTCTAGAGAATGGAAAGGAGAAGTCTACAGACAAGGATAGCTTGAACATTTTGGTTAACCCTCTGGGGGATGTGGCCGAGATGTGGGAGGTTTTACTTGGGGAGACATGGGAAGTTATCATCCATTCTAAGGAATAGATATTGGAGAAATAAATTCCATTCAATACCTCATAAGAGGATTGCGATAAGATGTATGAGAGGGCACTTCAGGTGGCCACTAGTAAGGTGCAAACATAGTGGATTGATAAGAAAGACTGTATTCTAGCAATAGGATTTAATGCGGGGATGTTAAGTATGGAGGGGTTTATACAGACATGGGACAGGCTTGCTATCTGGTTCAAGGACCTTATCAAAGATGACCCAGATTTAGAGGTAAACGGTATTCTCTGCAAACTCCTTAGGATTAATGTTTCTAATAGTCTCAAACTTGATTTCAGTGGTTTGTAAGTATCTTTTGTTTTGTGATGCTAGTTATTGTATGGAAATGGGTTCTCACTTTCCCGTAAAAGTGTTTAAAAATAAAAAAGCAATTTCCAGTCATTAGTCTTGCCAAGTGGAAAAATCAACATTCATTTTAAATTAAAAATATTAAATATTCCAAATATAAAATAGATTCATCATTTTATTTATTTTCAAAAAGTTCATGTAATTCATATGAATCCTTTTCAAAATTTTAAGTTTTATCAACATCAGTTTCAGTTTTTAAACTCCCATCATATGTATCAGTTTCATTTCAATATAAATCAATATCAGTATCAAGACAAGATTCAGAAAAAATTGTGATTCATTAAATGTAAAATCAGAAATCAACCCAATGGAAAACCAGTCAATCATTTTAACTTTATAAAATTAATGATTCTCCTTTGGGAGTTTCATGGATTGAAAAATATTTAATTGAACTACTTATCTTCAAAATTTTAGTTAAAGGGTTCCTTTGTAAAATTATTTTTATACTTATCAGTTTTCAGAAATTAACCAAAAAATGAGAGGTGGTTTTTTATAAAAATTATCATCTACCATATCCAAAATATAAAAATATTTAAGAAGAATCATGCCTCTTACCTGATCCAAAACATCCTCAACAACATTAAATGGATTTTTTGTACATTGATTGGAAAATTGATGTTAATTCTAGTGGGTTTAATCTCTTTAACCTATAAATATGAATAAATATAATGAGGAATGAAATTTATAGAATATAATAATTAAATAATGACATCATTAATTTCAAAATATATTTTAGTGTAGGGAATTTTAAACATTCATGGGTATTTACATTTAACAGGAAAAGTATAATACATCATGGAGGAAATATTCCTCTCAATGTTCACTTACTCTCATCCCTTGAATTTCCTTCTATAATAACGTGTTTCTTTCCTAAAAATCATACCTTAGAATATACTTCACAACATCAATAAAATGGATATTGACTTGAAATTTTCTTAATATCTCTAAAAAATATTTATCCAACTTGTTTTTAGCATTTTTCTACGCTGGTGGGTTACTCCTAGGATATGATAGTGGAAATTTGCACTCTTCTTGACCATTTTGAGCACTATTTTCAGAATAAAAAGATCCAACTATCATTTTCCAATATTTGTTATGTCTTTCAAGAAATGATTATTCTAGTGAAATTGATATTTCATTTAAAATGGGTTCTGAAGTTTTAGTATATTCAAAAAAATGGATTATATTCAACATGGTATAGAATATTTGAAAAGGATTAGAAGCCACATTTATAGGTTTGGGTTTAGACTTGGGTTTGAAAATTTTAGATTGGGGATTTTCCAACATTGATCCACACCAAATTTCCATGGAACTCACATTTTATTTTACATTGTCCTTTGGATTCACTTTTATTTATTATGGTGAACATATATTACTTTGATTCATTATGCTTCCAACATCAGTGGATAATTTTTCCATATGATTCATCAAAGTATCCATCATTAATTTCTGTCTTATAGTTTGATTAAGCAAATTTATTAGTTTTTAATAGGTTTTACATTCTAGGAAGTTCTTATATAAATAGTATTTTATTTATTATTGAAGTATCTAGATTAAGAATTACTAGACTCCCCTTAAAAATCAGGTGATAAAAATATATCATGGGGACTATTAATCAATCATTGATTAAAAAATATTTTGGGTTGAAATGTTCCTTGTTGGTTTGATTTAAAGGGTCTTCCATGAAATATAGCATTTCAATTTTCAGATGGCTCTTTTATTTTTAGATATTGATCACTAATATAATCATTGAAATAAAAAAATTCATAGTGAACTTGGAATTGAATAGTTATTTTAGATTTTGGTTGGGTTTGTGGAATGTATGATAGAATCATTGTCCTAACCATAGTGGTAGGATAACTAATTTTACTCACAATCATATTATTTTTAAAATGTGAAGTGGGAACTTTATGAGAATGTTTTACATGAATAATTACTCTTCTTCTAAATTTTTGATCATTTTTATCCATAACTTCAATTACAGTTAAAGAGGCAACTAGGGTTTTATCAAATAAATATCCTCCTACGGTAGCATTAATCATTCTCATATCGGTAAGAAAAATTCCTTAATAAAAATTTTAATTCAAAATTTTTTCACTAATTTATTAGTGTACGCAAATAAAACATAATATTTTAAATATTTATTGGTGTTCATACAAATGTTCATATGCAGTTTTCCAAATTCTACATTTCTTTTCTAATGGAAGTAGTCCAATAAGAAGGGAAAAAATTTCAAGAAAAATCTTCATCAATTCATTATAATTACTAATAAATGTGAAGTGTGAATAAGAAACCCATTATTTTTAATCTTATTATAAACAAAAAGTAATATACCTAAGTATCATTTTATCTCTATGTATTCCTTGTGGTTACAAATTAACAAAAATATAGCTAAAATAATGAAGATATTTATGTGTATCCTCACCTAGAAGGCCACTAAATTTGGCGCATTGGTGAGAAAAACTAGATTTAATTTCAAATCTAATAGATGGATCAACTTATTTTTTATTATTATTTTTATTTCATTTATAATATGAATCAATTTACCTATGTTTTTCATTGTCATACATGGTTATTTCAATTAAAAAATGTATCCTTCATGGTATGTTAATGGTTGATTCACAATAAGAAGTGGAATTTCTAAAAACCCAATCCCTAGAGTGATAAGTTTGGTCAATTTTAGGTTATAAAGGTAAAAAAATTAAGTTATAATTTCTAGGCATACAAAAGAGAATTATTCAACCTAGGTAACCTCCCAGGAAATAGTGCCATTAGAAAGAATGGATTTATTAAAGGCCTTTTATCAATAAATTATTTTACCTTTAAATAATGAATTATAATATTCTTAGGGTTCTCTCTCATGGAGGTTACAAGTTATGTTATAAAATGTCACTTTTTCAATTTTTTAATAAAAATTGTAAAATTGAGTATTTTATGGTTTGAAAAAAATTTAAAATGATATCAAAACAATCTAACTAAGAAATTAGAAATTTCTGTTTTAAAATAGAAATCAACTCAAATTGAACAGGGGAATGAAATTCATATTCTAATAAAGCAGAAGTGGACTGGTGTTGACATTTGGACACTACTATATCTATTTTATATAATGATAATCTAATGGATATCTCAATGTTCACCCAAATATAACTGGGTGAGAACTTAAATCTATTTGAACATCGTACCAAGAACTTAGTATGATTTTTGTTCCATCTATAAAATTTATCCAACTACCCAAATACCTCTAAGAAGCTAAAACTAATCAAAATCAATATATTTAAAATAAATACCTCACATCAGAAATTTAAATTTTGAAATCAATCACTTTACAATATATATTTGGACAACCATTTAAAATAAAACATAATAAAGTTCATTCAAGAAAGAAAACAAGTGTATTACATAATGAAATATAGGTTCCCTAAAATTAAAAATTAAATAGTGAAATTAAAAAAAACATAAGGGAAGTGTCCTTACGAATCCATTATCATCACCACTCAGGAAGTTTATCCAATCATAGATAAAATAAACTCCCATCACCTTTCTCTCTCACTCTCTCTCACAACTGCTTAGAATTGTAGAAGTCTTATGGTTCCCCCAACCATCACCCAACACCCTTTATACCCCCCAATACCTATATATATTCAATATTATATTTTTCATACACTCAAAATATGGATAGAAAAAATATTCATAATTGATGGAATCCTTCAATCTCTCCTTAGGAACCTCCACACATATTCAAAACATTTCCATGATCATTCCCCAAGTGGAAGAAGCAACATTTAATTCCAAAATAAAGTTTGCATGAGATATTCATTTAGGTTGTGTCTACTCTCTAAATTATACCATGATCCACATTCTCTTCATCTCCCACTCATCAAATCCATATGGCTGAGACATGGGCTCTTTTAAAATCATGCATCATGAAGCTTCTTCTCCATGAGTTTCTAAAATTTTAAAAATTAAATCATCATCCATGTTTCTATAAAATATCTTAAATGATAAAAAATATCTTAAAGGGATTTAAAATATCTTACAAGGATTCGGAAAATTCTTACGGGCTCAAAACTTTCTTACATGATGATAAAAATAGCATATAGGTTAGAGAATGTCTTGCAGGATCCCTCAAAAAGTCTTTCAGGGTCTAAATTTTAGCCAACTAAAACATCATACTGGGTTAAAAATTTATTAAGTGGATCAAAATTACCTTTCATGGTATCCAAAATTCATGTGGGTCAAGAAACATTCTTTTGGGACAGTGAAAATATCTTATGGTATAGGGGGAAATATCTTAACAGATTCCAAAATAGCCCAAATTTCTAATTTCATGTTCAAAATAATTTTTTCCTAAAAACACAAAAAAAAATAAAGTATTTTTTAATTTATTTCCCTTAAATGATGAAAAACACATAAACCTATAAATAAATCCAATTTCTAAAAAATTCTCAAAATATCCCTAAAAACCAAAAAAATATATTTACCCTTAAAAAGAAAAAATGGTGGGGTTTTAATCCTTGAATTGAAATAAATAAGTGGTAAAACATCAAGCATTATCATGTGGATATTCCAAACTTGAATTGAGATCAAGAAAATAAATTTGATGTGTGCATATGGGGGGAAATGACCCAAAATCCTAACCAGTTGAAAAACAAAAGTGTATCAAATTTCCTAGAAATGGTCTACAAAGGAATGTGTAATCCATTGAATATATCTGTAACACATCGAAATATTTTTTCATTTATTTCATTAATAACTAAAATGAAATGAAAATTTTAATTTTTATGAAAAGTGAGATTGAAATTATGGAGTTCATGAAGGATTATTTGATAATAGTTAAAAATGAGACCATGTGCCCAACTAAAACATTATATTATGAAAACTGGATGGAGAAAATGACTATGGATGCATAATTAATACATTATTATTTGAAAATAGGTTGTAATAAACATCATTTTTTAAACTACATTTAAAATAATGGAATAAATAAAGAATTATCATCTATAAGAACTTCATAGTTGAATAGTTTTATTTAATAAAGAAATTTAATGGTGAAAAATATATCCAAGACATTCCTTATTGAATAAGTCATTTCTCACCACTTTTGTAAAGTGGCAATAATAGTTGTGGTATACACTTAGAACCAGTAATATTCAATATCATGGGAGGACATGACACAAGTTTAAATGTGGTATGGGAGGAATCCCTCAATGAAACATTTCCATTTTTGGGAAGTAGATGCTACATCCAAAACAAATAAGTAAATAAAGGCAGTGATGGTGATGTAGCTGATGAAGGGGTCTTATTAGGCTACTTAATGGAGAGTAAGTCTGAATGTTAAATAAAAATAGGATAAGAAAAATTATGGAGAGAAATTTCATCATGGTCCTAGAGTATAAATATGTAAGTAAATCTATAGGTTCAAACACTAATGTATTTTATGATGAAGAAGATAAATAAATTTAATTTGGTACAATTCCTGAAGTTTTATAGAATTTTAATAATGATGATGGATATGATTCTAAAACAAAGTATATAATAATTATTGAAATATTTCAATCAGTTCCATAGAGGATAACTATAATAATGAAAATAGATCAATCTAACATAATTTGAGATAGATCTTAACCATATTAGATAAGGAGAATGTGGAAAGTATAACTTACTTCTCTATTGTATATAGTGGCACTAACCTCATTTTATGACTTACGGAAATTTAATCCCTAGGTTAAGGTCATGAATGAGGAATTGGATTAAATCAACAATAACCAAACTTGGGAGATTTTTTAAGGGAAGGAAAATCACAATTTAATTAGAATAAATTGTATCTTCAAGAAAAAATTCAATGAGTGTGTCATTATGGTCATAAATAAGGCATGTTTTCTATATAATCATTATCCTCATATTTATTGAATTTATTTTTAAGAGAAATTTTCTAAAATATTAATGTTGTATTATATTAGGCTCCATCTAGATATAGTATTTTGAAGAGTATTCTAGGTTTATCAAATATATTTCAAGATAACATTCTTTAAATGTGTCACTAAGGAAGATGTTTCTATTGAATATCCTATGGGTTTTCTGATTGAAAATGATTAAAATAAGGTGGTAAGGTTAAATAAAGCCTTTTATTGTCATAAATAGAAACCAAAAGAATGTAATAATTGGATTGATTCATATTTAAAAAAGCTGAAATTCAAAAGAGGTAGTTTAGATCACAATCTCTATGTGGAGAGATCCATATAAGAGCAATTCATGGTGCTTGTATATGTGGATGAAATCATTTATTGAGGAATCAAGAAGATATTTTTTGAAGTATTTTTTAATCATATAATATTATAATTTTAAATTTCCATGATTGGTGAATTGATATATTTTCTAAGACTATATGCGATTCAAAATAAAGAGTACACTTTCATCTCTCAAGCTAATTATACAAGATAACTACTTAAGAAATTTGAAATACATGAATAAAAACATAAGTAAACTCTGATTATGATTGTAACCAATCTTGTAAACCATGGGGATGGTAAATATATGGATATTACCACATAAAAAATAATTATTAGAATTTTATTGTATCTGATAGTGACATGATCATATATAGGTTATGGAACATTTTTTTGGCCCATATTCAGAGTAATGTGAAAAGATAACATCATAGAGTAGTGAAACAAATCATGGGACACATTTGTGTAACTCTTAACTTATTTTTTATCTATGATGTAATAAAGGATCATGAAATTTTAGAGTTTTCTAATACATACTAGGATGGTGATATAGAAGACTGAAATTCCATGAGTGGGAGTGCATTTTTCATTGGAAATAAATTTATTGTATGGATGAGTAATAAACATTAGATTATAGATCATAGAAAAGTTGATTCCAAATATATCTTGTTGAAAATGTTGTACATACATCTGCTCTGCATGAGACAAAAATTGGAGGATATCATGTGAACTATCCAACAGTGATCCTCTATAATAAAAACAGTTTGATTAATCTCATAAAAAGTCTCATACAACACTATTATAAAAAAGCCTATTGAAATATAATATCACTTCATCAAGGAAAAGGTGTATAATGGTGTGATAAAAATTGAGAAATTTGGAACAATTTAATAAGTGTAATATATCAAGACCATACCATTGGCCACTCCAATAATTGAGATATATCGATTAATCCTTAGTGTTTAACTACCTCCCTTAGCTTGAGAATGTTTGAAATTCCCCATCTTCCATTTACATCTAGTGTTTTATCTATTTTATTTTGTTTTTGGAGGATCTTGTTTCATTATATTTATTTTCAATGGGTTATAAATGAAGAATAAATTTGATGGAGAAGATCTATAATTCAATCAATCGAAAAATGTTTTCATGGGTATGGTTGTTTCATATACAGACTCTCACATTCAAGGGGATTATATGGTATGAAATTCTGGGGGAGATATGATCCATCGATAAAAAGGTATTTATTATCATGAATACAGGAGGATTTCTTGAATAAGGAATAAAATTAGGTTTGGAATGCCCTCTTGAACTCTTGTTTTCTATATCAGGTATTATTCAAAAATACTTGAAGTTATAGGAAATTAAATTTGGATTACAAAAAAAACCAAAAGGGCAGGAATATTAGAAACAAGCATATCCAATATTGAAATTGATCTTGTATTTATTATCCATCTATTTTTAGGTTGATGAAGGATTATAAGACTATGGGAGATGGTTTAATATAAGTGGATAATTTTTTCAATGTGTCTCAAATTTTTGGGTTTAAAACATAGAAGTAAGTTCAATGGTCTTTATGGATAAAAGGAACATATTTCACACTATTAAAAGCACATTTGTTCTATTGGAATAGATTTCATAAAATTCAGAGTGTGATGAACACTAAATCTAGCCACTCAAGATAGAAATTATTTTCTTATGTGAGTGGAAGTTGTGTGAATACATCTAATGCATGTATCTTCGTGCATATCTCTAAAGGGAATGTTCCATAGAATTATATCTCTATGAATGATGCACCATGATGTTCGAGCCATAAAGGATTATGAGAATGATTGAGTTTTCTTACAAATACCAATTTAATCCCATAATTAGAAACTAATGAATATTTTAAGGATGATTATAGGATCTCCTATCATAAAAGGATTGCATTATCAATGAAACTTAGATGAATTGGGTTTGAAAGAAACATTTTGGAAAAGTAATATGTAAAAAGGTAATTCCTCTAGTGATAGTTGAGTGTACTTACCTAAGAAAAAGGGGGTTTTAATGGTAAGTTGAGAGATGTAGATTGCATAAACGTAGTTATACAAATATGGTTCAGTGAATTACTATAATGAGACATAATTGAATTAATACATTTACATGTATGAGTTTCACAAAGTAGAATATGAACACAGGAGTTACACAAGTATTATCCTAAGAATAGGACTTATAAGAAACCTGACCTAATAATAGGATTTGTGAAAACTAGAATTGGAAAAAGGGACCTCCAAAAATGGGACCTGGGTGAATTATACCAGGGTGGAAGGTAGGGACCTGAGGGAACAAACGTGGGTGAAGGGACCTAGGAAAAATATAAAACATTTGGAGAATATTTTGGGATACATTAGAGATAAACTTTGATCATTAATGATGTAATTATCAAGAATCATTCACACTAATTTTGAAGAGGTCTTTAAGTCATTATATTGAGGAGGACTTCATCTAAATCAGTGAGTAAGGATAAGCTAATGGCAGTGATCCTTGGGAGTCAGTGAGTTATCCCAAAATTCGTTATAAAGGTAGTGACCCTTGAATGGATTCATCATATCCAAGGATATTAATCCAACAAAACTATAGAAGTAATATGGTTTCTATTATGGATAAAACATCTTTAGTGTATTCTCTTTGGACTATAACTTAGTAGTGAACTAAGTAAAAATTTTTAAATTTTTTTACATTATTATAATGTGGTTTTGGGGAATGTGAAATTAAATTAGGAAGGTTTGAAATGTTTTTACCAATTTGGGACTCTATTCATCAAAATAAAAAGAAAAATTTAACACCATGATTATCACCTCTCCTCTTGGTGTGTACTAAGATAAAGCATTGGATGTTAAGGATGTAAAAATTGTTTTTACTATACAAAACAAAGATTATATGGTCATAATAGATTAATAAAATGGATCTATCAAGATAAAGTTTTTATTAGTGGAACTTTAAATGAGTCGAAAAAATTGGTTGTTGTTTTTTGATATTTAGAGTGAAATTTATTTGGATAAAAATTTGATGTTTCATTGAAGGATAAAGAACATTTATTAGAAGTTTCATTTATTCTATATGATGCTAGAGGATGGGGTGTTAGAGATTTTAATGATCATAATAATTTACAATCTATTTTACATGTTCACTAAGGTCTTAGTACTAGAAAGTATAAGGAATTATTATGAAACATTGGGAATTTAGTTACTAAAAAGATAATGGATGAACTTATGATTACTAAAAAATTATGAGACTAATAAAAATAATTCCTTTAGGCTTAATAGTTCCCTATAATCCCTTATTACAATCGTCAAGTGGGATATTCTTATGAAATGTGAAAACTATTTCATATTTTGATTCTTTATTTCCAAAAGGAGAAACTCTAACACATGGGGTTCAAACTTGGATGGAGTCTTTCATCAATAGAAGTCTGATGGATGTAATGAGGTCCAAAATATGATTTTTTGGAACTAGTTTCATAAGATTCCATTTAAGATATTATATTATGGAATTAAATTTAGTAAATATTATGCTTTCTGGTTACAAAGGTTGTGTATGAATAACTTTTTGTACATTTACTATTCACTAGAATATAGTAATTGATGTAGAGAGACTTATATGAAATTATAGGTGGATAAGACCAATGGTAGGTCCTCCATAAATCTATGAAGTGGTAAAAATTGATGAAAATCATGGACCCACTATAAATAAATAGGTTGGGCTGCCTATATGTGTAATGTGTGATCAAAATGGGTAACTATTATTATAGTTAAAACTAAAATTGTAATCTTATTCTTATATTTATAAAATAAATATCACTTTCTAAGGATGTAAGAAAAAAATTATAAAAAACATAAATCTCTGATTGGTGATCAATGTTTTTTATGTTCCTACTTATATGTTTATTTCTTAGAGTTTTGGATTCCTTGAGTAGTTGGGGGTGGCATTTAAGTACATGGATAGGTTTTTTTTGATATCATAATATATATATAGATTTCATGAGTTCAACTATTCTGTGGAAATTTTAAAGCCTTATTCTATAGGTGGATAATTTTTTGGTTTTCTTTTAGGTAAAGGTGGTTTGAAAACCAACACTTGAGACATTTTTAATAAGGTTTTGGACCTTTCCGGCCTCAATTCAATCAGCTTCCATAGTAGTTTCATATGTTAGAAAAAATAGAAATACCTAAATTAATGATATGATTAATGATCATATATAAAAATCCGTTTATTGGAGTCTAAATAGGGAAAATTTTCTTTTCAATCAATAAGTCATTGGGAAAAATCATGATCACCTAGTGGTAAACATTTACACCTTTTTTTAGAGTGATTTCCCAATATAGTATTGAGTAATATTGAGAAAAATACAGGGGAGTAAGATAAAGTAGTAACACTTCATTGTATTTTATAGATAGAAGAAATAAATCCAAATTAGGATAAGAGAGAAGTTAAAAAAGATGAAAAGTAAGGAAATAATCATAAGGAAATATAGGAGAAGAAAGATAAAAAATAAGGGGAAAAGTTTGAAAAAATAGAGGAATACCCAAAGAAATATATGTATCCAACACCATAAAAGACACATATTCTATTCCAAGATAGGATGAAATAGTTATGGTTCAAAATTAAATATATGAAGTTCCTTGATATCTCTATGTAGCTCCACATTAAATTAAACTTAACCAATATAATTTCTCAAATTCTAAGGTATAAAAAATATTTAAATGATAAATTGTAAAATAAGAGTAAATCGGAGTATCATGGAATCATATTCCTAATAGGGGAGTGATATAATATCTTTCAAATAAAAATTTCATGAAATATTTGAGATCAAAAAATTATCTCCATCATGTGCACAATTATATCATCCATATTACGGGATGTCACTTTATGACTTGGGTGTGAATTTTTTAAAAAACAAAACCAACATGAGTCTTAATATAACACACAAACGAATCAAGAAAATACCATCATGAAATTATTTAAATCATACATTTCAAAGAATAAAATTTTATGTTTCCCACTGGTGTTTTTGATACTTGATATTGATGAGGAAGTAGATGGTTCCATATTTATTTTTAGAGAATTAATTACAATGGGAAAAGTCATTATTGATGTTAATAAATGATAATTTATATTCAAAGTTGGTTATAAACAAGTTACCTTTTATATTATGGAAGATTTAAATCATTGAGAAAATTTTGAGAGAAACCATTCTCTCTTTACTATAGAAGATCACTTATTCCCCATGTATTTGTAATGAGAATAGGAAGAAATTATGATATAACTCATATAATACATGTTAGATAGAAATTAAGAATAAAATAGTTCAAAGGAAGAACATGAGGCCCAAAAAATATTCGTCACTACACTTAGAAAGGGACTTGTAGTGACTTATATCCTGAAATAACAAATAGATTGGATTAAA